>CM034152.1:137586262-138902512 GCA_019776745.2 Taxus chinensis | reverse complement strand
CATACACCTCCTTTCAAGACGCAAACAAGCGGTTTTGGTAAAGGAATGAGGAGCGAAAGCTCCATCTGACTCGAGAGATAGTGACCTGGGAGATGTTTCGAGGAGAGATTTAGGGGCTCGTTATATGTAAGAGCATTTTGTGTAGAAGAGGATCGATGAGTTTCATGACTTACGACAGGGATCTGGCACAGTAGCGCAGTATGAGAGTAGGTTCCTGGATCTTCTACAGTATGTGGACTATCTGCAAGATGAGAAATTATAGGTTAACAGGTTTATTCGAGGCCTTAATGTAGATATAGCAGGAGCAGTTAGGATGTTATCTCCTCCCACACTTGAGAAGGCCATTGAGAATGGCCTACTTAGCTGAGGAGAACAGGACCAAGAACACAGGAGCACCGAGATAGAAACAAGAGAAAGTTTTCAGGAGAGGATACATGCCTTTCAGAGTCAGAGGTCATGAGGTACTACACCACCCCCTAGAGGAGGATTTTTGGCCTCCACCAGCAGCCACGAGGGCTCCACCACACCCTCAGTAGAAAGACACAAGCAACAGGGCCACCCGCAGCAGGGGGCTAGTCAGACACAGGGATTTCAGAGAGGTGTTTTCTAGAGGAGGTTTTTAGTGGAGCTAGGGATAGGAGGTCAGGGCACTCAACAGGCACATCCAACTCACACTGCAGAAGCAGTCTTCTAGGGTTAGACCGGTAGGATCAGTACACTAGAGTACAGGAGGGGACCCCATCTCAAAGGGGTATAGGAGGAATGTTTTTATTTTGTGGATCTCCTGATCACTATGTGGCGCATGTACCCACACAAACCCAATACCATGGATCCACAAAGAGCTTGCTAGATCCGAGTAGACGGTGGGTGATGTAGGACGCACTCATCGTGTATATGCAGCGGTTGACAACCACTAGGCTGAGCATCAGGCCATAGTCATTGAGATGACATGTACTATCAGGGGTATTTCTATCTCAGTACTTTTTTGATTCAGGTGCTTCAGATTCCTTTATATCACCTTCTATAGTGGACCAGTGTGGGCTAGTGGTGGCTAGGAAACTAGATAGTTGGTAGGTTTGAGTTGGCCTCTGGGGCCAAACTCACCGTGGACTCGTATGTGGAGAGTTGTGTACTTGATTCAGGAGCCTTCTCCCACTACTCTTGACCTCTGAGTTATCCCTCTAGGTTCCTATCAGGTAGTTTTGGGTATGGATTGGCTCGAGGACTCATCGAGCTAAGGTGGATTGCAGAAATAAGGTCATTGAGTGTCAGGATGATCTTGGGAGTGTAGTAGTGATATCAGGGGATGTAGAGGCCTATCTCCTTGCACATGATATCAGCTAAGCAACTCAAGCAGAGCATGCATAAGGGTTGTCAGTTGTTTACTATCACCAGCAGTGATCGATCTGAGAGAATTCCAGAGCATTCACCCTTAGATGATCATGTAGTTTTGAGGGAGTATGCAGATGTTTTTCCAGGTGAGCTTCCAGGGTTACCACCCCACAGAGAGGTGGATTTCACCATTGATTTAGTACCTGGATCAGCACCAGTTTCTAGGGCACCTTATCGGATGACGACCCCAGAGCTTCATGAGCTCAAGATTAAGTTAGAGGAGTTGTTAGATAAGGGTCTCATTCCGCCCTAGTGTATCTCCCTTGGGGAGCGCCAGTCATATTTGTGAAGAAGAAGGATGGTTCTCTCAGGCTTTGTGTAGACTTCAGACAGCTCAACAAAGTCACAATAAAGAACCGTTATCCGCTCCCTAGGATTGATGACTTGTTTGATCAGATGCGGGGAGTGAGAGTGTTCTCCAAAATTTGATCTCAAGTCAGGATATCATCAGTTGCACATTTCAGATGCGGGACATTCATAAGACAACATTTCACACACGTTATGGGCATTATGAGTTCACAATTGGTCCCTTTTGGTTTAACCAATGCTCCAACAGTCTTCATGAGTCTCATGAATGGAGTATTCAAGACCTTTTTGGATCACTTTGTTTTAGTGTTCCTTGGATGACAATATTGATATATTATCATTCTGAGGAGAAACATGAGGAACATTTGAGGTAGGTACTTCAAGTTTTGAGAGAGCAAAAGTTGTATGGGAACCTGGAAAAATGTATCTTCCTTCAGACAAAGATTCAGTACTTGGGTCATATCATATTAAGTGAAGGTATCTTAGTATATTCCTCTAAGATATAGGCTGATCTATGGACTAGCAAACACCCGCTTTAGTTATTGAGGTGAGGAGTTTCATGGGTTTAGTAAGGTATTACTGCAAGTTTGTACATGAATTTTCTAGGATTGCTCACCCTATTACTTCTCTTCTGAGAAAAGGGAAGGATTTTGGTTTTTCAGAGAAAGTGTGAGCAGGCCTTTTAGTTTCTTAAGGAAAGCTTAACCACGGTGCCCATCTTAGTAATTCCAGACCCAAAAGAGGATTTTTTTGTTTATACTGATGCATCACTAGAGGGTTTGGGGGTAGTTCTTATGCAGGAGTGTCAGGTCATTACCTCTGAGTCTCGTAAGCTCAAGGAATACAAGACTTAATTATCCTACTCACGACTTGGAGCTTGCAGTATTTTTTCAAACACTTGTGCATTAGCGACATTTCATTTTGGGTAGACCTTTCATTTTGAGGATAAATCATCGTAGCTTACAACATATCTTCTCATAGCTAAACCTCAATGCTCATCAATGGCGTGTTGGATGGAGTTCCTATGTGAGTATGACATGGAGGTGCAGTATATCAAAGGGAAGGAAAAATGTTGTTATAGATGCACTTAGTAGACGATGACATGTGCTTGCTTCATTGACACTTCAGTCAGATTTGAGAGGCAGGATTCTTGAGCACCTTCCAGAGGACAAGTTTTATGAGGGAGCTAGACAGATGTTGGAGTCACAAGGTTCTTTAGAGGGAAGATATTCTGGGTGTGTTTTAGAGGTAGATGGTTTTCTTCAGTTCCACAGGTGCATCTATGTGCTTAAGTCAGGTGATCTGCGTAAATTCATCCTCACATAGGCTCATCGAGCCCCTTATGAGGCACATCCAGGAGTGAAGAAAATGCATTCTGACCTGAGGGAGTTATATTATTGGATAGGTCTTCAATGGGACATAGCAAAATTTGTTGCATGATGCCTTGAGTGTCAGAGGGTCAAGGCAGAGAATTCTCATCCCGTGGGACTTTTACATCCTCATGATATTCCCAAGTGGAAATGGGATGTGATTTCCATGGATTTCATTGTCGGACTTCCTGTCTTCTTATCGTCATGACGCCATTATGGTCACCGTAGATAAGTTGACCAAGGTTGCGCATTTTTCGCCAACCAAGGTCACCTATAATGCTCAGGCCATTGCCAAGGTATTTATGGAGGACATTATTAGATTGCATGGGATTCTAAAGACCATTATAAATGATAGGGATACCATCTACACTTCAGTTTTCTGGACGTCTTTTCAGGCCACTCTGGGTACTCAGATCAATTTTAGCTTTAGCTTATCATCCAGAGACAGATGGGAAGATAGATAGGGTTAATCAGGTGTTAGAGGACATGTTAAGAATGTATGTCATGGATCAGCAGAAGAAATGGGAAGATTATTTGCATTTAGTTGAGTTTTCTTACAACAACAGCTATCATAGTTCCATTGGTATGGCTCCTTACCAGGATTTGTATGGATGACCTTGCAGGACACCTTTGAGTTAGGATAGACTAGATGACAGGATTATTCTGGGACCAGCCTATCTTTAGGATTTAGAGCAGCAGGTTGTTCTGATTAGATAGTGACTTGAGCAGGTTAGAGCATGCCAGAAGGCGTATGCAGACACCAAGAGGATTGATCGTCACTTCTCAGTGGGTGACAAAGTCTTCTTGAGAGTTCATCCTGCATAAGAGTCTGATTCGTTATGGAAAGGGTTCTAAGCTATCGCCTCGTTTTGTGGGGCCTTTTGATATTTTAGAGGTCATCGGTCTAGTTGCCTATCGCCTAGCTTTGCCACCACACCTTACATGGGCCCATGATGTTTTTCATGTTTCTCTACTACGTAGATATGTACCTGATGCTTCTCATGTTTTGGATTGGTCGGCATTACAGGTAGAGGACAGAGGAAAGTGGAGACTGGAGCCCATACACATACTGGAGCACCGGAGGTTGGCCCTTCAGGGTCGAGACTTGGACCAGGTTAGAGTACAGTGGGACCGATACGATGAGACAACAGCTACCTAGGAGGATGTGATACCTTTGAGGGCTAGATATCCCTACCTCTTTCAGTGACTTCCAGGAGGAAGTCTAATTTTAGTAGAGGGGGATGTAGTGCCCACACTTTTTATAGCTCAATAGCTTGTTGTTTCTTTGCTCATAGACATGTTTTTGACAGGTGATTGGTTATATCTTGGACATTATATTAGATATTTGATCTTATTAGACATATATGGACATTTAGGCATATAGCGCTAATTTAGCTTAATTATATATATTGTCACATTTTCTTATACATGTCATGGATACTAATTTATATGATGTTATGTTTGGAATGAAATTATAATGGATACTCATTTTGTTACATGTTGGAATTCTATGGTTACGATGTCACGTATAATCACTCTATAACTTGAGTGGTTAAAATCACCATGACAGTGATAATTGTGCACATTGTTGCATTTATATTTATTACATGTCACTGATAGTACATAATGCATTGACTAATCTTACTATGTCATACAACATTATATGTATATTGGTCATTATGAGTTAATGTGTGCATATGAATAATGCATATATGACAGAATTTACAGGATCCATACAGAAATGGGAGCACTAACAAAGTATAGTTCTACTCATTCCCCCCCCTTGCAAACATGGGGAAACACCTGCCTGAGTACTAGCTCCTGTCTCATGATGTGGTGAAGCTTCACAGGATAGAGAGTAAGTTAGAGGATGGTTTTGCATTTCTATGGTGACCCCAGCTTTAGAGTAATGTCATCTCTTGGTGGTTCAAGTTATTATTTACTTGTTTATTGACAATGCACACAAGTTGAAAGTTTGGGTTTAAATGGATTAGATAACAAATCTGATGTCTTTTGAATTTTTTTAAATGGAAAGCCTTGGTTTAAAATGAAACACTTAACCACAAATGAAGCTTTTCAGGGTCACATACATGAGACCACATCAGGTGATACAACAAAGTACTATTCTAACCCTTGATTACAATATCTAACTGTATGGAATAACCATAGGTAAATTACGTTATTTTGGGCATTTTTGGGGACATCCGCCTGTTGCAGCTTCAGAGTAACATAGAAAGGAGCCCTTGAACACTGACAATAATGGAACAGGAACATTGGATCATGAGGTTCCCATGCTAAAGGTGAAATTTCCCTCTTTTTTTGAAAATAGGTCATCACTGCAAACTGTAAGCAAAGTTGATTTGAGTACTTGATAAACAATTGCCACTCAAGTCATGCTGTAGATGGAGGGGATCATTTGAGGAGAAGAGGGAAAGAAAGACCTCCAATTATTACCGTTTCTCCTCTTTTGTTAATTGAGCATGCTTTGTTCATATAGACATTTGGGATGAGGACTGACAATTATAGAGCCTAAATCAGAATGTACGTTTGCTGATCTGAAAATTCCCATCCGTGGTGAAATGAGAGGGACTTATTTTTTGTTGGAACTAAGGAAAATGACCAAAATCATGACTTAGTGGATTGTGGAGCTCTTTAATGAGAACTTGAGTCAATGTATAGAGAAACAAGTTGAATCTTTTGACAAATTTCCTTGAGGTAGACTCCAATGACTATTGCTTGTGGTAGCATTTATCTTCAATTGTTAATGGGTTGCATGGTTTTACCCATGACTAGTTCTGGGTGTACCAAGACTAGCTTTACAACAACCTTTGACATAAAAGTATACAATGAGGAGGTCTTTAGGAGTAAAGAAAAGTAACCTAGAATGCTGATTAAGCTCCTAAACAGACACTTATTATTGAAATATTCACTGATTAGTAGAGATCCAGATTAGTGTGATGAAGCAATATAGGTAATGCCAGTAAGAAGTAGCAAGCCATTTGGTCTTATCTCCACATAATGACTCTCTATGAAAGGAACCAAACTGGGATTTTAGAATGTACCATTGGTTTTCTTTTGGACAAAAGACCTAATCATGACTATACAAGTCAATGTACATGAAAAGACTCCAACCAGAATTAGGAACACAAATGATATAACTTTGCAAAACATTATCTTGCATGTCACTTTGGCTAATTACACAGAAAAAACACATTTGAAGAACATATCAAGCATTTTCTCTCTATGTAAACATGGACTTATATCTAGAACTGTTCTTCGAGACTTGATTGTTTAGATACACAGAAGAATTTTATTACAACGGTTATGAACACTTCATGGAGTACAGATTGTCTATTTCTGTTGATGGTCGATATGGAGGAAGAACGTATCTATGTCCAACCAGAGGGCTGTGACATCAATGTAAAGAGGAGATGGTGTATCAGTCTGAAGAAGAGCTTATAGGGCTTGAAACAAGATACCATTGTTGTATGATGTAGAGTATCTAGATTCATGATGGAACTAAATCATTCCTACTAGATAGTCAACATTCCGACCATTGCGTGTATAAAAATAAGCCATTTCATGTAAGTTATATGGGAATCCTGTGTTAGTATGTTGAGGTGTAGATGTTGGCATATGATTGTAAAAACATGTCATAAGTAAAAGTACTGTGAAAATTTGGATTATTTTGTGTTAATCAAGCCGTGGGTGTGAAATATCGATGCAGGAATTCGGGGCTCGAGCAGAGATCAATGATACACGTGGTAATGAGGGTAACTTGCCACGCGGAGTCGCTAGCGTAAGCTAAATTTATCTGGAGGAAGACTGTACATTAAGAAGCGTATCTGGATAGGTTTAACATGCAGTACTGCTAAACCGTGTATGTAGGTTTTGGCCAATCATTAAGTATCAAAGGAGTACATTCCTTCAACATGCTAGGATAATACACTTTGATTCATACAAGGTTCCTGGATGGAGAGATCAAGGTTGTTTGATGTATGCTATGATTATCTACTAGGCCTACATTGTCTTGTAATGAAGGTTTTATAATAGCTTGTTAGTAGATGTATGAAATGATCTAGGTAATAGCATTGCATTTGAAAAGTAGCATGGATTCCATCTTTCATTCTATCTGATGTGGACCATGTTTGGCTACAGTTACTTATCTTTTTGGATAAGAGCTCTATAATAGTTACGTGCCTATGCACAAATTAAAATGGCTAGAGTTATTCCCTAGATCCATTAGAATCTGAAGACTTACAATAGGTTAGTTTATTTGCTCTGATACCTGGAAATCAGTAAGATTTATTTATGCACTAAGACAGTTGGTGGCTTTGTCAACCCGATAAAATATGATATATATTATTCACATCCATTAATATATATATATATATATATATATATATATAGTGGCTCTTCAAATACATTTACATAATACTTGAGGATTGTAGGTGCATAAGCAAGTAATTATTAAAGTATACTCCCTTTAATTTATTAGTCTGTAATAGAGAATACTCCCACTAAGATACTCTGCATTTCACACTCTAAACATATCATGGATATCATTTAAAACCTACCATTTTGTATTAAATGACATTGTTTAAGAGAAGTTGAAAATGGCTAAAATTGCATACCATATAATGAATATACCCCCTTAATGATGGATTCACAAGGTCACACAATATGTATATTATTATTATTGTTTTACAAACTTTTATTTTATCAATAACCTATATTACAGAAAATATTGAAATGGTTGAGAATGTAGTGCCCACACTTTTTATAGTCTCAGTGGGAGTTGTTTCTTTGCTCATAGACATGTTTTGACAGTGATTGGTGATATCTTGAACATTATACACTAGATATGTTGATCTTATTAGACATGTGTGGACATTTAGGCGTATAGCGCCAATTTAGCTTAATTTCTATGATTGTCACATTTTCTTATATGTCATGGATACTAATGAATATGATGTTGTGTTTGGAACCATAATTATAGTGATGGATATTTGTTGCATGGTGGAATTCTATGGTTATATGTCACGGTATCATCTTGTCTAACTTTTGGAATATTGAGTATAATTGTGCATGTTGTCGCATCTTGATTTCAGTAGGATGTTAGGTTAGTTTAGAATGCATTGATATCTTACTATGTCATTTAATTATATTGTGTTCAGACAGGTCGGCTAGTTAATGTGTGCAATGAGTGTGCAGGTGACAGGTTTACAGGAGAACGTGGGATTCAGGCCAGCTACTCAAAACTTGCACAAGCAGCCCACGGGCTGAGTCCTAGCCATGTTCATTGTGTGAAGCCTTAGTATAGGATGATTATTATTTTAGGCACTATGAGTGACCCCAATTTATGTAATGTATTGTGCTTTGAATTATTAATTTTGTTTAGGGTTGTTAGTAAAGTTGTAAACTTGTTTTGGGAGTTAATAATTTCCACTTTCTAGTTTAAATTTTTGATTTTTGTTAATGAGTCACTTAATCACAAGGGTTTAGGGTCACATGTAAGACCCTTGGGTGGTCCCCACACCCTCTACCCTTGTGCCAAAAAATGAAAAACCTGAAATTAGGTTATTTTGGGCATTTTTGGGGACCCCTTTATAGCTTCGGAGTCTCCCTAACATAAAAATGAGCCCTTGGACCCTACCTAATGGGTAGGGGGACTTATTTTCAAGGCTAAAGGGAGTTTTCCCTCCTTTTTACCCTTGTTTGGTCACATCCATGTAAGGGGTGTGGATTTGAGTGCTTTATTAAAAGTTTCACTAATTTTGTCTTGCTAACATTTAGGGGAATTTGGGAGAAGAGGGCAAAAAGATAATTTTACCCTTTCTCTCTTTTGTTTTGGCATCTTTGACCTTGAAGGAGGGAGAGGGGTGACACATGTCACCCCGTCATTTGTGAGGATGCTTTTTTGCTCCTCTTCAAATTCCCATTCATGGGAAAAGAGAGGGACTTTTTTGTTTGGGAACTTCTTGCTTGGGATGCTTGTGGATTTTGGAGCTTGAGATTTGCTTGGAGTCAAAGTGTGGAGAAATTTGAAGTTGGAGAGCTTTTTGGAGAGCTTTCCTTGAGGTAGGCTCTTATGATCTTATTGCTTGTGTTGCATTTATCTTAGTTGTTTTAGATGGGTTGCAATTTTACTGTTTTGTTATTTGTTGTTGTTTGTTTGTTTTTACTCCCTCCATCATATGGCATGATGGAGTTTTGGAGTTTGTGGGGGAAGAGAGAGGGAATTTTCCCTCTCAATCCTCAAGGCTTGATGGGCAAGCCTTGTAGGATTAGTTTTTCCCCTCAATGGTTGAGGTGGGGAAGTTGATTCATTTGGCTTGAATCTCCTTCCCCATTCTTGGTAAGGAAACCCCTTTTGGGGTTTGAAAATCCTTCCAAGAAGGACTTGGAGAAAGGGTGGAGGAATAAGGAGGGTTTTGATTTTGAATTTAGGAGCAATAAGGAGGGTAGGGAGATTTTTTCTTTGTGCAACCATTTTGGAATATAATTTTGGAGAAATTTCTCCTCTCTTCCCCACTTTTGAAGTAATGAACATGGGTTCTCCTCCTTGTAAATCTTTGGAGTCTTGTTTGTATTTGTCAATTTTATGTTCTATGTGCTTGTAACATTGTTAGTTTTACCCTCCATCTTGTGCAAGTGTGTGGTTAGTTGTCCTCTTTCCCATGGGCTTGGGGGAGGCTAGCATGCATCCCAACCTTGGGAGAGGCATGTGATGATTCCTAAAGGTTGGGTGGATAAACAAGCTCTCTTTCTCCTTGCATGGTTTTGGGAAGACATGGAAGTTGGCTCTCAGTTGGAATTGTTGGCATGTTGGGCTCTCATTATTCTTATTCTTGTGATACTTTCTTGTAATGTAACCCTCTTCGAATATAGTTATGTAAGAAGTTAAATCTCTTTGTAAATCCTCATTGGTATTAAAAGTCATATGTAAAACTAGCATCCTTTTTGTGAATACTTGGAATGATGTGGAACTATGCTTGCCCTTTTGGAAGACTCAAACATTAGAAATAAAAATGATTGTAATTAGTGAAAAACTTTCTTAATATGAGTTGTTGGAAAGTTCATTAATTTGTGATAGATTTCATCTTGTGAGTTGTTGAAAACTTGTGCAAATATAAGATTGAACTTCGTTTATGAAACATCCTTAATGTGACAAGTTTTGAAAAGTTAGCAAATGAAATAATACTGATTTTACTTTCCTTGTAGGTTATCTTAGTGCTAGAAATCTGGTTTTCTTTGTATTAAATGGAAGGTTACATATTCTTGTTAAGAATCTCATTGTGAAGAAAAAAAAAGGGGGTTATATGTATATATCTATTGTTGGTTTTTATATTACAAAAAAAAAAAAACTGTTTTAGAAAATGAATTATTTTGTGGTAGAATTTTAATATATAGATTTATACTTTTATTTACAAAAAAAAAAGCATGTTAATATAAATCTGGAATGATTCCTTTGAATACACATATAGTTATATTTATATATATGTACTTAATATATATTATATATATGATGGTTTTAAAACTCAGACTTTTATTTATATGGCATGGTGTGTGTGTGTGTGTGTGTGTAATATACAAAACTTATTATAATCGAATTCTTGTTTTTTTTAAAAAAAAAACCAAATATATATAAAATAAAATAAAAAAATTACAGTGGAGGGTCGGCCCCCTCCAGCCGACTGTCCCTTCCTTTTAAAAAAAATATAATGAAAGGGGGGGCTGAACCCCCCCCCCCACCCCTTGTAACAGCCGTGGGGGCACTGCCCCCACGGACCCCGCCCCCTTGCCCACCTTCTGCACTGCGGCAGTCACTGCCCCTCCTGCCCTCCCGCGGCGCCACTGCCCCCTGCTACGGCCTGTACCACACACGCCGCCCCTACAAACGCCGCCGCCTGCTCCGTCGTTCCCTGCCCTGCACTGCCCCCTACCGACCTCCACGCTGCCCTCTCTTTGGCCATTCCTCCAGCTGATCCACCCCTACATAAAAACAAAAAAAAAATAACCAAATAAACCCATGCATAAACATAAATATGTGCATAATAAAATGAAACAAAATAAATGAGTATAAATGTATACATATTTCATAGAAGGGAATATATAACAAGAAGAATAAGAATGGAGAAAGTAAAATGAAAGAAAGAGATAATAAGAAAGAGAGGATATAGATATCTAGGGCAAATTTAGGTCAAATGAGATCTAGGGTTGAGATTAGGCATATCGTAGGGCCCACATGTTTTCCTTCACACCTCTAGCCATGGGAATATTGATGAAGATGGTAGATGAATATTAAAGGGGGCGTTGATTTATTTATTATTGTTTACTCTTTCTTGTGGGGGCACTAGTAAAATTAAAATATAATTAAATAATTAATTTCGAGTTAGGGTTAGCAAACAAGTTAGATAAAAAAAATTTAAATGGTATAAAATTAGTAGTTACCAGGAAAAGTTACAAAAGATGTATTAGTATTTAAATTAAACACTTCAAAAAAAAAATTACCTTAAAATTTTAGCTTGTTTAGTGCGTTTTTCGGTGTCCCAGATGGGGCACGACAGTGGGGGGGGTGGTTCGGCCCCTACCCCTGCGCAGAGATCAAACAAAAAAAAAACAGAAATAATGGCGGGGGGGGGGGGGTCGGACCCCCCCACACCCCTGTACAAACCTTTGGACGGGCACTGCCCCATCGACCTGCACCCTGCCCTGTTTCCCCGTCGCCGGACTGTTTCACCCCTCACTGCGCACCCTCGGCCCTGTCCCAGCCGCGTCTGCCGCACCCCGCAGCACCCCACGCCACCTCCCCTCCCGTCCACTCTGCACCCTCCCCACAATCGTCTCCCCCTCCGTCGGTCCATGCGGCTAGTTCCACCCACGCAGCACTATCCCCCTTCCTCTCCTCATAGCACCGCCCCCTCTGCCACTCCCCCACACACCCAGTCGCCGCCTTCCTCCTTGTTGTCAAGCAAAACAAAAAAAATAAAAATGTTTGCACTAAACAAAAAAATAAATGAATAAGTAAAGATAAGTCATCCACAGCTATACAATCCAACCCCAAACCAACCCTCTTCCTTTTGCAAAAGATCAAATAAAGTAAATAAGAGGAAAAAAAAAGAGAGAGGAAAATAAGAAGGAAAGCTCCAAATGATAAGAAAGAGAGAAGTAAGGAAGTTAGGGTAAACTTTAGGGCACATTTGTAATCAAGGGTTTAGATGTGTTGGATCCTAGGGTGCCCTTTTAATCCTACACACTTTTAAGTCATTAAGAATTTGATGGGAATGGGGGTAAATTAGATAAATTAAGGAGGGGATGTGGGTAAACATATTTAAGGGAATTTAACCTAGTTAGTAATGAGTAGTTTATGTTCATGTGGCAAATTCTATTTTAAAAAGAAAAGGGGAATTTAAGGTGTACATTTTAAAAGATAAGTAAATGATTAAAATCGGGTTTAGGCTAATATTTCACTTAATTGGGTAAATTAAAAATAATGCAAAATTAGTAGTTACTAAGAAAAGTTACAAAAGATGTATTAGTATTAACTAAACACTTCAAAAAAAAAAAATTACCCTAAAATTTTAGTCTGTTTGGTGCGTTTTTCGGTGTCTCAGATGGGACACTACAGTTTATCACAACATAAATTATTTTGACTTGACTTTAATTTACTTTAATAAGTGTCATCAATAATACTATAATTATTTTTCCAAACAACTAAAAATAAATAATTTGTGTTCCTTGTAAAATAAACTATGATAATTAATTTTATTTTAAAATGAAAAAAATAAAGAATTGGATTAAATAATAAAATAAATCACAATATTTTTTGTTTGAAATTTATATTTGAGAGTTAAACATAAAAGTCAAAAATTATATAAAATCTAATTCTTTTCAAAATTAGATTCATAATAAATATCTCCTAATATATATCAATATATATTATCAATTACAATATTTTTTCACATAAATGGTGGGCGTCTTCTTTTAAATACGAAGTTATAAGAATTTTTTCACAAGATTTATATCTTTTATTGCTCTACCAAACAATAATGAGATTAAATTTGAGGCATTTCCGCCTCTTTGACATTAGCACAATCTATAAAATGACAACTAAGAGATGATTAATACATGCACCCATGTATATTATTGATGAAATCATTAATTATTTTAAATGCACAACCAAAACTATTATGAATGTGTGTATGATCATGCATCTTTTGGGTTTCCCTTTGGATTCATACTTTCCCTTAGAGTTGCATAAATTCCCTTGTCCTTTGAATCTAAACACATGTCATACATAGACAAAGTGAACTTGAAAGTGACCATGGAATTCCAATCACTAATTATACATTGGGATGTATAAAGGTAATATCAACTGACATCATCTCAATGTAAAGAGATTGAAACATGTATTCAAAATAGTTGAAGGTTATATCTATAACATCATTTTCAAAATGTAAATACTTCAGAAGGTGTTTGGAATGGTGTATCAGTTGACCACACTCCACAATCTCGCTAAGTAAAGAATTCATATTTATATTTATTAAGTGCCCAATCAGTAAGTTCTTGATCATCTTTAGTCTCTTTTTCATATAATTTAATCTTAACCTTCATCTTATCATGAAGTAATTTATTCAAAATTATTGACATCCTACCCCATTTATTCATTAATTTTACCTTCATTTTCCTAATTTTATTTTGATATCCTTGATTTCCTTAATTTTACACAAATTTGTCTTGATTTTTTGAATTTGTCACAAATTTTACTTTAATGTTCCTGATTTAACTGTGATTTCCCCCATTTTACATTAATTTCCAAAAAAATCAAATATGTCCCTAATTTCCCTAACTTCCTACATTTTAATTTACTTTTAATATAATTTCCTTAATTTAACCCTCATTTCCTAGAATTGTACCTTAATTTCTCAAGTTGTACCTTAATTTCTCCAATTGCACCCTAAATACCCATAGACACCTAAAGTTAACAATTCATCATTTAGTAATGACATTATTGACTTTGCACCTAAAGCATGACTTGTAAGCACATTTTAAGATTAGGTGCCCTATTGGCATCTCTCTTGCATGACTTGTTTCTCTATTCACACTACTCAGTCACTCATAGAGCTAATTGCATAAAGCCATAGCAATATATTTATCCAGGCATCACTCCCTAAAAAATTTAGAAGCCCATTGACTTCATGTATGGGTCCGTCTGTCTAGGACCGAACTGTCTAATGGTTTGGTCCAAAGTCAACAATTCATCCCTAGCCACCCAATGGTCCCTTTTATAATTTGATTTCTTTTCATGGGTTGGTTCATATCACATATGTTGGCCTTAATGCAAAATTAAACCTACGAGCACCTATAAAAGCAAGTCTAACCCGCTTATTTACCTCACCTAACACTTTAAATAGCAATCATTGCAAAATACATTCCTAAAGCACTCCAAGCTCTCCTAAATCACTTCAAAGAAACAGTACAATCTAGGAGCATCCCATACAAAATTTTAAACCACTCTCAACAAGGTTCAAGAGTTAAGCTTCCCATTCTAGAAACCTTTAAAACCAAGCCAAGTTTAAGTGTGTCAATCCATTGTTTCTCGTTGTCAAGTGATCAAGTTGCTATATAGTTGCATCCATATAGATGTCACATTCTAGGTGGAGAACTACATGTGGTTTGAGGCATCTTCAGAGTAGTGTCGGTGTAAGCAGTGCAAGGATTGCACTTCAATCCAAACAATAACCTTTTTACATGGTCTCCTACCCATAGTTATGGTTTGAGGGTGTTTCACATTATATAGATGGTTTCTTAAATGTGTGACACTTATATTTCAATGGGAAGATCGTCATAGAGTGTTGTAACCACACAAAAAATTATAGAGCTCCAACGCACTTCCATTCAAAACTATACAGAGGTCCAGACCATACCAAGCTCCATGACAAGCCATGTGGTTCCATACTTGCTCATATTTACTCCCTTAAACGGAGCTCTAAAAAATATCTCCTGATCTACACATCCATGAGGTATTATCAAACCAATTCTATGTCTCTATTTTCAGCTAAATGCAGTCCCCCTCTTGTGTTTTGAGCAATCATATCTATCATTATATCTTCCAAATTACTTTGGAGCTATAGTTGATTTATGCATTAGTGTTCATTGAATTAATCTAAATATACAACCTACAACTAACCTGTCAACCCTTGGATAAATAATAATAACCTTCCTCCATCTCTTATATATTCTATTTTAGGGTTAAATCATTACCCTATTTTCCTCGAGTTCCATTATTTTACTCTAGTATAATTTAGCTAATTTTACCATAATTTCTCACATATGTTGCTATATTTTCCCCACTTTTGATATTTTACCCTACTTTCCCTAATTTTATTCTACTTTCCCTAGTTTTTCATTAATTTCTACAAATTTCCTTAATTTGTAGTATTTGCTTAATTTCTCTAATTTTAGACTAATTTATTCTATTGTGTTGACTTTGTCACTAATTTAATTTTGATGCCCATATTCTAACTCTAATTTCCCCAATTTAACTCTAATTTTCGTAATCCCCCCATTTTCTTAATTTTACCCTAGTTCCCCTTATTTCCCCATCAATTATCCGAATTCATTGTCACTAATTTCTCAAATTGTTTACTAATTTCCTAAATTTGTCACTGATTTCACTAATTTTAAGTAATTTACCTTAAGTCCAAATTTGTAACTAATTTTATTATAATGTCTCTAATTCAACTATAACTTCCCTAATTTTAGACTAATTTCTAGTTAAATCACTTATTTCCCTAATTTTTCGAAGTTCACTAATTCATCTAATTTCACTATATTTTACTTAGTTAAACCCTAATTTTGTGAAAAAATCACTAATTTCCCCAATTTAAACTAATTTTCTCAACTTTACAACAATTTTACTTTAATTTCTCTAATTTAACCCTATTGTCCCCAATAATACTACACCTACCCTAATTTTTACAAATTTCACTCATTTATGGTAATTGTATTATAATGTTACTAATTTTACCATAATTTCCTACATTTTACTCTCATCCTAGTCCAAATTTGTAACTAATTTTACTATAATGTCTCTAATTCAACTATAAATTCCCTAATATTAGACTAATTTCTAGTTGAATCACTTATTTCCCTCATTTTTCAAAGTTTACTAGCTCATCTTAATTTCACTATATTTTACTAATTTATGGTAACTGTTTATAATGTTGCTAATTTTACCATAATTTCCTACATTTTATTCTCATTTTCTCTAATTTCCTCAATTGTCTACTAATTTCCAGAATTTGACTACTTTCCTGAATTTTTACTAATTTATCCTAATTTTACTTTAACTTATTTAATTTTACCCTAATTTACCCAAGTTTTTACTAATTTCCTCTATTTGTCAATAATTTCCATTATTTGTCAATAATCTCCCCATTTCTGCCCTAATTTCCTCAAATTTCTTAATTTTACTCTAATTTCTAAAACATTTCAATTTTCCCCTAATTTCATTATTTTCACTAAATTATTTTATTGTATTTTATTTTAATTTTTTACCTCAATTTTCTCAAGTTTTCTATAATTTTCCTAACAATTTCCTCAATTTTACACTAATTTAACCCAATCTACCCTACTTACCCTAAATTCCCCAATTTAATGCAAATTCGATCTAACTGTTTGTCAATGACTATATCAATCATCAGGACAAAGTGGTAGGTAAACAAGCAGATTGTTTGCATTACTAAATATCTATAATTAAATAAGTTTTATTTTCAAAGTAGACTATAAAGATTCGTAGATTGAGGTGCATCTATTGTTTTTTCTTTCTTTACATTTTTTTTTATTTTTTTAGTGCAAATCAATGAAGAATAACTTGAGTGCATATAAATTTACTTTCATATCATAAATGTTTGCAAATAACATTGACATGAATGATGGAATTTTTGTTTAGGTAAATCCTTTAAATGTTGACAACCCAAAGCGATGAAATATATTTTCCAGTCCTGCCCCAACCAACAAATACTTACAATGCTTGTAACAGTAATCTTGAAACCTTAAACCTTGGCCCTAAAATTCTTAACTTAAATTTAAAATAAATAGTGTATTAATAAACAATACAAAAACTAAAATATTGTTAAGGTTAAGTACTTGATTTTCTAATGTTTAATTACCCTAAAATAAAAAACAATAAATTTGCTTCAACTCCACCAAAAATGATACTCCACTCCTTTTCCTTCTCGTTTCTTGTCTTCTCCATGTCTTAAAATGAATCTTGCAAAATGAAAAGGACACTTGGAAAGGTGCACATAGGTAACTTCCAAGAGTTCTTCCCCAAAGACACAACACAAACATGATGCAAATTGCATTGCATTTAGGTCGTCGTGTGAATTCAAGAGAGAAATGAAATTCCCTTGGCAGCATAAAAAACCCAATATCCGGCCTGAATGACACACTGTGTACTAGTGAAATGCATCAAGTGGAATTACACATGCTTCCAACTCATTAAAGTACCATGTATTGATAGAAGATTTCAATCTACATATTTGGTTACTTGAATTTGTACACCATTTTCATCCAACCCAATGGATGTGAATGAGGATGATCACAATTTTTTTTGAACTCTTAGAAACTTCATCTGAAATCAAATTAAATCATGTGTCAATATTAACGAGTGCATTTACCTTTGTCTTTTTTAATCGGAAAAAATTGTTCATTTCCTCTCTCTCTCACTTTATGTTAACTAGGTAGGTAGTGGTATAACCAAATTTCTCGTCAAATTGGAATTGTCCACTATCTCAACCTCCTTTTGATCCTTCAAAGATGCCTTGCACTTCTTAAAGTTCTCATTGGTGCAAATGTTAAGATGTAATCCCATATGCAACTCTCAATATTTCGTGTCAATATGTCCATCTCTAATGTGGCGAATAAATGATTCTTTATATCCTTACAAATATGTAAAGTGGTTGGCATTTTCTTACTTTCCACTCACTCTTGTAGGATTTGAATGGTTGATTTTACTCTTAGGTTGATTATTTGACTATTTTTGCTTTGAGGGTTCATCTTCTCTTTGCTTCTTTTATTCCTCAATGTAGTATGTTTGAACAAATGCCTCATCAAGGTCCTTTTGCTTACTAGATATAATTCATCTCCTTATGCATGAATGGAGACCACCAATGTATAACTTGGTTAAATTGTTCTCATATTCCATGTCCAAGCCCATCATGTGGCGCATCTCTTAAATTCTATACTATAACACTTTAACCATTTCTATGTCTGAATTATTGCGATCTAAACTTTTGATCATTTTTTATTCACAGCATGATAAAACAATATTAACAATCATTTGAATTATTCTTTCATAGGTGCAATTGGCTTAATAAATAACTTTCTCACAAAATTAGAGCATAACCCTACATTATGATATGTACAAAAGAACTCTTTTGTGCCTCACTAACATTTTACAGACTAAATTAAACCTTCATTTGTTTCAACAATTAATCCACTGTTTGGGCATATATTTTCCTTTCAAGACAATTTTAACTTCCATCTCAACTTTGAAAGAAATATGTTCACGTGATTTTACAGTAGCTTTTCCTTTTCTTCTGCAAGTTACTCTACTTCATCCCCCAACCTATCTTTAAAAGCATCTTCATCTTCATGGGATTTCGCCTCTTTTATCAAACTTATTAGCAAGAGCACAAATCATCATATCCATAAATGTTTGGTTCATTACCATACCATGAGCTCTTGTTGCTTGGTGATGTTAAGACTTCATCACATAGCCCATGATCCATTAAAGTGTTACAACTGTTCTAAAAATATTCTCTTCACTTTCTTTGACTATTTTTTCAGTTCATGATTTCACTTTCTTGTAAAAATATCAAATTCATAAGACTACAATTTTTCTACTATTGATCTTTTTCATTGTCATACAAAACAATCAAACAATAACTAGAATACCCAAAGATTATATTGATTTGATACCAATATGATTTGTAATATTCAAATCCATCTACTTTATTGGGAATTATATAGTTAGTGTCGTTTAGTTGTTTCAAACATGTGTAACTATACTTGTAGAAAATAATCATGCATTAATCGTAAAGAAAGATGAAACCACATCAAAACTTGACACAATAATTTAACTTAGAAACCCCAATGTGAGGAAACCCAGCTAGAAGCACCAAAATCTTATCTTTCTCTTTCTTTTGGCCAAAATGGTTACAAATATCTCAAGTAGAGCATGCAACAACATTCATCTATTATTAGTGTGTTTATTTATACTTTATACACTTCTCTTACTCCTACAACTAACCGAATTCACAAACTGGCAGTCACACTCTATTATGTTATAATTGGGTTCCTGCCTCTCATTTGTATAGTGATAGGAGTGTCCTTTTGTGCTCTAAAATAATCCCAAAAGACCTATAACAGGGAGAGAATTCTTCTTGTAGTTATAATGATTTTGTGTTTGCAAGTTTGTTTTGGTTGAATACATTGTTTTTTGGATCCTTACAAGTCACTTTGAAAGAGAATGAAAAGATGGCTTAAAACAACATTGTCTCCTCTTTTTGTGCAAGTTCCTTGGAGTTTCAAGCTTTTACCATCGCTTCAAGAAGTAGCTTTCGTTATAGCCAAAGTGAGCTCTACCTTGATCAAGGGGTGATAAGTCACTCTATATACTATAAATTAGAGTTGATCATAATGTTATACATGCACGTGTTTTTATAAATAGCCAAAAATTAGAAAACTTTATTTTTATTGGCATTTTGAGCTCTTTTTCAAACAAATAGCCTAATTTTTTAACAGATGTATGGTTGCAAACATCATGTTTATATGCATTTCTTCTAGTTGGAAACCTACATGCTAATTGTTAGTTACAACCATTACTCTAGTAGACATTTTTTAAAGCAATTTGGGTGTCGACTTATTTTAGTTTTTTTTAACCTACATAAAATTATCTTGCTTTTTATTACTACCTTATGGTTATATTGATTATGGAGATAAAAGGTTATAGGTCTTAGAAGAGAAAGACATGATACATAAAAATAATAATTATGGGAATGGGAGAGGGAGAGTCAAATATATTTCACTTGGCTTTAGAATCTCTTTAAATTAAAATAAAATGTATGACCCTCCATTGATTATTAGCTCGTATGGCTCACCATATAAGTTAAGGTTAAATTTAGTAAGCCATCTTGTGAGCAAGTTATAAATTTGAAATCAATGGTCATATTTAGTGAGTAATTGTTTCTCCCCATAGAGCTTGATGGTTAAGCTATAAATAATCAAATTATTGTTTAGAATAGAAAATATAAAATCATCTATCAACAGTGTATAACTTCAACTTTTAAGAACTCCTCACTCGCATATCTTTTGGAGCTAATTTTGCAATTGTTACTTTAACTAGTATACGTCCATTTTTGCTTGCATGTGTCATAAACTTGCTTGTACCATGCATCAAGAGGCATTGCAAAGGTTTCAGGTGTCAATATTTTATATCAAAGAGAGGCATTTGAGTGTTAATATTTTACCTATTGATAGTTGATATTATTTAATATTTTAGGATGTCTTACACCCTTTGTCAAGATTTTTTCATGCACTAGATCTCCTTGTTAGGAGAAACAATCAAGCATTGGTACTTTTTTTGTGATTTAGTTTGTCATGTACCCTTTTCCTAGTGTTTTTACCCCGTACCTTTATTGAGGAGCCTAATCACTACTTAAGTGTAGGGAAAACATGGTGTGTAGAAAATAGTTAATAGATCATGGTTGATAACCATAAAGACCTTGGCACTTGCCATACAAGACCTAAACATTAAGGCTTTGATCAGTGCCACTTCGACCCATCATCTCAATCCAACCCCTTTTGTATTTTAAGAATCCTTAGGGACTGGATAAATACTTAGAAATGTTTTGTTTCTACACATGACATTATATGTTGTAGTCCATAGGTTGCTGAAACCAATAACTTTACATTTGTGGGATGTTTTAATATAAATTGTCCATCAATTTTTTTAATATAGGAGAAATATATCAAATGACTATAATAGAATATATTGATCTAGTATCTACTAAATATTTGTTTTCTTTCTAGTGAGAGACCATCACTAAATCGTGCATCATCCACAAAGTAAGTATATGAAGCTCTCATTAAAAAACTATAAGTTTTAAATTTTGTATTCACCAATCAATAATGAGTTTCAAACTGTCTACATCGGTTGTGGTAATGAGGGAGAATCATCACAAGTTTGTCCAACTAAAGGAAGAGAGAGAAAGTGGGTGGGGAAGAGGATCCATTGATGGAACTAAGACGATCCATTGATGGAACTAGAGTTCAACACAATGCACCTAATCTTCTTTATGAGGTAAATGCTAGCAATGAATATTTTTCAAGTCTATCACAATGTTAATCTTATTTACTTACAACAATTTACCTTATTTTTCTGAATCGGAAGTCTCATTATTCAGGTCAACTCAGGGGCAAGTGTCGTCTTCAAGGATCAACCCTCGACTCTAGGTTCAATCCTGGTAGAGCGACCACTAGTGGGACCTGACCTTTGTAGCTCGCCCTTGCTCATTGGACTAAGCGGTCAAAAGCAGCTAGTAATAGCTCCAACGATACCAATTATGCCACTTAAGGTTAGAATCTCTTGGGAATATTCATGGTGGAAGCTCTTGGACTCCACTCAGCAATACAAACGCCTTACAGTGAATTCCCTTGTTGTTGAGAACAGGGGCTAAGTGAAGGAGAAACTCTTCCAACAATGCGCTTAACAAGAAGACTTTTCCCTACACGACTATGTGTTGGCTTGATACATGCTTAATATGAAGCTCCATTGAGGTCATTAAATTCTTAGGATTACAAAAGCACTTACATCACTAGTGAAGAAGAATTATAGGGTAAAAAAGAACAAACAATACACAAAATGTTATGCAATCATAAGTTAAAGATCAAAGTACGATTAGATTTCACTTCTTAACTAGAGTCTATAAATGATAGTGGCCTTCCTAGTTGTTTGATAAATGTATGCAATTTGGAATTTAAAAATTACTAATATTTTAATGCATGGAAAATGGATAAGCCACACCCACTTGTAAATGAGGTGTTCGTTTTTTATTGTGGAAAGCATACATAATACACCTAAATTTGGGGTTTTCATTTTGGCATGTTTGGTTAGATCAAAAGAGTCAAATGTGGGATTGGGATTTTACCATTTTTTATGGTCATGAGTACATTTTTACAAGTTGGGTAGGTACTCAAATTAAGTAGCTTGCGTTTACACTATGTCACCAAGCCAAAGTGCTTGCAAGGCAATTACAAGTCGTGATTTCATATCAATTACTAGGCTTTTTTACAACGTTTAAGAAGCTTGTTAGGCATATTGAATGTGAAGTGTGATTTGAACTTAGATGAAGTAGCTTGTAAATGTTAGCCCACGCCAAAACACCAAACCAAGGTGCTTGGCAAGGTACATGCAAGTCTAACTTTTAAATCAATTTTTATGTTTTTGATCCAAATGAGCATGTGGAGCAAAACTAACCCATGTCAGCATTCAAAGAAAGATTGATGTAAGTCTATTTTTAGAAGGTACCGAAGTCTTATTTTAGTAGTTAATGATCCAGACGAGTGTTTAGAGCAGGAATGATCCATATCAGCAATCAAAACGATATTTTTAAGTCTATTTTTAGAAAATCCTTAAAACTATTTTTAATAGTTTTTGACACCTTTTGGTATTTTGCATTTTTCGGGTCTTCAGAGCATTTGTGGGCTTCAAACTATATGATATTAGTGAAGGCTGTGGTTGCAACAACTTTTTTGCATTCACTCCATTATCTTTCCAATGAATCCTACAATTCACTAATCGAGTCAACAAGCTAGCAGATATGACCCTGATAAAGAGCACTAAAAAATAATAATATAGTAATATTATTATCTTCAAATTTTATCATTTTTCACCTGTTCAAATTCACTCCAAAGGTGGATACATATCATCTCCATGTAGGATGACCTTTATGTTCCCATTTGGAACCCTTCATTTATTATTCATTACAGTGTTTCATCTTTTGTGTTGTTTCACTATAAAGGAAATGGTTTCGAAAGCAAACACAAATTTTGTAAGTCAAATGTTTTTATAAGCATTAGTTACAAGTTGCAAGTTTACAAGTTCTACAAAACACATCTCTCCTATAGAGTTTGCCCATTTGTAAACAGTTTCATTTGCAGGGAATTGTGAGGCACACATCTCTCTTTGAGAGTGTCCATTCTACATTCATTTTTTATTGCAAAGATATTCAATGTATCTCTCCTATAGAGTTCGCCCAATTCGTACACATTATTAATTTTAATAAAAATTATTCGTATTTCTATAATTACAATTCTTTCTATAAGAAGACATTTATTTTTGCAATACAATTTTTTAATTCTACAATTTTAGTTATATTTTATAATGAATGTATTGTTATAACACAGTAAACACCACCATTAGTGTTGTCCACTAAATTCCAAAAATAATTTGGATCACTTTTTAACGACCTTTTAAAAGCTTATCAGGCATATTGATTACCAAGAGTAATTTGCACTCAAATCAAGTAACTTGTGAACGTAAATCCACACCAAAACACCAACTTGGTGTGCTTAGCAAGACACTAAGTCCTGATTATATATTAATTTTTAGGTTTTTTATGATCTTTTAGATATAAAGGAAGCATTCTATCCATATGCCATGTATTCAAATGTATTCTCTTATACATACAAGAAAAATATCTATAAGGTGTAAATGGGATGCATGATCATAAATTCATAGATGATCTCACACACACGAAAATGGTTGGCTTTATACACAATTCACTAGGTTCCACACATCTTAATAGTTGTTAACACATAAAATATACCAAAGTCAAAGAATACATAAAATTGTCAAACCTCCAACATAGAGAGACTTTTGTTTACTAACAATGGGCTACCATTAGTCTTGACTTTAGACTCCCGTTTGGGTTGATGTCCACCCAACTTCAACTTTGGCTCTAAATTACCCCCACATCAAAAGTTGTAGCCTAGCTTTACCCTGTCCTTAATTATGAGTGTATTTCACCCTTGCAACTTTTGTTTGACATTGATCTTGACTCGTATTCGACTTTGATTTTAATATATCATCGACTCTCCTTCCAATCTCAATCCAAGCATAGATATGACTTCTACAAACAACTTAATGTGTAGCATAATATGTATCATATTTATCGTCATCGTGTCGAATTTTTTCGTATCACTAACTAATTGTTATGTAAGAACTATTTATTTATAAAACAATTAAAATGTTAACTATTCATTAATATTTAATGATCAATAATATTTTTGATAATTAACAATTAAAATGTTAAAAATTAATAATTAATATTTAATGATTAATAATATTTTTGATAATTATTAAGTATTATAAATAATTGACATGATTAAAATTATTACGCCGAAGGCGTTCCCCCTATGGTAGAGGACCTTCGGACGTTTCTGCAGTGATACTAAATTTGACAGTCTTTTAGACGTTTTTTTAAGGGATTAAATTTGACAGTCGTTTTCCTGTTTTTTCTTGCTTTAGCATATTTGGTGTTTTTAAGCTTTTCCACCTTTTGCGGGCTGCGCTTGCTCTCTCTTCTCATGCATCGTGGTCACGAATTGCCTATTGTTGCTTCCATAGACCATCTGGCAATTATGGGCTGCATCAACTCTCACCCTACACCCGTAAATGCGCCATGTCCTTCTCCGACACCAACTAATTTCAGCTCAAATCCCCACATTTCCCGATCTTGGGTTTATTTCAAGATTATCGAGGGCAATGCACATCAAATCTTCTGTGCCTACAATCTGCACGTCTAGAAGTGTCTGCATTTTCCTGATTTGCCACAAGGGCTTTTGAACTCTGCCACGACAGTATTGAACAGGAGACTTTATGTCGTCAGCGGCTCTGATCTTGACAGAAAGCCTTCCAAGAATGTATACATGTGTGATCCAGTGGCCTTCACATGGTCTCAACTACCCTCCACAGGAACACCCAGGCAGAATGTTGTGGCGGTTGCAACGAAAGAAAGGATTTTTGTTTTCGGAGGGTGCCGCCAATGCCATGACGCCGATGTGCCATGGGCGGAAGTATACGATCCTTCCTCAATGGACTGCAATTCCAAATCCACCGCAACCTTTTTCTTCCAGTCTTTCTCGACACCCATTGCAAGTTGTTGCATTCAGGGATCGAATTTTCATAAGAAATTATTGCAGGGCAATTACATATGGAGTGAATTCTTCTAGGTGGGAAAGATTGCCAAGCGTAATTTCAAATTTCTGGTTCAAGTGGAGTTCAGCGGTTGAGGTGTTCGGATTGTTGGTTGCGTATCACCAAGAAAGAATCGGTACAGTGACTGAATGTTATACAAGAAAAAAAGGAGGAATAGGAAACACATAGCACCGCTAGGTACTATTTGTTTTCTGATTTTATTTGTAGTCTTAAAACTTGTATTTAGTGTTTTATTTGCTATTTTCTACGCTATGATGGTGCAATCATGCTTGTTTAGTGAAAATTTGATATTTCAAATTTCTTGGAATTTGTAAGAAGTGATTTCACTTAAAGAGAGATGAGTTTTTTGAAGGTGGAGAAATTAAATTGGAAAATAGATCCTTTCTTCCTGCCATGTTTCACGCGGCTCTTGAGTAAACATACTAGATAGAGTTTTGTGAGGATGATTCTTTCTCGGATTGTGCAGCATAAGTAAGATCCTTATTAAGGAAATATTCCTCATGATCAAAAAAAATTCCACAGTGCTTCTATTTAGTCTTCAAATTTCCCCTGTTCTTGATACAAAATCAGAGAAGAATGAATAATTATCTAATGCAACTAATTCTTCTTTGATTTTTGTATCATTGGTATCAAATAAGTTGTAGACGTTGGACCGGCATGGAAGAATCAAATTATGTGTTTTTTGTTGCATGTGAAGCTTTGATGTGTGTGGATTCCTTAGCCAGTGACATGTACTTTCTTTTAAAAGAAACGTCTTCTACCTACCCTCGTTCATGGACTTTGACCTACTTTAGATTTGACATGTTTTAGCTTTGACCTCCTAAGACGTGGAAACAAACCTATGCGACAAGTGAACTGTAAACGGTTCCTCCTTTGACTTGTTTCGAACCTATGTGGCAAAGGAACCTACGTGGAACAACACCAATGCATAGGGAACGTGTAAGGTAGATGATAAACAATGTTGAACCTCCCCTAAAATTGCTATTTCTCCTTCAATGCATGATAACTTTACATCCACGTGTTTGCAATAAAGTCCAGGGATGAATAGTGATAAAAATGATAATAGGTTTTTACAGTCCACAATGTCGTGGGGCGACCTATTTTTGGGTCTACAAGTGGCTGATAGCATATGGGACTACCTCGTACTCACAAGCGGGAGGCAACTAACTTTGCTACAAATGAGGCGTACATACCCTGCCCCCTGTAGGATTTGAACTTGTGACCTCTATTTCAAGAGCACATGTTCTTCACCATTAGGCCAACTCAAGTGTACTTAAACAAAAATTACCTTGTAAACACGAGGGCAAGAGCCCCTAAAAATTAAGCAGCCCTTGGTTTTTCATTTTGCAAGAATAAAACACAATGATAATCAAAATATTTTTCGAGAGAGGTGGTTGCATGTTGGAGGATCTGTGTTGTTTAGTTTAGAAAGATGAAGAATACAAGTGCACTGCAGAGGTTGTATGAGCTCTGCATGAAGATGTTCTCATATGAAGGAGAAATACCTCCACCACCAGTAATTACCAGATTAAAGGTTGTTCTTGGTATGTTATTGATTTATTATTCTTCATCATAAATCCATCTGCAACACATTATTTGTAAGTAAATTGGGAACGATCTATCTAAACATCACGCAGGTTCATAGGTCAAAGATAGAACTAACGGTTTAAAAAATCCATCGCTAAACATTCGCTGTGGCGCAGTGGTAGGAGGCAAAAATAGAACCTGAAGGTAACAGGTTCAATTTTGGTACCCTCCATCACAAACGTACGTGATGCAATTTGGAACAGTGTGGTATTTGTTATAAATTTTTCATTTTATGTGTTGTTAATGAAATTGCATATGGAATGAAGCCTCCCGACGTTGGGCTTGACGAGAACGAAATATCAAGGGTAGAAAATGAAGAAGAGAGAGACCAATACTTATTTGGGTCCATCTAAGAGGCGAAAACTGACCAGAAATACAGCAACAACATTGGTTCCGCCACAACCTTTTCGTTATCCTCTTGACATCACATACGTGCACATTCATGAATGTGATAGTTTCTCAGTAAATATAAATTTCCCAAACATTTTTTGCAATGCTTTAAAAATTCAAGGGTCTGAACATTTTCTGCAATGCACCACATTTGTTTGCAAAAAATGATCTCGTGGACTCCCACAAACTTCAGATGTTGAAGACATTGAACATTCCGATAGCCCAATCCATTGCTCAAAGTAACAGGCAGGATGGACCAAGACATCCTAACGATGATCAGTTAGAACAAAATTTCCTACTGTGCAAACAACAAAAAATCATGCATATTACAAATTTATGGGTTGACATAGGCCTTGTAAATGGTGCTACAAGAAAAATCACCGACATTGTCTACGACACATCAATGCCACCACCAACATTACCTTTATTTGTTTTTGTCAAATTTTATAGATACAACGGCCCATGTTGGGATCCCGCCAATCCATTACATATTCCCATACCCCCTATTTCAAGAGGGAATCGAAGACAATTACCGATTAAAATTGCTTGGAGATTAACTATCCATAAGTCCCAGGGACTTACTTTGCATAGAGCAACTATCGACATTGGAACCACTGAAAGACAAGGTCTGACATGCACAACTTTCTCCAGAGCTCCCTCACTTATAAAACTGCACATTTCACCTACTTTTTCATTGGAAAGGTACTCAAATATGGCGCACGTACCAACACTTGGATCAATAAGAAAGGAGGATTCAAGACTACTATCTCTCAACCCATTGTAAATACAACCCTCTACTTTGATAACACCTCCACTATTACTTTACTCAACACTTCTTGTATCTAAAGAGGCATTGTTGTTCAAGGGGTATAAAATGTAATCATCTTTACTGAAAATAAAATTTCCCACAAAAGGCTACCATTCAGGATATAAATATGGCAAATGTATACATGTCTCGTTATGTGTATGGAGGTCTTCATGCTGCCTTGTTTACAGAGAACAGAAGTCATAGACTCAAAATCTGAGCAGATTTTCTCATACACCCTTTTAATGATAAGTTCATCTATGTGCCTCCCAGGCTTCCTGATTTTCAATCACCTGAACCTTCCATTGAGCGTCCAATAAATGCTGGTTTCAAGAATAAACCATAACAACAATCAGACACAATCAGTTGGGGGGTGTTTCCCTGAACTAAATGCGAGCAACATGAGGCTTTAAAAGTCATTCACTACTTGAAAAATGGTATCAAATGTATTCATGTACAAATTTGTAACATAGTTTGCAATGTAGAGAGAGCCTTTAAATGAAGTGCTTCATCTAGATTTATGACTCCTAAAGAAATCATTGGACAGCCCTTATCAGGCAGTGGCTGCTTCAAAGAGTCACAGTGAAGCTGATCCCTCTAAGATCAGAGAGAGACATCAATTCTCATTTGGCGTTCACATTGCATTGTATACATGCAATTGCTAGTTATATTCATTGTGTAAAATCAAATGCAAAAAAAAAAAAAAAAAAAAAAAAAACCAATCTAATTAAGGAGAACATATGTTACAGATTTTTAAATGAACACCTACAAAGATCACAATTAATTGAAATCAAATTTTCAAATAACATATCTAAGTTGCTTCCACAAATAGAAATAATTAATAAAAAGAGGTATAACCTCAAGTTCCATGATACATCTTGAAAAGTTAAATGATACATATCAAAGTTTATATTGTGATTGAAAAACATTAAAGTTGTCACTTCAACGACCATGTCCCCATCATCATCATTAATTGCCTAACCATCCTTACCACCCCCACCTTCATCATCATCGCCAATATCCTAGTGCTTATGATCGCCATCAAAACACTTGATGTTTGACGTAGGATTTCATAACAAAGATCGATGGATTTCCCTACATATATATTTGACATTAAACCTTTTATAATCACATAAACATAAATGTAATTTGTATCTGTATAATATGTGGATCTAGCTAGCCCTAAACCAAGATTATTTTAAAAAAACATGCCCGCCACCTACTCTATTCTATGTTATATAACATTTTACTAGAATGATATCATGGAGAAACAAAAAGCTTTAAAGAAACAAATGAGCATATTATCGGAATCAAGAGGTACCATTGGGTACTTGTAGAATGATAAGGTAGTAGAATGCACAAAACTCTTCTACTTATAAGCCTTTCATACGGTGGGATTAAAAGTGTCTAAGGCCCACCTCATCATTCATATAATAGGTTAATTTATGTTTCTACAAATAAGTCTCTTTTGAAACAGGTTTTTGGTTATTTACCTCCTACTTCATTTCATTAACAAAATAAGGAAAATTCATTCTCAAGGGCAAGAGCAATTGAGCGAGTCTCAAGTACAAAGCAAGGGAATCACTAAACATAAAATTGAGTACAAGCTGCAAGATGGGGAAAAGGTATTGCCTGCCTTCAGAAAGGAAAGACTCCCAGGCCAACCTAAGAAGTTGTCCATTGAGATTGTTGAGCATTTGGGCACAGCTACATTCAGACTAATCCTGCCTCCTTACACAAAAATATATTCAATTGTGAATGCTGGAAATTGTTATCTTTTTTAGCCTTATATGCTAGATGATGAAGGTTACCTTCCATGAAAGACTTTACACCAAATATTTGAAAAGAGTTAGACCATTTGCAAACAAAAGTGAGAACAACAAGTGGGGGAAAGCATGAAATTCAGTAAGTTGAATCGAAAAGCCAATTGTCAAGCAAGGTCAAGTGGTATTCCAAAAACCATATGAGGGAGTTATTTCCTCACCTTTTGAATCGTTAAGCTTTTGCAGACAAAGAGCCTCCTAATTTGGGTGGGTGTTTCAAATTGGAGCATAAAGAATGTTATAAAATAGTTTGATTGAAATAATCAAACCAACTTCATAGTTTGTATGACTACTGAAGTATTTTCAGACATACTCTCACTCACTCCATGAAACAGAATGGACAAACATAAGTGCAAAAGTTAAACAAAGACACAACACACATGCAAAAAGTCATGAAGGTGATCTAGATATCATGGGGGCCGCAATAGTTGTTAGAACATTATACAACTATTGAATACATAGACGTATTTGGTATTTGCCGGATGCAACAAAAAAAGTACATGTTGAATCCACGCTTCTGAATTTGTCTTCATACAAGACAAGTAGAAATTCAAGTGTCTAAAACTGAAGGTAAGATATTCTCTCTTTTGTCTCTTCATGGGAAATGATGTTTGGAGTCTCTGCCCAATTCAATTGCTCATCTATTTGTATAAATATACCCAATGGATTCAAGTTATTCTTCACCTTGGAGTTGAAAAACATGTTGTTTGAGCAAGTGTTTTAGAGTAACAACAGCTTGTAGAGCATTGTAGTAGTGTTGAAAAGTCTCATGTTGTTCTTAGAAGCTCTATCGGAGTGATTGGCGTGTACATCTTCCATGATGATAGTGAAGATGAGGAGGCACAACCCTACTTCTCGAGTTTTCCGATATTGAGTTTCTCCAAGGTAGATTCTTGTGTTGCTTCTTTCTTTTGTGTGTTCTTTCTGCCATCTACACACTCAATTTCCTTTCAAGTAACTACTTCACAAAAAATCAGCACTTAAGGTATCACAATTCTAAGGACCATTTTGTTTTCTTAAGCCAATCTACTTTAATTATATCATAATAAATACTTGTAAAGATTCATATTGGTGAATTAAGAATGAAATATGTATATTAATAACAATTCACTTTGTAAGTTATATTTGAGGCATGAGGAATCAAATGATGAACCTGGAATTTAAAAAAGTTGGAGAAGCTCGTTGAAGTTGTGTCCGAACAAGGAACTAAAGCGAATGTCAAGCTTTTGGATTTTAAAGGTTAATTCAACTCATACACATTGGCAGGATGGGTCCAAGAAAAAGATATATTTTGAGATGGAAGGAATCTTGATGAGGGTGACATTTAAAGAGTGCAGTTTCCTATGTCAAAAATGAAATTTTAGGGGTTTTGGGTGAAAGAAACAAAGGCCTTGGCGAATGATTCATTTTGTAAGTTATATTTGAGGCGTGAGGAATAAGTAATGAACCTCAAATTTAAAAAAGCTGGAGCAGTAGACCCTATTGAGAAGCTCGTTGAAGTTTTGTCCGAACAAGGAACTAAAGCGAATGTTAAGCTTTTGGATTTTAGAGGTGAATTCAACCCATACACATTTATAGGATGGGTCCAAGAAAAACATATATTTTTCGATGGAGGGAATCTTGATGAGGGTGACATTAAAGAGTGCAGTTTCCTGTGTCAAAAATGAAGGTTTAGGGTTTTAGAGAAAAAGACACAAAGGCCTTGGAGAAGAAAAGAGAAACAATGAGAGTTATATGCAATCCATCTTAGTTCTTAAGACAATGGTAGTACTCAATAGGGACACGGCAATATGTAGGACTTTGGGATAATTAGATCACAAGTGTATGGAAAGTCACGACAAATGGAGGACCTATTTGGCTCTTGTAACTTTGTGTTTGAGTTTTGATTCTACGAAAAGGAAAAACATATGTACTTGCATGGTTTTTCAATAGATCAGCTTATTCATGAGAGGCTAAATGGAAACTATTTGCATAATTTATCTCATCCATTAGGTACTATGGATTGGGGTTTTCTTCGTTATAATGATATTGAGGGAAGAGGGACACCAAATTGGAGATCTCTTTCTTCCATTGTTGTGTCAGCGCCACTTAGTTTGTCGTATGGACATGTTGGAGCCATAGATGGTATAGGGATTGCACCCATGTGGGTCCAAATACTGTATGGCTTTAGGTTGCTTCTCTTCCACATTGTAGTTCCATCCAGCTAGTAACTGGCCTTGCTACTATCATCTATCTACAATGAAAGCTACACACATCGAAAAATAATTGTGCAGTCAGTAGGCCATAGTCACAGGTATATTGCACAAAACAGTTAGTTAAGATTGCTTCTACTCCTTTTGAGACTTGTGCAATTGAGTGATTAATCATCCAATGAAAAATTTGATGGTACTTGGCACATATCTAAAAACTACTAGATTACATGGTAAGAACATGGGCCTAAAGTGTAGGTGCAACAGAGAAATGACATAGTGATTCCGAACAAGTAAAAAACTAAAAATATCTACTTGTGGAAATTTGAAAAATCTAATAACAACTATACTTGATATTGCATACGTGATTGGAATAGTATCTTGCATCTAATTTGCATCTCAAGTGTCAAAAAATCTGCAAAAGAGATATGTTAAAAGATGTAATTTAAACATTATATAATATCATACCTATTAGATTACAGATTCTAATTAGGCTAGTGATTATGATTACGAAAAAATAATATTTGATTACGAGTTTCATCTTGATTTAGGTATCATTTCATGGAGTAGCAAAAAGCATAGGCTTCTTTCCCTGATGATGAGTCGAGTGTAATTCAAAGCATCTGTTAAAAAGCTTTTACACAGCAAATTCAAAAACCTCTACCAAGCAAAAAACATGATATTGTCGTCTTATATTTTCTAGAAAAGCTAAATATAAAGGTGCCACAACACAAAATTTAAAAACCATCTCTTCCTCAAGTCAAAGAAGACACCTTATTTTGCCTCAATAAAATTATATCACTTTTCACGCAAGCACCAAGCACGTTGAAATTCATCATTATTGTATTACATATGAGTTTAGTAAGGCCAAGTTTCTTTAAAATATTGTAAAGCTAAAAGTCAAGAGATTCACGTTTTTATTCACTTTGTGAGACCAAGTTTACAAAAATTGAGTTGAGGAGTTACCACCAAGGGGGACCATAAATGTGATGCCAACCCCAAAGGTATGGAGCTCTCACCTGTTGTATCCTTTACAAGAAATGGTATGGCCCTGCATGTTAAAAAGTGTTATGGCTAACTATTGTGGTCCATATTGTACATGTCTTGTGCCCAAGCGAGTACAGATTCTAATAGGCTAGTATTATGGCCCTCAACGGACATACGACATAGAAAATGATAGAATTTAAAGTACAACGAAGTATTGTTATAAATTAAGTCGTCAGTACGGCACAGATGTTGGTACTAGTACCAATATGGGGATCGGGTACGAAGGTAAAACAAAATTTTTTGCCCTAAGTTCAATGTGGTTGAGTACGGCCAATAAAAAAATGTACATAAAATATTAAAAATATAAATATTCTAACAAAAATAAGCAGCTAAATTAACCACATAATATGAATAGAATAAACAAAATAAATTCAAAACATTGTTAATAAATTGATAATTGTTAATTAAAGGCCAAAAGACCTGATAAATCAAAATAGACTAAATTTGAACTTAGCTTAATAAATTTAGAGAGGTAAGTGTGTTGTTTTGTGTTTGTTTAGTGACATGAGAGTAAAATTAAATTTTAGGGTCTTATTTTAGGATTTTTTTGCATCTTGTTGTTTTTAGGTGAAGTCAAAGAGAAATATTACTTGAAAAATCTCTCCAAAACTTCAAAAAACGCGCTTTTTGTCATGGGTATGTCTGAAATCATCCTCTAACAAACTTAGGCATACCCGAGTCAAACTTGGGACAGAATTGGACTAAAACAAGGACATGAGTCATACTGGTCCACACTACCTACAAAATCCAACTTTGTCGATGATAAACATTAAGGGGGTTTTATAGATAGTTTTTACTGTAGGAATAAAATATATAACTAGGATTGATCCTATGAGAGCCACTTTAGTGATAATAGGTGGGTAAATATTAAACATCACGTATGTAACGAGCAATGGTCAAGGCTTAACGATTGTCGAGATCCGCAAAAGCCACTTAATTGATTATCAATGGGTAAAATTAAATATCACATAAGTGATGATCAATGGTTATAGGTTTATAATCGTCTTGATCACCTATTATGTGCATGAGTTAAGGATATGGAAAAATAGGGTTTTATGAAAACCCTAAATATCCAGTTACAAATATGTCCAATGAAGTCACCTTCTAAATTGTTTGGCTTCTAATACACTTTGTCTCTTAGTAATTGTGGAAATTATTGAGTAATAGCTACTTGACCATTTGGGAGAGAGCTCCTAACCTTGGGCCAAAGAGTGGAGGATCCTTCTACTCTTTCAAGTGTTGCTAAAACAAAGAGACCTTGTTTCTTTTGCATAGTTCTTGCCCCCCGTGAGGGGCTCTACATGCAAGTCTTGGTGATTCTTTGCATGTGCGTGATCTTTGTGTACATGTTTATATTTTCATTTTATGTTGATGTACTTGATCCTTCAATACTCCTATAAATTATTGAGATATTATTAAGAAACTCCTTAGCAATAGGATTGCAGGGCAACCTTTGATGGGTATCAAAAGACTCATTTCACAATAGGAAGATAAAATTCATAAGCATTTCTCCTTATGAATCTCTTGTTTTCCTAAAGGACAATTAGTTAATTTGTATAAAGTTGTGAGTTTTTTATTATTTGAAAAGCAAAAAAGGGGGATGTGGATGAGTTGTCTCATACTAAATTGAAATTAACTTTGAATGCATGTGTTGAAATGTTTGAAGAGCCTAAAGGGCTACCTCACTTGTGGGTTATTTATCATTCTATTAATCTTCTTCCAGGTTCTACAAGAATTTTGTAATATACCTGACAAATAATTTTAAATAATTCTGGATATTTGCACAAACCCTAGGGCAGCAGTATAAAATTTTAACTTTTATGACAGCAGCAATAATCTGATTTTTATTAAAAAAAACAGCAAACCCCAATATGCAAGAAAAACAGATTTTTATTAATTTATTTCAAAACAGCGTCAATGAAAATACCAGAATGTCTGAATACAATTATTCCCTCACCACTGTTGATCCAGATGGAAAGATGGATGTAAGATAAGAGCATGCAAACTGATTTGACTGAAATCTGCCCCCAAATGTAGCGCCAGCACTGAATTCTGATTCCAAAGGGGGACATCCCCCACTACGGAAGCCCTGAATGGCTTACAATGGCCAAGTTTGCTGAAGCCCTAGCTGTACTTGTTGTTTTGGATGTAGAATCAAGCCTGAAAAGTGTGCCCTAGCTGAAATGGACATGCAATTGTGCTCTAAATTACCACTGCAACCCCAAAATGGAATTGCCAAGCTTAGATATGAGGGTTTTTGTCCTCATATCTATGTGCAAATGAGGGTTTTCGTCCTCGATTGCTGATGCAGAAGCAGAAGCTACTTGCAAACAATGAAGTAATCAATAAAATTCCAAGATGAAATAATAATGTACTCCAAAATCTGCTTTTATATTTTTTATGCCTTCTCCCAAAGGGTGGCGCCACCTTTTAGGGTTTCATGCATGCTAAAAAGCAATTAAAAACTATTTTATTGGCATATCCAAGGTTGGCACCCCATCCTAAAAATATAAGCTTGATGCTCATGCAAAAACTTCTACCTATGGCTCCCCATATTGGAAATTCATTATTTTATTATTATTTTATTCCTTATGCACTCACATCTGCTTTCGGCACCCCATATTAAAGATATAATATTTTATTCCACTTCTTCTTTTTGGCCCCACTTACTAAAATATAATTTAAGTATCCTTTTTCCAATTAAAATATAAAAGTACCCTTGGATCACTTAAATTAATGTATTTCCCTCATTAATTCCCCTTACCCTATGGGAAATAAAAAGAATAGGCTTCGGGTATCTAGAATCAATTAATTTTGAAAAGGGGACATTACAAATTTGTAGCACAATCAAGGAAGGGGTCAAAATTAAAAGGCAAATCGAGCAATTACTTGAGCAATGCAAAATCAGGTCTAATACTTCTCCTTGAAAATTTACCAACTCGTATCGTGCCCAAGAAAGAACCAAGGAATAGAGATTGCACTAGTAGTAGGGTACTTACTACGATCACAATTAAGTTATTAACAAAAGTTAACCCGTTCCCAAGTTAGAAGGCGCCATTGACCAACTATGTGGGGCCAAATGCTTCACTGTTACTGAATTAACTTTTAGCTATCATTGAGTTCACATGGATCCTAGCAACATTTAGAAAACAACTTTTGACATGAAGTTCAAACTCTAAGCCGTTGGACATGCTCTCAATCTTACTAAGGCCCTTCCACTTTTTATGCCTTATCAAGAAAGTTTTTCCCTCAATCTTGGTAAATCGTTAGTGCTCTGCTTGGACAATACCCTTATTTCCAAAAGGACCTAGGAAGAATATAAGAAACGTGTATTTTTGACATTATCTTAGTAATATAAAAAATAAATGTGTGCTTTTGACAGATTTTCTTTGTCAACACAAGCTATAAGCCAAGAGTACAAGGCTGTTTCACCAGATTTCAATCAAATACCTATGGTTTGTAAAGATGAATCCAGTATATATGGAGCTCCAAACAATGCTAACATACTCAAAAAATGGCCCAACCATTCAGCCATACCAAATCTTAAGAGATTTCTTGAAGGGATAAATTTCTATCAAAAATTAAGTCATCACTATTCTCAAATGGTTCATCACATAAATTAGATCACCAACGAGAACACCCTCACTTGAGACCAAGGCTAGAAATGGCTTTCTAAAGATTAAAGGTTGCGCTTTGCTTCCTCCCAGTACTTGCCCTCACCAATCTCTAGGATTTGTTTGAGATCAAGACAAATGTTTTTGCACCGCACCATAGGTGCAGTTGTTTAGTAGAGAGGAGATCAGCTGGTATATGATTGAGAAAAATTGTTGCACTCCATGATCAATCACATCACATGGGATACACTGATTTATCATTTTACCCCATTATCATAAAAATTCATACTAACATATTTATAATCAATTATATTTATATAATTTACAATATCCATTAACTGTAGTGATACTTTTTTCTAATTAATCTATCAAATTGCTATCAAAATATTACCATACTACAATTTAATGTGTAGTAGAATGAAATCAAGCCAAATTCCGAAGTCCTGATCAAGTATGTTCATAGCTTGAGAAAGAAAACTAGATAGTATCAAATTACGAAGCGATAATTAACTATTTGTAAATAAATGTGAATTTGGGGGAATAAGCATATGATAACATTACGGTATGACAAAATGTTATGTGCACTTGTGAAAAATTCAAAAACATAAACAGGGGCATCATTGTTTACTTGGCAAGAAGAAAATTTTCAGCATGGAGAAACAAACATTGGAGTTCTTGAATTCAACACTTGAAGTTTCCGTCATATATTCAACAATTTTACTTGGTAAACTAGTAGAAGAGAGGAGCCAAAAATAAAGTGATTAGTCATCCTAGAGCCAAAATTCCTTACATTCCTGAATCCAATGTGCAAACTCTGATGACTGGGGGCAATTCTACCCAACAAACTACATCTGCAATCCAATATTAGATTCACTCAGCAAACCCACTGTCATCAACCAATTACCACACTTGGACTACATTTTGAGAGATGGGTTGCATAAAAATTTAGATCATCTGTTTTCCATACGAAGTAGCTCAATAGCAAAGGCTCACTCTTATATGAGGATCACTTTAACATCCACATGATGCTACACACACCCAACACTGTTTGTATTAACCATCCATGAAGAACAGCGTTCAAAACTATCTGTTGTTCATTTTCCTGTCAATCCAAACCTACCAACCTAAAACTTGGATTGTGTTGGCCTTTATTAACACCCTCATGACCATGAGAATTTATCTTAAAGAACACCATCAGTGTCTTACCAATAAAAAGGAAACATGACTACACTCCTGTTGTTATTTGTCAATTCTCTGAGATGGTTGTCTTTATATTTGCAACAAGACTATTCAAGCTCCAACAGTTGTAAAGAACTTTTTACCATGTCTAGACACAATTTGAGCTAGCATTGCTATTTTGTATGCTCACAAGTATAAATTACTATGTTATTTTTTGCCATTACAAAAATTGCTTGGTTGTCAATTACAATTCTCCACTTTATTTGATTCTCAAACTAATCGCCAAACAGAGGTAATCAACTGACTCTTAGCTCATGCTTAAGCCATGCTCTTTGAGTTTATCATGATTAATAAAAAATTGGACAAGTATATCCATAATCTTCAACAAGTATATATAATGAACAAATACACACATTGAAAGAGTGTTATTTCAAGATTTGTCATGTCTTCAACCCCCTGCCCTTAGCATGCTTCCAATTGCTTTTCCAATTTCATCAATATCCCATAAATAAAAGGAGCAGTACGAGACCACTAGTTTTGTTAAAAATCTAGTCAAAATTTGTTCTAAGGTACTAGACATTCTATTTTAAACATAGGCATGGATAGCGCTTTCCATGATGGGAATCAACGACCTCAGCAGCACTTGCTTGGTGACCGCAAGTGGCTCCATTTAGATAAGTAACAATTCCAGTTGAAGCACCATCCAAAGCTCACACCCAATTCCACAAACGATACAGCATGCCTGAATAATTGCCTTCAATACATCTGCTTGAATCTCCTGGCTCAACAATTACACTTCAGATTTTCTGAAGTAAATCACTTGAGCAGCAACAAGCTGATACAATCCTCCAATAACCATATCTTACCATACCACTGTTGAAGTTATTAGTTATGTTTTCAAGGCCAAAAAATTAGATGCATGGGAAGTCCAAATGTGGAAATCAATGTGGGAGGGGCTTTCTTCAGAAAGAGAGTTTGCTGGAAATTGTAGATGTATGGAGGGGTAACTAAAATCTTGTCCATCTTTAATCAATGAAACTTCCACTTTTTACATCTAAAGTGATGATATATTCCCTCCAATCATTTGTAACCATGTGGTGTTATTGCAGACTTAAGTAAAATAATGTTAAGTGAATGGCATTCCCACTGCTTCATTGTCAGTGAGCAAAACCTGTCAAGCAAAAGTACTTCGAGAAAGTGGATGGCGTAAGAATATGACTCTCAAGAAACTTCAGAAAGAATATGAAAATAAATAATTCATTTTGCACTGGCATTACGGGGACGGAACAAATTAGAAGTAAACTGAGAATTAGCTGCAACAATCTTTGGAGCTAAATCACAATGTTCAAGTTCAAGTTCAAGTTCATGTTCGAGTTCAAGTTCATGTTCGACAAGAATAAAGTTCAGTTCGAGTTTTCCAATGGATTAAGTTCAAAAAAAATGCCTTTAAGTTCGAATAAAAGAATTTTTTAATCTTTTTTATTTTCTACAAAAGTGCACAAATATGTTACAAGGAACATAATATAGATAACTTTCCACTCTCTGCTTTCACTCAATATATGCATATATAAACATTTATAAATTTGTACAAAATCATGTCAAAATTTTCCCATGTAAAAATCACATAAAAATAATGGATAAAATTCGAGTTCATTTTTGACAAGAATAAAGTTCAGCAAAGTTCAAATATTTTCCATAAAATCTGGCATATCTTGAGACATAGCCTGGGAGCATAAGAGCAATCAAGCTCAATATCAAGGCAAACAAACAAAAAAGCTATTCAACTAGTATAACTACAGAAGGTGCCTCTCAAAAGTGGTGACTGGAATTGAACCATCAAATAAAAAATGTTATAAAATATTTTAGGTCAAACTTATTAAGGTAAAGCCCATCCCTTGTCATATATGAATTTGAGTTTGCAAGGCCCTAGCACGTGTACTGAAATCACACAAAAGAATGGTCTTCCCGAAAGAGGAATGGTGTGATATCTATAGGTAGAAAAAAATAAAATATTAAAAAGTGGCATACAGAATAATTATTTATTTAACAATCTGTTACTTAAATGAGGAATATTTGTAAATTGGTTAAAGTCATCCTCAAAAATAATGCGTGGTTTAAAAACTTCTAATGCTATTTACTATACAATTCTAAAGTGTTGGGATGGATATCGTACCATTTGACATTTTAAAATCTATATTTTTAACTGCCGAGAAGCTATGTCACAAGGTTCTCCGAATTGTATTCAAAATTTTTGAATTTCGCCTAACTTTATTCTCGTTGAACACGAACTCGAACTTTATCCATTATTTTTACATGGGAAATTTTTGACACGATTTTGCATTATTTTACAAATGTATGTATATATACCAATATCGACTGAAAGAAGCAGACAGAAAGCTCTCTATACTCTATCCCTCTGACATATTTATGCATTTTTTTCAAAAAAAAAAAAAGATAGACAAAAATTGTTCGAACTAAAAGATAATTTTCCTCGAAATTTATCCCTTGGCGAACTTAAACCTAACTTTATTCACATCGAACATGAACACGAATTCGAACCATGTGACTTAGCCGAGAAGTATCAAAGGGTGAAATTCACAATCTTAGAAATATTTTTTAAGAAATATGCACCACAATTCCCTAATATTTTTTTTCTTTTAAAATAGCAGAGCACTACATTTCTTCACGCAGCCTAAATCCAAGTTACTGATCTAAGTAGAGTTCACAAAACAATGCATTTACCAACTATTTCAGAAGAGTTTACATGTCATTGTGGATCTGAAAGATCAGTCTACTTGAGTGAAATGAGCACACAAATAATAGATATAATCTTCTAAATGCAATAATAAGATGAGCAATCGGTGGTACACGTAAATCTGTCAATTTAGGCAGAAAATAATGACAATTAAATTTATGAAGTTAAAAAGAATAGTTAAAAGCTACTTTGCTTGCCTCTTCCAAGTCCATAATGAACAAACTAAGTCCTGACATTACTGGGACAAACATTTTAAAAACTTAATTTAAAGTTTATTAAAATGAGATAATTACATAGCAGAATATAGAAATTCCCATACCTGTGGTGTGTCTGCGAAAAACTTTAATTAGCCTCAGAGAAATTGGGGAAAGTCAATATTTAATCAAGTCCATATTCTTCAACCATGACAGCACATCTGCTAGACCCTCCCTTAGAGTTCGAGGTTGATAACCCAGTTCTGTCTTTGCTTTCTCGCATGAATAAGCCCATTGATGCTTCAAAACATATACAGTCTGCAATATCTTGTGCAAAATTCCTTAGTAACTTCAGGCAGTACAAGTGGTAAAAGCTTTAGATTTATGGAAATAAAGAATCCATATATTACAGAAACACATACCGGATAACTGATCAGAGGGAGGTTCCCAGTGATTCGAGCCCAAAAGACAGAGAGCCAACCATAAGTTTCTAGAACCCATAAAGGTATATGAAAGGATGGTCGTGAAGTCCCTGTTAAGTTGGCTGCAAGATCAAAAACATCAGCAAAGGATGCGTTTTCACCAGTGAGAAGGTACCTTTCACCTACTACGCCTTTCTGCATTGCTGCTACATGACCATACGCAACATCCTCAACATGAGAAAAAGATTCCTTATCATTGCCATAACCAACATATCCAGGTAGCCGTCCATTAAAGCGTTCGAGCATCTGGCAATCAAAGCCATTCATAAAAATAAGCACACAAGCTAATCATGTAGACAGATTATTTAGTGATTGACCAAAAATTGCTGTATTTAGCAAGTTTATAGCAATACAAATTGTTTTTTCTTACTAAACCTGATCAGAACAAGAAGTCCTGTATTTTACCTACATTACTGGATACTTCTTAAAAGCTTTTGGACTACTCCTAGGGTTGCTCTTGTGAAGATTTAGGTTATGTATGAGTCTTTTGAAAGAGTAATCTTCAAGGTGGAGGTGATTAATATTTGGAGTTGCAACGAGTCTATGGCATTTAATATATATATGCAGATACTTTCGGGTTCAATTTCCATACTCAAGCTGATTTGGCATTGAAAGTCACGTGTAGGCTTGATCCAAGCTCAAGATACTGCAATTTGATTAAATTGCAACAGGATGCAGACAGGCAGAAGGTGCAGGAACTCGGAATCCAGTGGACATCCTTTGTCAAAGCTGAATCTGTCCAGCAGGCCACCTACGAGCTTCACCCGGGGGGTCAAAAACTCAGAAATAGAGAATTGTTTGTATAGATGATATTAGGTTCGTGCATAGACTGTAAGTGGTTTTAATTATAGATTTGGGAAAGGATTTCAATAATGAATTGAGGATATTGCCATTGAGCATAGAAGGCGATGTATTTATGCAAATGCGCTTTATTTCAACATCGTAAGGTAATCATAAGTATGACAAATGTTTAGGGGCCTCAATGCAGACCAAAAAGGGCACACAAGCCCTGGTAATGAGAAGGTACAAAACACATTGTTGGCCAAGGAAAAAGCAAATGTTGGCCAAGGAAAAAGCAAATGTGGAGATTACCTTGAAGCCCATTAGAGATTCTTGGCATGAAACATGGGTGTCCATCAATTCAGATGGATGGAAAAAATGTAAAATCAGACCCTTAATCAATGTAATAGCAGTGCACCCTAAACAGGCAATGTTTCTAGGGTGATTGATAGTGGGGGGTAGATCAAGGATGCACAATTCATTACCAACATCCTCATACATACCATTGACTCGATGGAACTTAAGAATGTTGTCCAAGTCATAACGCACAATGCAAAAAAATGTAGAGCCATGGTATTATGAGTGATGGCAAGATACAAGCGTATCTGTTCAACAATTTGTGTCGTCCATTCACTCAACTTGATGCCACATAAGTTGAGTAAAATCTCATGGATTGAGAAGATTTATGAGAATGCTAGCAAGATTCCAAATGTTTGTGACTAACCATCACATCGCAGGGGATCTATAGATCAGTCTTGAAGTTGGAGCTATTGAAGGGAGGTAAAATATTTATTTTTTGTTTTTATAATTTACTTTTAGTAATTTGAATTCATGTTATTTGCTCTGTTTTCTAAATCTAAAATTTTAAAAACGAAGCAGATGGTGTTCTAAATCGCCCTTTCCATTCTTCATATTATAGATCTCTAAGATCTACTCACTATCATCCTAGAGAAACTTGAATTCCTCCTTGAATGTTTTTCGAGTTTGTTCCAATAGACCAACTTTGTTTTATTCTACATGTACTAGTCATTAACTAGTATAGATATCTTCAATACATATATCTAAAAATTGCCAAGAAATATCAATCTCAAAGCCTTTATTTTGGGCTTTTCACGTACCATAATTATTAATAAATTCATTTCTTTTTTGACATATGTTTCATGACTAGTAACAAATGGTGTGAATTTAGATACACTAAGGTGTGTGAGGCTTGACAAAAATAAAAGGGCTCCAAAAATTACCGTATCACCAAGATACTAAGTTGCCAAAATGGCAGGCAGGGGCCTCGGGAGTGGCAGGGAGCGGGCAAGGAGCGGCCAGAGGCCTGCGGAAACGGCCAGGTACGGCTTTCCGCAGGCCTCTGGCCGCTCCCTGCCCACAAAAAACGCATTTTCTCCAGTTGTTTTTTGCCCGAATCGTTTTTTTCCTTTTTTGGCGTTTCTTTCCTTTTTCGGCATTTCTTTCCTTTTTTGGATTTTTGGTGAAGAAAACACAAGGAAAAAAAATTTCCATTTTTGGAAAGGGTCCAAGAAGATGTAGCAGTAAAAACTTGCATGAGCCATAACTTTCATTCTATGGCTCCGTTTTAGGTGTCATTTTCTCCAAAAGTGTATATTTTCTTGAGTTCTGCGCATTGATGGCAATATTTTTCTTATTTTCATAAAATCCATTTTTGCACCTGTTTGGACCAAACAACTTCTTGCAATCTTCTAAAAGAATCATGAGCTTTGATCCCCTGTAGAAAGATTAGTAATTGAAAATACAACTATGCGAGTATTCCAACTATGGTATATACAACTTATACAGTATATTGTACATTGTATACATTTATATAAAATACATTATTTAATTTTATACAATCTATAACATACACTATAAATTTAATTTTATTCGTTTTGTATATACTGTACATTATTATAAATTTATAGTTAATAGTATAACTTGTCTTTTATCTTGTTTTTCATATACATAATATGTGGTTTATAATTAAATTCCTATTTAGAAGGCTGAGATTTATATATTTTTTAATTTTTATATAGTTTTTGTACTGCCGTATCCCAGGTCAAAAAAAAAATTGTCGTTTCCGCGTATCGGATACCCCGCTCCCGCTCCCATATCCAAAACGTTTCGGCTACTTAGCCAAGATATTATGCTTTTTCGATTTTCATTCTTAAAAAATGGAAGACTTTTAAGTAACAGTCAAATGGACATCAAATTTAAGGCTAAAACTAAAAGTGAACATACTCACTAAATTACAAGTTACAACCCACCACCACCCCCTAGGATGCGATTGTAGAACACCTATCGGCATAATGACTCCTCTAAAAGGTCGTCCAAAATGACCTACTCCAATCATTTTTCCCATTCTATTTGTTTAATGTCCAAATTGTAACATAAATGTTACAATGATGGACATGGTCTTGGTTACTCTCCTCCAAGATCTTTCGAAGCTTCTTTCTAGCACCAATTGGTGGATGAATTTCTATGTGCTCAACTACAATGGTGGTAGTGATGGTGGCTCTTGGCGGTATCCCTCCTCTCCTAGCCTCTCTTCATCTTCTAGCCTGCCAACATTTTCTCCTTTGTCAGTACTGGATTGCTCATATTCATGTTGATTTCTAGTCAACACCGCCAATCTCAAGACCCAATCCACACACTCCCAAAAAAAAAGGTGCAGCCTCCGACACATAGTTGCCTCCCAGTGCCTTGTCTTCTTCAGTCTCAAATCTATTCTTACCGTCAATGCCAAGTATCCCCTTGCCCTTGTTGTCATGTTGCTCCCCTTCAACAGTCCTTCTGCCGTCATGGTGACAACCTTTGTCACCAATGGTCATCCCACTGTTAATGTGTTCCTCACTATCTCAACTTTCCATTTGACTATTCTCGTATCATCCTTAGGTTTCTATCTTCGTATAAAATGAGGATTACAACACTTCCAATTTCTGTTGTTCCATTATTTTAAGGTTATGATCTTCTTTTGCATTTTTCACGATCACTTAATTCTTAATATATTCATCATTCACATCTAGCACTTGTCTAACAATTACAAAACTGACATAATAAAAAAATTACAGCATGGAATATAGTTTATTTCGACATTGGTGCATAGGATTTACTTTTGAGCCATGAAAGGATTCACTTAATTCTTTCCTATATGCACAGTAAGAAGGCGAGATATTCTTACTCCCCAAAATTCTTTGGCCCCATTTCTTGTTTCACTTTTTCAGTGACATAGTATATTAGCTCCTCTCACTTCACAAATATGCACTATCTTCTAATCAAGAAGCCATCACCGAGGCAAGGCATTTCATGAAACATTCACAGGCACATGGGGACGAATCCTTCACAGTGTGAGGCTGAAGTCTAATTCAAGTAATGTTTACATACAAAGGAAAATGTCACCAATAATACTATGTTCTTATAGGATATACCCAAAAAAATAATAATAATTTAGATTTTGAAGAATACAATCTTTCTGCTGCTCTATAAACCAATTCCAGAACACAGAATCTAGGTTCTTTATAGTTCCTAATTAGAATTACATTTTACCTACGTACAATTCAGCAAAACTGATAGTCAAGATGGCTAACTCAAAAGAGCCATCGCTTAACATAAGTTATTATGAATGACACGGCTTACCATTTGTACTCATCTACCTGTGACATGACCACAAACTGGATGCCTTTTGCATGTGCTTACCTTGTTATGTTATCTAAAGAATTAAACGTTACAAAATGAGCTTTGGGATATGTACATCTTTTACTGAGACATCCAATTCCCATGGAACATTTTATGCTATGAACAAATAGGAGCCAGCTAGGAAAACATAACCTGGAAATTAGGTTTCTGAGTTATGGTGTCATAATTTAAAGGATAAAGAAAATTACCAAACTGGCGACCAAGTTCCCAGCGGTCATTTTTCCAGGTCCATATATGACACCTGGATAAAGAAGCACCACAGGCAAACCCTCATCCGCAGCTTGACGAGCAATTTCATCTGCCATGGCCTTGGACTTCTCGTATTCTGTGCAGTAAAATTTTCCTGCATGTATCTGCACATGAAGCACAAACAGCAACAATATTAACGTTTTGTGATTCTATCAATATGCGTGTTCACAAAATACAGAAGAAATATGATATAAGAAATGCAAAGTTCAGATTTTCTTACAGGACTGACATGCAATTATATAATAAAATAATAACAGAAAAGTAATGTTTAAGATCCTCAATGTAATAGTCCCGTAAGTGAAAGTTTTAGATGCCTTCAAAGCTAGCAATTGACCCTGCATCTACTTTGTTTTTACATGCACGAACAACAAAAAAGGAAAGTCGCTTAATAACACGATGTATTTGTCGGATTTACAAGCATAGAATCCAAAACTGGCTGATATTTACCTCATAGATGTTTCATATTTTGGGTTTCAATGGAGTTTTAGCCCTTCAGAAAAAAGCAGGACTTTTGTGGTCAAGGTTTACAATTTTTATGTGATAACAAGAAATGCTTCGCGGGTATGTGGATAGCTCTATTCAGATAGACATAACAGGCAGATAGTAAAAGGGGGAAGCAAAATAATATAACAAACAGCATAAAAGGGGATCAATAAAAAAATTAAGCTTTCGTACAGTGGGAGATCAAGAAAAATTAATAACATATTAAAAAAATTATATTCAGCTCAAGTTAGAGGACAGCCTAATGCAGGACATTGTCCTGGAGCGAGGAAAATGAATGCAGAAGAAAGTCGAATATGGATATATCCCATCAATATGTCATAAATGCTATGACTGCAATTATATCGCGAAATTTTGTATAAAGAATCTGGGACCCACCCCAGAGGAAAATAGAAGATAAACCAAAATCAGAATGAAACAAAAACGAAGTAGAAAAACTACCTAGAGATTAGCTCATTCCCCATAAAAAACTAATCTCTGAAATTAGATCTCAAATCTTCAAATATCTTGAAGAATTTCGTGGGAAAAATCCTAAGAAAAATATCAAACCTTGCGCCATGAACTGCTGGCAACATCAATCTAAAATAACAAATTGATAATAAAAAATGACAACTTAGTGTCATTGGGGTGGCAGTTCCATCTGGGAGGTTTCACACACCACATTATCATACAGTGCATGGCCACACCAACAAAATCAACTAATGCTTTCCCTTGGTCTCTCTTCCGGCTCAGATGGTGGTAGCCACTTGTGAGATTGAGGGTTAGCAAAATCTTACGGCCCCCTACATCAGTGCAGGGCAGATTTGATGGATAGTGCATGTGCATGAAATTATTGGCATTAACTCCTTTGCATAACAGGGCACTTGCTTGATAGCTTTTCAAATTCCTGAAACGAACCGGTTCTTCGACTATGAGTAGTTTCTTTTAGACCTTACGCATCTATACAAACAGTTTCTACAGCTGCACAGCGCAGGGCAGAGAGGGGATTCAACAGCTCCCCTTCGCCCCATCCACAGGCAGAGAGGTATAGACAGCCAGGTCCAGATTTTCCAGATGGCCCAGATAGGCTGTCTCTGTGTTGGCCCTGTTTTTTTTGGGGTTTTTTTTGTTTTTTTGCAATAAAAATACACCCAACACCCTTATATATTATTTACCATTAAGTACATTATCATTTGATATTGAGTTATAAATATTTTTCATTGTATTTGTCAAGTTTTGCATATTTAAAAATTATGATCAAGTATAATATGTATATTTCACACTGAATTTTTCTGAATCTTTTCAGGAATTCCAGATTTTGGATTTTTTTGCCCAACCAAATGGAATCAAGATTTCTGGACTTGGTAGCTATGGCTTTAACAGATGCAAGCCCCCTGCCTGCAGGGATTCTACACAAGGCAAACCTCCATGTAGATTATGTGGATTCTACAACAGTTCTTTACACCAAGCTTCAACATTCTATTCATGCCCAGAGTTCACATTCATATACATGATCAGAGTTCACATTAATGATTGCTGTGCTTCTGGTCTCCGTTCATTTCAGTTCTGTTCTGATTTGGTAGAACTCTGTTCTCAAGTCATCTACAGATTATCTCTGAACTTTAATTATTGATCATTAATGATAATATTATTATTATTACTACTACAATTACTATGCTTCTGCTCCCTATAATATATGAATCCTGCAATTCATATGTTGCCCCCCATTCACTCTTGGGATATGAATCAGCGTATCTAACAAGCAAAGCACAGAGGCAACCAAAATGGTATTTTTTCAGGACAGACAAGGAACTTGCGGCTTCTAAGAATATCTTTCCATTAGCTCAAAAGTTATGATATTTAAAGTTGAAATAGATACCTATAAATAAATCTTCTGATATCCTGGCAGGAAAAAAGCAAATTCTAAAAACTCAGAAACGAATAGGTCATCCCCTCTCTAGGGAACTACAAGTTCTTTTGACCCAGAACGGACCTTTTTTATGATAATTGAAGATAAATAGATGTTATACAAAGAAGCACTTACATCAGGTTCTTGAGTTTTGCCATAAAGGCTAACCACTCTGGAGCATAATACAACAGAATCCCAATTAGCAACCGACTATGAGTTCTGCAATTTTTCATAATCAAAAAAACTAAGGCTATTGCTTATACAGTGCATCTGAAGATTAAACTAGCCTACTATTATCTAACGAGTCTGAAATATCATCATCAAATTTTTAAGTTTATCATATACTGAGAATAGCAGAAGACTTAGAACTCTGACAAAAACAGTATATGAGGCGGCCTTGCTTTCACTGTATTTCTGACGTCCATATTCCATATTTCAGGGCCAAATTAAATCTGCATTGTTGCAGCTGCACCGAGGTGCTGTCAAAAGCTGCCTTATAGTCTCTTTTGCAACAGACCCATGCTGTCTGCACCTTCTCCTTTGCCAAAAATAATATTCTCTGCTTCTCACAGTACCATTAGACTGCTGCAGGGGCAGTCCCTTGAAATACTGTTTGGAGATGCCTTGAAATACTGGTTGGAGGTGCCTTATGAGCCAGGCATGTTTTCCGGTTATAAGCCAGTTTGAGGGGGATCGCTGCTGTGGATGGTATAGTAGGCCACCCATGACGTCCATTTGGGTGGACGTGGTGTCGGAATTATCTTCCGGAGAGGTATGGCATTTAAATACTGAGGCCTGAGAGGCTGGTTATGTGTCTATTGCCCCTGCTAGACATTTCAAGTTGTCCCATTTTTAGCATAATGCTCTCTATCACATCTATCCTATGTTTTAACTCTTTTCTACAGGACTACCTGCCAATGAAACTCTTTCTCTAGGAGGGTATGGTGAACACTGCAGTAACACTGAAAAGTATGGTCACCTAATTTTTGACTGAGCAATTTAAGACTTGTATGCACAGACTGCAATGTGGTGGTCACAGTGATCTCCCCCGTGGTATGACCAGAAGTTCTCTTACATGATTTTGCAGAGGCACTCTAAGAGCCATGCCTATTTGCTTCTGTGGGTGAGATAGAGCAGGAAGAAATGGTAAGCATCATATGCCTTTATGTCTGGATCATAATGAGATGTTGAAGAGATTCTGGATAGATGAGATGGAGGAGAGGGAGTGTGAACCTTGCTGGCAGAAGGACGGGAAGGGCTTCAAATGTGGGGCAGCTGGTTACAGATTTCGCCCAAGGACTGTAAGTGAGAAAAGAGATGCAGGGATAGAGTAAGATTTACACTAGAATTTGCACCACTGGGAGAAATCAGATTCAGCAGGCACATTTCTATTTCAAGCACGTACCTGCCATTACCATTACTGAAGTATCATTGACTGACAGATGGGAGCAACTATACCTTCCTCGTCCTTGAAATCATAATGCTCAATCGATGTAAATCTCTGGTTCTCTAGAATAACATAAGATGCACTTCAAAAAAACAAAATCTAAATGAGGGGCAAGTACATTACTCAAATACCTTGGTCTTAATCATTCCCTCATTATCATCAATATCTTATTCATCACATCTAAAGGGAAAGTAAAGCAAAATGTCAGAGTGCTTGCCTACATTCAAAAATGACATCATACTCTTCAATGGCCGTACCATACTCGAGCATCAGTATCTTGCACCCTGTATAGGATGTGGGCTTCCAAAGACCTACAAGAACATCTCTTCCCACTTTTTATCATCCAAAAATGAAGTCTGCTTCAAGAAGCTAGAATCAGTTGAACAAGTGATTGACTCGCTTATCCCAACCTCCTAGAACTGCATGCAATTCCAAATCAAAAGTGGGAGATTATTTCCATTGACTTCACTGCAAGTTTTCCCCTCTTTGAAAGTAAGGACTACATTTATGGCACTGAACCACTTCACTAATTATGCCGACATTGTTCATTTAGTAGACCCATCATGATCAATGCCTCCATGATTGCTTATTTGATCTTCTGGCTATAATCTCTATAGACTTCCCCAGAAAATAGATGTGGTCAGGATCCCAAGTTTCTTAGTCAAATCTGGCAAGAACTATTTAGACTTGTAGGCACCAGCTTCAATATAAGTATTGCTTAGCGACCTCAAACTGATGGACGGATGGAAATAAGTGCCTTGAAGGTTATATTATGATGTGCTTAATGAATCCCGGGCTAGATGAGTTAACGGCTCCACTTAACAGAATACTAGTATAGAACAAACTACAACTGTGCCATGAAAAGAGCACCATTCAATGCACTCTAGTATATGATCGTCCCTCTCCCAAAGTTGTCTAATACAAAATTTTGAGATTCCATTAATTAGTGACACTACAGAAAATACAAAACGTACTCTCATTTTTTATGGATATAACTTGCCAATAGCAACAAATAGGATGAAGCCACAAGAAAATAAACACCAATTAACACCAATTAAAACATCAGTTTGAGGTGAACATATGGCTTTTACAAGGCTCTGGACCTACAAGAAAACAATAGGGGAAGCAAAAGCTACAGCCTAACTCCTGTGTTCCTTACAGAGTTTGACCTGAAATCAATGATGTGGCCTGTGTACTAAACATCCCAAACAATGGTAGACACCATAATGTCTTTCATGTATCTTCACTAGGCAGTGATTCAGAAAGAAAGAAATTATATTAAATGTCCATGAATGACCAAAAGTAGGTCGGTGGGAACTCAACAATACATCCAATTACAATAGAAAGTGCTAGGGTAAGAGGGCCCTAGGATCAATAACTAACTAAATAAAAGAAGAACAAAAGCACTGAAAATAAATGAGGGGTAAACCCAACGTAGGAAAAAACCCAACACATGCAGTTAGGCTACTAATACAAATAGCCATGCGGGGGGTCAAGAACCCCCAACGAGCATGGGATGATAAATTTCAGAAAGGCTGGATTGTAGCCCCATCAAACATCTCTGAATCTCCCAATTACTGATGAAGAAGGCCAGATTGTTTTGGAACCAAAAGGCATCTTGGAGGTGAAGGTCAAAAATCTCAGATATAAGTAGATTCATCTTTACAAGTTCAAGTGGAAGGGCTTGCCAATGGAGGATGCAAACAAGGATTCTAAAGCATTCCTAGAAAGTTAGAAACACATACAAACCTCAGCCATCTCCAAGGAACACCTAATACTCAATTTACCAGTTTCGGTGTTTCATGGTAGGTGCCTTGTGAACCACTTTTGAGGGAAGAGTAAAAAAAATTCCCCGTTTTGCTTTTATTCATTTGCACAGTTATAGTTGTAGAGTAGTTGATGGCGCTCTAGTTTCATTAATAGAGATGTGGATGAAGATCTTCTTCCTCTTGTTGTCATCATTTTGTACCAGACAGGATTTTGCTACTTGTAGCTTTTTAGTGGGCATTTTTGCAATTCCAACACTGCTCTACATATGATTTTTGCACGATATGCTCAGCCACCAAATTTCACTTAACTTTGAGTCACTACCTTTTGGGGCAGCTAAAATGGCCGCTAGACTTCAGAATTTTCATAATCTGATGTTTTTCTTGGTCAGGGACATGCTCATGCATCTGTGAGGTATTATATTGACTATGTCAAAGTTATAGTGTATACACATTTTTATTTTGACATGTAGCAAAAAATTCAGCCCACTCCTGTAGCTGCATATCTTATTTTCTCGTTTTTGTCGAAAAAACTTCTCAAAGGGGGAGGACAAGATGTGGAGCTAGACACAACCTTATGTCAGGGACATGCTCCTGCATCTTTGAGCTATTATAGTGACTATGTCAGAGTTATAGCATATACACAATTTTATTTTGACATGTAGCCAAAAATTCAGCCTACCCCTGTAGCTGCATATCTTATTTTCTCGTTTTTGTGGACAAAATTTCTCGAAAGGGAAGGGCAAGATGTGGAGCTAGACACAACCTTATGTAATGTAACAAGTTATTTCATTCATAAGCTAATATTTTGTAGCATAGCAATGTTGAGTTGATGTCCAAGCCCCTGGGGACTGTTAAAAGTTAAAACTTATGATCCAAAAGGGGGAAATCATGTGATAAAGAATTACTTCCTAGGTGATGAATGACTAGATTCCGTAGCTTTCTTTTGTATGAAAAGGAATTTCCCCCAAACCTTGTGCACCAGTTTTATCGCTTCGTCAAATCAGTCTACTATTGGAAATAATATTTCAGCCATCCTTAGCATTGCAGGTGCAGTCTATAAGGTATGCAGGTGCACCCCAACCTCTTCTGGTTTACAATATTCTAAGTTCTTGCTTTCTCCCGTTATTATGTTATCTTTGTCTTAGTGCTACATGGTGGTAAAACAGCCTTCCATATATAGGTAAATAACAATTTGACCATTCAAACGAGTTTCCAATTATTTCTCTGTTTCAAAGTTTTACGGCTATTTTGTCCATAATTCATATTGTTTGTGAAATATCCCTTGTGGGATACCACTCAAAAACGCACAAAATATATAGAAATTGCAGCAAATAAAAAATTCTGATTTTTGCAGGAAATAACCAACTAGGGCAGCAAGCTGATTTTAATTGATACTCACAAAATACTTGCTCAAAATACATGAAATTTTACAAAGAGCTTGCAACAATTATAAAAAACACTAGAAAATTATTTTTGGAATTTTTTGAATAATATATAACTGCCAGAAAATTTCAAAAAGCCCTAGGCAGCTGGAAATCTTCAAAAATTCCTAACTTTGAAAATACAAGTGAAAAAAATCTGAAAATCTAGAAATAACATCTACAAATAATATAAATGAAATCCCAACCTCCAGATCTAGAAAAGGACACCTGGAAACCCTAAAAACCATTATTGCAAATCAGGAACTGAGTAGATAAAACGCTAGAAAATAGTTGTTCCAAATTTGAACTGAAACCCTTGATAAAGAAGAGTTGTCCTCTTACTCTGAAACTGAATTTCTAATTACTCTCCGGATCTAATCCAAAAATCTGAATAAAAATCCAAAATAGCAAACTAGGAAGGATCTTTCACCACCGAAGAGTGTTCTGCTAGCTAGGTGTGGATCTTTGAAATATCCCTTATAGGATATTACTGTAAAATATGCAAAAGATAGACAAAACACAGCCAAACAAAAATCTGGTTTTTTTTGCAGAAAATTATAGCTAGGGCAGCGAATAGTAAAATATGAATAACTCCCACAATATCCGTTCAAATCACTTGAAATTTTAAATGGAACTCGATAATAATATAAAAAACACAAAGGAAATATTTTTGGAATTTTTCACTCAATATAACGCTGCCAGAAAATTACAGCGTGCCTAAAATAGCTGGAAAACTTCAAAAATTAATATCTTTCCGAATACAAGTGCAAAAGTGATGAAACTTGGAAAATAACATATATAAATATAGAAGATGACTTTCCAACCTTCAGATCTGAAAACGGCCAACTGGAAACCCTAGAAATTAGGGCTGCAATCTCCCAAACAAGTTGCCCCCTTTGGTAGATGGCCAAAACCCTTGTGAAACCCTCTGTAGATGATGCCAAACCCTTCCTCTATGGCTGTCGTAGGTCTAATCCGAAAACCAGCTAAAAATCTCCACCAAAACTCACAAAATCCCGCAAACCCTAATTCTGAAAATCCTGAAAATACCTCTGTAAAACAACCCTGAAATCAGCTCCAAATGACAAGCTAGGGTAGATCTCTCACTACCGAAGAATGCCCTGCTAGCTAGGGATGGATCTCTCACCACCGAAGCTAGGGTTCCCGTGGGATCTTACTCCACAAGCTGGATATTTGCAAACAGCAGTTGCACATGAAAGAATATAAGTGTACGCATGAATGCCTTATCCTTTCACCCCTCTTCTCCTTTTATAACATTTTCCATGTCAAGGAAACCCTAAAACCCCCAAGTCGCACTTTCTCTTAGAGAGGCCCCAATTAATAAAATAACTTAAAGTTACTTTTTCCCCTCTAGGCGCCTTGGCCCCAAAAAGTGACCCTAAGGAAGAAATATAACATTTAATGCAATACATATCCCCTCAAGTCGCCAAAAAGGTACTTTAAGTGGCCCCAACGAAGAAACATAACATGAAATGCCAAAAGTGTCCACTTAAGTGATCCCAACGACAAAATAGAACACAAAGGGCCCACTAGACCCTCCCAACGCCCAAAATATAACAAAAACATAGTAGGAAATCAGACAACCATCCCCAATAACCTCCAAAGTTGTTAGTCCCTTGGGAATGACCAGGGCTAAGACCAAAATAGGGCCGTTAGGCCAACTGCTCGGAATTGGGGACATTACAATCTTTCACCACCGAAGCTAGGGTTCCTGTGGGATCTTACTCCACAAGCAAAGAAAGTGCAAACAACGGTTGCTCCAATATCAAAATAGGTGAGAGTGAATGAATGTCTATTCTCCCCCAAGCGCTTGCTTTTATTACTTCTCATTGCAACAAAAGGCCCAAAAGAACCCTAATCACCCCCTTGGTTCTTTTCTTTAATTAATCAAAATAACTTAAATCATTTTATTCCCCACATGCCAAAAAGTGCACTTAAATCACTCCAACGAAGAATTAGAACATAAAGTACCATATATTCACCCATTACTTAAGTCATCGACTAAATATAACATATAGTACCTTAGGGTAGCATCTCACAACCTTATTTCACTTAAGTCACCTCAAAGTACATGTCCAACATTGAAACATAACCTATAAGAGAACTAAAGGTGCAAACCATACCCAATAACCATCAACGTCACTAGCCCCTTGGGCATGACCAAGGCTAAGACGGATGAAAGGCCTTCTAGGCCACCTGCTCGGAAATGGGGACATTACAGTTTGTTGACTGCTAGATCAGGAATTGCTAAGTTGCAAGGATATTTTGGGATTGGATAACATTAAAATGTGCTATCTTTTTGTCGGCTCTCGTTGGAGTAGATGGTGCTAGGTGATATTTGAAAGTTTCGAGAGCATGGTATGGACAATGTGAATCCATTCAGCTTGCCACAAGTTCTTTGGTTTGAAAACGTACGTGCAAAGCTACCATCCATGGAGAATTCTCAAAACTAACTTGGCGCAGGTTGAGGTTTCCAATGTAGAGCTAGCTGCTAATACTGCTGTCAGAATGGATATAATGATGATAACTTCTAATGCTCTTTAAACCGCACTGGTCTGTAAGACTTATCAAAGTGTATAGACAAATTAATTTGATTCTAGGTTTATTACTTAAGTCATTTTCACTGTTGTCCTTTTTTCATCAACCTTCTCTTTCTCCATATCCTTTGAGACTTCAGACGTGTCTGATTATGAAGTGCCCAAAATAGGAAGTAACAAATCATAAAGATAATATTGAGGTGATAAACGACAACAAAATTTGAGGGAGAAATGGAATTAACAGTCTTTAGGCCAAACTTGGTCTGTAAGACCTAATAAGGTTATGTGCTTAATTGTTTTAGAATGTTGTTATGAGTGTTTTTTATTTAAAATAAAATATCCAAGCTTTGTTTGATTTTCTTGGTTAAGAAATTCATGAACCTCATTATAATTGCAAATATTTATGCAGTTATGTGAATGGGGCCTTGTCATAACTGCAAAATTGTTGGTTGTACAACTTGATGTGCTTCTGTTGATTCTGATGTGATATACAATGCATGCTTCAAAAAATGCTTCAACAAACTTGGGGATAAGATATTTAACGGCCTGCCAGCTAATAAAGGCTAAACAGAAAAATCAAAAATTGTAAACCACGAGAAAACCAGTGATTTTGTCACTCTTTATTGAACTAAATCTACAACAAAACGTATTGAGTAGAGAGAGGACATACAACCTGCCTTTCATCTGCAATGTAGCCATCAGTTGGTCCAAGGGCAAAGAAGGATGAAGTGTATATCAATTTTTGAATGGAAGGTGTCTGCTTCACAGCTTCTATAACATTTTTCAAACCTCCCACATTCACCTAACAAAAAAGATAATCAGAAATAGAAACAAAATAATTTTGAAAAAATCATTCAAACCTTCACTTTCAGAGAGAACATTTCCTATTAACATCTAGAATTGAACACACAAAAAATTTAAATGCATATATCCTTATCTAGTTAACCAAATATTTTTGACATTCTTTGTGCATGTACATTTCTGAAGAAAATGTAAGAAGTCCAAAAATTGTCCAAGATTACAAATTGATCTTTAACCAAACAAGTTTTTCACCTCCCAGTAATTTATTTTCATAGAAGATTTTAGATTAGTAAAATTGACCTCGCAGTGTCTCCAAGCCTTTCTCCTAAGCACCAATAGGCACAAAAGCAATAAAGCATTGACAAATCAAATGTCAAATTTATCATAAACTTAAATTTGATTCATTTATTTAGGTCTCAAACAAAAAAGGCCTGTTAGAGCCCGGATGTGTATCCTTGCACCCCAGTCATTAGCCCATGCACTTGCCTTGTGTAAGTTCCCCCAAGTTCAATTTTTCCTTGCAGGCTTCCAAATGCATTATGAATTTTTTGCAAAAGTAGGCCTTGTGGCTTGGATACCAAAAAGGTGATAGATATAAATCAATTTAATTTATCTCTATGACTGCAAAATGAGAAGGCCAAAACTGGAAGATATATTAAAATGAAGATAGGCATAAAATAGACATGTGACTCTATTTGCTCTGTGTATAAGCCACTTTTAGTCGTTTGAATTGAAAGCCAAGATCAAAGGAGAAGTTATTTGGAGTAGGCATGAATTCCAAAAAGGGAATGAAGGCATATGGATGCATCTAAAAGGAGAAAGCTTGACTTGTGCTCCGACTTTGGGGCAAGGAGATATTTGAAACAAAGATTTTTGCAGAAAGCAGTTTGTTGGAGCTCTTATGGATAACCTGAGCACAAGTTTTTTTGCCAAAAGACAATACCTTGTACACATGGTATCCAAAAGAGCTTCAACAAAGGAGATGTTTGATGGGACTAGCATCTAGTCTTTCCGTCTTTCCATCTTTCATCAGCCCATACTCTTTGTGGGTTCATGCTTCCCCCCACATGGTTATTTATATTAGCACCTTTACCACATGGGTTGGGTTTTTATTGCTTTGGGTTTACCAAAAAGGGATGGGCTTCAGTTTCAATGCTTAAATTAGTATTTGACCCTAACACTTTCTATTATAATTGGATGTATTCTCGAGTCCCATTTACCAACTTTTGGTAGTTCATAGACATTAATATAAAGTTTTTTCTCTCTTCTCCGCATGCACTAACCACTCTCCAGAAGCCTGTAATTCACACACCAGAAAATGATACTCCATCAGCCATTTATTTCAGCAAAAAGAAAAATGGAGCAGCCATGATTAATGGCATTTCGACTGCCATTAAGACATTTCAAATTTCAATAGGTATTATTTTCTCCCTGGGTTTGTGTGATATTGTTTTGCATTCCTTTATTTTTTGTGTTTCGAGTTTCACCCTTCTACCTTCTGTGTTTCAGGTTTCACCATTAACTAAGCCAAATAATCAGTCAGCCGGGCTGTTGAAGACTACTGCCCTGCAAGGGATTCATAGTGCCTGTGACTACAGTACAGAGAAATAAAGTGATGTCATTATATTATGATATTTTCCTCATCAAATAAATTCTAAATATATACATTAATCCTAAGATCACCAAAACTACAACATTATAAAAAAATTAACATATTAAGAATTGATAGAGTGTCAAAGCTTGATTTCGTAATGTCAATTCCACTATTCCTCGAGTATTTACTACCATCTGTAATAACATTCTGCATTCTCTCAAGGAATAAAAAAGGATCACCAAGAAAATCGTTCTTCAACTTAGATAGTTTTGTTAATACAGCTCTAGGATAAACGACCACATTCCATCCCTTCTTGTTAGAAGAAAAATCTCTCAGATCTAAAAGGATTGCCATAAGGAATTTCAAATTATTGCCACCTATTATAAGCATTTTTTAGCATCTGTTAACAGCATTAAATTGTCCTCACTTCTGCTTGGCCCTAAGAAACCAAGAAGGGAAATTAATCACCCTTAAGTTCTTTCTTCAACTAAATAATTATTAGGACTATTTACTTTATGTTTCTCCATCTATGCCTTAATCCTAGAATCCTCATCTATGCCTTAATCCTAGAATCCTCATTATGCATTCTCCATAATGTAGTATTTTCCATGGACCAGCTAGGGCAACCTAGGACCTTCCCATGATGGCATGTTGGGATGCTCTACCACTCGAGCTACAGGCCCCTTTGTTGTATACCAACAGACACACACACCCCATGCATCGTGTCATAAATTTTTCTGTGCCCTGAAATTGGAACATAAATACTCCATCGCTCCTTGAGAACTTTCTATCGCCAGCATGGTGTCATTGATTTCAAGCCCACCATGTTTTTTCTTAAAATTTGGTAATCTCAATTTTAGTCACAGATGTTCCTCCTAGTTATGTTTGACAGTTCAGGAATTCTAGTATCTATTATCCAATTTTGCACCCCTTGCAAAATTGATCAACTTACAAAATCCAGACTTGGGTAGTATGATAAAGTCTTGAGGAGGAAGCTAGAGACACCAAGCCAAAATGCTACCGGCCAACACAAGGAAAAATGCTACTGGCCGACACTAGGAAAAACGCTCCCCTAGCCGACACATGCTACCAACCAACACTAGGAAAAATGCTACCAGCCGACACAAGGAACAGAAATACATCTCCAACGGTACCATTAGGAAATGGATTTGTAAGGTCGCCCATGCCTCTTTTCATAAATTTAATGCATATTGTTGGTAGCTCAAAAATAATATTTAATCAGGTTTTTTCTTCTGAAGGGGAAATCTGAGTTTGTAAGGTCATCCCTACCTCTATATATCTTGTCAGTGTTTTAAAAAATACAAATTTCTCTCATTTGTAAAAACCTCTCAGTTGGGATGATGTTCTAAATTATAAAGGAAAAACTTTTTCAAAATTGTTCATCAGTAGTTGTGAGTTGTAGGCCTTCAAATTTGGAAATTTGCAATGGAGATTATTTCCTTCTTCCTTCAATTATAATGTTTTGTGCATCTTCTTAAAGCAATAAAATACTCATTTTGTGGTTATTATCTCAATCTGTAACTTGTGTTTTATTGCAAAATTTCCTTTCCTTTGATTACATCTGTAGTGTGTATGTATCATGTTTTATTCTCCTTGTAGGGTTTGAATTCTGTTGTGCTCCATGGGAAATGGTGTTTTGAAATGTTTTTTCAGGTTTATGTACACATATGTTCCCTCTCCTTCTTCATTTTCCTCTCCCTTTTCACTCATTTGACAGATTATCTTTCACTATTGATTCTTGGTGCTATCACCTCCACTTTAGTTTAGGATTTCATTTTATGCATTTCCTTCTCACCCTGGTCCCTTAGAATCGATAGAGTAGAGTTAGAAAGTTGCATTTCATTTCCTAGGAGTAGTTTAACATTAGGAATAGGTAGAGGAACTAGGATTCTCTGGAGGTTTGTCTCAGTTTAAGTCCCACAGCTTGGAGACAGTCCCATGTTTCCTTAAATCCCTATATCACTTTTATTTGGGATGGGTATTAATTTTGAGCTCCAAAAGTTCTTGCAAACCTAGTGGGACAAGAATTGAAAGCTTTATTTTTTAGTATTTTGCTAATTTTTGGTGTTTAACTTAGTAAATTCCAGTCTTTGTAGGTTTGTTTCTATCACATATGATGACTCCAATATTCATATCAATTGGTTTCAGTAGTCTGAGTGCTCGGTATCATGAGAAGAATTTAGACAAGGTCAAAATAGAAAAAGAAGGAGATTTTAAATATTTATAATTGTCACCAAGGAGAATAACAAGAGGTAGAGCAGTTCGGAGATCACCATTACCACCAAATATGACTCTTTATACTCCATCTATTGGTAGGCCTTTATTTTTTTCTTCTATAATTTTAAGACCTACTGCATTCATGGAAGCACATAGGAATTTACCCTTTGTTAATTTCACTAGTGGAAGTTGTCTTGCTCTTAATGCATAACATGACATACCAGTAGTTGCACTAAAAAATATTCCATACTTTACTAGTGAGAATCAAGTTATCCCTATTGGGCATATTCAGGATGTTGCAAATGTATGCTCTATCCATCTAGTTACAGAAGATAATGTAGCAGTTAGGATATTAGATTCTTCACTCAAAGGTAAATCACTCCAATGGTATAGAATATTGAGACCTTCCTCTATTACCAATTGGTATGGACTTGGAACACGACACTTTGAAATCATTTTTGGGAAAAGTAGAAAAAATTTCCTTGTTGGAACAAGTGACAACTTTTAAGAGGGCTCCCAATGAGCTCATGGAATATTTCCATTTCATATTTCAGAGGACACGGGATATAATTTCCAACACTCTTAAGACCAACTCCAAAAGGTGATTTTCTTTACTTCTTAAGAGCATTGAATTATGATATTTTTGTTATGATACAATCTATGGGTGTTATGCAATTTCTTAATGCCTATCTAATAGTCATTAGGGATTAGAATTTTCTAATAAAACCTGGAAAAATATCCCCTAGGATGCATATGCCTTTGTTCCCTAAATTGCCTCAAGTTCTACAACATACCATTACTCCCATTCCTGAGAAAAGATCCCAATCGTCTCCTTCCACATCTTATTCTCCTTAAAATCAAAAGGATGATGATGAAATGAAGGTCCTTGATCTAAATTTTTCAAACAAAGTCATATCCTTGGAAAAACAACAATCCAAATCTTATTGAAATTATTCTAATAAGGAAATATTCTGACCAAGGGATTCAAGCAAGGTTACCAGCCCTATAGAAAACAATACCCTAGCCAAATATATGGGAAAATCAGAAAATGATAGGTGGAAAGGTCAAAATGCACCACTTCCACTTCAAACACTTTTTCTTACTTAGTCACTTCTTGATGTTAGCCTAAAGTCAATCATTGGTTCTAGTGCAAAACAATGTGATAAAAGAAAGAGAATGGTGTTTCCCATGCAATCATCCACATAATCAATATATTTGTCTAAGTGCATTGCAAGCTCAAGCCTTTATGATTCAAAATTCTTCCAATCAGCAAGAGCCATGTATGGAAGCAACCAATGCTAATGTGGAAGGAGTTCAAAAAGTCGATTCAGATACTAATCTTGTGTTCTTTGAGACTGATGACTTCTGTGCAATAAATCAAGCATTGGGTAGTTCAAAAGGCCTCATACTCATGTTGATGATAACAAAATCTTTAAGAAGAGAATGTTGGATTATCTTACCTTCATCTTCTTCTAATCAAGGAAACACTATCAACAAAGAAAATTAGGTTGAGATAGATGCAAGTAAAAAGATATTTTCCTGAGGTTCCTAGCGTACTTGTTTTAGATAAAGAATTTGCTTCCCAACCAAATCTTCCTGTATAAATGTTGTAGCAATCAAGGAAATATAATATTGTACCTCAAATGCACAATTCCATGGGCCTTCCTTTCAACATTATTGAGTAGATGAAGAAAAAAAATTTGAATGTAAAAATGTGGGATGCTCTGACTATTCCATCAAAAAGATATCTCTTACATGAAGCTCTTAAAAAACTTCTTCATGATGATTCAATTGATCAAAAGACTCATGTTACTATCAATTTGTTCCAAGAAAAGGAAGAGCAGGTAAGCAAAGTTGTAAAAACCCCACCCTTTTATATGTCATTAATTGTGGGAAAACATTTTGTTCATAATTGCATGATTGATTCAGGGGCTAGTACTTCTGTAATGCCCAAAAGGATTTGTTGATATCATAGGTCTCAAGTACAACCCTCTTTCTAAAGGTGTTCTACAACTTGATGGTTCAATAGTTAGTGTCCTAGGAGTGATCAAAGATATTGAATTAACCCTCCATGCTTGTCCAAGTCTAACCATAACTCATGATATATCAGTAATTGACTTACCTCCCATGTTTTCCATTTTCTTATCAAGATATTTCACTACCAAAGTAGGTGGCTACTTATCTTCATATTGGAATCATATGCTCCTAAGGACTAGATATGGTACAATATTTACCATACAAGTTGAGCCTATATTTTCTTACCATATTGAGTCTTATGATCCCACTCCTCTCCAATCAAATTGTCTTATACAAGATAAGCATGAACAAGAATCAGTTTCAAAAGAGCGGCTTATTCCTCCTTCAATACCTGATCTTTTATTAGATGAATGGGCAAAGGAACGTTATGAGTTTGATCCTTATGACACAACCTTAGAAACTAGACTTGGAACATACTACATTCTTGAAGAAGAGTCTACTTTACCTGCACCACTCAAGAAAGAAAAGGATAATGCTTCGGGACTATGGAAAATGTTCTTTGATGGCTCTAGAAGCAGAAATGGAGCTGGGGTAGGTGTTGTATTAATTTCTCCGATGAACGATAATTTTTTCTTTCCCATAGATTGCAGTTTACATGTTCTAAATAATGTAGCTAAGTATGAGGCATTATGTGCATGGTCTTCTAATTGCTGAAAAGAGGAAAATAAAAACATTGCAAATATTTGGGGATACTAAATTGGTCATCCACCAAATTAGAGGGAAGTGTGCTACCAAGAATAATATTTTTAAAATATTATAAACATAGAATTTGGGATCTTCTAGAGAGTTTTGATGTTCTTGATCTACAAGTGGTGCCTAGGAAATTGAACAAAGAAGTAGACCAGATGGCAGCCCTTGGTTCACAATTCTCACCTATTGAGGATCTTGTTAAAGGAAATATGCAACACATCAAGGTAGTGGTCAGACCATCTATTTTAGATAATGATACTAGATGGAAAGTATTTGACAATGATGAAAAAATTATTCAATTTATCCAAAATGAAGCTGAATTTTCCTCAAGAATGTAATCTGATTTACATAGAAACTATGGTGATCAAATTATTCAGCTGAAGAAAAACAAATTTCCAAAAGGATTGGTCACTTTGGAGCATATTTTCAGCCTTGATGATGAATTTAGAGGTGAAGAGAAGAACATAACAACAAGGCAAGAAGAATTTCAACCAGTCACCATTGCACAAGGAAAGGAACTTCTTCTTAGAAAGGTATGTGATGAAAATGAGAAGCAAGATTTTATTTCCTTGTGTCAAAAATTTTAATGATGTTTTCTCATGGGATTATGAATACCTTGTTTGATCCAAACATTGTCCAACATTCCATTGATCTTGATCCTAATGTGAAACCAATTAGACAAAAGCAAAGACCAGTTAATCCCAAGATAGAGCCCCTCATGAGGAAGGAGTTGTCCAAACTCATTATAGGAGGAAAAAATAATTTTTCCTGTCATGTACTCTACTTGGGTCAAAAATCTTGTCCTGATGAGAAAGAAGAATGGAGAAATCATACTTTGTGTTGATTTTAATTGAAGAAGGCCTCTCTAAAGGATCATTATCCTCTACCTTCATGGAGAAGATTATACAAACTGTGGAAAGAGTTGAAAGGTTCTCTATGCTTAATGGATACTCAGGTTTCAATCAGATCAAGGTTAGGGAGGAAGATGAGTACAATACTGAATTTACAACTAAATGGGGAACATATGCTTATCAGAAAATGCCTTTTAGTTTATCAAAGTAAGTGCCACATTCCAAAGGGAAATGGACATTGCTTTTAAAGGGTATATTAATGAATTCATCTTTGTCTATCTTGATTATATTACCATTTTCTCAAAACAAATTAAATATCATATCATCCATCTTGAGAAGGTATTTGAGAGATGTAGGGAATATGGGGTGTCTCTTAACCCCAAGAAATGTAAATTTGTAGTCCCTATGGGAAGCTCTTGGGGCATATTGTTTCAAGGGATGGCATTGTCATTGATCCAAAATGAATCTCAACCATTTGCTCCATTTCTTTTCCAACTCACAAGAAATCATTGTAATCATTCCTTGGAACCTTGGAAAGATTAAATTTGTTAGGATATTTATTCCTAATTTTTCAGGATTAGTCAGGCCTATCACTCTAATGTTGAAAAAGGATTCATTTTCAAATGGATAGTAGAAGGGAAGGAGATTTTCCTAAAATTAAACAAGAAATTTCTCAAGCTCCTACACTTTTCAATCCTAACTATGCTAAGGATTTCATCCTATATGCATATGGAGCTAAATCTAGTATTGTTGTTGTTTTGAATCAACAAAATGATCAAGGATTGGAACAACCAGTGGATTTCTTCAGTCAAACACTGAAGGATTATGAATTGAAGTATAATCACATTGAAAAATAGGTCTTTTCTATCATGAGGGCTCTAAATAAATTTAAAAGTATGCTTTCCACTAATCATATCAAAGTTATAGTCTCACATTCTAGTGTGAAAGACTTTATTATGGGAGTAAAAATTAGTGAGAAAAGAGCTGGATGGGTGACCAAAATCATGGAATATGATGTGAGTACCAAGGCCACAAAGCTGGTAAGAGGTAGAGCACTTTGTGAGCAGCTTGCTTTGGATGCTCATAATGACCAAGAAACCTCCTTTTTCATGAATGAGGAATATTCACATGATGGTGAAATTCAATAGGATGAAGGAAATACAGTTAATAATCATAGTTGGATTGGTGATATGACTACCTTATTATCTACTAGTAGATATACTCTTGGCCAAAACAAGAAAAATAGGATACATCTCAGGCTCCAGTCCATTCCTTATGCACTAATTGATGGGATTTTATTTAAAAGGAACATTGATGGAGTTTTTCTAAGGTGCATTAAAGGTGAAAAATAGACAAGTTTTGAAAAAATTCCATGATGGCTTCTCTGGTGGACATTTCTCAACCAAAGCCACTGCAATGAAAATCTTAAAAGTAGGTTACTTTTGGCCCACACTATTTGATGATTCTCACAAATGGGTCAGAAAATGTAGGGAATGTGCTTTCTTCATTGGTAAGAAGAGGTTGGCTTGCCCTTCCCACTTCATCTATTCAAGAAGATCAACCATTTTCCAAATGGGGTCTTGATTTCATTGGCATGATCAAACCTCCATCAAGTGTTAGTCATAAATGGGTTTTGAAAATGAAATATTACTTTACCAGGTGGACAAAGGTTGTGCCACTCAAGGAAACAAATGATTCAGTTATATTGGATTTCCTTGAAGACATTGAGACAAGGTTTAGTATCCCTCAAAATATCACCTTTGATAATGTAAAATATTTCTTAGGATCTAAAATTTCTGATTGGGCTCTTGGACTTGGAATTTATTTGAAGACTTCTTCCAACTATTACCCTCAAGGTAATGGTTTGGAAGAATCCACTAACAAGAACTTGATTAGGATCATGAAGAAAAAATGGATAGTAATCAAAGGTAGTGGCATACAAAGGTAAAAAATTCTCTTTGGGATGACATGATCACAATGAAGAAGGCAATTAGTACTTCCCCTTACAAACTTGTCTATGGAAAAAGAATCCATACTTCCTTTATCACTTGAATTTCCTTCACTTGAATTAGCCCAACATTTGGAGTTTGAGGGTGCAGATCAGAATGGAAGAACTGGTTGAGCTTGAAGAGTTAAGAAATTCTACCATGATCAGATTGGAGTAACATCAAAAATCAACCAAACAATGGTTTGATAAAAGGGCTAGGACTCAAATATTCAAATTTGGTGATCTAGTCTTGAAATGGGATACAGACAAAGCTAAACCAGGGAGACACTCTAAATTTGATGCAATTTGGAGTGGTCCATATATCATTAGTGCTTGCAAAGAAGCTAACTCTTTTGAGTTATCTGACCTTGATGGAAATGAATTACAAATCCCAGTCAATGGGATTTATCTCAAGCATTCCCATTAGGTTATTTCATGTTCATCTTGTACATAGTAGATTAGTTTTTAATTCCTTTAAGTGTTTATAGCACATTGTTTTTTTGGTAGTATAGGTTTCCTTTCCCTAAATTCTCTGCACATTTTTGTTGCTTTAGGATGGTATGGTTTTGCATAGGTTTTATGGAGGATTTTGGAGAGGTATGAGTTGGGAAGATTTTTGAGTTGGATCAATTTTCATATTTTACCAGGCTGACTCCATGCCTAATGGATGCTTCAAGGCTATTGATCTCTTTAATCTAGTAGGAATATTACCCCTATGAGTCACCAAATTATTATCTAATTTTGTACCCCTTGAAAAATTAACCAACTTATAAAATATTAACTTGGGCAGTATGATGAGGTCTACAGTGAGGAATCTAGAGAAATCAGATGACTTGTTGCTACTGAGCTTGAGCACAGAGGACCAAATGTAATCCTGACTAGACACATTAGGTTGACTATGTTCCTAGATGACAATGGGGATGACTTGCATGCTACAACATGAAATTGCAAACATGTATACTAGCTGACATAGAGGGCTAACTCGTTCTACCAGCCGACATTGGGACACTCGAGTGACATGTACTTATGCTGACCAACATTGGGACCAAATTGGATGACATTGGGTTGACTACCGATATTGGGCAAAATTGCTACTGACTGACACCTAGGCCGACTGCTACTCAAACATTAGGCATGACATGCTACATCAACATAAGGAAAACATGTTACTCAGCCGACACAAGGAAATAAGGAAAAATGCTACTAGCTGCCATAATGAATAAAAATACATGTCCAACATAAAGAAAATAGTACAAGGTAGCTCAACAACTAGTTTTAATGAGGTATGGTTCCCATTTCTTCTTCTACGAGAAAGGTACCTTTGGGAAATGAATTTGTAAGGTTTCCCATACCTCTTTTCAGAGATTTAATGCATATTTTTGGTGGTTATGAAGGGGAAATCCAAGAAATTTTTCCTCTATATAATTTAATAGATAAAAAAATTCTCTCATTTGAAAAATATCTAGGGGGAAAATGTTCTAAATTGTAAAGAAACTCTGCAAAATTGTTTTGAGAAGCTGTGAGTTGTAAACCTTCATTTGGAATCTTCAATGCATTTTTTTGCCTTCTTCTACAACTGTAATGGTCTATGCATACTTATATTGCAATAAAATACTTGTTTTGTGGTGTTTTATCAATCCATAACTCATGTTATCTGCAACTTTGCCTCTCTTTTGTTTTTTGTAGTGTGTTATGTATGTTTTTTCTCATTTGCAGGTTCATTTTGTTGTGTTTCTTAAAAATATATGGTAAATGAAATCTCGGGTCTGTATCACCTCTATCTAACCTCTCCCTCCTCCATTTTCCTCCTTCCTTTTCCCTCATTAGAGTGTCTTCACTATTTTCTTGGTGTTATCACCTCCCTTTAGTTTAGGATTTCATTTTATGCAACCCCTTCTCACCCTGGTCCCTTGGAATCATAGATTAGAGTTAGATAGTTGAATTTCATCTCCTAGGAGTAGTTTTAGCATTAGGAATAGGTAGAGAAAATACCCTTCTTTGAAGTTTTGTCTTAGTTCAAGTCCCACAACTTAGAGACATTCCCATGTTTCCTCAAATGCTTAGATCATTTTGATTTGACACAGGTGCAATTTTTACCAATATAATTTTTCGTTACAACCAAGTTCAAAGCATTTTATTCTTCTCTCTGAAAGTTTATGACTTGAGTGCTCAAGAATGGTAACAACAGGTTACAAGCCATCCACCATGAAGTAAAAAATAAGTTGGAAAATAGACGATTATAGTGGAAGAAGTCCAGAACTAGTGGGAAATGCCACTTTCTTTGTGAGCTGCCTGTAAATTAAAAACTTGTAAATGTGCAAGTCTTAGCATCAAAGAAAACAAAACTTTTGTCCCCGAGGTGCACAACGAGGTGTGGAAACCCCTGTTAAACTCTCTGCCGGTGTTTGTTTACAATTACCTAAATTTGATACCCCATGTTGAAATCCCTGCTGACACTTGTTTGCAATTGCCTAAATTTGATAAACCTTGTCCAATGTTAGAGAAATATATTTTAGCATGTTATTTGTGGGCAGAATCCTAACTCGTTTAGTAGGAAGCGCCATGGAATTAAACTTGTCAGGACCGGTTTCCCAAACCCTAGCCACTTGAAGGCCCTAATAAGATCTAACATCTAATGCTGTTAATTTTCATCGGCAAACAAACAGTTATGGAAGCTAAAAATGAAATGTGAGGAATTGACTTACTGTGAAAAAATTGGATGGATCAGGAAGCCAGGGGTGAACGAGAGCAGCTGAGTGGATAAGGATATCACAGCCATTGCAGGCCTCCAGCAGAGAAGGAAGCTCTGTTACATCTCCATACACAATTTCCACTTCTATTTGCTGTAGATGATCTAACACACTGCTTCGCCTTACCAATGCTCTCACTGAATGCCCTTCCTTCGTAAGTGCATGGCAAATATGTCCGCCTAAGTATCCCGACGCGCCTGTTACCAGTACCTTCATATTTGGCCTGTACTTCTTTCCTTTGCGACCCTCTTTCCTTTACCACACCCATTTCTTCGCCACGTTTATGTTATTTTGGTGTGTTTTCCCTTTGGAAACTTAAAATATAGTAGATCCTTGGCCACGTAAATAGCTTTTGATGAGGCCCTTTTATAGAGTATTTTGTGTAATAAAATGAATGAAAGATTTTAATGATGTCCATGAGACCAAATAGTTTATAAGACTAAAGTTGCACTTCTAAAATATATTTAGACTTTTTTTAATATCGGACTTCCTATATTGGATCTTGATTAGAAAACCAGCAATCTTGTTAACTTTTGCTTATTCAAATAATTTGCTTAGGCTATCCACGTTCAGGTTGTTTTTGTACTGAATACGACTATCATCATAGATTGTACATTCCATGATGAAGGATCATTCCGTCTCCACCACCTCCTTACTACAAAAAAACAGGGTCTCCTCTCCCAATCCTCCTTAGGAATAGCCCATCTACCAATCTCACATCGAATATGATGTGATCTAGTCTTCAACTGCACAACTAACACCCTTGTTTTGCTCTCGATGGTCGCACCTAGATATGTTTTTCATCATGTTCCCAGGAGGGATTAAATTATTTGATGTAATGAGCTTTCTTTCGCTCAATTTACCTTGTCCATGTGACAATCCTAAATTTGTCTATCACATAAGTTTTTATTTCTTCATTGGTGTTAGGACACTCTTGCAAGTTGATGCCACATTTGCTCATCCACTTGTTGTTTTGCTTCATCCAAGTTGTCTTCATATGTCATAGTTTCTCCTCCACAATCATTTTGGGTCAGCGATGGTTATCCATGCTTTTAACCTTTTTTACATAGCTTAGCATCTGAGTTACTGTCGATGCCTTCATCGGAAACATTCCTACTTCAACCAGTAAAATCTCGTATGGGGTTGTTGTTTTGACTTTGAGGGTGTTTGTGATTAGAAGCTTCTGGATTCTTTCTAACGGCCTCCATTCATGATTAGACATGTTGTTTCCCCAAACCTCACAACCATATAGGGCAATTGACGTGACCAACAAGCCAAAAAGGGTTTTCTTGGTTTTCCAATCCCATAGCTAAACTTTCCTGCACCTGTTTTTAAGTACGTTAGATGTTTTCCAACCTCCCTGTATCTTTTTCATCTACACATCTCTCAATTGAGTTTATTGTGAAAATTGTTGGGAATTCGGGACTGCATAATAGTGTTATAATTTAATAATAATCAAAATCATGCACACAAGATCTAAACAATTCTCCAAAATCTACAACAGTGGAAGTATAAACAAGAATAATCCAAATCACATGAAATTACACACACATAACATGACATGTACCGTGGTTCACCCAATGTGGGCTACATCCACCAAATATAGAGATCTCATATATATAATATAACAAGAGTAGAAACCAACTCTTCAATACAAGAGTACATTGCATCTCTCCAAGATTATCTCCTCTCCTCCAGATCTTTAAATGGATCTCCACGAGTGCACTACAACCATGCCTCCAAACCACCATCAGTAGATATCACATACCTAGGAACTATTGCATCTCCCATTGTGCAACCAAGCTCTCTTGTGAATATGAAAACAAGACGTCTCACATGGTTCTACCAATGTGCAACCATATATGCGCACTAAGAAGTAAGTACATCCTCCATCTCATTGCATCAACCTATGCAAACATGAAGACAACCTCCTCTATAATATCTAGATCTATTTTTATCCATGGATCATCAATACAACATGATCTCATAGATTCATATGAATACAATATCTCAAAACAACCTATGGATCTAACAATATAAGATCTCAGAACAACTCTAACATGGATCTACAATACAAGATCTCACCAACATGTGGATCTACAAGAAAAACTCTATGTGCTTCACATACTATGCAAGCCATTACAATGAGACAATAACAATACAAAGGAAATATAGAAGAAGATGTTACCCTCTTCTCACCATTTAGATATGTACCTGCCTATTTCCTTCTTATCTAGTCCAACTTCTCTCCATGGAAGCTTTGTCTTCATGCAACATGTTCTTTCTTTCTCTTCTTCTTCTTCATACTCTCAATCTAGGAGAATCAAAGATCTAACTCAATCCTTCTCTTCATTCTTTTCTAACCCTAGCTTTCATGCTTATATAAGTATATAGAAAACTTAGGGCACCTTAGCTATGCATTTACAACCTTTAAATCAACTTTATAACTAAAGTTAGATCTAATTCCCATGAGTTAAATATAAAATTTTCACGCACAGTAACCGGTGACAGTTACCTTAACCGATCGATCGGTTATCCTAATGCTGAACAATGGTTGACCCTGGTGACAGTTACCATATGACCGAGTGCCAATTACTGATGTAAACCAGTCAAGGTGTAAATCATGCTATCTGTGAAGTAATTCAACTCCACAATCCTAACAATCTCCCACTTGGAGATAAATTTCTGAACCTCTATACTTGTACCTGTACATGTACATCACCATCCTCTACATACCATGAAGGACCATCTATTCTTTCCTTCAACAATTCTCTCAAAAATAAAAACTAGGAAGATCAAACCATCTTCTAAAACCAAGAAGATAACAAACACGTGACTTACCATATACCTGCACGAAGCTACAACTAATCCGTGATACAAGAGCTCCCACTATCCATACATCAAGCTCGCACTATGATTCATAACACCAAGCGTCTTATGCAACTAAGCCACCACGACTAACACACATACAAGAGCTCCCACTCAAATTGAAGTACCGAGCTTCAATCGCATCCATATCCATACCTGTAAAACTAACCATGTTCTCGAACCATCTATCCATGTCTCCATGCTACTACCAATGCAACTGACCAAAGAAAATTCAAATTGGAATAAGCATAAGTAATAAACAAGATCCTGGGTAAGACAACCCAAATGAGTTCTACATGCAACCAGTGGGTGATCAATCCACAAACACCTACATAACTCAAAGAATCCAAACACTGCAATATGTAAATCCAACCCTGCATAAACAACTTGCATGTCCAATAACAACCATCTGTAGATAACATATCTATCATGGAGTAACATAGTAACAAGAAGAAATACAAACATCCCCTACTCATGCTCAAGGGCATCTAAATAGTGTTCATAGGCATCCATGTGTAAAACAAACGTATCTGCATCATCATAGACTCACAAAACTGAATCTATCCACATGTATAAACTTACCATATACATCCATCCATATCATCAGGCTCTCCAAAAGCTCCAAGTCTCTCAACGACTAACTCTAAAGTCGAATATGAATCCTGTGCTCATCAATGTCAATAACAATTATCCATGCTAAACCATGTCACTAATACAACGTGCAAATAACAACAAACATGTCATCAACATACTCTGCACAATCAACCAAGATGAAAGCAAACAAGGGCACTATCCAAAAATGGTAAATAAGCACTGTTGTCAAACATGTGACCAAATTGACCATGGTTTCCTACCGAGCCCAGTCAACCCGACCATGGTTACCATATGACCGACCAATCGACATTGGTCTCTGTAACTAGCAATTTTTCTCCTTTCTCACCCTTTAAACTCTAAAAAAAATTGCTCTATCATCTAAAACCAGTTGAATCAACCATCAACTGCCTTCCCTAAGGAATATCCAGGCACCAAAAAATAAAACAGAAGTGACATCACCATTTGCATAAACTCAAAATACCTGCAAAGCCGTGAATTTCCTCCAAAACAACTTGTGCCTCATGCCACATAAAAAATGTAGCATACTCCTCTCACTCCGCTTGTGCATATATGTCCAAACTGCAATACCAACAATAATGGCTTGCTCCCACTTAAACTGAACTCCCCTGCACTGCTTCTAACACCAATCTCAAAAGCTAATATGTCAGTGAGAAATAAAAATGAAAGAAATTATAAATTAATTCCCTTTCTTCTCTGAGAATACTTCTACATCACATAATTTTGGACTTCTTGTGAAGTAGGTGAATCACCTTCTTTCCATCCATGTGTACTCAACATCTCTCGTTACCTGCAACTATGTCTAATCATGAATTTTCATTGAGGATCTCATCTTTAGACTAGAAACCCTTGTCCTCAAGATTCCACACAACTGGGAAATAAAAGTCAAACAACACTAAAAAATCATGGTGTAAATTTAATTTGTGCACACGATCCAAACATAATATATCAGTTGCTCCAAATGAAAGAAATAAAATATGAATCATATAGAGATACCTAACTCAAAGTCTCATTAGGCTAACCGAGCCAACTCCATCCTCTTTTTATTTGCATTGTTTCTGCCTGTACACACTGTGCAAGAAACCTGATCCTCCAAAACAAGACACTGAACCATCCATGCCCTCTTCTATTGCTAAGAAACCCTAATGCAAACTTCATTGCCACAAGAGACCAACCAAATCGGTTCGCTGACCGGTACCCGGTTACCCTCTATGACCGATGTCACCATTCCCTGACCGATGTCGGTGCTGCTAGAAGTGAACACAACGCCATAAAATTGGCATAGGTCACCAAACCAGGTGCCTAATCTGAACCAAAGACTGATAGGTGTGTTGAGCCAAGTCATTTCAAGAAGCATCCAAATCTTGTACAAAAACTTAACAATAATACATGCAAATAAATTACACCAAGATGAAACACATCACCTTACCAGCACCAAGATACTCAACCACATCTTCAACTAAAGAACATGCTTCTCTGATGGAAACCTTGTCTTCGTTCTATGCTACTATATTTTGCTTCTCTAATGAAGCCCATGCATCTAACTACACCAAAGGATGCATAACTGCTCCTCTATCTCATACTCAGATCTGTAATCCCAAACATGCATGTGCAACCAAAATAATACAAGCACTGCAATACCAAGGTAACAAAACCATACCTCTATCAACCAGATCTGCAATATGATAATCATGCATGTGCCTCTAAGAACTAGGGACACCTCAGAAAACATGACACATTCCATGTATCTTCTCAATTCGTCAGATATTTGATTTTTTGTTTAAAACTAGGTTTCCCAGTAACCGACCATGGTCACCCTATAACCAACCACGGTCACACCGATGTCGGTTGCCACCTAACCGACGTTGGTCACTGTATTCTCCAGCAACCTCACTCTTTCTAGCTTCTCACTTGAGATTTAAATATCTTCCTGTACATTTTCACATCAGGAAAAACAAACCCTGTCTCTCATACACCTGTCAGTAAACCACTAACAATATACTGAAGCAAAACCTTGCTCTAAAATAACCAAGCTTTGATACCAGGCTTGTTTTTTGGGAATTCAGGACTGCGGAATAGTGTTATGATTCAATAAAAAACCAAATCATGCACACAAGATCTAAACATTTCCCCAAAATCTATAGCACTGGAAGTATAAACTAGAATAATCCAAATCAAACAAAGTACACACACATAACACAACATGTACCATGGTTCACCCAATGTGGGCTACGTCCACCAAAGATAGAGATCTCATATATATAATATAACAAAAAGTACAAACCAACTCTCTAATACAAGAGTACAATGCATCTCTCCAAGAGTATCTCCTCTCCTCCATATCTATAAATGGATCTCCATGAGTGCACTACAACCGTGCCTCTAAACACCACCAGAAAATCTCACATAACTAGGAACTACTGCATCTCTGAACTATACCAAGTTCTCTGTGGATCTGTAACAAGACCTCTCACATGGGTCTACCAATGTGCAACCATATTGTGCACCAAGAATTAAGTCTATCTCTCCATCACTACATCAACCTTGTGCAAACATAAAGAAAACCTCCTCTACAATATCTAGATCTACATGGATCAACAATACAACATGATCTCATGGATCTATGGATACAATATCTTACAATAACCTCATGGATCTAACAATACAAGATCTAGACAACAACATGTGGATCTAACAAGAATACAAGATCTCACCAACATGTGGATCTACAAGAAGAAATTCTATGTTCTTTGCATACTATGCAAGCCATCGCAATCAGATAGATAACAATAAAAAGGAAATACATTAGAAGATATCACCACTCTTCTCACCATTGAGATGTACCTGCCATGTACATACTATATTTCCTTCTGTCTAGCTTCTCTCCATGGAAGCTTTGTCTTCATGTAACTTGTTCTTTTTTTCTCTTCCTCTTCTTCATTCCCTCAATCTAGTTGAATCAAGGATCTAACTTAATCCTTGTCCAATAAACCTTCTACCTAACTTTCATGCTTATATAAGCATCTACAAATTTAGGGCACCTTAGCTATGCATTTACAACCTTTAGATCAACTTTATAAACTAAATCTAGATCTAAATTCCCGTGAGTTAAATATAAAATTTCACACATAGGTAACTGGTGCCAATTACTCTAACTGTCACCAATGTCTGTTACCACCTGACTGCTGACGTTCATTGACTAACCGATGTCACTCACTTCCTGAGTGATTTCGGTTATTGTGTAACCCAGTCACTTTGTAATGCATGCTCCAGTGAAGCTATTTAGCTCCACAACCTAACAAAAATCAATCCCAAGGTATTTGCATTCTTTGATTATTTCCAATGAGCTCCCTTCAAAAAGAAAGTTCACGTAAGTCTCTTTCCTTTTTAGTGAAAAAATTATGACTTTGGTCTTGCTTGATGTTCACTTACATATCGACATCTTGGCAAAACAGTTATAAGACTTTCAATTGTTCTATCAACCCATGAGTTGTTTTTGAAATTAAGATAAAATCGTCAACATATAGGAGTAACTTCACCATGTAGCCCACCAATTGGATACCCCCCATCAGTTTTACTTAACCATTCTTCAAGTTTGTCAATATATAAACAAAATGAAGTGGGGGAAGAGGGCAACCTTGCTTGACACCAATGTCATTACCAAAACATTTGGACATACCCTCTTTAGTTCTAATTTTAGCTTTAACTTGCTCATATAATCTATGTATTATTGCTCTATACTCGAATGGAATACCAAGTTCTTCCATCTAATTTAATTTAATTTGAATTAAATCTAAGTATTACATGGTTGCTATTAGAATAAATGATGTATAAATGTTGAAATACAATAATGACACAAGCAAACTAAAATTTAGAATATGAAACCCTAGGCAATATATAGAGGAAGGATGACTTAGCTTATACCAACCTTCAATGCTGGATCTGACTCTCGTTAAGGACAAGTGATGAATAGGATGCACATCAAATGTCCTGATTGATCTTTGTAAAATTTGGAGTGTATCATCACAGCTTTGACATCAGACGCTTGTAGCAGGACAGAGGCGCCTAGGCGCTAATGACTGCTCGTGGGCACTGGTGACTACATAGAGGCTTAGAATCTAATTTTTTTAATGTCACAAGGGTTTCACAATTGGTCCCTATTTTTCACTTGTTGTTCGCACTATGATCATTGAGGGTACATGTAACCTGCAAAAGAGATATTCACTTGCACAAGCCCACAAACCACATCAAACCTAAAAAGGAAAATGCAGAATGGGGAGTCAAACTGACCCCAACGGTCACCCCAAGAGTAAAATTACGACCAAGCGTTGCACTACATCTCAGATTCTATGTAGTTCTTGTGATTGTGTGTAGAAATTGTGCCCTTGTGCAAGTCGCACTTGATAGCGGGTTCTAACTAGAATGTAGCAATGTAGTAGAATGTGTGTATGAAATAAAATGAACTTCCCCTTCCTATGTTGTGTATGCAGAATATGTAGTCCCTTGTCCCTTGAATGGATGCTAGATGGATGCTTTGGAGTGTTTTAAGTGCCTTTTGAATGCAAGCTTAGGTGATGATAGTAATGATTAGTGCTTGATCCTTCATTTTAAACACATAACTATGTATTTATATGATTCCCTTGTTTGAATTTCGTAATTGACAACTGGAAGTTTGACCCATAAGTGAAAAATATGCCCAAAAGATAAAAGAGACCCAAAAAGAGCAAGTTTTTCAGGCGATCTCATGCCAAGTGCGAGTATTTTGGGCAATCTCACGCCAAGTGTGAGCTTTTTGGGTGATCTCATGCCAAGTTCAAGTTTTTTAGGTGATCTCATGCTAAAGAGCAAGTGTTGGGGAGAGAGGTCTAGTGTTACTCTCCATCCACAACTCTTCTCGATAAGCAACACTGCAGATGATACATCCCTAATTTTTTCATGTTGTCCCAAATTGTTCCGAATTAGTTCCAAGTTGTGTCGATTGAAGGAGATAAAATGCATGTTATAACTGAAGGACTGTTCCTATAACTATATAACTACTTTGAAGGCTTTTGTGAACTTTGCTGATATGATAAGTTGATTGTATGTTCCCCAGTACATTAGCACCCATGGGAGGACACAGGCGCCCAGGCGCTCCTGTCTGAGTTTGGGTGCTGGTGTTTGTGTTGTGATTCTGACCCAAGTTTGGTTCTAGGAACCATTCTGTGATTGTGTTCATGTTCCTTTTATGTACTGTGTTGACCTGAACTATAGCTCTGAGTTATTGTAGGGGTGATTTGTTCACCCAATGTATGTCCCCCTTGTTTTGGGTGCATGCGACGACTGTAGGAGTCTGCGACCCAAAAGAAAGGACCCAATGTTGATCTAAATCTGTATACCTGCATGGGGTAGGGGATGTGCATGGTAGAAACCAAGGCACATGCAAACAAAGTGGTTAATAACATGTGTTAGTAGAAAAAGTAGCAAGCATGCAATGGAAGACGATGTAATCAAGCAAGGGTGCAAGAAATGCAAACCACAAAAAGTGGGTTTCATAAATGGGACATCACTCACAATGTAATAAGACAAGCATGGCGGAAGAGGCCAAAAGCATACAAGAAGAGTACAATACATAGGGCATAACCCACAAACAAAGGCAAGCAAAATGTATCAGAAAACCATGGTGGCATATATTCCTGCAAGCAAAATGTTAAATGGTATGTCAAGGCATGTATATATAAGTGGAAAGTAATGTGCTAGAAACTGGAAGTAGTAAATAATGAAACAGTAGCACATGTAATGTGTGAGAGTAGTAAAAGGTAGATGCCCCTAGGAGCCTCGATGGGACTGGTAAAAGGTACAATGCCAAACACCATTGCAATGTGTGAAAATACATAAGAGATCTACATTCTCTCCAAAAGACCAAGTGAACGCGCATGTGTGTATATAGAAAGATAATGACATACTGAGTATCTGACTAGCAAAGTAAGCAAAGTGCATCATGTAATTAGTATAAGCAAGCAATAGTAAGTGCAACCAAGATATGCAAATGTAGTGTATGAGTGTGATGGAATGGTATGTAATGTGTGAATGTGATAGGAGCAACGTGCCCCCCAGTGGATGTGTATGATATGAGGTTCATTTATAAAATACCCCTCAATAATAAAAAATGAACCATAGAACAAGAGTGCGTCATCGAGAAATGGTTTGAAAAATGTGTGCTAGAAAGATAGATCATGAAGCATAGAGGGTGAAGAGTGAATGTGGTGAGGTTAATTTAATATTTAGACCCTCAGTAGTTGATCATGAACCATGGAACTAGAGCGTGTCATAGGGTAATGACGATGCAAAGTGTGTATCAAGATGTGTAAGTGTACCCAAAAAGATTAAACATGAAGCACAGAGCGTGGTAGTAGATATTATAGTCAACTGATGATGTTGGGAGGGGGGAAAGAAAGTGTGATTCCCCCCAAGTGTGGAAAGGATAGAAGGCTATCCAACGATAGTGAAGGGCAAGGGCCCTCCACCTGATATCAGAGGAGATAAAGGTGTGTGATGATGTTCTAACAATGATGGAGTATGAGAGTAATGACGTACATGTGAAAGAGACATATGTGGTAAAGGAGGTGGTGAACACCTATGTGAAGGAGCTACCCGAGTAGGGTACTAACACTGACAAGATGGGATAGTGGATTGATGCAAACGAAAACACTGTGAAGTAGGATGTGTTGAAATAGGCAAACTAGGTACAAAATGTGCCTTAAATTTGAGAGGCCCAGGACGCCTAGATGTTGTAACCGGTGGAAATATATCATCAAGACTAGGTTTAGTTAATGGTGTGCATGGTGGGATTCCTTTAAGAGTGATAATTTGATTATTGTATATGAACTTCAGACACAAATGATTCATGGAAGGAATGGCTTGGGCGGCACGGAACCAAGGAAGACTTAAGAGCATGTCACAACCTTCGATTGAAGATGCCACTGTGAATGGTAGAAGCATGGTAAGATGCCCAAATTTGTTGGAAGTCAGATGTAGCTTAAATAATTTGGATATGTGATATTAGATAGGGGATATTTTATAGCCATGAGAAGTGAAATGGAGCACATACTGATAGGATCCGCTTGATAGATCATTATGTTATTAACAATATATGAACCAATAGAAGTGTTGATGTGTAATGAATCAAAAGGGAATGTTGCATGATAATTGTGATCTAAAAATGCAATGACTGGTGGTGATGCATCGACAGAAGTGGCCAGGAAGTCGAGGGTCCCCAATGAATGAGGGGCCACAACACGATATTTATGATTAGCAAAAGAATCAAGAGATTGTGTGTCACACTTAGGCAAAGGATCATTGAATATTTTTAGCTTTTTATTATCATTGACCGACTTAGAAGTAGATGGCTTAGGGAGTTTGAGTGAATTATTTTCAATAAGATCTTGAATGAGATGCCTGAGTTTGAATAAATGATCAGTAGAATGTATGATGCATTGGTGATAGTCACATTTAGCATTTTCATCATAATTACGGCCACAGGAGGCGAGATGGATCAAGATTGAGCGATGGTTGAAGAGTGATTAGATTACTTTCGATGAGTTGAGGCAATATAATTTGAGGCACATAGGGTAATTTTGTGAAAGTACGCTTTGGAGGTTGTCATTGAAGCTTTTTAGGAGAAGAGACAACATTAATAGTTGCCTTTGCTTCAGTGATCTTAGGAGATGGCTTGAATGTTGATTTAGCTTGAAACCTATTAGAAGACGATAAAAGAGTATCTTGATATTTGAGTTTTCCCATAGATAGAAGTTTGAATTCATGCATTTTGAGCATATGGCATAATTGATCAAATGAAGGAGAGGTCTCAAAGATAACACTCTCCTAAAGTAGTGGTAACAGGATTTGAACAAAAAGATCTTGTAATTTTGAATCAACAAGTACATTGGTCATCTTAGATAGATTGTTCTTCTAACGTAAAACATTGTCAACTAGATGGTCATTGGATCTTTGTTTGATTTGAGCAACTTGTGTATAATATATCTTAGTGTTGATATTTAATGAAAAGTGAGCAAGAAAATCATCGGCTGGATGCATAATAGATGTTACTGCATGAATAGGTAGATCATGAAACCAATGCATGGTGTAATCTTGAAGACTCCTAAGAAATAGCTTAGCTATCAATGTATGATCATCTGCATAATCAAGACATGATCTTGAGGGTCACAATGTCCATTGAAGGTGGGAATATTAGGGGTGACGAAGTTTATATGAAGTGGGTAAGCAGAAATGACGGTTACAAAAGGAGTGTCCAAAAGTAAGGAGGAATCAAGAGGTGGAGAGAAGCATGAAGTAACTTAACGCAACTGATGGATTTGAACTTATAGGTCCTAATATAAAGAAGTTAGGTCTTGTGTACCAGAAGAAGAGACTTGCTGGGTGTGATAAATAAGAGGCGAAGTAAAATGGTTGTTAGGAGTAGGAACGAACATGGGAATAGTAGAAGTAGGTGGAAGGGTAGAAGAGGGAGGTTGTGTTGCAATAGGAATGGAAGCATTATTAGAGATGGGAGGGTTAAGCTCAACTAGATTGGTGGCCTCCTCATGAGAAATGAATAAAAAAAGATCTAAGTCTTACAGATGTTCAACAAGATGAGCTTGGAGATCATGAAGGTATTCATCGGTAAAGGGTGGATAAGCTTAAGCCATGTTAAAAATATGGTAGAATGCCTAGAATTAAGGTTGGGTTCTAGCGATGGGTTCACCAAATGATTTAATTTAATCTAAATTAAATCCAAGTATTGCAGAGTCACTATTAGAATAAATGATGTATAAATTTTGAAATACAATAATGACACAAACAAACTAAGATTTAGAATATGAAACCCTAAGTAAGAGATAGAGGAAAGATGACTTAGCTAATATACATGCAATCTGAAATTGATTTGGATAGGGAGAAGTGATGAACAAGATACAAGTAGCGCCGTAATTGATCTTTATAAAACTTGGAGTGCAAGAACAGAGATGACACAGGTGCCTTAGCAAGATAGAGGCACCTAGGGGCTGATGATTTCTCGTGGGCAGTATTGACTGCATAGAGGCTTGGATTCTACTTTCTGTTATGTTGCAAGGGTGTCTCAATTAGTCCTTTTCAATCATCTATTGTTAACACTATGATCGCGGAGGGTACTTGTAACCTGCAAAAGATATGTTCACTTACATAAACCTACAAACCACATCAAACCTAAAATAGGAAAATGTAGAATGGGGATTCAAACTAACCTCATTAGTCACTCCGAGAGTGAACTTACAACTGAGCATTGCACCACATCTCAGATTCCATGTAGTTCTTGTGAGTGTGTGTAGAAATCGTGCCCTAAGATGCCCTTGTGCAAGTTACACTTGATAGTGGGCTATAACTAGAATGTAGCAATGTAATAAAATGTGTGGGTGAAATAAAATGAACTTCCCCTTCCTATGTTGTGTATGTAGAATATGCAGTCCCTTGTCCCTTGAATGGATGTTAGATGGATGCTTTGGAGTGCTTTTAGGTGCCTTTTGAATGCAAGCTTAGCTGATGATAGTAATCGTTAGTGTTTGGTCCTTCATTTTGAACACATAACTATATATTTATATGATTCCCTTGTTTGAATTTAGTAATTGACTACTGGAAGGCCGACCCGCAAGTGAAAAATATTCCCAAAAGATAAAAGAGACCCAAAAAGAGCGAGTAAGGTAAGAAATGGGTAGGGGCACTTAGAGGGGATATGAACGCCTAGGCATTACTGTCCTGGTTGGGCGTTGGTGTCTAGAGCCACAAAAGATAAATTAGTAAAGTTCTGATTAGGTTATAGGGTGTGTAAGACCAAAAAGAAAGCAAGAGAGAAAGAAAAGAGGCCGAAGATAGTTGTCAACCACTAGTTTTCTTGCTTAGGAATCATGTAAATGCTAGCATGCTTTTAGGACCTAGAAATGTACCCAAGTGCATGATTTGGTGTCTACACCATCATGTTCCAAAGTTTGTCTTTGCACGTCGTGTCAAAGGATTTTTAAAAATCCACAAAGCAACAAAAATTTTCCTCTTCTCGATTGTCCCATATCTTTTCAATCAAGTGTCTAAGGGTGATAAAATGGTGGATGGTCGAGTGCCTTGGCCTAAAGCCTAATTTTCCTTTTGCTCTTTTACCCTCTCTTTTCGGCCCAACTGTTGATTATAGGTTCTATCAGGCTCCCAAAAAGTTTACCTAAATGAGGATTTACCATAATAGTGAAGTAATTGGATGGATTATTAATATCACTGCTTTATAAAGAGTAATAACGACATTATTCGTCCATTTCGTAGGGAAGCCTCCCTGGGTGATGTCATTGAACATTATTTTGATGTGTGGACCAAGGGCCTCAACTCCCCATTTTAAAATTAAGCATACAACCCATCTATGTCTTGTGCTTTGCCACTTGCCAATTTCTTTATGCCATGTTTGATATCTTACATCGAGAAGAGATCGGTTGATGTGCTAATTATGGGAGGAGCATCCTTTTGTTGGGGTCTCTCATAGAGGAGCCTTACATACTCTATCCAATGGGAATTTGTGATATTATTCCCTAGATGTTTTTTCTTTTGTTGTAGCTCCTTCCAAAGGCCTTTGGGATTATGTTTTCCAAGGAAAATTAATGTTTTCTTTCTTTTGTTCACATAACTTTCTTTTTTAGATTGCACTAGTTTCTCATAGTTCTTCTTGTTTTCTTTGTTCATCCCACTGTCTTTCAAGAAATTTTTGGTAGCCTTATACACTTTTTCATACCACGGGTTCATCAGGAAAGTATTTGCCTCTCCATTCCTGGGATGAGATCTTTTGCAAGCACGTAATGCCTTGTGAACTAAAGGGATCAACAAATTACGGGAAACACATCCACTTTCCTCCTTGGTTATCATGTTACGTATGTTATTATTTATCACTAGGAGGTGTTGTTCAAGGTTTGTAGTAAATATTTATTGATTTTTATGGTTCAAGATGATTTAACCCTAAGGTTGAGTCTTCTTTTACATGCAGTAGACCGGCTTGCATTATTGTTTATACGATATAGTATCAAGTTTGATTAGGAGAGGTTTATGATCAAATTTAGCCCAATAGGGCAGTCCCCAATTTCAAATTCCAACATCCTAGAGATACATCCTTGGGAGAAAATTACATAGTCCACTACACTTTGACCATTGTATGTTTTACAAGTAATCTTCTTGAGTTTGTTCATGCTCTCGTGTCATTACAAATAATCAAGCCATATAAGATACATAATCCTAATAACTCTGCCCCAAAGTGTGTCACCCCTCCATTGCCATCCTAGGATGTTCTTTCCTAAAGCTAACCCCTCCTTCTTCTAGCCATAATGGATTGCCATCCTCTCCTTCACCATTACACAACTGGAGATATTGGTTATTTTTTGTCCTCGCATTAAAGTCGCCAATCAAAACTATTTCTCCTGACATGCTGAATATAGAAATGTCTTTTTTTAGTGAAGCATACGGGTCTTCATCATCTAATTTTATCCTCTTGTAATTCTTTGAAGTCTTTGGTTCAAAGTAACAAACAACCAATCTAATTGTTATCTCATTATCTTGAATATTTTCAGCCATATGTATTGCTTATTTGGATCCTCATTTTCAACTTTCACGGTTTTGTGACATATTTCCTTGTTTAGCATTGTGACTCCCCCACCTCCTTTATTTGTTTCAGTCCCCTCATTCCAAACAAATATTTTCTTACATCCTTCAAAGTATGGGACTATGTAGCCCTCGTGCTCATGTGTTTTCGTAAGAATGATAATATCTTTCCCCTCTGCTATGGGCCCCAATCCCGTTCATCTTCTTTATGGCTAACACCTATAATTCCAACTTATAATGTGTATGAACTCTCATGGGACCCCAATTCCCTATTTCTTGCTTATCTTCAATCACTTATTTGGGATTACCCATTCTTAAGCCATTCCCACTTTCCTGTAACTCTTGCCTCTGTCACTTTCTCTCATTCCTTATTTCTCTCTTCTTGTTGAGTAAATGTCAAGTCATTGTTTCGGTATATGTGTGTGCCTCTAAGAAACCTCCTATTCTTTAGGACTACATTTTTTGTCTTCTATATTTCTCATGATAAACCTCATATGTCAGTCCCTTCCTCCATCTATTCTATTTCCAACCCTATTTCCCTAGTGAATATAACATGTCCATTTCATCTCGTCTTTAAGGAAATCCCTTGACAAAATGTCGGTTCTCTCCTTTTGGCCAAAGTCCTTCAATCCTTTGAAAATGAAGCTTGTCACTTTGTCTTATTTGTATCTTTCTTATTTTATTTACATTTTAATTTGTCTCTTGATTATCTGCTTCCACTCGTTTGATGACCCACTTACCACTTGTGACCAAGATTCAGCTTCCTCTATCTGATGTCTTAGTTGGTATTATTTTATTTCCATGTTCTTAGTTGCTGATTGAATATCATTTATTTGTGTTGTGTCACTTCCTTGTACCATTTCTAGGTTTTTTATTCCAGTTATCTTAAGATGTTCTAATTCTTGGTTTAGAGTGATTTTCTCTTGTTTCACTCTTTCCATGTTGTTTTGTAGGTTTAGTACTTGCTCTTTTAGTATTTTGTTTTCCCTTTCCAATTTGTTACTAGATTCTATGAATGCTCCTCTCGTTGTCTTCTTGTAGCCCCTTTCATTCTAAAATTGCAATTATCTTCTTCATGTTCATGATCTCATTTACATATAACTCTAATGACCACAACAATGGAGTAGACATGGGGCTACATAGATCTTTAGTGTCTTGAAATAATTCATCTCTTTCATACATGTTTGCTACGATCAATTCTATTTTTCTCATTTTTTACTCAAATTAACCTTAAAATGGCAAGGTCATTGTCTTATTTCCTTTAGCCTCATCTTGTGTTGATTGATCTCCTTCCAAATGGTAATTTTTTATAGAAACGTTTACCTTGTTGTTAATTATTTTTAGTAAAATCATAGTGAAATTTTTCTTTTGATTTTGTTTTAGCTTATTGGCCTACCTACGTCTTAGGATCCCCTATATTATTTTAAATTCATAAAGACCATATTTTTATCTATGCCCATTATGTTGGTATGAGATTTTCTTGCCTTAACTGATCACTATGACCTAGTTGGCCTCTTTATATGTGGATTGAGATATGAAGCTATAGGATCATTCGAGAATTGGATAGTGTGAAACCACGGGGAACTCAAACCCTCATGATACAAAAACCTAATCAATGGACCACTTAGCTGCATTTACAGACCATTTATAGTTTCAATGTTATTCTTGCAAACCTCACCACCTCTGGGGTTTTTGGGAGTTTTGTTTCCATTGATAATTGTGTATCTAATGTGGTATACCTCGAAAAGCTCAATGCTAGGTTACCTTTCAAACCCTCTTATTTAGCAATAATGGTTTAAATTGAAAGAGATCCTTTGTTTTTCCTGCTTTTGTTTTTTTCACTCACTCTTTTAAATGATTTGAGTTCCCTTGTTGGCCTGTAACCTAGGGCCCACTCATAAAGGGATTTTTTTTTTGTCTCTCGTCTTGAAACCTTGAAATAAGAAGGAAAAATGGAAAAGAAAACGACAAAGTATGAGAAGTAAGACTCACTTTATAATTTTTAAACTGTAATTTGTGAATCATGTCGATGTCCCCTCCTACCTTTGTGAATCCCTCTGTGCCTCTACAAAAGGCTTGGTCTTCCACTCTTTTTCATTAGTTATTGTTCTTGTCTTCATGTGTGGGCAATCTCTAGTGTTCAAATCCCTCTGGTCCTACTCAAAATAGAAGAAGAAGGCATATGAGGATGGAACTGTTGGGATAGAGTATTGTGGGAGAGAATTTTAACCCCACCTTGCACACATGAAAACATGGATTTATTTTTGTAGTGTTTATGGTTGTGAATAATGGGCTAACATATCTCTAAGTCAAAATAGAAATAAATACAAAGAATTCAAAAACACGTGATCACAAGCAAGTTCAAACATGGAATTTGTTTTTGTGGTGTTTTATTGTTGTTTGGGGAGGTATGGAATAAACAAGGGTTTCTGATAAAAAAAAATTCTACAAATATTGATTTTGAAAATTCATGTGACATGATTGAATGAACTTTTATAATTGTTATACTACAAGATCTGGAATTTGGTCCTTGTTTTGTCTACACTGTCAATATGTTATTTCAAAATGTTAGAAGATGTATTATAATCAACAGGTGCTTAATCTACCAGGTTTGGGTTATTTAGATACATTAGACAAGGATGGCCTCTAACCCCTTCCCTATATGTGTTATCTACACAAGGTTTTAGTTATTTGCTTCCCATCTTTTCTTCTTGAGGTTTGGTGAAAGGCATCTTTCTTCCCTAATGTAATCAACAACTCATTAATGTAGACACTAAATCATGCACTTAATGAATTTGGATCATTTTTACACATTAATAACACACAACTTCAATTGTATATATCTTCATAATGAATTTGGCTAATTTATAGCCATTACAATAGGATAACCACTTCCTAAAAAATAGGAAATGTTTCAAACAACTTACCCATTTAAATATTTTACGGGTATAGCCAAATGATATGTGAACCAATGTTGTTGTATGTAAAATATATGATATAACCATATAATCGTAAGTAACATGGTAACTCACTAATTACACATAAACACTATATTTCCTAACATTCCCCCCTTAGTGCAAACATGGGAGAAAAACAATCGCACTTCTTTTGTAGTGTGTCGCCTGTGCATGCTCATGATTTAGATGGTTTTGTAGGAGAGCCAAAAACCTTCAATGATGGTTTTACTAGACAACCACCAACCAACAAGGATGGTTTTTTAGGACAGCTAAGAACCTCAACAATGATGGTTTTTCAGGACAACCAAGAACCTCAACAAGGATAGTTTTTCAAGACAACCAACAACCTCAACAAGGATGGTTTTATAGGACAACCAACAACCCAAAACATATAGATGGTTTTACAGGACAAACAACAACCCAAATATCATTATGTTGCTTTTCCTTGTGCTTTCATCTCTCCACTATGTTTTTCCTTCAGGGAATTATATAGGAAACACTACTTACCGACTACAAATCTGAAAAATGAAGAAAAGGAAATGGAACATTGAGACCATGTTCCCCCCCTCAATGTCAACTTTCCACTTATTCATGCAAACCAGGAACTCTCAATCATATTGTACACAACTGAAGCTGGAAATATAAAAAAGAAGAACATTGGAAATCAAAGACTAAAAGCAAACTCACACACACACTGTCACCACAACTTGTTGCGGCCTCGTCGTTGGTGATTGATGAGAAGTTGCTGATTGACTCCAAATTCCTGTGCCTCCGTCCTCCAATGTCATATTGCTAGCTCAGCCATATTTGATCACCAAGTTCAAGAGTTTCCATATTAGATTATTGGTATACTACCCCTCCCGCAATGTGAAACAACACATATTACATACCTTAATCGAATGTCAGATTCCACCAATAATGCATTCGTAAGGCAATTTTATTTATTTATTTTGACTCTATATGATGTAGGACCTAACACACAAAATAACTCTTGACTCATTTTTTATTTTTACAATATGACTAATGACTCAATGAATTTTACGACAACACTTTAACTCAAACAAAAGATTCTACATAAAATTGGACTTGACACAGACAACTCACTTTTAACTTTAACAAAACAAAATGGCTCTTAACTCACAATACATAACATTGATTCTTAAATTATTTTTTCCCTAAGACATGCCACACTATAACCTTTATAACCATTAGGCTATATGAGCCACCATGAACTGGGTACTAACCTCTAATTACGAAAATCCAATTAACTATTGGATTTTTCACATGGAAATATATTAACTATTACTAAGTTTTAAATCACACAAATTCACTTGAACTATTTTGGACACCTATCTTGCGTTCACACAATAACGAAGTATAAAACATTAATTAGAGACCGCCATTGGAAGAAATACCTTTGTGAGGTGATATCACGAAAGAAGAAGTATGATTTGCAAATTGTGGTAATTGCATGCATGATTCGTCAATGAAAAAACTCATCTGTTACAACGGTGCAATTCTTAATCAGTCACACATTACAAGTCTGCAATTTTTCAAGACTTTCAGGCGCAGAAAGATCTACACGGAACTAGAAGAATATAACAATTGGAATCTTTTTGATGTTACAATCGTAGGACTGGACGTAAAACTGCGTATATCAGTGTTGATGGGGCAAAGCGAGCTCATTCAATGCCACGAGCAATAGCGGATGACTAATAGAATAGTCAATTGGGCCTGCGAAATTGATTTTTCCTCCCACAACTCTGTCTGTTTATACCTCTTGCGCCTAATCTAGCCAATTATTCTTAGGCTTTGGTTATTTGTTCGTTGCATATATGATTACTAAACTTTGAATGGTACAAGGGGAAGTGCATATTGACCATTAATAATTGAGCCTATGGATATTTTCCTAAGAGACGAGAGAAGTATGATATGAGAGGATCTGACATGCAACAGTAGCTGGAAATAAGTTTTAAAGGACGTGTTGAGCAGACTTTCAAGAGAAGATGCTCGACAGAATGCACTATCTGATCCAATCTTCGAGTAATGTTGCGCTTAATAGAGACCAGATCTGATTGTAAATTGCTTTGACTAATGTTGCTTCCTCAATTTTATCCACATACGAAACGTGCCCAACCTTAAATGGCATTAAAGGTCAATTATCAGGCTACCTTCTTTTTGTTTCTGAGCGCTGGATGTTTGAGTCCGAATACAGTAAAAATTACACAAAACAACACTATACGGCAAATGCCATAACTGAGATAGCTTCTCATGAAAGGGGCGACCATAAGTAGTACTGGACATGCCCCATAAAAATTTAACAGACCATTTGCTCGCTTTGATACCAAATAATGAATTTGGTTCAGTTGTATATATCTTCACAATTAATTTGGCTAATTTATAGCCATTACAATAGGATAACCACTTCCTAAAAAATAGGAAGTGTTTCAAACAACTTCCCCGTTTAAATATTTTATAGGTATAGCCAAACGATATGCGAACCAATATTGTTATTTGTAAAATATATTATCTAACCATATAACCGCAAGTAACACGGTAACTCACTAATTACATGTAAGCACTATATTTCCGAACAATTTGGGTATATTTCTAGGTTATGGTCACATACCACTATTCATATGATTCCTAAGTGAGAAAATTACTAATTGATGTTTGTCTTTGGCCTCTTTGCTTTCTTTCTAGTTTCCTTCTTGCCCTTACACACCCTATTGCCCAGTTTTAAAATTATAATTTTAAAACTATAATTTGTGAATCATGTTAATTCCCCCTCCTACCTTTGTAAATCCCTTTGTGCCTCTATGAAAGCCTCAGGATATTCCACTCTTTGTTAGGGGTTGTTATATATGTCATACGTTTCTTTCTGTCTCCATGTGCAAACAATCTCTAGTGTTAAAATCCCTTCAATCCTGCTCAAAATAGAAGAAGAAGGCATATGAGGATGGAACCGTTGGGATAGAGTATTGTGGGAGAGAATTTTAACCCCGCCTTGCTCACATGAAAACATGGATTTATTTTTGTGGTGTTTTATGGGTGTGAATAATGGGCTAACATCATTTCAGAGTCAAAATAGAAATAAATACAGAGAATTCAAAAACACGTGATCACAAACAAGTTCAAACATGGATTTATTTTTGTGGTGTTTTATTGTTGTTTGGGGAGGTATGGAATAGATGAGGGTTTTTGATAAAATAAACATTTTGTGAATATTGAATTTGAAAAATCTTGTGACATGATTGAATTAACTTTTATAATTTTTATACTACAAGCTCTGGAATTTGGTCCTTGTTTTGTCTACAATGTCAATATGATATTTCAAAATGTTAGAACATGTATTATAATCAACATGTGCTTAATCTACTAGTTTTGGGTTATTTAGATACATTAGACAAGCATGCCCTTTAACCCCCTCCCTATATGTGTTATCTACACAAGGTTTCAATTATTTGCTTGCCAACTATTCTTCTCAACGATTGGCAAAAGGCATCTCTCTTCCCAAATGTAATCAACAACTCATTAATGTAGACACTAAATCACTCACTTTGGGTATATTTCTAGGTCCCGATCACATACCACTATTCATATGATTCCTAAGCGAGAAAATTACTAATTGATGACTATCTTTGGCCTCTTTACTTTATTTCTAGTTTCCTTCTTGTCCTTACACACCCTATTGCCCAGTCTGACTTTCGATACTTCATATTTTCTGATTCTAGACACCGACACCTAGCCAAGACACTAGCGCCCAGGCGCCCTCGCCCCCCTGGGCGCCCCAACCTCTTTGTATCTTTCTCGCATCTTTTTTGTCTTTTCTAGATGTAGGGCATATATTTTTATTAGGGGGAGGCCTTTTAGTGGTTAATTACAAAATTCAAACAAGAGAATCATATAAATACAAAGCTATGTGATCATAATAAAGGACCAAGCTATAAGTATCTACTACTATCACCTAAGGTTGCATCCAATGACATTTCAAGAGCATCAAAGCATCCATCTAGCATCCATACAAGGGATAAGGGATTGCATTTTTCTTCATACGTTTCGTAAGAGGGGAAGTTCATTTTTCCATGCACACATCTACTTACATTTGCTACATATAGCTCTTGCTCGCTATCAAGTGCATCTTGCAAAAGAGCCTTCTAGGGCACGATTCCACACACACACACGTAGAACCACGTGGAGTCTGAAATGTAGTGCAATGCCCAGATCGTAATTTCACTCAGTTGGGTGACTGTCGGGGTCGGTTTGACTCCCCATTTATAGATTTTTATTTTTAGGATTTGATGTGTTTTGGGGTTTTGTAGGTGTTATTTCTCTTTGCAGGTTTCAAGCAAACTCATTGATTAACCAACGACATCTAGTGAACATCTTGCGACCCTGTACAATTTAGTTTCTAAGGTTCTACGCAGCCACATGCACCTACAGAAGGTCCCTAACAACTAGATGCCCTTGATCCAGTCCAAACACCCTAGTCCTAGCATTTTTGATACTCACACAATTTTTTAGCCTCATTTACGATAGTTTGCCTTTCTGTTCCATCATTTTTCTAGCTGCACAACTTCAGGATTATTGTGAAATCATCTAAGTATATCATCCCTCCACTAAGAATTAGGGTTTTAAATTTAATTGTTTTTGTTTTATACAAGTAGCGCTTTTGACTGGAGCTATGAACCAGGGGGTTGGAGGGACCCCACCCATAGAATAAAAAATGACCAAAAACCAGAATCCAAGAACCCCACTACCTAGGAAGCCACCTGTAAAATGAAATGGGCCCAAAACAGGAATGGCCAAACTCTAAGAAGACCATCTAAAACTAGCTGGTAGTAAGAGAGCAACCCAGCTAGTAAGGAGGGGAAGGGAACACTCCGAAGCCGTGAGAAGAAAATCCTAATTTAGTGAGGAAGGCTAGAGACCAAGGAAAGCCCGTACTCAAAAGGAGACTAAGCCAGAGGAGCAAGCCGAACGCACCCCCCATTGATATTCACTACAACCACCACTACCAAACCATGGAGGAACAGAGCCCTCCAAAACACACATCAATGCAATCACATGATGAAGGAGACTGCTGAGAAACAAACCGTCGAACCTGGAAGAGACACATCCCAAGACGACAGTGGGATCCATGAACTGAGGACGGATATAACTGATTGAAAATGAAATTCGCTAAGAAAGAAGAAACAAGGGAAACTCGAAGAAGACCACTCGCTATAGGCAGCAAAATCGATACTAAAAATATTAAAAATTTGCCCAGATAAGAGAACGCTCCACACTTCTCCAAAGCACTACTGATCCTCTGGACGCCCTAAGCAACTAAAAGGGGGAAAATACAACAACAACTAGAAGAGCCCCTCAGCTTCGAACATCTAAAATTTACCAATCGGAACTAGAGACTAAGGAAAACTGCAAATACTGGAAGAACTCTCTGCCTCCTGCTGTGAAACGCTGCTCCAGATTGCTTCCTCCACTCCTCGACACCGAAACTCCCTAAGGACGAGATCCAGGAAGGGAAACCGCAAGACACCAGGTTCCAAATTAACCTTTTTCCCCCACAAGAGAACTGTCCCCGCAACCCCTTGCTGACACTATCCCTCTTTCATCCATCTGCAATAAATCTTACCAATATAAACCACCTTTTGAAATGATGACAGTCCTATGCTCAACACCATAATTGGCCAAAAAATTTTCCTTGCCATTTATTTCTCTGTATATATGCATAATACTCTAAGAGGTAAGTTTTGATAACCAAGATTCAATGATTTTCAACTGACCATTTAATTTCCATGAGGCAGTTTTTTGATTCTTGACCGCTTCAACTATTATTTGGGAATCACCTTCAATTTCTAAATGAACCAGGTCATTGTTTACAACTATTTTAAGACCTTTCAGTATAGCTTGGGCTTCTGCCTCATTGCAAGAACCTCTGTTCAACAAAAAGGAACCGACCACCACTATCTTACCATACTCATCTCTCACTATGCATCACGCCCCCGATTGACCAGGGTTACCATGGGAGGCTCCATCAAAATTCAGTTTACAGAATCTGTGGGCAGGGGGACACCATTTCAAAGAATTTCTTTGTATAAGTTTCTCGACTCTCGAGACTACCTTCGACGCAATAGCCCTTGGAGTAGGGAGTGAAATCATCATCCATTTACTCTTAATTTCAACGTCTCTACTGGAGAAATTAGAGAGATCCGTGCAATTGGCACTAATGTTTTCCAAAATAGCATTTTCCAGTCTTAGAAGAAACGAAGAAATTTCTAAAAACTCCTCACGGAAGATCCTTTTATTTCTCTCCCACCACAGATGCCATAATAACAAAGCTGGGGCTATACACTAGATTGAGCTTAGAGAACCTTTCTGCTTATGACAAGGCCAGGCTAACAAGGTTTCTTTCAGTTTTTCATTCGAAACCCAAGTGAGGCCTAGCCTATCACAAAGCCAATACCAGCAGTTTGAAGCAAAGGGGCAATGCAAGAACAAATGATCCAAATCCTCCTCTTTCGTTCTGCACAGTACACACATCGAAGGACCACTTATGCCCCACTTCTTTCTTCTTTCTTGTGTAGCGATTCTGCCCAAGAAAACCAGCCAACAAAAGGCCCCAACTTTGGGAAGTACCCTCTGATCCCAGCCAAAATTCCACTGCTGTTCCACTTTTTTGGACGGATTGCTCAAATAGTTGTATCCCTCACCAACGGAGTATTCACTGGAGGATGAACCAATCCACAAAAGGACATCTCTCTTATCGGCGAAGCAAACTGGTCTAGAATAGAAAACTTTCTCGAGTTCAATTTTTGCTTCCACTCCTAAGGGCAGGTCATCCGGATTCTTCCATCCCCGCTCTCCAGAACCAACATCCAATCTGTAACTGTAATCTTTGACTTTAAGGCCCCAAACAATAGAGGTCACTTCTTTGGCTTCCCTTAATTCTGGTACTTCACTAAGGATCTGACCACCATTCCAGGAGTCCTCCCAAAACAAGGCTTCTGACCCTTTTTCAATCTTCCAAGAGATGAAGTCCTTAATAATTTCCCTGCAAGAAACCAAAAAATTCCATATGTGGGAGCCTTTGGAAAGCTCCATGTTGGACAAAAAGGATTCCAGTCTATCATTGTTTAAATATTTACTTTTAAACAAGGAACTCACTAAGGTATTAGAGTTCAAAACCAAAGACCAAATGCATTTCGCATTGAGGGCCATGTTTCTCCATTGCAGATTAGGCAGACCTGCTCCACCAAGAGATTTTGGCGAGGAAACTTTATCCCATTTAACTAGGGGACGTTTCTTATCTTCGGAATTGCCCTGCCAAAAGAAGGATCTTAAAAGACCATTCACAGTTTTAAGAACACCTACTGGTAATTTTAGAACAGAGAGCATGTAAACCAGAATTGCGCTCAGCACAGTCTGTATCATTATCAGTCACCCAGTAAAGGACAACAACTTTCCCTTCCACAATTAAATACGGTTCTCCATGCTGGAAATCAAGCCGTCCCACAGCACTTTACTACCTGCCCCGATGAAGAATGGAATTCCAAGATACTTATTTGGGAGAGAGCCCCTTTCAAAACCCAACAAGGTAAGGATCCTAGCCTGAATCCTAGGTGGGGTGTTGAAGAAAAAAACCACGGACTTTCTAAGATTGATTAACATACTAGTTGCTAGAGAGAAAAGATCCAGAACAATTTTTAAATTTTTGGCTTCGACCGAGGAGGATCTCCCAAAAAGGAAGGTATCATCCGCGAACTGCAAATGAGATAAAGGGGCCAAACCATTGGAAATGGTAAGACCATGCAATTTACCAACCATAAGAGCTACCTTCAAGGCATGACTCAATGCTTCCACAACTAAGAGGAAGAGGAAGGAGGACAAGGGATCCCCTTAACAGAGCCCTCGATTACTAAAGAAAAAGCCTTCCGCCCCACCATTAACCAAGACCAAGAAGCTGGCACTGGTAACATAGTTGAAGACACAAGAGCAAAAAATCACAGAAAATCCCATCTTCTGAAGAGATTTAATGAGAAATATCCAATTCACCTGATCGTATGCTTTGCTGAAATCGAGCTTAACCATCATACCCAAAGACTTGCTTTTAGTCAAAGAATGCATGATTTCATGAGACACAATAATGCCTTCCAAAATTAGTCTTCCCAGGATGAAGCTGCTCTGTTCCGAAGATATGATTTTATCTAGAAGGGGTTTCAATCTGGAGGCTATCACTTTGGAAATGATCTTATAAACTATATTACATAAAGAAACCAGCCTAAAATCCTCCATGCAGTCTGATGTTGCTTTCTTCGGGAAGAGACTTAGGTAGGTGAAATTAAGGGATCCCAACATTTTGTTGAACATTCTAGAATCTTCCACCGCCAAAAAACATCTTCTCCTACAATCTCCCAGAAATCGTGAAAAAAAGTAGCTAGGAACCCATCCGGTCCTGGGGCTTTCTCCCTCTTTATGGCAAAGACAATCTTTCAAATATCCTCTTTCAAAAAAGGATCCATCAAATGCTTATTCTCTTCTTCGTCGATCACCGCCAGACTTTGATTCAGCAAAACATCTTGGGGTTCGAGGGCAGAAGAAATTTCCCCGCCCAGCAGGGATTTGAAATGATCAACTGCTTCAGATTTAATTTCTTCTTGGGTCAGGACCACCCAATCTCCCTCAGTCCTTCACAATTTAGAAATAAATTTGGTATTTCGTCTCATTTTAATGGAAGCATGAAAGAAATTTGTATTTTTGTCTCCCTCTTTTAACTAGCTCTCTCTAGACTTCTATTTCCAAAAAATCTCTTCTTTAAGCAACAGATCTTCCAACTCTAGTAGCAAAATTTTTTCGAGGTGGTGATCATCTTGGGACAAACCTTGAGAGAGAACTCTCGAATTCAACTCAGAGAGCTCTTTTTCCACTCTACTCTTCTCTAGAAAGATGTTTTTGAAAATTATTTTATTCCAATCGAGAAGATTACCTCTTAGAAGTGACAGTTTTTTAGCTATGATAAACATCTTAGTGCCTTTGATCCTGAATCCATTCCGCCAAACTTTCACCAGATCTTTCAAATTCGGATCCCTTAACCACATTAGTTCAAATCTAAAGGGGAGAATGCTTAGGAGCAGTTTCTAAATTCAAAGAAAGGAGGATCAGAAAATGATCCGAACCCGAGACAAGGAAGAACGGAGCCTATCTAACCTGACATTGGTTTGAAGCCATTCCTTATTCACCAAGAATCTGTTCAATCTGCTGAAGATACTTCCTACCCCAATTTGTTTTATTCGACCACGTGAGCCACCCTGAGGAAGAAACCAACTCAACCAAATCCGACATACCCACAAAGGACTTAAAATCTCTCTGAGATTGTGGATTCAACCGGGCTCCCCCACTAAAATCGTCATCTGAAAGTGTTGCATTAAAGTCTCCCCCGAGAATCACTAAATCCTCCTTCAATTCAATGATTTTCACTAAGATCGATTCCCATAACGCTCTTTTCATGAGCAGATTCGCCAGGCCGTAGACATTGCAAAGATAAAAGTTTTTATCAGAGGATTTTATATATTACTTGCACCAAATACTATTACTGGACTTCTGAATCAGCTGACTCAAAACTTTATTCTCTTTCCATAAAAATGCCTAATCCACCCAAAGCTCCCGAAGAATCGTTGAAAAGACATTTCCAGCCTTTCCACTTTCTAAACCAACTTGTTTCCTCATCAGCAACACTCATTTTTATTTCTTGAATAAGGAAAATATCCACTTCTTTTTCTAGAATGTAATATCTTACCAGACGTTGCTTGTTAGGGGCGTTCATGCCCCTAATGTTCTAGGATAGGATTTTCATAACTCTTTCGGGGGGGACGAGCCCTCCCTACTGAAGGATGGAAAAAAAGAAGAAAGTTGCGACTGTTTACCATAAACCACTTCCAATAGAATCTCTTCTACTTTCGGTGGATGCACTAACCTGCTTTTCTGACCCACATCGATTCTCCTCATAGCCGGTGAATCGGCAATACCCACCCTTTATTTAAACACCGAAGAAGCTGATACAAATTCTTCCTCCTCCTCCCAATCCAGATTATCCTCTCCCTCTTTTTCCACATCCTCCAACCACTCATTAAGTTTTTCGAGGGAAGACCCATGACCCAGATCCATTCCAGTTTAGAACAGCTTATAAAGCTGAGTAGACACATCCCTTACTTGTGTGTATTCGTTTAAGAACGATTGTGGGGAAAGCTCTACTTTTTGAGCCTCAAACAAATCCTCCTACCCCTTCTCCAGAGAAGCTAAACCAACTGGAGCTTCTTTGCTGACAGTATTAGGAGACACAATATTTCATAATTTCCATATCTTTTCTCCCACTTTGGCTTTACAATCTCTTCGCAAGTGTCCCTCTTCTTGGCATTTGAAACACCTAAACAAGATTCTCTCATATTCCAGGGGTTGATTCCAAACACCTATAGGGGATTTGATGTTTTTGGATTCTGGAAGAGGATACGATAAATCTATTGCTATACAGATCCTAGCAAAAGCTACATGTGATCCTTCTAAGGTTCTTGCATCTATTCTAAGAACTCTCCCTAGCTTACTTCCTACTTTTGAGAGAATCTGGGTATTCCAGTATTCAAGAGGCAGAGCATACATTCCAACCCAAACATTTATTTCCTCGATCTTTACCTTGCTCGGATCAAAGTTTGAAGTCCATTTACTGACATGCAGACTGTTTTCCATCAATAGCCTTTCTTTCCTCTGAAGGGTTTCTTCCATTTGGGATGCACTTCTAAAAACAACAACGAAGAAGCCTTTGGCAATAAAACGAATCCTTAAACCCCTACCCCACTACTGATTGCACCATTTGGCAATGTCCTATGTTGACAACTTTCTATGAACAAATTTACCCACTAAGGCTCTATTCTGGAACAGTCGTAAATGAGCCAAAAAATTGTCCTCCTCTCCTATTTCCACCTCGCAGGCTGTGATCCCGTTTAGAAGAAAACCTTCAGTAACTTGGGCAGGCTCTAAATCCACCTAGGTATTTTTCTCGACCAACCCTATATCTCTCTCCAGGTCGGTACTTCCATGCGAGCGGGGGAGGGGGGTGCAACAGGAAGACCTTCGAGGTCCCGCGTCCATTGTGCCTCTGTCTAAGGTAAGTCTAACACTTCTAACTTTATTGATCTCTATTGATTTCATCAGAAATTTAATTGTTTATTGTTTAGGTCAGATATGTACTTTATTGCTTTATCATTTCGTTGTGACTCTGCAATTAGAATTTAACATAATATCAATTATAGTTAAATAATTTGGTGAACCCGTCTCATTTGAACACTCTTGGGTCCTCATTTCATCACTTCTTCCATTTTTTTTTAGGATCCTCTCATCATGAATGTCTCCATCCTTTCCTTTTTATAGGATCATTATGATTGTATGAATAAACTCAAGTCTTATCTAGCTAACACTTATATTCATCCTCATACATTACCTGAGTATGTGTATCATAAGTTTACTTCCACTCTATCTCTCAATGAAGATCACATCATTTTCACATTTGAGAGTTGCCTTCTCAGGACATGTTAGAGCATGATCCCCCTCTATATTTAGGTTTCTATCAATAATGTGGGGGTTAAACATGCCTTAGTTGATAATTGCTTAGGGATCAATATTTGTAATATTTTATTCCTCCACCAATTGGGTTGTTCTGAGACCTCTTTGGCTCCTTCACCAGTTTCTATTAATGGATTTGACAATATCCCTAAGCATTACTATCACCCTCCCTGTTACTGTTGGGCCATGTATGTTGCCCATTCCATGTCATGTAATGCCCAATAATCTTAATTATAATATTATTCTTGGGCGTCCTTTCATCCATGCTATGCATACGATTCCTTCTATTCTTCATACACAACTTAAATTTCTTTATCAAGGAATTGTGTATGATGTTCCAGTAGATCCATCGCCATTTGCATATTGTAATTCTATTGAGCGTTCCGCAAACACTCCTAGTTCTTTTGCATCCAATATCGATTTCTTCAAATATGGTCTTGGTTATAAATATTTACTCCGTTATGGTTTCTTCAGTAATGGCTTAGGCCCACATGGTCAAGGAGTCACAGAACCATGGGCTCTCCCCACTCAATCTAACAAGCTTGGTTTGGGATACCATCTCCCCTCTATACCTTCTTTGGAAGCTTATACTACTATGCATACTTCCTAGCTTCCTCTGGTATATCCAGATCTCATCAGTGATATCTGCTTCAACTGCTTGGGCTAATTTAGACACTTTTTCTACTGATGACTCTCTTTTAGGATACATGGGATTTTACAATCAAATCCCTTTTTGTCATCATAAGAAGCTCTCCATCACTTCTTAATGCTACTTTACTTTGGAGAGTCTGATGCTTTCCTAAGAGTGTCGATGCTCTTGATATTGTTCTTAATGACCCCTTCATAGAGGATTGGTCAACGAGGATACCATTAAATATAACCTTGGAACTTATGCTAACCCACACATGGTTTTGTTAGTCGCACTCTCTCATGCATGATGAAAAAGATATATCAAACAAGTTCTTCATGAATTATCTGATATATTTTCATGGGACAATAGTGATATGTCTGGTATCGATCCTTCTGTAGCCATGCAAAACATTTTCCTTCACCTTGGCGTAAATCCTATTCAACAAAAAATCCACAAAATGCATCCAAAGGTCATACTACTCATCAAATAAGAAATACAATTCTTACTAGATGTTGGCTTTATTTGCGCTATGGATTATCCTGAGTGGGTATCTAATATCGTGCATGTTATGAAACCAGATGGTCAAGTCCACTGTTGCACACTGATTTTTGAGATCTCAATAAGGCCTCTCCCAAAGATAGTTTTCCATTTCCACACATTGAACGTCATCGTCGATTCTACTGCTAGATACGATATCGTTTTATTTATGGATGGCTTCATTGGATATAACCAAATTAAAATTAACCCAGTCGATCAAGAGAATACTTCTTGTATAACTCCATGGGGAACTTTTGTTACATTGTCATGCCCTTTTGCCTTAAAAATTCCGGGGCCACTTACCAATGAGAAATGAAACATATATTCCATGACTACATTCATAAGATTCTTGAGGATTATGTTGATAATATACTTTCTAAATCACGATGTCATTCTACGCATGCTCATGACCTTCACACTCTTTGAATGTATTCAAATAATTTAAAGTGTACTTAAATCCAAAGAAGTGTGTCTTCGGAGTCACTATTGGTAAGATCCTTGGGTACATTATTTCCCAACTTGGCATTGAAATCAATTCAAATAAAATATGTGCCATTATTGATATGCCTCCACCCTATAATTTGCATCAGCTACGCTCATTGCAAGGTAATATCTAGGCCATATGTTATTTTATTACACAACTCACTGATAAAACTCATCTGTTCACACATTTAATGAAGAAATACACTAATTTTGTCTCAGACAATCATTTCTAAAAGGCATTTGATGTTATTAAAGCATATCTCTTGAATCCTCCTGTCTTAGTCCCTCCCACGGTTGAGTGGCCTTTCTAAATATATATTTCAGCCATACATTCCATGCCTTAGGGGCCCTTATGGCCATAACATGATGATTTGCAACATGAGAGAGTTTTCTATTACATTAGCCAAAATTTTCTCTCTTACAAATACAACTATAGTTACATTGAAAAAATATGCCTTGGTCTTGTCTTTGTAGCAGATAAGTTGCGTCACTACCTTCTTAACAATGAGGTCCATATTATTACCAAAGTAGATCCATTATGATACCTCTTTTCCTGCACACATCTCTCGAGGATGTCTAGCGTGATGGGTCATACTACTTACCAAATTTGATTTCAAATTCATTCCACAGAAAGAAATCAAAGGTCAATTATTGTTGATCAACTAGCTGAAACACCTCTACCTGATGCATCTCCTATATGTGAATATTTTTATGGTGATTTCACTACTTATGCCATCAACACTAATACTGGGACCATGTATTTTGACGGGTCTCATTATCACTCTGGCATCGGGGATGGGATAGTCTTCATCACGCCATACAATGGTGATCCTCTCCCTTTGTATACCCCTTAGGGTTTTCCTGTACTAATAACATTGTTGAGTATGAATCCCTCATTCTTGGCCTTACCACCGCTCGAAATATCTTTATCTGAAATATCTGTATACATATGGTGATTCACAACTCATTATCAATCAAGTTAATGACACATACCACACAAAGGAGGAACACCTAATTCCATATAATACGTTTGTCAAGGATCTCTTAGCTACATTTGAGTCTTACTCTCTTACTGCCATCCCTTATAAAGACAATCATCATGTGAAGATGCTATGGATGGCTAGTGACGTCATTGATTATCCCTCAGGACATCACTGATGAGCAAGCTGCATTCATCATTTGATACTTACGACAACCTTCCACTACTACTTCACCTCTTACAACTTGTACCATCAGATGTAGTAATGACAACCTCGAATGGTTCACTCAAATTTACAACTTTCTTTATTAAAAACCATTCCCGATGGTCTACAACCTCATGAAGCTCGTTGCTTATGATGTGAGGCCACACATTACATCATCATAGGTGCAAAATTATTTAAATGATCATTTGACGTGTGTTTGCTACGATGTCTCAGACTCGTTGACATCCCCACCACTATCTCTCAAATACATGACAGTCTATGCAGTGGCCACTTCTCTGGAAAATCTATGTCACATAAGCTCTTACGTCAGGGCTATTATTGGCCTACCATGGAGCAAGATTTCCTAGAATATGCTAGATGATGCGATAAATGCCAAAAAAATGACAATCCTTCACCATGCACATGCATATGATATCCAACTATTTGCACCAACATGGCCATTTTATTTATGGGGTTTAGATCTTATTGTCATGATAAATTCTGATTCAGCTGATGACCACAAGTATATTATTACTGCCATAGAGTATTTTACTAAATAGGTTGAAGCACCACCATTTCAAACTACATCTGGTTATGATATTTTTCATTTCATCACTACTCACATCATTACACGCTTTGGCATTCCCTCTGCCATTATTCACTGGTAATGGGTCTTCTTTCAAAAATAAGGATGTTAAAAAATTTTGCGCAAAATTAAAAATTAAACAATCATTCTCTACTCCTTATTACCCATAGGGCAATGGCCAAAAAAAGTCCACCAATAAAACCATTTTCAAAATCTTACCAATACTGTTAAACTAGCAGTGATGACTGACATAATCAAATCTTATATGCTCTATGGGCTTACCGCACTAGTGTACATACCCCCACTAATGCCACACCCTTATTGCTAGTCTATGGTATTGAGGCCATCATTCCACTGGAACTCGAAATACCATCATTACACGTTTCACTCAAAGGCATACTTAAAGACAATGAATATCATGAAAATTTCTTACATGAGCTTGAAATGCTTGAATCTCACCATGTTCAAGCTCTTGAACATCTTCGCACATATAAATCTAGCATCTCCCAAGCATACAATCATAAAAACAATCCTCGCGAAGTTCAATATGGGTGATCTCGTGTTAAAATAAAATCAAAAAAACATGAATTTTAAAGCTCCCCACAAAGGGAAAATTCAAGCCCAATGGGCTCGGTCCTTATATCATCACTAACAAGCTTGGGGGTGGTGTCTATCGCCTTGCCACTCTCTTGGGTAAGCCACTTAATAACCCACTCAACATTATGCATCTTAAGTGATACTACACATAAACAACACTCACTACCCTATGATGCACTCTCGTGCTAAGGTTCACACTTGATTGTTGAGGGCATACTACATTCATGAACCTCACATCACACGACACATATCGCACTCAGTGCATTCACGACACATCTTTCTCACATCACATTCTCACACATGGTCACTAGCCTATGAAGCATTCTAGTTCCATGGTTCATACTTGATTGTTGAGGGTCTCAATCTAAAATGAACCTTGCCATACATCTCACATTCACTCTTCTACCCTCTATACACTCATTGATCATATCTATCTAGCGCACAATTCAAACCATTTCCCGATGACACACTCTTGTTTTATGGTTCATTCTTGACTGCTGAGGGGGAATTTATAAATGAACCTCATCTCATGCATACTCATTCACATTCACTCGGGGGGCATGCTGCTCCTATCACACTCACACTTGCATTCCATTCCATTCCACTCACTCACAACATACTGCATATCTTGGTTGTATTTACTCTTGCTTACTTATGTTTACATGTACACTTTGCTTACTATGCTAGCTAGATACATTGTATGTAATTATCTTTATCATAAACTCATACATGTTCACTTGCCTTCTAGTTGTGAATGTAGGCTTTACTACAGAAACGTTACTACAGCATAGATTCTTGGCACCGTACTTCTTACTAGTCCCATCGTAGGCTTCTCTTAGGGGCATCTACTTTTGTACACATCACAAGATGTTATTATTTTGATTTATACTATTTCATATTCATACTAAGCACACTACTCTATATCGGACCATACATGCTTTGACATACCTTTTATCTTTCTAACATACTAATGGGTGCTTCATGTGCAACATTTTCTTTGCAGGTTTATTTTCCACCATGGTTGTGTGTTACTTTGCTTGCTATTGCTTGTGATTGTTTGTCATTGTTTGCCATCATTTGTGGGCTTTTCCCTTTGTCTTGTGTGCACATTGTATGCTTTTGGCCACTTTGACCTTGATTGTCTTGCAACATTGTGAGCAATGTCCCATGTTTGAAACCCACTTTTCACATTCTACATTATCTTCTTGCTTGCTAGATTACACAATGTATTCTATATGCATATTCTTTTTCTTACACTAACACTTGTTTCTAGACACTTTGCTTACGCGCGCCTCGGTTTTTACTAAGCTCATTCCCTTCACCTATAGGGAATCAATTTCATATCATCGACTAGTACTCCTTTGGGCCGCATAATCCTCATGACCTCACATGCACCCCAAACAAGGGGGGGCATACATTGGGTGAGTTAGTCACCCCATACAATAGTTCATAGTCACAGTACAACACAACCTTCAATCTCATAAACGACCCAGAATCTAACTTGGGTCTTTATCACAATACAGACGCCAATGCCTAGAAACAGACATGAGTGCCTAGGTGCCCTTAACCCTTCATGGGCACCTATGACCAGGGGCAGTTACAATATTTTCTCAAATTGGCACAATTTATAACAGTTTTCTCAGTATGTGCACAATCCTCCAGCAATCATCATGCATGTTTTTTCATTTTTTTTCTATTCGTGTTAGATTGAAATGGATCCGATTTGAACAAAGCAGGATCACACCATCTGCAGTGGTGTATAAAACATTGGGAAGTATTCAAAGGATGGATAATAGCACTAGACCTTTCTCCCTACACTCTTATATCTTGGTATGAGATCGCCCAAAAAACTCACACTTGGCATGAGATCGCCCAAAAACCTCGCTCTTGGCGTGAGATCACCCAAAAAACTCGCTCTTCTACAACATTTTTTAGGATCCTTTTTATCCTTTCACTCATCATGAATCAGATGCACATGTTCCTTTTCACATTTTTTACATACTTTTTGCATACTTGGATCGATTTTTTCACACATATTTTACTTTGACTACTCTTTTGCTCTTTTCACATCATCAAGCATCAAGTGACATTGAAAATAGGTACAATGCCACATATACACATACACTTTCCACCTCTAAGGTCACTTCCTCTTCTTGAGCTTCCACACTTCATATTATTCGCTTCGCACTTTTTCTTGTCTCCTTGGCACGCTTTCACCATCGATTTACATGGCTATCAAGTACACATCTCTTATCTACTTTATGTTATCGAGCATTCGCTCAACAACATAAAGTGGGGGTAAATGTGGACACTAAATCATGCACTTTGGGTACATTTATAGGTCCTGATCACATACCACTATTCATATGATTCTTAAGCGATAAAAGTACTAATTGACCACTATCTTTAGCCTCTTTGCTTTCTTTCTGATTTCATTCTTGGCCTTACATACCCTATTTAGGGATAATTTTAGTGGCGAATATTTGTAATATGGTGAAAATTTCATTTTAGGAAAATTTGAAAAGTGGGTTAGTGTCCTGTTCACCTAAAATTTATAGTTTATATATTTTTTGGGGTGGGCTTCGCCTACATTTGAAAACATCTCTTATAAAAACATAGGTGATTCACCGAGTAGTATACTATGGTACTACCAAAAGTATCTTACCAATACCATGAACTCACATACTCTAAGCACCAGAGATTGCTGTTAGCCTGTTAGTAGTTAGAGTCGGGCGATAGATGATATTTGCTAATGCGTAACAGAGATATAGTTGATGCGCGACAAGGGGTTAGTTGTTGACGCGTGACAAAGAGGTATTGCAGACGTGTAACAAGGGGGTTTGTTGTTGACATGTGACAAGGAGGTATTACAGACGCATGACAATGGAGTTAGCTATTAACGTGCAACAAGGATATAGTTGATGCATTGTTAACACGTGATAGGAATAGTTGATGCATTATTGACGTGTGACACATGGGTTAGCTATTGATGCACGATAGGGATATAGTTGACGTGTGACAATGAGGTATTACAGACATGCGACAGGAATTTTTTCTCTGACGCGCAACTTGGTTCTTTTGCTGACGTAAGACTCTGTTCAGAATAATGGAAGGTGCTAGTCCTTAGAATGTGAAGACCCTAAAAGTAACTAAGAAATCTTAGAAGTCCCTGTTCAAGTATTTTGGAAACTCTACTGATACAAATATTACAACTACCAACAACCATATAGCTGCCACCATAAAGAATCAAAATGCTGATTATGTGGAAGGTAATATTGAGGCGGACATGGATTCTGCACAATATCAAACAAATGACACCTACGATAATATGCCAGATCTTGAAGATATAACTGTTAAGATGCCAAATCCTAAAGATATTCTTCCTATTGGGGTGTAACCAGGAGTGCATCAAGATATCACACATATAAATACTCAACAAAATGGAACACATAAATCAAATTCAAATTCTGGTTCATGAAAGAGGAAACCAGGTGATTGTGATATTGCTCAAAATTCTACTCAAAAAAGTAAAACATTTAAAATGAACAAGAATATGTGGACCATTAGCAGGACATACAAGTTTGATTGGGCTGCCAAATTTTTGTTTATCAAACATGTATAATCATCTAATTTAGAAGATATCCCATATGAACGTACATGTACAATATGTATGTGGAAATTGGGAAAGCAGCAAAAAATGCAAATGAAGCTGGACACTATAGAAAAACATTGTGGAAAATAATATTTGACTGTAATGGGGGCAGATGGCCAGAAAATCAAAATACACAGGTGTAAAAATGAAAATGAATGTATGCATGTTGAATACGCAGTGGATTATGAAGCAGAGCAGAAAAAATGTAGACATCTCGTGGAAAAGGGAGGAACGATCACATCACAAATTGGTAAGACGAATCAAACAAATCTACATGCAAAACTCATATAGTTCTCTACTTTATTTCACATACTAAAGAAAGGAAGACCAATTTCAGATTTCCTCGATTTCAAAGTTTTGTATCAATTTAATGGAATGCCGAACATACCTCAGTCTCATTGGTCTGAAAGTAGTGAATGGGAAATGGCAAAATACCTTTTGATGATAGAGAAGGAAGATTTGAAAGAGAATGTAAAAAAATTAAAGTTTATCTCTCTTTCAATTGATGAAGTGACAACAATCAAAAACACTGTATGGGTATGTATCCATGTTTATACTTTAGAAAATCATATAAGGACACCTCATCTGCTGGGTGTTATGAAAATGGTTGAAAACTTTAATGCCAAAAACCTACATAAAATAGTTGTTTCTCATTTGAAAGATATTGCTAGAATGACTGATTATGAAATTTCTATGAAGTTGGTATGCGTCGGAGAAGATGGTGCATCTTTCATGCAGGGTCACCAAACAGGGTTGTGTGTTAGATTACAAACAACAGTGGCCCCATATATGCTACCAATTCACTGTATGGCTCACATAATGAATTTAGCATATAAAATGGTAAGAAACTACGAAAATGTTGCTAAATTAGAAGACCTTATAAGAGAACTTCATGCCTATATGGCAAGCAACCCAAAGCAATTTATTGAGTTCCAAAAATTCGCAATTGGAATTACAGATGGCAAATTTTTTTGAAAGATGTTGAGACTGGATGGATCTCTTTGTATGAACCTGCATGTAGAGTTCGTGATGAGTATCCTTCGTTGGTTGGTTTCATGCACAAATATCGTCATGAATTTGATAGGGTGAGGGACTTGTTCCGTTTAACTGATTTGGAGACATTGCTTACATTGGTTGGTATTATTCCAATGTTGTAGTAGATAAATACACTGATGAAGCATACACAGGGGAGATTATTCTATATTGTGGAATTTATACATATGAGAAAAATGGTATGTCAAAGTCTTGATATCTTGTATTGTTCCCAAGATAGTTTTGATACACCTATTTTTGAGAATTGGAAAGCTTTATTAGATCTTTAAAATCCCAGTAACTATTTGAGATTTAATATCCATGATCACCTCTACATCACTATTAATGGGAGGGACATACCACTGCACATTTTGTAAAAATGTCAAGATATTACAGGATCAGAATGAGAAGATGTTCCCGTGACATGTAATCTCTTTGAGTCTGTTATAGTTGAAACAAGAATTAAGCTTAGATTTTTTTTTAGAATCGTTATCATAAAAAATTAGAGAATGTTTCTCCAAAGATAAAATTCTTGAAGCAATGGGTGTGATGAATCCTAATTTTTGGAATAATGAAGGTGCTCGTGCAGAATTTGTAAGAAAGAATTTCCATAAATCCATGGGTACAATAATTGAACATTTCACAAAGACTACAAAGTTCAAGGGTATGGAAATCAAAGGTCTACTGAATGCTAATTTATTAAAGTTTCAATCAACAAATTTTGCAACAATAATGAGGAACCAATATAAAAATTTAGATGAACATTTTGAAAGTGGTGCTATTACAAGGCTGTGGCGAGGAATATATTAAAGTTCTGTCTTATAAGAAGATATCAGTGAATATTGTCAGATTATATGAATTATGCCAAACAATGATTTTGGGGTCTGTGGAGGATGAAAGGGTTTTCAGCGCATTATCATTTATAAAATCAAAACTGAGAAACATGTTGGATAAAAATCTGAAAAGTTGCATGAGGTGTTATGTATCTTGCTACTCCATGGAAACCTTTCCTTTTGAAAGAGAAATTGCGCATTGGAATTCCCTTTGTGAAAGAAGAGGTGTGAATAATACAACTACAAGTAAAACCGTTCCCAACGTTGAGAGTGAAATTGGCGAATCGTCACACTCTGCAGAAGAGAACATCGAGTTTAAAGAAGCTATTGATAATGGATTGTTTCAACTTTAAATAGGTATCTCCTTCACCTTACTTTTATTGTTTGTCACCTTAAATTTTGTTTCAACTCTTGTTATCATTAAATATGTTATAGGTATATATATTTACATTTATTTAAATACAATTTTTTTTAAAAAAATTTGAAAACGTGGGTTGACATCCATCCGAGGAAGCTGGTACTTCTCGAGACTGACAATGTCAGGAAACTCACCCATCTATCTACTAATCCATTTCTCGTGTTGAGTTTTCTTAAAACAAAGATCTACCACACTACGAGGGATGATTTCATAGCCATCTAAAACACTAGAGGTAACTTAAACCCTATCATATGACATTTCTTAATTTTTTACAATTATGTTTACAGTTTAATTTATTTTTTATATTTGTAAAATGCTTTGATATATTTTTTAAACTTTGTGGGATAAAATCACACAATCAAATTTTACAAAGAGGAATATTTTTCCATATTATACAATTCATAATCCACGATCCATTATACAATTCATCATCCATGATCATGCTTGAAGCTAAATCTACGTCCACATAAAATTCATCATCATCCATATATATCATATCATAATCCTGACACTCCAATTATTATTAAATTCATCATATCATTATCATAATCCTGACACTCCAATTATTATTAAAATAATTATTTATCTATTTTAAATGTGCAGAAACGTCTCTTGTCCTAACACATTCCAGTTTTTTAAAAATAATTATCCATTATCATAATTCATCATCATCTATATCCATTCTAATGTCATCATATCATTACAAGTATAGAGAAGAATATTTTGAGAACGTTTAAATGTCTCTGTCGTACTACATTCCAAATTTTCTTAAAACAATTATCCATTATCATCATCCAAATTCCATGATCGTGCTTGAAGCTAAATCTACGTCCACATACAATTCATGATAATCCATATCTATGAGACTGATTCTATTGTAATGTCATCATCCACATCTAATGCAATCATCATTATAAGTAGAGAAGAAACATAAACACCACATACAATCTAGAAATTCTATACATAATATATAGGAAGTTATAAAATTCCAGATTATATAGTATTTCAAATCACAAAGGCTATCAAATTCAAGTTTCAACTTTTAAATCCAGATAATAAAATTCAAATGCCATGACCATCACATTCAATGTTTCAAATTTTCAAATATAGATTCTATTTTTCAAGTTTCCACACTCAATAATAAAAATTTTCAACCCTCAATTTTTTGCACCCCTTTCCACTCCACATGTACTCCTTTCCCCAATGGCTTCTCCATCCTGTACCCCTTTCCCCAATGGCAGAAATAATCCCAGAACTTATGAGATATTCCACAACACTGTCTAGATTTTTAAAATTCTTTCTTCTTGCTTTGTCACATCTCCATGGGATAGCAAATTTGGATCAGCAGCTACCTTGGTTTTGAATAAAATTTCAGGGTCGAAAGCCATGCTCTTTAATTATCCGCTTCAGTGTATTGTTTTGTTTGTTAACCAAAACAATATTTTCCTTCAAATTCTTCGATGCGGATAAACTGTTCTTTGTGGTTTCCAAGTGAACTTGGAAAACCTTTGCTTGACTCTTCAAATTTTCATATTTCAACTGCACAAAAAAAGTGATGTCAATTCAACATATTACTAAAATAAGAAAACTTCAAATTAACAAAAAATATTGTTTGAAAGTGATAATACTTACGACTGCTCTATCTCTCTCGGCATTTACAATTGCTACTAGATCCTTGTCCTTAGACCATTTGTTAAAATATGCCTAGGCCTCAGTACTAATATTTTCCAATTTGTTTAATGTCTTATCCAAAATGTCATCTTTATAGTTGTTGTTATACGTGACAGTCCCACTTCTTACTTGGGTAAGTAAGGAATCCATCTTCACAGGTTGATTCTAGACTGCAGCGTATAAACTATCCCTTTGCCAATAATTTTCATAACGACTTATTATCTCATTAATAAGTACTTTAGCCCTTCTCTCCCATTCTATGAGTTGACTGATATGAGGTAGAATAAACTCATCGACATGGGATTGAAAATCATAACCAATTAAGTTCTCTAAAGGAAAAGGTAACAACTGTTCACCATCTGTATCTGATGAAGATGATCTCACTGGAGAGGTATGGGGGATTTCAGGTTGATCAACTGCTACTTGTTTCTACCTTTGGGTGGCCTGATCTTGTTTGTGATAAAATAAATCAATATTCAAACAAATAAATCTAAAGTGAAATGTAATTCAATATGGTAAATTATGTTGAAATAGAAGTATACCTGCTGGCCTTGAATCATCTCACGTGTATTAAAAAATCCAGTTGGGTCATTTCTATCAATGCCCAAGTAATCTTCATCTAAATTTATATTATTTAAAACCGATATGCCCGTTGCGTTGGGAAAGCCACCGAGTGAGAGGGTTGGAATTCGAAACAAGGAGGCAATGTTTAGTGTCCCACTAGGGGCCGAAGCAACTGGCATGCATTTACCAATGTTTTTTTTTCATGATCCTCTAGTTGGCATTTTGAATATTATTGGTGGAGGGGGTGGTGCCACTGTTTGTACAGAAGGAGGAGGACTGCAATGCGTTGAAAAGTTCAAGAAAAATCATATGAAAAACTAGAAAACTATGCAAAAACTACGAAATTAAACGAAGTACTATTCAAAACTTGTACCTTGTTGTTGAGGGGTAGCTTGTCGCGGTGCTTGAGGTGGCCGTGTTGGAGTAGTAATTGGTGGTTTTTGAGCTATTTGTTGTTGGGATTGTTGAGGTGGTTGTTGAGAAGACACAAATGTATACGACTCAACTGAGTGAGTTGGCGAAGACAATTGACTTTGAGAAACACATATATGGTCCAAAGTCCCTGCAATGTCATCAACATACAATTGTATGTCAATTCAATAGGGTAAAATTTAAATGGGAAAATGAAAATACAAATTTGGAATTTGTAAATAATACATGTAAGGGTATTACTTCTTTGGCATTTAACGAATTCAAACGGTTGGGGGTTCGGAGATGAGTGAGCTTCCATTTCAGATTGTGAATCTCCCAACGCCTCAGCATGTTGTTGGCCTCTTCCTCTTGATGCCACTTTTTTTTTGGGGAAGGGCCTCTATAAATCTTCTCTGCAAATAGTAAATAGTTAATACCTGTTGTTAGTGTAATGTTGAAATACAAAACTTTATAGTTTATACCTATTGTTCTTCAAATGGAATTGACAAATTCATCAACGCCTTGTCCGTGTGCAAGTGGGAATTGGTTTTTCTTTTAAATTTAAAAGAGCCTCATAATAAAGGCCAAGGAGATAGTTTGTGGAGTAAATGACAGGTTTTTCTGAAAGCTTTGCATTTGTAATGTCAGTTCTTATTTTTTTTTATAAAAAGGTGCACGAATCAAATTTTTGTTTTGCGATAGTTGACAAGAATGTATGCAATGGCCCAGTTTGGTATATCTGTTTGCCGACCTTGCAAAACTATTCTAGATTGAAAGAAGGAAATCATAACAGCAAGAAAGTGGTGTGCAATTGCTTGCATATCCACACCACATCTGGATTTATTGACATGAGCTGCAAATGCCAAAAAATAGTTGGAATTAATATAAATTTAAATTGTATCAAAATCAAAAACTGAATAAAAAATGACGAATGAAAACAGTTTACACTTACAATCAATATGGAAACCAAAATTTGACTAGAGATATTTCTTATCATCTTCAAAGAGTGTTTCCTTCGTTGTAACAAAGGGTAAATTTTTGAATGGGAGGCCTGTAAACTGATGAATATCAGCTGGGTCAATACCGAATTGAAACAATCGGCTGTCGTCCACAATAACATTAAATAGGATATCCTTTGTATTGTACGAGGATAGAAGGTAGTTTAATATATCTTGGTCTATTTCAAAATGGGGCATCTTAAGGAGCCCACCAAACTCACATACATCAATCAAATCCTTGTATTCCAAATTCATTTGTAAAATAGTATGGATATGGGTGCACAGAGGGTTCTTGTAGAGTATCTTGCCCATGGATAGGGCTTGTGGGTTGACTAGATTTTCCTCTTGATTTTTGTCTTGAGCTTGGGATGCACTTGTAGTTACCATTGTAGTTGTCCTTGAGCTTGATTGTACCTGACCTGGATAATGGATTCTTGTATACAAGAAAATTTGAGAGCCAGAAAGTGTAAACGTGAAAATGACCGGCGGGAGGGTATTTATAGGACAAAACCAGGGTCAACGAGCCTTGTTGAGACTTGTTGACGTGTGTCAATGAGTCTTGTTGACATGTGTCAATGAGCCTTGTTGATGCATGGTCAACCAGGCTTGTTGATTGCGTGTCAACAAGGCTCGTTGACGCGTGTCAACAAAAGCTCAGTTAACGCACGTCAACAAGGCTCAGTTCCTGACGCATGCCAACATGGCCTTGGTGATGTGATCAACAAGGCTTCCGGTGATGCGCGTTAACAAGTATTGTCGACCCTCCAATGTTAACAAGGCTTGTTGACGCACATGTCAACCACACATGCCAGTGTCTATAAATTTGTAGTCTCTTTGACTAAAAAAAAGTGGGTGAAAATTCAGTTATGAAAAATTGGTAAATTCTCCTTTTACTGAAACCGGTTCTGGGGATATTTTCCAGGTATTTTCCACCTCCAATTTCCAAGAGGTGTCTTAAAATGAACTCTGCCATCTAGAGATGTGATTATTTCTGATATGGTTTGGAATGTATATATTTGAATGGATTGAAATTCATGACTACATAAGTTTTGTGATTGAGGAAGTAGTGACATAGTTTTATAGGTCACGAAGTACAAGGAACAACACAACCTTTCAACCTCAGAATAATGAGTTTTGTAATCATGAAGTGTGTGAAAAATGTACGATACAAATTTTTCTTTACTGTGTTTGTCTCGATGCACAAGAATGGATCCCCAAGGCATGGTAAGTTACATATATATAGAGATAGAAAGGATCCCCATCACATGGAAGTGTGAGCACGGGTTGGTGATAGGAGATACTATTTGAGGGTATCACAATTCCTGTTAACAGTTATCGTTCCCACTTGAAATGGATATATTTTTGTAAAAGATGATGGAAGGGCTGACAATGATATGATAACTGCAAGATGAAACAATAGATAGATTGAAGTTTTCCTTGAAGGCTGTGAATTTGTTTAAGATTAGATGGTGGGGAGCATTTTGATGATAGGATTTTACTTTAGCGGGGTCAACTTCAATTCACCCTAAATGGATACAATGAATCTAATTTTTTTTCCTGTGATGAATCCAAATATGTATTTAGCAGGATTGAGACAAAGAAAAAATAGTAGAATAAGTGAAAAGAATATGTCAATAAAAAATAGATGGTGTAGACACTAAATCATGCACTTTGGGCAATTTATCTAGTCTTAATCACATACTACTATTCATATGATTCCTAATTAAGAAAAATACTAATTGAACCATGTATTTGTCTATCTTTTCTTGCTTTCTATTTCCTCTGTTGATCTTACACTCTTTCTAGCCAAGTCTAACTTTTCATACTTTGGCATTTCTTATCCTAGGAAACTAGCACCCAACCAGGATGCCAATGCCAAATGTCCCCATCTCCTCTGGGTGCCCTGACCTCTTTGTGCTTTGTTCACATCTTTTGAGTTCTTTCTATCTATTTAGGCATCTTATCTTTTTGGTAGTTGTCCTTTTCGAGGGTTAGTTATGAAATTTAAGCAAGGGAATCATATAAATATAAAGTTATGTGGCCATAATAAAGGACCAAGCACTAAAAATTAGCTATAATAAAGGACCAAGCACTAAAAATTAGCTATCACCACCTAAGGTTGCATCCAAAGGCATCTACAAGAGAATTTAAGCATCCATCTAAGCATCCACACAAGGGAAAGGGTAATGCATTATTTTACATACACTTCATAGGAGGGGATGTTTATTCTTTCATGCACACATCTATCTAGCTCTTTTACACCTAGCTAGTTGCTCACTATTAAGTGCTACACACACAAGATCCACCTAAGGCACAATCTCTTCACACACACATAGAGCTACATTGGGTTTGAGATGTAGTGTAACAATTGGGGTCGTAAGCTCACTTGTTTGACATCCGAGGAAAGTATGACCCCTCATTTGCATTATTTTCTTTTTGGGATTTGATTTTTTTTAGCATTTTTCATGTCATTTATTTATTGCAGGTTACAGGTGACATTTGTGAACTTGGGTGTGACATACTAGCGGCAAGAAGCAAAGTGACAAGAAACATCTTGTGATCCTACAAAATTTATTTTGTGATCCTAAAAAATTGATTTTATGAGCTTTTGAGTAGTCACGAGCACCTAGAATAGGTCTCTAGCACCCTAGGTGCCCCTAACCCTCCATAGGCACCTCTGGTCCTGACATTTCCGACACTCCTATAATTTTCTAGGTCTGATTACGACATCCTACTTCTCTGTTCCAACCATTTTTCAACTTAGCATACCTTCAACATAAATGAAAATCAGCTAAGTATTTTATTCCCTTCATTTTAAACTAGGGTTTCAAATTTAAATTTCTTATTTGCTTGGGTCAAATATGTACTTAATTATATATATCATTACATTGGTATATATTTATATTAGTATTTATTTATTTTAGTATTTTCTTAATCAGATGGTCTCTTCGGATGTTTGGATTTACCTAAGAGATCGTCGATGTAGTCCTCTATAGTTTTGTGGATGAGATCATGGAAGATGTAGGTCATGGCGCATTGATAAGTAGCTCTTGCATTAGTAGCTCTTGTATTTTTTAGGACAAAGGGAATTACTTTATAACAGAAGAATCCCCATGGGGTGATAAAAGAGGTCTTATGATAATCCCCTAGTGTGATTAAGATTTGATTGTAACCAGAAAAACTATCCATAAGAGATAACATTTCGTGGTTTGCTGTTAAATCTATGTGCTAGTCAATGTTAGGAAGAGGAAAATCATCTGTAAGGAAGGTGAGGTTCAAGTCTCAGAAGTCTGTGCAAATGCATAATTTTCCAGTGGCTTTAGTGACGGGTATGATATTAGAAACACATTGTGGATAATCAATGGGTAATATGAAGTTTGCTGAAATAAGACACTGAAATTATTCTTTGATTATAAGTGTGACGCAAGGATGAATCCTCTAAATTTTATGCTTCACAGGCTTAACATATGGGATGGTAACAATATTGTGGATGAAATAATATACGACATGCCACTGTAGGACCATGAAAAGGCATTGACTATGTTTGGATAGGAAAGCAATGCAATGAATTCTTGGAGTTCACGCGAGTATAAGGCTTGGATGATTTTGACAATATGTGGCTCTTGTAATTTACCATTATTAATATTGACAATTGATTCATTAAGGAGGGTCGATGTGTCAGATGGAAGGTATTTTGAAGATAATTATCTTTATCACCCATATACGTTAGGATGACATCATATCGTGAAAATGGAGGATGTAAATGTTAGGAAAGTATTCTTATATCATGCGAGTTAAGCTTAAGGGGATGGATTCATTTTTTTTCATTAACATGATAAGTTAATGGTCTAGGTGAAATGGTATTGATTAAAAACATTTAGGCTAGATGGATATGGTGTTTTCATTTTTAGAGGGTGACTCCAACAACGGTAACACTTTTGTTTGAGATTTAGATGTTGATAGTGATGGTTTGGAAGGAGATAAATTTGAATCCCATGGCATGTTTTTTGTAAGTCTCTTTCTAGCCTTCAAAGGGTAAGTCATGTGAACCTTGTTCATATCAACCTAGACCGAAGCCTTTCCATTCCATGTGAAACGGTAGAGGTATGTTTGGGCGAACTAGGGTTTTTCCTAAGAATGAAAATTTGAATGAGAATGGATTTGTGCATGTGGTTTGATTCATCAAGGTGAGATGGAGGATGGTCGATGCCTTCGTATACTAACTATGTTCGAAGGAATGGAGGGCTAGAGGAAATGATGCTTCCTACATTAGGATTGTAAAGTGGTTGTTTATCTGACCTCCCATATGTTTTAGGTGTGGGAAGGGTGTTAAGTGCTAGGAGGTGGTACTCCCCCCAACAAAAGGTGTTGCATGATGTCATCGAGAGAGTTATCGTTTGGTATTTTGGATGTGGGGGATCGAAGAACTTGTGGAAAATTTATTCATAGAGCTAGGATTTTTTAGAGGAAGTAAGACATCGTTAGGTCTATATGTCATGTAGAAATATTTAAATGAATTTGAGTTGGTAGGGACCATGATGGTTTTTCCTTCATGTTTATAATTTAAACATCGGTGTAGAGTGGATGGGACATAATGCACTACACATATCTAAGGATGACCAAGTAGCATGATTATACTGGAACTCTACTTTCTACTATATAGAAGAGTTATGTGGAGGCTTTTTAGACCTATTTTTGGTTTCTTGGAGTTAAAATAGTACAATTCTAATGTAAAATGAATATTTTCCTATATAATAATAGTATAATATCTTTATCGTATAACATTTTGATTTATAATGTTTTGTTCTCAGTGCTAATCTTTTTGGAAGACTTTGAGCCCATTACACTTCCCATGGGCAAGAAAGAAATGAAAAAGGGAAGCAATTGTCATGTTTTACAGTTGTTTTCGTGAGAATTGCATTTTTTAGTAGTTTTCTATGTATAGTCAGGTTGGATTGGAAAGATGAAAAGTAAATGGAATAATAGAAGGAAAAAGCAACTAGTGATTCCCCTAAGGAGGTATGTATTTTTAAGAAGGCATTAATTGGTTTTGGTGCCACATCAAGCTATAAGAAGGGCTCGATTAGCTTGGAAAGGTTTATGCATACTTTTAGAATTATTTCTTTGGAGTTGGGAGCTTGTTTGTTTTCTCTCTCTTCCATTGAGGACAAAAAATCTCTTGGAAATCCTATTGAGAATGAAACCTCTCAATAATGGGTTGGTTTGAGGAGGAAACCCCTCAAGTTTGCAGGTGATCCAATAAAGAGTTATTTTATGTTTTGAAGTTATTTCCAGCCATCTCCTAGGGTAGAAACTTGCCCTAAGGTGGCATTTGGAGGTTTATAGGTCATGAAAACATCAAACTTAACCATCATTGCGTTTCTCATATTTTTTTAAAACCAGAATATACCTTTGGACTTCAATTTGGGGCTTAGAATCCTTCATTTCTAGCCATCTTTGTAAGGGTTTACATTATTGTTTTTATGTTTAATTAAATAAATTATACCTCGAGTTTGAAGGCTTATTTATTGGTTTATACTTATTCTAAAATATTTTAAGGTTTCCCTACATGCTTTGGATGGTGTGAATGATGCATTTTTGAAGAGATGTTTCATTTTCCTTACTGTTATAAACATCAAACTGATGTACCTTGTTGTCATAAATTTTGAGTTGGTTGTCAATATTTTCAATTTACTATATATTAGGGTTGTGAAATTTCCCTTTGTTTCAATTAGAGTCTAGAAAGGGACATTACATTGATATTAAAGCAAAGATCCTCCTAGCTTAGAGGGTATTCATGTAAAGGAGAAGATAAAATGGAGGACAATTTTTTGGATGATGTTAGGTTTGAAAACTTTTCCCAAGGGAAAGAGAGGTTGGTTGATATAATGGCACAGATGATGTACAACATGCATCTAAGAATTTATTCAAGGGAAAACAATAATCTTCAACCGCCAAGATCCATGATGGATCCTACAACTAGACCTTTTCAGCGTACCTTCCTCCTAGGGTAACGATTTATTCTGGAGGTAGAAACACATAATTTTGTAGGTAACAAAATTCCTGCCATCTATGAGGAATATAAGGTTCTTCCAAATGATATTCTTGATGCAATATCACTTATAAAGTTCATAAGAGTGAACAAAGGTAGAGTGAGGTATGAACCTAGGTCTTGTACACCATAGAAGGATCTTTAACATGCTCTGAGAAAGGAATAGGAGAATAGTTTCGAAATTGTTGTGGTGGAGAAAGAAGGAAAATTAGGTTTGCAAGTAATGGAGAGATAACCTCCATGACAAAATCTACCATATCAAAGGAAAATGGAAAATATGATTCAGACAAAGAGGAAAATAATCCTATGTTTGTGATGAGGAAAGATGAAGAAATCATAAAACAAGAATAAAGGAATCCCAATATTTTACTTGAAGGTAAAGATTCTTTGACAATAGATGATGTTTTATTAATTTCTAATGCTTGCATATGGTAGAAAAATGGTGAAGAAATTGAAATAAAAAGGTTATTACTAATTTAATGTGAAGAGCTCAAGATAGAGGCATATGTACCATCCTTCGAACTCTAAAAAAATGATCCATTACCGATTTTCATAATAGCTTTGGGGAGGAAGATGTATTTGAAGAAAAACTAGATTTGTAAAAGGTTTATTAAGTTGAGTTTCAGGATGACCTTGTTAATAGGCATGCACTTAAATAAGGTGGCTCACTGGATACTCGTGTTGGATTTCAGTCTACTATCATTTACATATCAACAACAAATGGTAAGAAATTTTATTTATTTCATCACCCTCACACTATGTCCTTACAATGTTTCAATCATCATGAGAATTATTTTAACAATGATAAAAATATGAAGGGTGTCAAGATCAAGAACACAACTTGTAGTTGTGGACAAGTAACTTCTTCAAGTCAAATATGAGATTGCTTTCGCATGGGGATTTTAGATGATATTTTGAAGATTAAGGTAAATGTGTTTGTTAAGTTCACCATCTCTTACACTTGGATTGTAGGGAAATTTAGGAGGATGCATATAAATCTTGTTGTGCATTCTAACAACATGGTGAAGAATGATGTCATAAATATTTGTGTTATTGTTATTAACATTTCTCTTGCACACATGTAGTTGCATTAATTCTAAGAACAATCTAACAAGTAATGCAAGATTAAATTAACTCAGAAACACAAGAATGGTGCAAAAATTTGGAACCTCACATTAGCTCAAGTGGTATTTACAAATAAGAGTGCTATGTAACTCCTCCATGAGAATATTCCTAGGGGAGTTACATTCAAGAATGAGAGTGTAACTTCTATGACAATCTATGACACACTATGTAATGTAAGACATGTCATTGTAACTCTTATGACATAAATGATACCTAAGCAAGATTCCAAGTAAATAAATAAATACAAGGAAAATAATATCCTACACTAACATGCCCCTGAAGTGTAGCTTAGGTGGGAGAAGAATAAAAAATGGGTCCCAGTAATAAGGCCTGATGAGGTACCCAATTACAATTCAACTCTCAAAAAGTGGAGAAAAGGAGAAAACCTAGTGGGAAAAAACTCCCCCAAAATAAATAGAAAAAAGAGAGAGGGGGACTAAAATCCCCCCAGAAGATGATGTTGATGTATCCCGTACTCCAAGAAGAGATCACAAGTAAGAATAGTTTCTCTTAATAAAGGGTTTGGTGAAGATGTCAGTAATTTGTTCTGATGTCATGGAAATATCTAAGATCGATGACCTGTCCATGAATTGCCTCCCTAATGAAATGCATGTGAATATCGATGTGTTTGGTCTGTTGATATTGAACCAGATTCCTATAAATTTGAATAGTTTTTTGGTTGCCACAAAAGATGATTGTAGGTCACTGTATTGAATACCAAACTATTTCAAAATCCCCTAAATCCAAATGAATTCCTCCATGGAAGACCATTTATATTCCCTTTGTATTGAGCCTTAGTAGGTGATAAAGAAATAACATTCTACTTCTTATTTAACCAAGTAATAGGGACAAATCCTAACGAGAAACTATAGCGTAAAGTGGAATTATAATTATGAACATTACCGTCCCTAGTTTGAATCTGTGTATCTAACTAAGTCAACATCAATACTGGTATCCATAGTGAATCCTAAATCTATGTGTACCCTGAATATAGTGCAAAATCCTCTTAGTTGCTTTCCAGTGTAGCTCATGAGGCTCCTGCATGAACCTAGAGACTAGGCCTATTGCATATGAAATGTCGGGTCTAGTGTGAGTCAAATATATAAGGTTGCCTACAAGTTTTCGATACAAGGTAACATCAACCAATGGTGAAGTACAATCTTCCTCAAGCTTGACTCTAGATAGAAAGGGAGTTGGAGTTGGCTTACAATCAACCATGTGAAACCGAGAAAGTAAATCAAGAGCATACTTAGGTTGTGCAATGGATATCCCTGAGTCAGACTATGAAATCTAAATCCCAAGGAAGTAATGCAACAAACCCAAGTCAGTCATGGAAAATATTTCATGTAGAGCTTCTTTCACCACTGCAATGGATGATGAAGAGCTCCTTGTGATCAAAAGGTCATCAACATAAAGTACCAGAATTAGAAGTGAATCATCCTACCATAAAAAGTATACTTTCAGATCAAAGTGACATCTAGTGAACCCTACAGTGATAAGAAAGGAATCCATCTTGGCAAACCAAGCCCGAGGGGGATGTTTGAAGCCATAGATAGATTTTTTAAGCATGCATACTAAAGAAGAATCTTGAACAAAACCATGTGGCTATTCCATGTAGATCTCCTCCTCTAGGTCACCATGAAGAAATAACTCTTCACATCCATCTGATGAACATCCTAGTGATGAGTGAAGACAATGGTAAGAGTGAGTTTGATGGAGTTCATTTTGATGACTGGTGCAAATGTCTTAGTGTAGTCAATACCTAGAACCTATGAAAAAGCTTTTATAACCAATCGTGCTTTGAAATTATCAATGAAACCATTTGTTGCATACTTGGTCTAATATATCCACCTGCATCAACCATCTTCCTTCCCTTAGGAAGGTGTCTCAACTCCCAAGTGTTGTTCCTAATCAAGGAATTGTACTCCTCCTACATAGTTAGTGTCCCACTCAAGGATTTCCAGATGCCTCCTAAAAGGTTTATGGATTAGAGGCAGAGGCAAAGAAAGCATGTGGCCCACCCCTGAACTCTGAACGTGTCCATCTAACATCTGTAGGATCCCTTGCCCAAGTACCCGCACTCTGCAATGTCTGCCTAGCCCAAAGAGGACCAGAAGTAGGAGAGTCAGGAATAAACTCTTCATCATCTGAGTTGTGGCTAGATGTGGAAGGAGATGAAGCTCCATCACTACTCTCACTGTCAATGTTAGAAGAAGAGGAGTCCTTGGTGGTGATCTACTTCAAGAACCTGTTCAGGAATATACTCAGGCTCATCAGAACTGTCAGAATCATCGTCAGAAAATCTAGGTGTAGTAAATGGAAGTGGAGAAATGTCATGTGCAGACTTTGGTGGACCTTCCTGAAATTTGACAATTCTCTCAATGAACAACTCATGGGTGGTTGGATGAAGAAGCCTGTATCCCTTAACACCATCTGGGTATCCCACAAATATGCAAGGTCGAATCTGAGGTTCATAGCCTTACATTTTTTTAGGGATGCGAGCCATAACTAGAGATCCAAAGACCCTAAAGTTATTAATTGATTATTCCTACCATGCCAAGCTTCAAAAGGAGTGAATCCTTTCAAGGATTTTTAAGGGACACAGTTCTGGATGTAATTCACATTTAATAGCTTCAACCCAGTATTGTGGTGCCAGTGATTTAGAGTGAAGCATACAATTGGCCATCTCTTTCAAGAACCTATTCTTTCATTCTACAACTCCATTATGTGAAGGATTGTATGAAAATGTTCATTGTAACTCAATCCATTTTGTAGTGAAAAACTATTCAAACTTGTTACTAACATACTCCCCACCATTATCTATCTATAGAATCTTGATGAATCTCCCTGAAGTATTTCTCTGTAAGAGCCTTGAAGTCCATGAAAAAGTCATAAACATATGACTTCTGATGAAGGAAGTAGACCCAAGTGTACCTCCTGAAATCATCAATCAAGGTGAGAATGTATCGTGCCATAATGAAGGAAGGTTTGGGGAATGGCCCAGAGATGTCATTGTGTACCAACTCCAATACCTGTGTAGCTCTCCAAGATTTTCCTTTGTCAAATTTCTCTTCTGAATGCTTCCCAAGGGTGCAACCCTCATAAATACCTTTAGAAAAACTAACTTTAGTAAATCCTTCAACCATATTATGTTTTCTCAATTGTTCCAAGTAGTGATAGCTAAGGTGGAAAAATCAATCATGTCGTAGTTTATTAATCCCATCGTTGTGAGTCAACAATGTAGTTGGAGAAGTGTTGGGAGAAAAATGAGAGAAGGTATCTAATCATGACTTAGTGATCTACCCTTCCCTCTATAACTGTATTACCACTATGTGTAGCTCTCTAATGATAATTAAATCTGGGTTAAATTCAACTCTCATTCCCTTCCCAATATGAGTGATCTGGTACACTGATAGTAGATTAGTGGAAAGTGTTGGAAAACTTAGAAGCTTGTTGAATGTTCCACTATTTACTTCAATTGAACCAATCCCTATAACTAGTATAGAGGTTTCATCACCGAATGTGATAGAGGACATACTACATGGTTCCATGGAAGAAAATTGAACCTGTGAGGAACCCATGTGGTGAAGGCACCAGAGTCAATAACCCATGATGAAGTTAGAGCCACAATGGAAACTAAAGCCTTTTCCCTTCTTCTTCTCTTTATTGTCATCTTTTTACTTAGAAGTTTCTTAGCTTGATGAATTATGTTTGATAGGTTCATGGACCACTATGTTATTCTTCTCTAAAATGTGAGTAAGGCGGTCAATCTACTTCTTCATACACCTATGTTCATCATGCCCAAGTTTCTTTCAATAGGCATACTTCACCATTTTATTCTTAGGTTAAGCTTCATAGGAAGTGGGTTTAGTGTTGGTTTTTAGTTGGGATGGTTTATGATCCTTTTTTTGTCATTAATCCTTCTTCTCTTGTTTCTTCTCCTTGTTAGAATCCTTAGGTTTCTCATTCCCTGTAATCAAGGCATGTGATTTAGAAGACTTCAATGTGCCCATATGTATTAACTTGTCTTGTTCCCTAGTTAACTGACCAACAAACACATCAAAAGAGGACATCTTCCATGTTGCTCCAAGTGCATCTTTGGTGGCATGAAAGGTGGAGACAAACACTGAGTATTCTGGACCTAGTTTTGGAAGGATAGAAAGGATATGTTATGAGTCCTTTTTTCAATTCCACATCCCTTCAACTGTAATCTTATTGATTTGAACTTTGTAAAGAAGTCTTAAAGTGTGTTGAAACTACTAGGGCTCAGAACTAATAAGCTCATTTTATAGTTCATGCCCTCTCATTTCATTTGTTTTCTCAACGTGAAAGAGAAGATCTGGAGACATAGACAAACACAGTAATCCAAAGGCTTCATCACATCGATTGTACCATTTCACTTTCTCTGCATCAGGAGTCAGTTCTTTTTCAAGCCCCATTATTATCTCATGTAGTCCCTTACCCCTTAAAATGAGTTGAATTTTGGACTTCCGTTCATGATAGTTAAAAGGGCGTGAGTGGATTTATAGAACTTATTTCCATTTTTAGGCAGAAAAAGAAGTGCAGAAGATAGAATGCAAATTAAATTGTAGAAACACATAACACAGTACACCCCCAAAATTACTGAGGTTCAATTTTACAAGGAACGAGAATACTTTCCATGCGTAGAGCTTGGAAAAAATCGCACTTTCAAAAAAATGATACCTCAAAAGGAGATGTCTGCTGAAATTTATAGCAAATTGGAGTTTTGACCTTGCTAAACACCTTGGAAAACCCAAAATGCACTAAGTCAGAGTTTTTGGCTTGTTAAACATGTGTCGAAACCTGAAACTGGTTGAGCATGTGTCGAAACCCGAAACTGGTTGAGCATGTACAAAAGTTTGAAATGCACTGAGTTAACCGAGGGTCACAGGTTTGACCACAATTTGCAAGTTTTGCGTCAAAGTGTTGAGATGTTCCGAAGTCCCAAAAACCTGAAACACTAGGCGTTGACCAAGGTTCAGAGATTTGACCGCATATTGCAAAATATGTCGAAGTGTCGAGGTGTTTCGAAGTCCCGAAAACGAAAAACATTGGGTCAGGATTTTTGACTTGTCAAACACCTCCAAAAACCTGATACACTATGTCGGAGTTTAGCACATGTCGAACAACCTGTAAATCCCGAAATACACGCAAATGGCAGGAAAATTGTTGGAAACACCCCAGATCATGAAAAAACCCTAAAAAAAATTGAGGTTTTTGAGATTTTTTTGAAACACACCAGAAATTTTGTAACCCCCCAATAACAAACTTAGCATAATATTCTTAAATGGAGAAAAGATCATTGCACATACCCTGTCAGATTAGAAAAACTTGAATAATGCCACAACTAATAAAAACGGACAAGCGTTTTGACAACAAGGCTCTGATACCAGATCGGAGTTTTCGCCAACATCTCTGATAAAGAATGTTTGCACACATGTAGTGACATGAATTCGAAGAACAATCTAACAAGTAATGCAATACAAAATTAACTCACAAACACAAGAATGGTGCAAAATATGGAACCTCACATTAGCTCAAGTGGTGTGTACAAATAGGAGTGTTGTGTAACTCCTCCATGAGAATATTCCCAGGGGAGTTACATTCCAGAATGGGAATGCAACTCCTATTACAGAACTATGACAATCTATGACATGTCAAGTAACTCTTAATGACACCTAAACAAGATGAGTCACCATGTGTAGGAAATATTCCAAGTAAATAAATAAATACAAGGAAAATACTATCCTACACTAATATACCCTTTGTTCATTTGTTGTCGAGTTCCATCTATGTTCATGTATAAGTTATAACAAAAACATCAAAAACTAATGTGTATATTACCCTCTACACTTTGAATTTTAATTTAAATGAACCTGGAAGATCCTAGCAATCAGTTTTGTTGTTTACTCCATGAGGGTGAATAAATCTCACTAAATGGCTAAATGGCCAAATTTAGCTATTCCATTACTAACCTATCATGGGTTCAAGATGAAGCTATTTTAATGGTGGATGGCTTAAGATCAAATGCCTTATTACCTTGGCTAATGCAAATGAGCTCTTAAGCTATGTCAAGATGAGATATGATATGAAGATCAAGATGTCAATCATGTGTGTTTGAAAGGGAGGGGTGACCCTTCTATTTATAGTTTTCCACTTGGGAGAGTTTGGAATTTGGGTGCATATGGGACTAAAGGTAAGCCAAAAATCACTTTTATATTAGATTAGGATAAACATGCTTTAGGCTTAGCTAAGCTAGGTTTAGGCTAGTTAAACTTAATTAGCAAGTGATTAGAGACTCATTGAGAGTTAGGAGTCCGATTAATCATTTGTGACTGATAGATAGCCTAGGAAGTCTGCAAAAGTGATTAAGAGATATCTAAGGGGGTTCTGAATGGTCAAAAGGAGGAATGTTTAGCTAATAAGAGAGATATTAGCCCAATTAGTTGATTATAGGAGGAATACGACCGAAAGAGTGTCGTGAATGGGCATCTGAGAATGGAGCAAAGAATGGGGAATAAATGAAGTGTCGTTAATTGGTTGGAATTAGAGGAAATGCTAAGTGTAAGCATATTTTAGGTGTCTATATTTTCCCTCTTTGAGGTGGTGTAAGTGACGTCACTTCAAAGATAGTAGACAAGCATAAACAAGTAGAAATTTTGAAAGGGTAGAAGAAAAATGAGTAGAACAAAGGATGCCCCCTTGATTGTTGATGGGGTGATGAAAGAGGTCCATCAACGATCAAAAAATGAAGGAAAGAGAACAGAAGAAATAATAGTGTGAAGATAAGAAAGGGGATATAGAAGAAAAGTAGTATGAGGAAGGGGGAATGAGCTAACATCCATCCAGTGTCTTTTAAACAACTTTATTATCATCATATTGCTAGTGACCTTCATCATCGGTAATTTAAAAAATAATGAACAAAAGTGTAGTATGACATGAGAAGCCATATACAAACAAATGTCCATTGCTAAAAACACCAACTTCATGCAACATACAAAATGTAATGCAATACAAGAAAGTAAAAGATGTTGAACTTCGTGCAACATATATAATGCAATGCAATACGAGAAAGTAAACAAGATAACCTAACAAAGAAACATAATGTAATGTTTTTGATCAAGCTTCAGTTCAAACCTATTCAAATTAAAGACAAGGGTTAATGATGGTGCCCCAAGATATGATACATTCACGGGGAATAACAGAGGACACTTTGGTCCTATGAAAAAGCAATGTGCACTATAAAACAGTACCAAGCAACTCGTCGTGCCCCAGAGTACAGACAGTAAGAAACTTAGCTTTTGTTGATGGAGGTAGATAAAGATGATCCATGAGTCATGCACATGAACAAGTGAGAACCAAAGAGCGATGTTTTGTAGGTGATTTATATTGTTTTTTATTTTTCTTGAAACATATTTGAATGTTTTAGTGATTTTGAAAGTTTTTTGAAACTATGTCTAAGAAGATAAAGAAACGTGGATGCCATTAGCGATAGATGGGATGTACAAGGGAATAATGCCACGCGCATGCATAAGAAAAGTGAAGATGTGAAAACACCCCAGTGATTAAGTGGGAGCATTCAAAGGAAAACTCTTCACGCACTGATGATGAGCAGGGGATCAAGGCCAATATGAATAAGTTCAACATGATGATGAACGTAAACCAATGAAGTGCTGGGAAGGAGCAAGGATTTCCCCCACGTAAGTTGGCTAAGAAACACATGATAGAAATGAATTAGGGAGATTGTTTTTCTGAAAGGGGATAAAGGTGTCCATAAACGAGGCAAAAAGGAAATACCATACACATGGATGTTCTGAACAAACTAGAAGAATGATGTGAATGATATGATTGTAGCTTAGAAGTCTCTGTAAGGTTAATTAATTATGCATTAAATAATTATTAATTAAATAATGTTGTTATATGGTTTTTAAACCATATTTTTCTTTTATTTCCATAGGTATAATTGTTATGATTGTTATAACAATTATGTGCTTCCCGGATGCATTTTGGAAGCTGTTGTAACAATTACTATTGTATTCACATGCTGTACAATTCCTATAAGAATTGCATCACTCCATTGTATTCTTGGTTGATTCAGATTAATACATTTCATAGGCTTCTGTCCCTGTTCTACATTTGGTACCAGAGCGAGAATCTGGCTTGTGAAGCAGAAAAGGGTTGAAGGAGAGGTTGCAGTATGACGAGAAGTGTCTTGGAGAAGAATTTTCTTTTCTAGAGAGCCTGTGTTGCCTCCAGCAACTTCCCAGACATCCTTGCATCCTCACAACCCCCTCTTTTGTTCAAGGTGTTTGGAACGTAATTTTTTTTTGTACTGGCACAAGGAAAAATTTACTGCAAGAATAGAAATTTTAAAAAAAATCAATTTTCCCCATTAGGGGTTTCTCCACTAAAATTAGTGGATATTATATTCTCTACTAATTCTAGCAGACTGCTGCATTTAGAGGGTACTGTGTCAAAAGTGAAGAAGACCGAGCTCTCTAAGCGAGCTCTACACCGAGTTTGGTTACAAACCGAGGTAGGAGCCATTCAATGCATTGACTGAGCCATTCAATAGACTGACCCAGATATCCATCAAGTTGAGAGAGCTCCCTCAATAAACCTGGGTGAGTTTATTGCTTTCAAAAGGCCGAGCTATTTTATACATTGTAGATTGGCAGGTTATACTTCTACAACTGAGTTACAAGGGAGGAGCATCGACTGTACATTGAGACTTACACTCAAATCGAGCTCTATTTTGGAGACCGAGTTACAGAAACCAGTGAAGCAATCAGTTACAAAATGGAAGTTGACGTGTCTATGGAGGCTAAGTGGATTTGTAAGTTTTGAATGAGCCCTTCCTTCAAAACACGACGAGTCAAGCCCCTGTCGGCCGATCCAAGAGCTCCCTCCAACGGTGTCCCTACATAATTAAACAGGAGCCGAGCTGAGTTGTTGTTTGGTTCGGCCTCCTCCCAGTTGTGCTCGATCCTGTAAAATAAAAAATCGAGGCATCATTATCCTCTCCAAAATCGCCATGACCCTACACAAGAAAACAATCTACGTTCAAGCTAAATCACAATAAAAAAATAAGGCGACGACAACAAAAGGAAGGAATAACACAAAAAATATATCAAGCAATAAAAATCCCTAACTGACCTATTCACCATGCATGCAGCCTCCATGTAGGCCTACACCTCATCCACACATGCAATCCACATTGTCTCCTCCAAAGGTCCCTGCATATTTTTTATGAAGGTTAGATCATTTTCCAAATATGTTTAAATATAAAATACTTCACTTTCATCTACTCCAAACGACTCATAGGGCCTAAGTGGTTAAGAGGAATGAGCCTTAAAGTGGGAGGCTAGGTGCATGGTTCGAATCCCACCAAAAACACAACTTGTTCATTTTTGAAATTTGGCAGGAAATATTTGGCGGAACCACCAAATTTGGACAAGGATTGAGTGATAAAACCTTCACTAAACCTATTAGTTATAACTAAACAGGTTGCTAAAAATTTAGTGGGAAAATCCCTAATTTAGGGTAATTTTTTTTTCTCCTATTCAGCTTGTTTTTTCATTCTAGGCATTTTTTTTACAAAAGGAGGCCTATCCATAAATTGCATTTTTAGCTATATTTTTGCAATTTTTGGGCGTAGTAGGTCATTCTGGGCTCCGGAGGCCACCAAAGCCCACAAAACAAATTTTTTTACCTTCCATTCAATTTTTTCTAGATTTTTGAATGTGATTGGTATACTTCAGCATATTGTACTAATTTTCAAGGTTGCCATAGTCAACTGCAAACTTTGTAACTACTCGGAAACTGGTAGAAAAGTTGTAATAAAAAATAGTATAAAATTGGTTCTCTAACACTCACGAGATCCTAGATCTCATTCAAAGCGTTCGGTATATACGGTGCCTCTCAGAAGAGCTTACGGGTAAATTCATCATGACTACTACTACACTTAATGCCTAATATAGCTGCAACAACATTGTCTGGGCATTGACCCTTTAAATCGATGGGGAGTAATAAGGTCACAGTGCACACACTATGAGCCATCCCATCCGTCTGTGAATGATTGCATGACATAAATCCGGACTGAGAAATTATCCAAGTATATAGAAAAGTTACGCATGCGTATGAGGATATTTCTTTGAGCTGGTGTCAATAATCACACAGACCCCTTTCAGTATTGTCTTGGTACCATGTATTGAATTCTTTCACGTGTACGTTAACACCTCTTTCATGTACCGCTTGGGTATATAGAAAGGGTGAGCTTCTTCCACGTACCGCCGGGTATATCGAAAGGGCGCATATATAGAAAGGTTTGGTATATCGGACTGAGGGTATATAGATTGGGAGACCTTATACCTAGAGTAATAAGAGCCAAACCCTGTCAGTGATTTCTGCAAAATGGGCACCAATGCCCCCAAATTTTTTCTTCCAGATTCACAACTACTCAGAGGAAACAACTATGTTGCATGGAAGACAAAAATCAAGACACAACTTGAGTTTGAAGAGATCTGGCTTGTTGTGAATGGTACTTTGACCAAATTAACTACTGATACAACACAACAACGACAGTTTGATAAAGCAGATCAGAAGGCCAAACTCATCATCTTGTTTGGAGTGTACGATGATGTGCAACCCCACATTTGTGATGCCAAAACAGCCAAAGAAGTGTGGGATAAGTTGAGCACAGTATATGAGGCCAAAAACAAGAATGTCATACTAAATTTGCAGAGTTAGTTACACACATTGAAGTTCAAGCAGAATGAGAAAATTGAAGCTTTCTTAAGAAGAGTTACAAAGTTGAGGGCTTCACTTCTAGCCCTAGGAGAAGTGGTCTCAAATGATTCTCTCATTCCCATTATTCTGATATCACTCCCCTCTTCTTACCACATTTTTGTTAACAACACTAAAATCATGTTAGATATGACAGTTAGTTTTGACAAATTGGTAAACCTACTGCAACAAGAGGAAGCCATGCATAATAAGGATGATGAAGAGGAGCAGGCACTTTCTTCACATCAAAAATGGAAAGGAAAAGGTAAAGGAAAACCTAATTCCTATCAAAAGTTCCCAAAATCAAAATCAGTATCAGGGGGACAGACAACAGAAGAAGCAATGTCTAATCTGTAAAAGAGGACATGACCTAAAAGATTGTTGGTACAATACTTACAAGAAAGGTTCATCAAGCAACTCTGGACCTCAACAACAACAATCTCACAAGGGACATTCAAACTACAATCAAGGGAAAAAAGGGGAACTAGAAAATAAGACCCCATCAGCAAGGAAATATTGTTGAGCAACAAGAACAGTCAGATAATGAATACTACTTGTTCACTGCTCGATCAAGTGAACCATCCACATCATCTAGTGATGTTTGGTATGTTGATTCAGGGGCCACTCGACACATGAACTGGCCACAAAGACTGGTTTATTTCAATGAGGGACATGCCATCAAAAAATCATGTTTTGTTGGGGGATGATTCTTCACATACAGTTCAGTGGATTGGGAATATTTCTCTACCCCTTGGTTCATGCAACTGTAGACTTTTAGATGTCTTATATGTCCCTGGGTTGACAAAGAATCTGCTTTAAGTCAGTCAATTTCTTGATCAAAATCTAAACATTATACTTTGATAGTCATTCGGCAAGAAAACATGTTTGATTTGAGATAAATCATGAGGCTCGAAAATAGTTGTGAAATACTCCAATGTGGGGTGCATGTTCCAACTTGATTTTGTTCACAGAGATGATCAAGCACTTGTGGCTAAGAACTCTACCTCAGCATAATTGTGGCATCAGAGACTTGGTCATGTAAGTTTCAAGTATCTCGAGACACTTCACTGGCGTAATATGGTACATGGGCTACCATCTCTTCAGAAGGATACAAACAAGTGTCCTCACTACCTAGCAGGAAAACAACACAGAGCTTCATTCTAGAAGAGTACATTTCGAGCTCATGGAAAACTTGACCTAGTTCATACTGATCTTTGTGGTCTGATGTAACCAAGTCATTCTGGGTTCCAGTACTTCATGCTATGTGTTGACAACTATTCAAGAAAAATGTGGATTTTTTGTCTTCACAAGAAAAGTGAAGCTTTTGAAACTTTCAAAAAGTTCAAAGTAGCAGTTGAGAATGAAATTGGTCATCACATCAGAACTCTCCACTTAGATCGAGGGGGGGAATTCACCAGTAATGAGTTCAAAGACTACCTACAAACTCACGGGATTCATCGACAAATGCCTCCTCCACACACACCACAGTAGAATGGTGTTGTTGAGAGAAGAAATCTGTACTATCATGGAAATGGTGTGATGCATGATCGATGATTCTGGACTTGCAAAGACATTCTGGGCAGAAGCAACAAAGACAACAGTGTATTTTTTGAACAGAGTGCCCACAGTTGCTCTTGATGGAGTAACACCACAAGAAGCATGGTCAAAATGGAAACCATCTATTGCACACCTTAGAGTATTTAGGTGCAAAGCAAGCATGCACATACCCAAGTAGAACAGAAATAAATTGGACATGAAGTCACAGAAACTCATCTTCATTGGGTACAATGAAGAGACTCTTGGGTACAGATTGATGGATCTAAAGACCAGAAAAGTCTACACCAGCAGAGATGTTGAGTTTTTTTAGAAGAAGGAAGTAGAGTCTCCTCCTCCAGACTCACCAGATGTAGATTTTTCACCAGTTGTAAAAATTGAAGTTGATGTTCCCTCAGATGATGAAAGTGAGGATGGGGATGATGGTGTTGATCAAATAGAACCACGACCCACGGGAACAGTTCAACATATGCCCAAGTGGTGTACTAGCACATTACAAGATGCAAGAATGGATGCTCCATCAGATACATCCACCCCTGGATCATAGACTCACAGTAAAGTAAGAGAATAAGTTATCTTTTATTTGATGAGTAGAGTAATTAAATCTGATGAGCCCTGTACAATCTAGAAATCCCTATAGTCAAAATCTTGGAAAGATGCCATGGACTTCTAAATATCAATCAGTAATGAAAAATAACACTTGGTAGCTTGTCAATCTTCCACCAGGGAAGAAACCCATTGGATGCAGATGGATATTTAAAACAAAGTACAAAGTAGATGGGACAGTGGACAAGTATAAAGCGAGACTAGTAGTAAAGGGGTATACTCAAAAAAGAAGGCATAGACTACAAGGAGACATTTTCTCCCACAGCTAAGATCAAAACAATTAGAATGATCTTTTCTCTAGATGGACAGTTTGGCTGGAAATTCCACCAAATGGACGTAAAAATTTCCTTCCTAAATGAAGATTTACAAGAATAAGTCTACGTGACTCAACTTGAGGGATATGTAATACCTGGTCAAGAAGCAAAGGTATGCAGACTCAGGAAATCTCTGTATGGCCTCAAACAGGCACCCCGGGCATGGTACATCAAGATTGATGAGCATCTCATACAACATGGATTTGTTAGAAATCCATACGATCCCAATCTTTACCTCAAAAAGCAACGGGGGGAGATTGTGATTGTTGTTGTCTATGTCGACAATCTAGTCATCACTGGTAGTTCAGTGAGGATGATCGATGCAACAAAGAAATATCTTAATCGATCGTTCGACATGACTGATCTCGGGCTGATGCACTATTATCTTGGATTAGAAGTATGGAAAAAAGAGAATCACATCTTTTTTTCTCATATGAAATATACCAAGACAACGCTCAATAAATTTAGGATGATGGATTGCACACCAATTTCTACACCTATGGAGAACAGATTACAATTATCTCATTCAGATCCATCTCCTGAGGCCACTCTCTATCAATAGTTAATTGGGAGTCTCATTTACCTGACCTACACTAGACAAGATATCATCTTTGTAGTGAGCTATCTATCCAGGTTCATGCAAGAACCCAAAGTTTTTCATTGGAAAGCAACAAGGTGCATCTTAAGATATCTCAAAGGATCAGTGGATCTTGGTCTAGAATACATAAAGAATGACAACTTCTTCTTGACTGGATATTCAGATTTAGATCATGCTAGGAAACATTGATGATAGAAAATCCATTTCAGATTTGTTTTCTTTATGGGATCTGGACCAATATCATGGGGAAGCAAGAAACAACACTTTGTTTCTCACTCTTCCATAGAAGCCAAGTATCATTCTGCAGGAGAAGTTGTCTATGAAGCGATATGGCTACGTCGCATACTGGAAGGACTTGGAATACCACAGGACAAACCAACCACCATGTATGTTGACAATGAAGGTGTTCTCAAACTTGTTCGCAATCCATTTTTTCATGAGAGAACAAAGCACATTGAGGTACAGGTTCATTTCCTACGTGAACATGTGTTGAAGCACAACATCCAGCTTCAATTTTGTCCAATAGCTGAAAAATAAAGCATATATCTTCATAAAGTCACTTGCACGTGACAAGTTTGAGTTGTTCAGAGAGTTCCTCTCCTCATCCCTTGAGACAATGCACAATTAAGGGGGGGAATGTTAGGTTAATTAATTATGCATTATGATAATTATTTAACTATTATAATTAATTAATTACATAAATTATATTAATTAATGTTAATTTATATGGTTTTTAAACCATATTTGTCTTTTATTTCCACAGGTATGATTTTTATGATTTTTATAACAATTATGTGCTACCTGGATTCATTTTGGAAGTTCCCGGAATAATTATTATTGGATTCAGCATACTGTACAATTCCTATAAGAATTCCAAAACTCCATTATAATGATGGTTGATTGAGATTAATACATTTCACAGGCTTTGTATCCAGGTTCTATCCAACCTATGTAATGAAGATATTGATTAACCTAAGGCTCTATTATATTTTGATTCACAAGATAAAGACTAAGGAAATGGTCTGAACAAGGTAAAAAAAATACACTTGGTAACATACTAATCATGTTCACTCGTAGAGATCCAATGTGTGCACATGGAATTCAATTACCTCTTGAAGGGAAGATTTAATAGACAACAAGTGAAGACACCCTAGCCAATGTGTAGGAATGATTGATTTTTATAGTTGATAGGTGATTTGTGAATGAAGGGTGGAAGGAGAGTCCGTACATTGCTTCACTGCCAGCCAGGCGTCCATAGCCCCGATGGAGATGTATATTTTATTCTAATCACAACATTGCTCTACTGTCAGTCCAGGTAGTCCATAGCCCCGATAGAGTATTATTGGAAATACCCCAAGAGAGAGTAATATATCAATTTACTTTTGCTTTTAACTTTTAGCTTTTAGATTTTGATTATTTTTCTTTCTGAAAAGTTATTTCAACACTCTCTTGTTTAACAAGGGGTTAAGAACCACTGATGGCTTGATGGAAGGAGGTGGAAGTGATTTTGATGACGACATTGGCTAGTGTCAACAAATATGTCCAAAATTTCTTCGCAACAAGTTTATTAGATGTTGAATGTGATAGGATCTCTAAGAGGTCAGTCAGTTCTTTAATTTACCAAGGTGATGAAAGACTAGGGTCAAACAGATACCATAGAGATAAATGTTGCATAAATGCATGTGAATAAAGGCTAACCAAAATATCATCCGAAGGGATGAAAATGGTGGATGACTTGCAGAGGAATGGAAATAAAGGGAAGAAAGAAACATCCATGTGTATGTAATACCTAATTACAATGTTTGGTCAAATGTACCTTTGATTTTCTATTGTTTTCTCAAATTGTTTTTGTATTTTATGATATTGCATTTTTTTTTAGATTTTTGATAATTTTTGGAAATTTAGGACCAATAAAGTCACTCTGGCGTGATAAGATCCAACAAAAATGTTTGTGACTTCCTTGATAAGGGAGACTAGGCGTGTTTGTTTATCAAGAGTCATGTTATCTCCAATCTTGATGATCGAGGTGAGCTCATACTCAATAAATGACTGTGATTTATCTTGAAACATGGATTTTCTATGTGGGAGCTTGAGTTCCCTATCCATAGGTTTCTATACTTTGCACCATACTTGATGGTTTCGTTTGTGTGCATTCTTGAATCGCATTGAATTTTGAATTTTAAGATTGTTAGAGTTGTTGGGGGATTTCAGAGCTCTTGGAATTTGTGACCTGAGCTTTGACGAAGAAATTGTTTGGGTTTCTTATAAGCTGATGAATGACACTTTTATGATTCCGAGAAGGAGAAGAAAGTGAACGTGGGCATTTAGATCCTGAAGTGAGAAATGATCGCGGGCTTGCCACAACCATTGATAAAGAAAGGTGCGATGGATGAAAAGGATATGGTCTAAGAATTGAAGAGGATGGGCTACCAGGAGGTGAGCCACTGATAGAAGATGATGAAGGGCTACTAAAATATGGCCCTAAGATGGAAGAAATTAGGTTACGAGGACATGGCCCAAGAATAGAATATGATGAGATATCTAGATGTTTCCCATAGATAGAAGAGGATGAAGGGCTACTAGGACATGACCCAAGAATGTGGCCCAAGTATAGAATAGAAAATAATGGAGGGCTACTAGGACGTGGCCCCTAGGATGGCGAGGGACTGGGTGTGGCCCAAGTATAGATAGAAGGACTACTTGGAGGTGTCCCATAGGGATGAAGGGCTACTAGGACGTGGCCCAAGAATAGAAGGTAATGAGGCTACCAGGAGGTGACCCACAAGTAGAAAATGGAGGGCTACTAGGAGGTGGCCCCACAATAGAAGAAGATGATGGGCTACTCAGGAGTGACCCAAGGTGAGATATTGATTGAGGAATAATGATGGATAAAGAATGATTGGGTAACGAGAAGATATGCCATGGATAAATGCTAGATCCTGGCATCTCATCATGCTTAGAGGAAGGTGAAGATGGAATAATAGAAGAACAATCAAGTTCCATGGTCTTAGGCTCTTCCTCTATTTTATGATAAAAGGGATCAAATTCTTCTTCCCAATACGCGAGCGTATCAAGTTCTAAAAATGAATCCTTGTCTCATGTAATCCTCTAGAGGAATATCTGTCATGAACTTCTGATTTCTTCCTTCATTCTGAAGAGAAATCAATTAGGTAGAGGTTGTTGTTCTTTCAACTATGGGTAGGTTAACTAGAAGAAACGGGTTCATTTAAGAAGGATAGATTGATTGACAAGAAGAAGATTTAGAAGATGTTTGATGATGTAGATGAGGGAAGGTTTAACCTTATTGTGTCCCTACGGATGAATTGATTGTGATTCAAAAATATATATTAGCATATTGTTTCTTTCTGAATTGTTCTATGTGGATGAAAACATTGATCTTTAGAAGATGGAATGAGGAAATAGATATGGTTGAAAGGTATCAAGGGCCGAAGAGGGATTGAAGTTGAAATAGCAAAAGACAATGCAAGAGAGGAAGTAGGCTTGGCCAAGGTGTCCCATGAATTGATTTGGATTTTGACCTATGTCATTTTTCTAGAAGACAACGTAATGTAGGAAGACAAAGTAGGATTTATAGACATTTGTTAAGTTGCGATGTAGGAATCGAATTAGATGATTCACTAGAGGGAATAAGAGTCATGGAACTCTTCGACTAGAGGAAGAGGTTGTTCGAGGTAGATTGAAATAGGAGGTCCTGTGAAGAAAGGGAGGACTGTGACATAAGAACCAAATTAGATATTTGATCGACAGAACTTAGAGTCACATGAGTCTTCTAAGGAGGAATATGTCATTGAGGATATTTGGAATAAAGGTCCTTCAAAGAAAGGGAGGACCGTGATTCAAGATTTGATCTAGGGGTATCTGAACAATAGTTAGGATCTGAATCATAAGAAGAGTGGGAATCTGAATGAGTTTAGGGAAGAAGAGTGGGGGAAACCATGAATAATAATTTGGATTAGAAGCATCCAAACCATACCACCTAACTATGAGATGAAGGTGGGGAAAAGGGTACCTGAATGGGTCTCTCTAGCACGAAGAACCAAACGAGGCTTAGTCGTGATGGTTATATTGTCATTTGAATTCCTAAACCTAGGTTCCCTATTTTTGTAAGTGTGAGGAACATGCACACGATAGTTAGTCATTGTTGAGCGTCATTTAGGTCCAAATTCCTAGACCTAGATAGTTTGATGGAACTCCTTCAAAGGGAAGAAGGATCCATATCAATTTGAGGAAGCATAATAGATAACCAACTAGACATTGCATAAGTATGGAGATGCGTGTGTGATTTTTTGAAGAAGATCTAATGAAATTAGACATTGTGATGGCACAATCTCGATGAGATTAAAATAGATTGTCTTGGAAAAAAAAATTTCTAGATGAATAATCATAAATAACAATCATGCAAGTGTGAAACACAAAGCCAATCAATAAGGAAATACTCCCTATGTAAAATGTGTGTGAAAAATGATAGTTTGATGCAAATATGATCAACACAATGTCAATACTTACGTCAAGTTCGAAATGAACAAGGTGTAAATATTAACAAAGGGTAGACGTGACTCCCAATCAAAGGATACCACAATGAGTTTAGCAACCAACAAGGCCTAAATGTTAAAGGGTGAGGTTTATAAATGTAAGCCACGTAACCACACCAATTGGACAAGTCTATCAAGCTTCGTGAGAGAAGTGAGATATTAGTGAAAAAGTGTTATCAAAATGACGCAGAAAAAGTAAGCGACACTCTTCAAGATTTGGGACAATGTTTTAAGTCAAACTAAGTCAAAGTATACTAAGGAAGTGCTAAAATGTGGGCAACGTAATGCCACAATGAGGACACTTAGATCACATTTACGAGAAACATGACGTAAGTATTTTAATTGTGTCGAGATAATGAGAACAATGTAACACGTCAAAGGGAGATCAAATGATTAATAATTCCTAACTATGATAATGATATTGAAATCAAGATCAAGTAGAAATCAAAGATATAAGAACAAATCCAAACACTTTAGACATTCAATAACTCAGACGAAAACAAGGATGAGTGTAAACAGACAAAAAAGTGGTGAAGACTATCTATGAGAACACTCCGGAAAGATGCCTTATCTTGTCCCAAATGGGAAACAAGAATGCAAAGGTATAGATAAAAATATGAAAACAAACTAAGCACCACTTGGGTAGAGTTTCACCTCATCTGAAGGTGAGAAAGAAACCAAGCTAAGTGATACGTCATTTAATTTCATGATGAAAAACACTTAGATCTAACTTAAGTGGACTCTTTGCCTTATTCAAAAAACAAGGTTTTGAATCCAAGTAATTTATCACTTTGTGATGGCTCAACAAGATGTGAAAATCAACTAGTAAAGTGGGCTCCAAGAAAAAATGTCTTCTCTAATAAGATATCTCAATGAGGTGTCACAAGTTATCTAGGAGCGAGAACGATTTACCCAAAGAGTCGTAATGACTAATTTGGGAGTATCTCGGATTTACTTTATCCCCTGCTGATAGAAATGAGAAAATAGTGCGTTCAGTTGTACTCTCACTGGGGTTGTGATACATACCACTTTGAATGCTAAACTTGTACAGTGTGAAATCTAGTCAAGTGGGTAAGTGGAGCGCTTCCTATTTCATCCACGAGGTTACACAATGGTGGATTACTTTAGGGTTCCTGGAACCACCCCCATTGTTGTAGCTTAAGGAATTATGCCAAAGGGGTTATGTTCTAGTTGAGCGGATAGGGACATACCCTTTTCCGAAACCTGCAATACAATGTGATGTGAAGTGGTGTGTTTTTTATCTTTCTTAACTTAATGTGGTTTTAAGTAGGACACCGGTTGGTAACCTGTATGAAAACACATATTAGAAGGCTTTGTGTTTCTTGAATTTCTCCTTTCTTTGACAAATCATTTTGGGTCCTATCATAATGGTTAGTAATTTTCCATCAACATGATATCAAAGGAGATAAGTTTGTGTGTTTCTTATTTCTCAGGATCATCCTAAAAATGTGCGAAGAGAAGAGCATACACGAACAAAAATCCACTTTTTAAAGAACCAAGTAAATGGAAAATAATTAAGTGTCATAATGAGAAAATGTAGAGTTCTTTTTACCAATTTAAAAAGTTAATCCAATAAAAACATAAAATAAGTTTTTTGAAGTAGTGAAAGAGATTTTAAAAGTGTTTCTGATTCCCAAGATCACCTAGAAAGGTGTGAGGAAAGAGCATACACGTGCCTTCAAAAAATCCTTTCTAACTAATAAATATGAAACACTTAAACCAAGTTTAGTTACAGTATGAACCCAAAAGCATGTAAAAGATAGCCTTGTTAAAATAACGAATTAGTCTCACATCTAATACCTTGTAACATGTTAGAATTGTAAGGAAGGAATCCCATTTTTAAACTTTCCAGAATAGTAGAAAATGACTAAGCTACCTTTCTAGAACATAAAGAATACAGATTTGTTTCGAGCTAGGTTAGAAAACCTAATTTATGCATGAGAAGTTCATGGTAATGTGCTCACTTCGATGCAAACCTTTCCTAACAGGTCATGTAAAAACAGAGTGTTTCAATAGCTACTGGAGAATGAAACGTTATGCCTGTGCGTAGCATAAGTGTGTCTAATGATAATTACCAATATGATGACTGTGTGTCATAAGCTCCTGAGATTCAAGGTATACGCCTACTCTAGGATAGTGTGTTCTTGCATCATGATTTGTGTAGATGACTGCCTTACACTAAAAAATGACATTTTTTAAGGTGTATGCACCATGGTTTCAACATACGCACCCAGTTTAGCATGTGCACTGCACGTGGTTGTATGCACGCGCGTGTGTTTTGGGTATGTGCACTCCTTTGTAAAAAAACGTGATAGTCCTATTTCAAGGTAGATGTGCCTGCCAGCAGTTTGGGCATGTACACTCCTATTTAAGGTGCACGTGCATGTTTTTGATATACCTGCTTGACAATTTGGGTACCTGCACTCCTCTGTTAAAAAATGACAGTCAGCAAGTGCCTACGCTAGCAGAAAGTTGTATGTGCACCTACCCCCTGTAAAACCACCAAATAACACAAAAAATGAAAATTTGAAAATGTCAACATATTAGAATTTAGCCATTAAATTCAATTTCTAACATAAACCTAACAAAGTGGCATGAAAATGAAGGTTAACTAAATAAAACCTAACTAAAAAGCCCAAGGCAAAATATTTAACCCTATAAAAAGTTGTAAAAAGTTAGAAACTAAAATCAAAGCTTTAAAATGACTCCATTAATGGAGGATGGACTAAGAGTCCCACTGGGCATGCCAAATGTGTTCATGTATAAGTTGAAAAGCTATGGAAATGAGGTTAGAAAACCTCAAAGCTTAATTAACTCATCTATGGACCATAAGATAAAAGATAAACAAGGGAAACTAACATGTAAGCATTATAACTTTGAAAAAAACATAAAAAACTAACATGTATATTACCCTCTACTCTTTGAATGTTAATTTAAATGAACCTAGAAGATCCTTGCAACCAGTTTTGTTGTTTACTCCATGAGGGTGAATGAATCTCACTAAATGGCTACATGGCCAAGTTTAGATATTCCATTACTAACCTATCATGGGATGCAAGATGAAGCTAGCTTTAACAATGGTAGAGGGCTCAAGATCCAAATGCCTTATTAGCTTAGATAATCACAAATGAGCTCTTAATGCCTTATGTCAAGATGAGATATGATATGAAGATTAAGATGTCAATCATGTGTGTTTGAAAGGGAGGGGTGACCCTTCTATTTATCGTTTTCCACTTGGGAGAGTTTGGAATTTGGGTGCATGTGGGACTAAAGTTAAGCCAAAAAGCACTTTTAGATTAGATTAGGATAAACATACTTTAGGCTTAGGTAAGCTAGTTTTAGGCTAGTTAAACTTGATTAGCTAGTGATTAAAGACTCATTGAGAGTTGGGAGGAGTCTAATTAATCATTTGTGACTGATAGATAGCCTAGGAAGCCTGCAGAAGTGGTTAAGAGAGAATTAGGGAGGTTCTGAATGGTCGAAAGGAGGAATGTTTAGCTAATAAGAGAGATATTAGTCCAATTAGTTGATTATAGGAGATAATACAACCGAAAGAGTGTCATGAATGGGAATCCAAGAGTGGAGTGAAGAAGGGTTGATTAATGAAGTGCCATTACTTGGTTGAATTGGATGAAATGCTAAGTGTAAGTATGTTTAGGTGTCTACAGTATGAATAGGAAATAGTATAAATTGAAGATGAGTATCCAACACCTGTAGGTTGAATAGTATCCAATCTAGTAGTATTGCCCTTAATGTGATTTTTACTGCGGGACTAGTAAGAAGGATCCCAACCAGTATCCTAAACATTTTGTGGGAGACAGTGCTAATAGGTATAGTTGTGTAAATAATGGGATTCACAACTAGAAGTTAAATTTTTAGACACGCTATGTGTATATAGAAAAGATAATGACATACGAAATGATCCTTCAAACAATGAGTAGAGGTGCTAGGCATCATGATGTATAAGTAATGCAAGAAGATAATGATGTAACAAAACTATTGTAGTATGTTAATGAGTTGTGAATGGAATGAAATGCAGAGTATAGTGTGATAGGAAGAAAGCACAACTGAGTTTTTTTCCCCTGCAAACAAATGATGGAGCGTATGAGGCTACAACAGAAGATGAAGATGACATAATGAAGGATAATAAGTTCCCCTCAATAGTCAATATCTCTAACCATAGATCAATGGAGTGTGTCATGTGGGATGATGTGTTGCTGACCATTAAATGTGCTAGAAAGTTAGTGATTCAAAAATATTGTTGCAGCATATTACCGCCAGTGAGTGGTTGTGGTGAGTTTTCATTTACAGATTGAGACCCACATTATTTTAGTTGCAGTCATATGTATGGTTACCATGGAACTAGAGTGCATCATAGGGAAGTGTGTTGTGTGACCATGTGAAGCTAGAAAGATGTGTCATAAATGTGTTGTGTGTGGAGTGTGTAGTGTGTATGATGTGAGGTTCATGTATGTAGTGAGCCCTCAACAGTCAAGTGAGAACCGTAGCACAAGAGTGCGTTATCAGGTGATGACGATACAAATGTATCAAGATGTGTAAGATGTGTGTGGAAGACTAGATGTAAAGTGTGAAGTGAAATAGTAGAAATGTGAAGTAGTACCTCATAATGATAGAAAGGAAGATAGTAAGCATGACTTCCCCCGAGTGTATGCCATGACGTAGAATCAATTAAGATAATGGACATCTAAAATATGAGCTCATTTTCATGGTAAGATTTTTTTTATGGAGTATGCATGAGAGATCCTGATCAGAAATAATATGTGGAACGATTACAAGTAAGTTTCAGCTCATTGTGGCATGTGAGCTTGTACATTGCCCATTGAGCATAAACAATTATTACGTCATTGAAAGGATGGTAATGGAAATCCATGTGTCATACCATTGAGTAAGATTCTATGAATAGCTTTAGTCCATTCCAATTCATATGGGAAATAAGGAAATGTGGCCGAAGGGAATGGGGAATGAAATGTCATCTATGATTAGCTATTTTCATAAGTGCCACCAATGTAGTCAAGCCATGATTTTCCAAGAGTAAGTAGAGAGAGATGAGAAATGTTTGTGACAAAGACTGACATATGAAATAATTAGAGGCCATAAGAAAAAATAATGAAAACATACCCATGATATAAATGAGGAGAATGTGATGGAGGGATGAGATCATCCAGTGTGAATCCTAGCTGAGCCAAGCCATCATGTGATGCAGATAGTTTACATCTTATGCTCAACAGTGGGGTCGAATGGAATGTGTGGCTCAGTATTTGCATATACGTATGAAGAATGATTTCATGTGATATCTCTAGGCCCTAAGTGCAGGTTTTATATTTCTTTATGAGTAAGATTGATGAACTTTCAGTATGATCATATGATGTATGGACATTATCCAAATAATATTAGCATTACCATAGAATTAGTAGGAGGGGTGATAATGGAGAGGATGGAACAACGTATAATATAAAAAATGGTTCCTTCGAGTGGAGGAAAGTTGTTTGTATAGTTTGTGGGTCACATCCTTGATTTCAAATGGACAGACCTAAGGTATATTAGTACCCTTTAAGGTTTTAGGATAGGTTTAATGCAAATAGTTGGATATATGTTAAAACCCTAGTTGGAATGGAGATACTATCAACAAGAACTGAATATTCAAACCCCCCATTGTACATGATTTGACGCAAGCGATGAAGCTGAAGAAGGAATTTGAAACCCTGCATTGTTAGAGTAGGGAATATGATACTTACCTGAGTTCAGTAATTAATATTGAAACAGTGTGCTAGACTAGAATAACAAATGAATACTGTAAGAGGAATATTTTAGGCCCAGCTGTGCTCAAGAAAATTATGCGATTTCTAAGACAAGCTTGGACTAAGGCACCTAGATCATATGCCTATAGAGAACCTAGATGGCGTTAGAGATTAGGTACGGAAAGCGCCTGCGATTTTGAATGCATGACCTAAAGGAAAAATATTAAGTTTAGATCCATTGCTGCACTAAAGTTCACTTAACACTTCTTTGTTATGATTGCATAAATGTCATATGGTTAATCAGAGGAGTTCTCATGTGTCATAAAAAAGAAAGATTGTCAACTACAGTATATGGAAAATTAATCTACTCAGAAAATGCATCCACAAATGTCTAGTAAACTATGTTTGGATCAATAGTAGAAGGGATGTGAGTATTAGCTAATCGAGAGTTGCACTGACTTTTCAGAGTCGACATAGTCAAGATGTGTGTGTAGCAATAAATCATGACCCTATGAGACATCCATGATGCAGAGGATGCACTTTAATAATGGGAAATGACGAAATGAAGCACCCAAGATAGATGTGTCGAATGTCAGAATGAACTTCACCTCATATGCGTGTATGTAACAATAATTGAAATTACTTGCTAAACCCTTGATTACAGAGTCACAATGAAATGCTTTAATGCTCTTGAAATGCCTGCTAGATCTAACCTAAGGTGATAAGTTATAGATGCTTAGAGCTATGAAATTTTACTATGGTCACATAGTTTCATAGGGATATGAGTACCTTAACTGAATTTCACAATTAAAAAATAGAAGGTTGACCCATAAGAAAATAAGATGCCCAAAAAGTGAGATTAAAGTACAAATAGGTCGAGGGTGCCCAGAGGGGACAAGGGTGCCTGGGCACTAACGTCCTAGATGGACGTTGGTGTCCAAAGTCAAGAAAGATAACACAATAAAGTATTGACTGGGTTGTAGGGTGTAGAAGGCTAGAAAGAAGACATGAAACACATACACAAGGCTAAAGATATTTGTCAATTGCTAGTTTTCTCACTTAGGAATCATATGAATAGTAGTATGTGACTAGGACCTAGAAATGTACCCAAAGTGCGTGATTTAGTGTCTACATATATTTTTTGGTTGATTCCATATCTTATGGTTTTATACAAACCATAATCCTCGCACTTATTTAGGTTATTTATGATATTTGAGTGCTTTTGTTATTTAAACTCATGCCACCTAGGAAAGTTATATCCCTTACACCTAATAGAAAAATAATATTAATCATATTATTTTTTCTAAATCTCACAAATGGAAACATGAAAAATAATGCAAATACTATTAAACAATACTACAAACCAATATTTTTAATAAACAATTGAATGAAACCTTTGTAAGAGTCTTCCCATAAAATTCTTAACAATTAAATTACCTCTATGATGTATTCACTAAGGGAAATGCAAAAAAAACTTGATGTTTTATCTATCCAATCTAGTGCTATGGAAAATCATGACATTATTTGTGACTACCCAGTATCATGCAGGATCCTGAAGCCCGCTTATACACAAGCAAGTTCTATAGTGGATTTTTATTTATTTAATAAATCTAGAGATGCCTTTTTTTATGTAACACATTTTGTGTATCCCTGAAAATTTATAAAGGCAAGGGCACATTATTACTCAAAATATTCCATAAAATCTTAGTAATTCATGGTTTGAAATGGTTATAGTCTAGTGGTTTTATGAAATCTTACCTCAAACTTGAGGAAGATTTTTCATCCCACTTTAGCATTAACAAAGGTCCTAGGCTCATGCACCAATATTCACTATCTTTCAAACTAGATGTCAATGAACCCACTTGTGACTACATTTTTAGATTCAAAGATAGCCTACATCAATTTAGGTACTAACAAACTAATTTAGAAAAGAATTTTATGTTTAGTAAGATCTTGTTTACCCCTTTACGACATAAGGCATTTCTCTAAGTCTACAAACATTATAATTGTGTTTTGTGTTGTGGTTTAATGGAAAAGCTTATAACCTACACTCCTAGAAGCATTTTGGGCACATGTTCATGAAATAATAAATATTCCTCTCATCAACATAGATCTCAAAATACTAAGTGTTATATTTTAAACTAATAATAATAAAGGATATCTTATATTGTTCTTCTCGGGTTGATGAAAACCCTATCTTAGGGTTTAGCTTGAAAGTGTCAAAACTCCAACAATATAGAGTCTCAAAAGCTATAAATAGGAAGAAACAATCTTGAGGAATTCTATTCTTAGTTGGAAAAGGTTTTATATCTTTTCATGGAGGCACATGGAAGATGTGATGACAATTTTGAAGAGAACAGTCAAAACCCTGCCAAAACCTAATTGCAAACATTGAAACATGAACTGGGTAAAGTCCATAAATAATTGAGCTATGAAACTTTGTAGACATTAAATTTGATAAAGGGTACTTAAAAAACGTGTCAGAGTTTTAAAATGATGAAATATGAGAAATTTGGACCCTAATTTTCCTTGAAACAGACCTAGAAGATAGTCTAAGACAAGATGATAGATAATAAAAGAGTTTTTTAGCTCAATTGCATATGAAGTGACTTCTCTATAGAGAATAAAATGAGATAAGATTAAAATCATGTAAATAAGATTATTATATACTTGTATGCAAGATCCTCCATTATGATTTTCCTCTCATATTAGTAGGACAAAGTTTAGAATGTTTCCACACCTTAAAAAAGAGCTTGGAAAATCTTGAAGAAAGTAAGGCAATTGGAACTTAATAATGGATTTATCATAACAAACAAGTCATTTGTAAGATAGAAGATATCCATGAAGGTGTGTAAGTTATGGGTCCATTGGAATATAAAGGAGTAATTGGTGATAGCTAAGTTATAAAGAGCAGTTAAAGAAGAACTTCATTTTAGTAGTCCAGGCAGAGCCTTTAAAGCAAAATAGAGATAGCTCAACTAAATAGATTGAAAATTGTCTCCTATAAGAACATGCATGGTGGTATATATTTCATAAGGTGATTAAACTAGTCGTATACTACTAGATATAAATACTTCATAATTCTAACCCTGATTGAGGAATTAAGTCTTCATAGTCAAAACCAAGGCCTTTTGTGAATAAAGAACTAATAGAGAAGGGTAATTGGAGAGGTTGACATCTCAAATTTCTTTATAACTATGTTAGAATAATGGACAAAGTATATTCAAGAGAGAGATAAATTTTGAGATATCTAGAGCACTGTTACAAGTGTTTGACAATTCACTCTAAAGGCTCTAACACATCAGGGATGAATTCATATGGGTTTTCACATTTTCATTGATATTTTTTGCATGTAAATAAACTACGAGAAGGGATCAAGACCATAAATAATTCGAATTATTTAGAAACATCAACCAAAGGTGGTTGGATACCAAAATTCATATGAAAGATCCTTCAAATTCATTTTTTTACTCCTAGATGATTGTTTGTGTGGATTGTTCAAATTCTTAAAATCATTTTTACATGTTAAATAGAGAGGATATTGACCTCAAGGAATGTTTATTATGACCTCATTAAGTAATACAATAATTTTGGTGTATGTTATCAATCTTCAGTTTAATGAGCTATCAAACAAGTTTGTAGCAAGAGAGAAGTTATCATATCATAATATATAAAAACATTATGCTTAGAGTGAGATGTAAATTAAAATATGCATAAACCATTCTACCTAGAGAAAGGGATGTAGCAAACGATGTGTGAAAATCAAGTACGTCAATAAGTTATGTGACAAATAAATGTATCATATGTAATGCATGTAATAAGTAATGTATGTCTAAACAATGCATGACATAAGAAAAGTGTGTCTAAGGATTATGTGTCATAGGTAATATGTCATCACATCTACATTCTAATCTAGATAAGTAACAAGTAATGTTTCCATGAAATAACATGGGTGAGTTACACCCTATGTGTTTGATCATAAATCATACAAGTAGTGAATAGTCAATGCATAGATCAACAATGACATGTGACCAAACAAAACATATATCATATGTGTACATAGAGAAAACAAGATCATACAACATACATGATCATAGATCTAAAATAACAGACAAAATCACATAGTTTTCAAAGCATGTAAGATATAAGTGCTTATAAAATTCAGAGCATACAACATACAATTTCATAGAGCATACAATCACACAAGATCACATACCAGATAGGGTGGACAGTACACACAACAACTAAAGAATGCAACATTTAAGTGCCTAAAGCTATAAGATCACACAATATCATAAAGCAAAAAAACATAAAACATACAACTTCATATAGAAGTCAAATAATACAATAATGTAAAACAAACAAAGCATACAACATATAAGTACATAAAACAGTTAGATCACACGAGATTGCAAAGCAAAACAATCATATAACATACAAGCTCTTAGAGATGTCATATCATATAAAACCAAGAAGCAAATAAATTGTAGGAAATATAAGTTCTTAGAGAATTCAAATCATACTCATTTTCAAAGAAAATAAATTATACAACATATAAGTGATTAGAGTAGTCAAATCATATAAGATCGCAAAGAACACAAAAAACAAAGGTAACATGGATATAACCAAGAAATGAGTGTTTTATTCAAACCAAATTATAGTTAAAAAACCCTAATTATGGATATATTTCTAAGAGACTAATGTGTAATCAAATTAATAAATAAATTATCCAACATTCAAATATGATAGTACATGTAAAATGATATTGAGGAGTTGCATTCAATTATGGCACATTCTAAATATATAAAAACTCGAGAAGATGAATGCACTTAGCTCTTTGAATGGTTTGGAAGCTAATATATGTGTGATGGGAAGATAAATTGGCTAATATATATTGCAAATGCTTTGCCCCTAATTATGGAATTACACTATGTACAAGGACAAAACTATTTTTTGAAGGACTAAATTGTTTATAGTTTTGTCTTGTTTGATGGTTTTGTTTGGTCTTCAAATAGGGATTTATAACTCCCAATGCATTTATGAATGCGTGGTATGAACCTCATTATGGAATATTAGGTCTTGGTACTATGTGAGACCCTCTAAAATCAACCACATGATCTACAACCCTAATCTTAGATAAGAATCTTGCAAAGAGATTCGTGTTTGGGTTGAAATACAATTTGTATAGTACCTACATTGACACTACTCCAAAGAGGCCTCAAACTATGTGTACTTCTCCAACTATAGATGTGAAATAATACTACATGGATGAAACTATATTTGATAATTGGAAAAATTTATGAATTCTTTATGTTGACTTAGCTTGCTTATGCCCGACTTGGATTTGTGGGCTTTTGATTTGGTAAGATTGACTCTTGGACTTGGTTTAAAGTGTTTTAGACCCATGTAGGAGTTGTTACTAATGTTTTTTGTTCCTTTATGGAAGTTTAGAAGATATTTTCTTACCTCTTGAGTGATTTATAAAGCAAGTACTATGTGTTTCCAAGAGAGTAAATGAGTTCTTTAGAGTTGCTTGTAAAGGGTTCCATGGATATACTTTCACATTAATGCCAACCCATAATGGAGATTCCAACCGATTAAATATATACAAATTAGAAAATGAACTGGTGGGTGGCCTTGGATGGGACCATTCTACATAGGACCAAACTGTTTGACAGCACATTAGGAATTCTAGGCACTGAGAGGGGGGGTGAATCAGTGCTCATTCAAACTTTTAAAACAATCTACAATTATTCAATCATCCAAAATTAAATTGTCTTAACTATGATGAAGCATGAATATTCAACCATGAGAGAGAAAGAGAAACAAACACACATGAACACATGAGGAGATACTATTCAATGTGGGAAACCCATCAAGGGACAAAAACCCACTGAAACCATAGAACTAGCTTGGAAAATTGTCGTATAAAGTTATACCGATTTCACCATATGTTGAGCACCCACTTAACTTGAAGCACCCACTCAAATACAAAGCCAAACACCCACTTAAAAAATTTTCAAGCACCCACTCCCAAATTTTTGAGTAACAACTCATACTTTTATCATGGAATTTTTGATCATCTTCATCACCTGGTTGCTTACATCAACATATTGTGATCATTGTTTTAGCTCACCTTTTTTCTCTTCTCTTCTCATAATTCATCTCTTTTCTTATCATCTAATCAGTTGCAAGGAATTTTTATACAAGGAATCACCTATACACACCGTTCTTTTCTTTTTCACCTTCACTTTGCTCTCAAAACATAAATATTCTCTCTATGTTGATTTCATCTCCCTAATTCTTCTATACTCTTCTCTGCATACATCAACAAAACTCTCCCATGCTTCAACAACATTTACAAGCACAAAGATTAGCTTTTATATACTACATAGAATCCTAAGCATTCCTTTTTCACTTCACCTTCAGAGAACTCTTCACTTTTCTCACTTGCTTAATCGTATAAGGGAGATAAGAAGAATTTACTCAAAAACTACCTATAAAAGTTATGATTACATCTAACCATTTTTAGTTACACGTACAAAATTTTTAGAACTTTCAAGTTTTATTTTTTTCAAAAGATGACCAATGGGAAGTTCAAGTAACAAACTAACAACCTACCTTCATCTGCAACATTCCTTGTTATAACTCCCATTTTTATTTTGTCTCGGTATTTGGTGTGTAACCTGACCTGAAACATATTAGAACTAACTGTTAGGTGGCACAATCATGTAAAAATGTTACCAAGTACAATAATATTCCTTTGTATTATATTTATATCCTTCAAGATAATTATACCTTCTTCCTTTTCCACCATATACTTTACAAGTCTTATTTTAACAGCTACGTGAGCACTAGGAGTTTGAAACAAAGAATACATCTCTGGTCTAGAGGTATTGAAACTAAAGTTTTTAAACACTTCATGAGAATCAAGGTTATATGAGTTCTTCATGCCAACAAGGACTTGGAATTCACTCAATTACAACTTGAAGCTTCTTGTTCAACTATGTTCAACAACATTTACATGCACAAATATGAGAAACTCAAATCATGGTCAGGAATGAGTGACAGATTACAAGGAACAAGATATAAAATAGTTTGAAGCATGAAAATGGAGGTTTTTTTACTGTAGGTCTTCTTCATCAAGCTAGAAAGGGAAGAGCATCACCGATTTCTTCTCAAGTTATGCATTAGATTAGAATATGCACAGTTTTATATGCACAACTTTTAAACTTTCAAGGTTTGAGAAATATTAAACTCTACCCCTATCATCTATAACTCCAATGATAGATCTATAGGATGGAGAAAGTGGTTTTCAAATCATTGTCTATAGAATAATTCACCTCATAACTTAAGAGGTCAACTTGTATGATGTTAAAAAATATAATGAGTTAGGGTTTCAAGAACCAAACCCTCATTCATTGTTTGAAGACTTATATCACTTTAGTTTACACTTTTATGCCAAAATAACTAGATAAAAACTTCAATAAATGTCCTCACCACATGTTTCGAGCCTTATTTAGCACTTGATAATGATATAGCTTCAAGATTTAGGTAAAGAATGCATACCAGTCTGACTGTTACAGGAAGAGAAAACTAGTCTTCAAGAATTGAATGGGATTACCTATAGGAACCTCTGTCTCAAGCTCAAATGCCTTGCTTCGATGATTTACTTTCTTAAATCATATTTCCATACTATTTGAAATCACCACTTGAAGGAATATAGACATGAAACTTGGTCATTTCCAAGACTGTGTGCCCTGTCACTTAAGTCATCACTAGACAATCCTATTATGAGGTCTTTTTGCTAACAAAACTATATACTTATGACCAACCAAAACCACCAATATCTTAAATGAGATAACTTTCCTATCTCCAACTGTTTGAAGGCATGAGATATGAAATAAAGTCCACAAATGTAACTCGAATTGAGGTTTTCTTGACTAGACCATACAAGGCAGTTTGAGGTGCAATGCCAACCAAGACTACATATCAAGGAAATTTTAAGCTCCATCAAATAATTTATGACCTGGAATATTTATTATTCAACACTGAGAACTTAAATCAACTTGCACAAGTGGTTTGGAGACAAACAACCTCATTTCATGGCTATCGATACAAGGAGGTTTAGAGAGAGAATGAACATTGTTAGAAAAATGAAGAGAACTTTCTTGTTCTTCCACCTTTTGTCCTCAAAATTTTTGAAAATTTTTGCTACTGGAGTTCTCTTCAGAAATTACTTCTATAATTTATCTAAAGGAGGTTTGATAAAAAAAATTGAGTGCTAAGAAGATAGGTCACTATTTTGTCCCTTTTCACTTTACCTAGTTTTGGTAAAACTTGAATATCTTCAAAATTCCTCTTCAAATTTTGATGAAAATTGACATGAAGCACTAAAAATCCTTCCTTTGCATGCTTAATAACTTGGTTTCTCATAAATTAAAATTTAATTTCTAGACCAATCTCATTTTTCCAAGCTTCCACTACTAGTTCTTAAAGGTAGTTTTAGTGTAAACTCCAAATCTACCTCCAAAGGATAACATTTGACCTGTAGATGCTCATAATTTTTCTAGGAAATGTTCCTAGGATTCTACCATGCTTACCTTGGCTTTTCAAGGCCTGCATTGAGATCTTACACCTCGTTAGGCTCTAGAACTAGGCCTAAAAGGGCTAGTTCCAACTGTGACTTGCAACACCTGACCTGATGCTCACCCTAAAAGCTCTTGTATATCCTAGAAATATCATTACTAACTAGTGGGTCACATAAGAAAAGCACACTAAGATTCTCCATACCTCCATTGGGCACGCACTTCACTGACCGAGCTTATAGCACCATGAAACTACTTTGTGAACACCAACCACTAATGAGAAGGCACTAACCACCATTTAGAAGGCACTACCAATCAACCTTCATGCCCCTAATTGATTCTCACTTCACCACTCACATATTTTTCATCAATGCCACATGAAATCAATGACAACACCAATGCACCAAGGTTCAATAGACAGTTTAGTCTAAAAGTAAAGAATGGCGTTGCGGAATTTTTTGCATGATAATAAAGAATGACAAACTACTTGTGATTGACACGAGCTTTCTTATAAGTGGATGAGAATTGCAATGAAGAGAGAAAGTATTGTAATATGACTAAGGATATACTATAATACAATAATTTAGGCTCAAAAGGTGCACAATTCATTATTAAAGGGATTAACTCAATACTAACATTACCAAGTGATGAATTACCAATTTTAGGTATCTACAGTTGATTCCCTTTAAGATATGAAATTAAATTTTATCGCTTAAAGTAAATATACCTTAGTGAGTAAACACGCTTTTCTTTGCTTGATTATTTGAGTGGTTTTAGGATTCCTAAGGTGAAACTTGAAACATAGTGTAGTCAATGTTAATAAAGAAATAATTGAACTTTATTGCCCAAAATAACTAGCTATGAAACTAGTATTGTTGCTAGTGAGATTGATGAAAAAATATGCACTAAATAACTTCAATAAAAACAACATATCCACTCAGAAAAAATGACCCACTATTACTTATTGAATTAATCAAGAAATAAGGCTAATATAGTCATTATAACAAGACTTGTCTTAATTTGCATGAGAATTAAAATGCCAATAATATGAACTACAATTCCTAAAAGAACTAAATTCAACTAATTAAGACTAAAAATAGACTCAATTTAGCAAGTGTCATCCATTAGTAATATATGATCAACATACATGACGTCATTATTAGTTTAAGTGACACATGCACACTCATCATGCACCCTAGTCAACCTAGGTAGCCAAACTCTCCTAAAAATAGAAATGGACTTAGATAAAACTAAAATTGGTAATCTATACATAGGAATGTAACCCCACCTCTCATGGATAAATGGATAATGAATCAAACCTAGTTAAGTGCACATCTAGTGAATTGCAATCTATCTGACACTTCTAATATAAAGATTGAAGATGTGTCAAAATAGGTTTATAAAATATAATTTTTAATTTAAAACAAAAAAGTCCTAAAAAAAACACAACTTAAAACTATTTCTAACAGTAACTATGGGTTCCCATATTGGCCTCATACTTGACATTAACTAGTTTGACTAGGTTGAGTTGCCCCTATAACTCCTATGTAGCAATACCCAATTGTATATTTACTATTAAGATTAAACTAATAGTATGTTTTTCTTTCATCACGATAGCCTTTGAAAGCGTGTATAGCCCATTTTAGGTCCTCAAGAAAAGAAGAAATAGACGTGACCCTATTTTTTTCTACAAGCATAATCACCAAATTTTAGTCACTTCGAGCGAAACTAAAGACACAAAGGAACAAAATACCAAAGGCAAGATAGAGTAAAACCCTACAAAGGAGAAAACCATCAATCTTTAGCAATGTCACCTATGTGACTTTGTTTACAATATTCGACTTCGTATTGCACTCATATTCCTACTACCATATTTTTAGGACAAATTGATGATGCTTTGCACATCTTTCTCTCACATTCTCAAATCACTATCACTCTGTTGTAGTCTAAAATTGGTGAAATCCTATCAAACCATATTTTTTAAATTCCTTTTTTAGCTCACCCACACTACTATAATTATTGTATTTTATCCAAACATGTTTTAGGATATGTATGATTAATATTATTTATTTTATTCATATCTTATTTCATCTTTACACAGATTTATCCAATCTAATTAGATAAAACCCCAATTTTTACATTTACATTTTGGTGAACCTACTTTCATATTTGAACATGATAACCTAAGAATTAATTTTTCAACCTTACATTTAATGTTATTTTCCTCATGCTTTCTGATTTCATACCTAATTCCATAATAGTATCCCTTCTCGTATTAGGGTTTACATATCTCTTGTGGAAATTAATCGTGTTTCTCATATCTTTTTGGTAAACCTCTCCCAAGGGCACCCTCTTCACATGTATTTTAAAGGAAACACAAGAGAAATTAATTCTCTTATAAAATCCAAATGTATGTGCACTACGCCTACTTTTCTGAGATGTCAAATTTCCTAAAAACTTTAATGACCCTTTTGGCTAGGATGCAAAATCTACAAGTGAATCAATCTCTCACTTAAATATGATACCACCAAGTGTTACTAAACCAAATCATTTTATGGATATAAATGCAATTATCCATAATGTTTTTCTCAACAATAATGAAAATTTACATGCTAGTTATATTATTTATAGAAATGTTTCTTTTATGAATGATAATATTGCTTATACTTTGAAAAACCATAATGTCTTATATCCAAATAATGTTTTTTTAAAACAACATATAAAAGTGTCTTATCGTAGTGATAATTTTTTAGCTCATGTGTTGGCAATACATCTCTTTCTCAAAATCCTTGTATCGATCCTCATAGGTCTACTCCAACATATACCACATCTTCTTAATTTTTGTTTGACTAAGCATTTAACGTTGTGGTGCTCCTGTTGATCTCTTGTTGGCTTCACCCTTGTCACAGAGAACGATTGGAATTCTCCCACTTCGTATGTCTTCTCGTGGCGTGTTGATGTCTTTCTGTGGTTGGCCCCGCCTCGTCCATACATTCCAAAAGGAAAACTATGTGCTCGATTTATCATCGTTTGGTTCTTGTTAATACGATTAATAATTATTAATAAGTGGTAATTAATAGTAATTATAACGATAACCTTGTTATCTGTTCATCATTTGTTGTCAACCTTGTTGATTGATTTTTTGATAAGCAATTTTATTGTTTTGGATTGGTTGCTTCACGGATCGAGCCTCGATTCACACAAGGGAAGCTTGTTCGTTCGTGTAGCCATCATCAAGGACATAGTGTTCTTGTTTATAAATTTTTTTATTTATTCTTGGTCGTTTTTGTAGCTTTGTAAATGTTTGGGCAAATGCCTTCAACCGTAATTTCATCTCTTTCTCAATGCCAAGTTAGATAATTATCAAGTTAGTGGTGAATTTGATCACTAGCCTGCCACTCTGATTATTTATATAGCATACGTTCTGAAGGATTTCTCATAAAAATGGCCGTCATGAGGAATCAACCTGTCATTTTTGTACCTTCCTGTAGTGGGACTTTCCTAGGATTTGGGGGAGCGTGGTTGAATTTGGGTTTTACGTAAATGGCTTACTCAACAAAGGAATGCTATAATAAATAATGCCTTGTGGGTCCACGCCTTTGTGGAAGCAAGGTTTATTACAATCATAAATGAAGTTGCTGCAAACTGATCTACGCAGAACTTTTGGAGCCTTTCCTTGCTAGCCACGTGGAGATCTCAGGTGTGGAGCAAGTCGGTACTTTAGAAGCAATAATTTTCACTAGTGGTTGAAGAATTTGCTGCTAATCTTAAAGGACCAAGAGTGCTTTATAAGAGAAAGCAACTAGTCAATCTAAAGAATGCTTGCCTTTCTTAGTACAACGTTACTCAAATGACGTCCATTGGAATATAATTTTGAGCCTATGAAAATGAATATCTTGTGGAAATTTTTAGGTTCCTTTCCTTGCTCAAGCTTGTGTGTAACTAATAAACATGCTTTGGAAAATTGTCTGGACCTTTCTAGAGCCTCAATAAAGATAACAGTTCTTCTTCATCAGTCAAGTCATAATCTAGAGCTTGTGCACTCAAGTAGATTGTATGTCCACACTAACGAAGATGTAAGGGTTACAATAGTATAGTGAAATTAAACGGTGTGCCTTGCCTCAAGGGGACTCTCTTTATATGCAATTTCAAATTTTTTAGTACCGGGATTGATTGACCAGACTAAAGGCTATGTGGAAAGTAGTAGATACAAAAACCAGAAAACCAAAGCTGAGCGTATATCATTATTGTCCTCTAGGATTCCTGCATCCTGTAACAGTCATATATGTGCTTAGCTATTGATATGAAACAAAACAAGATTGTATGTCCAATGGAGTTCATTTGAGAGGAATGTTGGCATCTCACATACTGCAAATGAAGATTCATATTGTTTATTGGGGAGTTTGGATGCCTCGTCTTAGGAAAGATAACTCTACACTTTGGTATTTTGCTATTATAATATATATATATATATATATATATATCGTGAATTTGAACCACTTTAATTTTTCAGTTGGACCCATTATTAGGAGACCTCTCCTTTTGCTTGTTCTATTCTTGTTCTCACATTTCAGTGTGTTAGTAACACACATGTGTCGTCATCTCTGGGTGTTATGTTTTCCTTGCTCGGGTGATCGAACCTCATCCTTTTGATGTATATCTTCTTCTCTACGATGAGTTTCAAGTTATTATGTTGTCTCAGCTAGTATACTGGTTGTCATTAAAGTTTTGCGATACCTATTCCTTCCTATCATCTGAGTCATTCGTCGAATGTTGTTAAATCTCTTCCTCAAACCCCTTTGATTCTTCTTGACATCGGGAAAGACAGGTTATTGGAGTGATCAACACTTGGGCATCCCGGTTAGAGTTTTAATAAAACTTTTAGAATGAACAAGTTTTGTGTGCATTTCAAACCTCGCGTGTGTAGATCCCGTATGTAGCTTCATCTTGTTCCTAGGTTTTTAAAACCCTTCTTAAGAAGTACTTTGACCATCGCCTATCAACTTAAACCATGAACCGTAGCTTAGCCTTCGGATCAGCTAAGTTCAAGGGTTCAATTATACATTCTAATACCCCGTTAATACTAGAATAGTTTTGGTCTAATCCCCCTCTCATTGTTGGTGGCATAATTTCTAGTTTTTCTAACTTGTGTTTTTTCATAATGATTAATGTTGTTAAACAAAATTGGTCAGTTTTCTATGCACATAATGTACCTTAATGTTTTTTGGTGAAAATTGTCTTAAACGTTATTGACCTTCGGTGAAAATTTCATCTTGCATTCGATAGTTTTATGGATTCCTAGCTCACTTAGTAGTTTATGTGCGTACCTATGTGTGATGTTCGATTGTCGTTATCAAGGGTTTCCTTAAAATATTGTTGTTATGAAAAAGGAGGTAATTTCTTTTAAATTAACCGGATTTTAGAGTTACCGTGGAGGTTTGTAAATCCTTAGTGATATAACAAATTTGGATGATGTTTTGTATACTCTTGTTTGACGGAACCCCCCCCCCCATTCTTCTCTTGCGTGTTGTTACTGGCCTATAAGGGTATTGAGGCCTTCTTAAATGATAGGGGAATCTCTTGGGAGTTAATGGTCAAGACAATTAAACTTTTCCTTCGCCTCGAAACTTATGTTGTGTCGCGCCCATATATTTAATTTTACTCTTATACTCTATGTGATTACAGGGTTGAAAATTTTAACATTGCTTGTATTTTCATGTTAACCTTTGAACACCATGTGTTCCTCCCTTGTTGGGATGGTCAACTCTTGTCTGTTAGAAATGCCTACACTTTTGGTATCTTTTGGTAATTCTAGATGGATGAGTATGTGTGACAAACTTCAATCTTGTAATTATTTAATTGTGATGGGAATCTTGTTTCTTATAGACTGTTTATTCCTTCTTATAAGGCCAAGAGCCATTCTCGTACAATTGTTAAACTTTTGTTTCTTTTGTTCATAACTATAAGTACGAGGCCTTTTCTTCTTTGATTGGCATGGTTGAGACTGTATTCAATAATTTGGGGTTATTGTTGTTAGTGTTAGGGCATTAACCCAATTCTCGTCAATAGGGTGTTCCTTTCATGGTATTATTAGACTAATCAGTTTTGGTGGCTTTGTGTAGCCTTATCTTGCTCAGTTCCCACGGACTGACTCTTGTATTAAAAAAAAAAATTTGTTGCAGATGGCTTATGTGAGGTAAAGGGATAGACTTGTAAAATTTTGCATCAACCTCTGTTAAGAAGTTCTTTTGCATGAATCTATATTGTTTAACTATTCATAATGTCCATGGAAATTTTAGAAGAGGATCAATGTCTTAGGATATTGTAATTGTGAATTTTTTTTGTCATCTTAACTTTGGAAACCTTGAATTGTTTGTCTATCATGAAAATATAAGAAAATTGGTTTACCTCTTTGTTGAGTGACTTTATTGGATTATCTATTATAATAATAGTTTAGCACTCCTTGGTCAATGTTATTACTCTTATTTATGTCGTTGTGTATTGTGCTAGAAATGATGTAACCTGGTGTTGTCTTTGTAAATGAGAATTTTTGAGAATTAAATGTTGAGTTAAATCTTTCTATGACTTAGAAATAATGTGCTCATAAGTAAAGCTATCATGGGTTGTTTAATCCTTATAGAAGTTAAACTAGAATTTATATTCGAATAAACCAACTTGAGACACAATTAATTCCATGAAGTGATCTAAGAATGAGACTATCCTTTGCAAATAAAAAAATTATATAACATGCTATAACCCTAGCTCCACTAGTGAACATTATCCCTTTTATGGTGAACTTAAACGATTAAGGTGAAATAATTGTTAGTTGTGTAAGATGATAAGATTAATAAGCCGTAGAAAAACAAATTGGAAACCACGCACTCTATCTCTCCGCCTTTTTGAAGGTAATTTGTTCTCTTTGGTAATACTCGTTTAGTGAAGCCTAAGTAAAATCTTTGATAATTCTGGATAAGATTCTCAAGCCTTCAATTAAAGCCTTGGCGATAACTAATGAGGCCCTAAAGATGAATTCCAACTCGACCTTCATCCCTCTAACTTTTGTTGCAAGGTGCTTTGTATCTCTTCTCTTAAGTGTGTTGAATGCAAACCCATGCTGTCATCGAGTTCTATGTAGTGTTAGTGTGAGATGGCCTTGTGGAATTTAAATTTTCCCTTTTCTTACTAAATAAATGAATTAAAGCAAATAAAGGTCATAATAGAGAAGACTTAAAGCAAATTTCTCCTTCAGAGTAAAAGTAATTAACTTAGCAAGAGGAATTGTACGAATCATATCTTCCTAGAAAACTTAAGTTAAGGATCGAAAGATGTTTTTATCAAAATAAATAACCTTCAATAATTTCTCACTGTGACCTGCCCTATCTGCAAGTGCGTTATGTGGTGGTTTCCTATGTTGTCTTGTAATAATTATCCTTGATGGGTGTGAACATTCGTGCTACCTGTGTGGTCATCCTTGTATCGAGTTGTTCACAAAGTTAGTTGTAACCCTGGCTGTGTCGTGTTTTTTTGTGTCAATCTAGTACAAGAATTGCAAAATGAAGTTAAACTGTATTTTTCTGCTGTATCTTCCAAGTCATGTGCGAAATTTTGGGTTGTTACAGGGCCAAGATCAAGCATTGATAAAATATAAACCTTCAAAGAGAGTAAAGTTGTGAGAGAGAGGAATCAAACATGAGCCAAAAGATAGCTTTTATATTGAATGCCCAGAAAATAGCTTATTGTATAACATAAGAAGAGGGGAAGTGTTACTCACCACCTTCAAAAGGTTTCTAGAAGTGTAACTACCACTCTATCTCGTCGACACCTAACGACAAGATTATATATGTGTAGCCTTCCCATATCCATGCACTAGAATGAACTAGTATGGTACATAGTTGACCTAGCGCCTTTACATGTTATGTATTTTATGTCGATACTACAAGCTAATTAGATCCAAGACTATCATTTTAAAACCATTCCTAACATCCATTATTCAGTTTGATCATTCAGAAGTAACACACCCAACATCTTGATGAGTCTTAGGGATTGCATGAAAAATAACATGATTACCATCAGTGAGACACCAAGCTCACCCCCATTTAATTAAGACTCCAGTGCATAAATAATGCTTTGAATAATCCTCGTGATCTACTAAAAGTCAAAGATGGTAAAGGGAAAGTGTTATGTTCTAACGTCATTGCTTAATCAACATTTGAATCTCAATACTCATTCTAGGAGACACACTAATAGTCTATGAAAAGGGTCATGGTGAAATGGACAATATATAATGTACTACTAATGAGGTGTATTATCTAAGATCCTAGAGGACATTGTCACATGCATGTCCTACATATTCATATGAAACCTATTCCACTTAGAATAAATTTTTTATGTTTCTATGTCAACGAAGTCATGGGGAAATTTCACTTAAAACGTTTTGGTTGCAATATCCCCCCTAAGTTAAATCATATTCAAAAAGTCTTATTCATTTTTATACTTGATAAAATGCCTATTGCTCATCTTATGCTAATTCGGATTGATAATGGATACTAAACTACCTAGTACATTGACATAAACCACAGTTCCATTTGTTCTTCATATCACTGCTTAGACCAATTTATAAGTAATGTAATTGGGAGAATTGGTTATTCTGTAGATACATATGGAATTGCTCAACATTCCTTCATAACACCAAATAACACCAAGCCTATAGATAAATGATGCACGATATGTAAGTACAATGATTGATAGACACTTTGTGGGTCTGGAGGGAACCTCCGGAACAGTTCAATTATTCTCAAATGATCATTATCCCCGATAATCGCCTACTCTCTAACTGATATATATATTATTGTATTACAGAAAGCACCAAGGATGCCCCACGAAGAACCTATAAAACCATTCCATTATGATCATGACACGATACCTGAGACTCTGATTTCATCCATAGGTCAGCTATCCATTTAACCGGATAAATCAATCTTTGAGGGTTAAGGGCTGTAACAATTCCTATCATTCCTTCCAATCTCTGAATGGTCGATTTAATGGAAATAAAGGACATTTCAAATGTTTACACCATCAATAACGTAACATTAGACTTCTGAGCATTCATATTACAAATCATGTTTGAAGATAAAATTCTCTGTCAATGTCAGGGGCACCTCCCATGAAACCGAAAATCAAAATCTGAAATTTCTTCATTCATTCATGATTATAAAATAAAATTAAGTGTGTTAGAGTGTTTTGAGGTCATGAGGAGAAGTCTTAGGTGATCAAGTTTTTCAAAATTTCAAATTATAGGTTTTCCCTCCATTTCTAAATTCAAATTTCTAAAATTGTAAAAGTGAGGTTATGACTTGTCAAGGAGTGGAAAAGGATGTTTTTGAGGTTTAAAGTGTGTGTGGGTTGTCATAGGTCCTGGGTGGAATATGAGTCAATAAAATTTCTAAAATGATGTAATAAGACTATGTATGGGAATCTTAGAGTCTTACAAAGTTAGTTAGGGTTTGAATGTTGTTAAGTAAATGAGATGAAACTTGAATGAGGAGTCAGTTGGAGAAAAAAGAGTTAGTGGAGAGAGGATATCTTTGATAGTTTATGGAAAAAATTGTAGGTGACATCGGAAGACCGAATTTGCCAAGAGCCAAACAAATGGAAACTTGGGTTAGACATGAAATATGTGCATGAAACTTTGTGTGAAGATAAAAAAAGAAAATGGGTGCCTAAAAATATCTAGAGTTTGATCAGAATCCTCCTTGAACAAAAGTTATGCATGGAAAACAATGCCAGTAGAGCTAGTAGGAGCTTGAGAAATTGAAATGATAAAATGGTTATTGAGAGACGAGTTTAAGGAGTTGGCCTATAAAATTTACCATACACCATCTTGAGGCTAAATGGTGTTTGAAAGTGCCCTCATATTGTTTTGGGAATGCACAAATGTTCTCAACCATGAACCCACCAAGACCTTGTTCTTAAGAGTCTTAAAGGACAATTTTGGATCATTTAGGTAAAGGATAGTGTTTTTCTTTAAATTGACTCATGTTAATGGTTTAAATATCAATGAATAGGGTGTATGAGCACATGGATTTGATGTGAGGAGGTAGATATGACTAAAAGAGTGCAGATTTTCTTATTTTAGCATGTTCTTAAAGAGCTAGAAAAGAGTAGCCTGTAAGAAGGGTATATGGATAATGTAAGCAATTTAATGCATTAAAGGGTCAAAATTTTCATGGTTGAGTCATCAGACTATAGGTTGACAATATTTTGAAAACATGACATCTAGGGTGAGTAAGGTGTTTTTGTTGTTCTAACTTGATGAGTGCATGGAATTTGTAATGAACTCTACATCAATCACTAAAAACATAAGACACCACAATAACACGAGAACTTTTTTAGGCCAATACACAATCTACCTAAGTAAAAGGAAGTAATCAACATACTTCCTCTAGTAAAAAAGGAGCCTTCGCTCAAAATTTTATATGATAAAAATGAGTTGATTCATTTTTCATGTGAGCATCAATTAATAATGAAAGTTGTAATAATGTGATAATTGATAGAGAACAATTGCATAACATGTATAACCTCATTCTAATTGAGAAAGTAGATTATGCTTAACATACGATGCAACATTCTATACTATACAAATTTATTGGGTCATCTAAATTTTTATTTTTTAATAGGACTTAAGGCTACATATATGACATTTCAAGTATTGGTTAACAAATAGGAATTCAATGCTATCTTAAGACATCAAAGTTTGCAATAAATGGAAGTAACTATCAATAGCTTTGATGATCGCATCTATTTGTAAATGATGATCAAATGTTTTACACTAAATGACATCTATCTTTATGTAATATTTCTCCTACTACAAATGAGGACATTTCAAAAAATATGACCACATTAGAACAAGTAGAGATCCAATATCCATAATCCAGAGTAACTACCACAAATAAATCTTATCAAAGTTTAGGAAGTTCACGAAGAGTGAATATTACCTCCCATAGTTGAGAAATTTTATCCTATTATATTGGAGAAAGTAGAACATGAGGAAGAAAAAATAGGTAATAATTGGATGAAGAACCACACCCACTTGATGTTATTCTATTCAATTAAATGCATTTTGAAAAGAGAACATGAAATATCACGATGAACAATATTTGAGCATTGTTTCATATGAAGCAACATATACACAAGAGACTCTAGTAAAAAATCATAAAGTAATTACATGAGATTAGCTATATAATGATCAACCATTATATTAGAGCATCCCAAATTAAACTTACAAGTATCCCAAATACCCATAAGTGGATGAATAAAAAACACCTATTAATCAAAACTATATAGGCTATGTTTATATATGTGATTATTTAGAGACAAAATCAATACACTTTAATTAGGTTAAAAATACAAAAAATACAAATACATTATGAATCACAGCTAAAGCACACACATGTGTTATAGAAAATCTATCATTTATTTGACATCTCATTCCCTAGTTCTTAACTAGGTCATTACCTAACAATACAACACATTCTCATGGGTTTGATGTGATTTTTAAGGGAACAATAATTACCCAGGACCCCACTTTTCCTTTTTCACTATCTCTTAGCACTACCGTAGGGCCATTAGTATCACATTTACAATTCACATCTCTTATTACAAAAATACAAAAATGATATAATATCACAAAATAAAAAATTAAGACCTGTGTGTTAGATGTTTAGTCCTTGCGTAGGTTCTAAGACTTTTGATCATTTAAATTAATACACTAGCTACTTTAACACTTGCATGTTATAGAGGGAATTAAGCAATTACAACCCATATACAATATACAAACTACTACTTTGGGAGCATATCAATGTCAAGGGGAATCTTACATATTGATTTTACTTGGATCACTTCATTAGCACCTTATAATTTCTTACAGTCTTTTATATCTATAGATGCCTATAGTATTGGGTACAGACTAGAACATGGGCATCTATATAATTGAGTTTATAATAAACACGTATCTATACTGTAGTACAATATGTGTATCATATTTATTTACTATTTATGACACATGTTATACCATACTTTATCTAATTATCACATTGCTTACTTCTAGCCACCGACTTAATTATGATCCATGACTACTTACTTTATAGTTCCTATTATTTCAATACAATTGGCCCTGGGATCCTATTTTGGCCATCATTGATTGCTTTAAAACTATAATACTTTCTTAAACCATTGATTGCTCACACTAAATTATTTTCTTGCAATTTTGATTTCTTGCACTACACTACTTTATTTCATCATTGAGTGCTTCCTAACATTGATCAAATTATTTGCTTTGTGTATTTACATATTTTATTCCTTACTTATCGTATCAGATTGGTTGCCTCAACTACTCTGTATATGTACGTGTTGTATTCCTTGATTGTTCCATGATATTTATTTATGTGACTACTCCATGCTATTGTGTATTATATTCCTTTATTGTTTTACATATGACCTTGATTAACCATGACTACTTTGTGTGTTTGTGTGATAACTATACAATATTTTTTTCCTTTCTTGCTTTAGAAAGTAGTTTTACTTGCAATACTATTTTCTCTTAGTACTAGGTATAATTTTATTCTATATGTTGTGTTTTCTCTATGCTTGTATAGTATTTATTGTGCTTGTTTTATACACTTGTGTGTTTTATGTTGTGTTTGCTTAGTACATGTGTATACTCTATATTTTTCTCATATGATATGGATGTCTATGTGTGATTTCCATCACTTTTTTCTTTATGATCATTCATATTGGGGGAGTGTTACCCCTCTTAATTCCTATGGTACATCACTGGTTATATCATTTACAATATAACAAAAATATTACGACACGTTGCTTGATATATCATTGACATGATAGAATATATTATTACATATTACATACTTACATGAGTTATTGTCATTAAATGCACATTGTTACGACATACATTGTTTTGAAAAACATTATATATTGTACACATTGATTGACACACATGAATATGAACACACTTGCTTGATACACATTTCTTGAATGCATTTTTGGCTTTAAGTCCTATGATATATTTACAATACAATTATTTCTTGTTGAGATCACTTCTTACACATTGGATCTTAACATCTTAGCTGAAATATAATTACTTGTTGCACATTTCTTATGAAAATTTAGATGATTACACAATGTAGTTTAGATAATTACTTATTACACATTGCTCCATGCACATCAATTTCTTTATTTCATTATTATGAAATTACTTATTACATATTACTTTGTGCACATTGGTTGCTATATTTTTTGACAGTGACATCACTCACTTCTTTCATTATTTACTATATGAGGATTATCACTACTTCTTATACACATTGGCTTTATATAACTAGTTTTTACATGCTTTTTATTGCACACATGGATTAACAAGTAACACTTCTAACACTAATCAAGTTTGCCACGTCTTGTCAGTCATTCATGGTTCTTTATGATGGGCCTATCATGTCTTATTGTGTCATGTTATATCTTAGGTCACTATGGATCCATTAGGCATTGAATCATGTGTCATTATCATGGCTAATCCTATCAATTATATGTTATATTACCGAATATTTCCATAACACTTTCATGATATGTTTCACTCTTTTGATGATGCATAGACATTAATGAGCTTTTATTACTTTTATCTTACTAATTATACACATTATATTATTTGTGCTTAAATTTCAACATATCAAGGACACTATCATGAAATGTTTATTCATATGATCATGAACATTGATAGATCACATTGTTTTGTGTTATAATGTTACAAAATAATTTTGCTAACTAATTTTTTCTTACACATCATACACATTGTATTATGTTAGTTGGTGCATTAATTTTAGTTTATATAATTGATGATGTTGTCTCTCTAGTTTTACACAAATAACACTTTCTCTTTTGAGCTAATTTATATTTTATGGTATCCCTTATCTCAGGAGGGAATATTAGGGGGTTTTTATTACACATTCATGCATATTTCATATAAAATGCTTCAAATGACACAATATGATGATATGTACACAATTATTAAGTCATGGAATTTCATATGGCTTTTACATCATGAAATTTACATTGCTATTACATCACAACATCACAACACTTATGTGGGTTCACTTAGCACACTCAATTGCTAAGAAAGGCTTAACTTAGTAGGAAAATTTGTTAAAGAGACATATGGTTAGTATGATCGATTTATATTGAAAGGCTTCACTTAGCAGACAAAATTTATATGGATGACTTCACATAACAAGACCAATTTATATTGTTTTATTTATGTTAAAAATACTTCCCTTACATATAGCACCGAGGTAAAATAGGTGTAAATGTTTCATACTTTTAATTTTTAGTTTATATTATCACATATTTTATATAAGCATCTTTATTGGACTTTAATACATATTTTGCATGCGGAAAACAAGTTCACGTTTATGACTATAGACATGAAGGATATGATAACACATAAATTCTAGTCTCATGTATGACTCATCCTTATGGGAGGTTTGCATCTCACATCATTTAATTTTAATCAAGAAATTTTTAATTACTAAATTAAAATAGGGGAAAATGTCAATGAGTTAATTTGTACCTATGGCATTTTTCATTTATCTTTGGCCATTAATCATTGTGCACATAAATTACTAATTCCTATATGTTCATTTCTTAATTAGTACTACCAACCCATCGTTGACTAGTAAAAATCCTAATTTTAGATTATAAAATAGATCTTCATACATTTGATCATCTTCTCCAACTATCAAATTACATTTCAGACTTCATTAGGATGAAATTGGCCTTGAAAAATAAAGTCATTCAAGATACTTTTTATTAAGATGACGAGTTCATCCTCCAAATCTTTAACTTTCACATTTTAAATGGCCTAGTGTCAATTGAGTGGGAAAATCCTATATCAATAGTCACTTATAAAAACACATTCTCTCAACCCATTTTAAGTTCCCTACATCTCATATCTTTGGGGACTACATAAGATATCACAACAAAACCCCCAATTACTTAATCACTCTCTCAAGAATATCAACCATCTCTAAGCCTAAACATATCCTACACGTGTCCACCAGGGCACATTATAAATCTACATCACACCAAAGATCATCACCAAGTGTCAAAGGTCCTTTTGGGGTATTCATTTCCAAACTACATTATGATATGCATCTTGCACACATACACTTGGTGGGGAACTATGAGGATTTTATGTTTGTTCATAATATTTCTATGTAAGCAGTAGGGGTATAATTCAACCCAATCAAACTAACCCCTATTAGGTGATAAAGAAAAGAAGAAACCCTAATCTATTACAAATTTGTGATCAAATTTTTTTAGTCAAAATAGGCCAAGTTAAAGACATATAGGAACACAGTGCCAAAGGTGAGCTCCAGTCAAATCCCATAAAAGAAAAAACTATAAATCTTCGAAAAATTCACTCAAATGACTTTGTTTACAACAAGTAAATTTCTCATGCACCTAAATTCAAACTTCTATATTTTTAATATAGCTTGAAAATGCTTTGGACATCCTTCCAACACACTCTCAAACCACTTTCAATCCATCTCTGTCTTAAATTAGTGAAAACCATACTAACCCTAACTTGTATTTTCCTTATTTAGCTCATGTATGCTACTAGAAATGTCATATTTTATCTGGACATGATTTAAGACATGTTTGCTTACTATTATTTATCGTACTATGATCTTATTTCATCTCTGCACAACGTAATTCAATATAATTAGATAAAACCTTGATTTTATCATTATATCCTCTTTTCATAATAATTTTTGTTATATATGTTTGCATTAGATGGAGTTGACCCATCAGATAAAACTATAAAATTTCATTGTTTCATTAAGGTGTGTTTTCATCTATTTTGATAGTGAAGACTTATGTAGTTTCTATATTAAGAAAGATGGTAGTTGGTTGTTCAAGGTGTTTGACAGGGAAAATAACATGATCGTTATATACGTCAATAGGGACTAGTGAAACAACACTAGTCATGACATCTATGTGATTATTATCTTTTTTTGGAATGCCATCAATGTCAAAAAATTCAAATTGATCAATTAATCAATGAACAAGTTCCTTATATTGTAGTAGTCTAACTTCTTTACTTTGATATATCTATTTACCCTAATTGATGGCTTACTTTGAATCTCCAAATACTTCGATAGAGAAACCAACTAAGTGATAGCTATATCGAGGTTCAAAATCATATATTTATATTATATGAAATTACACTTGTACAAGAGAAACTAAGCCTATAAACTAGTGGTATGGGATGACCTTGATGGTTTATTATCCTTGCTTCAACACTGAAGGTGTATTTAAACTCTTCAAAAAGCATAGTCTAAAGGTAAGAGAATTAGGCATGCGTTATAAATTCATCTTGTAATGTATTACTAATCGATTTATGATCTTATAAAGGGGCTTCAACTAATTGATTTACATTTGTTTTTCATTTTAATAATTTATGGGGATTAAATTAAGGTCAAGCTCCACGAGGAACATGACCCATTCAATGACGAGAGTACATAAGTAAGGTTTATTCATGATGAACCATAAAGGGTATGCTTTGGCGATGACATGAATCTTTATAGTTGACATATAATGTCTAAGATTTTAGTGGAAAAAATAATGGCTAGGCATAACTTTTTCATGGGGGTTATAATTTTTCTTATAATCTACAAGAGTATGGTTGATATAATAAATAACACCTTCTTTGTGATTTCACCATATAGTGCGAGTAGATCTTCAAGGGAATTTTTTATTGTAGAAATATAGAGAAATGTTGTTTTATCTATGATAAGAAGCATCATAACTTACAGGTTAAGAAAAAATGTTTTAAACTCATCAAATTATTTTTGCAATCAATCATCCCAATCCAATTTTACATATTTTTGTAATAGTAGTGTAAAAGGGTATTATTTTAATCCTTTCTTCGTTGACATTTCCATTATAGCTTATACTTTTTTAGGATCAACCTCAATGTCATGTTTTAAAATGATACATCTGAAATAATTTTCTAGTCGTGAAAAAGAGGAAATAATCTCCAACATTAAAAGATGCACTTCCAGGTAGCTCAACAACCAGATTTGATGAAGTATGGTGCCCATTCCTTCTCCTAAAAGAAAAGTATCATGGGGGAATGAAAGGACTGATAACCAAATCGTGCCAAGCCAAGAACACAGATGCTAATCAAACATCACGATCAATAAGATGAAAGCAATTCACAAAAATAACTTTACATAAACCTTTGCAAACAAATGAGCAACAATATCATATATTATTATGGAACTCAATGCAATACATTGAGAATGGGCCTTGCTTAAATAGGCAAGCAATAATAATCTAAGAACTAGTCAAGGTCGTAGATCAAGCCATAAATCAAGGAAATAACTAGTCATCAAAGAACTAGTCAAGACCATAGATTTAGGAGAGAATTAGACATCAATGATCTAGTCAATACCATAGATCAAGGAAAGAACTATACCTAACAACTAGATAATATCTCCTAATATATAAATAAGATAAAATAAATATCCACACACATAAGTGGGTGATGATAAATACAATAAAGGTAAATAAAATACCTAGGTGAACATGAGCTAAGGTAAATACCTACTCTAACAGGGAATGACCTTGGCAAGGTGCCCATGCCTTTTTCAAACATTCAATGTATGTTGTTGGTGATTGCAGGGATAAATATGAGTTTCCCTATTTTTTCTACCTCTCTCTCTTTTCTATCTTCTATATGATGTAAAATCTCTCATTTGTGAAAAAGAAGGATGTTCTAAAATGTGAAGGAACTCTGCCAAAATTGTTCCAGAGCAGTTGTGAGTTGTAGGCCTCCATTTGAGCTTGGAAATGTGTTATTGTGCCTTATTCTTCATATGTAATGGTATGTGCATACTTTGAAAGAAATAAAAATCTTTGTTTTGTGGTGTTTCTCAACCCTAACTTATATTTTGTTGCATTTCCTTGCCTCTCCATTCTTGTTGTATTTTGTGCATGCATTTCTCACTTGTAGATTCATCTTGTTGTGTTTCATGGAGAATATATGGTAAATGAATTTTTGGGTGTGTGTCACCTCTATTTGGCCTCACCCTTCTCCATTTTCATTCTCCCTTTTCCCTCATTAGAGTGTCTTCATCCTCTTCTAAGTGTTATCACCTCTATTTAGCTTAGGACTTCCACTTTATGCACTTCCCTCTCTCCCTAGTCTCTTGGATTGTTAGAGTTGGATTAGATATCTACATTTCCTTCCTTATGAGTAGTTTAGTATTAGGATTAAGTAGAGGAACCAACCTTCTCTAGAGGTTTTTCTCAAGTAGCAAGTCCCACAACTTTAGAGACAATCTCATGTTACCCAAAAACATTGATTGTTCATCCATTCATTCATGATAAATCATAGGGTGTTGTTTTTTGGAGATAAAAATTCTCATTCGAATGGAATGAGGCTCAATTAGTTACAAAATGGTTTAAATACATTCATAAACCTTTTAAAACTGAATCTTTCTCCTTTTCAAACCCGTGTTCTTATTAATAGCCCTTAGAAAACTTTAAGGCTTAAACTAAGACTCGAGACCCCTATAACACTGAATCAGGACTACCTAGACATTTATAGGTCTTATTCCATTCTTAACACTCCAAAAAAACCTACAAGACATCTTAAACTCCTAACCCATGCCAAAATAGCCTTTAAAATTCAAATTCACAGTTTTAGAGGGAAATTGAGAAATTTGAACTTGTAAAGGATTTCACATATACAAAATATTCTATATGACTCCCTATGACATCCTAAACCTACAAACATGTTTTCAAACCAAAATTGATGCTAATTGATCCTATTTACAAATCAGGGAGAATGTTTCTGCATAAAAAAATAACAAGACTTGAGTTCAAATGAAAAATGTAGCCTAATGTGGATTTGTGATCATCAATATCACATGCCAAATTATATCTAGTATAGTTTAATAACTATCTAGAAGAAATTGATACATAATGAATTCCATGTGTATTATTTCCAATTATATAATGTAGAATCTAATTTTAAAAAATTAATGAAATTTGTGAGGTTCTTGCATGAAACGAGAAATAATGCCAATGGAAAAAGAGATACCAGGGAAACTATGATTCAAGTAAACAAGGCTTCCAACTAGTTCTTTGTACAAATTAGCATCAACAAAGGGTGTAGAACACTTGGTTTTGAATTCATTCTATAAAATAAGGATGTAGGTGTAAGTTTACACTAAACACATGTGAAAGTGTTCTAAGAGATTTGATACATACTTGGGATGTGAAATAAATATCTCAGATACAAATTAAGTGATATATAAATCAAGAAAGTAGTATATAATGCACATGTCTTACATCTAAAAATGCTATTGAAGGAAAAAAATCACAATATGAAGAAGTGAAGATGATATACCTATGAGCATGAGATCATCCACATAAATAAAAACAAGGAGAAACTCATCATTATGTCACATAATGTAGATAGTGGGGTTAAAATGACAATGAAATTATCTTTACGAGAGAAGGTTGTAGTCAATTTTATCATGTCATGCACATAATGTCTACTCGAGGCAATAAATGGAGTTATTAAACCAACATACAAGTGAGGAGTCTTAAAAAAATGCAAAAGGATTTTCCGTATAGAATCTCCTCATGAAGGTCACCATGAAGAAAAGTATTATTCATGTCCATCTAATGCATTGTCCATTTCTATTGTGCAAAAATAGAAAGTACAAGGAAAATGGAGAAAAGGTATCTAAATGATCTATGCATTCCACTTGGGAAAATACCTTTTCTATTATTCATGTCTTGTATTTGTCTATACTTTCATATTCTACATGCTTGGTTCGATAAACCCTTGTACAAAAAACCATATTTCTTCCTTTTAGAAGAGGATTTTGATCCTAGGTGTTGTTTTTAATAAGAGAAGTGTATTCTTCATCGTTTTGACCCACTCTTAAGTGTTATTAGCCTCACTAAAGTATTAAGGAAAATATGTAGTGGTAATATAAGCATGAAGGATCTCTTGAAAATATACTTGAGTACATTAAGTATCAACAAGATCACTATAAGAAGAATGAGTTAAATATTTTTCTTTCAAACCCATTTATGAAGAGACAAAGTTACGTGAATAGGTGGTGAATGGGGAGGAGGAACCTAATCAAGAAGAGTTGTGTTATCTTCAAAATATTTATTTGATGTATTTGTCATATTAAATATGGAAGAAGACATGACTAATGATGTGGCATGTGGATGATGCCCATTAAAACAAACACTTTTAACAATGATCATTAGGATAACCCAAAAATATGCAAGTCTTTCTTTGCGATGGTAAACCTTGCATTTTTCTTTGGGAATGTGAGCCCCTGCTTTATATTTAAAGAAAGTTGAGCGCTCAATAGAAGTTTTTTGACCACTCTACGCTTTTTTAGGATTCATACCTTTGATTATGTTTTATGGAGTGTGACACTAATTATGATTTACACAATTGATAGCCTTGGCCCACAAACTAGGAAAAATATCTCAACACTGAATCATACAAGTGGTCATCTTTGTGAAAGTGTGATTCTTTCTTTTAGAAATGCCATTTTATTGTAGACTACATGGAATTTTATGTTGAATGTAAATACTATAAAAGGACAAAAGTATTTAAAATAATAATCCAAATATTATCCACAATTATATACAACAAACACATGATGATCTTCCTATAATGTTTTTCAACAAAGGCCTTAAAGTCAAAAAGTGGAAAAATCATAATTTTTGTTCTACAGGAAGTAAACCCAATTACATCTATAACATCTGTTAATAAAGGTGAGCACATAATGTGCGTGATCAAAGGTAAGGGAAGGGATGGTGCTGAAAATGTCACTATGTAAAATTTAAAGAACCTCAAATACTATAAACGAATTTCTCTTCATATAGTTATCATTGAAATGTTTACCAAGTACACACCTTGGATATACTCCACCATAAAATGAAAAGTAAGGAATACCAATGATCATATTGTGCTTATGAAGTTTATAAAGATATGGTTAGTTCAAGTAGCCAAATTTCTCATGCCATAACTTACTCAATTTTTTTGGGTGAATAAGTAACATATGAGAAGGAGATTTAGACAAAAAAATGAGAGAATGTATATAAGTGTACAAAATGATCTACTTTCCCCTTGTAATGATTCGTGAAGAGTCATGGTGCTCTATAATGATTCCTAAATCAACTATGAACTCAAATTTATTTCCCACCTAATGATCAGATAGGCAAAAAAATATTGGTTATGAAATAAGGTGATTCAAAATCATTTTTGAAAGTATAGTCACTAATCTCAACAGGTCCTTACTTGAGAATATTAAGAGAATAAGAGTTGCTCATTAATATCTATTATAAAGAACAATTATAAATATAAGTGAACAAGTTTGTAAATCAAGACATGTGATGAGTGGCTGTAGATTCAAATATCCATTCAAGATTAGATGAATCAACAACTATGGAAGAGAGGGATTTTACCTTTCCCTTGCCATAAGAGGTAGAGGAAGATGAAAGAGAGAACTAATATTTAACACCCAATAACCTTTGGTTGAGTATAAATTGGATATAAATAGATAATATTTGTCATTACATTTGGAAAATAGTTGATAAATTAACTAATTTTCTTATTTGGTTACATTACAATCTTAAAGTTGCAAGTATAAAGAGGTTATTTTAGAAATATGATCCTAAATGTTATAAAAAAATAGGGAGATTGAGAGCAATGAGTTTAGAATCCAATTGATAAGACATTTTCTTATCAACCTTTACATATAAATTTTGAGTTCGTTTCATGTTTCATTAAGTATTGGAAGATACTCAATGTCAAACAAAAGATTGGGTGAGACAAATAAACAAATTAGACGAAAGATCTTGTCTCACCTATTGAACCATTTTGGTTTTCAAGAAACTTGTGTAGATTTAGTTTCATTACCAATTATGACACAATATATTTCTTTACTCCTTAAAATGTGATTCATTTTATATTTATATGTGTTGTAGTTGTAAGGAGTGAGTAGTGTTACATTTGTTGATCTCCATGAGTGTCGCACTCTGATTCCCATCCCACAACGCTAATGAGCATTGATGCATTTAAAAGGTGGCCATGAGCATGCACAAGCACATGAAACCTAAGCAGAGTCTAACACAAATGGGTGAGGCTCTACCTCTCTTGAAAAAATGTGTGCGTTGGAAGTTGCAATAGGCAGTTCAACTCGGGCATGGGAATTACTCCTAAAAGGTTTCTTTCCTCTCTCGTTGGATCTTGATGACCAAATGATAAGTGCTAGGGAATAACTCAAGATAATAAAAGAGTGGATGTTTATAATTTATATGAGGGTATTTGTTGGTTATTTTTTGTTTCTAACCATTGTAGAAACTAATGGTTGAGGTAACTCATCACATTGTAACCGGTTTAGGGATTATGGAAGAAAACAACTGATTAGTGTTTGTTCTTAGCCTAATAATTGTGTGAAATTAAATAAATATACATTTATCTATGAGTATCACTTGTAATATTAAAATTAATTACATAGAGTAGGAAATAAAGGGAATAAGTAGTAAATTTATATTGCTTGCTCCAACTTGTTTGAACACCAAAGATCATAAAAAACCATGCTTATGCTCAAATAATATGCACTTGATCAAGAAATGAACTTGTGTGAGAGTATGAGGGAAGGAATTATAATACCAAGAGGATTTTGTAATGTCATTGGATGCATAGGATGTGATTTCTAATATTCTCACCATGAAGGAAAGTAATTACATTTAATCAACAATATAATCCTCAACACTCATTCAAAATGAAACAAGATATGCGTGTAAGCTAACTTAGGCCAAGAACATAGATAGCCAAGTGAGAAAAAATGAATATTACTCCCAAAATATTTTCTATTCTAGATTCTAGGACCTTTACAATGAGTTCTATCTGGGTATTTATAGGAAAACCCAGATGAAAAGTGCATATAAACATTAATGGTAGTAGGCTCTTCATAGCCTAGATTTAAAAATTTAATATTCCATGGTGGATGCAAACTTAGGTTACATTGAATGCCAATTTGGCCATGTAGATGGTATATCATGTTAGGGAACATCCTATACAAGAAGGAATATCATTAATAAATGTTTCCAAGATCAAGAAAAATCATGGATATGGTATGCCCAGATTTTACAGGTTTTAAGGCAACATGTAATGCTAGATTGCAAGATTCAAATTCTTATTTAAAGTAAAAATCTACCTATGATGTGGTGTGTACATGGGGAAAATATTTCTTGACAACTTGATTGACATGACCTCGTGATTTAAAGGAGGCTCTTTACTTTTTCTAACTTGAATTTTTTTCATTTTGTGCATCTTCTAATTCACAATGTGCAACGGCATGCATGGAATATTTACACAGTGAAATGCCATTATAACCCTTATGATGCATATATCTCTTCTTGACACACTTTTTCCTTAGTGCATTTCCCCAAAGTATTCGTAAACAAAGTTGAATAGGAAAAAAATTAGAATATAACACAATAAGTTAAGTGTAAAGGATAAATACTCACCTAGCACACACTAAGGTGCATGTGCACTTCCTTTCTCAGATCCATCGCACAATTTTCTGACTGCCAACACATGGTGAGGACTAGATTTAATGTGTGGGGGGTGTTTTGGAACTTACCTTTGTTTAAATGGTTGGAAGATTGGTTGAGTGTTGGGATTTCTGGAAAGTTCACCAAAATTTGTGTAGCTCATTATGAGTGAAGGTGTCGTGGAGAATCAAGGGTTTCATAGGATTCACAATTTGGTTGCACTCCTTTTTTGTGAAGATATTTTTAAATGCAAAGGGGACCCAAGAATGACTCTAGAATAAATGTGAAAGGTTCATCACACACAAAAATAGTTAAACACATTGTGAGGAGGCTCTATGCGATGACAAGCACAATAAATATTCTACGCAAGAGTAAATGGGCATGTGTGAGGATTGTGTAGGAGTATTAGAAGCCTTTTAAACAATAGATAACAAAAATATTTTTGAAGGTCGACAGAGAAAATAATCATAGAGAGGTTGAATGCAAAAATGGTTGAGGCATGAAAATGCTTGAAATGTGGAATTCAACGTAAGATGTATTGAAAATGAGGGTGTGTAATTTTGAACAACCTTGTGATGGCCTGGGGTACCCTAATTTCACTTATGAAATTAGGGGCGTGTTGTGGACACAACAACAAATGGTGAATCTGTTAGAGGATACTCCAGAGCATTCAAATCAAATCCAATATATCTGATTTATTTGCAATGAAACATTCAAGCACACTCAAAGATGGTGTGTTATAAAAAAAAAGATCACAATTTTATACTTTTAACTATGCAATGTGGTATATTGAATTGAGAATAGTTTGGAGATTCTGGTATGTCCAGATGAAATTGATTACCTTACCTTAAATATTTCTCGCTCATCATTAGGAATTCACATGGCACACATAATTGTCTATGTAGGATTATTATAATTTTGTATTTTTATGATTTTGAATGGGAATGGATGGAAGGGGAAGTTTGATACAATTCTCTTATGCTAATGGATTGGAAGGGGAAGTTTGATACAATTCTCTTATGATAATGGATGGAAGGGGAAGTTTGATACAATTCTCTTATGATTTTGAATGGGAATGGATGGATAGAGATACCTTTGGTTCTAATCATGGTCTTGCTCCACTGCCGGTCAAACATCCATAGACCCGATAAAGATTACCAGGAGCACCTTTATACAAAGAAATTGTTTGAAAATATTTAAAATTTAATTGATTTATTTTCTTATTTTATTTCAGTGTGCGTGCAAATGTTGTGCATAGGTTAGGAACCAATTCAATCAGGTGAGGGGACGAGCAAAAATAAGTGGGACGTATATGATTCCTTAGCTTTTCATACACTAGAAGGCAACATTAATGTGATTATTAGTGTGTGAATCTTTTGGGGTGCCTCAATATTTCTAAATTCAAATGAAAAATATAAAATAAAGATTATGATCTCACCTTAAAAACTCAAAATAATCAAGTAACTTACTAATTGTGTTGCTCAAATTACCAAATTTCTTGGGGTTATGAAATCGTAAGAATAGAACAATGTTAAACCATTGTTTAATTTAACATAATGAATGTCTGAAATTGACCAAGTGTAGACACTAAAATCGGGTCACACTCCCCTTTGGTCCATCGTCAAATAAACACCATTGAACACATTCATCTAGTTATGGCTCCCTTCACCCCACTAATATTAATTTAATTCATTATCCTCACCATATTTATTATTTAAATATCTTAATTTAGATAATGCCCACACTTACACCTCACCTAGACACCTCATCAAGCCAACTCACCCTAAGACCTATTATTAGTAAGCTACCATAACTAACTAAGACTTACCCAAAACCTAAAAATCAATGCCTACATTCCCTCTAATCACATTCCCGCATGTTGACAAGAAGCTTCCAATCTGATCCGCGGTGTGAACAACACGAGATCCCAGAAAATCAAGGGGATCTGCCCTAGTTTAGTAAACCTAGAAAATCCTACCTTGACCGATGCTGGTTACCCCTAACCATCGCTGGTTAAGTCGGAACCACCATTAGTCACCTATTAATCCCCAAAACAACCTTATTTTCAAGATTGGAAAACATTGGGAATTTTCCTGAGAGATAAGACATCTTTTTATAGCAAGTTTCCGAGAGAACATGCATGCAAGGAAGGAGATCAAGCATTTCCTCTTGCACATGCATACAACAATCATCCAGCAACCATCCAGCATTCGCCCCAACACATATTTGATCCAACCAAGCAAAAGAGAATGTACATACAGCCCATGCAGGAGCTTTCCAATGTTTGGTGATCCTCAATAGCATTCAACCTCTTACCAGCACCTTCATCCATCACTCACAAGCACCCAGAACTATATTTCAAGTAAGTAGAATAGTTTACTCCTCTAGTTCATTCATTTTATCATTATATTGTCATCCTTTTGTTCTCTTATCCACCCAATGACCTCCTTTAATACTCACCCCTCCATATACCCGTTAAAACCCCGCCAAACCCCATCCAAATAGCGCCTAATACCTTGTTCTGGCCAACCAAATCCTTTGTTCAATCACAAGGGAGACACAAAGCTCATTATGTGGCATTCTTAGTTTTCCTCAGTAACCAACACTGATTCTCCCCAACCGGCGTCGGTCACCCTTAACTGGTATCGGTCTCGGTATTGACGAATAGAGTCCAAAATAGTGAGCTATCCACCTATTTCCCACATTACCTTTGTTTCATCTATGATCTGCCTGAGACCTCTGTCAGACCTGTAGAGACCCAGAACTAATTATTTTACCTTCGGATCTTATTTTAACCTAGCTTGTTAGATCAGATCTTTCTTATTGTGTTTTTAATGAGATACCTAAATCATTTCAATTACAATAGGATTTACTTCATTACCATTATTAAATTTTTGTAATTAGTGGACTGACAACCGTTTAGGAAGTATCACACTTCCCGGATCTAGCACATGCTAGGTAGTTCACTGCACATATTGTTTAAAATTTTATTTAGTGGTCTTGTGTTCCATTTTAGGTAGTTCCTCTTAGCAAAAAGGAAGTTCTCACGATCAGCTGTGGATTCAGAAGTCATACATGCACAACAACCCAACAACCAGCATTCCAATAAGTATTCCTCCTACACCTATTACCCTATATGTTTCGTCAATATTTCTAAGAAACGTCTAAGAATCAGGTGAAACATTTTGGCATGCCTAGTGGGACCCATCCGGGGTTCCTTTCATTTTATTCATTCCTAGGAAAAGTTGTCTGTTTGTTTCCCTTCTGAAAAGCATACACATTAATTTTCTTCCTTGGTAACCCTCTTTTTCTTTCTATTCGCTCTAAAAGAAACCCTTTTTTTGGTGTACATAAAAATAATCCTTTCTTCTTATTTTCTGCATTTTAGTGAAAGAGCATCCCTCTTCCTATTCATCCATTTGTGTCATCGAACTTCATATTTTGATTTGGACTAAAAATAAGTGCATTGCATTCTGATTTATCGCATTAGCTCACATTAATTGAGGGCAACCTATACATTGGAAGTCATTCCTAGCTGATGGTTGACAAACGAATCATAGAAAGCACATCTCTCTCTCTCTCTCTCATTCTTGCCACCTTGCACAAATTCTAAACAAATACATATTCTTAAACAACATCTTTCCTAGGAACGCATATCAACGATTGCACTGATATGAGGATTGGCAGGTACTCCCCAGCTCACTGCTCTGTCGAGTCATACTTCAGAATATAGCCCGCCCCCCGCCATAACATACCTGAAACCTCACCTTTTAGATCTCCTTCTTTGTAGGAAGACATCCTCACCAAAAAATTATATTCTACAGTTCATGAGTCAGTCCTTAAATAACATAAGCTAAACAAACATAATAGAAAAGGCACTCTTAGGATCACATTTTTCTTAGTGTTTTTGTTTGGCTTGCATTTTGAGGTGAGAGGTCACGTTCTTCATTCTTCTTGTTTATCCTTGCATGCTCATCATCATAGTTGGTGTATTCCGGCTTCATCTAAGGGTACTTGGACCATATTCTCATCATTCTCAGAATTCTGGGTCCGATTCCACATCAGATTTTACTTCACAACCATTTTCCTTTCATCACTGTTTCAATTTCATAGTGACCAGTGTCGGTCAAGTGACTTTCGTCAGTTACCCCCTGACCGTCGTCGGTTTTACCCAACCATCGTCGGTTCACTGTCATTTTGGTTAACCTACCTAGAAGGACATTTATTCACCTTCTTCAACTTTTTAGAGTCCCTGTCACTCGTATCATTCCCATTGACCTTGTAAAACTCATCAGGTTTGGCATACCTGTAAGATTTGACCTTACACCTTGTTTTTGACTCACTGTCCATTTCCCAAAGTGACCAGCATCGGTTACCCCTAACCGGTGTCGATTTACCCCGACTGACATCAGTTATCCTGTGCCACTTTCCAGCCAACATTTCATACCTAGTCCACTTTTTACCACCTGTTTCACCTGTTCTCATTGTTTTCTGTGTCATTTACAGAGAAGCGGCCTAACTTGATCAATACTAGTTCACATGGTGTTGACTTAAAGACAAGCTAGTACCCTTGTATTCCATTCCATGAATGCCAATTTGGCCATGTAGATGGTATATCATGTTAGGGAACATCCTATACAAGAAGGAATATCATTAATAAATGTTTCCAAGATCAAGAAAAATCATGGATATGGTATGCCCAGATTTTACAGGTTTTAAGGAAACATGCAATGCTAGATTACAAGATTCAAATTCTTATTTAAAGTAAAAATCTACCTATGATGTGGTGTGTACATGGGAAAATATATTTTGATAACTTGATTGACATTACCTCGTGATTTAAAGGAGGCTCTTTACTTTTTCTAACTTGAATTTTTTTCATTTTGTGCATCTTCTAATTCACAATGTGCAACGGTATAAAGAACATGACTTTTGTAACTACCATCGAGTAAAGGGTCATAGTGACGGTAATTGCATCACTTTCAAAAACATTATCCAAGAAATGCTTGAGAAAGGCAAGTTAACCATGGATAATCCTAATGCACCTGCCAATCAAAACCTACACATCTTCAAGAAACCATTTCCCAATCATGCCCCTTAGTCTGATCAAACCGGTGAGACCTCAACTCATGATACCCATACCCGCGAGGTCTGCACTATTTTCAGTGATGCCCCTGTTGCTTCCCAATTACCCCATATGCCTTCCATAGAAGATATTCTAGCCCGAAATCCTCCTTCCACATCGGAACCAACCTCCCCTATTCCTTCACCCATAAAGGAACACCTTTCACCTCCTTCCTCACTCGTGGAGGATCCCTTCACTAATATCGAGACCATTTTACCTCTAGCTTCTCCACCTAGGGAACCTACACCCACAATACTTCTTCAGTTCATGGAGGATACTTGTTTGCCTCCATCATCCACATAGGAGCTCCCACCATCTCCTCTACCTATAGAGGAACACCCATCATCTCCTCACCCTATTACAGACCCAATAGAGATACCTTTGCCTCTAGGCGAGCCTTCTCCTTCAGCTACCCAAGATCCTGCAAACCTACTTTTAGTTCTCTTACCCACGGAAGCTGAAGCTAGCCAATTCCCCATCTCTAAGACACATTTTACGGGAATTGCCATTAGGTACTCATCAACTCCACCTACAGACATGCCATTCTCACATTTGTCCGATCACTTAGATTATGTGGATAGAACCTTACTTTAGGGGCACCTTTTGCTTCCTGTCTCAATGCAGATGCAGATGTCTTGCTGATACCTCCACTATCTACCCAAAAATATTTCGACCAATCCAACTGAACACAACCACCTCTATCACAACTTCTTACATGACACCCATCAGAACTCAACACGTACCCTTACCCATAACCCAATCTACATCTAAATCCAAACCCACACATACATCATCTTCCTCGACTAAACCTATCACTACCTTAGGGGTCACCCTAACCACCAGCCTTACTCATCCACCTATCAAACTAGATTTAGCTACATCCTCCAAAGTCAACACCACACATACTCTGGCACCCAAACAAAAGAACCAAATCCATAGTCATACTCTGGCTACGCCAATCACACATGCACCGGTCCCATCCGTCTTAGGACCTCAACTTCCCAGTATGGTTAAGAAACTTCCACCCATCAATAAAAAAAAAACACAACAACCCCCTCCTTCCTCGCAAACCTCTAACCTACCCAAGTGCCCGACATGACTTACACCTACACTTGTAGCATCTTTACCACCCATACCCCCAATACTCTCTGGAACTTCTTCACTACCCACTATAATTCAATCTTTTTCTCTCACACCCCCTGCTCGACCCCCATCATCTACCTTCACAACGCCCCCATTATCCCCCTTGGTAACTTGTCCTCTTCCCCCATTTTTTTTTCCTTCTAGATCCCGTGCACCCATATTACCTTTACCCAAAAAGGTGCAACCCAAAGACAAAACTCCGCTACCTCCCAATAAGGTAGTCAAAGCAACCATACACCCTCCTGCCCGTTCATCTACCATACTCCTACAAAAATAAATATGACCAACACCCAAGACTACTCCAGCACCCAAAACCATGGCTCAACCCACTCCCCCTCTTGCAAGGACCATTCCTCAACAATCAACCATACCTACACCTAAACCCACTTTCACTTCCCATTGCAAACGACTAGCAGGGTCCTATGCCAAAATATTAACCAACCTCCTTGAGACTTTTGTTATCACATTACCGCCACTTAGACCTTACAATCCCCTCAAACCCAAGCCAAAAGGGTTTGATGACACTAAAATTTATGCCTACCATCGTGTGCCAGGGCACAATGTGGAGAACTGCAAGGCCTTAAAAACCATTCTTATCTAGTTGTGTCCTCCAGAAGCTAACTTTGATAATGATGACCTTCTCAATCAGGACACTGCTTCACTGACACCCATTCCCATAGTCCTTCCTTCATTGCCCACTCGACAACCGTGACCTCCACCACCATAGCTCCTAGAACCACCTTCAAGATTTGAAATTAATATGGTTCACATAAGAGAACTTGCCACACCATCACCCAAATGTCATTGTACCCAGCTCACCTCATAGGGTTTTTCTCCTCTGGTAGGTTTTTTCCCATCATGTCGTTATACCACTCACCCTACACCTCTGTTTGCCAACTCCCCTCAGATAAACATGATCCACGTTACTGCCCATGATTAGAAGGATAAAGGTAAAGAAAAGGTGACTGACTCACCGACTAATCCTATACCCAACATACCATCTGCACCACACCTAAGATTAGTATCCGTAGACCCACATACCCCATTTCTAATGGAGTCACACATCGCACCATGCTCAAACAATTACACCAATCTCCCCTCAAAATGTCCTTATATGACCTCATCCAAACCTCAGAATCACATCATCAAGCTCTCATGGAGGTTCTTCAATATATTGAGGTATTACCCAATGAATCTACACCCGTAGCCTCCATTATCACACCCCATCATGTAGCCTCTCTCACCAAATTGCCACCTTTATCCACACCACACCCTACTCATCAAGTAGCCTCCCTTAGCTTCTCAGAGGAAGAGATCGCACCACACCAAACGAATGACCCAGACCCAGCCCTCTTCATCTCTTTCCACATCAATGATAAACATGTACGACATGTAATGATTGATGGGGGTGCTCGTATTAATATCATTTCATCCCACGTATTCACTCAAATGCGCATACCTAACAATTCTTAGAGCAGCAACAGATTAACACAGGAAAATAATTTACTGATATTGTATTCAACTTCTTCAGCTCTTTCATACATTCAGAATAATATATATATAGGAGTAAGCTTTCCTATAAATATGGAGGTTGCTCAACAACACTCCTATTCTACGTGACCACAAAACAAGAATATTGTTATGATTTGTTTATAATAACAAATCTATAACAATCCAACCATATACTGTTTACACATTACACATTTAATAATAATAATCACAAATATATATTTGCTCAAATATGTGAGCACTACGATATTAAATCCTAACATTCCCCCCCTTAGTGCGAACATGGGGAAAACACCATCTTTAACCAAGCAGCATGCCGCTCCGTAGCTTGCACATGGTCTCGATCCTCAACACTGACTGTGGGAACTACATCATCCAGGGACCGTTCAACCTATTAGATGAATACATGAATTGGGACCATTCAACCAATTCACATCAACCATCAAATCAGTCTGATCAAGAACACTTCCTGCAATAGTATCAATGGTGCAAATCATTATCATCTCGGGGGACACACAAGCACTGTACTGTACACAGGAACATGTATGCTCATCTGTTCTTATTCATCACACAAAACACCAAGATGTCACTAAAGCAGTTTGCGGCCTCTGAGGTAGTGACGAACTCAAGGACGCTGACTGTCCTCCTGCCTCCGTTGCCTCCATCCTCCAAATATACATACCACTTAGGTCAGAGAAATGTGCTTAGACTTCTTTTCCGAACTTCTCATTTTTCGTAAAAGATGGTCTTTGTATTCTTTAGCTGTCAACCTTTTTCTTTTTAGAGCTCTAGGTGGTTCAAATTCGCTGTCACCTTCATATCCTTCTTCTAAACTGAATTTTCTTGATCCTTAATATTTTTTATGTCACTCTCTATGGTAATTGGTTCCATGAGAATACATTGTTTTCTTCTTTTCTTGACCATAGTGAGATAACGAATAATTACCTAGACAAACTGACAATAAATAACGACACTTTAGACTCAAAACTACAATACGAATATTCCTAAGATCACCTATTTGACACTTTTACAAACAAAAGACTATAAGACCGAAACAAACATTGATTATTTGAAATAACAAAATTTTGACTTAATAAGACTCGACCTGTTAAAAACAATGACGAAAAGAGTAAGAAGATTTTATAAAATAATATTATGAGACAACACAATTAGATAACAAAGAAACTTTATAATGGAGGCCAAAAACAACCTAACCCATAAACAAATAATGAAAAGACACATAGACCAGATAATATTGACAAATGACTAACAAAAATAATTCCTATCGACTTAATAATGCACGGATATAAACTTTTAATCTAGACAAACAATAATATAAAACTATTATTTCTAAACTTAAATCACTAAATCCACGTGTCTTTTCTAATCTTATATTCTGCAGACTTTATCAAATCTCATCAATCAAGGTGAGGAGACTGGTGAATGTTGAATCACCCATATTAAGGCAAAAATCTGGGACATCTTGATTTGGAGTGACGTATTGGCCGATCTTAAGACTTTGACGCCTGCTGGCATGTGATACCAAATAATGGTGGCTTGTGCAGCACCGAATTCAATTCCACGATTGAGAAACCGAACCAGATTCGCCACCCAAAGGAGTCTAAGCTATGGCTCGAAGTTCCAAAGATATGATTGTGTGGCTATGGAAAATCCAACGCTTTGGAGACTCACATGTAGATCAAACCAGTTCCAGCGACTGTACATGCACAAAAAAAACGTGACAGCTAAACTTGTCTGCTAAACATTCTAAACTGCGAAAATGTGGAGCTCGATTGACACGTTCTGTCAACCAATCAACATGTTCACAATGCGCTCGGTTATTTGGCTTTAAGTACGACTGCTTCCAAGTGATAGATCTGGCCTATCGATTAAAATAAATCTGTACACCTCCCACTGTAGAATTACCCGTTAAATGACATGCAAATGACAAACTGTGCGTTCCTTTTATCTGGCTGACTGTAATATTAACGAACGAATGCTTCATAATTCCTCAATCTTCATGCCTTCCAAGAAAGAGATATGTTCCATAATAAAATAAACCACTTTCTCTCAAAAGACTCTCATTATAGTCACAATCTGCTGTGAGAAAACCTGGCTCTGATACCAAATCTTAGAGCAGCAACAGATTAACACAGGAAAATAATTTACTGATATTGTATTCAACTTCTTCAGCTCTTTCATACATTCAGAATAATATATATATAGGAGTAAGCTTTCCTATAAATATGGAGGTTGCTCAACAACAATCCTATTCTACGTGACCACAAAACAAGAGATCGTGCCACACCACAATAATAATCCAGACCCATCCCTCTTCATCTTTGTCCACATCGATGATATACATGTACGATGTGTAATGATTGATTGGGGTGCTAGCATTAACATCATTTCATCCCATGCATTCGCTCAAATGCGCATACCTGACAATTGCATGCATAAACATCCTGTCATGTTACATTCATTCAATGACACTATCACCTCTACACTAGGAACCGTCATCCTCCACATTCGTGTGGGCCCCCACACTGATCCCAAAATTATTTTATGTCTTGGAGGGAGAATTTTAATATAAATTGTTGCTTGATAGACCTTGGATTCATGTCATAGGTTGCATTCCTTCCACTTTGCATTGTTGTGTAAAGTTTGAACATGAAGGACACACCTATACCATTCCAACTGATCCATCACCTTTTAAAACATGTAACATGCTTTACCCGACCTAATGATGTGCTTATACCCATTAAGGTGTCTACCTCCATGACCCCTACCACTTCACCTACACTTCTTCTTACCAGTATAGTCACCACCTCCACCACACATGCCTCTTCCACTCCTACCGTTGCCACAACCTCCATGGCCAACCTATCAGTCTCCTAATCTATTAACTCCACCTCTACATTGACCTCCGAACACATCATATATTCCCGCTAGCCACATACCAACCACCGATCCCTTAGAAGGTGTTTTTCAGCGCCTCACTCTAGGGGAATACTGCATATACAGTGTCAACACATTCCTTGCTCCATAACAGTATGGAAGTCTTCACCAACACCCTCACTATGATCATCGCATAGGAGAATGCCTCCTTTATGGTCATCCTCATCCTTCATACCAGTCTCACCTATGGGGGACTTGATACTACCACGTATACACCCGAACCACCATCACAAACCTGCCCATTTTCTACTGACTTCCAGACTCTCACCAATCACCATTTTACCCACACCTTCCTACACCGATGTGCGTGGAAGGGTTTTGGTTTTGGATTTTATGAGAAATTCCACCATACCGTTATTACATGTACTACCCGCAAACATAACGACCGTAGTGGTATTGGCTTTCCTGAACCACCTACCAAACATTCCCGCATTGAACTCATTAAGGAAATCAACCCTTCTCCACCTTCTTCACTCGCTTTGCCTTCATCACCCCCTTCACCGATGGAGTCGATGGATCCTGAATCTATCCCTCATAAAAAAATTTTTATAAACACTATTTCCTTGGGGCCTTTAACTTGTTAATGCGAGGGTGAAGCTCCTTCCTCTCTTCCCTTCTTCTATCCTGAAATGATTGATGATGATACACCTTTAATTAATGTCGTTCAATGTCAGGATGATGAATCTATACTCACCTACCTTGGTGCAGAAGACTCATATATTCATTGATCATTACCCTCTGAGACACAAACCATGTTTAATGAATCAACTATCGAAATCAACATTCATACTCTCTAGAACCCGCACATTCTAAATATTGGCCAATGTTTGGATGCTACTAAACAAGAAGCCATCACTTCCTTTCTCAAAGATCATAACGATGTTTTTTCTTGGTCTTATGTCGACATGCCTGGTATTGAGCCCACCATAGTAGTCCACAATATCATAACTATTCCTGATGCCAAACCCATCAAATAAAAGTTGAGGAAAATACACCCTCGCATTTCCCTTCTCATCAAAGAAGAACTTCAGCACCTTCTTTCTATTTCCTTCATATTACCCATTGATTATCCTCATTGGATTTATAACATTTTCCCTGTCACTAAGGCGACAGGGGGACTCTACATTTGCACGAATTTCCATGACCTCAACCTAGCCTGCCCAAAAGATGACTTCCCCTTTCCCGGTATTGATCAATTAGTTGACCTTACCACTTGGTCACGAGATGCTATCACTCATGGATGGCTTATTGGGTTTATAACCAAATCCTGCTTGCCCCAGAGGATCAACACAAAACCGCGTTCATCGCCCCTTGGGGGACATTCTGCTATTGCGTCATGCCTTTTAGCCTTAAAAACATTTGTACCACATATCAACGGGCTATGACTTACATATTCCATGATATCATGCATCGTATATTGAAAGATTACATGGGTGATCTCCTGGGCAAATATAAATTCCGCTTCGAGCACCTTGCCGTCCTCAAAACCATATTTGAACCGTCGCATTAAATATTGTGTTTCGCCTTCAGCCTAAGAAGTGCATCTTCACGGTCCTCTCAAGAAAAATCCTTGGGCTTTATCATTTCCCTACATGGTATAGAATTTTACCCTGCTGAAGTAAAGGCCATTCTCAAAATGCCTCTACCTAATAACCTTAGACAACTCCGTAGCCTGCAAGGTAATTTGTACTCTATTCGACTATTTCATTTCACAATTATCTGATCGGTGCCAACCATTTCATCATCTGCTCAAGAAGGATGTATCATTTAAATGGGATGATGACTGCCACAAATCTTTTGAGGCCTTCAAAACAATACCTTCTCCAACCACCTGTACTCATTCCACCTAAAGATGATCAACCTTTCTACCTATACATCTCAGCTATTGATCACTCCTTGGGAGCCATGCTCGCTGATCGCGATGAATAACACACGGAGCAGGTGGTTTATTACATAAGCCATACTCTTTTGGATTATGAAACCCGATACACCCATCCCGAAATTTTTTGCTTAGCCTTAGTATTTTGTTGCCACTGAACTCCACCATTACCTACTCAACCAAAAAAACCTATATTGTGACCAAAACTGACCCCTTACACTTCATGTATGCCAAACCTTATCAAAATCAACGTGATGCACGATGGCTTATGCATTTAGATAACCTTGACCTCAAATTCATTCATTAAAAGTCCATCAAGGGCCAAGCTATCACCGACCAATTGGCCGATGCACCTATTTTCAGAGGATCAACCCTCTAATTTTGACTTTCTAGACGAGTCAATTACTACCCTTTCCTTGGACGAACCCACTTACCAAATGACACTCTTCTTCGATGGTTCCAAGTGTCAACGTGGGGGGGGGGGGGGGGGGGGGGCTGGTATTATCCTCATTCCACTTGATGGTGTACCCGTGCCTTTGTATTTCAAACTAGATTTTGATTATACAAACAACATCACCGAATATGAAGTGCTCGTATTAGGTCTCCAAGCCGCCTATGCGCTAGATGTCAAATCAATCAACATCTTTGGTGATTTTTGATTGATCGTATGAACCAAGTCAATGGTATATACTAATGTCATAATGAGATACTTTAAAAGTATAAACATCATGTAGACATACTTTTGACCACCTTTGACCATTACACCCTACAAACTAGTCCCTTGTTCAACCAACAAATTTGCAGAATACCATGGTCTACTTGGCTTCCCAAATACCCACTTCACCCACCGATTCTAAAATCATTTGTAACCGTACAATGACTCTAATCACCCTCTTACTTACCTCACAACGTTTCCTCCATTGGAACCACTCACCCTTGACCCGAGCAACCATGTGGTATAAACAATACTCTGACTATCTTTCTCTCTCCATCTTACCCCCTAATCTCACCCATAACGGACAACGCGCCTTCCTTACAAAGGTCTCTCGTTATGTCATCATGGGGGGCCTCCTTTATAAGCGTGGCTTTGATGGTATTTTCTTACAATGTCTCACGAGTTCTGAAATTCCCTATACCATTAAGGAAGTTCATGATGGCATATGTGGATGTCACTTTAGTGGCCTTACTATTACTAAGCGTATCCTTTTCCTAGGCTATTACTGGCTGAACCTTAACCTTGGTTGTTGCAACTACGTCAAACATTATATAAAATACCAACAACATGCCAACCTTCATCATACACCCATTCATGCCTTATAGGTCGCTCGTGACCTTTCGCCCTTCTCTTAATGGGATTTGGATCTTGTCAGAGAGATTAACCCCCATTCTTCCCAACGACATAGCAATAGATCATCGCTGCAACCAAATACTACACAAAATGAGTGGAAGCCATACCACTCATCTCCACGAAAGCCGAGAAGATATGTGAATTCATCAATCATCACATCATTTGTCACTTTGGTGTTCGTCATTGCCTCATCACTGACAACTGGAAAACAATTTTTAAAAATAAAACCCTACAAAAACTTTTTGACGCCTTCAGCATTTAGCTAAGTTTCTCATCTCCTTATTACCCATAAACCAATAGCCAAGCTAAATCCACTAACAAAACCCTAAAAAAATTTCTCATGAAAGTGGTTAACAATACCAGGAAGGATTGGCATATGCACATTCCTTTTTCCTTGTGGGCATACCACACTAGTATTCACAGCTTCCACTGCTGCCACACCCTTTTCTCGAGTCTACGATATAGAGGATGTTCTACCTCTAGAATTCTAAATTCCCTCACTCCACGATTTATCTCCATGACATGCTTACACTGATGATGAATTTTGTCAAGACCGTTTAGCACAGCTTGATTTATTAGAGGCACATCTTCTTAATGCTCTTGAACACCTTCAAGTTTACCAAAAACGTATCAAATGTGCCTATGACAAATGTGTCCATGAATGAACCTTCCAAGTTGGTGACCTTGTCCTGAAAGAAAATCAACATGTAACCAAAATAGAAAAAATTAAATGGGGAAAATTTGCTCCTAATTAGCTTGGACCATACATCGTGACTCATAATTATGGATCAACTGCTTATCATTTATCTTCACTCGATGGTAAACCTGAACCTAAACCCCTTAATCCTTTGCATCTTCGACCATTCTATTGTTGAATTTTGGTCCTACCTCACCTTTTGTTTCTTTCCATGCTCGTCCCTTGAGTGCCATCCACTTCGCTACATCCTCACTAACAATTAAACAAGAATCATGTGAGTACCCGTCACATTTTATCTTCTCTTGAATGTGTGTACCATGATGCTACTCATAGCATGATTCTCATGGATACTTTTTTTCCACCTTTAGATGAGATCCCATGGTTGTTTCACCCTACTTTTTGAATAAGAGTCCTATTATTCACCTTGGTCTTGTCCATGACTTCAAATCCCTCACATGGGACCCAACTCCTTGAGTCAAAATTCTCACAAAAAGATGACTCCCTCAAAAGGACATCTTCCTCTCAGCAATCGTTGTTGTAAATAGACTGCTCCCTCGAAGGACAAACTATGTAAAAAAAGAGAAGAGAAAAGTGGAAGCTTCCCGCATCGATCAGCTTCATGAAGACCTCAAGGAGTTAAATTCCTCATCCCATATAGACTTCCCGCATCGATCAATCTATCTCAAATACAAGTCAAAACAGAAGAATTTTCGTCATGGACTTGCCCATTGTGATCTCAGATCTTTTTCCTAAAGAGCATGCTACCACATATCATATAAAATTTAACCACCTTTCACTTTTCTCACCATTCCCACTCCCCTTTCATACCGCCTCAAGGGACCTCTTGGAAACCAATATATTTTGTGATAATGTGACTACTTTTCACCTTAGAACAATCAATCATGCAATGTCTTTAGGGTCTTACGTTCATCACCTCCTCCAAGGTATGATCTACTTGGTATGATCCTAACCAATCAGGTGGCTTTATTGCCTCCTCTTATCTTTTAAACGGCGTTATTTACATTTTGAATACCTTATACAGGATTTGGTCCTCAACACTTACCTTTGGGGTAATCTTCTTCTTTTGCCACAATCAACATCACCTATACCAATTTGCCTATAACCGACACAAACCTCACAGACCTAAACCCACAACATGCCTAAAACCTACCAACTCATTTTCATACCCCCTCATATTCTTCCCTAGCTTATGGGAGAACTACATCAGCTTGAGGTCCCTTTTCGCCAGGACTATGTAGGCAACACTCTGAGGGCATGGGGCCCCTGGAGGTTAGCTCGGCCACTCTCTACCCTAACTAATCCATCTTTTCATCTTCCTAAAATCACTTTTTTCCCTTACGTATTTTCCTTTTTATATCACAAAATTGGAAATTAAACCACACAAACAACAAGTTGCAACACATTTTTATCATCAACACAACATACATTTATTATGACTACCATTTCTCTACCATCATCATGTGTATATTATAACACATCTCATACATGAAACATTTTATCATTCATTGCACAAAATAATGAATCAAAACTTCAACTACTTTAAACACAACCATGCCTATTACCTAACACAACCATGCCTAAACCAACCTGACTCGATCCATGCCTATTACCTAACACAACCATGCCTAAACAACCCTGACTCGATCCATGGCTATTCGAACCTGACCCGATCCATGCCTAAGACCTGACTCGATCCATGCCTAAGACCTGACTCGTTCCATACCTAAACCAACTTGACTCCATCATGCCTCACTCACTCAAGTTTCCATCCATATCATGACAACAAAATTAAAATTCTCATAAAACACCAACAAATCATCATGTATCTCATCATATAAATAAATGTGTATCTCAATACAATATACATGGATATCCCATCATGTCTATCTCAAAATAAATCAATGGCACGTAGGCCGATACTCAATACAAAATGTCACCGGCACATAGGCCAGTCTCATATGCAATAAAATAATAAACCAATACAAAATCTCTTCGGCGCGCAGGCTGGTATATGCTCAAAATATACACAAACTCTCGTACATCCTCACTATCTTCGGCACGCAAGCTGGTATATATCAAAAAATGACTACCATACATAAAAAATTAGGAGCCATATATCAGGCATCTCGGTGGATATCCTCCATATCTATATCTCCCCACCCATCAGAGGTGGTGGCTGGGTCCTTGTTGGCGCCTCACCTGAAGCTGGTCTCCATACACTAGTAGCCTCTCCCTGATCTGGCCTTGGAGCTCAATGGACCCATGTGCTCTCCACAATGTGAGCGCAGGATCTATTCCTCTCACTCGACACCTATTGTGCTTAGTACTCTCCATATGATAGAAAGACTATCCCAGCTGCCATCAGCTGGTCCTGGTAGTATCTGGCCTCATCTAGGGCATCCCCTAACCTGGATATAGGCATGGTCTGTGGTGGCCCCATAGGCCTCGTCCTTGTACCTATCCTGCGGGACTTTGTCTCACTCCTACCTGTGAACTGGGACCCAGTCCCGGTGCCTGTGGTGGTGCCCCTGTCCCTGTGCCTGTATTTGGGCCTATAAGGCCGTAATCTATGCCTAGGATGTGGCCAACTAGCCCTGCAAACCTACCACTTGTGCCTATAATGCCGCTACCTGACCATCATCCTCCCCTTTGTCTTCATCCCCACCACCAGCCATCTGGGTCTGTAAACTAGCCACCTGTACATGCAGCTCTGCTACCTCTACCTTTGAGCTCACTAGCTGTGTCTGTACCATACCCAACTGGGTAATTAGAGTAGCCACCTACCCCTGTAGGGCATCTCTCTGCACCGTGATGGTGGCTAGATCTGGCTGCCCCGGTCTGGGTGGTATGGCTCGTAAATGCACCACCCACCATTGTCTGTACCTACCTATGACCCTGACATCATCTATCCGCCAGTCCACTACCTACTCCTCCTGCCCTATGGGCACTTTCGGCTGTGGTAGAGGTAAGGGCCTCTCCACGTTGTCTCTCTAGTACTGTGGGAAGGGCGGAGGCATGTCCTGTAATAACTCGAACTGCCACCTGAATCTGTCCACCGGGATCATCTCGTGCTCCTCGGCACGGCGACCCTATATCCATCTCAATAGCTAGAGCTCAGCTAGCTCCTCATGCATATGCCTATATGATGGGTGTAGACACCCATAATTACACCTAAACAATTTAAATACTTAAATTGCGCTAATTATCTATATTCTGGTAAATTGACAACATATTGTCAATAACACTCATTTTCCCTCATATCATCATTAATTAATTACACTAAGCTAATTAATTAAGTCACCTATCCAACAAATACCCTAATTAACAACCTTCTATTAATAAATCACCCCTTCTACCTAGACTAATTAATTATTATTAATTAATTAGCTTTCCCTTCCATTTAACCAATAAATCAATATTTTCTAAACAATAGAAAATTGTTTCACAAACAAAAAAACAATAGAAAATTGTTTCACAAAAACCTAAACAATAGAAAATTGTTTCACATAAACCTAAACAATAGAAAATTGTTTCAAAACACCAAAAACAATAGAAACTTGTTGCATGAAAACAAATCTTACAAAAAAATTTACTTACATTTGTTAGGATTCATCTTTTCTTGCTTAGATTAGACTTATTCTTGATTTTGCACATTGAGGTGTGTTTGTACATGCTAGTGAATCCTGGTGCGTTATTATGTTATTTCATTGTGTTCTTTGTTAGCATTTAATTGTGTTTATTGTATGTGCATTGTTTTGTTATCACAACATCACATTACCATCATTATCATCACATCCAACATCATCTATACATCATATATTAAGAAAAGGCTAAGTATACATCATACATGAATGCTAAGCTAATCATCACATATCGTATCATCAAATGGAGGCAAGAGGGATTGCAAATATCAAAATCTATCCCCCCCGTACCCTTACCATCATATCATCCCATCCACTAAGTATAGCACATCTCATAAACAAAACACATGTAATACATCAACAAGATCATGATACATAAACATGTCAAATCAAATCTGAATGCATCTTAAACATAGTTATCTATCCATGAGAAACAGTAAACAAATTTCCATCTCATATATATATATATATATATATATATATATATACGTCAAAAAAATTCAAAAATAGGGCAAATTTTTTCACAAAATCCTAAAAAGTAAAAAACCTACAAAAATGGTAACTTGTTTATTACGACTGAAACTTGTGTCTTGCACATGGTATCTTTTCCATATCCTACTGGTTTGTTTCACATCTTCCCCAATTAATACGACTCGTAGATTGCCAAATTCACAACCATTCACAAAGCTAGTTTCCTGCTTCATTTGTACTCTGGGGCACATTTGTTGCCTGGTGTTGTTTTGTTGTGCAAAACACTTTTTACTTGGACTTAATGTCCACTATCATTTCCCCTTACACGTATCCTTGCTCAGTGCATCATTTTTAACCCTTGTCATCAATCACAAACATGTGGATCTCTTCAACTTGATAACAAAACATTTGTACAACTGTCTTAACCGTTGTTGGGTTGGATATGTGCATTTGTACTTGTTTTCCCTGTTAAATGAGCTTGTTTCCTTCTCGTATTGCATTGCATTTTGTATGTGGCGAGGAGTTGGTATTTTTAGCAATGGAAAATTATTCATAGTATGGCTTTTCATGTCATTCTACCTTTGTCGTATGCTTATATTTTTCATAAGGACCGACACCCATAATTACGCCCAAGCAATTTAAATACTTAAATTGTGCTAATTATCTATCTTCTGGCAAATTGACGACATATTGTCAATAACGCTCATTTTCCCTCATATCATCATTAATTAATTACACTAAGCTAATTAATTAAGTCACCTATCCAAAAAATACCCTAATTAACGACCTTTCGTTAATAAATCACCCCTTCTACCTAGACTAATTAATTATTATTAATTAATTAGCTTTCCCTTCCATTTAACCAATAAATCAATATTTAATTGATTTAATCCCCTTCTAATAGCCTAAATCGTACTAATATTCCTCTAATTAGCTTCTATAAGCTTACATCTACCTATTAGTTAATCACCTTTGATTAATTAAAACACCCCCAACTCCCATGACTTGCTAAGCATAAATTAAACCCTTCTAAAGTAAGGTTACCTTTTATAAAGCAACCTTATCCATTCCTAATCATGTTTTACCTTTATCCCACATGCAAAGGGATGAAGTGTTTCCTTTATCCATTGGGCTATATAAGGAGCCCTCCTTCTACCTTTATACCTACACCTAAACTTCTTGAGAAGACAAATGCAAAGCATATAGCAAAATAGACTAAAATCTTTCCTTTGTTTTCTTGAGAGTTCATCATCTTGAAGAGTTTAAGCCTCTTTCCTAAGTGCTTAGGTCATATGGGAGGTGTCAAAAGGGTCTTGTAGCCCAACTTTGACAAGCCCTCATTCCTAGGTTCTTGGAATACCAAAGACAACCATTTTTTATTGCCATGGAGCCTACTTAGGTCCATTCATTTATTTGTTGTTAGAGAATAGAGGATTTAGATGCTTAACATTGTTAGTTTCAAAGTTTTTGTATATGATGAATGTTAGCATCTAACCTTGTTTAATTCTTATCTTGATGGTGCTTAGTATGTTGTTTAATTTTTGCTAATTAAGGATATTTAGGTGTTAGTCTTTTACTTATATTAGCATTAGTTTAAAAACAACTCATGCACACATTTGGCATGCCCGGTGGGACTTACTCCATTGTCCTTTGCACTTAATTTCAAGTTTTTGTAGTTAAGTTTCATTTTTGGCTACTAACCCTCTTTTACACATGTTGATCTAACTTGTTTTTCTTAACTTGTTTTGTTGAGTTTACATGTATTTAGTCTTCCTTGTAGGTATAGAGGAGGTGAAGTGCTATCAAAATTAGAATTGATGGGAAAATTTCAAGATTTCTCCATGTTTTCATTTTTAGAGTTTACTTTTTCAACATTCTACATGCTAGTTTTGTCAATTTTTTAAAAATTTTAAATTCTTGAGCATGTAGGTTAGTGTTTGATAGTGTTGAGTCTTCTATTTACATATTAATGTGGTGGGTTGCTGTCAAAATTAAATCTTGGTGAGAAAATTTCAAGATTTCATCATGTTTTCATTTTTAGAGCTTACTTTTTCATCATTCTACATGCTAGTTTTGCCAATTTCTTGAAAATCTTAAATTCTTGAGCATGTATGTTAATGTTTGATAGCGTTGAGTCTTCTATTCATATATTAATGTGATGGGTTATTGTCAAAATTGAATCTTGGTTGGAAATTTTTTCCCATTTTACAGATTAAGGGACGTTTTTTTTTTACATTTTTTGAGTGCATGTCAAGTGCATACCCGTGAGCATAAGAGCATATGTGTAACCCATCTTCCAAAGGCCATAACTTTTTCTCATAAACTCGAAATGACTCCATTTTTTTGTGTTGGAAAGGTATTGAAGTTAAATATGCAATGGAAACATAAATTTGGGATTTATACTTACAGAAATTATAGGTTTTTCTGTTAGTTTAAAACTAGTCATTTTCTAATATGTCTAATGTTTTGATGAATGTTGTATTTCCATGCTTACTTGATTTAGACCAAAGTGTGTGTATGCTCTTCTCTTGCACCTTTTGGTGATATTGAGAATCAAAAACAACTTTGATCTCTATCTTTTTAACATTGGGATTAAACTTGGAAATTTGATTATTCATTTTGCTTAAGGGAATGAACCTTTTACAAAGCATTTTTCAATGGTCCTTTGATTTGAAGTTTTCCATTTCTATATAGTTGGGATAAAGTTTGTGTATGATCTTCTCTTACACCTTAGGGTGATCTTGAGAATCAAAAGCAACTTTAGTCTTCATTTTATAATATTTGGTAAATTAGAAACTTCATCTTTTACTTTTGGTTTAAGGGAAAGAACATTTATCAAGATTTTTGTATGGTTCATTGATTGCAAAGCTTTTCTTTACTTTTTAGTTGGATTATTTGTTGTGTATGCTCTTCTCTTGCATCCTTGGATGATCTTGAGAATCAAAAGAAACTCTTAATCCTCTTTTAAATAATGTGATTTTCTTGGAGAACTACTAACACTTGAGTGCAGGACCTAAAAACGCTTGTCAAAGAAAGGAGGAATCAAAACGAAGTCAAAAACTACTAATACAATTGTTATACAGGTTGCCAAAAGGTGTTCAAGCAAACCACACCTAATTAAACAAGATAAAAATAACAACATATTCAAAACACTGTATTGTAGGTTTCAGAAAAGGGTACGTCCCTCTCCGCTCAACTGGAACATAACCCCTTTGGCATAACGCCTTAAGCTACAACAATGGGGGTGGTTCTAGGAACCCCAAAGTAGTCCACGCAAGAGGGAACCTTGTGGATGAAATGGGAAGTGCTCCACACTACCTATCTGACTAGTGATTCCTTTGTGAGATAGAGTTACAAGTTGTCCCTACGCAACCCTTTTAAGTACACGATGGATGCATTTACTGCCCACTGTGCTTGAAGGGGGCAAAGTCGAGATACTCCCAAGATAGTCAGGACTATTTGGGTAAATCGTCCCGCTCGTGGATAATCTTTGTAACACCTAGGATGAGAGAACCACCTAGGAAAATATACTTTGGCCAGGAGCCCACTTTGACCATTCTAAAATAGTGTTGAGTTGTGAACCATCTTTTTATTGCGAAATGTGTGACGCGTTACTTTCGCTTAGTTTTTACTTGCCTTAGGGCAAGGTGAAACTCTGCCAAAGTGAAGCCAGCATTTTTCATCCCATTTTTGATTTTCTTCCTTCACATTCTTTTGACACTTTGTTGATCAGAAGGAGGGTGACTACCTTTGTGTTACCAATTGATTGTTTCTGCCACTTTTTTGTCCGTTTACGCCCATCCATGTTTGCGGCTGGGTAAGTTAAACATCTAAAGTGCATAGAGATGTATTCATATCATTGGTGACCATTGTGATCTTGATACCCATGTCAAGATCGTCATTGTAGTTAGGCGTGGTTCATCATCTTGAACTTCCTTAGAAGGGTTAGCTTGTTTGTATCGTATCACTACAATTTTGATATTTACGTCTTGTTTCTTGTAAACTCGGCCTAAATATCTATATTGTAAGGTTACGCTGCACACATTTTAACCATTCCTAGCTATACTTTAAGCTTTTTAGTTTGATTCTATTATTACCTCTATTTTGAAGAGTGCTAGGTGTTACCACTCGTGCGTGTTATATCAATAGTACCTTGATATCAATACCTTACTTTCTCACAAAGTTTGGTTAACATATCTTGGTGATATTGTTGTGTCACTCACAAATTGTAATTGGCACTTTTTGAGATATAGGTCTTAATCAAGTTTGGACTCGCTTTTAGTATATCTTGTTAGGAGGTCACATTAACTTTTTGTATTTACTTACCTCTTGTTCATTCTCTTGAACTTGGCATAAGTGAGAACATCTTGTTAATTATCTTGTGACACTAAACTACTTTTCGAGACGTAGTCTAGGAGGTACTTCATTTGATAGGCTTAGATACCAAACATTTGTGTCACTGGTGATTTATCACTCTATCACATTGGTATTCTCACATTGTTATTCATTCATATTCTTGACAATTTATCTTGCATTTCACTTAGGTGTGGTCACAAAGTTTTGAACACATTTACAACTTACCTTAGTGAAACTTTTAAAAATCATGGCTCCCAAAACATGATTAGGACTCAAGAAACAAACATACGAGGAACAACAAGCGCAAGCTTGGGAAGCCTCAAACAGACAAGGGTCAAACCCTTTCATTGGACATGATCTAGGGCCTCTGTTTTCTACGGAAAAAGAGATAGAAGATATGGTCGATCATAGTGGTAATGAATTGGAATCTCCACACGTAGAATTTGACTTTGACCCCACTCTATTAGATGATTTTATCTTCAGAAATAAGGATAGAGTGCTAGCACGGGTCATAGAATTAGGGGCTAAAATGCCCACTGAAAGTGAAACAATCCCACCTGCGAATAACGCTTAATGAGGAAGAATGACCCCTTATCAACATGGAGGACATTTTGATGCATGGACATGCTTCTACCTCCAACATAGGAAATAATAAGATAGTGGGACATAGAATACCCTTTATCAAAGTGCCACGTAAAAACATGACGGGACATGAGAATGGTGAAGAACCTCCACAAGACGAGGAAGAAGAGGAACCCTTAGAACAAGAAACCACCATTCAACAACAGATTAGTAACCTAAGCCAACAATTAGCTTTGCTAACCTCTCATGTATAGAAGGAAGCAAGTAAAAACATTCAAAAGTCAAGGCTTAAGGTTAAGATCAATGAATTCCATAGAGAAAATCAAGAAGAAGATGATACGGGATATCGCCGAGTATATATCCCCGCTTCTCCCACTAGAGAACAATTGCTCACACAAGAGGTACAGTCTATGAAAGTAACACTCACAAGCCTTCAAGAGAGCAATATAGGGAGCATTAGAAAGTATCAATATGAAGAATTATGTCCCTATCCTTTTGACAAGATGATGACCCTTCAACCCTTTCCTAAGAAATTTGACATGCCAAAATTTGACAAATATAAAGGGAAAGGAGATCCATGGGATCATGTCAAAGATTTCTATATGGCATGTCAAGAGGTGTCCTACAGTGACAATTATCTCATAAGACTTTTTCCTAAGAGTCTAGGAGGTCAAGCCTTGGAGTGGTTTACACATTTACCTCGGGGATCAATTTTCACTTGGCCAGAATTGGAAGAAAGGTTTGTGCATCACTTCTCGTACAACATAGAGAGTGATGTCACCATGGAAGATTTATGTGGTGCCAAACAACGCCCTAATGAGACTTTCTCCAGCTTCCTCCAAAGGTGGAGAGGGATAGCTAGCCGCTTCCCTTGCGCTTTCCCTGAAAAATAGCTGGTTAGTATTTTTGTACCCAACCTCAATCCGGATATAGCTTTCCACCTCCAAATGCATTGTGTTCACACTTTTGAGGAGGTCATCGAAAAGGGGGTTCAAATAGAGAAAGATCTCATTGCAAAAGGAACTCTCAAGTCCCAATCTAGAGATAATCAAAATGTTAAACCCATGGAGAAGCCAAAGGTCTTTAACAAAAACAAAAATTGTGGTGGGAGACAAGATCACTGATTCCAAACGTGTTCAAACGGTCCAAACTGGTCAACCTTTTAAACTGACCAAAGGACCAATTCAACCACCACCAAAATGAAGAACATTCACTTCTCTTAATGAACCTTTGTTGGTTATACTAAAACAATTGGATGCAGCTCACATGATGACATATCCTATGACACAACCATTTGATGACAATGCTCCAAAACCTTCATGGTACAAGGAGCATGAATATTGTGAAATGCATCATGTCAAAGGACATAAGACAAAAAAATGTCTGCGCCTTTGCCATTATATCCAAGACCTCATCGACAATGGGGAGATAGAGGTGGACAACCCAAGAAAAACTCAGACACCCAACAAAAATATGGGGATATATAAAGAGCCATTCCCCAATCATGATAAATCAGAAAAGTCAAAGCCAGATCGGGGAGAGTCATCCCAAGGTTATAAAGCAGTGAATTACTTGTACACCAAAAAAGACAACAATCATTATGATTCGCTTATTGGATGTATTCGCTCTCCTACTGACCATGTCAACACCATCCAAATCAAGGGAAAGGATTGCGCCGTGGTAACAAGGTGTGCCTGCCTCGTGATTCTGGAACCTTCTCCATCAACCCCCCAAACTGGTAAATATAACCTCTTAGAGTAACTTGAGAAGACATCTGCTAAGATTTCAATCTTAGATCTTCTTAAGATATCCAATGTACACAAAGACATTCTGTACCAAACTCTTCAGGAGTTGAGAGTGCCATTAGAGGTTGATCCTACACATCTTCAAGCTGCAGTGGAAAACATCGTACCAAATGAACATATTACCTTCAATCATAGGGAGATCCCTACTGAGAATCCAAAACATAATCCTCCTTTATATATTAAGGTAGTTGTTACCCGCAGGAAGATCAAACGGGTGCTTGTGGATAATGGATCAGGGTTGAATATCTACACACTCAAGTTGGTTAAATAGTTAGGACATACTGAGGAAGATCTTGAGTCCAATATCATCACTATCACCGCATACGACAACATGGAAAGGGAGTCAGTGGGCACAATCACGCTGCCCATGGAGGTGGGTCCCACTTTCCATCAAACAAAGTTTCATGTCCTGGACTTGGAACTTCCGTATAATATGCTTCTAGGCCGACCATGGATTCATGCCATGTAGGTCGTGCCATCAACATTCCATCAGTGCATTAAATTGAAGCATGAGGGACACACCATTACAATACAAGGAGATTCAGAGCCCTTCGCTCACTGTAGAGCTCTCAATAGCTTTACACGAAGGGGCACATATGCATGTCCCTCTAATATAGTTGTTCCTCTCTAATCTGAGGCCATGGAATCCTAGATAGATTTAGATTCTCTCAGTTCTTGTGCCCATGGTGCGTCTACTTCAACATCTCCTTTTGATTCCTAGGAGATGAAAATCCTTGAATATGGCTACGGAGAATATAATGTGTAGCAAGCCCTCTTGGTTTCAAACCTCTCATTGTCACCCAAGACTAGAGGTCGACCCAACTATCACTTCAGAAGACCTAGAAATGAACACACTATTGGGTCATTCTTACTTAGAGGCTTGTTAGCTGAGGAAAAATTGCTTTATTCACCTACAACTTGGGTCCCAGAGGATACTCAGCCAACCTGTTATCAAACCCCTAAATACGAGAAATCTAGTAAAATGATGTACTCCATGGGCTACAAGGGCCTAGGATGTGGAAGAAATCAACAAGGACAGAGAGAACCGGTGCCTCTTCCACATTTCAAAATAAAAAGATACGGCATTGGGATTCGCCCTTATGGAGCACACCCCAATGATCAAGATGCTACTTTTTCTGAACGTGAGGATAGCTCTGACTATATAGATAGTGATACGGATTCCCATTGTAGCCAATATGAGGACCTTGCCTCCACAAACCTATTCATGAATAACGATGTCCTAACCATAACCCCTATAGAACCAACCCTTGACCTTGTTTACCCTTTGTTGAATGGGACCAACAATGTCTGTCACTAGTGAGTGATGAAGCATCAAACTGGGCATAAGAACATTCCCATTGGGACCAAAAAAAGGGCTTCTTTATTGACTTGGATACGCACTAAAGTCTTGAGCAAAACTTAAGAAATTCAACATAAAGCCTCCAAGTTGTCACAGTGAAAACCTCTTTGAGGCACTGGCCGATAAACAAATAAAAAAATCAAAGGACAAACAAAGTGACCATGCCAAGGATGAAAATCTTGTGGAGACATCCTTAGATGAAGATCTCAACCTTCCTCCCGATCCTACGTGTATGGAGGACTTGTCCAAATTACTAGTCAAGGAAACCATTGATATTAACATTGGTATAGAAGAGGACCCAAAGATAGTAAAATTGGGAGCATCGCTCTCGGCTAGAGAACAAAAGACATTCACTATGTTGTTATGAGAGTTCATCGACGTGTTCACATGGTCTTACAAAGACATGTCAGGATTAGATCCAACTTTGGTCATGCACAACCTAGTTGTGCACGCAAATGCTAAGCCTATCAAACAGAAGCTCAGAAAGATGCACCTAAGGGTAGCCTTACTAGTTAAAAAAGAATTGGAAAGATTACTAGCGGCAGGATTCATTCAGCCTATAGATTATTTTGAATGGATATCCAACATCGTCCCTATCTATAAAAAGCCTATCGGTATCAGAATTTGCATGGATTTTAGAGACATTAATAAGGCTTTCCCTAAGGATGATTTTCCGCTACCAAATATTGATATGATTGTGGATTCAATAGCAGGATACGAGATGCTATCTCTCATGGATGAATTTTTGGGATACAACCAAATCAAGATTGCTAATGAAGATCAGCACAAAATGGCTTTCACGACTCCTTGGGGTACCTTCTGTTATCAGGTGATGCCATTTGGTCTCAAAAATGCAGGAGCTACTTATCAGCGGGAAATGACGGTGATTTTTCATGATATGATTCATGATATCATGGAGGACTATGTGGATGACATCCTTGGAAAGTCCAAGACAAGAGAAAATCACCCTGTCTTTTACGGCGTATCGTTGAGCACCTACGAGAGTACAAGGTTAGGTTGAATCCAAAGAAGTCTGTATTTGGCGTGCTATCAGGAAACTATTGGGATTTATTGTATCAAGAAGAGGAATTAAGGTAGACCCCGCTAAAGTGTCTGCTATTACTGAAATTCCTCCACCTAAGAATATTAAGTAACTGCGTAGCTTACAGGGGAAAATTCAGGCTATCCGCCACTTCATCTCCCAACTTGCAGATATGTTCCACTCCTTCACCCACTTGCTTAAAAAGGATGTCACCTTCATCTGGGGATCAGAGAAAGAGCAGGCCTTTTCTTTTCTTAAACAATACCTGGCTAATCCACCTGCCCTCATGCCTCCAACTCCTGGGGAGCCACTCTTGCTTTATATCTCTGCTACGCAATTTTCTATTGGTGCACTACTCGCCCAATATGACCTAGGTCACAAATAAAAATTAGTGTATTATCTCAATCGCACTCTCATCGCTTATGAGCTCAACTATCCCTAAATTGAAAAAGCTTACTTGGCTATTGTTTTTACTTTTCAAAAACTCCGCCATTATCTATTGAATACCAAAACCAAGCTGATATCCAAAGTTGACCCACTCAAGTACTTGTTGTCTGAACCCGCCCTCACGGGTAGAATGGCTAATTAGATCATTCTATTAAGTGAGTTTGACATAGAATTTGTACATCAGAAGTTAGTTAAAGGACAAGTACTCACTGACCAGCTAGCAGAAGCACCTTTGCAAGGCACTGAACCTTTAAATCTGGATCTGCCAGATGCCTCATTACTATACATTGAATAATTTGTTGTATGGCAGATACACTTTAACAAGTCCTTTACTTTTCATGGTTCAGGTACGGGGGTATTCCTCATTACTCCTTCTGGCGACCCTATACCATAGGATTTTTGCCTGGGTTTTCCTTGCACAAACAATATTCCAGAGTATGAGGCACTTATCACAGGGATAAAGCTTGTTATCAAGTGGAACATTCATCATGTCAAGGTTGTGGGTGATTCTCAGTTAATTATCAAGCAAGTTAATGATGAATACAAGGTTAAGTATAACAAGCTCATACCTTACAAAAATCTGGTAGAAACTCTAAAGGAGTACTTTGTGCACATTACATTTGAACAAATTCCAAGAGCGCAGAAAAGATCAACAGATGCTATGGCGGCAGTGGGTTCTATGCTTCATATTCTGCCAGGGAATAATGACATGCCTTTCTTTGTAGAAAACTAATGCTAGCCTGCGTATGACATGTCAGAATCTTGTCTAGCTTGTGATGTTGTTGGTCCCAATTCCCCATGGTACGAGCCCATTTTTACCTTTCTCAAGGACAACACATTCCCTCTCGATATCTCTCATTCTAAGAAACAAAGCCTGATTCGCCAAATAGCCCATTACACCCTTTTAGGAGGTATGCTTTATCATCGTGGCTACGATGGGAATCTGTTACGTTGTCTTGATATGACAAAGTCGATCCAAGTGATCAATGAAGTACATGAAGGGGTGTGTGGAGCACATACAAATGGAATGGTTTTGGCCAAGAAATTTCTAAGAGTGGGCTATTATTGGCCTATAATGGAAACTGATTGTTGCAATTATGTTAGGAAGTGTGTACTTTGCCAAAAGTATGGAAACTTCATCCATGCTGCATCACAACCATTACAACCTATCACTACCCCATGGCCATTTTCTAAATGGGGACTTGACTTGATAGGGATACTTACACCCACCTGGGGAAGTTGTCCCCTTAACCTATGATGGTCATACCCACATCATCATGACTACTGAATACTTTATAAAATGGGTGGAGGGCATTCCCTTAACCTATGTAATAGGAGCTTAGATTTCCAAATTTAGCATGTATCATATCATTTTTCGATATGGCATTCCTATGGCCATTGTTACGGATAATGGGAAGTCGACTAATTCAAGAGAAAAACGGTGAAAGGTCTTTGTCAATGGTTCCAAATCAGGTTAAAATTATCGACACCATATTACCCCCCAAGCTAATGGATAGGCCGAAGCCACAAACAAGACTTTGGTGAGAATAATGGAGAAGATGGTCAGTAAAATAGGTCGTAATTTTGGCCAATGGCACTTGCAAATCCACCCAGCTCTTTGGGCTTACAAAACCTCCATTTGCACTCCTACGGGGGTGACACAATATTCTCTAATATTTGGGACGGAATCGATCATCCCATTAGAAATTGAACTTCCTTCCCTGAGAATGGGCTTCCTCTCTCTTAGGGGTACTATCTGCATAAGAGCTCCTAGATGAGGAGCGCATTCGTGCTCTTAGTCACCTTAAATTGTATCAGAATAGAGTCTCTAGAAACTACAACAAGAGAATCATACCTCACCAGGTTTGTGTCTATTTGCATGACAAAATACACCACTTTGAGGTTGGTGATTTAGTCATGAAGGAGAATCAGTTCAACACAAGAGTGGAACATGAAAAGAAAGGAAAGTTTGAAGCACATTGGTTAAGACCCTACGTTATTGTGGCCAAGTACGACACAGGGGCATACAAACTTGCTCACCAATATTCCAATGGTGATGAGCTCCGTGAGCCCATGAATGCCATGCATCTTAAGTAGTTCTATGCTTAAACATGGCACAAAAAGTTAAAAAAAAAAGTTTGATGGTTAAATGATTAAAAAAAATATAAAAAAATCAAAAAGAGAAAAAGAAAATGATAAAAAATACAAAAAAATCAAAAGGAGAAAAAGAAAAAGAGAAAACAGATCATCCATGAGTGAAAACCATGCAAATGTGCACTTTGGATGAGTCCTTGGGTGAAAACCGGTTTCCGACACCTTGGGAGCATTCATTGTTCACAAGCATCTTGCATCTAGAGGGTAGTTTTCCTTGTCCTAGCCCTAGTTCTTCCTTCGAGATTCCCTGTGAGCCCAATCATGTAAAGCCTTTATCCAACTTTGTCTTCTTTTTATTCATCTGTGAGGGGCATGGTCTTTCGCTATTCCCCATCTTACGCTAGGGGCAATTCAATGACTTCACATTCTTGTTCATACACGTGTGGCTTCTTCCCTTGTATATTCCCCTTCTAACATTGGGGGCATCCACACTTTCTTGGTTACCTATGCATAACTCTGGAAAACCATTAGAAAACAATGCAAAAACAATATAAAATTGTTTCACAAAAACCTAAACAATAGAAAATTGTTTCACAAACACAAAAATAATAGAAAATTGTTTCACAAAAACCTAAACAATAGAAAATTGTTTCACATAAACCTAAACAATAGAAAATTGTTTCAAAACACCAAAAAACAATAGAAAATTGTTGCATGAAAACAAATCTTACAAAAACATTTACTTGCATTGTCTTGTTTCTTGCTTTGCTTGTTGCTTGTATAGTTGTTTTATGTTTTTGCTTTTGGGTTGTTTGTTGCTTGGGTGTACTTTGTTAGGATTCATCTTTTCTTGCTTAGATTAGATTTATTCTTGCTTGTGCATATTGAGGTGTGTTTTTGCATGCTAGTGAATCATGGTGCGTTATTATGTTATTTCATTGTGTTCTTTGTTAGCATTTGATTGTGTTTATTACATGTGCATTGTTTTGTTATCACAACATCACATTACCATCAGTATCATCACATCTATACATCATATATTAAGGAAAGGCTAAGTATACATCATACATGAATGCTAAGCTAATCATCACATATCGTATCATCAAATGGAGGCAAGAGGGATTGCAAATATCAAAATCTATCCACCCCCGTACCCTTACCATCATAGACTAAAAGTTTTCCTTTGTTTTCTTGAGAGTTCATCATCTTGAAGAGTTTAAGCCTCTTTCCTAAGTGCTTAGGTCATATGGGAGGTGTCAAAAGGGTCTTGTAGCCCAACGTTGACAAGCCCTCATTCCTAGGTTCTTGGAATACCAAAGACAACCATTTTTTATTGCCATAGAGCCTACTTAGGTCCATTCATTTATTTGTTGTTAGAGAATAGAGGATTTAGATGCTTAACATTGTTAGTTTCAAAGTTTTTGTATATGATGAATGTTAGCATCTAACCTTGTTTAATTCTTATCTTGATGGTGCTTAGTATGTTGTTTAATTTTTGCTAATTAAGGCTATTTAGGTGTTAGTCTTTACTTATATTAGCATTAGTTTAAAAAAACTCATGCACACAAGGGGAATCCCACATACGGCCTCCATATAATGTCCACTCCAGACAACCCCCCCAATAACTGTTGGAAATAGGCCACATCATCTATGGGCATGTTTGATCTCCACTCTCCAATAGTAGGCACCCCTCGCTTGTATCCCACCTGCACCACTCTCGGTGGAAATGCATCTGCTCGGGGCATCCCTACTAGCCGCACACAAACTATGTGCTCATAAGCCCAGTAATGTAGTAAGAAGGTACAATATAGGATGAACCTACGCAGCCGCCCATAACTCTCTGTACAACTGCACCAGGAATGATGCTGCCCAGGTAAAGCAGGTTTGATCTATCATCATGTCATGGAGTACCCCCATCAATGATTGGGGAAAACGTCCACCCTCTACATCTGGCAGTGTAAAGTAGCACACTGCCTCCATCAATAGAACTACTAGCCTCATCTCCTCCGGATGGGCTAGGTATATCTCTCCATAGTGAATGCTAGCACTATGGAATGTCAGCTCGGCCATCCCCTTGCCAAACACTGTCAGCATCAACTCCTCTGAAGCCTCGGAGGAGATAGAATAGACCTGCGTACCCAATATGGGTAGCCGTAGAATCCTAAACACGTCCTCCAGGGTGACAGTGATCTCACCCATCGGCAGGTGGAACGTGTTAGACGTGGAATCCCATTTATCGATGAGCGCGACCATTAATCTAGGATTATAGAGTGTATGTCGATAGCGTCGGACCCCACTTAAGCCCACCACCACCACATGTTGCAGCTCCTCAAAGTTCCCTTCGTCATGCACTGTCACGAGCAGGGGCGGAACCCTGTCCTGCATACGTAGCTGACCTCTCCCCGTATCCAATACAAACAATACATTAATCTACATTTATCACACCCATACTTTCCCCCTATCGTTTCCCAACAACCTATTTTACCCCTACCCATCTTAATCACCCAACCTGTGGCACTTTTGGCCCCTTATCCCCCAAAACCCAACCGGTCCCGGTTCTCTCTAACCGACCCTGATCACCCCTTAACCGGTATTGGTCACCTGTTTAGTGACCGATACCTATTACACACTATCGACGCCCGGCCAAACCTAAGCGACGCCAGTCACTATCACGGTGAAAGCTCGCAACCCCCAAACCCCCCTTTCTCAAAACCTCCCCACCCTATCCCTTTTACCCACCTAAAAACACCTACACCTCCCTTATAACTCATCACCTCCCGTTCTCTCCCACTTATTTCTCTCCCCATTCCTATTTACCCTACTTTACCCTCCCATTTCCAAATTTTATTTTTCTTTTTTCCCACCCAAAACAAAAACCACAAAATAATTTGAAAATCCTATAATCTATCTAACCAAATACAACTAGAGTTGGATGCTTACCTCATCATGTTGCCGTTGTCTCAGTGGCACATCTGGTCACTGCACCAGTGGCCCGCCTGATCCCTCTTCGGCCTCTACCATCACTAAATCCCCACCCGCGTCTCCAACCAATCAAATCACACGCACCAACCTTGTGGACCCGCCTCTCACCAACCAATCACCCGCCGTTCACACCACCAACTCAATGCTCTGTTCCGTCTGGACACTTTTCCCTCTTTTCTCTCTCTTTTGTTCATTTTCTCAATTTGCTAAATGACAAATGAATAATAAAAAACATGGATTTTTTGTTTTTATAACAAACCCGACCTAACCGATGCCGGTTCACCTTCACCGGCATCAGTCGCGTGCCCTACCTTACCGTGGTTGGTTGCCCTATACCAGCATCGGTCACCCTCTCTTGCACAAACCCAACATTTTACCCTATTACCCTGCCTATCCCTCCTTTTTTTTCCACACCTACCCTTTACCCTGATCATTTACCCCACCTCACCTTTACCCAACCCATTTACCTCACCTTCCTGACTTCCTCATTTACTACCTCCTTTTGTCCTCCTTTTGGGACTCCTTATTTTACCCCTCCATCGGCCTTACCCGTGTCGTGACCTAGATTTTTGGCCCTGGACCATCGCTAGTGACCTTTGACCCCATGTGTTCGCTATACCTTGCGACACTGTTACCTGTGTTGATTGACCTAATGACCTTACCTTGTCTCTTGTCATGACCGTTTATCCTAACCCTACCTTGGGTGTACCGGAACATACCTAACCGTTCCTGCACCTCACCTACGTTGTGCTTCCTGACCATATCCTATACCTTGGATACCAAAATCACTTCATCCTTGTTCAGATGAACCTATCAACCTTAGAAAATGTAGAGTTTGTCTGCTATTCAACCTGGTAACGTGTTGCAGTTTATACGTGTCTGTGCATTTGACTGTTCCTACCTTTAACCCTGACCCATTACCTAGATTACTCGAGTTGACCTTTTTCCTTTTCCACCCGCTCCCCACCTTTTCCCTTTCTCATATTTACCTTTTATCAAACCACTCACCGATTCTGCCTTCTGCCTCGTCAATTCCTGGTTTGAGGAGGATCACTGTCACCCACACATGGGGAATGGGTGGAAGGGGAAGTTTGATACAATTCTCTTATGATTTTGAATGGGAATGGATGGATAGAGATACCTTTGGTTCTAATCATGGTCTTGCTCCACTTCCGGTCAAACATCCATAGACCCAATGGAGATTACCAGGAGCACCTTTATGCAAAGAAATTGTTTGAAAATATTTAAAATTTAATTGATTTATTTTCTTATTTTATTTCAGTGTGTGTGCAAAGGCTGTGCATAGGTTAGGAACCAATGCAGTGAGGTGAGGGGACTAGCAAAAATAAGTGGAACGTATATGATTCCTTAGCTTTGCATATTACTAGAAGGCAACATTAATGTGATTATTAGTGTGTGAATCTTTTGGGGTGCCTCAATATTTCTAAATTCAAATGAAAAATATAAAATAAAGATTATGATCTCACCTTAAAAACTCAAAATAATCAAGTAACTTACTAATTGTGTTGCTCAAATTACCAAATTTCTTGGGGTTATGAAATTGTAAGAATAGAACAATGTCAACCATTGTTTAATTTAACACAATGAATGTCTGCAATTGACCAAGTGTAGACACTAAACTCGGGTCACACTCCCCTTTGGTCCATCGTCAAATAAACACCATTGAACACATTCATCTAGCTATGGCTCCCTTCACCCCACTAATATTAATTTAATTCAATTAAGTCGTTAGCCTCACAATATTTATTATTTAAATATCCTAATTTATATAATGCCCACACTTACTCCTAACCTAGACACCTCATCAAGCTAACTCACCCTAAGAGCCTATTCTTAGTAAGTTGTCATAGCTAACTAAGACTTACCCAAACCCTAAAAATCAATGTCTACATTCCCTCTAGCCAAATTCACGCATGTTGACAAGAAGCTTCGAGTCTAACCCGTGGGTGAACGAAACGAGATCCCAAAAAATCAAGGAGATCTGCCTAGTTTAGTAAACCTAGGTAATCCTGCCTCGACCGAACGCCGATTACCCCTAACCGTCGCCAATTAAGCTGGAACTACCGTTAGATCACCTTTTAATTCCCAAAACAACCTTATTTTCGAGGATTGGCAAACATTTGGAATTTTCCTAAGAGATAAGACATCTTTTTAGAGAAAATTTCCGTGAGAACATGCACGTGCAAGGAAGGAGATCAAGAATTTTCTTTTACACAGGCATTCAACAATCATCCAAACAATCAACCAACACTCACCCCAACATAGATTTGATCCAACCAAGCAAAAGGGAATGGACATATAGCCCATGCACGAGCTTTCTAACGTTTGGTGATCCTCAATAGGTTTCATCCTTTTACCGACACCTTTATCCATCATTCACAAGCACCCAAAACCAGATTTCAAGTAAGTAGAATAGTTTACTCCTCTAGTTCATTCATTTTATCATTGTATCGTCATCTTTTGTTCTTGTAGCCACCCATTGACCTCCTTTAATACTCACCCTCCCCTCTATATACCCATTAAAACCCCACAAAACCCCATCCAAATAGCCTAATACCTCATTCTGGACAACCAAGTCCTTTGTGTAATCACAAGGGAGTCCCCAAAGCTCATTTTGTGGCATTCTCAGTTTTCCACAGTAACCGGCATTGGTCACCCTTAACCGGGGTTGGTCTCTATATTGACCAATAGAGTCTAGAACAGTGACCTATCCACCTATTCCCACATTACCTTTGTTCATCTGTGATCTACCTGAGACCTCTGTCAGACCTGCAGAGACCCAAAACAAGTTATTTGACTTTTGGATCTTATTTTAACCTAGTATGTTAGATTATATCTTTCTTATTGTATTTTTAGTGAGATACCTAAATCATTTCAATTACAATAGGATTTAGTTCATTACAAGCATTAAATTGTTTTAAACAGTGGACTGACAGCCATCTAGGAAGTATCACACTTCCCGGATCTAGCACACGCTAGGCATTTCACTGCACATATTGTTTAACTTTTATTTAGTGGTCTTGTGTTCCATTTCAGGTAGTTCCTCCTAGCCAAAAGGAAGCTCTCACGATCAGCTGTGGATACAGAAGTCATATGCACGCAACAACCCAACAACCAGCATTCCAACAGGTATTCCTCCTACGCCCATTACCCTATCTGTTTCGTCAATATTTCAAAGAAACGTCTAAGAATTAGGTGAAAGGCCAAGAGAAATAGGAAATTTTAGAATTTTAATGATGAGAAAGAGCTTACTGAGAGGTGACAACATAAACCAAGGATTGTGCAATTGTGTGTAATTTTATTAATAATTACCAAAGTAAACTACAATAGTAAAGGGCAAATAGAAAGGAAATCTAGCCTAAAAAGTATGAAAAAATTATGCATATGGCTACTGCTATATCCACTGGCTCAAATAAATGGTCATGCTCACCTATAATCACGTACACCCGCTATATCATCCCTCCTCCCACGAGCACGTCTAGGGGCATGTTATGTGTCAACGTGTGTATGGAGGTATCTGCAATTAACGTCTAATAGGTATCGCATGCATCCACACAAAAAATATAAGTTATTACACACTTCAAATCCATCAACCACATCAATCAAATAACAAATAACATAAAAAGCATGAACGATACTTATGCTCTACTATTCGTTGTTATATCATCTACCTCAATGGAAGGTGGTTGACAACCTCTTGGTGCCTATTAAAGTGAGAAAGGGCTTCATCACGTTTTCATCTAATTGCATGAGTTTGACCAATATAGCCTCTACTTTGTCATCTTAACCTAAATATTCTTGCATGAATTTGATCGTGGGGATTCTTAAGTTTGCTAGAAAGATAGGTTTTAAGACATAAACAAGATGGCAAGGTGTGGTGCCTAGAACATACTTAATTTGGGTTATGTCTGACTAGAGGGTATATTTGAGTTGTTTGTGTCAATCTCGCTAATTTTTATTTAACATTTTGTTACTAACATCCAAAAAATTCTAGTTAGTTAACCCCATAATACTATCTCCTTGTGGATAGTAGTTATAATATCATATTTGAATAATCTTATAGTTATATGCCCATTCAAGGAATTGCATGGAAGAAAAAGTAGGTCTGTTATCACTCAAGTGCATACCTAACCTAGTGATGATGTGGTCCTCTATGAACTTGATGATGATGTCCATTATGAAATTCTTGAATGGTGATGTCTCTTCCTAGCACATGTAATAGTCAATTATAATGGGGATGAGCTTGTGGCTAACTAAAAAATTTATGTTGATAATGCCAAAAAAGTCCAATGTCCATTTGACAAAGGGCGTTCCTCAATAATAGGCTACAAGTGTATGAAAGGATTGCAATATCTTGTGGTGGTGGTATAGAACATGTGAAAAATTATAACATGAGAATGGAAACCTTTGAAAAAATATGGCCAATAATATCCCACACTTAGAATTTGGTACACGATATAATTTCTTAACCCATGGCTAGTGGTGTGATTTTCATGGAAATCACGCGATATTGTGGGAGCTTATTCTTTGGATAGGCATCAAAAATAGATACCTTGGTGATTTTTCTAGTAGAGCACGTCAGCTTTGATCTTGAAATTATTGTTTCTCAAGCACAATGCTCTATTTTTTGTTTAGTTCAAGCACATAGGACATTTTTTATGAAGCAAATAGTAAGCCATGTCCTAGTACTATTCATTAGGCGCAAGAGCTTTGAATGTATATTGTTAACAAATCAACTTCGAATCAACCTCTCTCATTGTGTTACTCAAGCCCATACCTCTTACTATCTTCATCAAATAGATATCTAAGTCAAAATATTAGAGGACAATCATCCATTTGATGTGACATTCACCAAGCTCATTTTACATCAACATACTCTTGAATGTGGGATTAAACACAACAATAATAAATTTACTACAAAATATGTAGTGTATGAACTTCTTCATGACCTTGACAAGAACAAATGCTTGTTTCTTAGTGGCATAACAGTGAAGTTACATATTCCACAAAGGTGAACTCATGAATGCAACATGTCTCTCTCTCTCTCTCTCTTGTTGTTTCTTCACTCTTATTCTTTATTCTGGGTCAGGACAACTACACAAGAGTTTTTAAAAGGAAAGGTGCAAATGAAGAAAGGGCATGCATAATCTAGGATGTATACATTGGGAGCCTGTGTAATTTATTATTTAATTTATGTGAATGCATTGCATGCTTCCTATTTCCATTCAAACTTATAATTTTCCTTCGACATTACATTCAATGGGATGACTATGTTGACAAAGCCCAAGATGAACTTTTTTACAAAGCTGATCTTTTCGAAGAAAAAATTCAATTATTTCTGACTGTTGGGGAAGGGGATCTTCAATATAGCTTTAGTCCTTTCTAGATCAATGGATATTCCCTTCTCAGAGATGAGGTGTCCCAACAGATTACCTTTGGTAACTATCAAGATGCACTTCTTTGAATTAAGAGAAATAGCATGCTCATAACACTTTTGGATAAATGTGTGTAGGTCCTTGACATGGTTCATGCACTCTTATGAGAAGACTATTAGCTCATCCACGTAAAAAATTATGCATTTTTTGATAATTTATTCGAAGGCTATATCTATGATGTAATTAAAATTTACATCAATGTTGATTAGACCAAATGACATCATTCAATATACAAATGTTCCCGCTTGCTAGGGAAGGCAATATTGATCATGTCTTCTTTGTGCATAATCAATAGATTTTATCACAAGTAACCATTAAGGAATTAAATTGTTTGTGTGCCATTTAAAATGTTCAATACCTTGTCTAGGGATAAAAATAGATAATTATTCTTCTTGGAAGCCTTGTTCAATTTGTGGAAATCCGCACAGAGGAAAATTTCTCTATGTTGATTTGTGGAGCTCAATTACTTTAGTTTAGCATGATATATTAAACTTGCTAGAAAACACAGTAACCAACATCGGTTATGAAGGGACCGACATCGGTCACCTATGACTGGCATCGGTCAGGAAAGTAGGAATTGACATCGGTTAGGGCTAACCGGCGTCAGTTACCTGTGTGTGAGTGTTTTATTTAACTCACATGTATTAGATCTAATTTTAGTATTAAAGCATATTTATTGATTGTAATTGCATGACTAAGTGCCCTAAGTTTATATATAAGCATAAAAGCTAGGGTTTAGTTAAAAAGGATTGTGAGAGTTAATGATTATTGTGAAAATAATTATGAGAGAGAATTCTTGGAGAAGAAGGAGAATCTTGAGAGAAAGAAAGTATTGTACATCATGAGAGGTGTGGAAGATTGTAAATATTCATTATATATCTTTTAAAAGCTTGTATAATAGATTGGCTTGTTTCTTGGTGGATCTAGCCCACACTAGGTGAACCACGTTAAATCTGGTGTTGATTTATATCTCTTGTTTTGTATATTTATTATGGTAGAATATCTGATTTTATTGCATGTATGCTTAGATCTGATATATTATCTGTACAACCTTGTGCTAACCCCAACAACCGGTATTAGAGCTTTATTTGAGGGTTTTATGTGTTGACAAATTTACTCACAGAGGGTTTTCAAATTGAGTGGGAACTACAACAATGGTGAAAGAAAACAAATACAAGGTAGAGAAGTTTGACAACCCAAATTATCAATTATAGAAGATGTAGATTGAGGATTATCTGTATCAAAGAGATTTGTACTTACCATTAGATGAAAATTCTAGACCTACAAAGATGACTGATGAAGAATGGAAGATTCTTGACAGAAATACTTTGGGATATATAAGATTGAGCATGGCAGCATTTGTGGGTTCCAATATTACAGAAGCAACATCTACGATAGAGTTAATAAAATCTCTTGCTAATTTATATGAAAAACCTAGTACTTCAAATAAAGTTTATTTGATGAAGAAATATTTAGTTCTAAGATGCATGAAGGTGAATCTGCATCTAGTCATTTGAATGATTTCCGATCTATTGTAAATCAGTTGATATTTCATTTGATGATAAAGTGAAAGCACTTTTGTTCTTATGTTCTTTTCCTGATAGTTGGGATAACTTGGTAATGGCTGTCAATAATGCACCATCTACTAATAATATTTTGAAGTTTGATGATGTGGTTAGTATAATCTTGAATTAATAAATTTGTATGAAAAGTACAGAGGAATCATCATCTGGGAATGCTTTGAATGTAGAAAGCAGAGGCAGACAGAAGGAGAGATCTAAGAGTAAGAATAATGGGAAATCAAAGTCAAGGAATGGCATATCTAAGTCCAGAGGTAAGGGAATTACCTATTGGAATTGTGGAAAGAAAGGACATGCAAAGAAATATTGTTGGTCAAAGGATAAAGAGAACCAACACCAAGAAAAAGGTAAATAGGCAAATAAAGAGAAAAATATTACAACAGATGTAATGTAAGATGTTCTTATTCATTCTTTGGATAATAGAATAGAATCATGGGTTTTAGATTCAGGAGCTTCTTTCCATGCAACCCCTAATAAGATTTATTTCAGAAATTATGTCTAGGGCAATTTTGGGCATGTTTATTTGGGTGATGATGAACCTTGCAATATTACTGGTAAAGGGGAAGTTCATCTAAAATTACAGAATGGAAATACATGGGTATTGAAAGGTGTGAGGCATGTGCCAAACCTCAAGAGGAATCTTATTTCTGCAGGACAACTAGGTGAAACCGGTTGCATGGTTACATTCACAATAAACTCTTGGAAAGTCACCAAGGATGCCTTTTTTGTGGCAAGAGGAAATAAGGTAGGAACGTTATATTTATCTACCTGTGTTAATGATTCATTTTCTATGTTATCTACTTCAGATTCAGAAGCATGTATGTGGCATAATCGGTTGGGCCATATGAGTCAAAAATGAATGCAAATCTTAAAGGCTAAGGGTAAGTTATATGATTTGAAAGATTTAGATCTTGATTTCTATGAGCATTGTGTCTTTGGAAAATAAAAGAGAGTGAGATTTCTTAAATCTGGAGCAACTAAGAAGGAGCATAAATTAGAGCTTGTACACTTAGATGTGTGGGGACCAGCTCAGATAGCTTCTCATGGAAGATCTCAGTATTGTGTTACTTTCATTGATGATGCTACAAAAAAGGTATGGGTTTATTGTATTAAATATAAATATGATTTTTTTGAGACTTCTAAAAAATGGAAATCCCTTGTTGAGAATGAATCAAATTCAAAGTTAAAGTGCCTTAGATCTGAAAATGATGGTGAATACTGTAGCAAGACTTTCAATGATTATTGTTCAATGAATGAAATACGTAGAGAAAGGATGGTTCCAAGAACACCACAAGAGAATGGTGTTACAGAAAGAATGAATAGGAAAATCATGGATCGTGCTAGAAGTATGGGGATACATGTTGGATTGCCCTTGTAGTTTTGGGAAGAACAGTTGATACAACAGTTTATTTGATTAACTGTGGGCCTTCAAGTTCACTAGATGGAGGAATTCCAGAGGAAGCTTGGACTAGAAAAGAGGTAGATCTTTCTTTTCTAAAATTTTTTAGTTCAGAAGCTTTTGTGCATATTGATAAGGAAAATAGAAAAAAATTGGATGCAAAATCCAAGAGATGCACTTTCATTGGTTATGGATCTAGTGATTTTAGATTCCATTTTTAGGATTTAGAGAACTCTAAAATTATTACGAGTCATGACATTGAATGGAATGAAAAAAGAATGTACAAGGATCAAATTTTGGTACACAAGGACGAATCGATTAAGAAGTTTATGAATGAAAATGAACTCTTCAATTTAAAAGTCATACCTACTGGGTTACACAGTAATCGATGTCGGTTAACCCCTGACCGACATCGGTCAGCTGAACTGGTATCGATTACAGAAGAGCCAAACCAACATTGGTTAGAAGAACCAGTGTCGGTTACAGGTGACTGACGTCGATCACTATCAAAATTGGAAACAAATGTCAAGCAAGTCCAGAATGAGCCTCCAGTACCCCAAACTTCTATGAGAAGGTCACAAAGGGTAAGTAAATCTCCAGAATTCAAAGCTTTAGTAAAATGATTTACACAGAAATTAGGTATTGAATTTGGTGAAATATTTTCTCCTGTTGTTAAAATTACTTCCATACGTACTGTATTGAGTATAGTTGTAGTAGATGATTTACATTTAGAGAAAATAGATGTGAAGATGACTTTTCTTTAGGGTGATTTGGATGAAGATATTTATATGCAGCAGCCACTTGGGTATGAAGTCAAGGATAAAGAGAAATTAGTGTGCAGGTTGAGAAAGAGTCTATATGGGCTCAATCAAGCTCCAAGGCAATGGTACATGAGGTTTGATAGTTTCATGCATGAGCATGGTTATTTGAGATGTGAATATGGCCATTTTTTTTATTTCAAGAATCTTGAAAATGGGAGCTATATTATTTTTTACTATATGTGGATGATATGTTTATTGCAAGATTTAGTATGTAAGACAATGGTGAGCTTAAAGGAAAGCTAGCTCACACATTTGCTATGAAGGATTTAGGAGCTCTAAAAAAATCCTTATCATGAAAATACATAGAGACAAGAAGAACAAGAAATTTTATGTCTCAGGAGGCTTATATTAATAAGGTGCTAGAAAGGTTAAAAATGCAAGATTCAAAACCGGTGACTACACCTATGGATGAACACTTCAAATTGAACAAAGAGAAGTGTCCATCATCACATGAGGAGGTAAAATACATGACATGAGTGCCATATGATTCAGCATTTGGGAGTCTCGTGTATGCTATGGTTTGTACCAGACCAAACATTGCATAGGCAGTGAGATTTGGTGAGTAGATATATGGCCAATCTAGATAAAGAGCATTAGAAATCAGTCCAATGGATTCTCACGTACTTGAAAGGGACATCTAGCACGTAGTTATGCTATGGAGGTTCGGATATTGCATTGTGTGGCTGTGTTTATTTGGATATGGCTGGAGATCTGGATGGTAGAAGGAGCACTACTGGATATATTTTCACAGTATGTGGAATGGTAGTTAGCTAGATTTTGAGATTGCAGAAGGTGGTGGCTTTGTCTACTACAAAGGTAGAGTATGTCGCTACTACAGAGACTAAAAAGGAGATGATATGGATGAGTAAGTTCATGGAAGAGTTGGGAAATGAGCAAGATGATTGTAAATTGTTTAGTGACAGACAAAGTGTAATTGATTTGGCAAAGAACTCAGCATTTCATTCTAGGACAAAACACATTCAGTTGAGGTATCACTTAATATGGCAGATATTGAAGGATGGGTAGCTGAAACTGGAGAAGATTCATCCGAGTGAAAACCCTGCAGATATGCTAACAAAGCCATTATCAAAAGAGAAGTTAGAGCTATACTCTACTTCTGTTGGTCTTCAAGTTTGAGACTTGAAAAGGAAGAAACAAAGATAAGGAAAGGATCCAAGAATGATGTTGTACAGGTACGGTGAAATAATTAATCTCCAAGTGGAAGATTGTTGAGTTGTGGAGCTCAATTACTTCAGTTTAGCATGCTATATTAGAAACTTGCTAGAAAAGCACAGCAATCGTCATTGGTCAAGGATGGACCGGCATCGGTCAGCTATGACCATCATTGGTCAGGAAAGGAGGACCTGGCATTGGTCAGGCAAGGAAGGAACTGGCGTCAGTTACCTATGTGCGGGGATGTTTTAATTAACTCTCGAGGAATTAGACCTATTTTTAGTATTAAAGCATATATCTATTGATTCTAATTACATGGCTAAGTGCCCTAAGTCTATAAACGACTATATAAGCATGAAAGCTAGGGTTTAGAAGTAAGATGGTTATGTGAAAATTGAAAAGAACTGTGAGAGTAGTTGGTGAGAGAGAGAATTCTTGGTGATGAAGAAGAAGAAGCTTGAGAGAAAGAAAATACTGTACATCGTGAGAGGTGTGGAAGATTGCAGATCTTCAATTGTATATCTTGTGAAAGCTTTGGATAATAGATTAGCTTGTTTCTTGGTGGACGTAGCCCACATTAGGTGAACTATGCTAAATCTAGTGTTGATTTATGTCTCTTGGTTTTGTATATTTCTTTTAGTAGAATATTTGTTTTTATTTGCATATATGATTAGATCTGATATATTATCTGTACAACCGATGTGTTAACCCCAACACAACCAACATTGATCTTATGAATGATTCAACTGCAAGTGAGCCTATCGGGACCTAAAATATGGTGAACTATGTTTGAACTTCCTTTAATAAGAGAGGTTCAAACAAGGGATTGATGGGCCTCTACCTCTAGCATAATAGTTTTGCATCAAACTTGAGTGGGATGGTATGCATTAGGATAAATGGATCAAATATCTACATATCATTATAGCTCCATGTAGTCACACCTTGGTATCACTTTAGGGTGTCTACGAAATCTTGTAGAGTGGGAGATTCTCTAATTATCACATTATTTGGATCAATACAATTTCCCAAGTTCAAAAGACTGATATTACACACTTCCAAGAGGGGATGCAATATTTTTTCTCTTTGCACATGATTCATATCACATAACCTTTTCTAGGGATATGATGTTAGTGCACATGTCATTGGTTTTACGGTTTAGAAATCCATCTTAATTCCATTATTATTTTTTTTAGCTAACATCATCAATGACATGTGCTTCAAAAGCTCTAAAGTTTGAGAGAAACTCTGTGATATGTTCATCATTTTTGAACACCTTCAAAATGCTCAATCTTGTTGGTAATGGATGGTTGGGAACCCAATTCAATTGAAATGTGTTTGAGCTTCAAAAAAAAATTTGATTACAAGGTGTTGGTTTCTGCAAGCTAGTACGTCTGTCACACTATTTTCATTGCGTGGTATGGAATGAATTCCAAATGCATAAAATTATTCCACAAGGTTCTTTACATGGAACCTATACATAGACATACATTTGTTGTGGAAAGTTAAATTGATTTTGACTTGATTGGTGATCAATTGAGATTCTCTAAAAGCTACCAAGCAATTAACACCTTTTTATAGAGAAAATTGCAAGTCATATATAAGTACTTCATATTTTATGGCATTATAAGTACACATAAACTTAAGTCTAAATGTTACATAGTACCTTTTACCTTTGGGGTTGATCAACTCAATGCCTGTACCCGATACTTGTTTGGACTTAGACTCATCAAAATACACCATCCAAATGTGATCTTCCATATTTGAATTTTGTGGCTTGGGAGCCACGTGACATTCTTTTTTTGAAGCACAATGGAAGATTTCACAAATTTCTTCTTATTCTGGGATATCTATAATGCCTTCTATATATTAATGAGAGATTGCCTCAAAATAGTTTTTTCCATTTATTAATCATCTTGCCCCACACTTAGGAAATTATCCATGGAGTTCAAGATTCATTGTGCAAAACAACCTACTTAGACTTAAGGTGTAATGTAAACCTCAAGTAATGGAAAACTACTAGGCATGTTATCATCAATTTTGCATAGCCATTTAGTTACATAGGTTTCCTATAAATCATCACTTGTGTTGTTATGCTCCTTTACGTAATGGTTCATGAATCAGGACTCTTATATTTCACACTAAATGATAGATAATAAATTGGAACATGGGGCTCTAAATGTACATGACACCAATTGGGAAATACGAGAAATTAAATCTCAGCCACCTCTCGAATTACAAGGCAATCCTCTCTGAATTTATGTTAGAGGGTTTCATGACCCATTTCTTTCATAGCAGTCACCTCTTCTATATCTAGAATTTAAGCACATTTTCCTTACATGTGCATACTATGTTTATTACTTTAGGTTTTTTCACTTTTGCACACGTGGTCTCCTTTTTGACAATTTCACAATGACTACACACTTCTTCATCTAATTATTTTATGGAAGAAAATTAGGCGCCATGGTTTGTGCACTACACGAGTAGTACTACTTATTTTTATGGTGTCTTCTCCACCATAATATAGACTTCGGCTTTGCATTAATTAATAAGATCTCATTGGCCTTATTATACTTAGAGATTATGAACTACATGTAAGGCTCCTGATTAATCTTCATTTGATTTGAAACATTACGCCATCACAACCACATATACAAAAAATATATAACTAGGTATCCATTGAGAGTGCGTGGCCAATCTCTACTCATGAGCATGCCATGTGTTCCAGAGATGTCCACCACTTGAATATCAATGAATTATTGGACTCGTGGATCAACTGTGAATTACATATGGATGTGAGAGAGTTCTCTGACCACATTCAACTCCATCTTGTCCAATTGGACCACTATGTGGCCTTACTTTATAGGAGATAAACCCATTCTTTTGGAAATGGAAAATGACTTGATATTCCTAGAGGATCTTGAATCAACCAAACAGTTGTGTAAGTTTTTACCAAAAATTCTAATTGTTAGCAAGAAAGGAGAAAACTCTATCTTTTCTTTATAGAGCTACATGCACATCGATTGTTTCATTTGCAAATTTATAAGATGAAGGAGAGGGGTATTTAAATAAGACATCCTTTTAGTTTTTCATGAAGAGTAGTTCATACATATATATATTGCCCTTAGTTTTGTATAGGTCTTTGATAATGTTGTATTCAACAAGGTTTGTAGGATTAAGATAATATTTTGTAGGGTGCACATATTTTAAACCTTTAAAATGTGGAGAGTTGTTGGATGCTCACATGTGGGGAGATACTTGAGAAGATTTTGGAGGAGTATATGTAGTCAGAGGCTAGCGATATTTACTATGCAGGAGGTGGTTTTTCCCTATTTGGTATTATTGGTAAGTGTGAAATTCCTATTGGTTTTCCTTGAAATCATCATCGCTCTCCCCTAGGAACTCATATGTTTCCAATACTAACATATTCGTAGGCTTTCTCACAAGGTTTTACACATCATCTTCAAGTGTGGGAACTATCTCAAGACTGTCAATTTCTTCTTGGAAGATTTCAAAGGCTACACAGAAGTTTGGACATTCCACTTTAGATTTCGCTCATATTTTGTGGAATTTATACCATCAATATAAGGATAAATATGTCAGGTTGGCAGAGTTAGAGTTGTGAGTATAGCTACTATCCTACTTACATTTTGGTCCAGAGGACTTGGTACACCCCCATTGTTCGGGTTAGTGTTCTATTACCTTTGATTGCATTGGAAGCTGAATTTTCATGTGAGGTATCTAGTTGAAGGTTGACATTGATTCAATTGTGCACCTTGCCTTTACAAATTTATAATTGAAGTGTCAGGTTAGTTTACGTGAGGTTCCTCCTCAAAGTTTTTTTAATCCAAGTGTTGAGTTCAGTCAAGTTACCCTTTGAAGTGTTTTTAAATCTAAGTGTGGGTTCAGGTCAAGTTTCCCTTTGAAATTTCTTTAATGTAAGTGTCAAGTTAGGTCAAATTACGTTTTCCTTTGAATTTTTGATTTAATCTATGTTAGGCAACAGGTAAGGGTCTCCCTAGTTGAAGTATTTCTTAATTTGAATGTGCAGAACGAGTTCATGGGTCAAGTGATGGAGGTATCCCTCTGACGTTTTTAATCTAAGCATTCGTTTAGGTCTCCAAGTTAGTAGGAATTTCCCTTTGAAGTTTTTTAACGATTGAATGTGTGCAAGCACATGAGTCATAAGTTTAGGTCATGGTTTCCCTTCGATGTTTTTTAAATCTAAGTGTTAGGTCAAATCCGGTTCCCTTTGACAGATTTTTAATTCCTTGAGTGCCTCAAGTCAAGTCACAATCTTGAGAACTTCCCTTTAAGCAAGTCTTCCAAAGATGGTCAAGACTTTGGGAGTTTTGTGAATAAACATGAATGTCGAAATCGGATCCAAGTTTCATTTTGGACATTCAAGTCAGGTTGAAGATCTACGTCAGATTTTGTCTACGTGTAAGTTTGTTTTTATCCCAGTCTCGAATCAAGTTTCTCTTTGAAATTTTTAATCTGAAGTGACTAACTTGAGTTGGCTTGGTTCTCTACGCGTAATTGAAAATTGATGATTTTAGATGGCCAGTTCTACAAGAGTAGAAAATTAAGTTGAGGAAGTTTCCCTTTAGATTTTTGCCCTAATAAATGATTGATCCTATGAGTCAGGTTTTTCTTTGAAGTTTTTTAATCTACAGTGTCCGGTCAAGTCAAGTGGAGAAACACCTTTGAATGTTTTCCTCATAGAGGATTTGTCTCCTCTGAAGTCTTTTCTAATCCGCAGTGTTATTTTTTCTTTGAACATCAATTTAGGTCAAAATTCACATTGAAGTTTATTTATCATGTCATGTTGGGTTAAGTCTCCCTTTGAAGTTTTTGTGCATAGTAAGTGCCACATCTAGGTTGAAGTTAGAAAGTGGGGTATCCCAAGTGTTGGGTCCAATTTCCCAATTTAAAATGTATTTGGAGTGTTGGGTTATGTAGTGTTTCCAAGGGTTGGGTTGGGCTAGATAGAGTTGGTGTAGGGTTTCCTAAGGTGAATTTTTTTTGTCTAGACATCGGGCTTACTCAATTCATGATGAGATTTCCCTTTATTTGGTTTTCACTTCATGTGGGTTAAAAGGTTTAAAATCTAAAAGTCCCCTTCAAGAGACTTTGACCTTCTGATGATTCTCCTAATTTGCATGGTAATGGTTTATGATTTAGTAAGAGCTCTCCCTCTAGCACGATAAATTTTTATCTCCATGAGTTTTACACGTTGATTCCCCTCCCACAACTCCAATGAGCATTGATGTTATCAGAAGGTTGTTAGGGGCATGCACAAGCATGAGAAACCTACACAGACTCTTGCACAAATGGGTGAGGTTAGACCTCTCTTGAAAAGAAGGAACACATGCGGGAAGGTGTAATAGGCAATTCAACACGGGCATGGAAGTTCCTCCTCCAAGGTATATTTCCTCTCTCATTAGGTCTCAATGACCAAATGATGTGTGTTAGGGAATAGTTCAAGATATCAAGAGAGTGGATGTTTATAATTTATACGAGGGAATTTTTTGGTTCTTTGATGTTTTTATCCATTGAATAAACTAATGTATTAGGAAACACATCATATGATCATTGGTTTAGGGATTTTGCAAGTAAAAAAACTTATTAACATTAGTTCATAGCCTAATGATTTCACGAAATCCAATAAAAAATATTCAATTATCAATATTACTTATAACATAAGAATTCATTATGCAATGGTTATAGGTCACAATCTTTAGTCCTAACACTAATAAAATTGATAAAAAGTGCAAAAAGAGAGTGGGGTGGAGCAGAAAAGGAATACGTAGCAAATATGTGTTGCTCGTTCTAGCTCATTTAAATGTCAAAGATGGCAAAAACCATTCCCATGATTATACTCGTATGCATTTGATGAAGACACAAAAAGGTGTGAAATTCTGAGCAAAGGAACTATGTTGTACATCTTGTTTTACTTTATTGAGCAATGTTTATGCCTAGAAACATGCCATTTTTCTGGCACAAAGAACACCCTTTCACCCCTCATGTTGGCCTATCATGCTAAAGTGGGAACCTTGGTGTGCTCACCCAAGGTGTGAGAAAATATTCTTTCCACCATGGTTAGCATTATGATAAGGAAAGAATTATTTATTAACACTTCATAACCATGAATCCCATAACTTAGTAGTTAACATTCTCATGTATAATAATTTATGTACTCTAGAACATTTTGTACTTCACATTTATCTATCAAAGCATTACATTATCCATCCCATGCTCTTTGGATACTCAACAAAAAACTTGCACCCACTACAATGAACCATTCAAGGGGTGTATATTACATCGCCACAATGGCAAGGCCACATGCCCCCTTATCTTTCCTTTGTATGGTAATTATTCCAGAAACTTCATGACTATAATTATTCATTACTTCGTTTGATCCACTTAGTGTGTTATATTTGATCATCTATCTCCAATATAATTTTCTTGTTTCCACTCCATCTCCATGCAAGTGACCCAAACTATTAGTTCCTTGACTATTTCTATCATGTCTATTTTTTATGCATTCCCCTTCTCTTGCATGTTCATGCCTTTTGTTTATGTGTCTTCCCATCATCTTGTGAATTTATGTGCTACCTTATCCAAATCCACCATCCTTCTCCCTAAACCTCAGGTGCTCCACGAACTCTTTGTGTTGTCTCTTATTTAACATTTATGCCTAGCTTCCCTACTATCTGTGTGCATGGTTCCTTCCATTATTCATGTTTTCCTCTTTTCCAATCTTCATGCATTCTTCTTATATCTCCTTCTTTGTGTAGTCCTTCTATATTTTTTCATGAATCAATCAAATAATGATAAAGAATAAATAATGTGAAACCCCAATGTGGGATAAAAACAATAAATAATACAACATATTTTAGGCCCAACATCACCCTACACTAATTTGGCTTTATTTCCTTAGGAAACACTTTTCATGGCTCCTCAAACAACATTGCCACCTTTTTTTTGGCGCATCTTCATGTGCCTACCAATTATCTATAAATTTTTGGTAGAGGGGAGTTATTTGGTCTAACCACAAAGTAAGTTTAGTAAAATATTTTATGTTCTTAAATCTGGTAGTGGACATTATATGTATCAATTTGAACTTATAACCAACTTCTGTGCATGTAACTTCCAACTCGGTTTCAACCTTATTAGTGAGCTTCCACAATTCATCTAATTATTGCTTGATTTTTTCCCTCTTCTTGGAAGATTATTTGCTAATCCTTTTAAACTCTTCATTGAGCTTGTTACAAGTAGATTTATATATTGTTTATTCTTACATTTGGGCTTCTAAAGTTTCTTCATTCAAATGCTAATAAAATTTTTTATCTTGAAAAATCCTTTGAGGATGTTATCTGCATGTGCGAATTTATGCTCAAGTTTCTTTACAAGATGTGTATATGTTTTTAATTTCTTCCCACAAACATCCTTAATGTTCTCTTATTTGCCTTTTTTCTGTTTCTTTTCGACATCTATCTTTTTGAGTAAGAGATTAAGAAATTACTCAATTTATTCTATATGCTCACTCAAAATGATTAGATGTTCTTTTATAAGCTTAATTTCATTAAACAGAATTTATCACCTAACACTTTTGGGCATCAATATCCACATATTTCTCGTACAGTGTTCTATGTTCCTTAGTTAATTTTTTTCCCAGTGTTTCTAAACTCCTACACAAGCTCATTCACCCTTCTTCCTTTTATTTTGGAGTTTGCACTATTATTCAAATTTTGTTTTACCACCTATCCAACTATTATATATTCAACTCTTCATCCTCCTCCTCCTCATCTTCTTCTTCTTCTTGCACTTCTATATTGCACTTCTCTTTATGTTGGTGATACTTCTCTTCCTCCTCTTTATGTGTTCAATGAAAGGTTTTGCAAAGAGCTATGGATATGGGGCAAGACCCCAAAGCTTTGTGTAAAAGACCCTCAATGGACCATATGATAAGAAATGAGAAAGGAATCCTATTTGCATATGTTTAAAACTTGAAATAAGCAAGAAATCTAACAAATAGAATTAACCTCTATTGTTGAAAGCTTAACAAAATATGCCTACTAAAGACTTAAGCAATCAGTTTTGTTGTTTACTCTATGAGGGTGAATGAATCTCACTAAATGGATACATCCAAGTTTAGCTATTTCATTACTAAACCTATCATGGGTGCAGCATGAAGCTTTTTTAATGGAGGATAGCCAAGATCAAATGCCTTATTAGCTTGGCTAATGCAAATGAGCTCTTAAGCTTGCTTAGGATTGTTTTGGCTTTAGCTTATGTAAAGTTGTGTGTTTGAATGGGTAGTCTTAGCCTTGTATTTATAGTTTTCCAAATGGAAGAGTTTGAACTTTGGGTACATGTGGGACTAAATTCTAAAAAGCACTTTAGAATTAGATTAGGATAAACATGCTTTAGGCTTAGTTAAGCTTGGTTTAGGCTAGTCAAACTTGATTATCAAGCGATTAGAAAATAATTGAGATTTGGGAGGGGTCTGGATAACCAATTGTGACTGATAGATAGCCTATGAAGCCAATAAAAGTGGTCTAGAGAGAACTAGGGAGGTTATGAATGGTCGAAACGAGGAATGTTTAGCTAATAAGAGAGATATTAGCCAAACAAGTTGATTATAGGAGGAATACCACCGAAAGAGTGTCGTAAATGGGCATTCGAGAATGGAGTGAAGAAGGGTTGATTGACAAAGTGTTGCCAATTGGTTAGATTGGATGAAATGCTAAGTGTAAGCATATTTTAGGTGTTTACACTTTATATTCATGGTCTCTTATGTACCTATATCAACTCTACATACTTCCTCTTCCTCGCCACCTCTTATTTCTTCATTCTCAATAGTTACTACCTTTGGGGTTTATTTTGGAGCTAATAATGTTCATGCGCCTGAATATTTGGGGTTTCCCATATTTCTTAGTTCATATTCAAAGGGGAGATGACCTATCGAAGGGTTCAGGTACCTTAGGAGAGTGTTTTGTGTTACCTCATTTATGCCCACCTCTCATCCTCCCTTAGGTGAAATTGGTTATTCACTATCCAACCCTTCCCTGGTGTCTATTTGTTCTAGCATGTGATACCCTTCTAGACCAATGGTAGTTCTTGTGCTACTAATATATTTTTCACCATACTCCTTGTGGGTGGTTTTCGACATAGTTATTGGAGTTTTTTATATACTCTCCCTATGTTTCTTTTTAGATGGGGCCTTTGGTCCCCTTTCCTCACTAGAAGTGGTTTTTTCATGCCATGACCTTTTTAACCTTTTTCCTTTGTCATCGATGGTTAGAATCATCTACTCATCTAGATATTCCTTTGCATATGGGTTTGTCATGTCTTTCTTATTCTTTAGTTATAAATAATAGAACTTTTACATTTTGTTGTTCACTATTATTTTCTACACTTGACCGAGTGACCAAATATATGGCTTATGTTTCTCCATATATGCCTCCCATCCTGCATACTTATATTACTTGTGGAGGGTATGAATATCAACATCAATTTGAGCATGTTATTTTTTTATTTATTTTCCCCCTTGATCATGTTTAGGGATCACACAAAGTAGTTTGTTGTAAAGGCATAGGAAAATTTGGCCCAAAGTGACCAATGCTTGTCGTTCTACTTGAATTTCCCTAGGCAGTAGTCTTGCACAATGACAAAATATACTTCCCCATCCAATTCTTTTGGTAGCGTAGGATTCTCCAATCTTCCTGCAATAATTTTTGTAAATGTTTTATCTAATTGCCCAACTTGGCTTTATATGGAATGTTAAGAGTTTTGGGCACTAGAAATTGTCCATATTGTTTTGTTGAAGACTTATTCTCCAAGGGGCATATCTTGTTAGGTTCTCCTTCACCCTCAAGGACACCTATTTCATTGAAAACTAGCAGTAGGAGAATCACGCCCAATTGGTATTTGGTTGTCAACTTATTATTCGCAAACTCTACATCCTATGATATGTTATCAATAATAAACTAGGAAAATTTATATTAGCTCCCTTGTGCCATTTTGTGCACAATATATACAAATTTCTTATTAATTTTTATCGATCTTTCTGTGCTCACTAATTTGGACATGTCACATTGGGACTCTTATTCATGAGTCTTGAATTTCTATGACGAGGAAGGTGAGTAGTACTCCCTTTTAATTCAAAAAGGTTCTCAACCTTATGATTTTCCAATATTTACCCCAAATCTTCTCAAAATTTTATAAACACTATTTATTTTTTGTTTAGGTAGTGGGTAATCCTTGTGCACCATCCTACGAAGTAGAAATTTCCATTTCACAACCACAAGATCAAATACTGGAAGATACCCATTAGTTTTTTGAAGTAGGGTAGCTCATAAAATTGTATAACCCTTACTTTTTTAAGTATTTGTTTTACGCTATTGGCATGAATGATGTTCTCTACATCATCCTTTTTTGTTCTTTTACACAAAGTATTTAGCTATCACTTTTTCAAATCCATTGCGCAATGGTTTCAGTTAGATATTTTTCATAAAACCACTTGGGTCTGCCATTTTTTTGACTTCGTCAGGGTACTACATTCAAATAACAAGATCTTACTTCAATCACTTGCACTTCCTCCTCTTCTTTTATGTATATCTCTTCCTCAAAACTTAGAACTTCCTTAATATAAGTGTCACTTAAATCTTCTCCTAACATTGACTCTGTAAAAGTGCTCAAATTAGTTCCATAAGAAGTACTTGATTTTCACGTAACACTATTTGTGTGCCCCTTCTCTTGTCAATACCTTGTTATGTGCTTATCTTGAAATCCAATTCGGTTTACTCTGGGGCGGTTGATGGCCCTAAATTTCCTCATCCTATTAGAATATCGCAGCCTTCATGTTAATGGTGGCTAAGGGTTACATTTTTCTTGTTTAAGTAGGATTTTCTTTCACATTTACTTCATTGATGTTAATGGGTGTGCCACCTCTAGTTAAACCCACCTTTTTATTGTTTTCCACACTCAATCATCTGTAAAAGGTTCAAGTGTTTTTTAATGGTGAACAATTTTTTAGTCTCGAGTGCCATGAATTATTTTTTCATTTCTTTTCGTTGTTTATAACCCAAAAATCTTGATTTCAACTACAAATTAATTTTCAAATGAATAACATTCCCTTTTTATACCCTTCCAAATGTCCAATTAATGTTTTATTTACTTATTTCTCTTGAATGAAAATTTACTTCTCTGCTAACTGTAATTAATGCCAATTTTTTTACAGTTGTTCACCACGTCCTGATTTCCACTTGATTTAATGACCCCCTTGTATGGGTACTCTGTGAATCTCATAGTAATGTTTTTTTCCTATACACCTTAAGATACGTCAAGTGGCTTATGTTTCAAGGCCACATCGTTATTCCTTGTGCACTTCATCATCCTTGTGTGGTTATCCTGGTCCAGTAGCTCCTTAAAAAATACCATTCCTTTCCTATATTCTTATTTTCACATGCCCTGCTATCTATTCCTTTAGGTTCATCATTCCTTTCAAGTTTTGATTCAATTCTCCTCTCTTTTTTAGGAAATCAAATTTCTTATCTCATTTTCTTATCTTTCAAAAGAACCTTTTTTCATCTTCTCGCATATTGTACAACTTTAATTCAATCAATTTTAAGGTGTGTATTATAACTAACATGTATGCAGTTGTTTTATCCCCATTTTCTACTTGTCTCCAACTTTGGGTGCTTGTTCTCCACCAGATTCCCCTAGAAAAAATGTTCAAGTTTTCCTCCACATGCTTTTTTATCTTGGACTTGGGATAAATCTCATTATGATGTAAAAAATATTTGGAGAGAAAATTTAAAGCAAAAAAAACATGAAACAAATGTGCGAGTATTGTGCACTTATTTATTCAAAATTGAAATAAAAACTAATCTAATGGCATACAGCTTGTTTTGTTACAAACATAACTTTAGTGATAGTAGAGTTTTAACCTACTACCATTAAAGTATCCTGACATAGGTTTTCTACTTAGGTCATTAAACCTACATGCCCAATGGATAATATTTCATTTATTTCATATGGACCTAACCAATGTGTATTGAGTTTTCCCAAGTTTCACGCATACTTTGAGTCATACAACAATAATTTTGTGCTCATTATGAATGTCTTATCTTTGATATTTATGTCATTTCAGGCCCTTTTTATTTCTTTCTCCATGTCTTTTCTCCACCGTACACATGCTCTATGTTCATCCAGTTATAACAACTAACTTAGTTGCTTAGTGATTAAAGCCTCGTCATCCATATTTGCAATGTGCATTATTCGTAGTGATGGAACCATAAAATTAATAAGCAATACAAATTTGGTGTCAAACACAAGTTGAAATGGTTTTGCCTTATTAGAGTGCTTGTAATATGTTATGTATGCCCATAGTACTATTGAAACATTGTCATCCCAATCTTTGTGCTCAACATCAGAAAAAATTGTTATAGTATTGCTTAGTATTTTATCAAATGCTTTAACTATTCCATTAACATGTGGGCAATAAGGAGTGGTTTTATGGTACACAATGTCATGACCATGTTTTTATGACTCAAAATAACCATCTAAATAACGTGTTAATCTAGTAAAATTAGGGTACAACATCTAGTATTAAAGATAGATTTTACTAGATTAACATGTTATTTAGATGGTTATTTAGGGTTTCTAAAAATTATGGCATGACACATGACCATAAACTCTTGCAAATGATTCCTACCATGTCATTTAGGAAATGGGCTCCTTTATCACTTGAAAGGATTAGGGGACATCCATAACAACTTATTATGTTTTCCTAGAGGAATTTGGCAATCATGGTCGTTGTACAATCTATTGGTAGAGTTACCTCTTCTCATCTTGTTAAATAATCAGTTTCCATAATAGTATATTGTGCGTTAGTTGTCTACCCAACCAAGTTTTTGGTCCAATAAAATCAATTTCCCATTTTGTAAATGATTCTTGATCTATCACTAGTTTTAACGACATTTCATCACACTTACATGGTTTTCTGACCCTTTGAAAATGGTCACATACTTTTGCATACTCTTTAACATCATTAAATATGTTTGTCCGCCATAATCCCGTAGTGAAAACCTTTTGTGTCATAGCCTCACCTATGTAATGTCCACTAGAAATACCTTCATGTGCTTCACATAAAATAGTTTGTTCTTCACGATCCATTACACAATGTGTTAATATTTTTTCACACCCCATGTTATATAGTTTATTCATTAGTTGATATGGTGTGGATTTGACGGAAAATTGTTTCTTTTGTTGGCTAGTCTAAGTGTCTGGAGCAAGCCCATTTGGGTGGTTATTTATTTGAAGAAGATACACATCTTGTACACCATCTTCAATTGATTTTTTGGCTCCCCTGTATTTATTCGTGATAGACAATCAAGACCTACATTATTTATTCTTGGTTTGATAACAACCAAAAACTAGTACTCTTGAAATAGAATTACCCAGTGAAATATCCTCCCATGTAGAATTTCCTTGTTAAATAATTGTTTTAATGTTATATGATTGTTTTATAATACAAACAGATTTTCCAGTAAATAGCATCAAAATTTATTTATCACATACATCATTGACAATCCTTCACGCTCCGTAATTGTATAATTTTTCTCTACGCATGTAAGTTTTATACTAGGAAAATAGATGGGATGGTCTAAATTACCTTCTCTTGGTTGTGACATGATTGCTCCAATTATTTTTCCTAGCGTGTTTGCATGTACATGAAAATGGGTACTCCAATTTAGGAATCGTAGTATTGGAACATGTTTCAACCCATCCTTTATATCTTTAAATGATTTTATGTGCTCAGTTCCCCATTCAAACTCCCCTATATTGTGTAATAATTTTTCCCAGGGTGCCACAATTTTGGAAAAGTCTTTGATGAATTTCCCTTAGTGCCCGCAATGTTCGAGGGAAGCACATACTTCCTTTGTGTTTTTTGTGCCTCCAAATGGATAATGAAATGATTTGATTGGATTAACCAATAACCCAACTTGATAAATTATGTGCCCCAACAGTGTGCCAAAATGTGTCGTAAAGACACATTTCTATATATTCAATGAAATTTGTAAATTATGGCAGTGCTTAAACATGAGGCACATGTTATCACAATGGTTCTTTACCAATCTATATATTGTCTAATCACCTAGGTACACCTAAAGAAATTTAAGAATAAAATCCTCAAAGGCTATCACGACGATGCGCAAAAATACTTTTGGCAAGTTTTTCAACATGAGTAACATTAAAATGTAACCAAAGGACACCCACTCAGTCGTGAATTTCACTTTATCTTTGTCTTCATCTTCAATTTTTCTTGATGGTATCTTAAAAACCCATCTGTGAATATATAAAACTACTTCCCCATGACCCCTTCCATGATTTCTTCTCTGAAAAGTGTTGTAAATATACCAATAACACAATTTGAGTTTAGTTATTTGTAGTCTACAAAAATTATTATTGGCCCATACTTATTTATATTTATAACTATAAGAATTACCCATTTAAACTCCTCCATTGGTATGATCATTCCAGCAGCCAACATATTGTCAATTTCTTGTTTTACCTTTGTGTATAGATTATGATTCATTATCTATGGTATTTTACAGATGAGATTATCTCCTTCTACCAACTTAATTTGCATTTTTCCAAATGAAGGATGTAACCCTTTCATCTTTTGATAGCCTCTTGGAAATATATCTTCATATTCATGCGAGAGTTCATTTTTTCACAATTTCTACTTCACTTCAGTAATCACCTATAGTTGCAATCTTTAGCGCTTCATCACTCCCAATGTTGACATGTATAATTTTTAGGGGGTTATTTTGTCGCTGATTCTACTAATCCTTCTTTTCAATCACTTCTCTAAAAATATAAGATGTTTCTATATTCAAGTGATTGTTGATTGCTTCTTTTTTTACGAACTGCACAACTTTTTCTTTACACTTGTGCCTCCAGTTTATTTCCATCTAAATTTCATCATCCTCTTCACTTGAATCATTATTAATAATTGTCTCCTCAAAAATATTGGAAGCATGAGTCCTTTCTCCCTGTTTAGTTCTAGGATTCTTTCTTCTACAATTGCATCATCCCATTTTCCCCTTGTTTATTGTTAGGATTATTTCTTCTACCATTGCATCATCCCCAAATATCACTTGCTTTGTACACTTGATAGAGTAATTTAAATGTAGCATTAAATAAGTAAAATAAAAGGTTTGTATAAACACATTCTTGAGTGTCACCTAATGAGTTGTTTATCTCCATATTTCAAAAAAACCATACCATGCGCGCACCAATTTTGTTACACTCTTGTGTTGCAAGTTTTATTTTGCTTTGACATCTTCCATTCGTTCATGAATTCAAACATTTAAGCAATGGAAAAGTGTGATTACACACTTAGGCACACATTTGCATTTTATTTTACTTAACAAATTTCATTTACTAGTTTAAGGTGGGAAGAAAAAGTAGACATGTACAAATTTGGTCATTTAGTAGTTGGTGATGTCGATTTTGGCTAATATTCACTATACACAAGTTGCGTATATAAACTAAGCTCAAATCCACTATCCAATTATATCTAATGGTTTATGATGGTACCAACCCCTATTCTTACTGCGCAATCACCTATAAGACCACTTCTACAGTCATAGACAACTTATGCCTCATGTACAACCCTCTCAAGACCATTGATTCAACTATCAACCCTATAGGAAAAAATAATCCAGTGGTGACATAATTGACTACCAATTATGTCTCCTACTAGACAATTTTGTGGTTAAATTTTCAAATTAACACCTTTCCATGAGTCGGTATTTCCCCTTTAGGTTGACATTAGTGCAAAACATTTTTTATAGTGGTATAAATACAAGTTAATCCTACTCATTAACTCAATTGGCTTTCATCTGGCACTTATTAAGAGCTCACCTATAAATATCTATCTAACATAAACAATTTTCCCTTATCTTTCATATTGTAACAACATATTCTAGAATTATCCCCTATGCAGATCTAAAGTGCTCTAAACCAGGTCAAGAGGAAGCATTATCAAGCCCGAAGCACTTAAATACAAGTCAAAACAAGTAATATTGAATGTGAATGAGCCAAATTCTAATTGCATACACATAGTTGAAAAGATCACAATTGCACTTCCAATAGATGAGATAATTACATGGGGTTTGACCCCATCTCAAGTATTACTATGTAGGTAAAAAAGGGGTGCTTCAATTTAAATTGTTAACCCCTTTTATAGGAATTTTAAGAAGCTAGGTTTTAATAGGAGAAGATGATTTTGCAACAAATCTAGTTTTAAAAGCATGTTGACTCATGATGAGATTGACTGTTAATTTTGTCCCTAGTTATCAATTTTTTTGTAGAGAACACAAAGATAAAGTTCTAGAGATGAGCCAATTGTATTAGTATTCTTACACATTTATACTAATTTCAAGCCTAGATTGCTTGTCGTAGTATAGAAAAATCTAATTACGACATCTTCTTATGATTTTGCTAAATTTTAGCAAGTGCCATAATTGATCAAATATCTTATTATTGAATGTTTTATTTAATAATTTGAATATACATCCTTTTAATATTTCAACCATAAATTAAGTTTTACATGTCTATAATTCTATATTAGGGTTTAATCACTACTTAAAAAAACTTAAGCACTAATGGATAATTACATAACTTAACTGATATATTTATCTTCTAATACAATTACTATCTAAAATTATAAACACGCACACACACGATACATACATAAATACATATACATGTGCATATATAATGTGTATCCATGTATGTCTGTGTGTGTGTGTATATATACACACACATATAATGCATATGTTTATATTACACAAACACATACATACATGGGTATGTATATTATAATGTAACAAAGGAAGAAGAGTAATTATAGAAGTTAAATTATTTTGTAACTATGTGAAATGCATCACCTTTCAATTTTGTGTGGATTTTGAAAGATCTACAATTTACAAAGAGACACCTTGGCATAATGGCAAACCTAAAGAGTGTCTTGTGGCGTGGCATTGTTTTACACCACATGATGCCACTAAGATTGTAAGAAGTGGATTGTCGACACGTGGTGGTATTACATGGTGTGAGTTTACCTTTGTGGTTTAACATGGAGGTGTTATTGAATTCAATGGTGTGCTCTATAAAAGGTTTAGAACAAACTTTTCTGCATATATTTTTGTGTGCCACTATAAGAGTGTGTGTGGCATTCGATTGGTATAGGTGGATGCATGGTGTTACTATTAGAATCTTTGTTACATACATTGTAGGTGGATAAATGGTATTGAGGTACATTGAACTTATGGATGATGTTTTCAAGTACTGCAGTGCATTAAGTGCATATTACATCATACCACTTCTATAATAAGTGTGACACATATTGATAATGGATGGAAAGTCTTGGAAGCACCATAAAACTATATATGAGGTTTTATAGTAGCAAAACTCATTAAAAGGGAACCACCAAAACTACAAGTTGTTATAATAGGTTTGGAAACACCATTGGAACCACTATTGGTAGAGGATCGGTTACCCCTCCTTGTAAAGTAATTATACCAATTATACTAAGTATAGGAAATTGGTTCAATACCTTGACTTCTAACTAATACCTTGTGAACCATTTAGATTGTTATCAAAACTGGCATGCTTTGAAAAAATTGTACATTGGTAGTTTTTTTATGTGTTTATACGTGGTTTCCAGAATATGATGTCTTTGTTCGAGGAGGTCATGCACAAGAGATAATGTTTTGGATAAACAATAACAATATGGTAGAATCTTCTTGGGTGATGATGAGACATGTCTTAAACATAAAATCTCTTTAAGAATCCAATCTCTCTTACTACCTACTGATAAAATAATGATGTCAACACAAGGATTGACATTATATACACACTAATGAATTTACATGTATGGATGCCTATAGAGTACATCACAAACATTAATTTGCATAACATAAAAAATATCTCTTATTTAAAAGGATATATAGAATATGAGAAGCTGCATTAGAGAGTGACGTGTATACCTTTGAGGTAGTAGTAACAAAGTCATCCATATATGTAAGGTCACAAACGAGGCATGGTTAGAAGATTTTTTCACTTAATGGTTACTCTTAGAGCTCAAAATTACACCCACACCTAAACCAAGATGATCCACGGCTTTAAGGAAACATGGTACTATCTCTAAGTTGTGGGACTTGCGCTTAAGACAGACCTCCGGAAAAGGTCGGACTCGTCTGGTTATTTTTACCGCTAAAATTAATCCTAAGAAGGGAAATGCAACTATCTAACACTACTCTATTATTCCAAGGGACTAGGGAGCGAGGAAAATGTATAAAACTAAAATCATAAGCTAAGGAGAGGTGATAGTACCAAAAATAAGGGAAAGAACACTCTCATATGAGTAAAAATGAAATAAAATGAGAAAAGGAAGGGTAGAAATGTATGCCACAGTCCAGAACAACATTCAAGCTCTCATTTTCATGGAGCATAACATAAAAGAAACTATAGAAGAGATGTAAAACATGCACAACATACTAATATTGCAAAAGGAAGCCAAGAAGATGCAATAAACATATGTTAGGGCATATAATAGTCACAAAACACAACTTTTATTGCTTCAAATGAATGTGCAGTCCATTATAATGAAGGAAGGATGCAAGAATCCACACGCAGTGGCCCAAATCTGAGGCTTACAACTCAAAATGCAAAATCCACTACTCTGAATAATGCCCTTGCATTCCAAGAGGGCCTAACCTTTAGAATTATATAGAAGAATATGAGAGAAGAGGAGGGAAAAGAGAGGGAAAACTCAAATTCCAAGTCAAAACCACCAACAAGATGCATTAAATGTCTGCAAATCAGCATGTAACTCTGTCAAATCCACCTCTCCATGTCAATTTTCTTGTAGAAGAAGAAACAAGGCTGAATCCCATTAAATATGGGTGGTTAAGTCGATTATAACTACACATTAATTATTTGAATTTAGTTTTCCCATTTTCACCTACCAAATCCCCCCAAATTCTGATTTCAAAGAGCTTAAAGTGTATCCCATGTCAGTATCTTTCCAATAAGACTAACCGCACGTGATTTTGAGCTATGTGGAAGAAATTATGGTGATTTGAAGTTCTCTAGTGAAAGGAACATGCCAGACATGTGACATTATTTGATTAGTTATAGGATTTTGTTGGTTGACTGCAACCTTGTCTAGCCATATGTCACGATTCCATTCACCACAAGGATCAATGCACAACTAGAACTCTTTTATGTGTCCTTATGATGTGCACTTTATCTACTAAGTCCTGAGAGTTGGACCTGTGGAATGCTAGGATTGGCATGGTGGTTACAGCCTTAGATGCATGCATGGGACCAAGGAGGTAGAAGATAAATTTTACACAAAAGTGAAAATATGTGGAAGAATTCCACATGTGTGTGTAAGAGGGTGTGCAGGGATAAGGAAGAAGGATACATATTTGCATAGGTATGTAAATATGTATCCTTATATTTAGAGGGCCAACAAATGAAGGTGTGGAGGTTTAGGGAAAGGTGACACATGAAGCATGCTAAGAGGAGAAGGAGGAAGCGCATAAAGCAAGGGCACACAAAAGTAAATGTGTGAGAAAAATGTGCAAGGGGATGAGAGTGCGCATAAAAGGGTGCATGAGACTCAGAAGGAGAAGGCATGTGCATGATAGGCATGTCAAGATCTTGCAAAAGTGTAAGGAAAACCCATGGGTGTGCACAGAAGGGTGCACATCGGCTGGAAAAGAAAAGCGAATGCGTGAAGAAATGTGTGCGAGGGGAAAGGAAAATACTTGAAGCTATGCAAGGAGGAAAGAAAGTGTGTAAAGCATGCGTAGGGGAAGGTGAAAGAAAATGAATAAACATGGAGAAGTGTGTGGAATGCATGAGAGGGACTACAATCATGAAATTATGCTAAGGAATAATACCAATAGTGTGCGTAACCTTAAAAATTTATATTAGGGCTAGAATTGAACTGCAAGTTGCCAATATAACCAAGGGTTATTTTAGGTAATAGTTTTACGACTTTCAGGGACATTTGTTTGCTATATAAAGGAGATCAGTGGCCTTAAAGCATCCATTAGGTATGGAGTCAACCTAAAAACATGAAATTTTGATCTACAAATTGAATAATTCCCCTTAGGTCTAAATGTAGCATTTCATGGGATCTGTATTGAACATCCTAGGAATATGCATAAAAATTGTTGGATACTGCTAGCAAGATGAAACATAACCTCCACCATTGAAACATCATGACTTGTGAGCATGAGAATTGGCATCCCAAAAGCAACAAAAGAGTGTGCAAGAGAAAGGTGATGTGGGAGCATGAAGGAAAGAGGCTACAAAGATGTAAAAAACTTATTCTTAACATGTTTAGGTAGTCAAGAGAAATGTATATGAGTCATGAAGTCATGAGAGAAGGTCTTAGGGTCATTCCAAAGTGTTAATTAGAGTTGGAAGTTCAAATTTTCAAAAATTGACATTTCCCTCCATTTTCAAATTTGAATTACCAAAACATGTAAAAGGGATAAATGTGGGTTGTTAAGGAGTTAAAGCGGGTCTATATGGTTTACAAGAGTGAGAGATAAATATAAACAAGTGTAAAACAACTCCTAAGTTATAATGAGCCAGCAAAATGTTTACAAGATTATGTAAGATGGCCATGTTGGCTATGTATGAGTATGATAACCTTATAAAAGTTAGTTAGGGAATGAAATGGAGATAAGAAAGAGATTAACCTCAAATAAGAAGGGGATAAGGAGTTTGGTGAAGGAATTCCACAAGGATCAGGAGTAGAAAGTGAAGAAAAGAGAATGTATTTTTGTAATGATTAGTTAAATAAGATATGAAACTCTGTTTTTGGAGGATATCTATGTTGTCTTCTTTAGAACTTTGAATTTGAATTGCATGGATTAATACCTAATGATTTATCTTTATGAATGCATGGAAAGTCTATTAAAATCACATTATGTGGCTCATTAAAGGGTTATAACTGTGAATAATCTATGTTCAAGCATGAAGGTTAATACATGGAACCATGCATGACAGTAAAATAATAATATACTTGGAAGAACAATTTAGTATTTTTACAACTAGGATAGTCTAAGAAGATTTTGTAGCAATGAATACATAGTAGATAGTTGAATGAAGTTATATTTCATGGATAGGGAGGTTGAATTCCCTATTTCATTATGTTGCATGTTTAAACATCCTCAAGAAAAAAAAACCATGATTGTGACTAATATTGGCTTCTTTAGAAAGTTGCATGTGTGCTTAGAATCATTCAAGGAAGAAGGGAGTAAGGATCAAGTTTAAGAGAATGAAAATTTGCTGGTGAAATATTATCAATTTTATTCATGCATGTAAAACCTGATACATGGATTCCTTATCATGGTTATGCCATGTTTTTAATGTATATGCAAGAGGGTTTCTAATTGAAAATTGATGTCACTTGCTTCTTTAATAGTGAATGGTAACTTAGAATCATGGATAAGTATTATAAAAACTTGGGCATGAAGTTTGAATCTGTAAAAATAAATAGCAAGCAAGATATAAGGTTTTGGGTGCTCTTGGGCCATCTCCAAGCTCAGTTAGGGTTTGAGTACAAAATACAAGATTTAAAGCCACTAATTAATGAAATCCGACCTAAAACTTGAAAGAGATAATGAAGACAAGGTCCTTTAACTATTTTGAAGGAATTAGGGTTTTTCATTGGAGAAGTTGTGAGGAAATCATGATAGTCTTTTTCTAGCATTCTACTATAGTCATGGAAGCCCAATTAGAAAGGCCACATTACTAAGGAAGTAGGCTTTAAAGTGTGAATCCAATCTTAAAAATTTGTACACAGGAAAAACATGAAAATGGGTGTCAGATTATGCTAATATTTTAATGGGAAACATCTTATAATGAAATATAGGCTAAATAAACAGTCAAATCATGGCTACGAGAGTGTTAAAAAGCTTGAGAAGGAACAAGAGATGAAAATGGATTTGCATTAAGAGTTCGAGAATAAAATTTGGTAGAAATATTAACGGGCATAGGGGGTTCTAAGATTGTATACACTAAATCATGCACTTGAGTACATTTCTAGGTCCTAATCACATACCATTATTCATATATTCCTAAGCAATAAAACTAGTAATTGACATCTATTTTTGGCCTCTTTTTGTCTTTATTATTTCATCTTTGGTATTATACACCCCACAACCCAGTATGATCTTCATTTCTTTAACTTTATTGGTTTTAGACACTAGTGCCCAGGCCCCCTCGTCCCCTCTGGGTGCACCCAACCTAATTGTATCTTACTTGCCTCTTTTGGGCCTCTTTTATATTTTAGGCATCTTATTTTCTTATGGGTTGTCCTGTTAATTGTCGATTACAAAATTCAAAAGAGGGAATCATATAAATACAAAGCTTTGTGACCATAATAAAATACCAAGCTCTAAGTATCTACTATCATCACCTAAGGTTGCATCCAAAGGCATTTTAAGATCATCAAAACATCCATATAGCACTCACTTACGGGACAAGGCACTGCATTTTCTACATACACACATAGGAAGGGAAGTTCATTTTGCCATCCACACATATATCTACATTACTACATCTAACCATTTCTCGTTATCAAGTGCATCTTGCACAAGAGCTTCCTAGGGCACGATTTTGCACACACTTCCCAAGAACTACATGGAGTCTAAGATGTAGTGTAGTGATTGGTCATAAGTTCATCCTGTTAGGTGACTTCCGGGGTCAATCCGACTCCCTATTTGCATATTTTTCTTTTAAGTATTTGATATGTTTTGGGGTTTTGTAGGTTATCTCTCTATTTTCATATTACAGGTGAACTGAGCAATCAACTAACGACACAATGGTTATCAACAGCGAAGGTTAGTGACCATCTTGCGACACAAAAAGAATCATTTTCCAACCATTTTCACAGTCACAGGTGCCCAACAGAGGTATCCAGTGCCCCTGACCCATTCTAGGCACCCTAGTCCAGCTTATTCTGGTAGTTGCAAAAAAAATTGAGTGCAGTTGCAACAATATTCTCCTCCTATTTACCAATTTTCCAATCCATAACACTTTGGGATTCATTTTGAAATCAACTAAGTCTTTTATTCCCTCTCTTGCACCTAAGGCTTCATTTTTATCTAGCTATTTACTTGTGTCAATTTTGTACTTAGAATTTATTTATACTCCATTACTCTGCAATTGGGGTTTTACAAATTCCATATTTGTTAAATTAAAGATTAACTTTCAGAAGGTTTTGGGCATACACAAAAATCTCCTAACTAGTTTTAGTGAAAATACTTGTTCTTAAGAGCCTTATAGTGGTAATTAGTGGTAAAGTGAAGGAATTTGATAATTTTCTTATTTCAATTCACCAAGAATGCCATTAACACATTTGATCGAGTTTGTAAAATAGGGTGCAAGAATTTGATGTTTTAAGGAAGACTAAAAGTCTAAAATTGGCTTCATTTGGGCTAAGTTCTCAAGAAGCATTGAAGGGGATAGTTTGGTAAAGGTGAAATTTTTGAGTTTTTATTTTGATGTGATCATCCTAAAGGTAAATTTGGCATTGCATAAGGTGTTTGGAACAAAGTATGAGGTTATAAGATTAAAATTTTACTTGAAAAGTCCATCTTTGCATGATTTGGCCATTCTAGACTAAGAACAATATCTCCAAAACATGGTGTTCATATGATTGAAAGTATATTTATCTTTTTGAATGCATGTAAGTTTAAATGATATTTTCATAAAAAAGAAATCTACATGACCAATAAAACATCATGTGTGAGGCACATTTGGCGGAATTAAAACTACTCTAATATGTACATGATGTAAAATAACTCAATGGAAGTGCTTGAGATAAATCCCATTGATTGGGATATGTAATGCATCTCCATCAATATGAAGCAACTCAAAATAGTTGGCCTCCTTACAAGAAATGATGATATATGGCCCACTCCAAAGTGCATCAAACTTTGGATGGTGCCCTGGTTTAGCTTTGTCAGTATCCTATTTCAAGACTAGATCACCCACTTTGAAAACTTGAGCTCTAGCCTTCCTGTCAAACCACTGTTTGGTTGACTTTTTATGTTGCTTCAATTTGATCATGGTAGAATTCCTTAGTTCTTCAATTTCAACCAATTCTACCATTTTGATTCATCTTTGGTTTGTGCCCTCAAATTCTAGTTGTTGGGCCATATCTAGTGAAGGTAATTCCAAAGACAAAGGAAGCCTGGCATCCTTTCCATAGACAAGTTTGTAAGTTAAAGTACCAATTGCCTTCTTCACCATTATTCTATCAGCCCAGAGCATGTGCGAGACCTTTGTATGTCATTGCTTGTTTGATATTCATAGTTATTTTTGTGATTCTAATTAGATTCCTATTAGTAGACTCAGCCAATCCATTACCTTGAGGGTAATAGTTAGAAGAAGTCTTCAAATATATTCCAAGCCCAAGAACCCAATTAGAGATCTTAGTACCAAGGGAGGATTTTTTATTATCATATAAAATGGTTTGAGGGATGTCAAACTTTGTCACAATACCTTCAAGGAAATCAACGATAACTGACTCACTTCCTTCCTTGAGCACGACAACTTTTGTCTATCTAATAAAGTAATCTGTTGTTGTCAAACCCCAATTATGACCAACGCTTGAAGGAGGATTGATCATACCAATGAATTCAAGACCCCATTACAAGAAAGGCTTATTCACTTAGATTGGATGGAGGGGAAGCACGACCAAAAAAAAATTCCTTTAAAGAAGGCACATTCTTTACATTTTCTGACCCACGTATGTGCATCTAAAAAAAGATTTGACTAGAAGTATCCTGCATTTATGATTTTCATTGTTGTTGCTTTGATAGACAAGTGTCCACCATAGAATCCATCGTGAATTTCATCTAACACTTTATTGACCTATGCACCATCAGTACATCTTAACAACACACCATTAATCATCAATCAACACATAAGGAATGGACTGCAACCTCAAATGTCTTCTCTTCACGTTGTTAGGACTAGGAGGGTATGTGCTAAAAGATAAGAAATTTTCCATATCATGAATCCAACTACACGCAAGGATATTTTCATATTTTTAAAGCTTCAACGTGTAGAGGTTCCTGTACGATGGAAAAGTGACAAACAAGCGTGGGAATCTACAAGTAACTCTTCCTCGCACCCGACCTCCCGAGGTCGTGTCGAGACAGCAGGTGGGGATGGAATACACGTGGGATGTAGACAAACTAGTTAGGTAATCTTATGTCTTCGATGCGCACTAGTGGAATCTATGAATCTAAGGTAAAGAAGGCCCTCTTAACCTAAACTGGCGTGATAGATCGATCGACGAGAATGAATACTTGTAGGCTCCAATCAATATCGAGCTCTGGCGTGATTTGATCTATGGGTTGTAGGATACGTGGAAAATGACCTGGGATTGTTTCGTGTATGTCTCCAGACAGAGTCATGAAAATGGATGATGGGTATAGTGGACTCTACGGTCGATTCTCTAGTCTAGTCCAGAAATCCTTTGATTCGTTAGTTGCTACGTCTAACAAGGATAACTGTGTGATGATGATAGGCAGAAGTGGAGTGGATCTAAATACTAATGTGCGTAAGCCAGCGTCAACGTCGGATTGACCTGTGGACTCGTTGGGTTGTGGGATTTGTGAATCACAACTGTAGATTCGTGGTTGTTGTGGACCTGCTATGGTCATGTGCGGAATCAGTCCCTAATCCCTAGTATCTAATAGTCGTATGCCTTTTTGGCCTCTATGTTCAAAATTAATAGTTGTGTAATCTTTTCAGAGTATCTTACAGGCGTTCTTGCAACCTGAATTCTTAAACAAGTATCTATGTCCATGAGAGTGTCTCCTGCGTCTGGTTGTGGGACCAAAGGATCACAACCAAACATTTGCTCTCTTTCAAGCCCTTCTACAGTCATGTGGATATTTATCTAGGTTAACCTGTAGTCTGACTGGTTTGACCAAAACATATACGCTTTGTCGTCTTCTACGTTTAATCCTCTTAACTGTGAGCTGATTTGTTGTAAGTCTGCTGTTGTTTGGAAGACTTGGATTCTAAGGTTCTGATCTATATCAGTTATTACCATAATAAGATTGGGTTGAGGCACGATTGGCTCGAATACGTATTCTCTGGGCTCTCTAGGTCCTGTGATTGTCATGCAAGAAGGAAATGATATAAATCTAACTAATGACAGAATAAATTAACTACGCAAGATATATCTATGTATATTCCTAAATCTGATTTTATTGATAAGCTACTGAACAAAATTTAAAAGAGCAATTATCTAATATATTTGGCAATTGAAAACTAAAATAATAACACAATTAAAACAAACAAAGCAACTGAGTATAGCTACTTGTCTGTGCAGTTTGTAGATCTACTCTAAATAAACAGATAACTGATCTACTCTATTTGAAAGACTCTCGATCCTACCTCAGAAGTGAGGAGTGAATCATAGTTTCTCAGAAACTATCAATCCCCACAGCTTCCCTGGCAATATCAAAAGTAAAATTAACTGAAATGAAATGATTGGCTACTCTATTTGATATGCTTTAACTAGAACTTTGAAAGCTTGAACCTGGATTTTGCAGAACAGTGGTGAATCCGATGGTGTGTGGCCTTGTCCCCTCAGTGTGATCTCCTCGTTCTTTCCCGCTCACGTGGATCTAGAAAAGCATGTAATGCTAGCATCAACAGAAGTAGATATTGGAACAATGGCAGCTTAGGATGCAGACTGAATACAATGCGAGTAGGAGAGGGATAGCGCAAGAGAACAGAGCTTGGCTTATGCAATTCCTAGCGGGATTTATTGTGAGTCATGCAACATAAAACATCCAGAACCTAAAACTATCCTATTTGACGAGCAGAACCTACAACTTTAATGGCTTCCTACTAAAAATCAAACTATCCTACTCTAATTGATTGGATGAAATAATAACAGCACTTGCACAAGGAGAATATGTGGCTTTCTAACAGCTAAACAACACTAACCATGCATACAACAAATGAAACTATGAATCCTAAGCAAAATTGAAAGGCTAAGCTATTGAAATGAGAAATTCAGAGGCAAATTTGAGGGGCCATTTTCTTGAGCACAAGCCAGCTATTTATAGAATCCCATTTACCCAAAGGTGAAAACCAAATTGATCTCTTAAACCATAAACAATGCCAAAACACTATTCCAGGGAACCAGAATCATAAATACAAGCAAAGGTGGTGAAAAAAGCTGGTAAACGTTGAAAATTTACATGAGTCACGTTAAAAAGAGCATTCTAGAAAATGCGTGAAGGACCGCCGCCCTGAGCAGGGCGGTGGTTACAGGACCGCCGCCCTGACTAGGTGGCGGTCACGAGACCGCCGCCCAGGCAGGGCGGTTTTGTCACTGAAGACCAAAACACAAAGAAAAGGAGGGGAGAAGAGAAAACAAAGCACGCAGGGGCTAAGTGGGGCATGTGGGATGTTAACGCATGCTTGGAGAGATTTTTTGGATTCCGAACACCTTGCGAGGAGACCTGTATCATCATTGGGGCACGTGTAACGTTGTTCCGGCGGTGTAATACCCTACAATTTTGGGTACGTACATATTGCCCCCTCGGAGAAGCATTTTAGCCATGAAGAGGCGTAAAATGGTGGGTCCGAGTATGGTGGTCCCGAAATGGGAAGTTAGAAGTTATACCTGATACGTCCGTGTGTTGGAATGATGCCATCCAAAATTCCTGCCACCTGCAAAATGAAAAGAGGACTCAAGTGCAGATAGACAAAATAGATCGGAAAATAAATACTAAAATAATATGAAATGAGGACGTACCATTTGTGCAGGGATAAGAACTTACCTCCGTTGGCACTCCAAACCTGTGAAAAGGGGCATTCAAAACAAGTCATGTTGTTATATATGTAAAAGTGGGCCCATTTTCCTATTCATTTGCACGTGTTGATTTGGTTGATTTTGAGCTCTGGGACCCACGGTGACGGTTTCTCACGAGAGTATAGTCAAAACGTTTGGGGTGAGATCGTGATCATGCCTCCATGAGCGGAACACCGACCCGCGAGATCACAGGTTAGTTTTTCTTGATTTACCACTTTTGTCTTCAAAATGTTAAAATGGTGAAATCTTTGTCACAGGGGGGTTATTTTTGAAAATGTCAGTTTTAATAGGGTCAACTAGGGGGGGGCGCCTACTGGGTAGGCCTTGTTTGAATCAAAATGGTCTTTATTTTTCTTTTGTAGCCATTTTTAGGGCATATGACCCGCATGGGTTTTCGGGACATGACCGCCACCCTGAGCAGGGTGGCGGTTACGAGACCGCCGCCCTGCTCAGGGCGGCGGTTACAAGACCACTGCCTTTAAGGTGGCGATTACGGAACTGCCACCTTGCTCAGGGTGGCGGTCCTACACAGAATGTACAAATAACACTTATTTGAATTCATTTTTGCATTTTTAGCATCCTTACCTACTTTCATGATTTTTCTAATGTCATTTGGATACTAACTTACTCTGTTTTGTGTGTTTTTGGGTGTATGCAGGTGAAGGAGGAGTATATCCGATGGAGCTGGGAGAGGGAGTGTGATTGGCTTCTGGTAGTATTGGATGCCCTTTCTCAGGATGAGTAGGACACTCTTCAGAGGGCCAGTATACTGCGCATATCACGGGTCCCGCATGTTGCACCATCTAGTCACATACTTTGTGACTTATTTTCATATTGGGATGCTGATCGGAACACTTTCCGATTACCAGGGGTCTGGGGTGAGTGGACCATTACTTTGGAGGACATTTACCATATCTTGGGGGTCCCAATTATCAGGAGATGGCTCACTCTTGAGACAGCAGGGTCACAGGCTCAGACAGCATAGTGGGCCTCATATATGGGAGATGCAGTTATCTCCACTAGTTCGAAGAAGGGGGTGAGGGTCCGATCTATTCCTAGCCTGCCTATCCCCTTGATTCGTCAGGCCATTATGGGGATCCTTGCCTCGAGATTGATCGGGGATAAGGGAGGAGACACTTTACTGTATTGCTGGTCCCCCATCATTACACAGATTGAGGGGCATGGCCGGATTTACGCTTGGGGAGCTGACATTCTTGGGACCACCTATCATGATTTATACCGGGTGGTCCATTTACAGGGGCAGTCATTGAGCCATCTGACCCTGGTTATGAGCTGGGTCTATGAGCGTTTCATCCCCTATGGGAGAGGTGTAGAGGTGGCAGATCCCAGAGCTGTGAGGGTAGCCAGATGGACAGACATGTCGGTGCTCAGAGCACCTCATTAGCCAGTCACCTCCTTGACCACTGATGACATGGAGGCCACACCTTATCAGGCCATGGCAGGTTTATGGGGTGAGGAGGCTCTTACTTTGATTTCTTGCTCCACCACAGGGCAGCTTGTTGACAGGATGGGGAGGGTGGAGATACATCCTTTTGGTCGAGTGCCTCAGCAGTTTGGCCTTCCTTATGTGGGTATGCTTCCCCCAGTGGTACCAGTATACAGATTAGTTTGAGAGCCCAGGGAAGGTCCTAGATATCGGGGTTGGATAGTTGTTACTCCTGGTGTCCCCATTGCAGCTAGGTGGGTAGTACGAGCTCGAGGGAGAGCTGGTGCTCCTCAGGCACCCTTACTTCAGATTACCACTAGTCCCACCCATAGCAGTGATGACCCCATTGATATAGACTCTAAGTCTGAGGAGTTCATAGGGGGGAGATGGAGGAGGAGACGGAGGCTGAGGTCAGTGAGTTAGGCGGAGAGGAGGACAGCGATCCTGAGTGGCATGACACTCAGGATATCTTACAGGCGGAGAGGGCAGAGCAGAGTGCAGAGAGGGTGACTCTGGTTTCAGAGGATCCACTCTCTCAGGGCTTGGGTGGAGAGGATGAGTCCATAGTAGGACATGTTATGTGGCCCCAGGCATAAGAGGAGTGCACCAGTCAGTAGTGGCATCTGTGGCAGGTGCCGAGACCTAGAGATCCATCTTGGAGGTCTGGAGATCCGAGTGAGTTATCATCCTTCCTTTTAATGTTTGTTTCTAGTTAGGATTGCCTTAGTTGCTATCTCTCCTTTTGTTTACATTTGTTTCTATCTCTTGATTATTTCTAATTGGGTTTTTCTCCTTTGCTTGCAGAGACTGCTGATGAGTGGCGAGACCTGATTCACTCGGGTATGCACTGATACCTTGATGATCCCTATGGAGAAGACCTACGCGGAGCTATCCGTGGATGCAGGGGAGCCTTCAGCAGCCGGTAGGCATACCAACATTTTTTCCCCTATCTGGCATGTGGCCAGGATGGTGACTTCCCTCTGTACTGAGCTGGCAGGGTACAGGACAATAGAGCACCTAATGAGGAGTCACTCTCATGGTGAGGTCGCAGTTGTTCCTCGGGACCGTGAGCCCTCCGTGCACTCAAAGCACCGGCATAGCCGGAGTCTTAGACGTGGGTGTGCACCCTCAGAGGGATCTCATAGGGGTTGAGAGGCCGTTTGGCTCTCTTAGACTGTTTGTATGATGTATTTGTATTTCTCAGGCTCTTTGAGCATTTTGACCATGCTTAGCACATGATGGCATTGTACAGGAAATTTGACTATATATATATATTCTTTTTGGATCAGACTCTTGGCATCAATGTTCTTGTGATTTTCTTTCGTATGTAAATTATAATGTTGTTTTTATATGCCTTTTAGAATGTATGCAATGGAGAACAAATGATACAAATGTTTTCTTTCTTTTTGTATTTCATGATGCTGATGTATGATAATGTAGACACAATGTGATTTTGAACTTTAGTTTCTACAAGCAATTTTTGATACTTCATATTTGTTTTTGACAAAATGTGATGATAAACCGGTATGATGAGTAGATGAACTTGCCCCACTCCTATCTCCATGCAACTAGTAAGATGCGAGGGCTCATCACCGAGAGCTAGAAAGGGCACAAGTTATGAAATTTGTTGAATGGTAGTGATGAGAGATAGACAAAGATTTGGTGGAACCAAATTAGGATGCTACAAACCTACTCTACTCAAGTGACTCCATAGTTTAGAATGTTACTTGCTTTGCGGTTTATCTAGACTTAGATCCGTAGATGGCCACATGGTTGACAAAATCTGGTTTTTAGGGTTTTGAACTCTCTTGGAATTTTGGACATCTGATTCATTTGTTTTTGACTCAAGATTTCAAAGGTTCATTTGAATTGTTTGCTGACTACCTTCAACGTTTATTGTTAAGAGGACCCCCCATACCCTGCCCCATGCTACTAGTCAGAAGTGTGGGCTTATCACCATGGACAAGGTACAGGTGAGTAAGGGCATTCCCATCCTTTCCCAACCCTACGTCACTAGTAAGAGATGCAAGCTCATCACCGAAGGTTGGTAGGGCAAGGAAATGTGTAAAAATAAAATTTTCTGTTTGATCTATATTTGACTTGTTTATTTGAGCAAAATGTCAGTATGTCCTTACTTCCAAAGAGATATGCATATAGGATAGATGTGACATGATGAAGCTTCTAGAACAAACCATAGGCAAGATACCTATCCTAGGGATAGATGTGACACGATGAAGCTTCTAGAACAGACCATAGGCAAGATACCTATCCTAGGAAGAAACCAAAGTGAGAACAAGCCTGCAGATCTTGGTATGGTTACCATTAAGACTTTGTCATATCTAGCTTTATCTGATGAAATTATTCAGAAACGGGTGATGTGACTATGAAAGTGAAGAAGTATGATTTGGATGATTATGTCAATACCATCAGAAGTTTGTAATGAATTGCTTTGGGAATAAGTTCCTTGATCACAAGATTTGTACAAAACAAGCGGATGAAATGAACCTAACTACATGAAGATGCAATGTAGATATAATTATATAGATAGTGCTGGTCACTTATGCATAGAATCATTTAAGGTGTAGGGAATTGACAGTTTCACCAAATTCCTCACCTTCCAGTGTGCATAAGAGATATGCACCATTTCCATAGTCCTTCATGACTCGGTATGGGCCCAACCATTTGGGCCGGAATTTCCTCCCTTCGCCGGTCTTTTTATCGATCCGGCTGTCTAGTCTTAGAACTAGATCACCTTCATATATGTCTCGTTCATAGACCTTCTTGTTATACTGCCGGCACATCCGGTCAGCATAGAATCTGTGCCACTGTTCAGCATCTAACCTAGCTTCATCTAGGCTTTCTAGTTGGGAGAGACGTGCTTCTCTATAAGCGTCTTCATCCAGAATCCCTTGTAATGAGATGCAGAGACTGGGTATTTCAACCTCAAGTGGGAGAACTGCTTCCGCTCTGAATACCAGCGAGAAAGGAGTTGCTCTTGTTGGTGTTCTTATTGAGGTTTGGTGGGCCCACAAGGCCAGGTATAACTTTAAATGCCAATATTTTTTGTTTTCTTTCACCGTTTTAAGGAGAATGACTTTTAATGTTTTGTTTGTTGCTTCAGCTTGTCCATTGGCTTGAGGGTAATACAGGGAGGCTTTATGGTGGTTTATTTTAAATTTATTGCATAATTCATGAACCTCATCATTCTTAAAAGAAGTCCCATTATCTGTGATAATGATTTGTGGGACACCGTACCTGCAAATGATCTGGTTCAAAATGAACTTGGCGATCACGGAACCTGGTACAGTGGTGAGAGGCATAGCCTCTACCCATTTGGTAAAATACTCGGTGGCCGTGATTATGAAGTTATGGCCATCTGTAGATGAGGGAGAGAATTTCCCTATCAAATCTAGGCCCCACGTAGAAAAGGGCCATGGAGTAGCGATTGGTTGTAGAGCTTGTGCCGGCATGTGAATCTCGTGGGAGAATTCTTGGCATTTATGACACCTGCGTACAAACTCTACTGCATCATGTTCTAGAGTGGGCCAAAAATAGCCCATCTGATGTATTTTGTGAGTGGTGGCATGACCACCGAAGTGGCCTCCACATATTCCACTGTGAGATTCGTGGAGGATCTTCTTGGATTCTTCTGTGTCAACACACCTTAGAAGCATTCCATCGAAAGCCTTACGATAGAGCACTTGTTCTATAATAACGTATTTAGCTACGATAATGCATAACCGCCTTCTTTGTTGTGGCATAGCACCTTCTAGATATGTATGGTTCATGATATAATTAACAATATCAGTATACCAAGGACATTCAGAGATGGGAGGTCTAGTTTCGACGTAATATATGCATTCATCGGGAAAGTCCAAATCGACTAGATCACCTCCGTCTAATGGGTTGTCAGCTAACCAATCTGCTATGATTTGTCCCTTAACAGACTTTTGATTTACAAAAGTTAATTCAAATTCACCCATTAAGGTTATAAAGCATCCAGCCTTCTTAGACAAGGACCCTTGTGTGAGGAAGGTTCGTAAATGGTCTGTTTTTACAATGACCCTCGTTTCTTGATTTAGCATGTAATGTCTTAAGCGTTTGGTTGTGAAGACTATGGCAAGGCACTCTCATTCTGCTTGCGTATAGCGTGTTTCATAATCGAGTAATGTGCGGCTTATAAAATAGATCACACGTTCTCTCTTGTCATCGTCTTCTTGAGCCAGCATACAGGCTAGCGAGACATTGGTAGCTCGTGAATATAAGATTAAAGGGTGGTCTGGTTTAGGTGGCATTAGCATGGGTGGTGACAACAGGAAATGCTTAACTGCTTCGAAAGCGTCGTTGCAGTCGTTAGTCCAATCGATACTATAATCTTTCTTGAGTAGATTGTTGATTGGATGAATGGAAAAGCTTAAATCTGGGATGAATCTTTGGATTGCACCGAGTTTCCCAAGAAATGACCTGATTCCAGATTCATCTGACAGTGGGATCATTTCAAGAACAACCCAGATTTTGGCTGGGTCTACATCGATCCCTCGTGATGATATAATGTAACCAAGGAGCTTCCCTCCTGTCACACCAAAAACACATTTTTCTGGGTTTAGTGTGACTCTGTATTCTATTAGACGTGAAAGAATGATGCAGAGTACTTCCGGGTGATCGCAACGCTTCCTGGCCTTGGCCAACAAGTCATCTACATAGGATTCCATGATCTTGTGAATAAGATCGTGAAATATGTATGTCATTGCCCGCTGGTATGTAGCGCCAGCGTTCTTGAGACCGAATGGCATAACAACGTAGCAATAGGTTCCCCAAGGAGTTATAAACGTGGTTTTGGCTTGGTCTTGTTCGGATATTCTGATTTGATTGTATCCTGAGAATCCATCCATGAGAGACAAAAGCTTGAATCTGGCTGTTGCATCAACGATGATGTCTATGGATGGTAACGGGAAGTCATCCTTAGGGCATGCTTTGTTAATGTCTCAGAAGTCTATGCAGATGCGTATCTTCCCATTCTTTTTTAGAATGGGAACGATATTAGATACCCACTGAGAGTAATCGACCGGCTTGATGAATCCTACTTGGAGGAGTTTCATTACTTCTTCCTTCACCATGAGAGCCACCTTGGGTTTCATTGGTCTTGATTTTTGTTTAATTGGCTTTGCATCTGATTTGGTGACGAGGTTGTGTACCGCAATGTGAGGTGCAACCCCTGTCATTTCTTTATAATTAAATGCAAAAGCCTTCTGATGTTCTTTGAGGATTCAAGTGTGTATTTCTATTTCTTCTGGAGTTAATGAGGATCCTAATTTCAAGATATTTGGTTCTTCCTCTGTTCCAATGTTAATATCAATTGTTTCTTCGATTAAAGAAGCGTTACCTTCTTCAAACTCAGGCGGGGCTGGAGGTAATTCCAGATCGTCTCCATTCTCTACTGTGTATATGCTGAGTTCCTTTTGTGGGGGAAGCTCTATCATGGGATTTCCGAAGTAGGAAGATGAATGTGGGATTAAGGAAAAATCTACCATGTGATGGGTGAGATGTAACATTGCATAGGTGTTTAAGTAATCCAGAGTGGCTCTATCACTATCAATGTGGTCTAGGATAGTAGATTTGTTCTCAGCTATGTTCGTTAAAAGAGGGTTTGACATTTTTTTCACTAATGGTTCAGTACGAAGGGATACCATGAAATGGGTATCTTCTAACTCACTATTTGGGGTGAAGCGTGACACTGAGGTTGCTATAGAATCCGCAAGAAGATTTTGTTCTCATAGGATTTCTTTAATTGATATGAAGTCAAACTCTTTGCTCAAAGTTAATACCATTGTTTTGTAGAGCTGTAAGTGTTCAGCTCTGGTTTCATACACCTCAGAGACTTGGTTTGCTACTAATTGAGAGTCTCCTAACACCCTGATGTCATTAACACCAAGCCTTTTAGCTATGATGAGGCCAAGGAGGAGGGCTTCATACTCTGCACCATTGTTTGTACATTCAAAATTTAGTTTAAAGGAAAATGGTAGGATCTTTCCCTCGGGAGAAGTAAAGATCACACCTGCCCCAGCCCCATAACGACATCTTGCTCCATCGAAATGGAGAGTCCAATATTTAGTTGGGAAGATGGACATTGGGACATTTTCTACGTCAATTTCTTCTACTTCGGTTACTTCTACCATGTAGAGATCCTCTGCTGGAAGAGCACCAACACTTAGGGTATATCCCATACCTACATAATCAAATGGTAGGAAAATTGGTAGATCCTGTTCTAGTAAGTCGACAATCTTCGTAGTAGTTCCTAATGATACTGTTTCTACAATGTTAGTCTCATCCTTGAGGGCTGGGATAGTCTTGATTAGGCTCATAGTCTCAAGATCTATTGTAGGTACCAACTTTTCTTCTGGTTTCATGTCGGTCAGTTTATTAAGTTGGTTTGTTGGGAGTTCAAACTCAGAGTGAATGCCCGGTCTTTTCTTTAAGTCAGCTAGGTGTATATCGAATGGTTTTGGATCACCTTTGGCTACGAATATCTTCCCTAAGTGCAAGAACCTTACTTCTTGAAATAACGTAGAAGGGATTGCCTTCATACGGTGTATCCATGGTCGGCTGAGGATCATATTATAATTGGTTTCCCGATCTATAATATAAAACTCAGTCAGGATTGTTTTGGGTCCTAAGGTAACTAGTAGTATTATAGTTCCAATCGAAGTGGCCTTAAGGCTATCATAGCCTCTTAGCATATTCTGAGTCATGGAACAATTTGTTTCTCCATACCCTAGCTTTTGAAGGAAAGAGAAGGGGACTATGTTAACTACTGCCCCATCGTCAACCATTGCACGTTTAACGTAATTGTTATAAACCCACACTTGCAAATGTAAGGTTGGATCACCTCTGCGTGCAATCTCAGTGTCTGTTGGCATTTTGTTTATTTCAAATATAAACTCGGTATCCCTATCCGGCTTCCCTGGAGGGTGGATATCAAAGTCTATATGGTTTACCTGTGTTTCGGGAGGTGGAGTGATGTTAATTAAATGACCCAAACCTAATGCCTCTAAAAGAGCAGCCCTGTGGGCAGGAGAGTTCCTTAGCAAATCCAAAAAGGAGATGTGAGAGAAGGTTTTTGTTAGGTCATTAATTAGATCATAAGAACCTACGGGTTTCACTAATATTTGTTGGATGTTATCTGTCTCTAGTGAGTAACTTGGACTTGGCTGAGAGGAATACTCTCGTGTCCTTGTTACGGCTTCCACGGGTAGTTCAGTATCTAATTCTACTAAACTGACTATCTTGGGTCATGGTTGACTTCCTAATTGTGGTGCAACAGGTGGATTTAGTGAAGTCGAGGCTTCATAATCATTATTTCCTACCATTACACCTTTGTTCATCCCATTTGGATTTAATTTGTTGTTATTGTGACTTGGGAGCGGATCATTGAAGATCTTGAGGGGAGCATTTTGAGGGGAAACTGCCCCTGTAAAAGTATTTGGTGCTGGTGATGCAGGATCTGCCAAGAACATATCTATGAAAAGTTGTCTTTGTTCCTCTGGCAAACGTTGCATGAATTTATTGTAGTCACGACACGTTCTAGTGTCATGGCCTCAAATTTTGTGGAAACCACAATACGAGTTAGGATTGTAATTTCTAGGTTGCTGGTTTGGCATATATTGTGGTCCAAAAATCTGATCAAACCGTTGCCTATTAGGATTAAGGTTTTGTATTTGTTGTTTTTTATTTTGGTTTTGGTTTTGATATCCAGTTGATTTTTGGCTTGGACCCTGTGTCTAGATCCACCATTGTTGTTGTTGTTTTTATGATGATTAAAATCCATTGTATTGATTGTTGGGGGTAAAATTTTTGTTTCGGTTGATTGTTAATTAGTGGTGGAGTATTTACAACATTGGCCTTTTTAGCTTGGTCAGTTACTCCATCAGTGGTTGCGCCGTGATTTTTGTTAAGGATTTTAGGTCCTTGATTGACATTTTTGGTAGTAGGATAAGTCGTAGTATTCTGGTTGGGGGTGATTAACCTCCCGTTTTCTCCATACGTCTTGTGACCGCTATCTATTGCCACTTGATCTATTCAGAGAGCACTCTCAAGTACTTCATCGTAAGTCCTTAGTGGGAACTTCTGGACTTCTTCCTTTACCTCTCTACTGAGAAAAATGAAGGAATAAATCGCATAGTTCCCTTTGGTCCATGTTTGGAGCACTGACTGAAGAATAAAGGACTGTACGCCATCTCTAGATGAAATGAGCAGCAAATTCATTGTGCTCTTGTTTAATGTGCAAGAATTCCCTGATTCCTGTTCTTAACAGTTTGTTCATGTCAAATGCCTTAATGAACTCTGAAACGAGTTGTTTAAATGAATGGATGGAAGCTTCAGGTATTCTATAATACCAATCGAGGGTGATGCCCTCTAAGGTTTTGGGGAATATTTTGGCAACAACCCCATCCCAAGGAAGCAACTCTCGAATGGTTGTGGTATAGGCCTTAATGTGTGCATTCGGGTCTCCTTCCCCTTTGTATTTGGGAAAATTGGGAAGAGGTCTTGGAAGCATGACGCTCCGTATGGTGAAGTCTAATGGATCTTTCAAATATTTTAAATAAGTCCCTATTGCATATGTTTCGACCATTGATGGTGCCTGCTAAGGGGGTGGAGGCGGAATGGGTTGTTGATATGGCGTAGCATATGTGTTTTTTGGGACATAAGGAAATCCTTGTGGTTGAGCAAACATGTCAGGAGAGGAGAACATATCTCCTTGTGGTGACTTGGAGTACATGTTTAAGTATGAAGGGGTATTGTCTAGGAATGGATTATTTTGTACTAGACCGAGAGGTATCATATTCTCCACCCGAACGATGTTAGAAACGGTGGTTCTAGTTGGTGCTTTTTGTGAATACTGAGGAGGCATGTCCCAACGTGCCTTTTCTTGTGAGGAGGTTTACTTAGCTAGGATGGTGTGGAGGATTGGAACTTCCTGTGCCTACATGAATTGAGAATGTTTCACTTGCGTGAGCAAGTTCTAATCCTTTAACTCTTTTCTATTAGAGTTGAAATGACTTCATTTGGTGAAGTTATAGTATTTTTCCTTAGTGACGTTTGTTGTATATCCTGATGTTGTATAGGCACGTGATACCCCACTATGAACTGATCGTTACCCTGCCAATTTTCCCCTGAGGGAATTTCCTATATGTAGTGGTATGGAGGTATTTTCTTGAAAAGAGACCTCGGGTTATGTTCGTAAACTTCCTATAGGTGGGTACATACTCTCAGAGCGTTGTTCATTCCTAGCATAACGCACTAAATGTTCATCATCTAAAACCAGGTATGGATCTGATGACTTTATACTTGGTGTATGTTGCAGCTTCACAAGGCGTCTTTTTTAAGCTGGATAGATGTGGTGTTCTTTCTAAGGACCCCATTTTCAAGTGCTACCCGCAGCTTACTGTACCTATGTGTGAGAAATATTTCAAGGTGGTCAACGATGAATTCTTCTCTGATTTCATCTGCAGGCTACACAAAGACTTGAAGGCCAACAAGGTAAGTAAGGAAGCGTGGTAAGCTGTGTCTAAGATTGGTAGTCTATTCATTCAATTTGTAGATTTCACATACCTCAGGGTTATGAGCTTTTCTAGAGAACCAATAAAGATTCCCAGGCATCTGAATGATAGATTGATCACCATGGAGCTAAGAAAGCGACTTGTGGAGTTACACGACCTTCAGTCAAAGCGGCACAAGTCTACGGGCTTCTTCCCAATCACTGTGTGATTTTACAGCTGCATTAGCATTCATAGAGCTCAAGGGATGGAGGCACAAATGTTATCCGAGTATGAGCAAGAGTTCTTTCCTACACGGCTGAACTTCGATCCATTTGGAGTAGCCAAGAATACAATCTCCCAGGAGTACACACATGTGCCTTCATTAGAAGATTTTTGGATGAAGTGCAAAAGTGAGTACGAGGTTAGAAAGAAAGATTTCAGTAGGCTATTACCAAAGCAAGTGTTCAACTTTGGACTAACGCGGATACCTGCGGATCTTAAAGATGATGGGAATGTGGTACTTGACACTTACCATCAAATGGGAGGAGATAAAGCCATACTGCAGAATAACATAGGAGGCTGCAACACAATTGAAGAAAGGTCGGGAGTTGTGTTGGTGAATACTTCAAACTGGTTGCTGACAAAAGGATATTGCCTTGATGAAGCATTGATGAATCAAGTCACAGGAAAATTCGGCGCAGGAGATTCACCCAAGCAAAAGCATGGAGGAGAAAGCAGCAGGAAAGTCGAGAAGTTGAAAGTGCATAGAAGATCTCAATCCAAGGAGAAGATCATTTCTACGACCATGACTTTAACTCTGATTTCTCCAGTACCCAGTACTTCACCAACTATTGCACCGCAGCAGTAGGACGCTTCCATGCCTCCATTGAATCTAGTGAAATTCATCTTCTCCCCTCAGCCACTTTGTTCAGTGCCTGTTCTAGAGGATACGTTGAAGTTGCAGATGGTGGAATTCGAAAGGGCTTTGTCCTTGGATGATTCAAAAGATGGCAGTCATAACACTGTGGCACTTTCTGATGGAGAGGATGCAGCACGGAAGATGATAGTACACTCAGCGACCTCAGTGACTTCTCATTCTCTAAGAAGTAACTTCTCGAAATGGTTAGATTCGCAGTTGGTTCTAGAAGAAAAAATGGAGATGAACTTATAGGAGCACGACTTGCAGCTACTCTAGAATTTGGGCGGAAAAGACAGAAGGCCTAAAGTTGCCAAAGCAACTTCTAGGTTGACCATCCAGGATTCGGGAGAGAATTTTGCTAAGATATCAATTCCGGCAGAAGGAAAGATAGAGGAGGAGCTCACTGCAGAGGATGTGACAGTAACCAAAGTACCCCTCAGTCAAGCCACCACTGAAGGATTGAAGCAGGACACGCAGACATTGATGGATGCTTTATTCCTTAGGCTTGACAGTGAAAAGGCGGAGAAAGAAGAGCTGCATAAGCAACTATCTCAATTATGTGAGATCATAGCCAAGGTTGCTAAACCTTTCATTCAGCCCATTTCAGAGTAGGTGAGTGATCATCTTATGCAAGAAATGGAGGATGCAAGCAATCAAGTAAAGGCTATTGACGAATGGAAGGATTTGATTATTCGTCAAGCTTCCGTATAACTTGGAGAAGTGCCAGCCCGCCTAAAGGTTATGGATGATGTCGCAAATCAACTAAATCAACTGATGGCAAACATAGAAGGCATGAATACAATTGCAAAGAGTAACTTGAGTATTTTGGCCAAGATTAACAAGCTGTCGGGAGATGTATTGATTACGGAACAAATTGTACCAGACGGATCAGTCGAGAAGGGGAAGTAACTAGAGTTTGCAGTATCTTTCCATTTGAAAATCTGTAGAGTTTTACTTAAGAGGATGCAGGCACTTGAGAGTAGGAAATCAAATTTACCAAACAGTGTCATTTCTTTCACTAAGGAGAGAGTGGACGGGAATGTCACTTCATACGTGTGGATCGTCTCAACTTAGGTGCCTAATTCCCTAGAAGGATCTCTTCTGATGATACAAAAGACAATTGATAAAGCTACCAAGCCTTTCACGATGAATTCTATCAGTAGACTGGTGGCATTGCAGGTAGACATTGTGAGGTTTGGGCCGAGTTTGGAAGATGTGGAAGCATGCATCAAAGTGTTGAATGAAGGGTTGTTGCAGTTCAGGACAGAGAAAGAAGCAGTGGCTAAAACAGATGGAAGGATGCTGAATTACATGTTTGACAAGTATAACTGATATCATAACAAGAAAAAGACATAAACATTACAGCTGGCATGACTTCTTCTATTCTTTCTTCTTCTATTTTTTATGTTCCTAGATGAAATTGTAAAACTTCTAAGTTATTGGTTTTGCAACCATTACTTAAAGTCATGTGGAACTATTCTATTAGTTAAGTGATACATGTGTCACTTAAGGAAAAGATAGTTGAGGATGATTGCCAAATGTCATCTTTACTTGTTGTTTATGTTTCAGTTCAGTTTGAGTTTTCCATTTGTACTTTCCCTCCTACATTCTATAAGTAGGAGAAGAACCTCCAGGTTAATAGGGAATCAGAATTTGTAAGCAGCAATCTGCTGTTCTAGTCTTTGTGTTGAACCCTTGAGAGCAACTTGGAGCAAAGGAATATAAAGGAGCAGGTTTCCGGAGAACTTTGTGTCATGGTGTACTGTGTTTCTTGCTTTTAATCTTAGATCTCTTAATAAACTTTGTGTTATTTTAGATCTGGATCTAGAGTTGCCTTTGTTTTATAATTTTGTGTGTTCATATCTATTAAGTTTCTTCTATGTGCATGCAATTAGCTCTGCTATCTACTAATTGGGATGCACATCTTCCCTATTTCTTCTCTGTATTTCCTTTACTTCCTTCTTCTATAAAATACTTCCTTTCTTGAACAGTTGCTTACTTGTTGCATAACTTCTTAGTTATGGTTCATAGACTAAGTGGTTAAAGTAAAACCCCTGATAGATAATAACACATTTTTATTGACAAATTTGACATGGGAGCCTCACCGGTTAAATGAGGGAGATTTATCTCATGACTGCCTAGGTTTGATGCTATGCAGAAAATATAGCCAACAGTTTTTGGCGACTCCGTTAGGCAACAACTATCTTTACAGATCAAAGCTTATCTATTGAAGATTGGAGCTTTTTCCACACAAATCTCAACCTGGGTGAATGTCCATTCACCCAATCTGTGAAGGCACAAGGAAGGACTAATCATTTCTTCAGATTGCAGGAGTAATTCAATTTCAATCATCCTCCTCAAGTTAGAAGTCGTAGATCTAGTCTCTCACTAGGAAGGAGAGTGCACACCCATCTAGATCTGGATCGACTTCAGCATAATTCGGCTGCTGGAATTATTCATCAAGTCTACACAAGGAGAAGGCATGCTCAAGTCAACATGGCGCACCAGATTGTACCTGTCCCATGGGGAGCAGATTTTGGACCTCTGAACTTGGATCCACCTATGCACGAACTGCCAAAGGGATCTAGAAAGAATTTTCCAAAATTCTTTGGATATGGAAAGCAAAACCTGAATGATCATTTGGTGGCCTTCTTTATATCATGTGGTGTGCTTGTAGTAAAGCATGAAGATGTCTTAGTCAGGCTCTTCATTGAGACTCTACACGACTTGGCAGGAGAATGGTTCTATCGGCTAGCTCCTAGCACCATAACCAACTGGGCAACTATGCGTGAACAATTCCTGAAAAGATTCAAGCCTGCAGAGGACGCTAACACGTTGATCACCCAACTAACACAGTTGAAGAAAGAGCCAAACGAGAACATGCAGGACTTTATTGCAAGGTTCCAAATGATTTTATACAAAATCCCCACTTTTGCACATTGAGCGACGAAAATCAAAAGATATTTTTTATAAACGCTCTATTGCCTGAAGTTGGATATCAACTAAGAAGGGAAAGACCTGTAAATCTACTTGAAGCACAAAATGCTGCCGTGGAAGTTGAGGATGACTTGATCATGGCTGGGAAACTCAAACAGCCATCTCACAAGGGTGATGGTGCTTCTTCTAGTACTTTAGACCCTTTGTTGCAAAAATTGGCTAATGACATGCTGCAAATCAAGAAACAGATCTCTCAAGTAGGGAGTACAACCCCCTCAAGAATAGCTCCTACCCGGACCTTTAATGGTCAAAATCAAAATCAAAACCGAAACAGACTTGTTGTTACACCACAGCGGTTGGCAATAGAAGCTGCTCCAAGGAATAACTTGGAAACTAATGAAGAGGATCTCGGCATTGATGAATCATTCGATGATGAAGACTTTATAGATCCCACTGGCAACTCCAATATTGGTTACCTAGACTACGAATCTGACGATGGCTATTATGAATCTTTTGAAGACTCTGATGGTCAGACTTTTGTGGTGTTTACAAGGTCTCAGACGTGCCAAAATGCCGAAGCATCCACAAGTGGCTGAAAAGAGAGAGAAGATCCTAGCCCAGATGTTACTATCTTGAAAAGAGGTAGCACTCTTCCTTCTTCTTTAGCGCCTAAGGATAAATATTCAAATTCTTTCAATTCACAGCAAAGAGCCAACGCACATCCTATTGAAGCAAGTCAAGCTTTCGACATAATTGATCACATCAAGAGGAACAAGGTCCAAATGTCAAAAGCTGAGTATTTGAGGGCATTTCCTGATCAGCTAAATAGATTGGTCAAATATGTGCAAAGTAATGGTCCCAGCCCAACAAATAATACTTCACGGGGTATCTTGTCATATCCAAAGAATACTCCTACAAATAATGTGGTGGCAAGTTCTTCTCCTTCTACCTCTTCTCCTGCTACATCAGAAAGGATCGAGCCATTCTATGTATCTTTGCTCATCAACGGACATAAATTAAGCAATTCCATTTTGGATTCTGGAGCTTCTGATAATGTCATGCCTGCCAAAGTTGCCGATGCCTTGGGTCTCACATTGACGAAAACCATCAGGAGATGTTATTCAATGGAAAGGCAAGTCCCTCTTGTGGGGAAAATCAAAGATGCGCAGGAAGTACTTGCTTGTTTTCCAGATAAAAGACTGAAAATGACCATCCTGGTAGCAGACATTCCAGTCTCTTATGGCATGCTGTTGAGTAGAAATTTCTGCAAGGAGCTGGGTGGAGAAGTCAAGATGGATTGGTCTTGTGAGCACATACCAATCAAAGGAGGAAATTAGAAGCTGGAACCTGAGAAGAAATCTAAGTACACAGTATCAAAGTCTGAGGATCCTAGATCTCATATCTTGTTTCAGGAATCGGATCATGGAGTCTATTATCTAGAAATGGATAAAGAAGATGTTCAACTGGTGATTTAAGAACCGCATCAACTTAACAAAAAGATTTGGACTCTGGAATTTGATGGCAGCTGTTGTTCATTTGGATCCGGCGCAGGCATTTTTCTTATCTCTCCTGAAGGGAAGGTGCACGCACATTCCTTCAAATTGATGTTCGAAAATACTAACAATACAACTGAGTATGAAGCATTGTTATTAGGCATGGAGCAGGCAAGAACAATGGGAATCAAGTTATTACACGCAAAGGGAGATGTTGAGTTGATCATTAAACAGATAAGAGGTCTCTACCAAATCAAAAAAGACAAATTGTGGCACTATAGAGATCGGTTCTACTCTGCTATCCTGGATTTTTTAGCTTTCTCGGTATCTTACATTCCGAGAGAACAAAATTCAAGAGTTGATTCACTAGCAGTGACTGCAACCTTGTTGAATCCAGATCAGCCTCTCGCATTCTTTAGACAGGGAGACTACAAGGTGGAGATGGTCTTTCACCCAAAGGTTCTTGACAACGTCCAGCAATGGTAGGTTTTCAACGATGACATACAGGTTGTTGCGTTTCTCCAACAGAAAGACAACTTTGAAGAGATTCACTATGAGGGAAGCAATTCACCTCCTAGGCAGACTAATATCAGAGAAATGGATGTGGATGTCTCGGGAAGTCAGGAGATTATCCAGCTAAAAGGAAATAAAATTCCCAAAGGCTTGGTATCTCTTGAGGAAATGTTTGATAAGCATGATCACATGCTTAATAAAAATGAAGAAAGTGGGGAAGGTTCTTCCTCCGACACACAATTACTAAATTTGGGAGCTGGCAATGATCCCAAATTTGTAAATCTGGGTAAGTGTTGTTCAGAGGCCGAAAGAGAAGCTTTCACTAAGCTTCTTAAGAAATACATGGATGTTTTTGCCTGGTCTTACCAAGATCTGAAAACATATCAGCCTGCGGAAGTTCAACACTACATCCCGCTTAAACCAGAACAGAAGCCTTTCAAGCAGAAGTTGTGGCGGCACAACCCTACTATTTCGGGAACCATCTTTGCAAAAATCCAAAAATTGTTAGACGCAAAGATTATCTATCCCATACATCATTCGGAATGGTTGGCCAACATAGTCCCTGTAAGAAAGAAGAGCGGCAAGATTAGGTTGTGCGTGGATTTCCGCAACCTTAATAAAGCTTCATTAAAAGATAACTACCCCATCCCCATCATGGATCACACTCTACAAGTGGTCACTGGATTTGAGATGTTCTCCATGCTTGATGGCTTCTCAAGCTACAATCAAGTCAAGGTGGCCGAGGAAGATCAATACAAAATGGTGTTCATCACACCTTGGGGAACCTTCGCATACCAGAAAATGTCATTCGGTCTGATTAATGTTGGTGCTACATTTTAAAGAGCTATGGATATAGCCTTTGCTCATCTCAAGGATATAAGCATAGTTGTGTACTTGGATGATCTGACAGTATTTTCCAAAGATATAAGTGCACACATTTCAAACTTGGAAGAGGTTTTCATACAGTGCCGCAAGCATGGTATTTCTTTGAATCCCAAGAAATCTATCTTTGCCGTAATCGAAGGAAAACTACTAGGGCACATTGTTTCTAAAGAAGGAACAAAGATAGATCCAGAGCGTGTCGAATCCATTCAGACATTTCCTTTTCCCACATCCAAAAAAAGAGTTCACTCTTTCTTTGGAAAATTCAATTTTCTCGGGAGATTCATTCCTGACTTTGCTGAGCTAACCCGTCATATTTCGAATATGATGAAGAAGACACAAGATTTTAAATGGAGTAGTGAAGGGAAGGAAGCTTTCGAGAAAATTAAAGAGGCCCTGTCGAAAGCTCCAATCTTGGTTTCACCCGACTTCAGTAAAGAATTTATTATTTACTGTTATTCCTCTGAACACACCATGTCAGCAATATTGATGCTGAAAAATCAAGAGGACGCAGAAGCTCCTATTGCTTTTATGAGTACGCCTCTTAAATCCTATGAGTTGAAATACACTCCCATGGAAAAACACGCATATGCAGTGGTGAAGGCATGCAAAGCATTCAATTATTATATTCTTTCCTTGCACACTGCGGTTTTGGTTCCAGATATTGCAGTTAAATCTATCTTTACTCAGCAAGAGTTAGGATTGTTGAGAGGCACATGGGTGACAAAGGTCCAAGAATATGACCTGGATATTAAACCAACAAAGCTGGTTCAAGGAAGAGGTTTGTGTGAATTAATGATGGAGATGAAAACATCAGTGCCAGAAGTGGATCAAGATGAGATAGATGGAGATTTGCCTACGGTACTTTTTATAGATCTGGTAGAGGAGTGGTACAGTAACATTGCTTACTTTCTGACGTATGGAGAATGCTCAGATCAACTGTCTAGAAAAGAGAAACGAACCATCAAACTAAAATCCAAAGATTTTGTACTTTGGGATAATGGTTTGCACAAGAGGGGAATTGATGGCGTATTTCTCAGATGCGTTAATAAAGCTCAGCAGGATCAGCTACTACAATAGTTTCATGACATGGCTTGCGGTGGTCATTTCTCAGCCCGAGTCACTGCACACATGATCCTTAGAGCAAGGTATTACTAGCCAAACCTTTTTCAAGATACTGCAGATTGGGTATCTAAGTGTCAAGCATGCCAACATTTTGTTGGGTGTGTGAAATTTTCTGCATTACCTCTAAAACCCATTGTGATTGAAGAACCTTTCCAACAGTGGGGAATGGATTTTAATGGTATGCTTAGCCCGGCTTCCAGTGTTGGTCACCATTATATTCTAACAGCTACTAATTATTTCATTAAGTGGGTAGAAGCTATTCCTGTGAAGAATGCCACTTCCGCCAAGGTGTGCAATTTTATAAAAGAAAACATTATTATCAGGTTTGGCGTGCCCAGCAAAATTGTAGTAGACAACGCTCTGAATATTTCTTCTAAGGAGCTGGTGGAATTCTGCTACACTTATGGGATTCAGCTGGTTCATTCCTCAAACTACTATCCACAAGGGAATGGTCAAGCTGAATCTAGTAATAAAAACCTGGTAACTATCGTGCGCAAGCTAGTAACGGAAAATCAGAGGACTTGGCATAAAAATTTGTTTGATGCATTATGGGCTGATAGAATCACACCAAAGAGGGCGATAGGCATGTCCCCATTTCAGTTGTTGTATGGTAGAGACACGAAGCTGCCTCTTACCTTGGAGCTTCCTGCCCTGCAACTTTCTAAGGCCCTGGAGGATTCCACTTTCACGAATGCTATTGATAAAAGAATTATGTACCTGACTGAATTGAGGGAAGTACAAACTCAAGTTACAGATAGGTTGACAGAGCATCAAAGGAAGGTGAAATTCATCTTCGACAAAAAGGCCAGGGAAAGAAAGTTTGAAGTCAATGACTGGGTCCTTCTATGGGACAAAAGAAGAGAAACAAAAGGCATGCATGGAAAGTTCGATTCACTATGGAAAGGGCCTTTTGTGATTAAGAGAATTACCGGAGCGGATAGCTTCATTCTTGCTCATCAGGATGGAGTTGAATTGTTGTTGCCTTTCAATGGGCAACACTTGAAGCTGTTCCGGACATGAGAAGTAGGGTAAAACATGTATGTACATAAATAAATATTTGTTTGTTTTTCCTTGTTTTGTCTTGTTTTTGTTATTTTTGTTTGTCTGACCCCATGCCCAAAAGACAAGATACAAAACCAGAGATGTTGGGATCTCATATTTTCCCTTGTCATTCTGACAGAGAAAAATATGTCCACAGACGGAGCCAACTGGTGTCGCCCAGATTTCATCCTGAAATCTGCGACTACCCTATCCGAAAATTTTTGGTAATTTTAAATAATGGGTCATTTTGTGTTTTTATTGCCTGAAAGTTCTTGTATTGTGTCAAGATATTCCTAAAGAGCCATATTAGTCTTTTTCGCCAAATACCCAGATGCCTAAAATTGTTATATTCTGTCGTCGGGATTTGTCTGCGACAAATTTGTATTTAATTATTTTGAGCCCCGTATGAGGCTATTTGCGCTCTGTTTTAACTTTGTTATGATCGAATATGTTATTACTCTTATATACCAGAAGGGTTTTAACTTGGAATAAGTTTTGGGCTTTATTTGTAACTTTTGGCAATTTTTCATGTTTTTGTGTTGTCCCGTTCCGTTTTCTATGAAATTTCTCTAGAAAAATTCCTTTGTCGGGTAAGCCTAATTTTTGGCCTGGAGAAACTGGAAAACATATACGCATATTATGCCTGGAGGAAGTCGCCATCAGAGGTCTGAATCACTGGGAAAAAGTGAAGTCATGCACGGAAAAGCCCCTGCGGGGATGGACGCATTTTTGGAAAACAAAGGATTTAAGCTGCAATGGGAAAAATAGAAGCCGCACGTAAGGTGGGAATTTTGTACCTGCCTAGCAGAGTACTTTTTCCCATGTTATAAAATTCACTTAAGCTGCAGTGGGAAAAATAGAGGTTGCAGGCAGGTGGGAATTTATTGCTTGCCTTGCAGGGTAAAAATTCCCATAATAAAATAAAAGGAAAGTGACTTAAGTGAAATCATGGGATTTTAGTGCCTGCCTTGCAGGGTAAATAATCTCATTTTCAAAGTCAAATCACTTAAGTGGATCATGGGATTTTAGTGCCTGCCTTGCAGGGTAAAGAATCCCATTGTGGAAAAATTCTTAAAAATAGAATTATATGTGCAAAAAAGTGTGCCCCCTTTGGTGAGATGATGGCAGCCTTGAAATGATTATTTTAATTATCTATTCTTCTAAAAAGTGCGCCCAAGCTTGGAGGAAGTCAACAAGTCAAAGAGGGAATTAAATGTATTAAATTTAATTTATTTAGTGGTTGCCCCCTCTCTTTAAAAAAGTGTACCCCATTTGGAAGTTATTTAATGATTTTTAAGGCATTAAATCATTAAATTAATTTCTATTTTCAGTGGCTATGGTCAAGGCACACTGTGAAGCTTAAATGAAGTGATGTGTGAAGGATTAAATTGGATTAATTTATTTTATTGGATGGCTGTCCTTAAACATGTTATTTTTAAAAGAGAAGAGCATGATTTTTAATTAATTAATTGCCTTTAATTGTTAGGGCAATTATTAATTATAGAATTGTGAAGGTTATATAAGCATGGGCAGCCATATGGGTGAATTATTTGATTCACAGGTAAAGAATTGCAGCCAAGAGGAAAAGTGCGCCCCCATTTGAAGAAGGATTTTGCTCATGCAAGGTGGCAATAAGGCTAAAAGCTTCCAGATTTGGTGCATGCTTTAAAGGAGGTGGATCTTTGTCTGCATAATTGTTTGCATAGGTGTTACAGGTGCTTTACAAAGGAAAAGGAGCTTTTATCAATGCCCAATACATTACATATATCCTCCGAATCTGAAGAATTGTCCAGATCTACACCAGTATTGAAGAAACCCGGCCAAGTAAGAAGGAAAAGAATTATTCAGACGAAGCTAGACAAAGCCAGGGCAAATAGAGATGAAAAAGAAAGCACGATGGAGTCATGCATCACTTCCAAATTTGCAGACATAAGAGACACAGATCTAGGCCTGGAACCTCTTGCCAATTTGATTGATAGATCCAGAGCAGGAAAGACTTCACTCATGCGTGTGGTTAAAAGCAGTGGAATTATCCGAGCTGCAGCTTTTCCATGTATAGCCCAGTTGCCAAAATTTGTTATGGAGTGCGCTAGATCTTACCATCCTTCATCTAGATCAGTGCGTGATGCTTCGGGAAAGACAATAATTCGTTTAGACGCAGAGTTCATCAATTATTGTTTGAAGATTCCAGTGCGAAAGGTGGTGACTTCCATTAGTCTTCAGGATGCCGACAGCAGGTGGGAAAAGCATAGAGTTGATTACGTGAGCATAATGAATAGCCGATATATGAAGAAGCCTAGATCTCCTTCAAAGTTGCCAAGAACTCTTCCACGGTCTAATTTGGTGCAGCAGGTAGATGATGTCGTCAAATTGTTATGCAGGATGAATGGTGAAGCGAATGCCTACACTTTCCGTACATGGATGTATGCTTTCATCAAGACCATTGAAATCAACAAGGTTGATTCTATAATCAATTGGTCGGAAATTATTAGCAACAACATTGGTGAGCAACTCCGAAACGTGAAGCGTACTTTCAACTTCAAGATGACTTCATACTTGGTGTATGTTGCAGCTTCACAAGGCGTCTTTTCCAAGCTGGATAGATGTGGTGTTCTTTCTAAGGACCCCATTTTCGAGTGCTACCCGTAGCTTAATGTACCTGTGTGTGAGAAATATTTCAAAGTGGTCAATGATGAATTCTTCTATGATTTCATCTGCAGGCTAGACAAAGACTTGAAGGCCAACAGGGTAAGCAAGGAAGCGTGGGAAGTTGTGTCCAAGATTGGTAATCTATTCATTCAATTTGTAGATTTCACATACCTCAGGGTTACGGGCTTTTCTAGAGAACCAATAAAGATGCCCACGCATCTGAATGATAGATTGATCACCATGGAGCTAAGCAGGCAACTTGTGGAGTTACACGACCTTCACTCAAAGTGGCACAAGTCTACGGGCTTCTTCGCAATCATTGTGGGATATTACAGCTGCATTAGCATTCATAGAGCTCGGGGGATGGAGGCGTAAATGTTATCCGAGTATGAGAAAGAATTCTTCCCTGCACGGCTGAACTTCGATCCATTTGGAGTAGATAGAAAAACAATCTCCCAGGAGTACGCACATGTGCCTTCATTAGTAGATTTCTGGATGATGTGCAAAAGTGCGTACAAGGTTAGAAAGAGATATTTCAGTAGGCTATCAGCAAAGCAAGTGTTTTACTTTGGACTAGAGTGGATACCTGCGGATCTTAAAGATGATGGGAATGTGGTACTTGACACTTACCATCAAATGGGAGGAGATAAATCCATACTGTAGAATAACATAGGAGGCGGAAACACAATTGAAGAAAGGTCGGGAGTTGTGTTGGTGAATACTTCAAACTGGTTGCTGACAAAGGGATATTGCCTTGATGAAGCATTGATGAATCAAGTCACGGGAAACTTCGGCGCAGGAGATTCCCTCAAGTGAAAGCACGGAGGAGAAAGTAGTAGGAAAGTCGAGAAGTTGAAAGTGCATAGAAGATCTCAATCCAAGGAGAAGATCACTTCTACAACCATGACTTCAACTCCAGTTTCTCCAGTACCCAGTACTTCAGCAACTATTGCACCGCAGCAGCAAGATGCTTCCATGCCACCACTGAATCCATCGACATTCATCTTCTCCCCTCAGCCACTTCATTCAGCGCCTATTCCAGAGGATACATTGAAGCTGTAGATGGCCGAATTCGAAAGGGCTTTGTCCTTGGATGATTCAAAAGATGGCAGCCATAACACTGTGGCACTTTCTGATGAAGAGGATGCAGTGCGGAAGTTGGTAGTACGCTCAGCGACTTCTCATTCTATGAGAAGTAACTTCTCGGAATGGTTGGCTTCGCAGTTGGTTCCAGAAGTGAGAATGGATATTAACTTAGAGGAGCATGACTTGCAGCTACTCTAGAATCTGGGCGGAAGAGTCAGAAGGCCTAAGTTGCCAAAGCAACTTCTAGGTTGATCATCGAGGATTCGGGATAGAAGTTTGCTGAGATATCAATTCCAGTAGAAGGAAAGATAGAGGAGGAGCTCACGGCAGAGGATGTGACAGTAACCAAAGTACCCTCGGTCAAGCCACCACTGAAGGATTAAAGCAGGACACGCAGACATTGATGGATGCTTTATTCCTTAGGCTTGACAGTGAAAAGGCAAAGAAAGAAGAGCTGCAGAAGCAATTATCTCAATTATGTGAGATCATAGCCAAGGTTGCTAAACCTTCCATTCAGCCCATTTTAGAGTAGGTGAGTGATCATCTTATGTAGGAAATGGAGGATGCAAGCAATCAAGTAAAAGCTATTGACGAATGGAAGGATTTGATTATTCGTCAAGCTTATGTACAACTTGGAGAAGTGTCAACCCGCCTAAAGGTTATGGATGATGTAGCAAATCAACTAAAGCAACTGATGGCAAACATAGAAGGCATGAATACAGTTGAAGAGAGTAACCTGAGTATTTTGGCTGAGATCAACAAGATGCTGAGAGATGTATTGATTGCAGAACAGATTGTACCGGATGGATCAGTAGAGAAGGGGAAGCAACTAGAGTTTGCAGTATCTTTCCGTTTGGAAATCTGTAGATTTTTTCTTAAGAGGATGCAGGAACTTGAGAGTAGGACATCAAATTTACCAAACAGTGTCATTTCTTTCACTGAGGAGAGAGTGGACAGGAATGTCACTTCATATGTGCAGATCGTCTCAACTAAGGTTCCTAATTCCCTAGAAGGATCTCTTCTGATGATACAAAATAGAATTGATAAATCTACCAAGCCTTTCACGATGAATTCGATCAGTAGATTAGTGGCACTGCAGGCAGACATTGCGAGGTTTGGGCTGAGTTTGGAAGATGTGGAAGCATGCATCAAAGTGTTGAATGAAGGGTTGCTGCAGTTCAGGATAGAGAAAGAAGTAGTGGCTAAAACAGATGGAAGGATGCTAACTCACATGTTCGATAAGTATATCCGATATCAGAACAAGATAAAGACATAAACATTATAGCTGGCATGAGTTCTTCTATTTTCTATGTTCCCGGATGAAATTGTAAAACTTCTAAGTTATTGGTTTTTCAACCATTACTTAAAGTCATGTGGAACCATTCTATTAGTTAAGTGATACATGTGTCACTTAAGGAGAAAATAGTTGAGGATGATTGCCAAATGTCATCTTTACTTGTTTATGTTTCAGTTTAGTTTGAGTTTTCCATTTGTACTTTCCCTCCTACATTCTATAAGTAGGAGAAGAACCTCCGGGTTAATAGGGAATCAGAATTTGTAAGCAGCAATCTTGTGTTCTAGACTTTGTGTTGAACCCCTGAGAGCAACTTGGAGCAAAGGAATATAAAGGAGTAGGTTTTCAGAGAAATTTATGTCACGGTGTACTGTGTTTCTTGCTTTTAATCTTAGATCTCTTAATAAACTTTGTGTTATTTTAGATATGGATCTAGAGCTGCCTTTGTTTTATAATTTTGTGTGTTCATATCTATTAAGTTTCTTCTATGTGCATACAATTAGCTCTGCTATCTACTAATTGGGATGCACATCTTCCCCATTTCTTATTTGTATTTCCTTTACTTCCTTCTTCTATAAAATACTTCCTTTCTTGAACAACTACTTACTTGCTGCAGAACTTATTAGTTATGGTTCAAGAACTAAGTGGTTAAAGTAAAACCCCTGATAGATAATAACACATTTTTATTGACAAATCTGACATGGGAGCCTCACTGGTTAAATGAGAGAGATTTATCTCATGACTACCTAGGTTTGATGCTATGCAGAAAATCTAGCCAACTGATCTACTCTATTTGAAAGACTCTTGATCCTACCTCAGAAGTGAGGAGTGAATCATAGTTTCTCAGAAACTATCAATCCCCACAGTTTCCCTGGAAATATCGAAAGTAAAATTAACGTAAATGAAATGATTGGCTACTCTATTTGATATGCTTTAACTAGAACTTTGAAATCTTGAACCTAGATTTTGTAGAATAGTGGTGAATTCGATGGTGTGTGGCCTTGTCCCCTCAGTGTGATCTCCTCATTCATTTGTGCTCATGTGAATCCCGAAAAGCATGTGATGTTAGCATCAACAGAAGTAGATATTAGAACAATGTCAATTTAGGATATAGACTGAATACAATACGAGTAGGAGACGGATAGCGCAAGAGAACAAATCTTGGCTTATGCAATTCCTAGCGGGATGTTTATTACGAGTCATGCAACATAAAATGTCCAGAACTTGAAACTATCCTATTTGATGAGTAGAACCTGCAACTTTAATGGCTTCCTACTGAAAATCAAACTATCCTACTCCAACTGATTGAATGAAATAATAACAGCGCTTGCACAAGGAGAATATGTGGCTTTCTAACAGCTAAATAACACTAACCATGCATACAACAAATGAAACTATGAATCCTAAGCAAAATTGAAAGGCTAAGCTATTGAAATGAGAAATTCAGAGGCAAATTTGAGGGGGCATTTGCTTGAGCACAAGCCAGCTATTTATAGAATCCCATTTACCCAAAGGTGAAAACCAAATTGATCTCTTAAACCATAAATAATGCCAAAACACTATTCCAGGGAACCGGAATCATAAATACAAGCAAAAGCAGTGAAAAAAGCTGGTAAACGTTGAAAATTTACATGAGTCGCGTTAAAAAGAGCATTCTTGAAAATGCGTGAAGGACCACCGCCCTGAGCAAGGCGGCGGTTACAGGACCGCCGCCCAGGCAGGGCAGTGGTTTCGTCACTGAAGACCAAAACACAAAGAAAAGGAGGGGAGAAGAGAAAAAAAAGCACGCAGGGGCTAAGCGGGGCATGTGGGATGTTAATGCATGCTTGGAGAGATTTTCTGGATTCTGAACACCTTGTGAGGAGACTTGTATCATCATTGGGGCACGTGTAATGTTGTTCCGGCGGTGCAGTACCCTAAAATTTTGGGTACGTACAGTTCCTCATTTATTAGAAAGGAATTTTCTTGATCACTTTGCACATCCAAAGCAAGTTATTTACATAGCTTCTTTCCTCTTTCCAACTTTGTGGCTTTGATAGTCACATCATGTGGCGTGATTTTGGTAACCCATCTGGCTCTTTTCTCACTGATCTCTGCTCCCATAATGAAGTCTCTCACCATAGAGTGTGAAACTATAACTTTGACATGATTAGTGGCAAGCATATTCTTGAACTTCTTTAGCGCACACAAGATGGCAAAGACTTGTTTTTCAATGTGAATATATTTCAATTCATAGTCTTTCAGTGTCTGCCTAAAGAAATCCACTGGCTACTCCAGTCCTTTATTGTTTTCTTGTGTCAAACTAACATCAACACTGGTATCAGCTCCATATACATACAGGATGAAATCCTTAGAATAATCTAGATTGATAAGTATTGGGGCTTGAGCAATTTCTTGCTTTATCTTGGTGAAGCTTTTTTTTCCTTTTGTTGTCCACTTGAAGATTGAATTTTTATTGAGTATGAAAATGATAGGCCTAGTCAAACTTGTAAAGTTAGGAATGAATTTCCTAGCAAAGTTTTTTTTTCCAATGAATGGATGTAATGCCTTCTTGTGAGTTGGAAGAGAGAGGGATAGGATGGCTAAAATTATTTCAGGATCAATAGCGATACCATCCTTTGAAACAACATGTCCCAAAATCTTACCTCAAGGGATAAAAAACTTACACTTCTTGGTTTTAAAAAACACCCCAAATTCTCTACATCTTTTGAAGACTTACTCAAGATGCATGATATGATTTACACTCTACTTTAAGAAGACAATTATATCATCCAAGTAAACTAGGATGAACTCATTGATATACCCTTTGAAGGCAATGTCCATCACTTTTTAAAATGTTGCACCTGTATTTGACAGACCAAAAGGAAATTTTTGATAAGCATAAGTTCCCCATTTGGTTGTGAATGCATTCTTGAACTGATCATCTTACTTGACCATGATTTGATTGAAACCTAAGTAGCCATCAAACATGGAAAACATTGGTGTGCTTGCTACAGTCTATAAAATCTACTCCATAGAAGACAAGGGATAGTGATCCTTTAATGAAGCCTTATTCAAGTCTTTGATATAAACACAAAGTTTGATTTCACCATTCTTCTTCCTCACCAGAACAAGATTTTCCACCCAAGCAGAGTATTTGATACAAAATATGATCTTTGCCTCAATCAGTTTGAATAAATCCTTCTTCATGAGGGGTTGTATCTTGGGGTTGACATGCCTTTGTTTTTGTCTGACTGGATTATCATTAGGATCAAGATCAATGGAATGTTGGACAACACTTGGATCAAATCCCCTTAGGTCCTCATAATCCCATAAAAAGATATCACAATATTTATGACATAATGAGATAAAGGATTGTTTCTCCTCTTCTTCGCATACCTTTCTAAGCAACAAATTTCTGTCGGTACGCAATAGTGATTAGTTGGTAGTCTTCTTGCTTTGCTATTATATTATTTTCTTCTCTTTTGAACTCATCATCATGACTGAAAATATACTCTAAGGTGACCAATCCTTTTGGTAATTTGTGTATCATTAACTGAACAACTTGATCACAATAGATGTCATACAAATCAATTTGCATTTTTGAGGAAAAATCAGCTTCACTAAGCTTCATTCTAAACGAATTGCAAGTTTTGTGCATCATTATCAAATACTTTCTAGTTGGTTTAATTGTCTTGAATTGATGGCATGACCGCTACCTTGATATGTTGTGCATTTCCTTAGATAATATTCGTAGCTGTGAGAATTGCGACCCAAGGGCAGTCATCTGGTATATGCTACTCCCTTAACCTATTGCTTGTATTAGGATATGAGTAGCCGACTTGTGGCTTACCAAATCATTTTATTATATAATTTATACTTTCTCATACTTAATAGGTTGGCCTGGGTGATGGCCATAACATATGAATAGTATATATAGAGGATTGTAGGTAGTAGTTCATTATCATTTGAGCATTTGAGTCTTATTATATGGTTTGGAGGTTACCCCCTCGAAGTGGCGAAGCTATTACAGTTGCATATTGAGATCATTATTATGAAATATTGTGTTATTTGGTGTTATATTTCTACTCATAATCTGAATTATACTAGTAATTTCATTGCAAGTGGTATCAGAGTTGCGATCTAGGCCAAAATTAGGGCAAAAACCTTAATTTTTTATTTTCTGCAATATATTTTGAACTAGAGAAAGTTGGTGGGAGATATTTTTATCAGATTTTTGAAAAATTTCAAGTAAGGTTCCCTAAAAATTTCAGAATTTTTTGATTTATTTTGCACAAGTTATTACAAATTTATGGTTTTTCATAAAATAGCTCCCTAGGGTGCACATTATGGATTTTTTTCAAGTTCTTTATATTTTCGGAAAGCTATGAAAAAAATAGTATTAGTATATTCTCTGTGTTTTTTACTATTTGGCTGAATTTGTATCAAAACCCTAAAGCCTAAGGTTTGATATCATGGCGGGGCCTTCCACAAGAGCAAAAAAGAATCTGGTTACTCCAGGTAAAACCCAGATGAAGATGAGATAGTGATTGAAGAGATGGATTCAGAAGGGGTAAATACATATTCCTCAACACTAGGGTTTACTTCAGTTGATCATAAGGTGAGTCAACTTGAGTATGAGCTACAAAATGTACAATCTGAGATGGCCTCTAAAGGAGACATAGCCCAAATCAATCATCGGTTGGATGATATCATGCAACATGTAAAGGGTAAAAAATATGGCCCAAATCCATCCCATATCAACCAAGGAGGATCTTCAGTTCAAAATCATGGACAAAATAACCATGTTGGATCACTTTTCCAGCCCAATCAGAATCCAACTTATTCGCAACCACGAAACAAGATGTCGAAAGTGGATATGCACAAATTTGATGGTAAAGATCCCCTGAATTGGATAAATCAAATGGAGAAATTCTTTGAGCTACATCAAACACCATCAAGACAAAAGGTGACATTGGCATCCCTATATCTTGAACCAGACCAATTCATTTGGTATCGATGGTTATGTGCTCAGAGGCAGAAGAATGGTCTCGGTGTCACTTGGATAGTTTTTACCGAGGAGTTGCAATTGCACTATAGTTCCAGTGTTTCAGAGAACTAATTTAGTCAATTAGAAAATTTACGAAAAACAAGATCAGTCAAAGATTATGTGCATCAATTCCAAAACCTATCCTTAAGGGTGGAGAATATACTAGAAGAGAATTTGAACAACCTATTTCTTGGGGGTCTTAAGAACCACATCGAGCATGAGGTACGTATATTTAATCCACTCAAGTTTTCTTGATTCTATTATCATGACACATCGAGCAGAAGAAAAAGTTCTTTGTAGTAGGAGGCTACCTTTCATTAACACCAAAGACCGTAGTATCTCTTCCCCTTCATTTTCTAGGCCAGTTAGACTGATTCCTCAACAAATGGAAGAAAAGAGAACAAAAGGATTATGCTTTACCTGTGATAGAAAATATGGACCAGGACACAAATGTGCTGAGAAGAAGTTCTATATTGACGGAGGTAATGAGGATAATGAGGAGGCTGAAATTTTAGGAGAGGCTGAGGAACCAGTAGAAGAGGAAGTAGAGGATCACCAACCTACAATTTCTTGCCATGCATTGTCAGGTATTAGTACTCCTCAAACACTCAAGGTTATTGGTTATCTCAAAAAACAGAAGGTGACAGTGTTGATTGACTTGGGGAGTACTCATAACTTCATAAATAGTAAGTTAGTTTCCCGCCTCAATTGTTTTATTTACCTAGCTCCAGAAATGCAAGTTATGATTGTGGATGGTGGGACAGTCAAGTGCAAAAGAAAGTGTCATAGTATTAAGCTTTCTATGAGAGACTACATGTTAGAATCACCTATGTTTGCTATTTCCATGGAAGGGGCAAATATTGTTTTGGGTGTCTAATGGCTCACAACCTTAGGTACTATAGAGATGAATTTCCAAGAATCGTTAATGCAATTTCATTCAGATGGAAGGACAATAAAATTGAATGGGATGGTAGCTAAGTCTCTACAAATTATTAGCTCTCATCAGATGTAGAATGTTCTCAGAAAAGGAGTAGATGGATTTATAGCAAAGTTATTTTCCATAGAAGTACAAAATACAAAGTCTTCAATGCCACCCAATCTTCAGAAGATTGTTGAAGCTCACTCATCTATTTTTGATGCAATTCCAAAGGGACTGCCACTAGTTAGGGATCGTGATCATGCCATTCAGTTGATTCTATGGAGCCAAACACCTAATATCAGACCATACAAATACCAATATTCCTAGAAAAGTGAGATCGAGAAAATGGTTCGGGAAATGTTGAAGGCAGGTATCATCAAGCCTAGCCAGAGTGCCTATTCTTCCCCAGTGGTCATGGTACGTAAGAAGGATGAAACATGGAGGATGTGTCCAGATTACCGAGAACTCAACAAGTATACCGTCAAAGATAAGTTTCCTATTCCAGTAATTGATGATTTCTTGATGAATTGCATGGTGCTATTTATTTCACAAAATTAGATCTTCGTTTGGGGTACCATCAAATTAGAATAAAAGAGGAAGATGTTCATAAAATGGCTTTCAGGACTCATGAGGGCCATTATGAGTTTTTGATAATGCCTTTTGGTCTTACAAATGCGCCTTCAACCTTTCAAAGCTTGATGAACACTGTTTTCAGGCCATTTTTAAGGAAATTTGTATTAGTTTTCTTTGATGACATATTGATTTACAGTAAGACATGGGAAGAACACTTACAACATGTAAATAAAGTGTTGGAATTTTTGGAGAAACATACTCTCTATGTAAATCCATCTAAATGTTCTTTTGGTGTACAAGAGGTAGAGTACTTGGGTCACATCGTATCCCATGAAAGCGTAAAATTTGATCCTCAGAAGATCAAAGCTATGGTGGAATGGCCAAGGCCCAAAACTCTCAAAAATCTTCGTGGGTTCCAAGGACTAACAGGGTACTACAGAAGCTTTGTGCAGAGATATGGTAGAATAGCAACCCCACTCACTGCATTGCTAAAGAAGGATGCCTTCCATTAGACAGACTTAGCCACTAAATCCTTTGAGCAGCTGAAGGAAGCCTTATGCAACACCCTAGTTTTGGCTACTCCCAACTTCTCAAAAATGTTCATTGTTGAATGTGACACTTCAGGATCAGGATTGGGAGTAGTTCTAATGCAAGAAGGAAGACCAATTTCATTTAAGAGTCACCCATTCAAAGGAAAAGATCTGCTCAAACCGGTCTATGAGAAAGAAATGATGGCTATTCTTCATGCGGTAAAGCAATGGAGGCCCTATCTCATGGGTAGACACTTCAAGGTAAAAACTTATCATGATAGTCTCAAATACTTTTTGGAGAAAATGTTATCATATGAGGAACAACAAAAGTGAGTAACAGAAATGTTGGGTTATGATTTTAAAATCATATGCAAAAAGGGTAAAGAAAATGTATTAGTTGATGTGTTGTCCAAAAGGGATACATCCATAGATGCCTTACTATGTGGAATGTCCATGTTGAAATCCAATTGGGTGAATGAAGCAAGATTGGAATGGGATCAAGACAAGGATACACAATCTCTAATACAAAATATCAAGCAAGGATCTATGACATCTAACAAATTTGAGTGGAAAGGTAATGCCCTATGGTACAAGGACAAGTTAACTTGAGTAAAGATTCTGAGTTGAACATAAGATTCTTGTAGAGCTACATGCCTCGCATGTTAGAGGACACTCTGGGTTTTTGAAGACATATCATAGAATAAAAAGAGAATTCTTTTGGGAAGGAATCATGGGGGATGTACAAAATTTTGTAGCAGAGTGTTTAGTGTGCCAACAGAACAAAGGGGAAATAATTAAGACACCAGGTCTATTGCAACCCTTACCGATTCCTAGCCAGAGATGGGAGGAGGTCTCCATGGATTTCATCACCGGATTGCCTTATTCAGAGGGTAAGAATGTTATTTTCGTGATTGTGGATAGGCTCACAAAATATGCCCATTTTTGTGTCCTATCACATCCATTTGCAGCTAGTACAGTCGTAGCTATTTTTTTGGAGACAGTTCAAAGGCTACATGGAACCCCAAAAATAATTGTAAGTGATCATGATCCTATTTTCACAAGTAATTTTTGGACGGAATTATTTTCATGTTTGGGTACTCAGCTAGCTCACAGTTCATCTTATCATCCTCAAACTGATGGGCAAACGGAAGTGATCAATAAATGCTTAGAGGGGTATCTATGTTGTTTTGTATCAAATAAGTAGGAAAGATGGATTAAATGGCTACCACTTGCAGAATGGTCGTATAACACATCTTTTCATACCTCTTCTCAAATGACCCCATTTTTAGCATTATATGGTTACCATCCACCTTCTATCACTTCCTCCTTGAGGGTGCAAACTAAGGTCAGAGATGTTGAGGAACACATTCAACATCAACAACAGGTTTTGCCTAGTTTGAAGGAGAATTTAGCATTAGCACAAAACAAGATGAAACAAGCAGCAGATCAACATCGTAGTGAAAGAAATTTTGAAATTGGTGACAGGGTTTTTGTATGTCTCCAACCTTACAAACAGATGTCTCTAAAACAACAGAAAAAGGACAACAAACTTACTCCTAAATACTATGGCCCTTATCAGGTTCTACAGAAAATTGGCAGTGTTGCTTATAAACTAGAGTTGCCTCCATCTTCACACATACACCCAGTATTCCATGTTTCATGCTTGAAGAAGGTTATTGGACAAAAATTTGAAGCCCAAATAGAGTTACCAGAACTTGACGAGGAAGGAAGAATCATTTTGGAGCTAGAGAAGATTCTGCAAACACGTACTAAGAGGTTAAGAACCAGAGACATTAAGGAATATCTGATCAAGTGGAAGAATCTGAGCATAGAAGATGCCACCTGGGAGGATGAAGGTTTGTTATAGCAACATCCAGGATTATTCAACATTGGTTTGAAGGGGAAGGGCATGCTACGCCCTTAACCTATTGCTTGTATTAGGATATGAGAAGCCGACTTGTGGCTTACCATATCATTTTATTATATCATTTATACTTTCTCATGCTTAATAGGTCAGCCTGGGTGATGGCCATAACATATGAATAGTATGGATAGATGATTGTAGGTAGTAGTTCATTATCATTTGAACATTTGAGCCTTATTATATGGTTTGGAGGTTGCCCCCTCGAAGTGGTGAAGCTATTAAAATTGCATATTGAGATCATTATTCTAAAATATTGTGTTATTTGGTGTTATATTGCTGCTCATAATCTAAATTATACTAGTAATTTCATTACAGTCTACTTCTTTATTTAACTTCCTTGTCACCACCTGCAAATTGATCTCTTTAAAAGGTCCCAAACTCTATGTTTATAAGCTTTCAAAATCTCATTCTTTGTCACGTACTTCTTTCTTACTTGGTGGATGACCAATTCCATGTCACCAAAGATCTTCAATGCTTTAATATACCTCTTTTCATCAATAAAAAGTCCATGCACCACTACCTCATACTCTGTTACATTGTTGGAGCATGTAAAATGTAGCCTATGCTCAAAGAAAAATTTCTCATTCTTAGGAGAAATGAGAAAAAAACTTGTGCCAAATTCATTCCTACTTCTAGAACCATTAAAGAACATCTTCCATAGTCCATAAGCATTATCCTTTTCTTGCTTGAGTGATGTAGGCAAAGTGGAATATTCCTCAAGAATGTTGTAGGTTTTTAGTCTAGTTTCTACAGTTATATCATAAAGATCAAACTCATAATGTTCCTTAGCCCATTCATCTAATAAAAGTTAGGTATGGAAGGAGGAATATGATTCTCTTCTCAAACTGACTCGTGCTCTTGGTCATCTTGACTTAGGTAGTTTGATTGAGGAGGATAAGGGTCATATGACTCAACACGATAGGAAAATATAGGCTCAACTTGTATGGTAAATCTGGTACCCTATCTAGTTCTTAGGATCATATGAGAGCAATCTAATGATAACTAAGCACCCACCTTGGTAGTGAAATATCTTGATAGGAAAATGGAAAACAAAGGAGGCAGCTCAATTACTAATAGATCTTAAGTTATAGTCAGACTTGGAAAAACATGAAGGATTAACTCAAGATCTTTGATGACTCCTAGGATGTTAAAAGTTGAGCCATCAAGTTGCAAGACTCCTTTAGAGACAGGGTTTTACTTAAGACCTAGAACGTCAAAAATTTTCTTAGGCATGATAGAAGTATTATCCCTTGAGTCAGTCATGCGGTTGTGAACAATATGTTTTCCCATTATCAAATACTTCTAAAATGGTGGAGTTTTTGTAGCTTTGCTTACTTATTTCTCCTCTTCTTGACATAAATTGACAGCAGGTTGAGTTCTTTGAATAACTTTATCAACTTTAGGGAGTTTGCGCAAGAGCTTCGTGCAATAGGTCACATTGTGATGGGATATCCAAAGCATCCCACATTGTTACATTTACATTTTTCTTCTTCATATGATCAACAATATTGAAGGGAAGACCCATGGACTTGTGCATTTGAGGTGTAACATTCTCTTTTCTTGATTGTTCCAAGGCTGAGACATGTGTTTTGGGTTGCGCAAGAGTTTCACTTACAGAAATAGGATTGTGCATGATCTATAGGGATCCAAAATGAATCTACTTTATTAGATCAGTCAGCATGAAGAAGGAAAATAAATACACGGAGGTTCTGTCTTTATAGTAACATGACCGCCACTTTGTGTAGAGCGGCGGTTATAGAACCACCGCCCAACCAGGGTGGTGGTCCGGAGACCACCAGTCTGCATTGGGTGGCAGTCCTGGCTCTTTTGGACAAAAAATAAAAATATGAAACGAACAAGCCCAGAATTTGAAAGGTTGTCTATGTCTCTTCTCCTCCATGACCTTTCCCATTCTCCAGTGCACAGGAGGACATGAGAAAGGCTATAAATACATGTTTGTAGAAGAGAATAAGATCATCAAAGCATGAAAGCAAGTGAGAAAGAATTTCTTAGTACTAGAATTGTGTTTTGTAGAAGAAAGGAGTGATGAGATAGGGCAAGCAAGTAATCAGGCGGAAGTGAGAGATATTATTTACGTCTCTTTCATACTTATTGTAAATTTTGTACTTATTGTTTGAATTAACCAATAAAAATTGGAAGAAAGAGCAATTGCCCTTCCTGACTGGTTTTTCCTCCTCTAGAGGTTTCCAGGATAAAACTTGTTGGTGTTTGTGAGTTTATATTCTTTCCTTTCCTACAATTTTTGATTATAAGCATAAGCAAAATTCATTCACTAGCTATCTCTGTCATTTTCTAATCGAAAGTAGAACAATAGCGTTAATTTGTGATTCTGTGAATGATTCCAAAGTTGAAGGGTTTACAGATCATTTTGGTATCAGAGAAAACAAGTATCCAAGACTGTGGTATTCATTCTTGGATTTGTATAACAGTGACGAGATCTAAAGGTGAAGAGGCTTTACCTTGCGATCCATAAATTTCTACAAGGAAGTGGAAACAGAGAATTCAGGAATAAATAGAGGAAGAGAACTTGGTCCGTAGAATCGAGATGTTGGAGACCATGATGGATAGGATGTTTAGAAGGCAAGAAGAAATTATAGATTAGCAGAAGACAACTTTTGTCAAGAAAGACTCCATGGACTCAGTGGTTCGAGGCTTAGTTGAAAATTTTGGCATAGGGAAGAGCCACCATGAGAAAGATTATGGAAAGAGCATGAAGAAGAGACTTCAAACGCAAGAGAAAAGGTAAAATCTGACCATACTCCTTTTAAAGTTGATATGAAAGTTGAGGTTAAAATATTTGAAGGATAAATAGATGCAGAGTTGCTTGATAAATGGTTAAAACAGTTAGAATTCTACTTTAGCATCCATAATGTCACTAAGGCCCAGAGGATCACCTTTGCACGTCTCAAAATGGAGTGACATGCTCTGGTTTGGTGGGAAACCCATCTAACCACTTGTGAAAAGAAGAAGCATTCTATTGTGAAATATGTGCAAGAATTTAAATAATTACTTAGAGCTAACTTCTATCCTATTGGCAACAAGACTAACCAAATGATTAAATGGTAGTATTTTAGACAAGGTAGTGGTTAAAGTGTGCAAGACTATGCTACAAAGTTTCAGAGACAGGCCATGTTGTTAAACATGAAATTAGAGGATGAGGATATTCTAACTAAGTACTTGGGAGGACTTCACACGCACCTTCGAAGAAAAGTCATCTCCACAAAGCCCAAATATCTCAACAAGGCATGTGTGCAGGCATACTACATATATGATGAAAAGAAGAAAGGAGAATCAGAGCCAAGGGAAAATCAGTCGACAAATCAATAGAAAAAAGAGTATGGGAAAACAAGTAACAAGGGTAAGTGGAAAGGGAAAGGTAAAAAATCTACCACTACTTTAAATACTTGTAAAGATCCCAAGAATTTTTGCAAGAACTGTGATATCAATGGTCATACTAATGCTACAAGTTGGAATTTGCATCCATAGTTACATCTGAAGAACTAAACCAAGGACTCAAAGAAGTCCATGACAATATTAAAAACAGAAGGGGAGGTGGAAATCGAAGATGATTGTGATGTAGATGAATGGCTTGGATGCATGGCCACCAACATGGACATCCAAGAAGAGGAGATGAGTAGACTATTCCAGATCAAGAGAACTAAGGTAAATGCTTTGGTCGATACCAGTTCTCAGTCTAACTTGATTTCTAAAGCAGTTGTAAAGAAGCTTGGTCTTGAGACTTACGATCATCCACACCCTTATCCTTTGGGTTGGGTGAAGAAGGGTGTTGAAATTCAGGTAACAAGAATATGTAAGGTCAAGTTTGGGATAAATTCCTAGTATATTGATGTTTTGGAAGCTGACGTTATTCCACTTGATGTTTTTGATGTTGTATTAGGTAGTCCTTACTTGTACATTAGGGATATTATTTTTATGAGAAGGGAAAACTGGTACAGATGGGTCAAGTATGGGATCATCTACAACATCCGGGCACACCAGCGTAAGACACGGGTTATTATGGTGAGTGTTAACCAAGCAAAACAACTTATGTAGGCAAATCATAATCAGTTTTGTTTACTTTTGTTAAAGGATAAACAAGATGGCATAGAAGTTTTAGATATTTCTAACCAGGGAAAGTATTATTTGGATAGTATTATTAAGTCTTTTCAAGAAGTATTTCAAGCTCCCAGTGGGTTACCACTAAAACGGGAAGTAGAGCATGAGATTCAACTATTTCCAGAGTCCCCTCTACCAAACATCAAGTTATATAGGCAATCCTTTCTTGAGAGTACTGAAGTAAAGAAACAACTCCATGAACTACTAGACCAAGGGGTGATACATCTGAGCACCTCACCATGTGGTTCACCTATTATGCTTGTGCCAAAGAAGGATGGTTCTTGGAGAATTTGCATTGACTACCGCGCTTTGAACAAGATCACCATAAAGAATAGATATCCACTTCCCTACATAGATGATCTCTTGGACCAGCTTCAACATGCCAAATTTTTCACAAAGTTGGATCTCAAGTTCAGTTATCACCAAGTCAGAATGAAGGAGGAGGATATATGGAAGAATGCCTTCAAGACAAAATAGGGTTTGTATGAATGGTTAGTACTTACTTTTGGGTTATGCAATGCACCCACTACATTTATGAGATTGATGAATGATGTGTTACGGGATTTCATAGATTCATATGTCATTGTATATCTAGACGATATCTTGATTTTTAGTGCCACATGAGAAGAACATCTAACTCATTTACAACAAGTCTTCCAAGTTCTCAGGGAGAAACAACTGCTTTGTAACATGAGGAAATGTGAATTTTCCAAACAGTCACTTGTCTATCTTGGGCACGTGGTTAGAGGAGGAAAGCTACAAGTGGATCCAAAGAAGGTGGAAGCCATCACTAATTGGCCAACACCAACATGAGCCATAGAGACTAGGATTTTTGTGGGAGCAATATAGTATATGCAGAAGTTCATTTTGGGCTTCTCCGCGATTACAATACCTCTACACATAGTGGTCGCAAAGAGTAAGGGTTTCAACTGGGGTAAGGAACAAGACAAATCCTTTGAGTTATTAAAATACAAGATTAGTCATGCTCCAGTACTTACTCTTCCTAATTTTCAACAGCCTTTTGAAGTAGAGACAAATGCCAGTGATTATGCTATGGGCGCAGTGTTACTTCAAGGAGGTAAACTCGTATGCTATCATTCTAAAACTTTTACTTCAGCAGTTAAAGGATATTCAGTATATGAAGAGGAAATGTATACACTAGTTCAAGAAATTGAAAAATGGAAGCATTATTTTTTGGGTAAAGAAACTATTGTGCACACTGACCACAAACCTCTCTAGTATTTGCAAGCACAGTCTAAATTGCAGCAAGCAAGGCACTACAAATGGATGGGGTTCCTTCAGCAGTTCCATCTAGTGATCAAATACAAGAAAGGTAGTACAAAATTGGTGGCAGACATGTCATCTAGGCCACCCACATAGGAGAATTTCTCATGTTTGGCCACTATCTATCAGATCGAGCCCTTCATAAAGGAAGATTACAGAGAGGCATATGCCCAGGACAAAGATTTTGGGGTGACATTTCAGTAGTTGCAGTCCCAAGGGACTGAAAGGACAAGGATTGAAGATTGTTATCTCAAGGATGGGCTACTCTACTGATGGGGGAAGCTTTGCGTGCCTAAACAAGAAAGACTTCTATTGATGAGGGAAGCACATACCTCGAAAGTAGTGGGACATTTCAGTGTTGGTAAGACCCTAGCCCACTTGAAAAGGTACGAGTATTGGCCCAATATGCAAGAAGAAGTATCAAAATTTATATGTGGATGTAAACTTTGTTATACCAGCAAGCCTAAGACTAGGAAGGAGGGTTTGTATATGCCTTTGTCAGTACCTACTCATCCATAGGAGGACATTTCTATGGATTTTTTAGGAGGATTACCTATGTCTAAACATGGCCATTACTATCTCTATGTTGTTGTTGATAGATTCAGTAAGATGTGTGTTCTTATGGCATGTAAAAAGATGATAAAAGCACATTAGGCAGCATATATTTTCTTTGCTAATTTATGGGTGCATTTTAGTTTGCCAAAGTCTATTGTTTCTGAAAGGGATTCCAGGTTCTTGGGGAAGTTTTGGACTACTTTGTGGGACAAGATGGATACCAAGTTACAGATGAGCACATCTTTCCATCCACAGACTGATGGATAGACAGAGGTGGTGAACATGACTTTGGTACGGTTTATCATAGGGTATAATAATAAATACCCAAGGACTTGGGATGAGTCTTTAGCCTAAATTCAACATTCCTATAACTGAGTAATACACACATCCACTATGAAGTCACTGCTTGAAGCATGCTTGGGATATATACCTACAAATTCGCAGGACATAGCAGTTGGGAAATAGGATGAGAAGGAGACATGAGAAACAGAGGTGACTAGAGCAAACAAATTCATTGAGAGGATCCAGAAAATCCATCTCAAAGACAAAGAATAACAAAAGAAATCTCAAGCCAAGTACAAATCTAGACATGATCAACATAGGAGGGAACATAAGCTTCATGTTGGAGATAGAGTTTGGCTTTACTTGAGCAATGAGAGACTACAAGGTCAAACACGGAAGTTCTAACCACTACAATATGGGTCCTTCACCATATTGGAGCAGGTTGGAGAAAATGCCTTTCGACTTGATTTACTGTCATTTATGAGGATGTACTCTATAGTAAACTGTGAGAACTTGCACCTATATGAGCCATCCATGCTAGATGAAGATGAAGGACTACAGTTGTTACCTTCCATTGAGGATTGCGTCTTGGACTCGTGAGGCGGATTGGAGGAGGATTTATTGTTGCAGCAGAAGGTTAGAGAGACTAGGAGATGTCTGCAAGAGTCTTGGTAGATTGGATTGAAAGGAAAGGCACCAAGGCATGCCCGGTGGTACTTGAAGGAGCAAGTGAGGGAATTATTTCCTTGACTAATCCCCCACTAAGCTTTTATGGGACCAAAAGCCTCCTAAGCAGGGGATGTGTGATCCATAGGGATCCAAAATGACTCTACTTCATCATATTAGTCAGCACGAAGAAGGAAAATAAATACACTAAGGTTTTGTCTTTATAGTAACATGACCGCTACTCTATGCAGAGCAGTGGTTACAGAACCACTGCCCAACTAGGGCGGCGGTCCTGAGACCGTCGGTCTACATTGGATGGTGGTCCTAGCTCTTTCAGACAGAAAATAAAAATATGAAACAAACAACCCTAGAAATTGAAAGGTTAAATGTGTCTCTTCTCCTCCATGACCTTTCCCATTCTCCGGTGCACGGGAGGACATAAGAAAGGCTATAAATACATGTTTATAGAAGAGAATAAGATCATCGAAGCATGAAAGCAAGTGAGAAAACAGTTCTTGGTGTTGGAATTTTGTTTTGTAGAAGAAAGGAGTGTTGAGACAGAGTAAGCAATTGATTGGGAGGATGTGTGAGATATTATCTACTTCTCTGTCATACTTATTGTAAATTTTGTACTTATTGTTTGAACTAGCCAATAAAAAGTGGGAAGAAAGAGCAATTGCCATTCTCGACTGGTTTTTTCTCCTCTTGAGGTTTCCAAGATAAAACTTGTTGGTGTTTATGAGTTTATATTCTCTCCTTTCCTGTAATTGTGGATTCTAAGCATAAGAAAAATTCATTCACTATTTATCTCTGTCATTTTCTAATCGAAAGTAGAGCAACAACATTAATTTTTTATTCTGTGGATAATTCCAAAGTTGAAGGGTTTACAGATAAGTGTGAAACCTCGCCTGCACTATCAAGCAAGCTAAAACTATTGGTTGAACTTGTGTCTACATCCTTTGAAGTATGAAGATCAATCTGATTGTTAGAAGATGAGGGTAGCGCGAGAGTTTGCAACATTTTCCTCTTGGACCTTGTGTTATCAACAACTCTAGCGCATGGTCTATTAGAATTGTCCATAACTTGATTAATTACACATAAGTCATCAACTCCAAAGAATATTACGTTAGTTTCAAAATTGACCTTGTTCACATCTTTATTGTTAGGCTTGTGTGCTTCTATAGATAGTTTATGTTGATTAGAAAAACTTTAAATCATGAAGGCTTACACACACAAAGCATTTGTGTAAATGTACTGATTATGTGGCAAATTACAATGAAACTGTCATTCTGATTCTTGAACCATATTATTCTATACTAGGAACAATGTTTTTTCTTGAATTAGGAGGAAGTGGTTGTACAAGATCAACAATTTGAAGAGGAAGGTGTGGATTATGACCTTTTCATCTATCTGTTAACGTGAAATCACAACACCCCCAAATGAGCTCTAAAAATCTACTTTTCTAAGGCAGACTCATTTGGTGTGATTTGCATAACATTGGACCATCTCTCAAGTTGTGGGACTTGCGGACTTGAGATGGCCCTCCGAAGAAAGCCGGCTTCTTCTTCCTGATCCTAATGCTAAACTACTCCTAATGCAGAAATGACATCTAACTATACCTATCCTAACAATTCCAAGGGACCAAGGAGAGAGAGAGAGAGAGCATGAAATTAAAGAAATCCTACACTACATAGGTGATAGCACCAAGAAAAGGGAAGTGCTGGTCACAATCTTATTTTCTTCAAGTGGAGAGAGGTGAGCAGAGGAGAGGGTGGACAAGATGCACCATAGACTAGAGATAGATTTCACATAGAACACCACTTCAAAACCCATTAAACATAGCTCCCAAGACCTGCAACAAACATCAGAATATGCATAATATACCCTAAAATGATGAGAGGTGAGAAGAGACAACAAAATGTGTAAAGGATGGACAAAACATATCACGAAATAGATTTTATTACTCTGATAATTCACATAGTACGCCATTAACGGGGAAGAGGCAAGAGAATGCCATTACAGAGTCGTGAAAGGAGCTTCAGACACCGTTTTCGGCCCTAGGGAAGAAAAGAAGAGGGGAGGTAGAGAAGAAGAATGAACAACAACCTTTTACAATGAATCTTGCCCTTGTATTTATAGATTTGATCGGAGAGAAGAAAGAGAGATAGAAGTGAGAAAAACAGGTTGAAACTCAACCACTGTTGTTAATGCTTCTGATAAAATCTGCCCCCAAAATTTTCTTTACTGCATCAATCATTGGTTCGGCACCGTAAAGGAAGTGGAAACAGTGGAAACAGATCGAATCCGATCTAGTTGTTGAGACAGATGGATCCTGCATTGAAGGCCAGAGGACGTTTCCTCCATTTTTCTTCACCTAACCTCCTCAAAAATTAAATTTTCAGACCTCTGTGGTGTAGGTGAGGCCGAGATATTTATAATGGTTTCAAATTTACAATATTTCGAGCCTTGAGTCAAAAGATATGCCCCTTCAAAATTTGTATCGGATCCATACGAATGGATGAGGAAAACAGTTTGAACATGGGTCCCCCTTTTGAGATAAGACACGTGGCAGCCAGATTAGAGCAAAAATTGGGTTTGTGGGTCCGTAATTTACCTTTTCCCCTTTTCGTGAAATGCAAAACTCAGAAAAACCCCTCAACCCCGAAGCTCCACCTTTTGACTCTACTTAACCATTTTCCCATGCCTTTGTTTCATCCTAAGACACGTGGAGATGCGGCACTTGTTTGAGCTTCTCTTTTTGGATTCACTTTTGGAGGAGCACTGTTAGGACATGTGGTTTCCTCTAATGTCTCTTCCATACTTAGTCGATTCTGGATTCTTTCATGAATGGTTTTGAGCCCGAAGACCTTGGATCCTTGTTATTTTTTTCTTTCTTGCTCCTAGCCTCTCTTGTAGAACTTCTACTTCTTCTCTGACCCTACAATTCCATTGTTGAGTCCTCCCTCGACCCTTTAAATAGATTTAAGACATGGAAATTCCTAAAAGAACCATTTCTTCTATTTCTTCTTGTGCAGGATCGAATTTGACTTTCTTGGGCCTCTGTTTTCACTTTGCCTAGTTCTGGAACTTGAGCTTGTGGGTCTGAATCGTTTCCCATCAAGTTTTCTTTATGTGTGAGGCTTGTTTTGACCAAAATTTCTGGGGGGAAATTTGGGATAACGATTTGGCGACTCACGGGGACATCTGTCTACTAGATGAAGAGACCAGTGGTCTTGAAGCATTCATAGGGCATGGAGTCTGCTTGATAAACATTAAACTGATCTAAACTTTTGAAGGTCTGATCCCTGAGCCACTGCAAGCCTAAATGTATGCCTTTTCTATTTTTTTCTGACCCTGAGTCTGCACTCTCAATTTTCATAAGGAAATCTTGGAAATGGAATTTCTGAGAGTAGAAAATTATTTTAACTCTAGGACTTTCATCTGTCCCTAAAATGGACTATTTTGAAATGACTTTAGTTGTTATGCATTTTTTTTTCTTTTTTGGAATTTGTAACTATTACAGGCAACTATGGATATTTCTACCGTAAATAGTGAAGAGCCTGGCCTTGTGCACCTCTAGAGCAATGTGAACAAAACTTATATACAAAGACCAAATCATACATGCCTCAAATGAGACATGCAGAATGTGCATAAGCACTTCTTCTACTGGAAACAAAGTCTACTCCTACTCCTACACTAACCAGAGAGAAAGAATGCTAAACAAAGCCTGCTACAGGTAGGGAGAAGTAGCTTCCCTTTCTCAAGAGGGGCAGCCATGCAAATGATTTGACACTAAATATAGCTGCCTGTATGAGTGAAAAACTGACAATAAGTCAGTCCTCAACCCAAATCATCAAGGTATCAACATTAATGGAAAATACCTCATCAAGCTAATTTGCATCAGACTTCTGGAGGTTTTGATGATGACCCTTGGTACTTTGATGCTCATCCTCATGCCCTGGAGTAGGCATGACTGGTTTTCACTTCTCCCTTGGCTCTAATAAAACCAAGTACCTTATTGGGCATGGTCTGATCCTTTGGATGTGTGCATTTCTCTGAAATTCAACTCCGAAAATGGAGTCTTCTTGTGGACCTTCTTGGGTGGATGGTGTGAGAGAGATGATGACATCCTCCTGCCTTTTCTCTTCCTCCTCCTTTGAAGAACATAGAAGATCAAGATCTTCCAACCTTGGTTCCAGAGGGCTATTATAAGGTGCAGGCTGCTACAAATGAATGTTCTCCTCCACAGCTGTTAAGTGTTCCTCTTCTTTTGGATTTGGAGCAGCTTCTGCTTCCTCTGCTATTTGAAGACCATCTTGCCCTTGGATAACTTCTTCCTCTAGCATGAAGCTTATCAAAGAAAACTCTTCAAACTTCTGCTCTAGAGGACTATTTGGGACAACCATGTCTTCTTTAGGATTTTCCTTCATGGTGGGTTCATCAACCAAAACAAGCCCTTCGAATGAAAGTGAGAAATTATCAATGATGCCTTCTTCTTCTGTTGTTACAAAATCTGATTTGGTCTCATCCATTTGCTCCTTCCCAATGGGACTTTGAGTTGATTGTTCTTCTTCTTCCTTGGCTGATTGTGTAACTTGAATTGGATCAGGATTTATCTCAGACAAAGTGCCATTATGGACACTACACTCTGAGCAACTTGATAATTGATCTTCTTCCTTTCCTTATTCTTATTCTGCTGCAAAAAAAAATCATTCCTAACCACCATTGAGTCTTCGACATTGGCCTCCTCTGTAGGCTTAACCAGCAAGGGGATCTTTGTAAACCCAAATTCGGCAGCCCAACTCTTCAGATTATTTGTCATCTCTTTTATATTGGGCTCCTCTTCTTTTTTTTCTCCTTGACTGAATTCTTGAGTCTCTTCCCAACATGGTCTTGGGAAAGCAAGAGGAGTGGTAGGTTGGGATTCAACCAGCTTTGTAATTGTTTGTGGTGGGGAGGGAGGTCAAACTTCTTATTTGTTTAGAGGGGATGACTATTTGGAAGGGAAAAGGACAGAAGAACTGAGATGAGGTGGAAGACTAGGGAATGGAGAAATGAAATCAACACTTGGGGTAGTAAGTGAGGGGCTTGACTCTTGCCTCTGCTAAAATGATAAAGATTGAGGGAGAGAAAATGAAAGATAGGGAGCATGAAAATAAATAAATCCTACACTACAAAGGTGATAGCACCAAGAAAAGGGAAGTGTTGGTCACAATCTTAGCTACCTAAAGTGGAGAGAGGTGAGTAGAGGAGAGGGTGGACAAGATGCACTAAGGACCTTTATAGATTTCACACAAAACACCACTTCAAAACCCATTAAACACAACTCACATGACTTGTAACAAACATCATAATATGCACAGTATACCCCGCAATGATGAGACATGAGAAGAGATAACAAAATGTGCAAAGTATGGACAAAATGTATCACAAAACAGATTTTATTGCTCCAGGAATTCACACAGTACACCATTAACAAGCAAGAGGCAAGAGAATGCCATTACAGAGCTGTGAAAGGAGGTTCAGACTCCATTTTCAACCCTAGGGAAGAAAAGAAGAGGAGAGGTAGAGAAGAAAAACGAACAACAAAACTTTTACAATGAATCCTGCCCCTGTATTTATAGATTTGATCAAAGAGAAGAAAGAGAGAGAGAGGAGTGGGAAAAGCAGGTTGAAACTCAACCACCATTCTTAATGCTTTCGATCAAATTTGCCCCTCAAATCCATCTTTACTACATCAATCCTTTGTTCGGCACCTTGAAGGAAGAGGAAATGGTGGAAACAGATTGAATCTGATCTGGTTGTTGAGAAAGATGGATCCTGCATTGAAGGCCTGAAGACGTTTCCTCCATCTAGTTGGTGAGGCCGAGATCTTTCCAACAGCATTAGATTTGCAATATTTCAATCCCTGAGCCGAAAGATATGCCCCTTCAAAGTTTGTATCGGGTCCGTACAAATGGATGGGAAAACAACTTGAAAAATGGGTCCCCTTTTGATAATGTGGGACACGTGGCAACTAGATTAGGGCAAAATTGGGTTTGCGGGTTCAGAATTTATCTTTTCCCCTTTTTCCGCGAGAATCAAAAAATCCAGAAAACTCCTGTGGCCCCGCTGCTCCACTTGGACATGTGGCACCCTTTTGCTGGCTGGGGAAGTGCACTCCAATATTTTCCTTTATTTCATTTTGTCAAAAGGAAAATTTTCACCTTTTCCTCCACCTCCCCCTTTGACTTTGACTCGGGTTCAAACTTAATGGTTTCCTCTTTTCTCTCCACCTTTGCCTTTCTTGAACGGTTTTGGAAAGACTTTGCCTTGTTTTGAGCTCGTAGGTTCGAAACATTTTCCTTTCATATTTTCTTTATGTGTAAGGGCTTGTTCTGACCAAACTTTCTGGGGGGAAATTTGGGATAAAAGTTACAATTTACTATCATGAACAACATGAACAAAATATGTGGCATATCACACACTTTGAGCAATTCAACTAATCACTTCATTTTTTCTTGGGATCATATGTGATCGGTTTCTATTAGATTTGTTCTGCCATCTACAGGGGCATTTATCTGTGGGGAAGTGTTAAAGGTTGGAGGTCAAAGCTAACTACTCTCCCAATGCTCTTCCCTTGGCCAAGATACTTCCTTAGTTTAGTGACATGACACTCAAATCCTTAGTTTAGAGGGCTAAGACATTTAATCCTTAGTTTGGCGATAGGATGCATAAATCCTTAGTACATTCCAACCACCTCCAAGGAAGCACATACATGAATAATTATCCTTGATCTTGACACACAAGTGTATAATTTCTAAAGGATTGGACTTGTTGTTTTTCTAAGGATATAACTTAGTTAAACAAATTTCTAATCAAAGCTTTCATTTATTCATCCTCTTTCTGCTTTTGGAGAGAGTATGATGTAGAGGAAATGGGTTGGGAACTTTATTCAGGAATGGTAAAGTTAAAGCTTGAGGCGATTTATTTATGATGAGCATTGCACTACACTTATTTTATTTTTGTAAGTCCGACTTTAATCTGACAAGAGGGAAACACAAATGAATAAGTAACAATCTTAAGCACAAGATGTGTTGGAAAAGGAATATCCAAGGAACACACACATAATCACTTCTACTACGGACACAAGGTCACCCCTAGGATCCTTATCCCCTTTTATAAATACTATGATACACACTTCACAATCTCCATTTAACATTGTATCAAGCACATTCCTCATTCGGCACGCTATCGATATAACTCCCTTTGAATCTCCACAAGGTATGTTATGTTATTTGTGCTACCGAATATTCTTCACCAACATCTCATACTTTCTATTTACATCAGGCCTCTAAGTTGTTGTTATATGCGTGATTCCTAAGTGAAAAGTGTTGTGTCAAGCTCATCCCAATTGTGAATAGAGGCAAGTTGTAAGCTTTTATACCATTAAAGTGTTTTGCCTTTGATTGAAGAAGCTAGCAACCAAGCTATAACATCATCTTCTACTACTGGGTTTTGACACACTCTTCTTATTTATTTTTCTAGAATGACCACTTTACTCTTAAACATTAAAAAACATATGGCCAAGCTCTGTATTTACTGTTATATCCTCTTAGCATCTCGGAAAGTATCGCCCATTAGGGATACAAGTGCTTAGGCGTTAATTTCCCCTTTGGGCCATGATTTTGTCCTTTTCCCTCCTATTCCTAATTTACAAATGCCACATCATTTGGTACATTTTCTAAAATGTTTCTTATTACTTTGAGTCAATTTTTCTTATTGTTAACTATTGAAATTCAAATAAGGGAATCATATATATATACTTGACTTTATCTAGGGGCTAACCAATTGGAGCTAATTCTTGTTATCTACTACTTGGGCAAAAAGCAGCATTCAAGGACTACAATTGCATTGGACTACATAGGAAGGGTTATTTCTGAATTCCATCTCACACATTCATATTGTTGCTAAAAGTGGTAGATATGGCCCATTAGGAGTTGTTAGATGTGACTAACACAAGGGTAGAAATTGCTTCAAGATACACCAAACTCATTTAGCACACTGAAATTTAAACATTGTCACACACACACACTGGGCGTGCACAAAACTGTTACAGCACACACACATTTGCACACACACACCTGACACAAGAACTGACACAGAGCTTTGAGTAGTAAACATTCGGTGACTCCAATTGAGGGACTTGTGCTTGAGGTCATTTTGACTCCAGAGATATGCATTATTTACTTTCATATAATGTTTGCTTGAGCTTTGTACAACTAACTACTTTCTTTTACATGTTCAGGTGACACATACATCCCTACAACACATATCTATCATGTCAAGGGACCAAGGAGAGAGAAATACATAAAATTGAAATCCTAAGTAAACTTGTGAAAACCAAAAAGAAGGGGACTAACACTCTCAAATTACTGAAAAATAGCAAAGGAAGGAGAGACATGTGTGCCACAGTCTAGAACAACATTCCCAGCTCTCATTTTCATGGAGCATGTATAAAAGAAACCTTGCAAGAGATCTAAAACATGCAAACATACTAACATTGTAAAAGGAAGGCAAAAATATTCAATAAACATAGGTTAGATCCATCCTTTCCAACATATTTTCTAACCCAAAATCAATCCAGATCCTTCGATACAAGCTAAATCACTCTTATCTCCTACCTTGCACACTTTCTTGTACTTTACATGTTAGATATTACTTGTTATTGTTATAGTCATTTGATCTCAGTCCTTAGATAAAGATTTAAATTTATTTAAATTAGGCATTAGTTTGTGTGAAAAATTGGCCATGATGTTTTCAACCTCGAAGGTAGCGTGAAGCTTGTGCAAAACATATTGATTGCTTCTCTCTATGCCAAATGCTTATTTTTATGTGTAGCCCACTCGGTTTCTACAATCCCTTCCAATACATAGTTCAACAAAGATATTCTCATTTTTTCTTGAGGCACATGCTACTAGAAAGAAGATATATCCAAGATAGTGACACCAAATTAATGTATAATTTGACCTTTCCTCCACATGCACCATTTGCATCAATCTTAATTCACGCTCCTCGTGCATCAAATGATTTGTTCCATGTCTTAATATACACTGATTGATCATGCTAACCCCCATGGAATACAAATTTATTTTTTGCACTTAGTATAATCTTGGTGGGTTTGAAAAACGTCATATAATCTACCAATATTTGAATTTTTAGGTGACTTGATGACATACTCTAGATCCTCATATATGAATAGTTTTTAAGTTTATGTAACCTAAGAAAATTATTGGCATGTGGTCCTAATAGGTGTTGTCATTGATGCAAAACCACATTAATGACAAAGTGAATGTTGTATTATGATTTCATGATGATTTAATTGATTATAACATACTGGATCAGATGTGTTTGAGTTGATACAATGGGATTCAATGATGATTGATTGCTCTTTCAAGCCTATACAGGTGCCTAGGAGATGCAACATGGTAGTATGAGATTCCTGGATGCTTGGGAAGCATGTTGACATGATGAATAGTATTTTTTTTAGGGTGCTTGAGTATTCACAATAGTTACATGGTGCAGGTATAGGTGGATCACTTGGTTACAAGTGCTCATTAGGAGCAGGTATAGTAGCTTGAAGGTGTGACATAGTGGTTTAGAGCTATATGAGCTCATGGAAGAATGAATTCAGGTGTATCATGGCATATTAGGTATTTTTGGGTCATTTTTAGAGGTTTCTTGTTCAGTTATTACATTATTTCAGTTGACCCTAGCTTCTACAGTGAGAATCCCTAAGGTGAAGTTATGAAAATGAGATAGGCTGGAGAGATTGAGGAATTTATTTGGCATTATGATGATTGGAGATGTTATAATTATGTTTCATAGTGATTTGAGAAAAAAATTAGGTTCCAATGATGTGTATTTTGCCAGATATGACTGATTTTGTGAGACAGGGTGAAAATCAAGTCATTTTTCAATTCGAAGTTCAACTTCAGATGCTCGTTGTGAACAGTTTGAATTGCATGGGACCTTATGAATTTCAAATAATATTCTATGGTGATTTTATAACGTTTCACAAAAATAATGAGGTTAGTAGATCGTCACATTTTTATGAACGAATGTTAAAAAGGTAAAGAGGTCTAAAACCCTAGTTAAACCCTAGCTAGGAGCAGTTGGCAGAAAGTGAAGTATAGTAACCTAGTTTTTATTGTTTCATCAAAATTAATTATTGGATTTTGTAGAGGACTCTTTAAAATTTCCATAAATGTATGGTTGAGGTCATGGTCATGAGTGGGCCCCACCTAAAAATAGCAGTTTATGATGAAGAATATTTTAGGACAAGACGGTCTCTGAAGGAGGTAACATGGCAAAATTAATGGTTCATGATTAATGGGAGTTTTTATTGATGTAAATGAAGGTTACATGACGTGTTTATGTAGTTACATGATGTTTTGAGGTCCATATAGGTTGATTGGTCAAAGGGCAGTTTTAGGATCTCAAATAGTAGGGTTTAGTAAAATGGTTATAACTTGAGCTATAGTAGGATTTTTGAAGTGATTAAAGTTGTGTTGGAAAGAGGATTAAGATTAAGTTCCAGTTGATATGATTTTTTCCTCATGATTAGGTGATTTGGTAGGGTTTCCAGGGCATTATTTGGATAAGAATATTTTTAGTAGTTTAAGACAACATATGTTATAGTGATAATTTGATGTTATTTAAAGCATGATATTGATTGGGTGATGCTTTATATCACCTGTAAAGTGAATAGGGATTAATTTTTCATATAATGAATCCATTTTAGGTATTGAATATTTTTATAAATATTTTTATGAGCTAACCTTTGGAAACAATATTTTTGGCAGGTTGATCTGGTGAAGGCAAACATAGTTGTGGTTTGAATAGATGGATGTTTCATTACTTATAATTTGCTTAGAAGTGTTATAAAGGTTATTTAATTTCCATAAAGTGGCTACATGACATGATTTTATCTTTTTAAAGTAATGTGGTGGCCTTATGAAGTTTCCAGGGTGTTGAAGGGTGTAGGAAACAACTATTTTGAGATTTGTAAAGGGAACTAGGCCTGGTAAATGAAATAATTTGATTAATTTATCAAATATATGACAATTTATGAATTTAAAATGATATTTTACTCATGTGTAAGGATTTTTTGGTAATTAAAATGTATACATTTAATGTAAGGGAATTTTTAAGAATGTGCCCATGGGGTTTTGAGCCATTTTTTGCATATATAATGAGGGTTTTAGCTAGGCCTACCTAATTGGGTCACTTATGACTATTTTATTTCAAATTTGAAATGTTTCCTTGATGTATGGGCCTAATAAAATTGAGGAAAGAGGTTGGGTCTAAGTTTGAAAGGTGGAGAAGCTTATAAAAGCGTGTTTTGGGTGCTTTTTGGAACTAGTTCTGTGTGTGCAAAGTGTGAGTGAGAAGTGTGACCTAGGTGGGTGAAATTTTTAGGTTTTGAATCATGAATTAAAGGCACATAAATTGAGTTACAGGTTTAGTAGGATCAGAAAGCTTGTTTGCAAGAGTTTGAAGCATTGAGAAGTCAAGAAAGATAGATTGTGCAAGTTGAAGACCTAAGGTTTGAGCAAGGTTTTGGAAGAGTTTGGAGCTAAATATTTGGATAACTATCTGATGTGGTTTCAACATATTTTCATTTTTCATACTTCATAAAAATATTATGTGATGAGTCATATTCATGCAATTATTTTGTTGTGTGTAATATCAACAAGGGTTTAGGGGTTGGTGCTCCTTGTGGGGTTGGTGTCTCACTAAAGAAATATCTTGTGATGTGTAATATTCACCTGATTATTTGTTGTGTGTAATATCAGAAAAAAATTAGTGGGTTTTCTTCCCCTTGAGGATTTCCCACTTACATCTTGTGTTATGGTGTTACTTATCTTGCTCTTGGTATATTGAATGAGTAGTGTATGTTGTTCTACACACATTAATGAATGGATATATGGTTAATGGTTTATGTGAGTGATATAAAATTGAATTTTAATTTTTAAGGACTGATTCACCCCCCTCTCAGGCCATTGTGATTCTAACAATTGGTATCAGAGCAAGTCCTTTTGTAGAAGTTTGACAGCTTGAAAGGAGATCCTAAAGCATAAAATGATGAGTGTTAGAGTCGTAGGAAAAGCACCAATGTTTGATGGAACAAAATATGAATTTTTGAGGCTAAGGATGAAGAGATATTTTTTATGATGGCTAGAATATTTAAGCATGGATATGGTAGGTATAAATGTAAGGTTCCTTATAAATATTTCAAATGTGGTAAGATAGGAGATTTTGTTGTTAATTGTCCTCATAAACACAAGAAGGAATATCATGACGTACATAAGTATGATAGTGATCATGACCACAAGTACAACAATTATGACAAGAGAAAGAAAATGTTTAAGAAGGTTGACTATAATAAGAAGGACAAAAAGAGTTTTTATACAAATAAAGATGATGAATTATTAGATTCAAGAAGTGGTATATCATATTCTAAATCTGAATCAGATCATGAGTACATAGGAAATGAGGATTTTTTCATGACTAATTATACTATGAAGTCTTCTAGTGAAGACTCTTCTTTATTAAGAGATTTTATTTCAGGTTATTGCAATTATTCTAGTGAAGATGATGAGGTTGGAAAAGATGATTTTCAAATCACTAAAAGAGAACTAAAACATGCTGAGAAAGAGAACAAGAAGATGAGACTTCAAGTCAAAGAGTATGAAAGTGATATGCACAAGCTAGAAGAAATGTACCAATCTGAATTAAGAAAGCAAAGTGAATCAATAATATTATTAGAAGAGAAGGTAAAGTATCTTTCTTCAATTTTACAAGATAAAGATGGTTTGTGCTCTAAATATCAAGAAGATATAGAGTTCCTAAGGATTGAGTTGGTAGAGGCTGGTAAGAAGACGATGTCTTTTCAAAAGGTTGAAGAAAGTACCAAGGCTCTTGATGAGCTCTTGAGAAATCAGAAATTTACAGGTGATAGAGCTAGTTTGGGCTTCAAATCTAAAGTCAAGAACAAATAAATGAAGTAGGAGGACATGATCTCATGCAAGGAAATTGGTGAATTAAGCACCAAGGAAGAAAAAAAGGAGACTCTCATCAAGGAAAATGTGAAAGGAAAGCTTATACGGCAACATAATGCATCAAATTATGGAAAATATTTCAATGGATATTGTTTACTTGCAGTGGATTTGGCCATAGGGAAAATTAGTGTAGAAGGTATGCTAGAAAGGATTATCCATGGAAGAAAAGTAGAGGTGAGAAAGCTAAGAGTGTGATATGTTACAATTGTCATAAGAGAGCTCATGTTGTCAGACATTGCTTGAATGATCCTCTTAGACAAGTTGAGAGCTACATGAGGAAATATTCAATGGTGTGTTACAATTATAATAGAGTTGGTCATGTTGCAAAGAATTGCTACCATGGTCTATAAACGCATAATCAAAGAGTTCAAGGACCTAGAGTGTAAGGAGGTGGCCTTCAAAGGCAAGGAATGAACAATAACAGTCAAAGAAGAGTATGCGAGCCTAGGAGAGACAATAGTTTCCTATCAAGATCTTGTGATGATGATAAAAGAGGTGTTTCTCATTGCTCATATTAGAAGAGAGAGGATGAAGGAGTTTTACAGGTGTCGAAGAAGGCTTGGGACCTTCTCAAGACCTTCTTTTAGGTCTCCATGGAACTTATATGCCTTCACTATGCTTCTCAAAGGTATATAATTGCATATAAAGCATCTAGGAGAGGGGGAGTTTTCTAAATCATTGTGTGACTCCTCCACAAGGTCAAGGTATGTGTGTTCATGATATATTCAGTCTTGTTGGTTCATGGAAATGAGTCTTATAGTCTTGTTAAGAGTCTTGAATCTCTATATTGTATCTTTGTGTTATGAGTGGCTTGAGTTCAATTCTGAGTTGTTATTGATGTCTCATGCATTTTCATAAGGTGATATGGCTTGTGTCTAGAGTTATTGATGTGAGTGAAGATGTAAAAGTATCTCAGAGGTTGTCAAGTGTTGTCATGAGTTCATAATAGTTTTAGTCATCTCTACTAGTCTATTTTGGTTCTCTGTGGTCTATGAAGGATGTAGAGTCTTGTTTAAGCTGTCATGGTGTCATAAGTATAGTAATGATGCATATCTATAGGTCTTAAGTATTTGATGAAGTTCTTGTTGTGTGAGGGCCTTTGAAAATATTTGTGGAAGGTGTCAAAAGTCATATTGAGTCCATATAAGGTGGTATAAGTTGTCTAGAAGTTTGTCTTAGTGCAAAAAGGTGCTTAAGGCTTATATCAATTAACCTACAGGTGTCCATACCTCTCTCAAAAGGTAGAAGAATATTTGTGAAGTTAAATGGTGTGATCAAGTGACAACTTGATCAGTAAAATGGCTCATGAAGTTGTCTATGCCTTGGTATGACAAAATTGGCTTTCCTAGACCAAATCATGGATTGCTACAGGTATATTCCAATGTGTTTATACATCTTAATCATGAAATTTGAATCCAAATGGATTAAAGGATCAAACTCAGTCTATAAAGATCCTTTTTGAAGCTATGGAAGATAAATTAGACAAGCTTGTATGGCTCTCTGGTTTTTTACTGTGTTTTCATAGTAACAGTGAACAGTTTGTATGGAAACTCACTTTTGGAGGTCAAGATGGAAGAGTTAGAAGCCAAAATTTTGAGAAAATTTTATAGGCTCATGGGGCTAAAGGATAAAAAAAATTTGAGCTCCAAGTAAGTACATATTTTCAGTTATGAATGACAGAGTTTGAAAGTTATATGTGAGACCTAATAGGCCTAATTTGAAGAAGACTCTTTACAAATTGGGTATGATGTCTTCATGAGCATGATCCAAGGCTTGGAGAGTTTTTTCTATGCCATAAATATTGTCTCAAAATGACTTCACCCTTCTATGAAGGTATGTGATTCATGTTTTATGAGGAATTTTCTATGTCTTAAGGGCTACAAGACTGTGTACAGAGTTTTTGGGTCTCCAAAGTGTGTCTTCAAGTTGGAAAAGGTGATTTTCATCAATCTAAGAGGTTTATGAGCTTCATGGATTTTTCTAATGCATATAAAAAGTGTCTCATATGGTTAATACTAGTTTTGAAGGAGATTTGATTGCTCTTCATCGTGATTTGTGCCAAAAGTTACATATTACAGTACATAGGCAAAGTTGATGTTGTCTCATGTATGAATGATGGTTTCTCTTCATCCTTGGTGTGATTCTTGGCTTGGTTGTAATTTTGAAGTGTTTAAAAATGTTTTGAAGATCATTTGGTGATGATCTCAAATGGTGTGTGTTTGAGGGAGCCTCTTTTTGTTACATGAGGAAAATGAAGACCTACAAGATTTCGATGATAAAAGGAGGCAGAGTAGGATGTTTTCAGAGGTGTGTCATGATTTCCAAAGCCTATTATCATTTTAAAAGGTATGATCATTCATATAATTATGGTTTGCAATGTGGTGGTGTAAGATAAAGGTCTTATTGCTTGTCAAGGCCAAGAAATTGTGTTTTTGCTCCAAAATAGCATCCTACAGGCCTGTAGGAGCACATTCTCAATACGTTGATAGTAGTACCAAAGTGATAATGATGTCTTCAATTCTTTATATGAGCAATTCATAGTGAATATATAGAGAGAAGCATGTTCGTGGGATGAAATGATCAAGTTTGGGTCAATATGTTGGCTCTTGGCCTCCAAGTGAAACTTGAAACTATGCTACAGTGCTCTGAGATAGAGCTCTGACTGGTAAAAGGTTGTGTTTTTTTTTTATCCATAACAAGGAGTTCTTGGTTGATCCTCCAAGAAGTTGAAATGATGTTCTCAAGGCCATCCAAGGTAAGAAAGTGGTGTTTCTCCTTTTTCCAAGTTGTTGATGGTGTGTGAATGCTTATCCCAGTCAAATATGATTGTGGAAGACTGAAAAATGTTGTTTTGGACCTTGAGAAATTTGTAAATTTGATTTCAAGGCATGATAACAAGGCTTGTAGCTCCAATTTATACATGTGAGCTAGAAATGGAGGTATTGTGTCCACGGTAAGTGTTATTTGGTTGATTCAAAGGTTATTTGACATGTGGTTGCATGTTAAAATTGGTCAAATTTGCTCTATGAAGTCAGTTTTGGACTCATAGTGTTGCTCTTGGTATGAAGAGTAAGAATATGCCTTGTATTGTATGGTTTTTTCCTAGATAAGTTGGATTTTTTTCAAATATGGTGGAGAATTGGTGATACTAGAGCATCACCATGGACCTTAGAGAGCACAATGAAGTTTGAATAAGCCTATGAAAGGCATAAGTATAAACTAAGAGTTGTCAAAGTTTTCTCTCTCCATCATATCATTGTTCAAATTCATATGTGTATGTGCATTGTAATAATGAAGGTGAAAAACCTTGTAGTAGTGGTAACTTGTCAAGTTTGACTAGGTATGGGAGGTTGAATAGGAATGTGTGAGTTGTCATGAGCTAAATAAGGTCATGAAGACCATAAAAAGAGATATGTAACGAGTTGTGATGTGTTTTAGATGTAATTTCTATGTTTAGAAGCTTGGTTGAGCCTTTCTATGGATAGACTTGGTCAATTTAGAAGCTAGTTGAGCTTCTTAAGAAGTTGGAATATGTAACCAAGACACAATGAAGGAAGAATTTGAGGAAGAGAAACTTTTAACAGTTTAGAGAAGGATGAATGATGCATGTATGAAGTTTGGATTAAGGAATGTGTTGTTGTTTCAGTGATTTAGACATGTTTTTATGGAATGTGCATGAAGAACTTTTCCAAGGCAGTGAGGTACAAACCCTCCATGGAATTTATATGTTGAATTTCCTTTGACTATTAAAATGACTAAGATCTACGGGAGACAAGGAATGCATTCATAATTTTTATGAGCCTTGACATTGATTGGTAAGAATTTATTTATAATTTGTTCCTTCATGGGCTCAAGCTAGGGCCTCTTGTAGCTTTTAATTGCACTAATGAATTTAGCTCATATTTTCAAAATAGTTTTGTCTTAGCATGAATTAAAATCCCTCCAATTTTTTTGGTGATTGGACAATCACCCTTGAAGTTATCGATAACATATTTTTGTGCTAAATTGGTGGAAAATACATTGGACTATATGAGGGAAGTGTTGGTGCTAATTTTACCAAGCTATGATATGTCAAGAGCTAGGATGATCTGAGATGAGAGCTAAGAGTCCATGAAGTAGTGGTAGTGAGGTTTGAGAGGAGTTCATGAATAAAAATGTCTTCATTTTAATGAAAAGTTGACTGTACAGGGTTTCAGACTGTAATAGACCAAAGAAAAAGCTTGTAAGAGAAGTGAATTGGATAGAATTCTCATTATGGCTTGAAATTTATGATCTTAGACTTGGCATACAGATGAAATGGAGGCTAGATGATGAGTTAAAAATCCCTTAGGGAGAACTCCACAAAATAAGATACCATCACCTTCACAAAATACTGACTATGCATCAAAATTTGATCTCTAAAGACCTTGCAAAGAAGGAGAGCTGGGTAAACAAATATAGAGCTATCTCATGGAGGTTATGAACACTTCAAGAATGATAATGGAAGCCTATAAATCATGGATCTAAAGCATGGAAGCCTATTATTTGCATCTCAAGGTTTGAGTTCGGCAACAATGACCTTAAGTAGCTTGAGAACAGAGTATTCCAGTCCAAATGGGAGATTGTTGCTAAAACAAAATGGTAAGTAAGTTTGAATCTCTAATGTGATGCATTTAACATGTCTAATAGGTATGAAGGATATTTTACTTCTATATGCAACAATACTATGCAAGGAGAGTAAGCATTGTCAAGATAACTTAAGAGGTATAAGAGCTAGTAACCAGCATGCATGGGAATTTGTAGTATAAGGTGGTCTTATATGAGAAGATAGAGGTTTGAACACCTATTTTCCAAGGAATCAGTGATCACCATTTGCTTAGGAGGACAACTAATAATCTATATATGCCAAGTGACCACCATGGATAAGAGCTTGTGAAGCCTAAATCTGGACCTAAAGGAGAACCGGGCAGATTTTTCATGAGAGTTTGAAGACTTGGCATTTCATGCATTTGGATGGAGGATGGGACATCAATTGAAGGCCAATTGTTATCCATTGGGTTGGTATTAGGTATACTCTTTCTTATTACCTTTAAGATTCATTCTTGAACCCATTGTATTGAAGGTTATAGGACAAAGCATGGACCATGCATACTAGATGAAGGCTTGAACTTGGATTTAGAAGGACTGATGGCCCATAGATGGATTAAGCTAAGCTAGAGAAGTTGGTACATTAGTTAAAACTGAGGTTGTGAGTATAATAACAAGGAGTAAAGAGTTTTGAGGACTTAAAGAGTCAAGTGTTGAGGTAGTACAATTGGACATCATGAGGAAAGGGTAGTCAAAAATAGTGAGGGCAGTCAAGAATATTACTAAAATTGCTTGTCATTGTTTATATGCTTGGAAGTCAGTCTTAAATCAGACATGACAGCAAAGATAGGTGTATACTCTTACAAACAAGGAATAGAGTTTACTTGCTAGTGACTTGAGGATTACCTAGGAGGATATGTTATGGTCATCATAATGGGAAGATGAGCTAGGATGGTTACATCAATTGGTATGGCATGGGCATTCATGTCATTGTTTGCATGCTAAAGGTGTTGATGCCCTTGTTCTAAGTTTGCTACAGTGCCCTCAAGAAGCTCAAAACAGGGTAACAGGTGAAAATGTGCTTGTTTGCATGCCTAGAAGGTAGAAAGTGTTGTTTTTTCTCCTAACAAGGTTATATTGCTTATTTCATGATTTTTAGTGATGTTCAGATGTTGGAAGTGCTTATTCCAGGGGGAGCATGGTCTTTGCATACCTAAAATGAAGGCAAGAATTAGTTTTTGTGTAAAATTGAGAAAATGAATCTAGTGTGAGACCGTTGGTTAATGTTTCCAACCAAAGCATGGTGATATTAAGTTGAATAAGGTGTAGAAGGTGAGCTATAGGTATTCCTTTGCCATTAATGTAAAAAGGGGGAGAAGCTCATGGTGTTTTCCATCAATGACAAAGGGGGAAATTGTTGGTATGTGGTCCTAATAGGTGTTTTCATAGATGCAAAACCACATCAAAGATAAATTTAATGTTTCATTGAGGTCATATGATGTTTTTCATGATTCTCATATGATGTTTCAAATGTATATCAGCTGATACAGTGGGATTCAGTGAGGTGTTCTTGCTCTTACAAGCCTATATAGGTGCCTAGGATATGTAGGTTGGTAGTATGAGCTTATTGGATGTTTTGGAAGAATGTTTACATGATATATAACATGTTTTGAGGGTGCTTAGGCATTCACAATAGTGGCATGGTGTAGGTATAGGTGGTTCACTATGTTAAAGGTGTTCATTGGGAGCAGGTATGGCAGCTTGGAGGTGTGATAGTATGGTTTGGAGTCATATGAGATCATGGAAGAAAGCATTAAGATATATCATGCTATATCATGTATTTTTTTGTCATTTTCATAGTTTTTATGATCATTTATTACATTATTTTAGTTGACCTTAGCTTCTACATTGAGGAACAGGCATGCAAAAATAGGTAAGTCTTAATTAATAGAGATATTGGGGTATGACATTGATATTATGATGATTGGAGATGTTAGAGGGATGTGTTATATTTCTTTGAGAAAAGTTTCAGGTTGTCATGATGCGAACTTTGCAAGATATGACTGATTATGTGAGACAAGGTGAAAAACAAGTCATTTTCCAGCTCAAAGTTCAACTTTAGATGCTCATTATGAATAATGTGCTTTGCATGGTACCTTGTTCCTTTCTGGGAAGCTTCTATGGTGAGTTTATAAGGTTTCACAAAAATAATGAGGTCATTTTGTCGTCAGGATTTTATGAACGAAAGTTAAGAAGGTAAAGTGGTCTAAAACCCTAGCTAGGAGAAGTCTGCAAAAAATTGAGTATACTGAGCCTATTTTGATTTCTTGTGAAAAATTTATGATTGGATGTTGTAGATGACTCTTCAATATTTCCATAAATGTAGGATAGATATTTTGGTCATATATGGGCCCCACCGAAAAATGGTATTTTCTGAAGAGTTTCATTTTAAGGTAAAGTTCTCCAAAGAAGGTGATGGATAAATTGACATTGTGTGATGTATGGGAGTTTTTATTAATGTCCATGGATGTTTTATGCCAATTTTTTGTAGGTACATGGTGTTTTGAGGTCCATGCAGGTTTACTGGTCAAAGGGATGTTTTGAGGCCATAAAAAGCAGTGCTTAGTAAAATGAGCATAACTTGAGCTACAAGTGGAGTTTAAATATGATTCAAGTTGTGTTGGAAAGAGGATTCAGATATATTTATAGTGATGTATTAATGAAGATCAGAAAGATTTTGTGCAAGAGTTTGAAGCATTGAGAAGTGAAGAAAGAGATAGATTGTGCAAGTTTAAGACCTAGGGTATGAGCAAGGGTTTGGAAGAGTTTGGAGATGAATCTTTGGATAACTATCAATTATAGTATCAGCATATAATGTCAAGTGATCATATTTCATCAATGGTGAATCTATTGTAGTGATGAGTCATATTCATGCAAGTCTCTTGTTGTGTGTAATATCAACAAGGGTTTAGGGGTTGGTGCTTCTTGTGGGGTTGGTGCCTCACTAAAGAAATCTCTTGTGATGTGTAATATTCACTTGAGTCTTTGTTGTGTGTAATATCAGAAAAAAATTCATTGGATTTTCTCCCCCTTGAGGGTTTCCCACTTACATCTTGTGCTATGGTGTTACTTATCTTGCTCTTGGTTTATTGAATGTGTGATGTATGTTGTTTGCACACATTAATGAACTAATAGATGGTTAATGGTTTATGTGAGTGATCTGAAATTGAAATTTAATTTGTAAGGATTGATTCATCCCCCTCTTAGTCCATTGTGCTTCTAACATTTTCTAGTTAACTGTAAGCTTGTCTTGCTACATGTCACACTTACATTCACCACAGGGATCAGCGCACAGCTAGAACTCTTCTATTTGGTTTATGAGGTGAAATGTATCTACTAAGTCCCAAGATTTGGACACGTGGTGCACTAGGATGGACATGATGGTTATAAAATTGGATGCATGTGTGGGAGGAAGGGTGCAGAAGAGAAAGTTTACACAAAAGTGTAAGGATGTGGAAGAATTCCACTGACATGTGCAAGAGGGTGCGAGGGGATTAGGAAGAAGGATGCATATTTGCATGGGTATGAAAATATACATGGAAGATCTGGAGGCCCAAAAAAGGAAGGTGTGGAGGTTCAAGGAAAGGCAATGCACGGAGCATGCCAAGAGGAAAAGGAAGAATTACACAAAACAAGGGTGCGCAAAAGGAAATGTGCAGTAAAAATGTGCAAGGGAATGAGAGTGTGCGCAAGAGGGTGCCCAAGACTCGGAAGGAGAAGGCATGCAAACGAGAGGCATGTCAGGAACTTGTAAAAGTGCAAGGAAAACTCACAGGTGTGCATGGAAGGTTGTACAGTGACAGGAATAAAAGAGCAAATGCGCAAAGGAATATACACGAGGGGAAAGGGAAATGATTCCAACTATGCAAGGAGGAAAGAAAGTGTGCAAAGCATGCATAGAGGAAGGTGAAATAAAAGGAATAATCAAGGAGAAGAATGTGAGAATGTGCAAGAGGGACAACAACCATGAAATTACGCTGAGGAAGAATACCAGTGGCTTGCGCAACCTCAAAAGTGATACCAGGGCCATAATAGAACTGCAAGTTGCCAAAATAATGAGGGGGTTATTTTGGGAAACATTTACTTAAGAGACAAGGTTGTTCATGTTACTTCCATTGATTAAAAATTATAGTGCTTACCCTTACATCCACATCTACGAATGGATTATACATTATGTTTTAACATCTCATGATATTAGGGTTGCTTATGTGGTGCTTACTAAAACATTTAGATCTATGTCAATGATTCCCTCTAAGGGCTCGACTTCACCATCCTTTTATTTTTGCATGCGACAGAAAAATATTTTGAGCAAAATACTTTATGTTGGAGTGGTTGGTACTTTGTTCGCTTGTTACATTGTTTATTCATGGTTGATATTATTTCTTGTCTTAAGTAGTACAGTTGGAATAACTAGTCACATCCTCACCACAATTATTTCCATTGAATAAAGCGATAGTTATAAACATATTGAGGATAAAATTCATCCTTGAAAGCTTCTACAAATTAATCCTAGATTGGTTCAGATTGCCCTCCTTTATGATCTTCTTCCCATAAAATATGGGCTTGTCGCCACTTATTGATGGGTAATGAGACATGCAGGATTGTAATCTTGATTTTCTCTTTATTAGAAAGGATATTCCTAGAAAAATATAAATATAACTGATCTAACGAGTTATCTACTACACCTATATTAATTTTTCCTTCAAACCAAAAACCTTTTAGATTTACTGGAAATCTAGGAGGACTTTGTTTAGAATAACTTAGGCAAAAGTAATTCGTTATTTTTAATAAAGTGGTTTAAATTATATTTACGTAAATTTGATTAGTCCTAATTGGTTAGTTAATTTTTTGGTACATGTCAAATCTTTTATTTGTCAATCCTCGTTTCACTGGGGATGTTGTTCCTAGTTTTTCAATGTTATTAATATTTTCTAAGATCTTGTTTAGGGTCTAAGGCCTATAATTATTGCAACAATTTTTCATTTTTGTAATGATAAGATTTTATATCCGCTAAAATTACTATTAAGATTATTATTCAACATTTTTTTCTAATCAACACTTGGTATCAGAGTAATAACTCTTAACTTAGAAGATTTCTAGAAAATTTAGGGAAGAACCAAAAAATTAGGGAGCAAAGTTGAAGGAATGTCATGAGGCAATCTCTCTTCCTTTATCCCCTGATTTTTCTACCATGTTTACATTCTCTAAAAAAAAAAATATCTCACCCTTGCATTGAAGAGTTTCATAATTTTTAGGTCTATTTTTTAAATTACAAAATCTAGAAAAAAAAATCAGAGGTCACACTAGTGTGCATGAAGTGATCTTTCTTAGGTTTGGAGAAGGGTGACTTTCGCTAACTAGCCAATACCCAAAATATCTCAAACAATCTCCCTAGTTTGAAAGTACCATGACCAAAACCAATACTACTATATAAAAGGATCAAGGCTCTAAATCCCCCATATTTGTGAAATTGTCATTCACCTTAGAAAGTTTGAAGACTTGACCACACATCAAGCCCTTTCCCAACTCAACTTAGCTTGCATTGTTTGAAATCACCTTGGATCGGATCTACTTTCACATTGATGATATTTACACTACCTCCCAAGCTCGACCATACCAATTAGCTCGGCCCCTACTATGACTCATGATCAGTTTCTGAATGACATTAAGTTCCAGTCAAGAAAGTTGTCCCATACTCATCTCGACCCTATGTTAGATGACATGTTTTAGGGTAGAGGATCTACTCATGTCAACTTGGTGGAAAACATAGTTTACTTTGGTGAAAACAACTCTCTGTCAAACCTTACTCTACCCTCAACGTCAACAAGAGGCAAAAGATAGCCAAAGGCTTGGTGGTAATCAACAAGCAAAGGTAACCCTGAGAATTAGGCTTTAATTTTTTTTGTTTTTAATGTTTTTAAAATTCTGGAAACATAAAAGGAAATTTAGTCATAAAAATATATGATAATAGTTACACATGTGACTAGCGTAGCATGGAAAAAGATTGAAAACGAAGGAAAATTGTGCTACGCCCTTAACCTATTGTTTGTATTAGGATATGAGTAGCCAACTTGTGGCTTACCATATCATTTTATTATATCATTTATACTTTCTCATGCTTAATAGGTCGGCCTTGGTGATGGCCATAACATATGAATAGTATATATAGGGGATTATAGGTAGTAGTTCATTATCATTTGAGCATTTGAGTCTTATTATATGGTTTGGAGGTTGCCCCCTCGAAGTGGCGAAGCTATTACAATTGCATATTGAGATCATTATTCTAAAATATTGTGTTATTTGGTGTTATATTGCTGCTCATAATCTGAATTATACTAGTAATTTCATTACAAGTGGTATCAGAGCTGCGATCTGGGCCAAAATTAGGGCAAAAACCCTAATTTTTTGTTTCCACCATATATTTTGAACCAGATCGAATTGGTGGGAGATATTTTTACCAGAGTTTCAAAACATTTCAAGTAAGGTTCCCTAAAAATTTCATACTTTTTTGATTTATTTTGCACAATTTATTACAAATTTAGGTTTTTTCATAAAATCGCTCCCTAGGGTGCAAATTGTGGAATTTTTTCAAGTTCTTTACATTTTCAGAAATCTCTAAAAAATATAGTATTAGTATCTTCTCTGTGTTGTTTCCTGTTCAACTAGAATTTGTATCGAAACCCTAAACCCTAAGGTTTGACATCATGGCAGGGCCTTCCACAAGAGCAAAAAAGAATCTGGTTACTCCGGGTAAAACCCCAGATAAAGATGGGGTAGTGATTGAAGAGATGGAGTCAGAAGGGGTAAATACAGATTCCTCAGCACTAGGGTTTACTTCAGTTGATCATAAGGTGAGCCAACTTGAGTATGAGCTGTGAAATGTACAATCTGAGATGGCCTCTAAAGGAGACATAGACCAAATCAATCAGCGGTTGGATGATATCATGCAACATGTAAAGGGTAAACAATATGGCCCAAATCAGCCCCATATCAACCAAGGAGGATATTCAGTTCAAAATAATGGACAAAATAACCATGTTGGATCACTTTTCTAGCCCAATCAGAATCCAACTTATTCGCAACCACAGAACATGATGCCGAAAGTGGATATGCGCAAATTTGATGGTAAGGATCCACTGAATTGGATAAATCAAATGGAGAACTTATTTGAGTTACATCAAACACCATCAAGATAAAATGTGACACTTAGCATCCCTGTATCTTGAACCATACCAATTCATTTGGTATCGATGGTTATGTGCTCAGAGGCAGAAGAATGGTCTTAGTGTCACTTGGACAGTTTTTACCGACAAGTTGCAATTGCACTATAGTTCCAGTGTTTCACAAAACTACTTTAGTCAATTAGAAATTTTACGACAAATGGGATCAGTCAAAGATTATGTGCATCAATTCTAGAACTTATCCTTAAGGGTGGAGAATATTCCAGAAGAGAATCTGAATGACCTATTTCTTGGGGATCTTAAGGACCACATGAAGCATGAGGTACGTATGTTTAATCCACTCAAGATTTCTAATTCTATTATCATGGCATGTCAAGTAGAGGAAAATTTTCTTTGCAGTAGGAGGAAACCTTTCATTATCACCAGAGACTATAGTATCTCTTCCCCTTCATTTGCTCGGCCAATTAGACTGACTCCTTAACAAATGGAAGAAAAGAGAGCAAAAGGATTGTGTTTTAATTGTGACACCAAATATGGACAGGGACACAAATGTGCTAAGAAGAAGTTGTTCGATATTGAAGGAGGAAATGAGGATGATGAGGAAGTTGAAATGATAGGAGAGGATGAGGAACCAGTAGAAGATGAAGTAGAAGATCACCAACCTACAATTTCTTGCCATGCGTTGTCAGGTATTAGTAATCCTCAAACACTTAAGGTTATTGGACAAAAATTTGAAGCCCAGACAAAGTTACCAAAACTTGATGAGGAAGGAAGAATCATTTTGGAGCCAGAGAATATTTTGTAAACACGTACTAAGAGGCTGAGAACTAGAGACATTGAGGAATATCTGATCAAGTGGAAGAATCTGAGCATAGAAGATGTGACTTGGGAGGATGAAGGTATTCTACAGCAACATCTGGGATTATTCAACGTTGAGCACAACATTGGTTCGAAGGGGAATGGCATGCTAAGCCCTTAACCTATTGCTTGTATTAGGATATGAGTAGTTGACTTGTGGCTTACCATATCATCATTTATACTTTCTTATGCTTAGTAAGTCGGCCTTGGTCATGGCCATAACATATGAATAGTATATATAGGGGATTATAGGTAGTAGTTCATCATCATTTGAGCATTTAAGTCTTATTATATGGTTTGGAGGTTGCCCCCTCGAAGTGGCGAAGCTATTATAATTGCATATTGAGATCATTATTCTGAAATATTGTGTTATTTGGTGTTATATTGTTGCTCATAATCTGAATTATACTAGTAATTTCATTACAAATTAAGGGGCTAATCCTTTCTCCATTTTTAAAGTCTATTTTAATTGTTTCAAACATGAATATAACAAATCCCATATACTTTATTAGTGGGTTGTGTAGCTTGACTAACTACCAAGTTTTGGTGAAGGCCCTTGAGAGGTGAGAGGTTTAGGGATCACCCCCCCCACCTCAAAGGATATTTTTTATTGATTTTTTCTATAAATATAAAAGGAGAAATATTTTTTATTTCATTTATTAAAAAGAGAATGCGAAAAACAAAAAAAAATCCAAGTTTTTCAGCATGGGGGTGTTTTTTTTGTAAATAGGAAGATTATATTGTATTCTTACAATTTTTTGCTATTTTCACTTTCTATTATCAAAAACATAAGTGTTACTTGAGCATTGTTAACTTGACCAATGAGAGGTACTTATTTGATCTCCATAGAGTAGCAGTGACCAACATCAGGGACAAGGGTGAGACCAAGAACATGTGGCACTTTTGAAAGCATGATGTTATCTGAGGCACCAGAGTCGACTATAAAATTATTCAATTTGTATCCTTTTACCCACAAGGAGAGGTAGAATGGTTCAATTTGTCCAGAAGAGGAAGATGTTGAGGCAGGAAGGTTCTGAGATGCAATATTGCTAAGAGCGGAAAGTGACTCTTTTGCAGTGAGGTTTGTGGAACATGACTTTGAACTACTTCCTTTAATAAACTGAATTTTTTTATCAAATTTCTTGGGATGAGTAATTCAATACTCAAATTCAAAAATTTTGACCTTGGACTTATTAACATATTCAATTATGTCAAAATGAGACTCAGAGGAGAGTGAAGGTGTAGATGCAGTGGCAAGAGGTTGACTACTTTTTGGAATGACATTGATACTATTTTTAAACATATCATTATTGAATGTAGAAATGGGGGGATAACTTTGACAAAGAGAGGTAGACTTACCTGCATTGGAAGATGTAGAGGTAATTGCGGATACTTCAGGTTTCTTCTTCATTTATTACATGGGAGAGGGTAGAAATGATCCACATTTTGTTATTGTTTTTGGTAGATTCACCGCTTGAGGATCTTCGAATTTTCAAGAATTATCCCTCTATTGAACCTTCCAATCGGTGAACATCGCATAAGAATGACTATTCATATCAGCAATGGTTTCATCATCTTCATCATACGAAGAAGGGGTATATTCACAAAACCAATGTTTCCAACAGATTCAATCTCATTAATGGCCAAAATTCCCTCATCATTTTAATATTCCATTTGAGCTTCATCATACTCTTCTTCGGGCTTTGCTTCACATTATGCATTAACAGGAGGTGCTTCAAGAGCCAATATTCTTTCACATCTACCTACTCTATTTCTATTTTGATTTTAATTTTGATTCGGATAACCTCCCCTTGGAAAGGTGGTTTGTGCAAGTTGCTTCTTTAATGAAATCACATCATTAGCCAATTTTGAACAAGAGAATCAGTGGCACCTTCTTTGGAGGTTTGACCCTTTTGCATACCGTTTGGATTCTTCACTTTCCCAAACAAAATAAAACCATCTTCTACTTCGATGACATATTCTTGGGCATTTTCAAGAGTTCAAGGTTGAATTCTTCGTAGGATAAATCCAACTTCAGGTAATTGTGCATTTATGAAGAACCTTTTTTATTATCAGCGAATGGTAAAGCTTCTACAGGTATTATTTTCATCAATCTATCATATCATACCACGAAGTGTATCATGGGTTCATTTAATTCTTTCTTCATCTAGTCCAATTGAACAAGAAGATCGTGAGAGTTTTTAGCTAATTATAAATCTCACTTCAAACTTGGTTCTAATATCACCTCAATTTGTGATGGATCTAGAGGGCAAGGAGTAGAATCATTAAGGTGTTTTCTCTTGAAGTGACTCCACAAACAACCGTACTAAAACAACTTTATGTGAAACTCTGAGAAATCTACACGAGGTGATGAAAGTTGCAATATGTTCTTTAGGGAGTTGAGTGCCATCACCTTTTAATTTGGGAAAAGTTTTGTGAGATCCCTTCGGAAATTCATGGGGAGGTGGTGTAAGAGCAAGCAAACTAGTATTCCTTCCCCGTGGAATAGGTGGTTGAGGTCTTTCCATTTCTTCTTCTATTTCTTCTTTTGCTTCTTCTTCCACGGGAGGAATAGCTAGTGGTGGTGCAACTGGAGATTTGGGAGGAGTATTAATTAGATTTCCTATTGTATCACTCAATGTGTCAAATGAAGATGATGCTCAAGAGAAGTAATATCGATTGTCTTAGATCTAACCTTATTGTCTTTGAAGAGATTCAAACTTTGGATCAACAACACCTCTAGATCTATCCAATATGGTGTATCTCTTTTCTTCCAGCTTGTGAGAAAACCTATAACAACAATGTGAAAAGGACACAATTGAAAAGAACAGTGGCTTTCAAGCATTAAGTTTCATGTTTTTTGAGAAATTTTTTTATTTTTTAATTTTTATGGATTTTTGATATATCTGATTTTTTAGAATTTTTTGGATCGTTATAGGGTGTATGATAGTAAAATTTGCCCCATGGTGGGTGCCAAAAGCTATTGGCAAAATAATTTTTCACAAGGGAAAATTAGGGGCTTTCACCAACGCTCTAGGACTAGGTCCCACTACTTAGGAATGGGGCAACTCTATTTATTGAAAAAATTAAATATTTACACTACTCTAACCATCATTGGTGGCCTTTCAACTGAGGATCATACAAGAATACTCCACTAAACCCGTGTGTAAAAAGGAGGCAAAGGAAAGGTATATGTATGGAAAGAGGGGAGAAAGTGAGAAGGGGTTTTACTCAATAAATAACAAGCTAAGTTTATTGACATAAAACTATAATATTTCTAAGTTAACAATGAGAAGACACCATGTCAAGGAAATGGTAATAGAACACAAGTAAATCCAAGTTTATTTGCATAATGTTGCACAAGTAACCATGCTCATGGAGTAAATTTGATATAGAGAGGAATACACAAGACAAAAAGATAGAATAATTTTAGTTTCTTGCTAGTAGTAAGACAATGAGAGCTATCAAGCAAGAAAATATAACCCCTTGGAATGGAGAAGCCATTACAATTTACAACTTTACAATTCATCTCTTTATCTACCCCCCATATGACCTTTCATAGTCCCACCACTTCTGACCTTTCACATTCCTCTAGGAAATACAAATAAGCCCCATTCTTATTAATGAAACAAGCACTTTTACAATGATAACTTAAGTAAATAAGATGAAATTCTTAGGTTGTGGAGATAGATTGCTTCATAATAAACATGCATTACATGTGGCTAGTTTACATTGTAACCAGCGTCGGTCAACATATTAACCATCGTCAATCAACATATTAACTTCCATCAATTAGCAGATTAATCACTATCGGTCAGCAGATTAACCGCCATCAGTCAAGGTAACTGGCATCGGTTACATGTGTGTGAAAATTTATATTTAACTCACAGGAATTAGATCTAACTTTGTTATAAAGTTGATCTAAAGGTTGTAAATGCATAGCTAAGGTGCCCTAAGTTTGTATATGCTTATATAAGCATGAAAGCTAGGGTTAGATGTTATGATGGCATGTAATTGATTATTATTGCATGTGGAATCCTTGATTGAGAGGATAAAGAAGAAGAGAAAGAAAGAACATGTTACATGAAGATAGAGCTTCCATGGAGAGGAGCTGGACAGAAGGAAATAATAGGTACATCTAAATGGTGAGAAGAGGGTAACATTTTCTACTATATTTCCTTTATAGATTTATTGTCTCATTGTAATGGCTTACATATTATGCAAAGCACATAGAGTTTCTTCTTGTATATCCACATGTTGGTGAGATCTTGTGTTGTAGATCCATGTAGATCTAGTATTATATTGTTATATCCACAGGTTGTTGTGAGATCTTGTATTCATTGATGTGTGTAGATCTAGATATTGAAGAGGAGGTTGTCTTTATGTTTACATAGGTTGATGTAGTGATGGAGAGACATAATTACTTCTTAGTACATAGTTATATTTGCACATATGGTAGACCCATGTGAGAGGTCTTGTTGCATATCCATAAAGAGCTTGGTTGAAGTTCAGAGATGCAGTAGTTCCTGGTTATGTGAGATATGTTGGTGGTTTGGAGGCACAGTTGTAGTGCACTCATGGAGATCTGTTTAAAGATCTGAAGGAGAGGATATACTCTTGGAGAGATACATTGTACTCTTATATTGAATAGTTGGTTTGTACTCTTGTTATATATTATATATATGAGACATCTATCTTTGGTGGACGTAGTCCACATTAGGTGAATCATGATACATGTTTTGTTATGTGTGTGTACTTTATTTTTATTTGGATTATTATAGTTTATACTTCCACTATTGTAGATTTTTGGGAATTGCTTAGATCATGTGTGCATGATTTTGTTTTTTATTAAATCATAGCACTATTCCATAGTCCTGAATTCCCAACATAAAGAGCCATAAAGTGAAATTTATAATGGAGATTTAGAAAGTAGAGAGAGAAGAGATTTGGAATGAAGAAGGTTGAAGAAGCTCTAAGTTATTTTGTAGAGATGCACTCCGATGAACTCTTTCTCCTTTGAATACTCTTTGAACTTGATGAAGTCTCCTAATGTACTCAGTATTTCCCAAACCTCCTCTTTGGGGACTCCTATGAATGCTCAACTTCCATAGACCAATTAGGTACTCTTAAAATCTCTAAAATATTATCATGTTGCTATGATATTTCTTGTATTTGATAAACCTGGTGTACATAATGAGACAACTTGCTCGCACATGGTGAGCTTGGTGATCTTATCACCAAATGACCATGGTGGCTTGCGAGACACAATGAATCACAAAACCAATATCCTTTGATCTGAGATGGGTGAAAGAGAGAGATTGAATGAAGAATGCTTCTAACTTGTGATTCACCCGTTTGTTGAGATGAGAAATACTTTGAGATAAAATTTAGGGAATCGAGAGGGCTTCCTATCCGCTTGAGTTATAATTCAATTGAAAGTGCATAGTGTGAAATCATGGATTTTTTAATTCACTATGAAGCTTTGTTGTTTTAAACATATCCAAGTGTTCTTTCTTCAACACGAAAGGCTCAACATCCTTGTTTCTTGACCAATATTCTGACACTTACTATTTTTAGTAAGCCTTATTTTGAGAAGTCCATTTTCCTTACTAGTTGCATAATTTGACACTCTTGAGTTTCCTTGATGTTCAAAGGGAAATGAAAACTTTGATACTGAACTACTTGTAACACTTACTATTTATAGTAGTGAGGCCACTTACTTTTTTTAGAAGTGGGTCTTCTCGGTGTCAGAATGGAATGAAATTAGTCTTAATAGTTTACGTTTTGCAATGTGAGGCTTTACTCCAAATTTTAAGGGATTTCAATTGTCAGGTTATTGTAGATCTGAGAAAACATATTTTTTGGCTGAATATTTCAAATAGATGTAAAAATGATACAAAATATCAATGGAGTCATGTAAATACTCTTCTTAAAGGAATTTTTTCAAGGAAGCTACAATTAAAATATCATGGCAAATGGACATGGGGTTTGGGAGATATGAGAAAATTGGGTTTAAGCATGGAGGATGTCTGAAGAAATATTGGCAGCATAACAACATACCAACAACACTAGGGGAGAGAAAATAACACAAATGGGGAAAAAATGGTTAAGTGTTGCATTTATATGATTTTCCCTCTTTCAATTTTGTTTTCCCTCTCATTTGCACACCTTAACTCACATTAAATCCAAACAAGCTCAACCTGGGTCAAGTGGAGGTTAGAGGCATGGTTACACCATAAAAATATGGGACAAAGGGACATCACGCCCTCCAAATTTTTCCACGGGTGCTTGCTTCGTGAGGATGGGGTCAAATTTTGTAAAAATGGTGAGTTTATAACATGTTTCTAACACCCAAGTTGTCACTTTTAAGTGATGAAAATTCTCCTTCATATGGGGAGCACATTTTTGTATTCCCCATGTCCCCTTAATTGTTGGTGAAAAGGGATAAAGGGAAATTCATGCTCCAAATGGCCCTCATGGGTCTATCTGTCATGAAAAAGTGGTCAAAATATAGGTTGTGTGAGTTTACAACATGTTTCTAACCAATTTAAGTTGTCACTTAAGAGATGAAACATAACACTCAAGGAGTACACTTTAGTGTCCTACATGTCCCCTTACACTAAGGGAAAAATGGAAAACAAGCCTCCAAAATTCCACCCAAGCTTCTTGGAATGTTGATGTCATTAATCTCAATGCAAAAATAGACTAAGGAGTGGTTTTTTGGGCCCAAGAGGAAGACATGGAGTTTAGAGGGCCAAAAATATATGATTTTCAATATAAAGGATCCAATGAGTATATTCCCACAATTTTCAAGTCCTTTTTCAGCTTGAAATTTCCTTTTTATTCCACTTTTCATTTTTTCCCATGCGTGTGCGTTAGTAAGATGAGTTGCCACCGAGGTCCAAAATGAGTATGATAAAATCCAACATATTAACTGTGAGGAGGGACTAATGTAGTCCAATTTGACCTTTGGTTAGGCTCTTAACTCTTCTTGAGGTGCCTAAAAACCTTTGAGAAAGTTCCACCTTATAGAAAGACTCTTGTGTTGCACTGGGACAATTTTTCACATTTTTATACTCCCAACATTCTATCTTGGTTATTATATCATGACTTAGGCATTGTAGTATTTCCAATTCCTATTATATGATCTCTCAACACTTCACAAGGATCTTGAAACCCTTCGAACAAGGTGACTAAATCCTTTAAAACATGTTTTTCTCAATGCCTTACCCAATTTTGCTTAGCTTGTTCCTGACCTCAATTATCTCCACAAAACTTCCCTAAACTACCTTATATCACTTCATTGTTCTCTTCTCTTGGATGGTTTTAATCTTTCCTATAATCTTATGATGAATGTACTCCTATGAAAAAATGATGAAAATAGCCCTTTTAAAGCCTTCGAGAGCATTATTCTTTCATAAATCTTAATAACTTCAAGAATCAAGATATGTGAAATTCTCTTTACATGAAAAACACTTGAAAATAATGGTATCGCATTTCTCTTGACCATAATGAGTGTGACACAGTTGAAATTTTGGTCGGAGGAAAGGTTCACATTAACCAAGAAAGGGAAAGTGTGGGTTTGGTTGTCATGACCAAAATTTTAAACTTTGCATGTTAGACATTTAGCATGACAACAAGTGCATATCGATCTGTACAGACCAATGAGATCTATTCACATTGGGTTTGAATATTTCAATTTTTTTATGAATACTGATATAAAATGTGGGAATCTACCTCAGGAAGAAGGATCAAGCCTTCAAAGCTTTCAAACAATTCATTTTTATGGAAATTGAAACTAGTTGTAAAATCAAAACTCCTTGCTTAGATCAGGGGGAATACACCAATAATGAGTTCTTAGTGTTTTTTAATGAACATGGTATTCACCATCAACTAAATCCACCCCATACTTTGCAATAAAATGGTGTTGTAGAAAGACATAACCACAATATCATGAAAACAATGTGTTGCATGATTAAATATTTAGGTTTGGAAAAAACAAATTCGGAAAAAGTAGTAAAATTGTTGAATAAGGTTTCGACTACACATTTTGATGGAGTAACTCTAGAAAAATAAAGGTTAGGTCATAAATCATCAATAGATCACCTATGTGTTTTTATATAAATCTCATATGCACACCCCTAAGAAGAAGAAAACCAATTTTGATAAAAATTAGACACCATACATATTTGTAGGGTACAATGAATATACATTGGGTTACAAACTATTTGGATGTTGAGTTTTATGAGAAGGGTGAGAAAAATCAACTCTCCGCATTCTCACTTAATGCACATATTAGTCGTGTTGATAATTGATCTGTAAACTTCAAATTTTGGAACTTTACAAACCACAACTTATTTATTGTTCTACTTTCAATTCTGAAAATGGCAGTCCTTCAAATTAATTGTGAGTAAAAATGAATTTAGAATGATTTTGCAGTAAAGGAAATAATAATTCAACACCAAAATTTATCCTAGAAACCCCCAAGTTGAGAGAAAACTAGCCGGGAAGGAAAATTTCTCTTTCTTCCCAAATTTTATCATCTAAATTATAAATTGAATACATATTACAAAAAGATGAAAGGAAGAAAACAATGTAAACACTTCCTTTCTATACTTGGTTGCTTTGTTTCTTCACCTTTCTTCTACAAAATAACTCCAACTCCAATGGTTTCTTTCTCACTTCTTACATCCAACTCTGATTTCCTTTGATAATTGATTTTTGCCTATGTTCCTCCTTTAATAGCCTTCCTCCCATGTCCTCTCATGTAGTGGAGAATGGGAAATGTCTTCCAAGGAAGAGACATGGATGACATGCTTGAATTCCGTGTCCATTTATGGCTTCTTTTTATTTTTCATCCATAAGTGATAGGACTAATGGTGTTGGTAGACTGGAAGTTATGTAACTGTTGTGGCGGTTACGTAATCATCGTTCTATGTAGGGGGTGGTTATGTAACCTCCAGTTACGCAACCGTCTTTCTACACAAAGGGATGGTTCTATAACTTTACATCCTGCTCTTCATTCTACTCAATTTCTCTTTCTAAAACTAGTTGTTTTGATGAAGTATTGTTTATTTGGATCCCTATGGATCACACCTCCCCTACTCGGGATGTTTTTGGTCCCACAAAAGCTTAGTGGGGGAGTAGATGAGGAAACAATTCCCTCACTTTCTCCTTTGAGTACCACCGAGCCTGCCTTGGTGTCTTCCCCTTTATTCTAACCTGCCAAGACTCTTATGGACCTCTCCTTGTCTCTTTGATCTTCTGTTGCAACACTATGTCCTCCTCTAATTCACCTCGTGAATCCAAGACGCAATATTCTATGGAAGGTAGCAACTGATATCCTTCATCTTCATCAAGAATGGATGGCTCATATAGGTGCAAGTTCTCACAATTTACTACTGAGTACATCTGCATGAATGGTGGAAAATCAAGCCTAAAGGAATTTTCTCCAACCTACTCCAATATGGTGAAGGGTCCATACCGTAGTGGCTTGAGTTTCCTTGCTTGGCCTTATAATCTCTCCTAGCTCAAGTAAACACAAACCTTATCTCCAAAATGAATTTTGTGCTCTCTCCTATATTAATCATGTTTAGCCTTATACTTGGCTTGATATCTTTCTAACTGTTATTTCACCTTGAGATGGATTTTTCGGATCCTCTCAATGAATTTCGTTGCTCTAGTCACCTCTGAATCATGTATCTCCCCTTCTTCCTGCTGCCCAACTGCTATGTCCAATGGATTCATAGGTATATATCCCAAGCATGCTTCAAATGGTGAATTCATAGTGGATGTGTGTACTTATCGGTTGTAGGAATGTTGAATGTAGGCTAAGGACTCATCCCAAGTCCGTGGATATTTTGTATTATACCCTTTAATCAGTCGCACCAAAGTCTTGTTCACCACCTCTATTTTCCCATCAGTCTGTGGATGGAAGGTCGTGCTCCTATGTAACTTGGTGTCCATCTTGTCCCATAAAGTAGTCCAAAACTTCCCCAAGAACTTGAAATCTCTGCTAGAAAAAATATACTTTTATTTTCATAAAGTAGTCCAAGACAAAATGCACCCATACATTAGCAAAGAAAAGTTCAATTGCCTCATATGCTTTTATTGTCTTTTTACATGCCATAGGAACACCATCTTACTGAATCTATCTACAACAACATATAGATAATCATGGCCATGTTTAGACATAGGTAGTCCTCCTATAAAATCCATAGAAATATCTTCCCACGGATGAGTAGGGACCAGTAAAGGCATATACAAACCTTCCTTCCTGATTTTAGGCTTGCTTGTACAACAAATTTACATCCTCTTATGAATTTAGATACTTATTCTTTCATATTGGGCCAATACACGTACCTTTGGAAGTGCGATAAGGTCTTACCAACACCAAAATGTCCCAATACTTTCAAGGTATGTGTTTCCCTCATCAACATAAGTCTTTCTTCCTTTGGCACACAAAGCTTCCCCCATTGTAGAATAGCCCATCTTTGAGATAATAATATTCAATACACATCCTTTCATCCCCTTGAGACTAAAACTACTGATATATCACCCCAAAATCTTTGTCTTGAGCATATGCCTCCCCGTAAGCTTCCTTTGTGAAGGGCTCAATCTGAGAGATAGTGGCCAAACAAGATATTTTCTCTTATGTGGGTGGCCTAGACAACATGTCTGCCACAAAATTTGTGTTACCTTTCTTGTACTTGATCACCAAATGGAACTGTTGAAGGAACCCCATCCACTTGTAGTGCCTTGCCTTCTGGAATTTAGATTGTGCTTGTAAATACTAGAGAGGTTTGTGGTCAGTGTGCACAATAGTTTATTTTCCCAACAAATAATGTTTCCATTTATTTATTTCCTAAACTAGTGCATACATCTCTTTATCATAAACAAAATATCCTCTAACTGCTGAAGTGAAAGTTTCTTGAATGATAACATATTGACTTACCTCCCTATAGCAACACGACTCCCATAGCATAATCGTTGGCATCTGTCTATAATTCAAAGGGTTGCTTCAAATTAGGAAGAGAGAGTACTAGATGACTAATCTTGTATTTCAATAACTCAAAATCCTTATCTTGTTCCTTACCCCAATGAAAACCCTTACTTTTGTGGTCATTGTGTGTAGAGGTGATGTAATAATGGAGAAGCCTGGAATGAACTTCCTAATGTATTGTATTGCTCCCACAAAATTTATAGTCTTCATGGCTCCTATTGGTGTTGGCTAGTTGGTGATAGCTTACACCTTTTTTGGATCCACTCATAGCTCTCCTCCTCCAGCCACGTGCCCAAAATAGACAAGTGATTGTTTAGAAAATTCACACTTCTTCATATTGCATAGCAATTGTTTCTCCTTGAGAACTTGTAATACTTGTTACAAATGTGTTAGATGTTCCTCCCATGTGGCACTAAAAATAAGAATATCATCTAGATATACAATGACACATGAATCTATGAATTCCTGCAATACATCATTCATCAGTCTCATAAATGTAGTGGGTGCATTACATAAACTGAATGGAAGTACTAACCACTCATACAAACCTTGTTTTGTTTTGAAGGAAGTATTCCATATATCCTCCTCCTTCATCTTGACCTGGTGATAACCCGACTCGAGATCCAACTTCATGAAAAAATTTGCTTGCTGAAGCTGGTCTAGAAGGTCATCTATGTGTGGGAGTGGATATCTGTTCTTTATGGTAATCTTGTTCAAGGCATGGTAGTCAATGACACATTCTCCAAGAACCATCCTTCTTCGACACCATCACAATAGGTGAATAGAATGGCGAGGTGCTTGGGCGTATTACCCCTTGGTCTAATAGCTCCTGGAGTTGTTTCTTTACCTTTGTACTCTCTAGTAAGGATTACCTATACAACCCAATGTTTGGTAGAGGGGACTCTGGCAACATAGTTGAATCTCATGCTCTACCTCCCATTTTGGTGGTAACCCATTGGGAGTCTGAAATACTTCCTAAAAATACTGAATAATACTATTAAAATCCTTCATCCCTTAGAAAAATCTGAAATTTCCACCCCATCTTGTTTATCTTTCAACAAAAGTAAACAAAACTGATTATGATTTTACTAAATAAGTATTTTTTCTTGGTTAGCACTTACCATAGAAATTTTCATCTTACGATAGATGATGCCCAGATGTTGTAATTGATTCCATCCTTGACCCATCTATATTGGTTCTCCCTTCTCGTGAATATGGCATCCCTGATATACAAGTAATCCTGAAAACAACATCAAATGCATCAAGTGGAATTACATCAATTACCAATACATCTATATACTGATATTTTATCCCAAACTTTAACCTACATCTTCTTATTACCTGAATCTCTACACCCTTGTTCATCCATCCCAAAGGATATGGATGTGGATGCTCATAAGTTTCAAGACCAATATCTTTACAACCACATCAGAAATCAAGTTAGAATGAGAAGCAGTATCAACCAAAGCATTTACCTTAGTTCTCTTGATTTGGATTTTGATCTAGAATAGCTTACTCATCTCTTCTTCCTCCTCTTGGTTGTTCATGTTGGTGGCCATGCATCCAAGCCTCTCATCTACATCAGAATCATCCTTTATTTCCACCTCCCCATCTATTCTTTACAACTGTCATGGATTTCTTTGAATCCTTGGTTTGGTTATTTAGATGCAATTTTTGATGCAACTTCCAACATGTAGCATCAATATGACCATTGATATCACAATTCTTACAAAAATTCTTGGGATCTTTACAAGTATTCAAAGTAGTGGCAATTTTTTTACCTTTCCCCTTCCATTTACCTTTGTTACTTGTTTGTCCCTACTCTTTCTTTGGATGATTTGTTGACTGATTTATCTTTGAATCTACCTCTCCTTAATTCCTTTCACCATCTATGTAATATGCTTTCATGCACAGATTCATTGAGATCCTTTGGATTTGTGGAGATGACCCTCATTTGAAGGTGAGTGTGAAGTCCTACCAAATATTTGGTTAGAATATCCTCATCCTCCAAGTTCGTATTAAGCAATATGGCTTTTCTCTGAAACTTGTAGTATAATCCTGCACACTTTGAGCACTAACTTGTCTAAAGTACTGCCATTTAATCATCTAGTCAGTCTTATGGCCAATAGGATAAAATTTATCTCTAAGTAATTCTTTAAAAACCTCCCAAGTATTAAAAATATGATGTTTTCTTCTTTTCACAAGTGGCTAGATTGGTTTCCCACCAAACTAGAGAATGACCTATCTATTTTGAGATGTGCAAAGGTACTCCTTTGTGCCTCCATGACATTATGTACACTAAAGTAAACTTCAAGTTGCTTTAACCATTAATCTAATAAATTTGCATCTACTTTTCCTTCAAATCTCTTAATTTTAACCTTAGTTTCAACTTTGAAAGGATCATGATCAGAGATTTACCTTTTCTTTTACAACTGGAGTTTCTTCTTCACTCTCTATGCTTCTTCCTCACCGTGACTCTTTCATATGCCAAAATATTTAGAAAAAATTAAAACCAGTGATTCCATGTTATCTTGTTTGAATGAAGTCATCTTTTGTAGATCTGAGAGTTCTTCTTGGTTTCTATACATCTTATTGATCATGGTCTCTAGCATCTCAATTCTATGGACCAAGTTCTCTTCCTCCATTTGATCCTGAATTCTTTGTTTCCACTTCTTCGTAGATATGTCTATTCTACTTTTCACCTTTAGACCTTGTCACTATTATACAAATGACAAGAATAATACCATGGTCCTAGATAAATTAATTGATACCAAAATGATCTATAAACTTCAAACTTAGAACTTTACAAACCACAACTTATTTATTACTTTCAATTGAAAATGACAGAAATTAGTGAAAAACTAACTTAGAATTTTTGTAGTAAAGGAAATAACAATTCAACACTAAATTTTATCCTGGAAACCCCCAAGTTGAGGGAAAACTAACTGGGAAGGGAAACTACTCTTTCTTCCCAAATTTTTATTGGAAAATTATAAATTGAATACAAATTACAATAAGAGGAAAGGAAGAAAACAATGTTAACCCCTCCCTATCTATACTTGGTTTCTCTATTTCTTCACCTTTATTCTACACAACAACTCTAGCTCTAATGGTTTCTTTCTCACCGCTTCCATATAACTCTTATTTCCTTTGATAATTGATTTTTTCCTATGCTCCTCCTTAAATAGCCTCATTCCCATATCCTCCCTTGCACTAGAGAATGGGAAATGTCCTCCAAGGAAGAGACAGGGATGAGATGCTTGAATTTCACATTTGTTCGTGGCTTTATTTTTATTTTTCATCCATAAGAAACATGACCGTCGGTGTCTGCAGACCGGTGGTTACGTAACTACTGGGGTGGTTACGTAACCATCATTCTATGTAGGGGTGGTTATGCAACCGCCTCTCTGCACAAAGGAGCGGTTCTATAACTTTATATCCTATTCTTCATTCTGCTCAATTTCTCTTTCTGAAACTAGTTGTTATGATGAAGTAGTGTTTATTTGGATCCCTATGGATCAATAATCCTGAAGCTAATGAAGGTTTTTACAGTGACACTAATGACGAAGATGATTATTTGAGTCCTCTAACTCCATAACCTACAAGAATTATTTCCTTAATGGTATAAAATTTAATTTAATACATAAAAATGGTTGGTATCCTAGAAACATCCACTATTGGATATCAAACTCGTAGTATGGCTTAAAAAGATGTCAATTTGTCCTTAAAGGGTACAATTTTTTAATATGTTGAGCCCACTACAGTTCATGAAGCCTTAGAGTCAAAACTTTAGAAAGATACAATGAATGTATAATATGTAGTTCTTTCCACCTCATCAACCCTGACTGTGAGCACCTTGGTTTTGGTTTTTTAGTGTGACCTTACATTTACAAGTTATTTAACCCAAGGTGAACCCTAGTGAGAAATGGTATGTCTATGTCAAGAAAGTTTAAATTTCTGCCCAAAAACTGGTTTGTACCTGGCATACTGAGTACCTAAGTTAATAGGATGCAGACCCTTAGTTATAAATTAATTGATCAAGACCATTGTTAAAATTTTCATATATGACTATAATAATCATTGTATTAATTATATAACAACTCACATGTTATGCAAGTGAGTGTTTCTAATTCGAAAATTGTATGTGCTTTTTCAAGCATCATGGTTCGATACATTGGTGTGGGCTTAAGTTAAAACCCATGGTGTGGGCTTAAGTTATAACTCACAAGACCTAGGATCTTGCCTATGTATATGCAAATATAATTGTTTTAATAATAACGATAGTAAATACAAAAAAAAAACAATAATGGAATTTTAATCAATAAAATGGAACATGATCAATTGAAATTTAAATCAAAAGTGGAATGGAGAACTAGATGTGGCAATCCATAGATTAAAGGTGGTTGGTGCAAGGTGGATGGTGTGTATGTGAAGAGGAGTAAACATGTCGGTGGAGTGTAAGGCAAGGAAGAGTTTTCATTTAGTGAACATAGGGAAAGGGCTTCCCTTGTACTCTAACAATGCCTTTTCCATCACCCTCTTTGTTTGTGGCAATGAAATCCTTGAGAAATTTTCTTGATGATATAGGCTTGTAATAACTAAAAATATGTAGAAGAGTTTGTTTGGATTGTGTGGTGGAAGAGGAAAGTGCAATGCCTCATTTAACTAAACCTACCTACATGATGCTACGTGATTGAGAGTGAGATTGACATTGGATGGCTTTGGCATGCATATTTAGTGCATGCCTACTAAGAGGGCCATCAAAACTATTAAGAAAATGTGAATATTTGATATAAAGTCAAACTCCAAAACCTTTAGCTACATATTCCTAGCTACAACCATTGCTCAACATTCTCTTAGCTATGGTAATAGGGGTTTTGGACTTTAGAAAGGAGTTTTATTGGATGTTTTTTTATTGGAGAGCTCAATAAGAATGTGATTTATTTCGTAAGAATACCTCCAAGTGATGTCATTTTATATAATTACTTGATTCTAGAATTCATGTGAAATGGGTTGTTGGAAAGGCCTAGGGCATCAAAGGTGGTGCCATTTAAAATCCTAGTAAATGTTGGAGCTCCAAACATTAAGGGAAAGTAGTCATTTGTGTGTTGTAGATGTGGAAGTGTAGACACTAAATCACACAATTGGGCACATTTCTAGGTCCTAGTCACATACCACTATTCATATGATTCCTAAGTGAGAAAACTAGTAATTAACATCTATCTTTGGCCTCTTTTTTTGCTTTCATCCTTTTTATGTGGTCTTACACACCCCGCTACACAGTTTGACTTTCAATGCTTTATCTTTCTTGGCTTCAAACACTAACGCCTAGTCAGGACACCAGCACCCAGGCACCCTCGTCCCCTCTGGGCGCCCCCAACCTCTTTGTATCTTACTTGCCCCTTTTGGGCCTCTTTTATATTTTGGGCATCTTGTTTTCTTGGTGTTCGGCCTTTAGATGTTAATTACATCAAATAAGGGAATCATATAAATAAAAAGCTATGTGACCATAATAAAGGACCAAGCTCTAAGCATCTATTACTATCACCTAAGGTTGCATCCAAAGGCATTTCAAGAGCATCAAAGCATCCATCTAGCTTCATTTAAGGGACAAGGGATTACTTTATTTTGCATAGATGCATAACAGGGGAAGTTCATTTTGACATCCACACATCTATCTACATTGTTACATCTAGATATTGCTTGTTATCAAGTGCATCTTGGACAAAATCCACCTAGGGCATGATTCTTCACACACACACACACACACACACACACACACACACACACACACACACACAACTACATGGATTCTGAGATGTAGTGCAACACTTAGTCATAATTTCACTCTGTCGGGTGACTGTCGAGGTCATTCTGACTCCCCATTTGCATCTTTTTTCTTTTTAGGATTTGATGTGTTTTGGGTTTTTAAAGGAGATCATTTGTTTTTTAGGTTACAGGTGAATTTTGAGGGCATATAGCGACATACATGTGACAAACAATGAAGGTGAGTGACCATTTTGTGGCACAAAAGAAATCAGTTTTTGACCATTTTCATGGTCACGGGTACCCAGAAGCAGACTACATCACCCCTGACCTGAGCTAGGCACCCTAGTCCACCTTACTCTGACAGTTCTGTAATTTTTTGGGTTCAGTTGGGACATTCCCTCCTCCTGTTTCATCAATTTTCCAACTCAGAACATCTTCAAGATTATTGCAAAAACAACAAATTCTCTTATTCCTTCTATTGTACCTAGGGTTTTAATTTTATCTAGCTTATTTTTTAGGTCATATTTGTACTTTATTGCTTATCTATTGTGTTGTGACTCTGAAATATCTAGGATTTTACAAATTTTCCATATTTGTTAAATCATTTTGTGAACTGCATTCAAATACTCTGGGATCTTCATTTTTCTCATTCTATACAATCTTCTTTCATGGTTTCTAAATCTCCTCAAGTCCCCTTATATCAATTACTTCAAATGCACCCATATTGCAAAGATGATCTCCAAAAAGCCATACACTTTATTTGCCTCCATCTAGATACACCACCTACTCAAGTCAGTGTTATCTTCGATCGTCTTTCTGATGACTCTGATAATGCTAAAATGTAATGGATTAGCCTAAACAAACTAAACAATGAAATGTAGAAACCCTAATGTGCAAAGAGGGTTAGAAGACTCGCTGAACGGGAATGGAAAACTGTCACACATAAGCCTAAGAAAATGTAGATCTTAGTAATTCCTCTAGACTGGGGCACCTAGAGAAGGATGGGGGCGCTTGGGGTGCTCTGGTCTGAATTTTGGGTGCCCTGATCTGTGAAAATGGTCGAAATCGGGTTTTAACAAGGTTGGTAGAGCTTTGCACTTGTTCACTTTTTATCATGTATATGTCGCTAAACTTTGTTGGATGTCACTGTAAATCTGGAATGAAATAATCACTTGCAAAACTCCAAACAAAGTATCAAAACTCTAAAAAAGCAAGATGTATATGAAGGGGTTGGAATTTTCTCATCTACCATAATGGTGGGCTTACAACTAAGCGATGCACTACATCTTAGACCCAATATAGTTCTTTGTGTGTGTGTGGAATTGTGCCCTAGGTTACTCTTGTGTGTGTCACACTTGAAGTAGCGAGTAAGTAGCTAGATGTAATGTGTGCATGGAATAGAATAAACTCCCCTCCTATGAAGTGTGATGTAGATGAACCAAATTTTGTCCCTTGTGATGGAGCTAGATGGATGTAAATGGAGCTATAAATGCCTTGATGGATGCAACCTTAGGTGGTGATAGCTAGTGCTTAGTGTTTGGTCCCTTATTATGATCACATAACTTTATATTTATATGATTCCTTTGCTTTAATTTAATAGTTAACCTCGAAAAGGCCGACAACCAAAAAGATAAGATGCTCAAACGCCTAGAAAGGACCCAAAAAGTGTGAGTAAAGTACAAAGAGGATGGGGGCACCCAGAGGGATGATGGCACCTAACACTAGCGTCCTGGTTGGGCGCCCCAGTCTAGAAAAGGTAAAATTGAAGTATGAAAAGACAGACTTGGTCAATAAAGATGCAAGACTGAAAGTAGCAACAGAAAGTAACAAAAGATGGCCCAAGACATGGGTTAATTATTACTTTTCGTACTCAGGACTCACATGAATAGTAGTATGTGATTGAGACTATATATTTACCCAAAGTGCATGATTTTGTGTCTACAGACTCTCTTGGTCCTAATTCTAATCAATATCTTTGCAAATCAATTCAAGCTTTACACTCTTTATTTCAAGATAAATTTTAGGCTATGGAATCCATTATTACATCTCTTAAATATGAAATCCAACATCTTAAGAATACTTCTCAGGCTCATGCTAGTTCTTCTTCTCATTCTCATTTTATGTCTTCTACATATGCTCATATCAATGAACCTCAAGTCTTATCATTATCAACAACTCTCAAGTTTGATCTCAATGCAAAGCAACATGATATTCTTCCAGAACTCCTCATGCATCAGTTGATCAACTTGTCATCTACTCATTGTTATCCTCCTAATCAACTTGTAAAATATGAAGGTCGTCCATATTGAAATTCTCATTGAATCAATGGACATAATGACAATGATTACTCTGCTCTACACCAAAAAATTAGCCACCTTAAGCATTATCATATTATCTCATTTGCTATGCAAAATAATGCTACATGTTCATCTTTAATTGTTACATATCATTGGGTTCCTAAATTTGATTCATATATATCTCATGAACATCATACCATCATTACTAATGGAAGTAAAAACCTCCTGAGCACATTCCTATGAAAATCAGACTAACTTCGCTTCCACTCAAGCCATCTACGACATTACCAAGTCAAACTAAGCTTCCACCATTCAAGATCCTTTCCCATCTTACTCCACTTATGTTTGTAATTCATTTTTTCAAATAAACTACTCCTTATACTATTGGCCAAGACACATTTCAAACTCTGCCAGCAAGGCACGGTCCTATTGTCACTTTTACCTACCATTATGTTGGCACTCTCTCTTATCATGACACAGATAATGCTCTCCCACAATGGCATGTTATCTCTTGCATCACCACGTAGATGTCCATCACACACTTGGGGGCATCATGATTACTTTCCTCCATCCTTTAGCATTTATCAGGTGTCTCTCATTTCTCGCATTACGCTTAGTGCTTCACATCTAGTCTCTCTCATTCATCATACATGCATTGATACACCTCTTGTATCATCACTACCCAATGACACGCTCTTATGTTACAGTTCAAACTTGATTATCGAGGGCATACTACATTCATGAACCTCACACCATACACACGAAACATTTCACACTCAGGGCATTCATGACACATCTTTCTAGAATCACATTGTCACACAACACACTTCCTTATGACGCACTCTAGTTCCATGGTTCATACTCGATTGTTGAGGGTATAAATATAAAATGAACCTCACCACATACACACACTATGCTTTATGCTTCATTGATCATACCTTTCTAGTGCACAATTCAAACCATTTCCCGATGATGCACTCTTGTTCTGTGGTTCATTCTTGACTGTCGAGGGGTCTTTTATAAATGAACCCTACCTCATACTTATCCACATCCACTCAAGGTGCACACTGCTCCTATCGCATTCACTTTGCATTCCATTCCATTCACACTCACAACATATTAAATATCTTGGTTGCACATTGTTCTTACTTACTTATACTCACATGTACACTTTGCTCACTATGTTAGTAAAATATTCAGTATGTCATTATCTTTTCTATATATACATGCATGTTAACTTGCCTTATAGTTGTCAATGATGCCTTTACACAGATCATTACACACAACATGGATGCTTGGCACTATACCTCTTACTAGTCCCATAGTGGCTCCTAGGGGCATCTACTTTCGTACACATCATAGGTGTTATTGTTTCGTTTTATACTACTTCACCTTCTTACTAACACATTATTTTATATCGGATCATGCATGCTCTGACATAATTTTTATCTTTCTAACATGCTAACAGATGCTTCATATGCAACATTTTCTTTGCAGGAACTATTTGCCACCATGGATGTTTGTTACACTTTGTTTTTCTCTTGTCTTTTGTTGTATCTCATTGTTTGCAGGTTATGCCCTATGTTTTGTATGTTCATTTCTTATATGCTTTTGGCTACTTCAACCTTGATTTTCTTGTGACATTTTGTGTAATGTCCCATGTTTGAAACCCACTTTTTGCGATCTACATTGACTTCTTGTTTGTTATATTACATGTTGTCTTCTATATACGTATTTTTCTTGATTGCACTAACCCATGTTTCTAACCACTTTATTTGCATGTGCCTTGGTTTCCACCATGCACATTCCCCCCTACATGGTATAAGTTTCATATCAGTATCCAATCCTCTCCTTTGGGTTGCATCCTCCTAGTGATGTCGCATGCACCCCAAACGAGGGGGGCATACATTAGGTGAATCAGTCACCCCATTTAGCACTACATAGTCACAGTTCAGATACACTAATGCTTGGGCACTCCTCACCCTTCCTAGGTGCCTATGACCAGGGGCAGTTACAAATTTTTTCTCAGATCAACACAGTTTCTGGAAATTTACACAATATTTTCATAGAACATGCACAACCCTCCATAAATTAGCATGCCTGTTATCTCATTTTTCTATTTTGCATTGGATTGAACTAGATTGAAATGGATCGAACTTGAACAAAGTAGGATCACACCATATGCAGTGGTGTATATATCATCGGGAAGCAGTCAAGGTTGGAGAATAACACTACACCTTTCTCCCCAACTCGTCTTCTGCCATGGCATGGGATTGCCCAAAAAAACGTTCTTCTACAACATTTTTAGGATCTTTTGTATCATTTTTCACTCGTCGCAGATCAGGTACACATGTTTATTTTACACATTTTTCATATTTTGCATACTTGATTACATACTTTTTACTCATATACACTCATATTTGATGACTCGTTCGTTCTTCTCTTTTATAGGTCCATCCTTATGGGAAGCGGTAGTCACATCATCCTACATCAACAAAACTAATCACATCAGCATTGACATCAACAACAAGTATAATCATGACATCTACACATGTGTTTTCACCCTAGGGTCATCATCATCATCATCATCATCATCACTTTTTGTACTTTCTCCTCTCTAGATTCCATGCTCCAGATTTTTATCACTCCACGCTTTTCCTTATCTTTTGACATGCTTTCACCATTAATCTACATGGTTATCAGGTACACCGCTCTTACCTACTTTATGTTATCGAATATTCACTCAACAATATAAAGTGGGGGAAAATGTAGACAAACTCACACACTTTGGGTATATATCTTGCCCTGATTGCATACTACTATTCATATTATTCCTAATTAAGAAAAGTACTAATTAACCCATGTCCGTGGCCATCTTTGCTTTCTTTCTGTTGCCACTTTTGGTCTTACACTCTTTCTAGCTCAGTTTGTCTTTTCTCACCTCAATATTTCTAGTCTTGGACACCAACGCCCATCTAAGACGTCAGTGTGAAGCGCCCCTGACCTCTTTGTACTTTGTTCACATATTTTGGGTCCTTTCTAGCCATTTGAGCATCTTATATTTTTGGTAGTCAGCCTTTTCGGCGTTAGTTATGAAATTCAAGCAAGGGAATCATATAAATATAAATTTATATGATCATAATAAAGGAACAGACACTAAGAATTGGTTATCACCACTTAAGGTTGCATCCATAGGATATTTAAGAGAATTTAAACATCCATTCTAGCATCCATTCAAGGGTAAGGGACTGAATTCTTATGCATACACTTCATAAGAGGGGAAGTTCATTCTATTTCATGCACACATCTATTTACATCTTCTACATCTATCTATTTATTCGCGATCAAGTGTGACACACATCAGACCCACCTAAGGCACAATTCTGCACACACACCTAAAACTACATTTGGTCAGAAATGTAGTGTAATGTTCAGTCATAAGTTCACTTGTTTAACAATTAAGGACAGTCTGACCCCTCATTTTCATTCTTTTCTTTTTGGGATTTAATGGGTTTTGTAGGTCATTTCTTTATTGCATGTTATCAATGACATCGATGATCATTATATAACATACTAGTGACAATGAGTGAAGGACAGTGAACATCTTACAACCCTACAAAGGAGGTTTCTTGAGGGTTTGAGCAGTCACATGCACCCAAAGCAGATATGTGGTGTCGGCAGGCACCCCTAACCCATTCGAGGTGCCCTAGTCCAAGCAAATCATTTGGTCGCACATTTAAAAAAGATTCTCTGTGCGACACTTCTCCCTCTTTGTTCATTAGTTCATCACTGCGGCACAATCCAAGATTAATTGTGAAACAATTAAGTCTTCTTATCCCTTCTTTGTAACTAGGGTTTCATATTCTCTAGCTTAATTTTTTTGGGTCTATTGTTTATTTATTTACTGCTACATTACATTAGATATAAGCATCTATAAATTCTATATTTTACTTAATCAGGAACTACATGAGCTCATAGAAGAGAGGGAGATCATTGTTAACTCGTACAAACACTTGTAGCAAATGTGGGCTCAGAACAAAGAGTATGAAAAAATAGATTCAAGATACTAAGTAGATTGAGGAAATATCAAAGCCTAGCCAAGTTGGGATGATTACAAGTACAAGGAATAAAACACAATACACATTTCTCGACAATGTCATCCTTTGAAACATACAATCACCCATACATATAACAAAGACTTTATAACCCTCAAAATGATTTTTGAGAAGAATATTAATCCTACTTCTGATGCTACTCTAAATGTGCACCAACAACAAATAAGAAGGTGAATATGTGAGAGATCTAAGAGATCGTATACCATATGGGAGCAACCTATGGTATCGTGAAGAGAACAAATTGGAAGATTACACACAACTAAACTCAAAAATCAATTAATAACCAACAATAACACAGACAACAACCAAAACTATATCATTAACAGAAAACCCCATGTTCCCACATCCAGTAAGAGGTGAATAAATAGGCTAAAAACAATATTATCCTCACCTTAGATATAGGTGGGACAACATGTGTTTAGAGATAAGGATATCTCCACAAATTAAGGAGTGGAGATAATCTCTCAATAAGCCCCCAAATACATATACATGAGTTTGAAATAACTCACACGTTTACTTAAAGTAGATAAACATATTAATCTCCCTATTAAAGCTTATAAAAAAGTAAGCACATAAAATAATTGGTTAGCAAATATCTAGTATCGATATAGTGTGAACTTGGTAAATCAACATTTGGGAAGATAATATTTTAATACATGTAGAATAATTTTGATTGTGATGGGGATGAAATTTGGAAAAGGTCATGTGTAACAAGAAGTCATGTGATACATATTTTTTCTCTCCCTCATTGTATTCATCAACGATATTTATTTTATATTGGTGATGGATGACAGTGAGGGAAAGGTCTAAACCAAGCTCCATAACATTTACTTGCACCTGTTAGTCCTTTTAGAATGGAATTTTTGGTGCAAGGTATGAGTTTTGTCAATGCATAATGAAAAAAAAAATGCTAGATGTTTTGGTTGTGGGCCTAAAAAAACTTGGTGCAGACATTGGTTGTGTATTGAACACTAATTGACCACCTATTTATATCAATGTTAAAGGAGGCCTACTTGGTGAAACTATCAAACTTTCAAGTTGTATTAGTGGTAAATATTGAATGTCACTTCTCGTGAGATATGTGCCATCACTTGGAGATATGGGAATTGAGATTGTTGACAAACTAGTTTCCATTCCCCATGTTGAAATGACATTGAAATTAATAGAGTGTAGTGGTTGTAGGATATTGACAAAATGGTTTTTTTTGCAAAGGTGCTGTTAAAACTTTGTGATATAACAGATCACTGAGATATATAGCATTGCCGCATAAGCTTGTTTTGGTTTATTAGCATACGAAAAAGCTATTTAATATAAGAGGGTTATAAATACTTTAATGGCATTATTGCCTTTTGTAACAATATACCTATAATTTTTCATTGTGTTTGCATGATTGACCATTCTTGGTTAAATTGGTTGTTTGGAAAACTCATAGCTCTATTGCCTGTTTACCAACTAACCTATGGTATAAGTATGGATGTACTACTTGATTCCTAGAAAGGACACAAGAATATGGATATGGTTGGTACAAATGTGGGATTTGGGGGTTCACCTGTTTGTTCTCCGAATTGTCAGTATTTCATATATGGCCTTGAGATGTGTTATAGCGGACGTGTGAAAGTAGAGCCTAGGATAATCTTGGGACCATTTCCATTTATTTTTATACATGGGTACTCTCCCCTTCTAGATTTTTTATCATATAATATTTTCCTTCTATAGCGGACTATGGAGAGTCATTCGTATATCTCGGTCGAGAGCACCATCACCCATATATAGATAGGGGCCCGCCATCTAGTGCCTTCGTTATCCTGAGTGAGATTATTGAGTATGAGGGATAAGGGTTGGATACCCCTGTTCTTGTGGGTGATGTTAAATACCAATAATAAGGAACAAAATGTTAGAGTACGATAAATGGTGAAAGCCCACTAACAAAACTTACCTTATTATATCATTTTTACAATAACCCAAAAAAATGGCTCGTGCATTTATAGATATGAAATCTACTCTATGTTGATAGAACACTTAAAAATACAAGCTTACGACCCTAAAACACAACCTTTCAAGAAAACATAAATATGATATGGAAATAATGCGTCACGAGTGGTTATGACCTCCTTCCTTTCTATTTCATGGTTTAAACATGTCCCTTGGTGTCAAGAGATATAAGATATACTTTCACACCACACCTATTTATTTGTTTTACGCCTTTCAAAAGATGGGGTTTTAGCCTATTTGATGAGCTAGTCGTAGTAGGTGGTTGTGAAATAGCTTTGCAATAGTCTCGTAATTAGTGCTTGTAGACCGAGAAATCATGTCCTACCACCTCAAACCTCTTAATTTATATTATGATAATTTCAAACCGCAATTAGTTTCACCTTAGTTTTTTGGGAGACACTTTTTCCACATCAATTTTGGGGCCACTTTAGCTTACAGTGTGCAAGTGAAAACTTTTAATTTTGGGTAATTCCCTCTACAATGGTACCTCCAAAATGAGTATTGCTTGTCGGATTTTAACCTTGTTAGTTTCCATACATTCTCAACATATAAAAAAATGGGTTGGAAGTGACATAATCCATATTTGTGTATTTAATGACTTTTTTTTAGGCCATTACATGGTCATTTGAGTTATCTTGAGTTGTAGTATGACTAAGTCCTATTGACTAAAATTTTGATGTTACAAGATACCCTTATTGATTTTGGATTAATTGATGTTTAGAGTATATTTAATATCTACAATTAACCTCTCTAGACACCTCTATTAAAACATTAAAAGGAAACTATGATTACATGAAAAAGTGGTGAAAATGTTGTTTCTCTCTCTTAAACCTTCTTTATATTTGCAATTAAAAAGAAAGATTACGTGAAGAAATTGAAAGTTCCCTTCTCTCTCTCTCAAATGAGGAACACAAATAAAATATGAATTTTTTGTTGGGGTTAACACACCGGTTGTACATATATATTAATCATATCTAAGCATAAAATCAATCAATACAGAAATAAACAACAATAAACAATACACAAGATTTAATGTGGTTCAGCCAGTGTGGGCTACGTCCACCAAGAAACATCTAATTTATTATCACAGAGGAATTACAATGAAGATTTGTAATCTTCCACACCTTCTTGGATGTCCTATAATTTCTTCTCTACACGTTTCTCTTTTTCTCTAAAAAGGAAACTTCTCTCTATTCTCAATTGAATTCTCTCTTCTAAAACACTATCTTTATACTTATATATACATCTACAATCTTAGGGCACTTTGGCTATGCAATTACAACCATTAGATTCACTTTACAACTAAAGATAGATCTAATTCCTGAAACTTAATTATAGTGGTCACGCACAGACAACCGATGTCGGTTAGCCTTAATTGATGTTAGTTCCTCCTTTCCTGACCAATACCGGTCCATGGGTGACCGACGACGGTTTGTCAACTGACATCAGTTATTATGTATTCCAATAAGTTTGCAAAAGCATGCCAGTGAAGCGATTAAGCTCCACAACTCAACAATCTCCCACTTGGAGATAAATTGTTGCATTGTACCATACAGTTGCATCCTTTGATCTTTTCCTTTGGCTTATTTCTCCCTCTTCAAGTCTCAAACTCAAAGACCAACAAAAGTGGAGTGTAGCTCCAACTTCTCCTTTTCCAATGACTTTGTTAGCATATTTGCAGGATTTTCCTTTGTATGAATTTTCTCCAACTTCAGTTGCCCATCCTCCAATACTTGTCATATGAAGTGATATCTCAATTGAATGTGTTTTGTTCTAGAATGGGACGCTGAGTTCTTTGCCAGATGAATCACTCTTTTACTATCACTGTATAATCTGTAATCCTCTTGCTCCTTTCCTAACTCTTCCATGAACCTACTCATCCATATCATCTCCTTGCTAGCTTCTGTAGTTGTAACATACTCATCCTTTGTAGTAGATAGGGCCACAACCTTATGAAATCTAGAAATACAGCTAACTTTCATGCCACCTACTGTGAAAACATATCCAGTGGTGCTCCTCATGCCATCCAAATCACCAGCCATGTCTAAATCCACATAGCCACGTAAATAAGTATCTGACCCTCTATATCATAACTACATGCCAGTTGTCCCTCTCAAATACCTGAGAATCCATTAGACTAATTTCCAATGCTCTTTATCTGGATTAGCCATAAATCTGCTCACAAGTCCCACTTCCTATGTAACATCTGGTTTGGTACAAACCATAGCATACATCAAGCTCCCAACTGCTGAAGCGTGCAGAACTCATGCTATGTACTCAACCTCCTCATGTGATGTAGGGAGCCGATCTTTGCTCAATTTGAAGTGTCCAACCATAGGTGTACTTAAAAGTTTTGAATTTTACAAATTAAACCTTCCCAACACCTTAGTGATATATTGCTCTTTAGATAAATACAACTTCATGTTCTTCCTATCTCTGTGAATTTGCATGCTAAGGAATCTCTTTGCAGTTCCCAAATCCTTCATTGCAAATGTGTGAGCTAACTTTTCTTTAAGCTCACCAATGTCCTGCATACTAGATCCTGCAATAAACATATCATCCACATACAATAACAAAAAAATATAACTCCCATTTCTAAGCATTTTGAAATAAACACAATGGTCAGATTCACATCTCAAATAACCATGCTCATGCATGAAACTATCAAACCTCACATATCATTGCCTTGGAGCTTTCTTGAGCTGATATAGGCTATTTTTAAATATGCACACAAGTTTCTCCTTACCCTTGACTTCATAGCCAAGCAGTTGATTCATATAAATCTCTTCCTCTAAATCACCATAAGAAATGTCATCTTGACATTAAGTTTCTCTAAATGAAAATCCTCTACTGCAACTAAACTCAATACAATATGAATAGAAGTCATCTCAACAACAGGAGAAAATATTTCACCAAATTCAATACCTACTTTCTATGTAAATCCCTTTTCTACAAGCCTTTCCTTGTATCTCTTCTATCCACCCTTTTCTTTCTTGATCTTGTAAACCCACTTGTTATGCAATGCTCTTTTACTTGCTGACAACTTAACCGAATTTTGTGTTTGGTTCTACTCTAAGGAGTTTGTCTCCTCATTCATGTCATGTTCCCAATACTTGTGGGCTTTATCATGCATTGCTTCTTCAAAGCTTTTTGGTTAACCACTATCAGTCAATAATAAATAAAACAAGGAAGGTGAAAATCTTTCTGGAGGTCTACTTACCCTTTGTGACATTCTCACTGAGATTTGGGGTGTCGGAGGCTCAATCTATTCATCCTGTAGATTTGTATCTACTTCTAATAGTGACCGATGTCAGTCACCTTTTACTGATGCCTGTTCAGTTAACCGATGTTGGTATGCCTCTTATGTAATCGATTCCGGTACAGGGGACCAATGTTGGTCATGGGGTAAACCGATACTAGTTACTGTGTAAACTTGTAGGTGTTAATTTTAAATCTGAGAGTTCATTTTCATCCACAAAATTCTCCACCGGTTCACCTTTGGGTACGAAAACTTAATCCCTGCACATTCTCTTTTCATTCCAATCAATGTCACGACTCCTAATTATCTTATAACCTTCTAAATCCCAAAATTGGAATCCAAAATCACCAGATCCATAACCAATGAAAGTACACATTTTGGATTTAGAATCTAATTTCTTTCTATTTTTCCTTATCAATATGTACAAAAGATCTTCTAAGACAAATACTCTAAAAAAAGAATCATCTAACTCTTATCCAGTCTAAAATTATTCTAGTATTCCACCATTCAACACACTTTAAGGTCCGTGGTTAATCAAATAAACTATTGTGTCTACTTCTTCTGCCCAAAACTGTAAGGGAAATACAACATGTATCCTCATGCTTCTAGTACACCTTTCAATGATTTTCTTGTTCATTCTCTCTGCAACACCATTCTCCTGTGGTGTTATAGGAACTGTCCTTGCTTTGTGTATTCCATTTACTAAACAATAAACATTGAAAGCCTTGTTGCAGTACTCACCACTGTTGTCATAGTCTAAGGAACTTTAAATTTGATTTCGATTCACTTTCAGCAAGGGCTCTCCATATTTTAAAAATTTCAAAAACATCAGATTTATGATTAATATAATAAACACATACCTTTCTTATGGCATCATCAATGAAAGTAACATAAGTATTTGGGATCCTCCATAAGAAGCTATAAAAGGGTTGGTCCCCACACATCTGAGTGCGCAAGCTCCAATTTATGATTCATGTTTGTTTCCCCAAATTTGATATATCTCCCTCTCTTTTGCTTTCCAAAAATACAATACTCACATAAATCAAGATATACACATTTCAGATATGATAACTTACCATTTTACCTTTAATATTTTCATTTCCTTTTTCACGCATATGGCCTAGTAGATTGTGCCACATGCTTTTATCTAAATCTCAAGTAGATAGAATAGAAAAGGAATCAATAATACATGTAGACAAATACAATGATACTACCTTCTTTCCTCTTGCTACAACAAGATATCCCTCGGTAACTTTGTGAGATTCGGCAGTGAGCGTAACCATGCAACCAGTTTCACACAATTGTCATGGATAAATTAGATTTATTTTAAGGCTTGGATCATGTCTCACATCTTTCAATATCCATGTATAAGGGCTTCTTTCCATGGTTCATCATCTCCTAAATAAACATGCCTGAAATTACCCTAGACATAATTTCTGAAATAGCCCTTATTAGGGGTTGCATGGAAAGAAGCTCCTGAATCTAAAACCCATGACTCAATTTTATTATCCAATGAGAGAATTAGGGCATCTTGCATTACCTCTTTTGCAACAACATTTTCCTCTTTACCTTTCTCTGGTACATTCTCTTTGTTTTCCTTGAACCACCAATCCTTCTTTGCATGACCTTTCTTTCCACAATTCCAGCAGATTATACCTCTGCCTATGGATTTAAATCTACCATTCTTAGACTTTTATTTCCCATTATTCTTGCTCTTGGATCTCTCCTTCTTCCTTCCCTACTTTCTACATTCAAAGCATTCCCAGATGATGATTCTCCTATAATTTTCCTGCGTATTTATTCATTTAGGATTATACTAACCACATCATCAAACTTTGAAACATTAGTAACAAACATTGTATTACTAATAGTCATTATCAAGTTATCCCAACTATCTGGAAAAGAGCATAATAATAAAATTGCTTTCACTTCATCCTCAAATGGAATACTAACTGATTTTAATTGATTTACAATAGACCGGAAATCATTTAAATGACTTGATGCAGATCCACCTTCTTGCATATTTAAATTAAACAATTTTTTCATCAAATAAACTTTATTTGAAGCACTAGGTTTTTCATATAGATTTTCTAAAGATTTCATTAACTCTACTGTAGATTTTGCTTCAGTGATATTCAAAGCCACAGATGTTGTCAAGCTCAATCTTATAGATCCCAGAGCCTTTCTATGAAGAATTTTCCATTCTTCATCAGTCATGTTTGCAGGTCTTGCCTTCTCATCCAACGGTAAGTATAAATCTTTTTGATACAGATAATCCTCCACCTACATCTTCCAAAATAGATAGTCACGACCATCAAAATTATCTACTCTAAATTTGCCTTCTTCTCCCATTGCTTTTCTCCAACTCAATTAGAAATCACTCTGTGAGTAAATCTCTCAACACACACAACCCTCGAACCAAAATTCTTTGATACTAGTTGTTGGGGTTAGCACACCAGTTGTATAGATATATTAATCAGATCTAAGCATAAAATCAATCAATACTGAAATAAACAAGAAGAAATAATACACAAGATTTTACGTGGTTCACCTAGTGTGGGAAACCTCCACCAAGAAATAGTATATTTATTATCACAGAAGAAATACAATCAATATTTGTAATCTTCCAAACTTTCTTGGATGTCCTATACTTTCTTCTCTACAAATTTCTCTTTTCTCCCAAAAGGAAATTTTTCTCTAATCTCAATTGAATTCTCCCTTCTAAACCCCTGGCTTTATGCTTATATATGCATCTATAAGCTTATGACACTTTATCTATGCAATTACAACCATTAGATTCACTTTATGACTAAAGATAGATCTAATTCCCGCAACTTAATTATAATAGTCACGTACATAGGAAACCTGATGTTAGTTAGCCTTAACCGATGCCAGTTATCCCTAACTGATATTGGTTCCTCCTTACCTAACCGATACCGGTCCATGGGTGACCGATGATGGTTCGTCAACCGACACCGGTTACTATGTATTCTAACAAGTTTGCAAAAGCATGCCAGTGAAGTAGTTAAGCTCCACAACTCAACATTTTTTTGGAAATGAATTATGGAATTTTCTCTCTCTATAACTCATAAATATAAGGGAAATGTGAGACTTGTGAAAATAACAAACTCTCTCTCTCTCCATTCCTTCTTACTTGAACGTGTGTTGTCACCCTCAAAATCCCCCTCATTTTTTTTCGAGTCAAGCTTTCGAGAATTTTGAGTTGGTGCCTTTGAGAGATGTTTGAGCAGAGTGAGAAGTTTGGAGAGAGAAAAAATTCATGCTTTGAAGAAATTGGTGCTCATTTGCAATTTCGCCCTATTAAAATCTTGTAGTCTGCATGTTTTGATAAAAAAATTGTCTTCCCGTCTGGATGCTTGAAAATTGTTTACTTCATTCGAATGAAATTGTCAAATCCTTTATCTATGGCCATGGATCGCATTGAGCCTAGTATTGTTTACAGTTCTTCTTTCCACGAGGAGCAATTTTTTATTTAGGCGTAAATCGTGGAGTTTTCCCTCTCTGTATTTTTCCATAGTTGTGAATGGCGGGCATATCTTCCCTGTCAATTTCTTTTCCGGCATCGACAAGTATATGGACCTCTTTAATTGGACATGGTGTGTCAGATTATTTTGTAAATTTATCATTTTTTGTTATTTTTGCAAAAGTGTCAAATTGGCTTTGTGGCCTTGAAGGATCTTGATTGGCCTGAATCGGCTAATTATAGAAGGACCGTGGAAGGTGCCACATGTCTCTTTGGTGCACTTTTGGTATGGTGCACAAAAGTGAGGACTCCAAACATGTGCCAACTCTCCACGTGCCTCATCGGCGCAACTTCAAAGACGTAGTCCAAAGATAGACCCTGAACTAGCACCAGCCCTCCACGTGTCAAGGGTCTAACAAAAGTCAAATGGGTAGTAGGCCGTAATCGGCTAAGTATAAAAGAACCGGCGGAAGTCTCCACATGTCTCAACGGCACACCTTCAAGGGTCGAAGCCAAAGGCGGTCCCCCAAATGAGCGCCAACTTTCGATGTGATCTGTAAACTCTTCAACTTTGGAATTATCCATAGTATCACAATTAATCATTACTATTCTACTTTCTATTAGAAAATAATAGAGATAGCTAGTGAATGAATTATACTTGCACTTAGAATCAACAATTTGCAGAAAGGGAAAGAATATAGACTCATACACCAACAATTTTATCCTAGAAAACCTCTAGAGGAGGAAAAACCAGTTGGGAAGGGCAATCGCTCTTTCTTCCCACTTTTATTGGCCAATTCAATAATAAGTATAGAAATTACAATTAGTATGAAAGAGAAGTAGATAATATCTCACACTTCCTCCCAGTTACTTGCTTACTCTGACTCAATTACTCCTTGCTTCTACAAATCACAATTCCAACACTAAGAGCTTCTTACTCACTTGCTTCATGCTTCGATGCATTTGTTCTCTTTCATAACATGCATTTATAGCGTTTCTCATGTTCTTTGTGCACTAGAGAATGGGAAAGGTCATGTAGAAGAAGAGACATGGACGCCCTTTGGAATTTTGGGACTATTCGCGTCATATTTTATTTTTCTGTCTGTAAGATCCAAGACCGCCACTCGATGCAAACTGGCAGTCCCAGGACCGCCACCCTAGTGGAGTGGTGGTTCTGTAACCGCCGACCTACACAGGGCGGCGGTCTTATCACTAAACAGACAGAACCTTTGTATCATTTTTTTTCTTTTTTGTGTTGGCTTATTTGATAAAGTAGAGTCATTTTGGATCTCTAAGGATCACCATGTGTCCCAGTTCTGGAAAAGGGATAGAGCCGGCTGTTTAATCGACTAAGTATAAGAGGGTCGGAGGAATCCTCCATGTGCCTCATCGGCGTAATTTTAGAATCGAGACCCAAGGGACATACCCCAAATGAGCGCCTGCCCTCCACTTGGTCAGAGCCTCAAAAAGTTGAATTGGTCATTGAAAGGTCTAAGGCCAGCGAAAAGAACCACGTGTCAGCTCGGCGTAACTTTAGAGGTAAAATACAAAGCGAGTCCCCAAACAAGTGCGAAGCTTCCATGTTTCCAAAACCCAATATAGTCACTCTTAAATAAGTAGAAGGCACCCAGCCAAAAAAAATGGAGAAAGATGAGCGGGCCCAAATCGATTAAGTATAAAAGGATTGACAGATGACGCCACATGTCTCATCGGTGCAAATTCAAAAGGCACAGCCCAAAGGCAGACCCCAAACTTGCGCTAGCCCTCCACGTGTCCAAGGTTCGGAAAAGGGACAGAGTCAGCCGTTGAATCGGCTAAGGAAATGAGAACCAACAGAAAGTCCCACGTGTCTCTCCAGTGCTCTTTCATGGGGTGAATCCAAACAGAGTCTCCAAATGAGCGGGAAGCCTCCACATGTCCCAGGTCAGACATAAAGCCTTCACCAAATAGAGGGACTTTGTCAAAACACAAGAATACAGAATAGGCCCACAAAGGGACACATGGCCTAGGTCAAAGCGGGAAGGCGAATCGTCGGAGCCTTTTGGGAATTTTGGCTTTATTACCAAAAGGAGTAAAGTTACAAAATGAACTACAGCCCCACTCATGCCAAGGGATAAAGTCAAATGTTGAACCTGCATCAAAAGTCAAAGTGGAGAGGCGGGTTGTCAGGACACTTTGAGATTTTGAGCCTTGTTTCCATAAAAGGCATAAAGTGATAAAGTGAACCGCGACCCCGCTCATGCAAAGGGAAAAAGTCAAATGTTGAGCTTGCATCAAAAGTTAAAATGGGGAAGCAGGCCGTCGGAGAGCTTTGAGATCTCAAGCCCGCGTTGAAAAGTCAAAATGAGAAGGCAGACCGTTAGAGAACTTTGAGATTTTGAGCCTTATTTCCAAAAGAAGTAAAATTATAAAGTGAGTCGTGACTCTGTTACCACTTAAGCAAAGCCACATGTTAGACCTATATCGAAAGTGAAGTTGCGGGCTTGTGGGGCTGCGGGGAACTTTTTCACTTTTGTATCTTTTGCGCTAAAGGTGTAATTTCAATTTCGAACCCACGGATCCATTTTGCAAAAATTGCATTTTCGCCATTTTTGTACATATTTGATTCAAATATTCAAATGAGCATAACTTTTGCTCCAATAACTCGAAATTTGACAAATTTTATACTATTGGAAAGATCTTGGTCTCCTCTATGCCATGGAAGCATAAAATATTGTTTTCAGTAGGATTTGATGGTTGGAAATCTAGAAAACATCTTTCAAGCCATTAATACAAGATTTGATTGCTTTAACTACCTAGATCTGATCCGATCTTCCATACTTCCTTCTCCAACACACCAAACAGACATGGAGAACTGACTGGATATCATGATTTGGGTGAAAATATGGAAAACATATTTTGTTCCATTAATATGTGATCGGAATGCTTCAACTAGATCAAATTTGATCTGATCTTCCATCCTTCCTTCTTCAGCACACCAAAGACATGTAGAACCATATTTGACAGATTGTAGGTAGATTTGTAGGGGCATTGATGGCTGGTGGTTGAGCTTCCAAATCAGATTTCTTTCTTTCTCTTCTTATCCTCTCTTCACTTCATCTATAAATGTAATAGCTTGGCTCATTGCATATGTTGGACTCAGATACTTTTGAAGTATAATTATAGTCGAAAGTAAATCAATACAGAAGGATTTTCCCCTTTTCTCTATCTTCCTCTATTGTCCCATCTTGCTTACCTGAAATTCGTGGATCATTCATCTTCTGTGATAAGAAACGTTGTGTTCTTATTGATATGACTTCTCAAACTTTGTGTCTGTGGAATGATCTCTTATGTTATGAATGTGAATGATTTTGTTATGTATCACTCTTGCTCAGTACGTATAGGGTTATACTCTGCTATCTATATTTCCTGTGAGTACTGTTATATTCTACTCTTTCCTTTCTTCAATTCTTCCATTTGTTTGTTTTGATAATCTATTTTGGTATAAAAGCATTTCAATATGTCAGAGGTCCAGCCTTAAGATGAAAGTTGTACATTTGTATATAAGTTTTGTTGCTTGCTTTCAATAAGGGAATCTCTCCCATAAAGAGGAGGGACTTGTTGTCCCCTGACTGTAGTTTTGATTAAAGTACCATTTTAAAACCCAACAACGTGTAAGATGACTGTGAATATTTTAGGAAGGGAAAGTTTAAAATGTATGTTTTATAGTTATATAAGAAAAGGTTAATCCATGCCAACTTTTTGTTGACCCACGTTATTGATAAGATGCATGTGTTATGATATAAACAAATATGATTGAGGTCATTTAAGTCTTGTAGTTGCGTTCAAATGTAATTTATATTTTTTTATTGGAAAACTAAAATTGTATTGTTATTGTTATAATTTGAGTAGTGGTACCTCAACATTCTTGATAAGAAAATGATTTTTTTAATATTGTGCATTTACATGAGTGTGTCAGATTTAGTAGAATCAATTATTTTTTGAGTATTTTGTAATTTCAACTATTAAATTGTGAAGAGGTATATTCAGTTGCGTACGTAGGTATTGAAACATTGAGTTAATATGTAATTGAACTAATTCATTTAAAACTTAGCTTGAAGTGTTTCTCTTTGGTTAATACTAATTATAATCTAAGTTCTAAACACTACATTAATTAAAACACTCATGACTTGTGTAAAGGATAATTCAATGTTGTGTAAGAAGATATCAAAGGTGAAACTTGCCTCTCAATGTGCTTAATACTCTGCTTGGTATGAGTAACTAATATGTAGATCACATCTAAAAATATGAGTAATCTCTAGAGAAATGGACCATGCATATGTGACACTCCTATAATATTAACTCGATAAGCCCTTACTTAGACATCATATCTCTTGAAATTCTTGTTAAGCTTACTTTAATTTAATGTGAATGAGAACCCTTTAGACTTGGTAGTCATTTGCTAACACAAATCTAGTGTGGAAAACACACATGTAACATGATGAATGGAAGAATGTACTTTGGAATGAGAATAATTTTGAAAATTTTATCGCCATGCTATTATGGTTGAAGTGTAGTAGGATGGTAAGACCCCAAATCACATGATAAATCATTACTTGTTCTCCCACTCCCTATATATCATTTTACATATGTAATATGGGACTTTAAATTCTCCACAATGAACCCTCCATCCTAGTTTAACTTATACAACATGAGATGACACCATTGCTTATCCTATGTAACCATGTGGAGAGGGTCATAACTAGGCGACCCTTCACTAGTGTCTACACTTGCTAGGACTTAAAATCAGGCACCGTCTTTGCATAAAATACTTATAATTAAGTTGGAATGCAACATGTTTTGTAAAATTTTCCTTGAATTCAAAGTGGGAATACCTCCTTATAAAACTCATATAAAAATGTAGATTGTTATATAACAAAGGATTTAGGAGCCAATTGTAATTTGTAATTGAAAATTCCCCTATTTAAAATTATTGGTAAACCTTTGGATTCCTTAAAAAAGTGAGGTGTTTCCTCAAGAGAAACATGTTAAACTGGAAATATAATTTTAACTTGAAAATGAGTTTTTTATGCCTCTTTCTGTACTTCCAATGTCCCACAAAACAAAAGTCGTAATAAGTAATTAGATCACACTTAGTGTGTAAACGAATTTTTAATCTAAGTAGTGGATAAAGTCCTTCCTTCTCGCACACTCTTAATTGGGTTAACAATTGTGTTTTAAATTGCTCCTTCAGGCAAACATTGAATTTAAATTATAGTCATGAAGCTTGCATATAAGTGTTAATGTATGTGTGGGGCTAAAAACACATAATTGTTTAGTTGACGGAAAAGGGCTTGTTACTTGAAGTAAGCAATAAGGATTTGTGTGTTGTTACAGTAGAGGAACCAAGGGAAAATGTGGCTTATGTTAGTGGAGTGAAAAGGGGTGGTTCAAGTGGAGGGAAAAAGGTGTGTTATTGTGTGTATTATATCAGAGGAACCAAAGACTAGCCATGATTCCTTTTTGGAGGGAAAATGGGTAGTATATATAATGGTATATCCCTTTGCAAGACTTATTAATACGTTGATGAAATGTGTTTTTTTTATATTTAGTGTAGTCTATATTCCTTCTCCCTTTCATGTTCTAGCTGAAATTTGATTTATTATGTGAGTGTGTTTTTGGAGTGAAAATAAATCAGTTGTGTTGTTGCGTACTAATTGTTGGGTATGCATGTACTTGTGATTGTAAAAAAATTACCTCAAAATTTAGTTATGTTTTTGGTTCGTAATTTGGGGCGTTACAAAATATCTATCTTTGGTGAAAAATAATACTTGATAGCTTATATATATTTCATGAGGGAAGAAATATATTGGTTACACATGTATTTTCAAAATAAAATACAAATTAGATAGTAGTATTAACAAGCACAAGGCAAGGCTTGAGGTAAAAGGGCATGCTGAAAAACTCATTGACTATGAAAATACATTTTCCCTATGGCCAAGATCAAGGCTATTAAAATGATATTTTCTATGGTTGCACAATTCGGTTGGAAATTCCACTAAAAGTACATAAAAAGTGCCTTTATTGATGGAAATCTACAAGAAGAACTCTACTTGAATCAACCACAAGGTTTTGTCACATCTGGAAAAGAAAAAAGGCGTGAAGGATCATAAAATATCTGTATGGTCTCAAACATTCTCCTCAAGCCCAATATATAAATATTGATGAGCATATAATTGAACATGAATTATAGAGGAGTCCTTGTGATCCAAATATCTATCTCAAACACCAAGGAAGGGGGAGATTATAATTGTGGTTGTCTATGTCAGTGATCTAGTCATCACTAGAAGTACAGTGAATACCATCAATGTAACAAAAAAGATCTTAAACGATCATTCGACGTGATAGACATCAGGCTAATACAATATTATCTTGAATTGAAAGAATGGAAAAAGAAACACCTCATTATTGTGTCTTAAATGAAATATGACAAATATAATGTTTAAGAAGTTTCATATGATGGATAGTAAACCATTTACAACACCCATATAGGCAAAGATTTGGTTGTCTTGCGCAAATCTGTCACCATAAGTAAATGTAACTCTCTATTGACAGTTGATTAGGAGTCTCATTTACTTGACATATACTAGGATAGACATCAACCATGTTATCATCTATTTCTCACTATTAATGCAAGAGCCAAAAATCTATCATTATAAAGTAACAAAGTGGATATTGGGATACATACGATGAACCATGGATTTTGGCCTAAAATAAAATAAAAATGATCAATTTTTCTTGACAATGTATTTATACTTAGATTGTGCAAGAAATTTTGATAATCTTAATTGCACATTTGGTTGTGTGTTCTCTTTAAAATTTGGTCCAATATCATGAAGGAATAAGAAATAAAACTTTTTTTATCTCTATCTTCCATTGAAGAAAAATATTGTGTTGTATGAGGAGCTATGTGCGAAACGATATGGGTAGATCACATAACAACAAACTATCATGTATATTGACAATGAAGGTATTATCAAACTTACACTTAATCTAGTGTCTCATAAATGCACAAATCACATCGAGATACATGTTCATTTCATACACAAACATGTTCTACAACACAACATCCAATTCCAATTTTTCTTAACACATGAACAACATGTAGATGTCTTATTCAAGTTAATTACAAGGGGAAAATGTGATGCATTCAAGGAATCTCTCTCTCGTTCACTTGAGACTATGGTGTACTGAGGGGGGAACATTAGGAACAACCCAGGTAGAAATAATTCACCATATGTAATGAAGTGATGTATGTTATACTTGTGTCAATTTGATTAGTCCTAATTGTTTGATTAGTTTGTTAGAATAAGCCAAATCTTCTATTTGTTAATTTTTTAATCCTATCATTTTACTTTGGGGATGTTATACCTAATTTTTATGTGTTATTTATATCTTCTTGGAGCTTGTTTAGGCTATCCATTACCTACAAGTATTACATCCATTTCTCATGTTTGTAATGATCAAATTTTATAGTAATGAAATTACTATTGAGATTATTATTAAACGTAAATTTACTAATCAACATACTTAACCACCAAAATCTTTACTTGATGACGAGGTTAATGGGATTATTTATTCGAGGACTTGTGTAAACTAGCTTAATAGAAATTTCTACTAATATTTCAGTGATTTTATGATTTCATTTTTTATCATTACATGAATTGCATCTTGTATCAGATTGTCCTTATCCATCAAAAAGTTATGGAAATGACATGAGAAATAGTCTTGTAGATCTCTTGATTTGACTTAGAGGTTGAAATGCTATGACCAAAATCGTTGAGACATGCAAGAGACACAACCTTGATAGCATTGATTCATGACCAAGAGGTGACTCAATAAACAACAGTCTAAATGTAGATTTACATGTGTTATATGTGCATGTAGAAGCTATTTAGAGATATACAATGAATTGAGAGAGAGAGAACTATAAAAAAAGTATTTATTTATTAGTGCATCTTGTACACAACATACTCTTCAAAAGTGTGTATGGTTGTTTATGTTCTACTTCTATTTCTATTTGAATTTATATATGCGTATACATATACATATTGCAGTGTTGCAAAGGTGGAAAGAGCCATTATAGAAGTTGAATGGTTTTGACACTTCATGTGTGACAGTTTACCTTTTGCCTATTATATGGCTTTTAAAATATGTACGGTATTAGAGAGATGCCTATACATAATGAGAGTGTTGGAGAGTGCCGCATGTCATGAAATAAAGTTGTACTGCACAGTGTCACTAAGATTATATTGTTGACATCTCACGATACCTCACATTGTGGTTTGTCACAAAGGTGTGTGGGGTCTTACTAAAATCAATCATGTCTTCCCTAAAAGGTTTGGTGTGCATTTAGGTTGATATTCGTTTAGTTTATATAGATTGTGTTAAGCCATTATAGGGGTGTGTAACATCTATTGGATATGGTTGGATATATAATGTCAATGCTAGAGTGTGTGTGACACCTACTGGAGATGGATAGATGGAATCGCAGGTACCACAAGCCTAGTTATGGGGTTTTGGAGTACTATAGTCCATTGAGCACAAACTACATATTACTATTACTAGAGTGTGTGTAAATTGGCACTCGATTAATGGTCTTGGAAGTGTCATCAACCTATGGATGAGGTTTTGGAGCACTATAGTCCATTAAAGCGGAGCCACAAAATATGAAGATAGTTTTGGTAGTAGTGCAAGAACCATGTTTTTGGTGAATTCTTTTGGCTTATGAAAAGTAATAAATATGTAAACATTGATTTGATTATTTTTGTAAGATGATTTATTTTTCGGGCATTAAAGTAAACTAGTGAAAAACAAAGCTTTCTCAATATCTGTTAAGGCCCTCGTTTATGTACAATATTGAAAACAACACACCAAATATAAGTACAACACAGTGTTTTATCTAAACAATTAATTATAATGCAAATGTTTACTATATACGAATCTTTTTATGCAAGATTGATTGGTTGATGAAATAATAACTACTTTAAATTTGGGTAAACTAGAATAAATGGTCAACAAGAAAGAACCCACAATCTATAGGAGATATAAAATAAGTTTTAGAAGGTCCCAACCCCATAACAATACACTTATATATATGCCCCCCAAAAACATGCATTCACAGTTTTGTGGGACCATGAGAAACATAGAAAGGAAGGGGAAGAGAGAGGAAGAGGGGAGAGAGACTAAAGAAACAAAGGAGAAATTATGGAAAATAACCACAAACCTAGGATAAATTAGTTAATAAAAACGTAATTTGGACCGATAAACAATAAAGACACAAGTATCATAGAATAATATAACTTTAGGACTAATAAGTACACTTGTATCAAAAATAGGTGTCTACACAATGAAAGTAGCATATCAGGAACACATGGAAGTAAAATCGTTGAACAAATTGCTACATGCTGACACCACAAACTCAACCCAACAACACTAGATTTTTCTAAAATTCTTCTTCTAAAACCCTGACCATTCACACTTTGCCATAACACGTGTTATCATATTATAAGTACATACTCTCTATATCTGCCTCTCTCACACACATCACTGATAAAATTAGGGTTCCTATTAACTTGCCCCTATCCTCCACCACCTTTTACTTTTTGCTTTCCACACTCTTATAGAATATTGTTTAATTATCTTATCATAAATAATATGAATTAATAGGGTTAAAACCATTAATCTATAATTGCATTAATTTATTTTTTCACAAATTATTTTGTAGGAGTTTATAATTTTGAAAATAATTGTTTAAGTAAAATCTCATAAAACTTATTTAACAAATATAATAGAATAATTTTATTTTTTATCTATTTAAATTTGTTATATTAAAATCCAATATAGGTGCCTCGAGAGTGATACCTCTCAACATCTTTTACATAGATTTATCTAAGATAGATCTGCCTTGGCCACCACTTTAGGTGGTCTAGGTCACGAATTTAATTCTTGTGGTTAATTCTGAGTTAGAGCCTCACAACACTGAGATGCTAGATTAGTCTCAATTTCCTTTGGTTAATCAAAACAAGATATAATGTTTATGGTGGATCAAAATATAAGTGTGTAATATGACATGTCAAAGGTAGAATTGAATACCATGACAATATTTTTTTCTTCATCTACATAAAGTAGGGAATAAGACCTCAAAGTTTGCAACAAATTAAGAGTTAATTAAATATATTTTCAAATCTTTTTGGGTAACAAATATGCAAGTTGGAATATTAAGACATGAGAAACTCACTACAAGAAATAATGCAAGACAGTGATTGGTTTAAAGCATGAAGTTAAAATAACTAGTTCAAAATGAACTAAAGTAAAACTATGAAAAGTCTAAAACTAACAAAATATTTATAGTATCTACAATTTATAAACTGTAAAAAAAATATTATTTGTGGTAGGATTTTTATTTGTGGATGTGTTTAAGTAGAAAAAATAATTGTTATTTGGAGGAAGGAATGATGAATGTAATCCACCTCTGTGAACTTCTCACCCTTCGACCCTTTTTCTTCTTAAAAATTATCTTTTTTTTTTTTGTTTTTGATTCCTGTGTACCAATCTAGGGGGCCAAAAACTGGACACAAAAGTGAAAATGAACAAAATGCATATGCATTTTGTAATAATGCGATTGTGTAATGTTTTCTTAGGTTTGGTAACTCACAAATCTCAAACATGTATGCATTATATAAAATTATAAATAAAAAAAATCCCTAGCCCCCTTTATTTTGATTTCCCCAAGCGCGAGTTTGAGATCAAAACCTTGCACTCATGTTTTATATTTAGTTAGATCTAGCTCCCACGATCATCTGAGAATCGCCGTGAAGATCAGAATCGGTAATGGCATCACGAAGAAGAGGTAGAAAAAATGATTTATCTAAATTACATTGAAATTTTGTAATTATATAGTAGAATTTGAATTGAATACATTTTTTTAAGTGTTTACAGTTCCACCTTAACCATAGCCAAACCCTGTAATTTCTATGAACCCTCCTAGCCCTCCTACAGTTGTTGAACATCCCCCGGGTAGTTAGGAGGATTTAGTAGCCAATATAGTGAGAAAATTATATAGAAATTGAGGAGTTAATTAAAAGAATGAGGGATTCCCATTCTATAAAACCCCACTCATGACTCACTTGTCAAACACATTTGAGGAAATATTGACTTATGTATGATGTCGACAATGAAGTCAAATTAATCATTGGAAATCTTATAGAGAGCATTTTAGGGCATATATACTGCCAAAAAATCATCATATGAAAATGTAAAAGAAAAAAAAATTACAAATACCGTCATATGTGCATTATTCACTGACCCCTAAACTAATTTTCATATTCCGTATGCCATGCAAATATGGTTTCTCAATTCACTTGGTGTAATAATGATCCAAAAAAAGAAAAAAATTTGGGATCGATGGTGGATCATGTTTTATATTTCCACCCTGTAATAACAACGAGGTTCCACTGTACTTTTTAAGAAAACTCTATTGTAATTTTATTCTCAATGATATCCCAAATTATTTTTAATTTCTGTGAGTTTCCAAGGCCAAGGAAAATAGCTCATGCACAAGATCGAATCAGGTGCACAACATGAAACTATTTAGCATGGTATATTCCCCTTACAAAACCGCCCTTATCATGAGACTATCCCTCTAGCAGTGAAGGAGACAATAGAGATTGATACAATACATGTGCTTTATGTGCTATCTCTGATAACCTTATCTAACATATGAGGGATATTTCTTGTATCTAGATGTTCATGGAGGTAGATAGAGTATTCCCTCCAGGTAGTACTATCATGAGGCCACATATTTACACATCATGTGGTAGCATATGCTTGGGATCTTGATGAGGATGATACGTTCATGAATACACTAGTGTTGGTGGAGTTTCCGTTGGTGGTACACATGATAATGTGGCTATGTTATGACACCTTTATGAGTGATAGATTTGGATTCCAGACATCCATGACACCTTCACATGTATTTTTATTTTTTATTACATGTTACAAAAATATATGAGTACTTGATTTACTTATATATGTTAAAATTTAAGATAATTATTTTTGAACTTGGTCAAATTTATTAACTTACACCTACATATTATGTACATGTATGAATTAATATTACAAAACCCGAGAGGGACGTCGTCATCCCCGAACATAGGTTGTGATCACCATGCCTATGCATACATTCACAAAGGTAATTTAGAATGTTAATAGTGTAAAATTTTCACATACGAAAATATATATAACTTTTGAACTCAAATATATGCATATATATGTATGTTTCTTGTATATATATTATATATGCTCAACTAACTTGACATGAAATATTTTTTATAAAGTTGATGACCTCACTAGACACACCACCATCTTTGCGAGGAGTAGAGAAAGGTTTTTTCACTGTGATTTCATCTATGCAACAACTCACTGAGGTATAAAATTTATGTATTTTTGTTAAATAGCTTGTGTAATTCATATTATGTTAAATTATTTTAATAATTTCCTTCAATGTAACATCATGTATATAATCAACATGAATGCATTGTGTATACGCAAGAGTTTTACCTGCGATAGGTAGAAGACCTGTTCATATGATTCATAGGTGTAGCACATGGTAAAAAAATAATTGTACATTGATAAAATTAGTTAAAATATTGTCATTACACATATATGTACTTAGTTGGCATAAATGTTTAGATTTTCATTCAAAAATCTTATTATTAGTATAGTTCTATAAGATAACTTTCATGTTTTATTTTGTAATCTTATGTGTATGTAGGGTTCAACCCCTTTCATTTTTACTTCGAGGGCACACAATCCTTGATATCATCATTTTGATACCCTCTTTCATGATCCAGTAGCTCTCGGTGACTCATATGAGCATGAGATGCAGATTCAACATGACCAAGAGATTGCGGTAAGTGCACGTAAATGTAAATAGTTTCATTAGCATGGTCTTATACATGTTGAAAACTTATATATTAAGTTTTGACCAAAAAATTGTTTGGTATTTACAAATTCAACTACAAGCGAGTTTAGAGTGGAAGAGGACTCATAGTCATGGCCAAGTATGGGGATCCGAAGTCATCCCATATATCTCCATCTATGTCTAAGGGAGGGACTTCTTCAAGCAAGGCTAAGAGAGGGATAGATTTTTATTATTATGATATATATATATATATATATATATGTGTGTATATATATATATGTGTGTGTGTTTGTTTGTGTCTTATGACATTTTTTTGTATGCCTATGTGCATGACATTGTATGCACATTTGACATTATATGTACGCCTATATGGCATTCACTTGATATTATATGACCTATTCTTGCATTTTTTTATATTTATTGTGCACGTTAATACTATTTGGAACTCGATATTTTTATACGATACCTTAAATTTATGAGATTATTTTGTATGAAACTAATATGATTTGCACTTGATAATATAAGACGTTATGGATTATTTTTTCATTTATTGGTGTTGTATACTAGCGTTTTCAATGTATAATATGCATGAAACTTTGGAAATCAATATTTATATAACATGTATATAAAGAGTTATCTAATCTGAGTAATTATTCATTCAATTTATCAATGTGTATATGTGTATTTACCTTGTGCTTACTTGTGCTTCTTCTGGTCTCAAAATACGTGTTCCTATCTATCATACACTTACTACATTCTTTAATGCTTCTTAGTATTATAACCTCTTTAAAAATGGATAAAATTATTAGGATCTAAAAGATACCAAAAAGTTGTTGTTCATCTTAGCCAATTAGCCCTCCTCAATGTAAATCTCCAAGTTTAAAACCTAAGGTGCTCAACCAAAAAGAATTAGATTCCAAGAAACTCCTTTATCTCATTCTTGCTTTTCACCATCACTTTTCTCAATTCTTTTCTACTCTCTTAATCACTAAACCTCATTTTTGGGTTTTAGCTAGGGTTTTCAATGTAAAATTTTGGTTGGATTATTGTATATATAAACTCTACATGCACCTTGATAATACCAATTTTAGTCTTGTACAAAACAAATTTAAATCAACTTCCCATCCTTTTTTCATCATTCAAGCCACTTCTCATATTCTCATCATATCTGGGATATGTTTTATGTTCTTAGAATTTCACTATTCCTATACTCTATACTCCTGTCCAAGTTTATGACTCTTTCTTAACTACAATTCATGTCATCTTCATTCTTCTATACAAAAGGTTATTTGGATCTTATTTACTTCATATACCTAACTCATTCTTTTGAATCTCTTGAGGATCTTACTTAAGTATTCACCTACAGTCTTGCCTACTTTGTTACACTTCTCTTGATCTTGATCTAGGTTCTCTTAGACACTCCACACTCAACCCCATTGATATCACTCTCACTCTTTTCTCCCAAACCACTCATCCATCCTTATTCTTTTCACTTACTTCCAACTCCTTTCCTTATGGCTCTAAAGGAAACTATCTCAGAGCTCATAGTTAGGACTATATCATCTTATAGGTATGACATCTTATAGGTAACCTCTTTAGGGCCTCATCAACTAGTATGCCATCTTAAAGGTAACCTCCTCCTTTGATCCCACTCTCATTAAGAAACAATATAAAAAACTAGCCTTGTTATTGCATCCTGATAAAAACAAGTTCCTTGGAGCCGAGGAGGCATTTTAAAAAGGTATGGGACAAGCATGGGGAGTTCTCTCCGATAATACCAGAAAGGCTCATGAAACGATTTAGAAACAAGGGAATAGTCCCACCTGAACAAAATTAGACCCTAAGACCATTGGAAATTTGCACGATCTTGCAAAAATGAATAATTCATTGTGCAAGTGACAATCCAATTCTGAAATATATTTGAAGGAGAAGGAATGTATCATCATATCCAACAAAAATTCAGAACAAGAACCATATTACCCTAATATAATTTCTTGGTTTTAGATACAAGACCAGGACTAGGACTATCCGTGCTATTTCATCATGATCCAAAGGCCTTCATTGTTAGGACAACCCAATGCACAAAATAGATGCATTTTGAAGCCAGTGTAAATGGTAGATGTCACACAAGCATACAGACTTCAGTACAACAGATCATGGATACCAAAATGACTATGTCATTTTTTCTACAGCTTGTGATTTATATTTGGAGGTGAGAGAATTATGAATGCTGGAATAATAAGTCCAGTGGTATTCCTGAACATAAATGGATAACAAGAAAATTTGATCATTTGCTTCTGATTCACTACTTCTTGAAGGCGTACATCCATTTCAGATGCAAGTTGTCGTGAGACGAAACAAATTTTCAACTTCGAAGGGTGACTAAGAATCTTGATATGAACACAACCTAGAGATGTATATGGGATCCTAGTAGATTTGAATAGGGATTTACAATATCCTGTTAAATTTTATTTTCTCAAGATGCATTACTCCCTATTGTTTGAAAATGTTTCTCTAGATGCAACGACAGTGTGATTGTCAAACACTCAATGATTCCTGAATGTCCAATCCTAGCCACATGACCCAAGTAGTCGCTCAATCCTTGAATATAGAGGAGGCACTGCTACTTGGCTTTCATCTATAACAATAGAGATATTTTTAAATTTGTGTTATGACCTATAAATCTATTTACATTTCAAGTTGTTTGGAAATCACATCACACCGTTCACTAGGCTTGATGATTACCCCTATAACGTTTTAAGATGCTTTTGAAAGCATCCATGTGTTTATCATAGAAGGAATTTTAACTAATGGAAGGTCACTAAGTCATAGGCTAGATCACTGCTCTATTGTTTACTAAACACACGAAATAGTTACTAGGATATTGATAAACCATGTGTGTAAGGCTAGCCAAATCCTACACTTTGTAAACTATGGCTCATGGCACCAAACTGATTATGCCAACACATTGGTGTGGCTATGTGAATGCTAGACGGAGGCATATTTTTGGTGTGGGAACACTTTGTTATCTTCCAGGCTACTTTCTTTGGGCATAGTCCCTTAAGAAGTACGAAAGTTACAAGTTCTCGTTACTAAGTAATAGTGCCAAATTTTCAATTTTAAAGGTACAATGATTACCCTATAGGAAAGTAGATCATGGTTTACTCCATATCGATTTGGTTCTCTTGTTGTGTTATTGTTTGCAACTATGCAAAATATTGCAGTTTGAGTAAGTGTAAGGTTATCCAATGCATTATTTTACAAATGGAAGCTTGTGACATTGAACCGAATGTACCAACACATCAAGGTGCCCAAGTAAACACTAGTAGAGACTTTGTTTTGGTACCGGATGGTGCCGTTGCTTTTAGGCTACTTCATCCAGGTGTGGTCCCTTAAGAGCCCTGAGACCAAAAAAGGTTATAACTTTAACGGGTGATATCTCAATCTCCGTGGAACCTGGAGAGGTATCATCTGATCTTAAACCTCCACTTTGGGACCCTATAAGAAATCCTATCATGGTTTACTCCATCTCAATTTGGTTCTCTCATTGTGTTATTGTTTGTAACCATGTAAAATACTGCAATTTGAGTAAGTGTAATGTTGTCTAATGCATTATTTTACAAATGGAAGCTCATGGCACCAAACCGACTGCTCCAACACATTGAGGTGGCCAGGTAAATGCTAGTGGAGGCTTTGTTTTGGTGTCAGATGGTTCCTTTTCTTTCGGGCTACTTCGTTTGGGTGTATTCCCTTCAGATCCCTGAGACCAAACAAGGTTATAACTTCGACGGGTGATATCTCGATTTCCATGGCACCTGGAGAGGTTTTTTCTAATCGTACACCTCCAGGTCAGAACCCTCTACAAAATATTGTCTTAATTTTCTCCATCTCCATTTGATTCTCTTGTTGTCTTATTGTTTACAACAACACAAAACACTATAGTTTGAGTCAGTTTAAGGTTGTCCAACGCAATATTTTACAAACCAAAGCTCTTCAAACCAAACCAAATGTGCCAATAGATCTGGTTAGCCTGGTAAACACTGATGGAGGATTCGTTTTTGTGCCAAAAGGTTTTGTTGCTTTTGGGCTACTTCATCCGGGCGTAGTCCCCTGAGATCCCTGAGACCAAAAAAGGCTATAACTTTGACGGGTTATATATCAGTCTCCATGACACCTAAAGAGGTCTCATCTAATCCTACACCTCAAGGTTGGGACCCTCTACAAAATCCTAGCTTGGTTTGCTCCATCTCCATTTGATTCTCTTGTTGTCATATTGTTTGCAACAATGCAAAATATTGTAGTTTGAGTTAGTGTAAGGTTGTCCAATGCAATATTTTACAAACGGAAGCTCTTCAAACCAAAATGACTGTGCAAAAACATCTAATTTTCTTAGTAAACACTAGTGGAGGCTTCGTTTTGGTGTCGAACGATGTCGTTGCCTTCGGGTTACTTTATCTGGGCGTAGTCCCTTAAGAGCCCTGAGACCAAAAAATGCCATAACTTTGACGAGTGATATCTTGGTCTCTGTAGCACCTGGAGAGGTCTTGTTTCATCCTACACCTCTGTGTTAAGACCCTCTACCAAATTCTATCTCAGTTTTCTCCATCTCCATTTGATTCTCTCATTGTCCTATTGCTTGCAACAATGCAAAATATTGTAGTTTGAGTCAATGTAAGGTTGTCTAATGCAATAATTTACAAATGGAAGTTCTTCGATCCGAACCAACTTTGCCAACACATCCGGTTGGCCTAGTAAAAACTATTGGATGCTTCGTTTCAGTGCCAGATGATGTCGTTGGCTTCGGGCTACTTCGTTTGGGCATTGTCCCTTAAGAGCACTGAGACCAAAAAAGGATATAACTTCAAAGCGTGATATCTTGGTCTTTGTGGCACATGGAGGTGTCTCGTCTAATCCTACACCTCCGCATCAGTACCCTCTACCCAATATTGTCTTAGTTTTCTTCATATCTGTTCGATTCTCTTGTTGTCCTATTGTTTGCAACAATGCAAAGTATTGTAGTTTGAGTTAGTGTAAGTACGAAAATTACGAGTTCTTGTTACTAAGTAGTAGTGCCAAAGTTTTAATTTTCAAGGTACAATGATTATGTTGAGAGGAATTCGAAAGCCATATTAGTCTTGTTGATCTAGTAAATGCTAAAAGAGTTGTCACTTCAGTTTCGTACACTCCCGCTACTTCAAGGGTACTTCGTCTTGGTGTAGTACCTTGAGAGCCCTAAGACCAAAATATGTTATCAGTTCTCCAAGTGATTTCTCAGACTCCATGACACCTAATAAGGTCTGCACGGTCATTGATCCTTTTTTCTCTGTGTTGGTAGATCCATGTACAAAAAATTTTGTTGTAAAGACATATCTTATATTTATATTGAGAGTAGTGTGCATGGACGTAGAGGAAGAATGGACAAGTTGAGTGTGATGGAGCAAGAAAGGACAAAGTTGAGGGAGTGAAAAAGGAGGGCAATTACCACCAAAATATTCCAAGGCCTTATGTGACATGGAAATTACAATCTTGCACACAAAGCCAACCACGTGAATAATATAGGTGGTTCATACAATATATGTGGTGAAATGAGAATTTTAGTAAGATTTTTTTCATACAATAGAGGTGGTGAAATGATAATTTCTGTTTATTGTTCCTTTCTAATATTTAATTTCCACTTAGCTTCTCTTGGTTTCGGGAATAATAAATTATCCACTAACAGTGCCAACCACTTGAAATTGGAAGCATTTATTTGGCACTACTAACCTACATAAACATGTTAGTAAGAAATTAAATAGAATTTTAAATCCTACAAGAATTAAACAAAATCATTAAAGTAAATATCCAAATTAAATTAATGAAGAACATACCATTGACAAATTCAATCCAATGAACCACAAGGATAAAATATACTCTTGACAATAGCAATAATTACGTCATGATGTTATTTACAAAATTTCCACAAATTCTTGTTTAATGGCCTACATCGATATTTGATCAATTGAATACATTGTTGCAAGAACCAAATGTGAATAGTGAAGTATCTTTCAATGTACTTCATAATCTTCAAACAACCAAGCATTTGATTTTTTGATAGGATATCATCGAAGCCAAGTTTCAATGACTATCACTAACCCAATGCGATACTCAAGACCTTTGCCATCAAAGACTGTTCAAGTAAAATGTTTTTTCCCTCTACACAACTATGAGACAAGAACGTAGTTTGTTCCCTCTTCATTAAATTTTGTCACAATAACTGCAAAAATCATGCCCTACATCACAAAGTAAAACTCAAATAAAATTTAAAATACATTGAGAGTTGATCATTTAATAATTAATAAATGTAAAATATGACATATATATGTACTTTGTTGCACTAAATCAAAGACTTGGTAAAATTCAAGTGATGTTGTCATATCATGTTAAAAAACTACGATGTTGTACTGGTCACAGAAACTTGATATGTGTCAAGTGGAATTAGAGGTCCATAAGTCCATTCGTTCAACCACTTTTGTGAATCGCATTCATTCCATGTAAAAATTCAATGTATAATATACAAAAAAATGTCCATGAACCTAGTATAAATAGTACAAAGAACTTGCTTCTGAAATATGGGATGAGTGCATATTACTTGATGTTGCAACTGTCATACAATCTTCATAGATTTCAAAATTTTGTTCCTCTATGAACCAGAAATATATACAAACCATTCGAACTCTTTTGATATTCATGGCCTATATTCTTGATACGCTAATCAAAAAAGCTTTTTGCATCTGTAAATTTAGCAGCATCGTTGAACACTAACTCTTCTCTTACAAGTACTCTTTTCACACATGCTCCTACACCATCATGCTCTCCTTTTCCATGTCATGACCTCGGTAATACTCTAGATATGTTGTACACCTATTTATTTTTGCATCCTAATTATCCAATAAAACATTTGTGTATTCTTAGAATTGTGTTGTGCAGTTTTCTGACTAAATATAATGTTGATTGAAAATAATGTTCCATCTCATCCAAGTTCGCATATAGAACTCCTAGAAACACCCTTGCGCATATTTTTTGGAACGTATTCTTTTCATCACTGATGTAAAAATGATAATCTCTTAATATTTTTTGATCTCTGCTCAATGCTTTCTGGAGAGTGCACAGAATGTTATATGCAGGAAAATAAAAACTTAGATTGTGAGTTATACTATTAATACTGAACATCCATTTATTGGACGTAATGTGTAATTCTCTCCGAAGTCAACTACTCACACAATAGTACCAAAGAGGAAATGTGTCCTTGTTTAACTAGAAATTATTCATCCAACCATTAAGCTCTATGTGTGTGACTTTACATACTCATAATATAATTTCCTCTCTAAATTCGACCATAGATTCTGATAAAAATAATTGTTTTGTAAAAATCTCACACCTTTTAGATTATTTTCCATATTTTAATTGATATGCCACTAATTTACATTTGCAGAAACCAACCATTTCTTTTCTTTTTGAATCAGTACTCTTCTAATGAATACAAATTTTCAAGTTTGGGAAGCCACCGCATCCATTGTACATGTTCTATCCAAACATGCTTTGTTATAAAAACATTGTCAAGTTGATTTTTTTCACAAAGTATCATAGCAATAAATTCCGTTTGCATATTTTGGTTGAGATATATTAGTCAAAAATCTTGCAATATGATGTCAGTATGCAAAACTCAACGTATTTGATAAAAAAACATCATAATGCATTGAAAATTCAACTTGATGCTCTGCAGCAACAAACGGTACGTGAGTGATTGATTTTCAAATAAAAGGATTTGATTATTTTCAAAGAATATTTGGACTAATATTAATTTTTGATTTTTCATTCTTAAACTTAGAGAACAATTGTGTTTGACTCATATCTAAGAATGTGTTTTGCACATGATTCGTGATCACGAGAACATTATTGTTCTTTTTACTGTAACTATTCTATTCGGTGACACCCTTGTGTTATCATTTCAATAACTTTACAGGTAATTGTTTTAGAATATTAGTTGTACTCTTTTCTTTCTATGGGAGTTTGCAAGATAATGCCTAATGGTTAGTGTTATTGAACGACTCAAGAATTTTGTGTCTCCCTATTGCTTGTCGCTAGTGTTTTTCCGTTTTAGCTTCAAAGCTCTACTTATTTTTCTAATCAAGCATTTATTAACTATTTTATCACTTACTTTACAATTAGTGAGTGCATGTTGTGTAGAATTACTTTCTTGGGTGTTTTTGTTGACACCTGCAATTTCGTATGCTTTACGTATATTTTCAACAACTGACACATTTTGATCAACAAAATCAGATGTTCTTAACCCCAGGGTCTTCATTATAGGTATCATCTTAATTAATTTCATCAATGTAACAAATAATTGATGTCTTTGTGTTTTCATTTAAATTCTCAATTTAATTATCCCAAATTCCACTAGCTTTTCTTCTCGTATTTCTTTCATACATTTGTGTTAGGCATTGGTTTTATAACACTTTCATTCAATTACAATTAATTGAATTGGATTTATTCGTAAAATGGAAGGAGGCATTCTTAGACGTGAAGATTCATTAATAAGGTTATTTTTTTCATTTAGTGTTTCCATAAAAATATCAGGATTAATATTTAGATTCTTAAGTAAAGGTTCAAAACTTTGGATTCATATCAATTTTTTCATCCATACTGACATTATCATTTAATTCAATATCAATATTAATTACGAAATCATAATTCTCTACAATTTCATTATGTATTTCATCCGCATTTTCTAAAAAATTAGGAACATTTGATATAGCAGATGTACCTTGCCTTGCACAAAGTTTTTGCATCCTCTTCACCTTCTTTATTCTCATTTCTTCCAATTGCTCCGGTGTCTTGTTCTCGACTTTCTTCTTATCCTTGCGTTGTATTTTGTCACCCATGATTGCATATATATAGTGGGGTAAGGGAAAAGATGAACTACTCAAAATTCACAAAGAATGTACATGAATCTTCAGACCAGACAAAAAGAGGACATAAATCCCGTGAAAGAGGTGAGAAAGACATTCCCATAAAATATGTAAAGAACATAACGCATACGCGTTATGCTATTCCCCTTTTCCAAGGCTTGGATTTGGTTTGGATCCCCAAGCTTGAGGCATGGACTTGCACAAACACAACAAACAGCGTGTTTTTGTAGAAAAATGCCTATTCCGCCATGAAAAATAATATTAAAACGATAGATTCATTTAATAAAAATATGGCTACGGCGTAGAGAAAGCTTTCTTATTTCTAAAAATATAATTTTCCAATTTTTTTGACTAATATAAGGTTTCCATATTATTTATTTTCTAACAATGCCTTTTTGTAGCTATTTTTTGAAGTTTAAACATTTCTATCTTTTGTTGTGTATCTTCTTTTTGGCTCATCAAAATTGAAAAAAGATTATACTAACCCAAACTAGGCCTAATTCTATACATATTCAAAAAAAAATCTAATTTTCGATATTTTTTGAGGTAGTTAGGGGGGCACGGTCGGAGCTCCGTTATTTTTCAAAATTTAAAATTTATGCACTATAAAAATCATTAAAAAAAGAAACTCGCTAAAAAATCTTTAAAAAAAAGGAGCCCAAACTAGATGCTCCTAACTATCTTTCTACCAAAGGGTTTTAAAAATTTCTAAATAGTGCTCAAAAAATGGCGGGGGGCACGGAAGACACTCTACCATGTTTTTTAACAAAAACGGGAGCAAATGTTGGTATTTTAGTTATTTGACTCACTTAAACTTAACCATTTTCAATAAATTTTTGTAGCTTAAAAACTAGACTCAAAATGCTACAATTCATATTCTTACACCATCTTCCAATTCTGAGTGTAACTATTTCAAATAACTCATACAAGTTGAAGTTTTTTATTTTTCAGGAAAAAAAGTCCACCTAAGACCCCCTTTTGGCCCCCCAACTTGGTGCACTTACCCTCCTAGGAACATGACCCTAGCCTACAAAAAAAAATTACATGAGGTACCAATCCAATATAAAACCTACATTCGGGACTCCCATGTAGATTACAAGCACATTATCATGCTAATTATGAACCACAACTATGGGCAAGAGCTGATAACCAACTTTACAAAAACCCATAAATATATCCAGATTTTTAGTAAAAAATTACTTCCATACATAAAGCCCTAAGACATAGAACCATATACCCGAGCATAGGAACGAAATAGACCAACAAGACCAGAAATTGAAAAAGCCAACAAAAGTCAAGACATTTGGCCACTAGGCTCTACATTGCCTAAAATCTCCACATCAGAATCCCCTTTGCCCAACATAGAAGATGAAGACAAATCAACACAACACTCCAATATTTACACTTTAGCCTCAACTAGAAACACAATACTTTGAGAGCTCGCTACTGTCTCAAGACCACGTGCCACTGCCTGCACCCCTCGTGTCAAAGCATGAATATGGTACTAAAGGCTAACCAGTCGCTCTTCTAGCTCTGCATGCTCCTTATCTAAGATAAATTGACCAGAAGAATTCGATAGGATGTTCACGACACTTAACCCCTGCACCATATCAAAGACTTTCCTCCTCCCAATTGACTGGTTCGGGTCCAACATAAGCCTACGCATACTCTCGCAGATATCAACCTCTTCTTCTTCCTATAACTACTCTGCAACTGACCACACTTTATCAAGCTAGTTCCATATTGCCGCATTTCTGTCTTTCCATCCATCCAAGCAGAAAACGACTCCCCGACAACCTCCCCAGGCACTACTCACTTCCTCTTACTGTTAGGACCAACCTCCATTCGAGCCAAGAAAAACCTACCCTGACACCGATACCGAGAGCCATAGAAACCACAACTTCGAAGCAAACTGAGGTGCATAGAAATCCAAACGACTCAAGCATATAAAGCCACCCACCCCACCACACGAATGGATGTAGGTGCACAAGTACTGGGGATCATCAAAAATATTTCCAATCATAAATAACATCTTCCCCTTAAAACATCGTAAATGACTGACGCCGGTTAAGTTCACCCTGTCATTATGATCCGCCAACTTTGCATCGTGAGAAATTAAGGTCATGATGTCAGTTGAGAAATCCTTTTCCCAAAACTATTAGTTTAAATGATAATCATTCCAAACATCGACCCTCTATTAGCCAGACGATCTACAACACAATTCCCTTCTCTTTTGATATGAGAGAACTTAATCCCTGAGAAGGAGGGTAAGATATTCCTAATCTTTATACTAAGCACCTGAAGAGACTAACAGTTCGACAATCTACCTTGAGCCAGACCTAAAATTACCTTCAAGTCCTCTTCGATCCAAAGGTTCAACCACTTCCTTCGCTTGGCTTCCTGTAAACTGAATAAAAGAGCCATCCCCTCTACAAATTGTTTAAAGAGCATCCACAATCCAAAGCCAAGGCCAACAAAGGCTTACATTCACTATATCTAAAAATGCAACCACAATCAACTCTCCCAGGATTCCCTTTCGTTGTGCCATCAAAATTCAATTTAATCCACCCCACAACTGGGGGGGACCAATGAATCACTTGATTTACCTTATTCCCATTATCAGGAATTCTTACAAATTATCTTGAAATGACTTAAACGCATGAATAAAATTTTACAAAAATAAAAAACTTGAAATGGTGTAGCATCGTACTATTTAATTTTGTAAATTAAATTTGATGTCCATTTGATCAATATAGGAATGTCTTGGTCGTACGATTGAGTTTGGGGATTTTTTTTTTTTTTTTTTTCAGATTTTTTTTTTCTTCAGATTTTTTGTGTCTCCAACGAGAGGAAAGTATGAAGCGAATCTAATTAAATTACTAGTCAATGTGTTATTTGTTTTGTAAATAAAATTCAACATCTATTTAACCGTCGCTAAATTTTTTAAAAGAACTTTGAAAAGTCAATACAAAAACAGTAATATCTTGACCATACATCAGAGTTTGGGGACCCCTTTTTAGAAAGATTTTTTTTATCACCAATCAATGAGAAATATGTATAGAATGTATTGAAATTATTAATCAATATGATATGAATAAAATCCAGAATAAGAAGATCAACAATTTTCAAATAAATATATTTAAAATATTTGTACTACTTAAATTAGTCATAAGACTTTGACTTCAGAATTTTAAAAAACTTTGAGAATACCTACCACCTAAAAAATAAAAAAATATTAAACAAATGTTTAGCTTCCGGAGTAAGCTTTGATTTTGCAATAATATTATTGCAAAATTATAGCGTTATTCACGTATGTTTCAAATTTCAAATCAAACATCCAATAAGGTCTATAAAATATCAAACACAAAAAAATATGAGTTTCATTTTTACGAAATCTTATTATCATTAAACAGTCGCGATCATTTGAACTCCTGGTTAACTTTAAATACTAAAACTTAAACTCCCAACTATTAATGTCGGTCAATCTCAAACATAATATCTTTCAGCTTTCATGATATTTGTAACCTTTCTTTCGGGCTGCAAAACTGCTTTCGCATATTCCCTCCAAAGCACACTTTCACTTTGGTTGCTGCAATTAATTCCTAGCACCAGTAACGAACGAACGCAGATACTTGCATTCAATTTCATCTGATCTAAAGCTGAAATCCGCCCTTACAACCCTTGTTTCATTTCATTCCTCAACCGGTCCGGGGTTCGAACCGCCGTCGAGCCGAGCAGAGAAAAAAAAAAATGATGAATATGCTGGGGTTTCGAACACCAGGGCGGCCTAACAAGCAGAAAGAAGACGATGCTGCTTCTGCAAGTCCTTTGACTCCTTCCACTCCCTCGTCGCCCGCCACAACAGGGCCAGCGAGGCCGCTGAAGCTTGTGTACTGTGATGACAAGGGTAAATTTAGGATGGACCCCGAGGCGGTGGCCACTCTGCAGCTCGTCAAAGGACCTATTGGCGTCGTCTCTGTCTGCGGCCGTGCCCGTCAAGGCAAAAGCTTCATTTTAAACCAGGTTTGCTCTTAAATTTTGCCGCACTTTTTTCTTAATTTAAATTTATAATAACGGCGCTTTCGCTGCTAGGGCATATTAGTTTGTACCGAAGAGCATAACATAATATATCACATAATTTGAATTTTTTTTGGTTTTGCTGAAGATTTTTTTTTTTTTGTTTTGTTTTGGTAAATTCTCGTTTTGGGATAACCTTCGGCTTGGTTGTCACGACCGAGGGAATCTCGTCTGTTAAAATGACCCGGGACCATTTTACTCAATTTTAACAATTTATCATGTCTCCTAAAATTTAAACTAGGGGCTCTGTTTTGGAAGCTGGTTTGCCACTCAAGCTCATCTCATTAGACACTCTGTCATTTGCTTTATTTGTCACGACCGAGGGAATCTCGTCCGTTAGGCTGAGCTGGGACTGGCACCAAGGTACACCGCACCTTGCGAGTTGGATGTGCCATTTTACTCTATTTTAACACTTCATCATGTTTCCTGTTTTTAAAGCGGGGGTTCGGTTTTGGAGGCTGGTTTTCCACTCAAGCTCATCCCATTAGACACTGTTATTTGCTTTAAGTTAAGCAAGCATTTCGCTTTTTTTTTTATAGAAAAGGGTTCGTGTGCCACACCATATGAAACTAGGGAGTTTGAGACTTAGAGGTTTACATTTTAGTAGGAATTTGCAAAGGCTTCATTTGCCACAGCATATGAAACTAGGGAATTTGAGATATAGAGGTCTACATTTAAGTAGGAATTTGTAAAGGCTTGAAACCATATAAGGAAAACTTGTAAATAAAGCTTGTCGGAACTAAAATTTGATATTGTGTCGTTGTTTTCCGCGGCAGTGCTGCAACTTAGGGGTTTTGCAGTGTTTTCAAGAGACACATGGTGCAATGCTGTGATTGTAATGAGCTTAAAGGGATAAATTATTGTCGCTGGAAATGATTGATGGTTTTTGAGATGTGTTTGTCTATTGGGATACGCGAAACTATGCATTTGAGATGCACAGTTTCAAAATTTTAATAGAAATTTGCAAAGCCTCTACCATATTGGATTATAACCTGTAGATATAGCTTAAAATTACAGTGTCTGGAAGTGGATAGCTTTCTTGAATGTTACAACTATTATTTATAAAAGCTGTTAGTATAGTTTGATCGATTTGAGATTTGATTGAATGATTGCTGTTTAAACCTTTAGTCTTGCAAATTATAGGGGCGTGCAGGGAGCTCAAGGGCTTCATGTTTAGATATCAGCATTGTTGGCTCTTCTGTATCCATCTTTTATTGTGGGGTTTAGATGAAAGTAAAAAGATTATGTAATGTCCCTTTTTGGGGGACTTCCAGAAAATAGCTAGGGCTGAATGAGAGATGACTGAAATTAATATTTAGATGGCTGTGATCGGACTTCCGAGGTCTGGATATGACTGAAAATGGGCACTGAAACCTGCAATTTTCCTTTCCTTGGGTAGAAACTTGCTTTGAGAACTTCCACTCATTTTTGGATCCCCTAAACTCGCTGAAAATGTGCCCAATCAAGCTCAAAAGTTCTGATTAATTACTAGCAATCAAAATATGAAGGAAAACTGATTTTTAGTGCCCCAGAAATGAAGATATGAATTTTCTATAAACCCTTTCTTTGCAGAATTACTTAAAAAATTCATAACTTTACCCAAGAAGATTCAAAATTCACGAAACATGGGATCTTGGGGTTCAAAAATATGAAGAATGCAAATATCAAATCAGCTTGCTCAACATCCACCCAAACATGCCAAACCCGATTTAAAACAATTCACCCCTCTAGGAAATAATGAATTAGTGGCTCAAACTTGCAAGGAAATGACTGCTTTCACCTTTAAGTGGTCTCAAACAAGGGTTTTCATCCTTGATGAGAAAGGAAAGGTACGGCCTTTACCCAAAAGAAATATTAAGATTCAACATATCACATAATGCCAAACATCCTCCTTTTATAACATAAGGGGTGCTACATCATAACTCATGGCCATTCTTATAATATGTACCTTTTAATTATCTAATTTGTTTTTAGAGCCCACATGCTCAAAATACTTTATATTCTAATTAAATAAGTTCTTCTATTGGAGCCCATGGCTTCCCAATAGGAATACATGATAATAATGAAAATATCTACTTAGAAAATGTCATCCAAGTCTTCCCCTTGCTTCCTTCCTTCCTTAAACCCATGGGGAGGAAAAAAGGGTTAAGGTCTTCAAATCTGCTAATCTCCAAAAAGGGACATGATAAATTACATGGTTTAAAACAATTATACTGATTATCAGTTGCTGCGATATGTTTGTCTACCATAGTATTTGAGATGCAAGTGGTCTAAATATTTATAATTAAATTGTTAAAGTGTCATCCATCTTGTATGATAGCATGTAAATATAGCTTTGTTTGAGTTAAATCATATTTTAGATATGTCCTGAAACTCACAGGGATCTGCATTGACATTAAGGGACACACAGTTAGATACTCAGTATTCTCCACTCTCGTGCATTCACTTTTGGTTTCAGGGTTTAGGTGAAAGTAGGATTACCTGACAGGGTTTAAATTTCAGTTGATGAAAACGGATAGACATTACTGCTAGGTGCTCTCTACAGAGAATTTGTAGCGTACCTGAAAATACGAGAGACAAAAACACACAAAATATAAAAGTACGGGAGCACCCACACACCTGAATATAAATTGTACTTGCTAATCTTGAAAACAATGGAGGAAGTGTATCTCCATAAGATGTGATAAATGCGTACTATTGTACTGAAAAAAACTGGATTGATTACATAGAGAGAGGGAGTAACCCTTATACTATAACAATTGAATAGCTTTCCCCACTAGCTACCTATAAAGATGCATTGATCAGATTCAGTAAATCGTCTAATAGCTTCTCATGCAAGCTCCCTACCCTCATTAATCTCTTACCGAACACCACTAGTTAAATTACATTATAACATTAAGTGACCAAATATGAGCTTTATAAGATATAACAAAATAGTTCATATACATTATATGAAAAAATATTTTATGTTTAGGAACACAACAAAATCTTGTGGTTTGTGCACTTTTGGAGTTTGAAGTATGAGTTGGTCAACTGCAGGATGCTCATTGCCACAAACAACATCCCCTTTTTTCTCTGGATAGCTGTCGATGTGACGTGCTCTACACAGAAAATTGGGGTTTCTGCTATTTTGGAGTTTGAATTACGAGTTTGGACAGCTGCATGATGCTCATTCCCATAAATAACATTCTTTATAAAAAATAAAGTAAAATACACAGTCTGAGTATCGAAAATGCAAGTTTACTGCAAAGGCCTTGTAAACCTGTCATTCTCAAATTAATGCTATTTAACTCTGCATATTTTGCAATTGTCTTTTCATACATTTCATAATCAAGTAATGACAAAAATCATTCTACATTTTATATATTTGTAAATTGTATATGAAGCAACGAGCTCGTCAAATATTTGCTATTGTCCTTATTCTACTTATGCAATATCAAGTTTGTCATTCTGCAGTTTATATAGTTGTACATGAAGCAGCGAGCCTGTGAAATATTCCCTATTGTCCTTGTTCTAGGTATGCAATATCAAATTATGATTCAGTTTTACCTAAATTTGATTTTCATTTATCTTACATGCCTTTGTCTTGGTATCTTTGGTGCAGTTGCTAGGAAGGGGCAGTGGTTTTCAGGTTGCTTCTACACATCGCCCATGTACAAAAGGTCTTTGGATGTGGAGTGCTCCTTTGAAGCGGACTGCTCTAGATGGGACTGAATACAATCTCTTACTTCTGGACAGTGAAGGCATTGATGCATATGATCAAACTGTAATTGCTCATCCTATGTTGCTGATTTCCAACACAGTTCTAAAACTCCTGTTCAATATTGCGACTAAAAATTGTTTGTGTTGATATTTCTCTGAGGTGCTATTAGTAAAAACATTTTCAAAAACCCTTGTGATTACTGATGTACACATTGCTGTCTACCTAAACAAACCAAAGTATTAGTGGTATGTTATGGCATGTTTGGCCCTTAGGGTCGTGAATCTGTGATCTATATATATGTTTCACAGGGATAATATTATGTAATGGCTAGAAATATAAGATGTAATGTCATGGTATATTAATGAGGGAAAACTTTAAACTATTTATCATTTTTTAATCAATTCAAGACAAATTTGTCTCTCCAACCTCTTATGTGTTTTCAGCCAATTTTGCAGGTGTAAATCCTTCTTGGGTGTGGAGGTGCCCTTGCCATTTTCCTTTTGCATTCTAGACGGTTTATATATTTGTAGATTGTTGTTTTGTGTTCTTTTACGAGCACTGCAAGTGGTATCAGAGCCACTCAATTTTGTACATCTGTTTGAAAAATTGCCAAGAGGGGTTTGTCCAAGAAACTAGTTGACGTTTGTGACCAAAGAAGAGATGAAGGGGTTATTAGCAAAATTTTACCACTGAAGTTAGAAGGGAAAAAGTAAAAGGATTCAGATCTAACATAGCTGGTCAAAGGCTCTGTGCCCTTGAGAATTATGATTAAGGCTCACATACCTGATCTGGAGAACAACAATCCTTCATGGGGAGTTGGAGAGCTTTGGGCACGGGTTCAAGGGACAACCAAGTGACCCAAGAGAAATGCCTCAAAGGATAAGGGAAGAAGCTTCTTGGTTCGTGCAGAGGCTTGGGACAACTAGGATCATAGATTCCATTGCAGGAGTCCCTCAAATATATAGAGTGTAAGTTGGAGGAGTCCAAAGACTTCATCAAGAGAGCATATGGATACAAATCTGTTTCAAGGGAAGCTTTCTGTTGGCTGCTTAAGGCCAGAATAGGAGAGTTTGCTTAGTAGTCAAGTTGTTAGGGTTGGGTTGGCTGATCCCTTGATTCGTAGTTTGTGCTTGCTATGTGGAGGTGATAGAGGGGATTCTCTCCTTTGCCTCATCCTAATTTCCTCTCTCTAGCCTAACCAAAATAAGGTTGCATACTAGTCTTCAAAATATGGTGCTTGAGCTTAGGTATGTTGCCCTTGCGAACACAAATGAGAAGGGTATGCTTGTGTTAGTCCGTGGTGGGGAGATTAGTGGATGATGTCTAGAGAGCCTGCAAGTTTTGTGCCTGAGACAAATCTCCAAGTTGTGGTGCTAACTTTGCAATGAGAAGCCTTTTGAGGTTGGCAGATGAAAGGGCATGCACCACGGCTTGCCATGAGTGGACTAGGGCACGACGGATACCATACCACCTATGAGACAACGCCCGGTAAGGTGGGGTAGACCCTCTTCTTGGGTATGCAAAGGTTACAAAAGTTGGGCTTTGCCAGGCAAAGGGAGGTGAAAATTCGAGTGATGAACCGCCTTTCTTTCTTCTTTTTGTTAGTAAAATCCCTAGGTGTTCGAGATCCCATGTAGGCAGGATGTGATCAAAGTGGTAGCACATGTTGTAGGGGGAAACTATAGTGTTAGTGGAGGGAGCCCCTTGGTTGTTGAGGTTATAATTCAGAGGACATTAAGAAGCCTACACAAGCAATGTTGTGCATCACCAAATGAAAAATAATATAATCTAACGTCCTTGCTCTAGTGAGATACACTATTTTGAGTTCGTTGAGGAGGAATGGAAGACTGTTATCAATACTCATCTTTTATTTTGTAGATGAAGATCCTACAATACAATTTTTGGAGTGAAGTAGAGGTACATGCCTCGGAAAAGTCAATCTTGCCTTCAAGGTGTTGTGCAATTATGATCTTGAGGAGAAGATTAATGTTGCATTGCGGCACTTGGGTGGGTAGCCCATACTTGAGGCCATAGATGCCCCTTTTGAAACCCTAGAGGGAGCTTTAGGTAGTTCATTGATGCTTTAACTCAAAAAGTAGATTGGAACTGGGACAAACCATACTGAGTCCAGCTCATTTACATGTAATAAAATGACACGACAATGGAATAATACATGGAGAAATTCCAAGTTTTAGAATCGAAGGCCAAACTTCTAGAAGATATGGTGTTCAATATCCAAATCAGCAACATGCAGCCAGTAATGCTTGACTATACATATTTAGAAAAAGCTAATCCAGTGATTAGGTAAGCAGAGATTGATGCAGAAGCTATTTGGAAGCAAATTTCGAGTTTTTGAAAGGTTCAAGTCGTGTGGAATTTTGAGCCCTGGTGTTAGTCATCAACAACTCCTTATCCATTAATTGCTGACATTGTTGTAAGTGTTCGCAAACTTGGAGTAAAGGCCATGCTTGTAACCCTTAAAAAACTTATATGGTTGATGTTGTGTGTCTAAATTAGAGCCTGAAGCTAATAATGATTGCACCCTTGCAACCGGAGGATGAACGTGAAATAGAAAGACAAAACCACACCTAGAGTAGGAAAAAGGGAACTATCAGTCTCTCTTGGTGCAATGATATGGTTGGACTGCCTTCCTGCAATGTTTTTAGTCATATAATAAACAAAGGTTTTGATCATGGTAGACCCTACCAACACACATAACATTTTGGACAAGAAGCAAGACCACAAAGTGGGGCTTCATCATAACTTATCTAGCTTCCCCATACGCAAGTTTGAAGGCACCACAACAGTCAATGTCTAGGAGTGGTGTACATTGTTAAACTTATAGTGGTTAATAATACCTTTAAGGACAGCTTCTATGTTTTGGACGTGGAGAAGTGGATGTTGTTTTAGGTGTTAAATGATTGTACTCACTCGGAACTTACTCCATCAACCATTAGGAGAGGTCCCTGTTATTCAACCAAGGGGCGTGCAAGTTTATTATCAAGTCCTCACTCATAAAGCAGTTTAAGATTGTTGATTGCAGAACTTGGGTGGGGCAGCCAATACTTAAGGCCATGAATGACCCTTTTGAAACCCCTAGAGGGAGCTTTGGTAGTTATTGATTTTTTAACTCAAAAAGTAGATTGGAAGTGGGACAAACCATACTGTGTCCAGCTCATGCACATGTTATAGAATATTAGAATGACATGACAATAGAATAATACAAGGAGAATTTCCAAATTTTAGAATCTAATGCCAAACTTCTAGAAGATATGGTGTTAGATATCCACATAAACAACATGCAGCCAGGAATTCGAATTGAGGTAATGATGCTTGACTATAAATATTTAGAAAAAACTAATTAAATGATTAGGAAAGCATAAATTGATGTAGAAGCTATTAAGAAAATAGTTGCTGATATTTGTTGTAAGTGTTCCCAAATTTGGAGTTAAGGCCATGTTTGTAATCCTAATTTTTTTTGCATGGCTGAAGTTGTGTGTCTAAATTAGAGCCTGAAGCTAATAATGATGACACCCCTGAGAAACTTGAGGATGAATGTGAAATAGAAGACAAAACCACACCTGGAGTAGGAAATAGGGAACTATCAGTGTTGCTTGGTGCAATGATATGGTTGGACTGCTTTGACACCTTCATTTCTTTTAGCTGTATAATAAACAAAGGTTTCGGTCATGGTAGACCCTACCAACACACGTAATGTTTTGGACAAGAACCAAGATCACAGAGTGGGGCCTCATCTTGACACATCTAGCTTCCCCATATGCGAGTTTGAGGCCACCACAACATTCAATTTCTAGGAGTGGTGTACATTGATTAATTTATAGCGGTTAGTAATACCTTTAAGGACAACTTCTATTTTCTGGATGTGGACAAGTGGATGCTGTTTTAGGTGTTCAATTGTTGTATTCACTCAGAACTTACTCATCACCCATTAGGAGAGGTTCCTCTTATTCAACCAAGGGGCCCGCAAGTATATTATCAAATCCTCACCCCTAAAGCAGTGTAAGATTGTTGATTGCAGAACTTGGGAGGGGCAGCCCATACTCGAGGCCATAGATGGCCGTTTTGAAACTGCAAAGGTAGCTTTAGGTAGTTCACTGATGCTTTAACTCAAAAAAGTAGACTGGAAGTGACATGAACAATACTGTGTCCAGCTCATGCACATGTTACAGAATGACATGACAATGGAAAAATACATAGAAATTCCAAGTTTTGGAATCAAAGGCCAAACTTCTAGAAGATATGGTGTTGGCTATCCACATCAACAATTTGCAGCCAGCAATTTGAGTTGAAGTAATGATGCTTGACTATAAATTTTTAGAAAAAAGCTAATTCCATGAATAGGAGAGCAGAGATCGATGTAGAAGCTATTAGTAAGCAAATTTTGAGTTTTTAAAAGGTCCAAGTTGTGTGAAATTTTGAGCCCTGTTGTCCATCATCCACAACTCCTTATCCATTAGTTGCTAATATTTGCTGTAAGTGTTCCCAAACTAGGAGTAAGGGCCATGTTTGTAATCCTAAAATAATTTACATGGCTGAAGTTGTGTGTCTACATTAGAGCCTGAAGCTAATAACGATAACTCCTTTGAGCAACTTGACAATGAATGTGAAATAGAAGACAAAACCACACATGGAGTAGAAAAAAGGGAACTGTCAGTGTCTCTTGGTGCAACTATGTTTGCAATCCTAAAATAATTTACATGGCTGAAGTTGTGTGTCTAAATTAGAGCCTGAAGCTAATAATGATGACACCCTTGAGCAACTTGAGAAAGAATGTGAGACAAGACAAAACCACACCTGGAGTAGAAAAATGGGAACAATCAGTGTCTCTTGGTGTAATTATATGGTTGGACTGCCTTGATACCTTCAATTTTTTTAGCCGTATAATAAACATAGGTTTTGGTCATGGTAGATCCTACCAACACACTAAATGTTTTGGACAAGAAGCAAGACCACAGACTGGGGCTTCATCTTGACACATCTAGCTTCCCCATATGTGAGTTTGAGGCCATCGCAACATTCAACGTCTAGAGGTGGTGTACATTGTTGAAATTATAGTGGTAAAGAATACCTGTAAGTACAACTATGTTTTGGACGTGGAGAAGTGGATGTTGTTTTAGGTGTTCAGTGGTTGTACTCACTCAGAACTCACTCCTTTAACCGTTAAGAGAGATTCCTCTTATTCAACCAAGGGGCCTGCGAGTATATTATCAAATCCTTACCCCTAAAGCAGTTTAAGATTGTTGATTCCAGCTAGACAAATTAAGATTCTAAAAAAGGGTGTTTTGGTTTCAACTTCAAGGCCTATTTATATTGTGTGGATGCAAACACCTTTCATGAACATGCTCACATCCCATGGATTTCAAAACTATTTCCTAAGTAGTGGACAGTCTTCCAAGAGCTACCAAATATTCTTCCTTCAGATAGAGGATTGGAGCATGCTTGACTCCAGAAAGTGTCTTACAATAGTTCACCCCTACAAATACTTGCACTTCTAGAAATTAAAAATTGAGAGATTGGTGCATGAATTAATGGAGATGGGAATCATTGATCCTAGTAAGAGAAGATACATAATTGATCTAATCTTGCACTTGATTTGTTGTTATGAACGAAATTGTAACCATACTGTAACTTAACAGAAAATTGGAAACTGAATTGAAGTAAAATCTGAACTGAAAAAAATTACTGGATGACAAGAAAAACTTGAAGTGCTGTAGGATCTTAAAACTGTAAAAGACTAAAATTTGAACTTGAAACTGTCAAAAGTAGCAGTTATATGAAACTAACTAAATCCTAAATTTCTGATGATTGTTTTTGAAACTGAAAACAGAATTGGAACCTAACTACTGTTTGCAAATTCGGTCAAACATTAAATGGAAAGAGCCTAATTTTTTTGAGAAGGTATGGATACCAAGTTGTGTTGAATCCAGGATGACATGGATGTTGTTTGGCCAAACAGAGTCATCAGAACTGTGCACAAGAGCTTCTTTTAAAGTCATGTCCTTTTCTAAGACCTATGACTAATTTATAACTAAGTTTGCACACGAGGTCTTGTTGTTGTTTGCATGTTGGATATATTTTTCTTAATAAACATGCATCTAATGAAGCAAAACTCAATTGGACCCACAAGACTAGGCTACAATGACAAATAAAACTGAGATAAAAACAGAAATTGTAGTAGACCCATATGACTTGTTCCATTGGAACCACAAGGTGCTCAATTAGTGCTGAAACTTATCATAATTGAGTATGCCTTTCTTATCATAGAGCAGGTCGCTGCAGTATTTCTAGACCCTTCAATGGCATAGCTTTCCACTCAATCAGATTTTCTTATAGTACTTCTGTCTTTTTCTTTTCTCAAACTTCCAAAATGTGTTATGAAGTTAAAACAACGTGCCCTTCATCATTTAGGTGAGGTAAGGCATTTGAAGTTTTGACATTCTTCACTGCTACCTCTTTGTCCTTCATCATTAAGGTGAGGCAAGGTGTTTTAAGTTTTGACATTCTTCATTGCTACGTCTGACAAGCGTGAGACATGGGAGGTATTATATGCTCAAGATCCTACTGGCAGCTCAAGAATTTTGGCAACTTTTCTCAAACATGCCAAAATCTGTGATGGCCGTTAGTATTGTGATTGGCACATATACGATATCCTATGTTGGCATTTATTATCATTAATGATTTGCAATGTGGCACATTTGTCTTGAAAAATGAAATGAAACCTCAAAAATCTAGACATGATTAAGGCATTGCCTGGAGTTAAATTTTACGTCCACACAAAGTATAATTTAAGATGTACTAAATTTTCCCTTGAGTTAGGAAATGCTGTAAATCTTTCTGTTGAAGATGCCGAGACTTCTATTCAGATATAAGAAAACAGAAAACTTTGCTAGCTAACTTTGATTGATAATAGGAACAATCCATACTGTTTATACCAGTTTTATAAGCACTTGAATTTATACATAGTTGTTTTGTAGACCGTATGGTACCTGGAATTAACTTTTTTCCTCTTTTGTTTTGGTCTATATTTCTCAAGTTCCTTCCTGCTGGAATTTATTTACAGATTGAATTTTGTACCCACTTAAATCAAATTTCAAATGATAGCAATTGGAATGTAGTTTGTGCAAGAATTAGTGTGCTTTTATTATTAATAATGATTTGCAATGTAGCACAATTGTCTTGATAAAGTAAATGAAACCTTCAAAATTTAGATAAGATTAAGTCATTGCCTGGAACTGAAATTCAATTCCACTCGCCCCAAAACTTGCTAGAATGACTTGCCGAATTTTATGGGAAAACTCACCACTAGAATTAGCCAAAACTCAGTTTTCCCCTCGTACTTACATAATGATGTCATTTTGGACCGAATCTAATGTAAAAATGAAAAAGGATGATAATTTCAATTTGTTACTCGCATAAATTTAGTGAAATTAGATCTAAATTCGATGCTCAGATTGGAGAGGCAGATGTATAGGTAATTGATAATTTATGGGTGATTAAAGACGATAGTTATGGTTATAGTAATTTTTGGCCTAAATATTGAATGAAATAAGATGACATTATAATAGAGAACGAGTCTCTTTAGCTGCTATGCATATGTAGGGATATTCATAAGTCTGTCATGCAGTTGTTATGGAAGGATAGATGTGTTGCCTCTGAACAGGGTACATATTTCTAGGTGTATTAAGAAATGCTTCACGATTCTTCAAGCATAGGAAATGATAGATATGTGTGAAATAATCTGTTCATAGCATAGAATAACAAAAAAATCTTACTATCTGAATTCGCATGATAAATAAGTCAACTATGCCCATGAGGTAAACATGATAATCTGAATGAAATCTGTCCGGACTTTTGGGCAGTACTATCAGAATAATTAAGTTTATTCTTGTAACTAGTTTGTCTGTGTATTAACGAACTATTGTTCTTTGGTTATTATTGTTGTACGGGTCAAGCCTATTTGTAGCTTCCTGTCCAGGTGTTGTTATACCTACCTTCCTTGTTTCTAGGGGTTATAGGCTTTATATGCGAGCCTCTCCAATAATGAATAATGCAGATTCTTGATTTTTTATTGAACGTGTTTTCTTTTATCGCATTAGAGCTTATGGTTTAGGAGCTTGGGAGGAAAACGTGTGAGGGAGAGGGGATGCCAAGAACTTGCCCCGAGGAATTCATTTCTTGGCCAGCATAGAGGTGAAAGAGTGAATGAAGGCAAAGAGACGTTCTGGCTCATATAATGTATGGAGAGCAACACACCCGAGTGAAAGGGAGGAAGCGTGTGCTCATCTTTTTTCTCGTGGAAGGAGCTTGCTAGATATTCTGTGTAAGGAAGCATGGCATTTTGTTGTTTTTTGTTATAGAGGAGGACTTTTGCTGTTAAAAGAGGTGTGGAAACTTTTTTTTGGCAAGGTTGGGCGCTGTTTTTGGAGCTGGGCACAGCCATGCTGAGTAAGCAAATTCTTTTTTTACCTCCCCTCATACTCTGGTCTGATCATTATTCATTTCCTTCCAACAGCATTAAGAAGCCATTAAAATACAAATTCAGCTGGTAAAGAAGGTGCTGAAGGAGGAGCGTTGGCTGTGAAGGAGGATGCCATAGTGAAGGAGGATGCCATTCCTGGTTTTTGCATAGCAAAATCTGATCAGATGGTGAGAGTTTTAATAGTTTTTAAACCAAAATTTTCATGAATATTTAGGGCAAAGTGAATTGTTTTGAAGTTTATTTAAATTAAACTTAAATAAATTTTCCTTAGTGACCTTTAAATTTGATTGGAACCCCACAGTTAATTCTGCATCTAGATAACCGGAAGGAGTAAAAGCCTGAAAATTTACCCACTTGTCTGTTTGGTGTACTTGTCTGCATGCAAAAGGAATTTTTGCAAAAGAGTGTAAAACTCAAGATTTTAATTTTTCTGTAACTTTTTGTTGACAATTTTATGGGAAATTATAAAATTAAAATCTCACAATCTGTCTGGAGTTCTGAGTAAAAAATTGGTCAATTTGTCTGTTTTTAGGATTGAATCAGTGAGCAAAATGACTTTTTGTAAAAGCCTTAATAGTTTTTTCTATTGAAACGTTTTAGTGAAAAACTAGGTCAAAATGGCTAGTGTACTATACTTGTTGCTGTCAGATTCACAAAAATTGACAGGCAAAAACTTTAGTTTATGGAGTTACAAAATACTTACCATATGTGAGTATCAGAAACTGGATCAAATTGTACTTGGCAAAGAAACACAACCAAATGATGATGAATTTGATTGATAACTATGATAAGCGTCATAGAGAAGCCTTGATGTTAAAACTTTCAGTTGTTAAGAATTTGATTCTTGAAGTTAGAAATGCAACTAGTGCTTCAAATTTGTGGAAAAGTCTAACATCCAAGTACTAGGCTTCAGAAGCCGGTAGGATAGTGTACTAGAAAGAGTTGTTTTTTTCCACTAAAATGCAGGAGGGTGGTTGATCTCTGAATTTTTGTTGTAGTTGAAGGACATTTGCGATCAGCTGAAAGCAGTGGAAAAGCGTGTAGATGAATAAGATTTGATTGCTTTGGTATTGCAAAACCTGTCAGCATGATTTGACTCATTTGTTGAGTCATTGCATTGTGCAAATAGTTATACTTAATGACAGGAATGCTGGTGAGCTCATTCGCAACATCCCATGGATCTGTTTGAGGTCCTCCAATTGTCTTGTGAGATAGTATCTCTATGTTATGTTGATCTGTTTCACGATTCCATCTGACACTTTTTAGACCTGCACCACCATCCCTCCCAACCGGGCCAAAATGGAATTTTAGAGCATGGCATAGGAAATCATCGAAGCTTAATGAAAGGTGGATTTTGTAGATGTAGTTGTCAATGTTGAGGGTGGAAAGACCCCGAGTGCCAATCTTTTATTTTGCATCCTGTAGCTTGTCCCAGAATAATAGAAACAAACCCACAAATCACAAATCCTCGATTGCCTCAACAAAATGCAGATTGTAAAAGCAGACACCACCACCTTCTGATTGGCATTCTTCTCAATTGTGTTCCCAGATAAGTAAGGCCATCGTTATCCTTATCGTAATTGAGGTGCATTGGACATGTTATTACACATCTTTAAATTGAGTTCATTTCCATTTGCAGGTAAAATATAGTGCTTGCAGCTGGTATTCAAAGGCCGTCCTTGGATGTCTATCACAACATCATCGTTTGGAACAAAGGGCCCAATTATTGCCTGCACCACTAAATTTTTGTCAATTGAATTTCAATAAAATTGGTTTCTCGAAATAATTTAAATATAGAGAACAAATGGGTAAAATAGAATGGATGTATAAATATAACAAATTTCCAAGAAAAAAAATATTAATACTAGGTTGTTTTTGCGTATTCCATATCTGTGTTCTTTTGGCTTCTAAATGGTTGATTTTACTTAATCTTGGTATATTGTTCTCCACATCCTGCTACAAATGAAGGAACAAGGTTTCTTCACTCTTATATACACAAAAAAGATAGGTCAACAATGACTTATCCACAAATAATACTGCACGATACCAATTGTTGAATTTGTAATGTTAACAAATAATTATGTCGATAGCTGTTTTTCCAAACTAGACTGATGTGAGCAAATTTTAACTAGGCACAAATGCCAATCAACTCTGGCTTCTTTGGTTGTTGTCTTATGGCCTTATCAGTGCTGTCCATGTGAACTTGGTTCTCATGCACCCTGCCAATTCTTCTCAAAGTCATGTTCTCTGACCATCTATCACAACGACATGCTTACATCCAATGTTTTGAAGGAAAAACAAGTCATGGTCGGCGGGGCCTGCCACTCCACTAACTTATGCTTTCTTAGTCTGCTTGTTATCTACTTATTGGTTGTTAAATGCTCGACTTCAGGCAAAGGATAAATGCACCCGTCTATAGAATCATTAAACTTTGAAATTTAAAATACACGTGGTGAGTGGAATGTGTAAAAGTGTGTGCCTAACCAAAACCACGTTAGAAAAGAGAAGTGCCTTATTTAAATGTCCATGACTTGTATGTGTCATTATCTTCTATCAGACTGAGCGGTCATTATCAAGGCTCTTTCTTAAATGATTTTAGAGAGCTTATCATTTAGGATAGAAGGTCCCACAAAAGGGTCGTGCTTACTTCACACTGGAAATATGATAAGATCTGGTGTTTCAGATTTTTGAATTGGATGATAGTGTCTAAGAATTTGATGCACACAGGTCCAACAATCGAGCAATATGGGTGTAACATGCATCAATGGGAAGTGGAAAGATGGGCCGCTCTCTCCTCGGACGTGGCAATTGATTGTCAATCTACCTTTAATATTCTTCTTAGGATTTTGCCTAGAACACATTGTAATTAGTTCCGTCTCATGCAATGGTGTTATATCTCCTTGTTTCCTCCATTGCCACCCATGGACAATCGTGAAGCAAAACACTTCTAGTTATTACTTAACACTAAATTATAGTCTACAAATTGAAACATTCCTTATTTATGACCTTGGATGAGCTAGAGGATCGATGGAGGTCCCATGCATGTGCCCAAAAAATACTCTCTTTTGCCAATGCCTCAAGCATAAATTACATTGATAGGCATTTCCAAATGGGAATCTTAATAGCTTTGCTTGACACGTGACAAGGTAATGGAAGGTTGAGGTTTTGTGCTGGTGGTTGCTGACAGACGACGTCACTAGGACTGTTGATGAGGGAAACCATAATCACTAAAGAGAGCCTAATAACAAATGTGCATGAAATACATGACATAAGCGACCTGAAACTCAAAGTTTCCATATCTAACATATGCACCGTTCAAAGTTTGAACATATGCAAGATTCCCTTACTAGAGGTAGTGGCGAAGGGGACTTTGTGCTACGACCAACTGACCTGCCTCTCAACGTATTACACCGATGGGTGCCACTTAAAGACTAGTTCATGCTTTCCTCCATTTGTTGATCAATTCAACGGGATAATCACTATAATAGCATAGTTAGGTCACATGTTTAGACCTTGGCAATAACATTGCTTGCACAGTCATACAAAGTGACAATTTTGTTCTTGTTGAATCCACACATCCCTATCTCTAAAGTGTTACGCGACATGTACACACACATTCCCTTTATATTGACATGTATTATAACTGCCCACAAAGCGCTAGGTTTAGCACTGCAAACAACTATTCACATTCGAAGTATTGATCGACTAGTCCTTGCTTTCTAAGGTATCTCCAAAGTATGTTGCCTCAATGATTCGCACACCGCACGCCCTTCCTCTTGCAAACGATTGACAAAAATGGCATTGTTAGAAAAATAAGTAGTGTAGAGAGAAACAATCACAGTGAAAACAATAAGAAATAAACAAATCCAAAACACATACATAGATATTACGTAGAAAACCCGGTAATGTACTAGGTAAAAAACCACGGGCAAAGGTCCCTCAATATTTTATTACTCAGGAATAAATCCATTGTTACATCAATGGCAGTCACCACGCATTAGCTCTAATGATTACAATCCTATACAATTGTACAACTTTACTATTCACGGTTCCTTTTATAGAAAAAACTTGTAGTACAATACCGCGTGCAATACAAAACTGCATGTAGTACTAACTGTGCACTGTACTGTATGGACTACCTGAAAATGTGTGGTACAAATGCAACCCCCCTCGTGACCCCTTGGTAATTAGGCCTTCGGCCGTGCTCAGTGCATGCGAACGAAGGGACTTTGTACGCTCGGGTCAACCTGCCAACCTGCCAGCTTGGTTGTTACCTGCTCACTCAATGTTGACTTGACATACCAACAATCTCCCACTTGAAGTCAGATTTCTTCCTTGCGAATTACTCCTCCCAAAAAACCAATGCTTCATGCTGCCATTGAAATAATAAGCAAGCCAAGAGAAGTTTTGCACCCAGTGAACTTCTCTCTCCTAATGTGTTTTGTTAACATATCTAGTAGGTTTATATCTGCGTGAATCTTGGCTAAAGAGATATGAACTTCTTCAACCATGTCACGTACAAAGTGATATTGCACATCTATATGCTTCGTTTTGGCATGGTATGCTGGGTTCCGTGCTAAGTGCAAAGCATTTTGGCTGTCACAATGCAAGACCATATTATCCTGCTTGACCTGCTAGTCACCCAAAAGCCTATGAAGCCAAATACCCTCCTTACAAGCCGTTGTAGCTGGCATATATTCATCCTCAGTAGTGTACAAAGCTACCACTAAGTGAAGCTTAGAGACCTAGTTAACTGCACTGCTTGCTAAGGAGAAAACAAAATCTGTAGTGGACTTTCTCCTATCTTTGTCACCACCAAAATCTGCATCTACATAACCAATTATTTGAAGACTACTCCCACTGAAACGAATATCAACATCAGAAGTGCCTCTCAAATAGCTAAGAATCCACTAAACAACCATCCAATGATCACCTTACAAGCCTGTGTAGCTGGCATATATTCATCCTCAGTAGTGTACAAAGCTACCACTAAGTGAAGCTTAAAGACCTAGTTAACTGCACTGCTTGCTAAGGAGAAAACAAAATCTGTAGTGGACTTTCTCCTATCTCTGTCACCACCAAAATCTGCATCTACATAACCAATTATCTGAAGACTACTCCCACTGAAACAAATAGCAACATTAGAAGTGCCTCTCAAATAGCTAAGAATCCACTAAACAACCGTCCAATGATCATATCCAGGATTTGCCATGTAACGACTACTCCCACTGCTTATGCAATCTCTGGTCTGGTGCACACCATGGCGAACATAAGATTTCTTAGTATTGATGAGTATGATACACGGGACATCTGAATCTTTTCTGCTTCGGTGCTAGGGTATTGCTTCGAAAACAATTTAATATGAACAAGAAATGGGGTATTAACTGGATGCGCATTTTGCATATTAAAGCGTTGTAGAACCTTTTCCACATAAGTCTTTTATGACAGCTAGAGCTTCCTATTCTTTCTGTCTCTATGTATCCTTATCCCAAGAATCTAATTCGCACCTCCTAAGTCCATTTCAAACTCCCTAGCAAGTTGAGCTTTCAATCAAATGATTTTGTGCATGTTGGGGCGTGATACAAACATATCATCAACATACAAAAGCAAAATAATGAAATTGCCATCTTCAGACCTTTGAAAGTAGGCACAAAGGTCAGCCTCACATTTACGAAACCCCAAGCTCATCATGGAGTCAAATTGTTTATACCAACATCTTGGCGCTTGTTTTAGACCATACAATGATTTGTTCAACCTGCAAACAAGATTCTCTGTCTCTTTCCTCAAAATCTTGTGGTGGTTGCATATAAATTTCCTTAGAAAGATCATCGTGCAAGAAGGTTGTTTTAACATTCAACTGTTGTAACTCTAAATCAAGACTAGCAACAAGAGCCAAAACAACTCTAATTGTATCGAGCCATACAACATGTGATTTTTTTTTCATCAAAATCAATATCAGATTTCTGCACAGACCCTTTGGCCACCAACTGAGCTTTATACCGCTCCATGTTATCATTCATGTCCTATTTCAGTTTGAAGACCCACTTGTTCCCAATAGCTTTTTGCCTCTTAGGCAATGGCACAAGCTTCCACGTCTTATTTTTATGTAGAGCTTCCATCTCTTCTTCCATGGAAGCTCTCCATTTGCTTGCATCTTCAACTTTCAAACCTCCTGATATGAAGTAGGATCGCCAACATTAGTAACTAATGCATAAGATGAATTACAACTAGGAGAGTACCTTTATGGTGGTCTGGTCACTCTAGTGGATCTCCTCATAAAGTGTGATGTGTTACCCTGTGGCTCATCTGGTTCTTCTTCCTAATTAAATTCCTGATTTTCATTGTTATCTTGTTGATTTTCATAAACAAGTGGCTGATTTTCATCCTACACCTCCATATCAACATCATATGTTTTTTAACGAATTGTTACACCAAAACCTCGAGGCATTAGTGAATCCACCCACCAAGATCATAACATCCCACCACGCGTCTGCAAAGCCCGACCTCGGGATGGGTTTGCGCCTGCACTCCCATACGCACAAGCCCCGCTTCAATGGTGTTTAGGTGCCCCTCAAGCGCCGACTATACATCGTAACCAACCGAGTGGGATTCAAACAGGGGTGGTTGCTCTGATACCACTTGATAAGATCATTGCATATGAGAAATGAACAAGCTAAATGATATGCAGAAGATAACACAACACGAGATATTGGTGGGCCAAGATGCCTAAATATTCAAATATGCATAAATATAAGAATACCCTCAAGGTAGGGCAACACCATACAATGCTCCTTAAAGGAGTAACTCCACAATCTCCCAAGATGGGAATCCACTTCGAGGGGGATACCTCCAATATATCTCTACCAAGTAGAAGACTCAACACATACATCATATGACCGCTCTCATAATGATACTCATATCCTTTATATAGGCATATATTACTCTTAATGGATGGGTAACACCGAATCCCAATGTAGGCCGAATCATTACCCAATATAACTAATTCCTATGTGACCTCACATACTAAAAACATATAACTAACTAAGGGGGATGTGTGCCACATGTCAGCATCTCCATCAACCCATATACATTATAATATCATATCCCAAGGTACATAACAATAGGTTTGTTGTGGAGTTTGGATTAGGGTGAAATGTTAGAAACAATGTGGTCTTTTACAATGTAATTTATATTTTAGCTCAAGAATAAATATTGTTTAATATTGGCAATTTATAGGTTTGTTGTGGAGTTTGGATTTGGGTGAAATGTCCGGAACAGTTTGGTCTTTTACAATGTAGTTTATTTTCTAACTCAAGAATAAAGATACTTTAATATTGACATTCCAGTATTTGAGTGCAATTGGTAAATGTTTGATTTTCACATTATCAATTTATCACCATTTTTGGTAAGATGTCAAAGCGGATATCCCTCCCGATTGATTTTTTAGTCAATGTTGATTATGCAATTTGGCTTAATTCATCACGAGTTTCTGTTCTCTGTGGCCATATATGTATTTGCCATTTGGTGATCATGAAATTAATTTATTTTGTTTAATATTTTTTATGTTTGAGAGAGGCCTAGATAGTATACAAATTGTGCATGGCAGCATGATAAGTTTTGATATTCTAATTCACTAATTACAAATTATTAAACCCACTTTTTCACACAAATCCTCAGTCTCTTTACTATAAATGGACAGTTAGCCAGGAATACCTTGCAGAGGTTTATAAGGTTGAAAGGAAGATACAAATTGCTACAGAAAGCCAACTGTGTAAGAAAAGCAAAGTAGGCTTAATCTAGGATAGTGCATTATAGTATCTTGGGTTTAAATTTGGCAGGCTAGACTTTGAAGGGTGACATGAATGCATTCCTAGAAATGCCTATATCGAATCGCAGAAATATACACCATGTAAATAATATACATGAGACTATAATCGTTTGAGTCTTGGAAGTACATGATGCTAGGTGATCACCAGGTTGGGATGAGGTTGGCACCTGTGGCACTATACGATTTTCCTAGATAGCCTGCTTGTAGGCTTTAAATTTATTTCTGACAAAACGGAGACATTGAGTAGCTGCCTCATATGGGCTGGAAGTCGTGTATGTAGAAGAGTCAACACAATGGTTAGGAGTAACCACTAATCAAACAACTGGTTGCATCATTGCTTAAGCCTTACATAAAGAGTCGTCATACTATAGCTTGTTTATTTTACTTTATCAAATATTGTTGACCCATCCTTTGGTAATACATTGACTTGGTGATTCTTCTTAGTTACCTCACTTTGGTGATTCACCTTAGGCATTTTGTGACTCAATTAGCTGATTTGTTGGTGTGTTCACATTGAGCTAGAAGTTGTCTTTAGTTATCTGCTTAGTCTTGTCTTGCTTAACACAAGAAAAGGTTAAGCTCAAATCTAGGGAGGCTGTTTAGTTGTGTTGAGTGATATATGCACCAATCATTTGGTTGGTGCATATTTTGTCACTCCAACTAATAGTTTGTTCACAACAACAAAATGGTTGTTGTGAAACAAACTTACCCAACTATTTATACGAGGACACCCTATTGTAAAATATCATATGTGAGAGTAATATACACAGATTCCTGGTGCATGATATTGCTGCATGTATATGGCTTGGTTAACTATGGTTATGGCATACATAAGTGATCCCAGATGTGTGAGTGTTCTCCACATTGAGATAGAAGTTGTCTTTAGCTATCAAGCTTAGTCTTGTCTTGATTCACACTAAAAAAAGTTAAATTCAATCTAGGGAGGTTGTTTAGTTGTTTTGAGTGACATATGCATGAAACACTTTTGTCAATACATATTTAGTCACTCCAACTAATAGTTTGTTTACAATAACAAATTGGTTATTATGAAACAAATCACTCCAACTAATAGTTTGTTTACAATAACAAACTGGTTATTATGAAACAAACTTACCCAACTATTTATATTGGGAAACCCTATTGTAAATTATTACATGAGAGAGTTATACAAACATATTTGGAGATCCAATCCTGTGTATAGTTTGTGGTATTGCATAGTATTCACAACATGCAAAAGTGATTATGGAAGAGAGCGTTTACTACTTCTACATGGTATCAGAGCCATGGAGTGTTTGTTGTTTTAGCCTAGTGTACTTTCATGCGGTTGTGTTCTATTCTAAGCATTTTTTCTCTATCTTAGTTGCTTGACTCTCCCATCGCCACCAGGTCCATCTTCTTCGAAATATTTTTTGTTTGTATTGTCAACACTTCTTTGGCAGATTGACAATTCCCTTTTACGAACCTATCCTGGTGCATACAATGTTAGCTTGTCTTCTTTTGTGTTTAGGGAGTGAGATTTGTCCGCTCATACAATTATTTAATCCCTCCACCTAGTCAACATTATGAGGGGTGTGTGTGTGTAGATCCTACTTCAGATGTTGAGTTCCTTGTTAACCCCTTGGTACATGAAATCATTTAATAGTTTGTTCCCAACAACAAATCAGCTATTGTGAAACAAACTTACCCATCCATTTATATTGATTGTAAATTATTACATGTTCAAAGAATTATACAAACATATTTTGAGATTCAATCCTGTGTGTATTTCGTGGTATTGCATTGTGGTAATGGCATGTAAAAGTGATCCTGGACGAGAGTGTTTACCACTTCTACATGGTATCAGAGTTGTGGAGTTTTTGTTGTTTTAGCCTAGTCTACCTTCATGGGTGTGCGCTCTATTCTAAGCATTTTTTTGTCTCTTTGTTGCTTGACTCTCCCATCACCACTAGGGCCATCTTCTTCGAAAGATATTTTATCTGTATCTTCAACACTTCTTTGACAAATTGACAAAAGGTTCTCCTTTTACCTTTTGTGGAGCTATTATGGTGAATATAGTGTTAGCTTTTCTTCTTCTGTGTTTAGATAGTGGGATTTGTCCACTCATAGATTATTTTTAATCTCTCCACCTAGTCAACATTATGAGGGGTGTGTGCAAATCTTGCTTCTTCAAGTGATAAGTTCCTTGCTAACCCTTTGGGACATGAAATCATCTACTTGAAGTAGTTGATCCAATTCAATTTAAACTCTGCATTTTTGACACCTCATTTGACAAGATAGTCTCCTTGTATGGATCTTTTATGAAAGTGTCAACTTGCCTTCTTCAGTGATCAAGTAGTGGATCCAAACCACTTATGCAGGATTGAGTTCCTTTGTGACTTTTAGTCCACCAAACACCTTCTTCAACATTGTGTTGTATTTCTTGGGATGCCTTGCAACATATCTCAACACCTCCACTTTTGCCATATGACTAGTTTTTTTGAGAAACTCTGAGGTAGCTCATTTTTCCTAGTTTTTTTCGAGATTAGTATTTCTTCTGAGTGAGCTTCGTATAGAGCACCAATTCCTATTTTGACTTAGCGGTTACAACTTGACATGCATGTATTCTGGCAAGATGGATTGGCGTCCGTTGGGACACTTAGAATTACACTGTATGTTTGTACATAGGTGATTGATCAGGCCTAGTTGCTAGGGACCCATATATGAGGATCCGTCTCATTACTTTTCTCTTTTTCTCTCCCCTCAATTTTTGCTTAAGGGAGGGTGTTGATATGTTCACTTGACTTTAGTTAGACAGTGATCTTTACGGGCTATCTAGCTTAGCCTCCTCTTGGATTCACACTAAAAAGGTTAATCTCAAATCTAGGGAGGTTTTTTGAGTTGTTTTGAGTGAAATACATGCACGAGTCATTTTGTTAGTTCGACCATATTGAATCACTCCGCAGGATTAATGAGTTTACGTCACAAGGAAGCGTTATTGGTTGTAAAATAAACCTACCCTACTGATTTGATACTAGGAGTGCGGAATGCTACTGTAGCAAATTATTACAGTCTGAGAGAGTTAATATCAGACATATTTTGAGATCCAATCGGTTTTATGATAATCGCATGCAGAAGTGATCTTAGATGTGTGTTTACCATTTCTACATGAAGGTGGACTCTCTTTGTGATTGCACCTACTTTGTGAGTTGAAAGTTGACATATTAGGAGTAGTAATGTTCGATCTACAATGCAAAGGTAAACCAATGTTCATGAATGGCATAAGGTTTTGAACAACTTCATGGGCGTATGAGTCGTTTGTGGAGGTAAAAATCTAACCATTTATTGCGCTGATAGGCAAACATCGTAGACCTTTGAAAAAGTGATTTCTTACTTTGCAGAACAGGAGTCCATAATGACAACATCACATTGTCATAGTTGTTGGGGATTCAAAGAGTGCCCTTGTCACTAATTTGGGAAAGAGCATAAGCTCAAAAAGGTGAATCAATCAACTTGATATTAGGTAAAACATGCTATTATATAAATAAGCTTTGGCATTTCCTAATAGATATGGAGATTGTCCAACCACAAATATGATCTTTCGCAGCAGACTCTTCTAGCCATGTAATCTTGAGGAGGTTGTGGCAACAACCTTGCAATCTCTCACAACTACCCTACAACCCCTCACCTAAATTCTCTACGTGAGTTCTCACAACTCGTTTACATTATGCTCACATGACAAATATACCAGTTGCTATCATTTACGCTCACTACAAATGTTAGCACTAACTAATCATGTTCTAGGGACTGGCATGTCTCCCTCTAGTGCTAAATATGGGGTGAGGAACTGCATTTAGGGCTTGTATCATGCTGTTGAATCACTTGTCAGTCCAGGTTGCTGCTGACGTACGAGGTATCCATTGTTTTGTCTAATCCCCACCTCAAAGTAAAATCTCCTTGGATGTCGAAATGTCCACTGAGATATGCATCCAATTACATTTTGGTCCCTTTTTGTCAAGTTCGTCAGTTTCCACTGAAAATCCCAATATTTCTATGGATTTCTGAGGGAAGAAGTGTGTTGTCTCTAATGTGAAACAGAGACGGATGATTGCCCTTGGTATTGAGCAAGGTGGTCGAATATTGTCTTATTGATCCTGCTACGATCAACATGAATGCACGTGTGGAGGACAACTCCACCATACATGATGTGCAGGAGGCTGCAATGCCTTGGGAGGAAATCATTCCTCACAAATATGTTGACTTGGATATAATCGACCTATATGCACTTATTATGGAGGGAATATCCAATATACCATATGTATGGGACACGGACATGCCTTGCAAGGATGGATTTCCTCATTCTGAAGAATAGTTTGTTGTGGATGGAGACTCCACTATTCCAAATGCACTGACAATGGATGGCAAGATGGCATCCCAAGCCACTCACTCAAGGGTACTTGCTCTGAAGGGCAGTAGAGCATGAAAATTTGCTCATTGTAGTTGTGAACAGACCTTTCCCATCAGAGGGGGATCAGATGAGCGAATAGATGAGATTGAGGAGTTGGTTCTCACTCCTACTGCGGAGATGTTCCTTTCTCCCACTGTAGAGACGAAGATGCTTGTTTCTCCTACTATTGCGGAGGTGGTTCTAACTCCCACTGCACAGATGGTCACATTTCTCTCCTTCGCATCTCAATTTGATTGGAAGGCACTTCACCATGCTTTCTTGAAAAGGTTGGCTGAGCACTACATGGTGTTGCAAGGGCATGATTGAGGTGAATTAGATTATAGGCTAACTGAGTCTTTGTATAGACTCTAGCAAGACTACTCAAGCCTGGAACGAATTTCTCAATCCACCTCTCTGAGTTTCTGATTCCAGCACTCTGGAGATGGGGTTGACACTCTTAGCCATTGATGATTCATCGCTGGTCAATGAATCATATAACGAAGAATCATTGGACCACTTGCCATATGCTTTGTTCACACAACCAGATTCTTGTTTTGCGGTTCTTCTCCATTTGACAACCACAACACAACAATGGACTGCTGATTTCAAAGTATCAACCTATGGCATAGTCTATAGATCTAATGACTAAACATATGGGCTTTAGTACATCTGTAAAATTTCGGGACAAACATGGTATTGTTTCCGGTTTAGTCATTAAGAAGGGGTGTTAAAATATAGCAGCATTATATAGCCTATAAAAACAGTTATGTAGTTGTGATTTGGTTGGTAACTGTTCAACCAAATGTAACTACTCACATATAAATAAATTGGATCTGCCTATATCATTTGAGCAGTGCAGTTTTTCCGTTCTCTATATTCTTTCTTCCCTTTGTATATGCTTAACAAGGAAGAAGAATATTTTTTGAAAAATAAGTTGTGCTTTCAGAGAAACAATGACATTGAAAGCAATAAGGCATAAACAAGATCCAAAACTGTTACGTCAAACGGTTCATGTGGTTCACCTGGTAATGTACCTGGTCAATTACGACAGGCAAAGGTCTGCTCATTATCTTATTGGCTGAGGATTTGAACCCTATTGTTACGTTAATTTATAATTCACCACGCATTGGCTCCAATGATATAGTGTCTTTGCAGGTTGGCTGAGTAACTAGGACTATTCATGCGGAAAAGTTACATATCAAATGTATAGCAAGAACATAGTGATAGTGTCTAAAGTAAATAATGTGTGGTGTTATAATCGTGAATGTAGTACGAATTCAAGCATTTAGATATAACATAGTTCCATGGAGTCTTCCGAACAAGGGGACGTGGGGACAAGTCCGGGGAATGTCCGGGGATGGGGGACTAAGGGCCTAGGTTTGAGGATGCCAGTTTCAAATATGGCATAGGGTATGCTTGGGTCAACTTAGTTAACCTAAAAAAATGGTCGCTAAGGACCCTAACAAATGCTGAACTTGGAAATACTAATAGACACATTGTTCATATGAGCAGATCGAAGATGCGAAATACCAACAGTATTAATATTTATATCATAACTTATATTCAAAATGCCCTTGGACTTACATCCAAATCCCTCAAATACAATTGGCTTCATGGCCCATTGCATCCTAATCTCCGAAATTATGCTCCCACAAGTTTAACTTCTACCATCCAGCTCCCCATTGGCATCTCGAACGCGCTGGACTCCTCAAGATAATCGCTAATCCTAATGCTCTTAAGGTTCAATAAGGGCAATACCCTGCATTTCTGTCCAAGTGCTACAACACTTTGATGACCAAAAGTGTTGCCTTTAGGTCTTAGGTTAACCGTATATTTACAGTTTAAGACTTGGCATATCGCTCTTCAGAATTAATATTGACTGTTACTCTCCCTCTTGCTAATGCATCTCAACCGCTCACTCTTGCAACCTTGCTTGCGCTCACTCTTGTACTTGCTCTCGCTCTTGCACTTGCAACCTTGTATAAATGTTTTCAAGTCTATCCTATTAGTGATTTGGAGAGAGGGTTTAGAGGTTTTATTTATACTATATTTTTTGAGTTCTTAATAATGTTAAACTGGGGCCCCATTTGACTATTAGGTTTAGGGTTGGGGAATCTACAAACATCCAAATTTTTAAGAGGTTTGCTAGTAATTGTATGTCTTTTTAAAAAAAATGCCATGGCCATTGCGTAAGATAATTTTCTGTAATGTTTCGTACATAGTTTCCTACAAGTCTCTGGGTACGATCAAGGGAGGCGGTGATGGAAAGTTTCCATAACAGTCTCAAGGATGTCCCCAAAATGTCCTTTGAGGGATAGCAAACGTCTCCACTTTAGGGAAATGGTCTATGGGGGACACCCCCTATATATGCTGGTAAATGGTAAAAATATGGCCGAGGGACATTAAAAAATCTATAGACATTCCCAATTCCCTAGGACATCAAAAGTAACACAGCTTAACAATTTTTTCAATGTCATTTTGCAGTGGGGACACGTCCCTGGTAGGAATATTGAGATAGTCTGGATTTTTGGAATTTTAATTAGAGATTGTTGTTTTGGGGGTTATCTTCTAAAATAAGGAATCACATGTAATGGGAGTTTCGGAACATGTGGATGCCATTAGGAGTCTGTGACATTCGACTGTTAAGATTTGTACTGGATAATTTATTTCTGGATTCCTAACGTCTCCCATCCAATTCTTGTGCATATATGTGTATGGCTGCTAGACACAATGCAGACAGAGTTTTGGATGATACAATGTTTTGGTCAGAAAGACCTATTTCTTTCAAATGCAAAATATACATAATCCTGCTTAATTTTTAAGAATGGGACAGATATAGGCTTGCTTACAGACATCCACCAAACAATCCTAAGATGAAATGGGTTAATTAGAATCTCATTCACATCTTTTGAAATAGCATCTTGAACGCCTACCAAAAACAATCTCACATGGTGGCAAGAATGCATATAGGGCCTTGGAGCTAATTTTATTTCTTTTATAAGTTTTTTTTGAGTCCAATGCAATGGTGCAGCAAGATTGAGGCCTACCATTACAGAAATTGGGAATTTTGTGAAAAAGGTGATAAGTTGTTGACCAATTTGGAACTTTTCAACATGCGGAACTATGTGACAAATCCAAGATAAGCGCCTTGAGATTGATACTTGTTGGTCTTTTCAAATAGCTATATTTAAGATATTTGAACTAATATTTAAATATTTTAAAATAAAAAAATAGAAAACAAATGATTTTTTTGGGGACCTTTATTTGTCATTTTTTTTTGAAAGGGACATTTTGGGGATGTCTTGGACATCCCATTTCTTTGCATAGAAGGGTGGGTGATGTTTTGCCCATGTCTCCAAGTCCTTCAAATGTATTGGTTGTCCAAGGCGGCTGGGAAATGGGGTATATGCTTCCTGCGTAACATTGGTTTCATAAATATATGTTTTGGCATTCCCCTATACCCATCTTTTTTTTTTGAAAATGGCACACAGGTACTTTTATCCATTTTCCTGTACTTGTACCTGTCTCCTAGCAACTATGATTTTATGCAAATACACATCTTTGTGAAGTTCAAAATGACCCCAAGTTTTGGGAGTATGCACCTTCCTCACGAGTAAAAGTATATCCTTTGGTAGACACAGTTTTCTCAACATGTAGTGTAACCCATTGTTGAGGTAGAAGTCAACCTTGTCCTCAACATCCAATTTTTTTGTCTTAACCACAAATACATCTCCAAAAAGTTTGTATCTTTTTGTTTTTGAAAAATGTCACACCGGTACTTGTACATGCATACCTGTACTCATACCACTCCCATGGCGACTACGATTTTATGCAAATTCACATCTTAATGAAGTTCAAAATGACCCAAAGTTTTGAAGTATGCACCTTCCTCCTGAGTAAAAGCCTCTCCTTTGGTACAAATAGTTTTCTCAACATTTAGTGTAGTCCATTGTTGAGGTAGAAATCAACCTTGTCTTCAACATCCAATTTTTTTTTGTCGTAACCACATACACATCTCGACAAAATCTGTATCTTCTGCATATGCTTCCTCATAAGCCTCTTGTGTGAAAGGTTCAAGTTGTGAAACTATGGCCAAAGCTGAATTTTATTTTGCAATGGATGGCCTAGATACCTTATCCACCAACTTGTTTGTCATCTCTTTTTACTTTGTAGGCGCTTTGTTGCCCGACAATCTTGCGGTTTTCATTGTCCTTCTCCTGCTTTCCCTCACAGATATGACCTCTTTTGCTATTTTTTTTTTCGTCCAGTCTGGTATTGATGCATGGCTGTTATATAGTTACTGTCTACTGTTTTTTGTGTTGGCGGTGGGGAAAGAGGTGGCGACGAGATGATGCTGGTCCAGTGGTTTATGAATTGATGATGACTGTACAGGCTCCTTTATATGGAAATCCTGTGCTGTTTTCCTTTTTCTTGGAGAAGTCAATCAAAATTTATAATATCTAGTCATATGAGAGATTGTATTAGTATTATTATAATTTAAGGTTGTCTGTAGATTTGGAAAGAGGTTTCATAGCAACAAATACACTATAATATCCACAACATGTTGTAATTAGGTTTAGTTCAACTTCAAATTTAGATCAAATTATATAAATCAGGCTTTCTGGATTCTAGATCATAGAGAATATAGAATACTTAAAGCACTTGAGAAATTAGAATACACTCTTACAACATTTAAAATATCTTCCACATTTCCCATGCCTGCAACTAGGTAGTATCCCACATCCAAAAGAGATGCAAAACCTTTGACTTCTATGGTGTACATTTGCAACCCTAGGGAGCAACTACTAGCTATATTTGATTATGAAATGATATCAGATGAGTGATCCCATCCTTTTGTAGTGCCTTTCTTGTTGCAACCTATTTTGTGCTTGCACATATCGAAGGTGTGTGTGATTGTTTCTTTATCCAACAAATAATGCTTCTATTTCTCATTTTTTTGAACAATTGCATACATTGGCTTATCATATATGGAGTTAGCTCCTGCAACTTAACAAACTTATTTTGAATGATAACAAATTGGTTTACCTTCTTGTAGTAAAATTGCATCTTAGCATACTTTGATCTGTTTTTCAACTTTGAATGGTTGCCGCAAGTTAAGAACAGCAAGAATTGGTGCATGGCTGATTTTATATTTCAAAGTCTCGAAATCATTTGTATGCTTCTTACCTCAATGGAGACACTCACCACTTGTTGCAATGACATGCAAAGGTGCCACTATTGTGGAAAAAGAACAAATTAATTTCCTTATTTCTGTTGCACTTTTTGATTTTGTCCAGTTTGTGATTGCCTCAACCTTCGTTCGATCCACTTTCAATTCTTATCCAAGCCCATGCCCCAACTAGATTAGTGGCTTCTTTGTAAACTCACAATTCTTCATGTTGTGCAGAAGTTGTTTTTCTCTCAACACTTACAAAACTTGCTTCTAATGGGTTTAGATGCATAGTTACCCAAGTTTTGGGGACCGGAAAAGGTGTTTCCTCGACGGAAATTTTTTTCTCTAAATTTTGGGGACGACAGGGGCAAGACTATTAAAATTATATGTACAAATAAAATATATGCAAATAAATTATTATTTTTTACCTAAAATAAGCTGAAATAATCTCCCTAATAATGAGGTGGGTTATGAGTACGCGGATAGAATAGAATGGTAAACTTGTGGTCTATGCCGCCAAAAGGCTTTATCAACTTAAATTTCGATGGCACTGCGAAAGGTAATCCAGGCACAACAGGGGGTGAATGTGTGTTTAGAGATGAAGCAGGTCAGCCAATCTTGACATTTGTAATCGACACATGCATCGGGATGAATAATCAGGTAGAAGGCTAGTAGTGTTACTAAAAGGGTTGGAAGGAGCCTTGCAATCTGAGATTATGCCCAATGGCTTGTGGCACAGCTGGAGGAAGCGAGGTTCGTCCACATAAGAAGAGCTGGCGACCAAGTAGCTGCTAAAGCGGTCAACATAGGGGTGCACCGTATGACCTCTTTTGGGGCCCCAAATTGATACTGGACCAATAATTTACTTGCAGATTTAAGTAGATTGGTGGTGGGTGATGTGATGTCCTCCACTTAAGGATCGCTGGTGTCTAAGGACATAGGACCTTGCTAAATCTAGCCCTTGACCATTGATCCGCATTAACTTCTCACTCTTATCACCGACTTAGATGGGAAACTCTAATATGTAAGAGTAATTGTGTAAAAGAGGGTGTCACCCATCGTCCCATGCATGCTTAATTGCATTATTTATTACATGACCATGATGATGCTCCATGGCGGTGCGCCATCCCATCAGCAGTATTTGCAGTGATTATTTAGACTCACAGTATATGAGATTTCTGTTGATCATCACAGTGGGATTAGCAATAAATGTAGGGCGTTTGGATTATTTGAGGTAATAGAATTAAGGACAATCCACAGCACCTTGCTCTCCTGACCTGTGATTGCAGAATGGCTCCTGGAAAGAAGAAGATGGTGAAACTGGAGGAGGTAGACAATTGGGGCAAGAAGAGGAATGTGACTGTTGAAGTGGCGGGGAATTAATTTGCGGATATCTTAGAGTGGGAAATAAAAAAAATGCTCGTTGCGACTATGGATGGAGAAAGTGTGGACAGTTGCCAAGGAAATGGAAGATTCAGACATTAATGAACTGAAAGGCTGATGAAAAACCTTTTAACTGACCATGGTCAGACCTTTGGAAGGCGGAACGTGGTTGACATGGCTCAAAGCTTGAATGATGCTAATCTTCTGTACGATGTGTCTGGTGTCTTTCTGGTACCCACGGAGATGGAAAAGTCCCTCTTTAAAGACCTGGATGAGAATGATTTTCATTTTCATGCTTTGATGAAAGGGGGTACAAGGGATTCTTCAAGGGAAAAAATACATGGCTGTGGCGGTTGGAATGCAGCTTTCCCCTGCTGCCTTGGTGGAACCACACCAGTGCCAGTTGTCCTCTGCAGATGATAAGGAGGTAATTGTCCTTGACCTACTAGAGGTTTGTAGTCTGAGCTTTTTTGTAGTTAAAACAACCAAAAGGGTCTGCATAAATTTTTCCCAGCTTTATGACTTATGGGGTTTGGGATATGCCCCTTTTTGGTTAAACTGTGAAGACCCGAGGACGTCTCGGTATTAATTATCATAATATGTTTCTACTGCTAAAAAGAATATGCATATTTGTTTTCTTGTTCTAGATGCATATATGGATTGGTAAATGAGTAGAACACGACACACATATTCAGTATGGAACACACAGATGCAGTACAGTACACACAGATATTGGACTATATTATAATTACAGTTCAGTTGAGGAATGTGGATATAGATGCACATCAGGGTCCCAAACACAATAATTTACATGCACAAGCCCTACGATGCACACCTTGCTTTTGGGATCAAAATTAATTTGATCGGTGCTCAAGGATGGGCTGAATTATTGGACTGTCAGACACACTATGTAGATGTTAATTATTCTGATTTCCATGGACTTGGCAATTACATGTGTATTCCGCACACAAAGGTATCATAGTTGGATGGGTGAGATGAGGCTCTTTTAGGCACGATTAATGTTACCCAATCAGATTGCCTTGTGAATTTAGAATTTTGATGAGTTTCTATTTTCAGAAGCAATATAGTTTCTATATTTTAAAAATAATGGAGTTTCTGATTTCACAGCAATATGGTTTCAAGAGCAATGCACATACACTTTGATTCTTGATAAGGACTGACACTTCTTGATTATTAGACATCACAGTCTCTAGCCTTGAAGACAAATTGAGTTATGTGTCATATTTTGGAATTGAGTCACAACCACATGCATGTGTCCTTCAGAGATTGATCCTATGCTAAGTTACTGATACATTCTGGATATGGATACGGGTACAGAGTATCTGATACTTGGATACAGCAATGTTTTTTGACCCTGGATATGGCAATTTTTTGGGCCCTGGTTATGGCTTTGGATACGACTGTACGAAAAGTATATAAAAATTTAAAATTAAAATACATTCCAGCCTGATAAATAGAAATTAGCCACATGTTTTGCATATAAAAAACAAAAATAAGCTAAATAACCACAAAACACTCCTCATAGTCATCGCTTGTTAAAGCCAACAAAATGATCAATGAGAGCTTAAAGAGGAAAGTATGCAATGAGGGAATGAGAGGTAAGTGGTTTTGTTTTATGTTTTTCTTTTCCTTTTAAGTTTTTGGGGTTTCTTTTATCTTTTATATGTTTTATTTTTACACTTAATAAGTCAAATGGTGATTTTTTTTTAAAAAACATTGTGTTTTGCCTTGGATACTGCTTGGAAATGCCCCAGATATGAGGTGACAGGTCAGGTATGGCCGGATAGCTCTGCAGATGTATCTGACCGTACCTGACCTGCCTCCCCTATACCTAAGAGTTAAGATTCAGAAGATTCAAGAGTACATGATACATTATGAATCGTGATTAACATGCTAAGCCAAACTCAAATCTAAGAAGATTTTATGATGAATATTGTAATATATTATAGTTGATACATTAACATGTTAATGCCTGAAGCAAAAGCCCTAGTTGGCAACTCAATAATCGAAGTACAACAACAAGCTTCTTAGCTCTAAAGTACAACAAAAAACTTTTTAGCTTTTGTAGAGGTATGCTTGTTCCTCTTAAGAGAGTGGATCCGATCATTTGTTTGTGAATTTCGTGCAACATATGAGGAACTAGAAACTTAGGAAAAGAGGTGAATGGCATGCACAACAATCATGGATACAATTGCCTCATTGGCTTGTCACGTGCCCATCTGAGCTCGTCTATCCTAGCTGATGACTTGTTACCATCAAGTTTAGTAAACTTGAGCCACTCAAATATGACATATGAAGCTTCCTCTGCACTATTCATTTTTCATAGGGACTTCAAGAAGCTCTTCCACACTTCCTTGTCATCCAGGGGGAAAACTCTTTTAGGCTTCTCCACGTTACGTTTCGGATTAAGTGCATATGCGGCCATACATAAGGAGCTGTTCAACATCTTCTACCTTCGTTGAATGGCGGGCTGAATATGCTGACGATATAACTCTACAGTTGGTTCACTCACTTGAATAACATTTTTCATGTAGCCAAACATGTTGTCAATGCACTCATATATCTCGTGAAGGTTGAGGCTATCAAAATCCTCATATTTGATGGCGTTGAAAACTAAGGATATAATCGATGTGATGCATCTCACATTTGCCCAAAATAAACCTCTCACCACCACCTCCTTCTTCCTATTTCCCTGCTCTGTCTTGGACTACCCCCACCAAATCCACTCATGTGTCATGATCGTAACTTGTAGGGGTTCTTGCAATTCAACCATCTTATCCAACAAAATAAAGTAGAATGCGAAGTGGGTGTTTATTGGCTTAAGGAATTCCTTTCTTGAAAAGGTGCATAAGAGTGCTAATGATGTGTGGTGGTTGCAGATATGCTTGTACGCAGCAACACGGGGTCTAAACGATATGCTTGCAGGAGGTCTTAATTAACTTACCTACAACTCTGTACATGTAAGCTGCATTTGTTGCTACCTATACGACATTGGAATGGCCCACCTCCTCAATGTTATATCTCAAAACATGAAATTGAGAATTTGTGTCACTGTGCTTACTCGTGTAGTCAATTGCCATTAGAAAGTATATGATATTGATGAGTGGGCGGTGTCTAATCTTTGTCCACCTATTTATGATAGTGCTGCATCCACAAGAGAACCGTGCAGCCCTCTTCTCCTCCATCAATAAATTAACCTTGGAATAGTTCCCATCCAAGGTTGTAGTCCTCATTTTCTTGTTTCTTGGGGACACAACCTCTACTTGCTTTGGCTACCTCAGCCTTAGCTTCCTTGTAATAAGGAGAGCGACCAACATGAAGTGGAATGCCAGTGGAAAGAAGATTTTTCCAATGGCAACATCAACGTTCTTCATAGCCCGTGTCATACATGTCTTGCACTGGATTTGGGGCAATCGTCTTCCTCTCCCCTAGCTTTCACTCCAATCGCCTCAAAACTTGAAATTGCTGGATTATTGAAGAAAGAACTCTTAGAAGTCCTATGAGAAATGGAAGGGGTGCTAGTGCCACATGCCAACGCCACAAATCGCTGGAATGTTGTTCATGTATCTCCATGAAACAAATCGATAAACTCTGCCCACTCATCAAGTGCGAGCTTTGAACAAAGTGCAACCCCTTTTCTTGGTATGTGGAGAAAGTGCGCACTCACCCTAGCGATGCTGCCCAACCAAGTCAATGAGTAGATATTACACTTCTTGAGTTTAGTCCCCACTCCACAACTTGTTTTGGAGGCATCAATTATCTAAGTAATTTGTTTTAAAGCTTTCTTCTTGTCGAATGGTCCTTTGGCATATTGGGCCAACGTTGTAGGGGGTCAATTAAACTTTTAGGCACTCGCAAGCAAACTTACAATTTGTATTCTCTCTTCCCTTTCTCCTTGGTCCCCCAATTAGGGCTACCATCCATCTCATCCATTTGCAAATCAACTTCTTAATCACTATTGGAGTTCATTTTGGGACTGCAAAAATTTTAAAAACAGCAAAATAAATATTTTCATAAACATTGAATAAACAAAATAATAATTAACCTATAAATAATTTGAAATTTTTATGTTCATACTTCATATGACCATTGTCATGTCATAAATAATTCAATAAATAAAAAATACAAATCATTTCATATTTTAGTAGTTGGGCTCAAAAAATAAAAATAAAAACAATATGAATAAATTCATACACCAATGCCATAAACCATTTTGTATTTTGAAATGAAATAGAAAAAAACAATCAAGGCACAAGGGCTAAATGGCTTTTCAAGTTTGTAAAGGAATATATATATATATATATATATATATATATATATATATATATATATACATATAATGTAACCTTAAATTTTTAATGAATTTGACAATGTTGCAAACAAAATATCATTTTAAAATAATGGAAATGGCAATTCCAAATGTGAATCAACATATATACATGTAAGTTTAGAATGGAAGAAATAAAAGTAGAACCATCTTGTTCTTATTGAAAACCAAAAGCCCTTATGCTTGTTCCTCTCCTCTTTCCTCTCTTCTTATTTATTTGCTAAGTGTTGTTGACAATGGTAATTTAGGGCCTTTTTATAAGTCATCAGCTCACTTTGAGAGTTAGGGTTTCTATTTTTCTTGTTTTAATGTTTTTAATTATTATTATTTTCTTTAAAAGTGTGTTTTAAAATTCTTTTTCTGTTTTAAGGTAACAGGTGTTGGGGATGTCTCTTGACTATCTCGTGGATGTCACAACATTTGCGACGCCTTATATTTTTTCGCTGTTTTGGTACTTTCAGGGGAGGTTTTTCTTATTTACCCTATCCCCAAAATATTTTGGATGTCAGGATGATTGAGGTTGGGGCAAGCCACGATACCTCGTGTAACACCGGTTAGATGTTTTATCCCAAGTAGCACTAAAGACCAATATATTGTCAAAACCATGAGTAAAACCTCTAGAAGTAAAGATTTTGACCACAACAAATTCCTAGCATAACCCACTGCTCCTTGAGAGACAAAGCCCATTGACGGAGAAAAGAAGAAGAAAGAGAGGCTTCCCCATTTGTGCTTCATCTACAGGAAGAAACACGACTATAGAAGAAAAGGACCAACAAAAAGGTTGAGTCCATGAAGAAGTCATCTAAAAAAACTTCTACATCCTCTGGAGAAACACGAGAGCACATCCGCTCCCACAGGCATCCGGGCGCCTGTAGAAAGAACTCTACATAGACAGTCCCCTTCAAATTTCCCTACTAAGGGAGAAATGAGGGCTAGGGCTAAGGCCAATGGTGGGGAACAACTTGAGTAGCCTAAAGTGGAGGCAACCACTAGATCTGCAAAAAAGCATGCTCGGCGACCCTACAAAATCAAAATCAATAAAAAAATAGTCCGTTGCAGGTCGAACCAAGAGAAGCCCACACAAATTGCTGTGGGTTTTATCCCATATTTGGGAAAAGAGAGCATATGCTCAATAATAATTCAATTCATCACATAACTATTACAAATGTTATAAATATATATAGAGCTAGCTATTCTAACTCGTATAACCACTAACACTAAACTAGGATGGTTGTTCTAACCACCTAGATTCTCTCCTAACCACCAACCTTCCCTAAAATCTCTCATTTAAATCCTTTGTGAGTTGTTTTTCACACCTCACTTACAGTATTATTATATGCTTCACATATTATTGTTCTACACACAAATATACACTCTCAAATGTGCCCACGTTAGGACTAATTCCTAACATTACCCCCTTAGTGCTAACATGGATAGAGAACATAGTGCATCGGTGTTGCGGTGTGACCTTCGTAAAATAAACTCCGTTACAGAAAGTATCGAATATATATATATATATATATATATATATATATATATATATATATATATATATAAATCCCCACTTTTTCAAAACATTTACCCCTTTAAAATAATCATCCTTAGAATAATATACCCTTCCTTCCTTTAATTTCCTCTTTGTTGGGAGTGGGGGTAGACACTTCTAAATAAAATAAAATAAATTCCTTACCCGTATAAGGTTAGGGCTTGCGTGGATGGAGATGCCTTTGATTAGAGAGTTAAGAAAGGATACTGTGGTTGTTTATGGCCGAGAGCATACAAAATTTTCCATAGGGTTTCAAGAGTTTGAATGGTACATGAGTATGCCTCTTAAGGGAAGACCACCAATGAGAAATCAACGATATCACGTCAAGTGTAGTGGTCGGTCCATTTGAATGAGCCAAATATGGAACGGAACAGACGAGCTCGCCAACATCCAGAAGATTAGGTCGAGATAGATGTAGTTGATAGGTCTGTGGATCCGACCTGGGAGAACATTGGATGACTCGCCAAGAAATTTATAGATTAGAGCTTGATGAATGACCTGTCCCTGATAAGAGGGACGAGATGAGGATTGTAACTCGTTAAAATGATGAGATGCGATTGGATATAGGATGTTTGGACTGATCAAAGGACTTGAGATGCCATGTTGCTGTGTATATACGTAGCTTGGGAGCGTGTGTGGATCTCCAGGGTTAAGGATGAGCTAGATGGAAATATAGCTCTATTTATCCAATATATGCAAGGGTTGATAGCTATAGTGCGCGATCCCAATCATTTTTCAAATCAACTAGTCTTGATACATATTGATTCACCACGAATCATGATTGTTGAATGAAGATGATTCAATTTTGGCGAAGTCCAACTCACCAAACACAGAGATCTAGAGGGTCCAAGTTGGAATATATCAATATGGATAAGGAGTATGCAATGAGTATGGAAGCCAACAAGCCAATACAAGATTCATCAAATTCACTCAAACCCTCAAATGCAATGGCAATGACTTTATTAAAATTGTAGAGCTCATGATCGAATGGTGCTGAGAGTAATAATACAACACACAATTCACAATGAAATGAGCAAAAATCATGTGGCTCAATGCAAACATTGTTTACGTGTTTACAGGGGCAAATCCTCTACATATAAATGACGACTCTGTAGTAAACAAAAATTTGTAATTTTCAATGTATTTATTTCTTCTTCTGTCTTTTTTTTTTGAATTTTGAAATACAAACAATGAACAAAGTCGAGTGAAAAACTGCGTATAGAGCAAACACAATTGAAGAGGAAAGGTGATGCAAGCGAATGATGCGTGTCAAACTAGGTCACACGAGGTCCGCTCTGGTACACTGTCGACAGATTGTAAGAAGGTTGCACGCATAAACAAAGGGGTTGCACGAGGTCAGTGGTATTTTGCTAGCCTTTGTTTGCCCGTTTTGACATTACAACACACGAATGAGCACAAACAAAGGTAACAAGTTTGCTATGAGGTTCGTGGTATCCACTCACCTGTTCCATGAGTCTACTTGACGAATAAAAGCATGGGTGAAGCAAAAAACAGAGAGGCCGCTTTTTTAAACTTACTTTGATACGAAATGTGGGTTTTATCCCATATTCGGGAAAATGAACATATACTTGATAATAATTCAATTCATCACATAACTATTACAAATGTTATAAATATATGTAGAGCTAGCTAGTCTAACTTGTACAACCACTAACACTAAACTAGGATGGTTGTTCTAACCACGTAGATTCTCTCCTAACCACCAACCTTCCCTAAAATCTCTCATTTAAATCCTACGTGAGTCGTTTTTCACAACTCACTTACAATATTATTATATGCTTGACATATTATTGTTCTACACACAAATATACTCTCACAAATGTGCCCATGTTAGGACTATTTCCTAATAATTGCCTCTATAGCCCCAATCGAGGGCATAACATCAACCACCGAAAAAGCTTGGAGAAGAGGGGAGCATGGGTTGAAAATACAAGGCAACTCCTGTTATGTTGTGGAGCCTGTTTTCATGTGTGGAAGTGTTGAAGACTGTACACTAAAAGTATTGTACACTCTCCACAGTTTATGGGCGGGTTATTTGACCCATAGATTTATGGGGCAGTTTTGGCCCATGGTTTTGATACCCACGGTATTGTAAAATTGCTTTTGCAGTTGCCTATTGATGTGCTTTTGGGCTTTTTGATAGCGTAGACATATCATTGTAGATGGGTGTGAGATCAAGTGTGAATTCAAGGGAGTTTGTTGAGCACAGATTCAAACAAATCTGGCTATTATTTTGAGAGAGAGGTGGCTTGTAATAAAATCTGAGCAAGTGATTCTTGGTGGATGTAGCCCAAATTGGGTGAACCACGTTAAATACTGTCTTTGTGTTGTGTTCTTTTATTTTGTGCACTTTTGTTTCAGATCTGTAATATTTTCTGCGTATTAGTTTCTATTATTGCGATTCTGTGTGGGATTGTTCCGCAAATTTTATCCCTTATTTTCTAACAGCTCCCTAAGGGGATGCACAATAATTGTCACAAAGGAGTAATTGAAGAGAGAATAGGAAGAGGATGTTGTGCTCAAGGAAGGCCAATGAGGACCTTTAGCAACAAGGGCCATATACACCTCAAAAAGCTATTGACACATCTACAAGGGCTTGACAAGAGGACCAACATGGAAACTGCAAAAGAGAGATTTTGGAGGAGTGGCTCAAGCCACAATAGAAATAGAGGAGGAGAATAGCAATGCACCGCCTATCAACAATATATAATTCTTTTCCATCTCTAAGTACTTGTCTCCTATTTTTTTGAAAAATAGTGTACCTGTCCCCGTCTCCTTGTACTGGTCCTCATAATAGCTATGTATAAAAATCGTCGGTGCATTACACAGGTCTAAAGGAAGAACTAGTCACTTCTACAAAGATGGTTTTGTTTTGAATGTTCTTTTGTTTATATACTCTTTCATACGAATTTAGTGGTAGCCAGACTTGAAATCTAACATTATGAAATATTCAGCACTCTATTGTTGATCCAATGAGTCTCTATCCTCGGGATCGGATATTTCTTGATGATCTTATTTTGTGCTCTATAGTTTATGCATGTTCTCCCAAGAGCTTTTATTTTGTTGTTTCATGATTGAGTGAACCATATCGTGAAGTGCTTGGGAAAATGACCCATTGCTGTAACGACTATTGAAGTTGTCTTTATCTCACCACTTTCAAAAAGCGATTGCTTGTACAAGCCGATATTTCATAAAGGAGATTCAGTCAACAATTGAATGTCATCCTCTATCTTCCTTTTTGAGGCTAAATCTTTGGGAGCCAGGAATGTTTTTGTAAAAGAATACAATTACTCATCCAAATCATTAGACTCTTGTTAGGGAAATCAATTTGAAAAATTTCTAGCCCATTATCTTGTGCATCCTTCAAAAGAACTAGAGGTGAACAAAAATTCTTATTTGCTTGAACGAGTCTTTGGCTTGGTTGGCAATTACCATGGTAATCTTCAGCTTGCTCCGATGATATAGTTGATTATGTCCTTGATCCATTTATGTTTTTTTTCCCTCTTTATAAAGATAACATCCGTGATATACAAGTAAGGACGCCGAAACCTGACATCTAATACATCAAGTGGAATCACTTTTGCTTCCATCGCCTCAACATGTTACTTGTATTTCTACACCCTTCTTCACTCAACCCAATTGGTATTGATGTGGATGATTATAAGTACCAATCTTGTTCACAAATTCATCTGGAATGACATTAAATTGTGAGCGGATATCAACAAGTGCATTTACCTTTATCTTCTTAATTTGGATTTGCAAATGCTTGCTCATTTATCCTTTTCCAGCTCCAAACTAACTGCATTGGTAGCAAGTGGCCTAACATCTCAGCCACATCTGAACTCTTGGATGCCACAGAGCTCCTGAGGTCCTTTCTGATGTGGTTATTAGGATGCAATTTTGAATGCATTTCACATAAGTATGCTCATATCTAACACTGTGACTGCAATGATTCTTTGGATCATTGTAAACATGTAAAGTGGTGGCATTTTATTACCTTTCCACTTGTCTTTTTTATAAGATTTGGAAGGCCGATGGTGTTCTTTATGTGGCTGATTTGATGACTAATTTTGCTTTGAGGGCTCTCTCTCACCTTGCTTCTTTTTCTTCCTCAATGTAGCATGCTTGCAAACCCGCTCGCACATACGCTTCATCAAGGTATTTTGGTTTGCTAGAGATGACCCGTCATCTTATGTGTGGATAGTGATCACTCATGTATTTTGTCAAGTTGTCATGAAAATAGCTCGTCTACAAAACCCTACACTACAATCCTGCACAATTTGACTGTGACCCCATTAAAAATATTGCCACTTAAAATTTTGATCAGTCTTGTATTTAATTGGATAAACAATCCTTTTTAATAGTTCTTTGAATTTATCCCAGCTAGCTAAAACTGACTTTTAATTTTCTGAAGAAATAAATAGCTTTCCCATCAAATTAGATCATGACCCTCCTTTTTGAGATGTGTAATAGAAATCTTTTATGCCTCACTAACTTCATGCGCACTAAATCAAACATCCTTTTGCTTTGACCCTTTATCCACCATTTCTGCTCTACATTTCTTTCAACTTTGAAAGGGGATGGTCAAGGTATTTTACCTTATTGCTCCTCTACATACATGAAATCTTCTTTTCCTTCACCTTCTTCATCGGGCTTCTCCTCCTCTACTCCAAATTTCTTGGTAAGTGCATGGACCGCTATGTCCATGGATGCTTGGTTTTGTGCTGTGGGCTCTTGTTGCTTGGTGAGACCGTCTTGAGATTTCTTCACATATTCCAATCTTCGTTCCAATGTGATAACTCTTCTTCCAAGGCTTTCTTCACCTTCTCTAGACATATTCCTCTTTTCTTCATTCTGCTTTCTTGTAGAAATCTCTATTTTGTAAGGATGCAATTCTTCTTTCTTTGGGCTTGTTAGTGTCAGATAAATAAGCGCAATCATTTCTACAATACCCAAAGATTAAACTGCCTTGATACCAATATGAACTTTAATTTATGAAGTTCATTCTTGCTGGAAATTATTTATGGATAGAGTGTTGCTCCTACTTGAATTAAAATTCAATTGACAATGAGCTGAATGTAATCTGTGCAAGAATTTGTGTGTATTGTAGCTGGAGAAAAATAATAATAGAAAACAAATACAGACAAATAATTTTACCCTGGAAACCTCGGTGTTGGGAAATCCAGCTTGCAAGTGTCAATTGATCACTTCCCCTCCAGGATGGTCAAGGTATTTTACCTTAGCTTTGCCTTTGTCTTTCTTGGGTTGCTCCTCTTCATACATAAAATCTTCTTTTCCTTCACCTTCTTCATTGGGCTTCTCCTCTTCTACCCCTAATTTCTTGGTAAGTGCATGTACCACTATGTCCATGGATGCTTGGTTCTTTGCTGTGGGATCTTGTTGCTTGGTGAGGCCGTTTTGAGATTTCTTCACATATTCCAATCTTTGTTCCAATGCGATAACTCTTCATCCAAGGCTTTCTTCACCTTCTCTAGACATATTCCTCTTTCTTCATTCCACTTTCTTGTAGAAATCTCTATTTTTTAAGGCTGGAATTCTTCTTTCTTTGGGCTTGTTAGTGTCAGATAAATAAGCACAATCACTTCCACAATACCCAAAGATTAAACTGCCTTGATACCAAAATGAAATTTAATTTATGAAGTTCATTCTTGCTGGAAGTTATTTATGGATAGAGTGTTGCGCCTACTTGAATTAAACATCAATTGACAACGAGCTGAATTGTGTATTGTAGCTGGAGAAAAATAATAATAGAAAACAAATACAGACAAATAATTTTACTCTGGAAACCTTGGTGTTGGGAAATCCAGCTTGCAAGTGTCAATTGACCACTTCCCCTCCAACTTGGGCAATTTCAAAGAGCACAATGTGGAATGTGCTTACTGTTACAACAATACTCCACTACTACACTTTTCACAATCTTTGTTACAATTTGCTTAATATAGGAACAACTGAATTCACTTGCTACTCACTTCCTACATTCCTATCTATTATGGATACTACCTTTTTAATTTTAATCAGTGTTGAAGGTCTCCTTTCATGCACTAAAGGATAACCCAATTGTCGCGAATCAGAAACGGCATTGTTTTCTTGGACGTTTTAGAGCTTTCTAGCTGATTTGAGCTAAACTGCTACTTTGCATGACAGTCTCTACTGTCACAAATGCAATTGCCCCTGTTGCACATAGAACCAACATTGTCTCAATGGCAACTGCCGCTTTGTTCGAACTGCTATTGTCACCAATGAAACTTCACTGACACAAATGTGACTGCTGGTTTTGTAGGGACGGAACTGCCTTGGCAATTTGTTGCCCATAGAGAGAAAACCTTGCTTCTTTTTGGGTTTCAGAAAACTTCTTGGTTGTTTGCTGAGGGATGATGCTTCCATATTGCAATTATTAATCATTTTTGCATTCGGCTTCCTTATCCTGTAGGAATAAATGAATAAGACTTCCCCTTTTATAATTGTTTTGTATGGTTATGCGGTTGTAACCGCTAACTAATTTTGTAACCGTCTTTGCATAATAAATACCCGGACACACAACCCATTTGGACAGTGTGTATTCCGGTTTTCTCTTCAATCATTCTTCACACATTTATTCGGTTTATTCTCTCTCTTCGCAAATTCTAACAGTGGTATCAGAGCGTGGGGCAAGCAAAGAGAGGGAGGAAGAAAGATATTTTCGTGAGCCCCATTAGGGCACGCTGCAGTCGGAAATCAAGGGCAAGCCATTAGGGCACGAAAATCACACTATACTCACGTTTTTCAGAAAAAATCACGCTGTACTCGCATTTTTCTAAAAAAAAAAAAGTCACGAAAAATACAGTCGTGAATGGCACGGTTTTCAGGAAAATAACAGCATTTTCGAGTACAAATAGTCAGATTTTAATAGCCATGAAAAATCGTGATTTTAGACATTTTTACAGTCGCGATTTGCGCTAATATGGTGCATTATTACAGTCACGAATTGCTAGGGCACAAACATTTTTCACAGACATAAGGCTGGAAAGAGGCAGAAGCAAAAAGACTACCTGCGCTAGGGCACGAAACTGTGCAACTGGTATTTTATTTTATTTAATTTATTCATTGCCAAAATACGCAGTTGTATTTATTCTATTTTATTAAAATGGAAATGCCCATAGAAAAATATTCAGGTCTAAATTTTCATATACATGGAGAGTGAAAATACAAATGCAACTTGTGAATAAAAATTTGTGGGGCATTGTAAACGGGAAAGAGACAACACCTACCGATGCATCGAAATTGTTAGAATGGTAAAGCAGAGATGATAGGCGAAAGCTATTATTGGCCTTGCTCTCTCTGACCCTGAACTTCATCATGTAGACCTAGAAAAATCATCGAAGGAAATTTGGGATACTCTAAATAAATTATTTGGCACGAAAGCAGTCAATGCCAAATTTTCCCTGAAACTTCAGTTATATAGGTTCAAAATGGATGACGGAGTCTCTATGTCAAGCCACATCAATAATCTAAGGTCCTTGATCAGAAAACTAGCAGAAGTGAAAGCTGCAATTGAGGACGAAGATGCCAAAGCTATCTTATTAAATAGTTTGTCTTCAAAATATAGCAATGTAGTTTTTACCCTCAGCCAAATTCAATCTCAATCTCTGGATGATATGATAGCAGCTCTTCTAGCTGAGGAAAAACGAACTACAGAGGATGCAGAAGGTCATTCCCAGCAAGAAAGTGCATTCTATTCTAGAACCAGAAAATATCATAGAAGATCAAATAAGTCGGAGATTGAATGTCATTATTGTAAGAAAAGAGGTCACACAACATGGGATTGTCGTGTTCGAGCCAATGATGTGCTCAAGGGTAAAGTCATATCAAATACAGCCAATAGAGCCATGGTTGAAGACCCACCAGATGCAGAAGGTAGTGAGGACAGTGACGAATACGTGCTATAAAGATGCTCTAAACTTTGAAGGCAAGAAAGGATACAGGGTAGATGAAGCTCGGTATGGATGGTTGCTCAGATAGTTCAGGAGACTGTGGATCTTGGGAATTATACCCACACGAGGGTCATGAGACAACTTGATGGAGCTTGTGGATGGCTCAGTATGGATGGTTGTCCAATAATTCGGGAGATCTGTGATTCGGGAGTTCGGGGAGGTGGAATCCGGGAACTCGGGAATTCAGCTCGGGAGCTACCCCTTTACGAAGGTTATGAAGCAGCTTGATGGAGCCCTACCTTATCATAGCATTGCTTTCAAAGTGAAAGTGTTTGAAGATTGTTTGTTTTTGAGTTATGTAGGGTAAGTCTTAAGAGGGAGTGTAGGAATAAATGAATAAGACTTCCCCTTTTATAATTGTTTTGTATGGTTATGCGGTTGTAACCGCTAACTAATTTTGTAACCGTCTTTGCATAATAAATACCCGGACACACAACCCATTTGGACAGTGTGTATTCCGGTTTTCTCTTCAATCATTCTTCACATATTTATTCGGTTTATTCTCTCTCTCCGCAAATTCTAACATATCCTCTAGTGCAATGAATTACTTGGTTCTCTAATAAGACTTGGCTCTCTAATATAGAGGATTGTGTTGTATAAGATGGATAAGTTAAGATTGAAGTTCCTTAGCCCCATCTCATCAGGATAAATTTGAACAAGGCCATTTTGTGGTTAATTTTAGTTTTTTTGCATGGATAAGCTATACTCTTTAGCATTCATTAGATCTCATATACACTTCATTAGAAGGCAATGTTTGATTGACACACATGAATCTCTCTCATATCAATGACTTGTATGGCATCTCTAAAAAATTAGAGCTTTAGGAAAATGTGGAGAACAAAAATTGGATTGCTATTTAGGGCCACTTTGCAACCCATTATCAAGGTGTGATATGAATAGGATTATAAATTTGAGTTCCTTATATAGATATCTGTTAACAATAAGACATGGGGAATTTTAGCCATGCCAACATTGGGACCAAAAACATTACAAATGCTAAATACATCAAATGCAAAAACGGGCCTTTATTTAAAAATATGAATTAATTCAAATAATGCATTAAATGTTTTCTTTGGTACGTCCAGGTAATCCTCTAAGCTTGTGGATAATGCGTTTCTATGAATCAATTGTCTCAAGTCTGCATCTCTCATTTTATTACTAAGATGTTTACCGATATCAGTACTTCCCTCAGTTTTCTTTTTGTAAACTTATCTTTCTTGGCTAAAGCCTAAAACCATTGCCTCCTTTATGCGAATTTCATGAGATGTTTTAGATGAGTGTTCTGCCAATATTGAGCTTTTAGTGTGATTGTGATGGATGTCTGTACAATGTCTGCGGATTCACTTTTGAATGCTTCTCTGTTTCTCCAATGTATGGACGACCACATAAGCATCAAACACGATAAATCCCACAACTACAGTTTGGATCAATTTGACCCTTGTTTTAAGGATCCTACCTATTTTGTTTTGAGCAAGAGAATAGATTTGATTTTGTCTTTTTAATAATTTTTACCAACTTGTTGGCCATCCCTTTGCTGCAAGGTAGAAAAGCCTTTGGCTGACTAGCTGCATTATCCACGTCTAGTTATGGATGAGGACCCGTTTGCATGTTTCTGAAGGTACCCATTCTTTTTGAAAACCTCTGTCAAATGTTACTTTTCTTTTTCCATATGCTTTTCATTTGCAATCATGTGGACTCTAGTTGGAAGGGTTTAAATGAAGTATGGTGATGGAAGGAAGCATGCAGATACAAATATGCATGTGTACACTAGTAGGGTTCTTGAATTTTAACCTTATGGTTAGGACTGGACCTGATGTCAGTCTCAAGTGTCTTGACATGTTTGCTATTGATGAATATGGGATTGATGTTTAATTGCAAGGTTTTTACTTTGAGTTGGGCCCCCAAAACATTTTGAATATCTAAGGTTGATTGTGGACCTGTGAAAGCTAGGAAACGCGTAAGGGGGCCACGTTTCTGCCTGGAAACGTTTCGGAAACGTGAAACGGGTACAAAACGTGGGGGAAACACTGTGGAAATGTCTGAGACGTTTCTGGAAATGTCCCAGCTGTTTCCAACAGTTTTTTAATTTTAAAGCATCATAACCTAAAAAAAAAATACCTTCATTTATTGCACCTAAACCTAATCTACCTACCTAACTTGCTAAAGACACTTCCTAAAAGCTATATAATGACATCTTGGGTCCATTCTAAATCACAGTCTCATTTTTCATTAAACTAGATGATATATTCTACAATCTAGATTATTATCATGTATATGTGAATCGTTGAAATTGTAACCATGTTGAATGATGACTCTTTAGAACTTCAAATTTCAAATAATACAAAATATTTTGAGTGCTTTATCAATTATCTTTTATGGTCCATGGAGTACAATTATAAAATGAGTACTATATATATATATATATATATATATATTGAATGGACGTTTCCGCGTTTCGTACCCGTACTTGTATCCGTACCCGTTTCCTAGCAACATAGTTGTGGACAGTTGGAGGTAATAGAACACCACAGCAGGTCATGCATGCTGGATTTAAAATGGGAAACAATTAATATTACGAGTATTGTTTGTGAAGAATTCAAGAAGATTGGCATACTTCCACGTGTAGTTAAATTGTAACCATCATTTGGTTGTAAATGCTTGTTGGTAGTTGTATGGCAGGGTTATATGCTACTCTGCTGGATTTTTTGTGGTATGTTTTGGGAAGTTTCTCATCTATAGTAATAGTAGTAAAATCTGTTTTTATTTCCCTGTAAATTATTATACCATAATCCAGTCTTTTCTCATTCGTTATTGTTCTTTGTGTATTTAATATTTATGGTCTCATTCATTATTGTTCTTTCTATCTTTAATATTATGGAAGGAACAAAGTGCTTGGAGGTAAGCTCCACTTTCAATCAGCAGCCTAGAGGCTACCTAACTGTTTTTGTATGTGTTATTTGGCTATGTAATTCATAGTTATAACTTGTTTGCGGTTTTATATTTGATTTCAACTTGTGGCTCGTTGTAAGAATTTATGCTTGGCATATTGGTTCCTTGAGTCGATGTTTTTTCTATATGTTTGTTTGCCATATATTTTTCCTTGCATCGTTCTGAAAAGTCTCGGAGTTATAAACTACCTATTATATTACTAGGCTGCTTCAACGGCAGCTTGACTTGCATGATTCTGCTCAAAAGTCAATTTAAGTGTGTAATAATTGATAAAATATGATTTTACCACCATTTATTTTGCCTGTACCATGCAAGGATTTATATTTGAATCGAGTTTTATGTTTCTAACTTTTTTGTATTTTTCTCTGTGCATTTTGTTTCTGTAGGGGACATACAGCACTCAGATATTTTCATTGGCAGTGCTTCTGTCAAGTATGTTCGTATACAATCAGGTACGCCATTTGCAGAGAACTCACATGCATTCTACCAGGCAGAGTTGCATTTTGTGTTTGACTATCGTTAGGTTCCCAGTTACATTTGAGCTAATAAGTAATTCTGTCCTTGAATTTATAATGACATGGATAATTACATCCTTCTTGTATTTCTGCCTACATGCTTTGTTGATACCATATGTTTTAATGAATGGGATTTGCATTTGATGTACATGTTTGTCTCATGTCTCCAGGAAGTTCGCTCGGTGATCTTTATTTCATTTATATGTTATTAAAAGAGGATATCAGAACTCATTGGTTGTTAATCTGATTTCAGATGGGAGGAATTGATGAAGCTGCTATTGACCGTCTATCTCTGGTTACAGAAATGACAAAACACATTCGAGTAAGAGCATCACAGGGCCGCACTACAGTGGCAGAGATTGGACAGTTCTCTCCTGTCTTTGTTTGGCTTCTGCGTGTGAGTGTTGTTTTCTCTTAAAGTCTTATACAAGGCTGATTTTATATGGCCAAGGAATTTTAAAGGCATGGGATTCAAATATTAATTGCTGAAATCATTCCTTTACATAATGATTCACCAATTTTGAATGCAATTATCTTGAGACATGTACAGATTTCTATCATGTGAATTACTGCTTTTTCCTGAAAGAAGAGTCTAATGCTTGAACCAAGCTGGAAAATCAGATCAAATAGATTTGATTTATCAACAAATAAATTTTTTTCTTTATCATGAGGACAATAGTTGTATTCATATGGAGTTTTTCTTGCGTGGTAAACTTTACAGGTGGATTCACCCATTTGAGAAACTAAGCTTTTTCTTGTTTTACTAATCTTTCTCCTTTTTTTAATTTTCTACTTTTACAAAAGTGACATAAAATGCACTAATTTATTGTTGTAAGCAATGTTCCTATTTATTTTGGTCATAGTTAAACACACTTTAAAGCTTTCATGAACTTGTGTCTACAGGATTTTTATTTGAACCTGGCAGAAGATGGTCGGATGATAACCCCACGAGAATATTTGGAACTGGCCTTGAAACCGATGCATGGTGCTGGAAAAGATATTGCTGCAAAGAATGAGGTAGTACTTGAGAAACCTAAATATGATGATTATTGCAGCAAAAGGGAAAATTTTTAAATGTTATTGTCAAGATGACTTTTTTTTTGAATGTTTAATGGATAGGATAACAGCTGAGGTATGTGCTAAGATTTATTTCTGTAGAAAATATGTTAAATCTGCTAATTTTGGGGAGGGACTTACTCTAATCAACTTGGTAGAAAGATCAAAATAAAATTGTCTAGGTCCTAAACTTGTATATTCTGACATTTTTAAAAACAATTCTATTGTGATGGTTTCGTTGCTATTATTTACTGTTGTGAATATTTTGGGGTTGTATGCATTTATTACTATTATATGATTGCTTATCTTGTCTGAACATTTAGTCCTATGGCATTGAGCTAAGTGTCAACATTTGGTGTTATAAGTAGGGACTTCTTCACAGTGAAACATCATCACTGTGTAATTGATTTCATTAAAATTTAAAAATATCACTTCCCCTTTTGGGCAAGGCAGTAGACATTCCCACCTCTCTTTCCAAGACTGTGTAATCTATGTCATTTGTTTATTTTTGCTTCCTTATTCTGTTGCTTCAGTGTAAGATGCACATAATTTGGAACACATCATGGAAAATGCCATGAATTTGTCCATTATTTAGAAGATTTTAGGGAACAGCTTAATTTCTTTCTAATTTAAATTAATGACGATGATTTGATTTTTTTTCCTGCTTCATCTTAATGAAGCCTATTTATATAGCTGAAGGTGTACACTTTCCAATTTCCTACCTGCAATCCCTTTATTGTGCAATGTTGATCTCCGTAGTGCTTAAATTGATGACACACACATTCCAAATTATCTTTGAGATTAGGACTATCTTGTGTGATAATTTACTGCCATTACCTGCATATCACCCCCTAAGTCAGCTATTTTTTATGTAATTCATAAAGTATGCTTATTGTTTTGGCTTGTCCTTTTGTAGAGTGATATCAAATATAATTGGATTTATTTCAAATCTTGAAAAAATAACACTTCTTTGAGTTTAAAAAAAAAAAAAAACTAAATTATATAGATAATCATCTATATATGTGTTATGATATCCTAAGCGAAAATGTCTTGCAGCAGCAGCAGCAGCTAGATTGTATGCTTGCAAGATAAGAACACTTGTTTAACTTCTTCAACTTGGTTGCATCTGTAGAATTTTGTGGAAGTTAATTCCATTTTGTTATAAGCTGGGAGGCGGTGTCAGTCTGAGACTTCCAGTTCTGATAACTTCTGTAAAGACTGTTTTCTTTGTTTTGCAGATTCAGTAACTTTTTCAAAGGATCTGCTATGGACGGGTGAGAGAGGCATGGGAGCACAACTTTAAAGACAAGTTTTAGGGGATGTTTTGGGGGTTTAATGTTAGGATCAATTGGGCCATTTCCAACCCTTTCAAAGAACCTTCAAACAAGAGGGTGATGGTTTGAGAAGAAAGTGCTCAGGTTAAGTTCAGTAATCATATTGACAACAGTTTGAGCCAATCTGTGCTGGTCATAAACGCTCTATATTCTGTCTCACATTTTCCAATCGGGAGACAAGACTCCACCAATCTGTCAGCCTTTTAATCCCTTTTGAAAACAACAGATTCCTTTTGAGGCCAGCAAATTCGGGAAGGGGTAAGCTTAAGTTCCAAAGTTGCTGATATTTTTTTTGCTTACGACTTCTTTTGCCTTCACAAGCACCCTCAAGGCAATTGGGTGGGAAGCAAGTCTACATTCAGCGACCTAAAAAAAATAAAACTAGATGATTTAATAAATTTAATATAAACTTTCCAAGAAATTAGTTTGCTTGCCTTTAGAAACTCTAGAAGATGTCCTACAAAATGAAACTCTGCAGAGAATTTCTCTATTCATGGGATTTCACCCATCTTATGTTGCATCGAATTGAGTGAATCCAGTTCACTTGCACCCTGTAGAATATGATCATATCTGGTCTCCGTATAAAATCCAGTTGTTCCAACATTTTGTTTGCATTTTCATTGACGACTTGGACTGTGTTCTGAGAATCCAGAGCCCCCAATATCATCTATGAGGAGGTCTGCAACGGAGTATGCATCCTTCACTTCCACCTTACAGTCAGCATTCTTCAAGAACATTGCCCCTTTAGGGCACATTGCAATAATATAAATGAATGGCTAGATTTCACTTTCTTTCCATCCATTTGAAATGTTGAAAACCTCTGATTTCTTACAAAATTCGTTGATTGGTTTCAAGGTCATCTCCACTTTCTGTTTCTCCTTGTTGAGCAAAGTGGTTTGGATCTTTTCATAATTAAGGGTTCTGTACCACAGTGACTTGGAGACCACGGGGTATGAGGATGGGGACACCCTTTCAACTTCAGGGTATGGGAGTAGATGATTATGAGTGCAACAATTTTATATATAAATAGTTTCAAAAGATGTGAGTACGGTAACAGGGACGGTTCCTTTTCCCTATATTGGAGTCTTCTAGTGATTATGTTTTGTATCCTTTTGGAGCTTTGTCGATCCCCTCATCATCTCCTGCCAATATAATGATCTCTCAGAATTGAGAGGGAGCCATTTGGCCAGATGCATTGACCAAGAAACTTATCAGCTCTGTCCCTAGCCATATTGTTTAAAGTCTTCTCCAAGGATGGGGACACCCTTTCAACCCAGGGTGTGGGAGTAGATGATTATGGGTGCATACTTTTTCATCCACCAAACACAATTTGTGGGAATTGGCACAATAATCGTATAGGGACACACTCAACTGTTCATAACAACACAAAATACAAATAGGGAGAATTCCCAAGTCCAACTATTTTTCTGGAAAAAATAGCAAGAATGGGTCTCACTACATTTCCTCAGTGGGATTTGGCCTCACTAGACAACAACAACAACATCAGTAGTCGGAAATGACCTCACTACATCCTCAGGTAGGAGTAGGCGTCGCCTCAACTGCTCCTCATGTTGGACTGAGCCTCACCTGAACAACTTTGTTCTAATCTCGCGTTTAGTAGAAGAATCTTATTCATCATCACTTGCATTAGTGATTACTGTCTTTGGCTTTAATCTTTTTGGATTTGGATTGTTATTAGTGAAATAAACCAATGTCCAAGCTAGTAGCGATCTCAAGGCTAGTAAATCCTCGACCCTCCTCCAGAATTAAGCTCACTCAGCCAGGTTGATCTTGACAACCCTTGGACCACAAATTGTTGCCTGAAGCACTCAGATGGGACTGACAGCTTTTTTTCTTATACTTGTCACCTTCATGGGATTAGAATCTCCATCGCTACCCTCATGCCCCCGAATTAAAAAAACTAGTAAGGGTGTCAGGTACTACCGACATTGCACCATTTGGGACGACAAATTTTTTCCAAATTTTGGGGACAACGAGGGGATAGCTGATAAAATAATATATATATATATATATATATATATATATATATATATATATATATTACAAATATAACATGAATAAACTAAGACTTAAAGCTAAATGCCTGAAGATTGAAACAAAGTAATTCAATTATTCATCACATAAGCCAAAATGCTATATTTAATATTCATATTTCAATATTTCATATTGAGTCATTGACATTAACATAGAAATTAGAATCGAGATACATTGATACTAGATAGAGATACAAAGCTATGTTCCACCAAGTTTCCGGGACAGGGACGGCAGGGGATGGGGGGACATGTTTCCGGGACGAATTTTTTTTAGGCCTTTTTTTAGGGGACGACAGGGGACGACTATTAAAAAATAAGGGAAAATTTAAAAAATATAGGAAATTTCAAATATTCATATGATAACATTGCTAAAGCATTCATCACACACATTATAGAACCTTAATAAATAAAATTAGAGTTGAATTGAGATTTCACATAAGATTTAACCTTAAAAATATAGGAAATTTCAAATATTCATATGAATAATGATAAGTATAACTGTAACACATTGATAAACTTAATAAAACATTCATCACACACATCATAAAACTTTAATACATAAAACTGGAGCTGAATTGAGATTGCACATAAGATTCAAGTTTCAATTACAATGAAATGCCCAAGGGCAACAAAATGTCTGAAACATAGAAAATCAAAATGAAAATATATAGCTGCCCCTAATCAAACTCCGCTAAAGTGGCATCAAAATCAGACTCTGAGTCTGAGTCACTGGAACTATGAGGGGCTGCCTCATCCAATGGAACCCCAACCAATCCCACCTGTGCATCCTCCTCATCAATCTGTGAAGCATCTTCGGGATCAACATCCCAACGTGTGGCTGGAGTCTGACGATACTCAGGAGTCTGTCGATCCTGAAGTCTCAAGGCACTATGCACGGCTACTAACTTCTCTGCTCGTCGAGAGGTAAGATGGTTCCTCTTAACTGTGTGGATGAGGCCATATGTGGACCAATTCCTCTCTGCAGCAGAGGAACTAGCAACCTGTGAAAGGAGGCGAGTGGCAAGAATCCTCAAGTCTGGTGCATCCTTGCCATGCCATGTCCACCATCCAATAGGGTCTACTTGAGCTAATGTAGCTCTATCTGTCCTCGCCTCTGGCTTGCTAAATGTTGGTCCACGGAGATTGACAAAGGATAGCCATTGGGTCCGCAATAAAGTGGACTCCTCATCAGTGTACATCTTTCGAAAGGCCTTCATGAGCCCTTCTTTCACCTCTTCATCATCAGATGGAGGCACTCTCCCAGGTCGTGCTGCATACCATTTGGGATTTAGAACATAGGCTGCCATATGAAGCGGGGTGTTCATTGTGTTCCACCGCCGTGTCACAATGGGCCTAATATGCTCCTCATAAAATCCCAACGTACGATCCCTGCTATGAATGGCTTGCTTCATCTGTCCAAACATGCTATCAAATGTCTCATAAATCTCTCCAAGACTAGGAGAGTCTGTATCAGCATATCTTATGACCCCCACTACAGGTGAGATGAAGGAGCAAACATATCTGCAAACAATTTACAAAAAAATTAGAAAACATTAAGATTCAAGAATGAAAAACTAAACTAATTTACAAGTTATAAACATGGATAAAAATATTTAAAAATTAAAAACTAAACTTACATATATAAAATCAGCAATAGCTTACCTGACTGTGGTCCACCAATCATCGTCGAGGATCTTTTGTTTCACACCTTTTCCTTCAGAAGTGTTTGCCTCTGGCCATCTACCCCACTCCTGATTAACCATCATTAATTGCAAAGCCTCCTGCACCTCAAGCATCCTCTCTAACAAAATGAAATAGCTGGCATATCTAGTGTCCACGGGCTTGAGGAATTCCTTCCTCGAAAAAGACCTGAATAGAGCAAGTGAGGTGTGATGGTTGCAAATGAACATCTGTATGTGTCTAGCCTCTGCCACCACTGCCTTCACCCAATCTATCTTTCCAATGTCTTTCAATGCATTGTTCAACGCATGAACACAACATGGAGTCTAGAAAATGTGCTTGTAAGCACCCTCAACCATCATGCCAGCTAACTTACATACGCGGGCTGAATCAGTCACTACTTGTACAACATGAGAGGGCCCAATCTCCTCTATGGCATCCTTCAAAATTTGAAATTGGAAGGTTGCATCCTTCCTCTTCCCTGTACAATCAATAGCTCTAAGAAAATAAGAGCCAACAGGACATGTGACAATGATATTGATGAGTGGCCGATGTTTAATATCGGTCCACCCATCCATGATGATAGAGCAACCCACCCGTATCCAAGTTTGCCTCATCTCCTCCATCACCACACTCACCTTAGAATATTCTTTATCAAGGAGGCTAGTTCGTAGTTTGTGTTCTCCAGGAGGGACATATGAGGAACCAACAACAATTACATCTTTGAACATTTGTTTGAAGAAAGGGGAGCGTGACACATGAAATGGTATAGCATTGGCAAAGAAGAATTTGGCAATAGAAGAGTCAGCTACTTCCCTTGATTGCACATTAAACATACCTGTAACAGTAGAAGTCTTTCTCTTTCCCTTGGCATAATCCCCTCCTCTTTGACTTTCAACATCCACACATTGGATAGGCACTTGTGTAGTGTAGTCCAATGACATCCCTTTTTTCGTTGTCTCACCCTCCATGTGCAACCTAGTCACCTCGGTCTTCTCCGCTAATGATATTCTTTCACAACCTTTTACCCCTTGTCCAGTTATGCCCAAAAGATGTGAATAAACCCGCGTGTAGCTGCCCCTAAATTCTTTGTTGCACATATGGCATAACCACACTCTTACTCCCCCCTGAATTCGTTTTTTTTTTTTTTCTTTGTCAATGGCTGTTACAAATTGTGAAAGAGGTTTTTTAGCATTGAATGGCCCCTTTGCATAGATTTTGAGGAGTTGTGAAGGGCAATCAAATGGATTATTTGAACCCATTGTTGGTGCAACACTCTCACTCCCTGAAGAAACCCTATTTCTGGCTCTACCTCTATGTTGCATTGCCATTTGAATCTCACTACCCTCACTACCCTCACTGCTGCTCATTGTTTTGTATTGGAAATGCAACACCTCTGCAACTGCAAGTGAAAACAAAAAACAAAAAAAAAAAACTTGCTAAGTTTGTGAAGCTTGAAACTATGATAAAAAAAAATGAAACAATGAAGAAATAGTTTGTGCAAATTTGTAAAATGAACAAAGGATGATAAACATACCTCTAATGGAGTAGAATATTGCTCTCTTGCCTTCTTCTCACTGCTGCTCTCTATTCTTCTCTATGCTCTTTTCTTTCTTTGTCTTCTCCTTCACAAAATGAGAAATGAGTCAAATGAGTTTCTTTTTTTGTTTTGATGTTTGTTTTAGGTTTAGGGCACTTAGAAATGCAAGTGGGGGTCCTTGTGGGCCCCCACATTGCTTTACTTTTATTTAAAGGTCTGTTTAAAAAAAAAACATTTTTTAGGCTGAAATGCGCAGGGGACGGTTGGGCGTCCCCAGTACGGTCGAGGGACTTCTAGAAGTCCCCTAATTGTACCGGGGATGCCCAGCCGTCCCCTGTTCAATTTTTGATGTCCCCGGGACGTTTTGCATTTTTCGAAGAGTTTGGGGATGGGAAGGGGACGTTTCCTACCCGTCCCCAAGGTTCCGAAACGTCCCTGGTACAGGGACGAGTTGAAAAACATAGGGGACGCGTGTGTCCCCGTGGAACATAGAATTAAAGAGATGAATAACTTAGCATCACCTACCTAACCGAAATATAGAAAATAAGTTCCCATATCATGTGAAATTATGAGCTCAATGTATCCAATTATTGCAAATATAACATGAATAAACTAAGACTTAAAGCTAAATACCTGAAGATTGAAACAAGTAATTCAATTATTCATCACATAAACCAAAATGCTATATTTAATATTCATATTTCAATGTTTCATATCGAGTCATTGACATTAACATAGAAATTAGAATCGAGATACATTGATACTAGATATAGATACAATGATACATCAACAACATGACAGTGAAAAACATGTCTTCATTAATCAGCATGTGACAAGTACATAATCAAAATGGCAGCTTAATAATTAAAGTCCTCCTCTGAGGGAATACTCATGCAATCAAAGTAATTTCTAATGCTGTTCAGACAGTTGTACCCTATAATCGCCCAAATTTGTACCCCTAACTTTTGACCGACACTTGGAGCACAATTGACATCTATGCAATTTACTCTTTGGAGGATAGGGGTTTGATATATTTTTTATAATATTGAAGTGTATGTCTTACTAATTAAAGAGATGAATAACTTAGCATCACCTACCTAACCGAAATATAGAAAATAAGTTCCCATATCATGTGGAATTATGAGCTCAATGTATCCAATACTATAAGTCTATAACTAAGAAATTCCATGAGTTGCAGTATCTGTCAATAGTTTGAGGTTTGGTTTACCTTGTTTGCTTAAATGTTAACACTGTGTGAATTTTTCTCTCCCATTTCTGGGATTTTTTGGATAATATTTTAGTTGTAAGAAACCAGTGAAAAGTTGACAGAATTGCATTATTCCGTTCAGTATGATCTTTCTCACAATTTGAATTATTCAAAAACAGAAATGTTTGGATAATTTCTTTTTAACTTAACCACAACTTTTTTATTCTGTTGTTGGGATGTGGCATGCATGCATATACCCCCAAGCAAGAGATGCACACAGAATAACCTCAAGATGTCCCTGACCAGGGATGGACATCCCCAATCAATCCCTTGAATTTTGGGGATCTTTTTTATGTGACTCTACATCCTAAAAATGTGTTTTGCGTCTCCTATGTCCACATAGCCTACCTTTTCTTTCTTGGAAATTGTGATTTACCTCTTGAAAAATGCTTTTCTAGAGCATTCTTTTCACAAAATACTTCCATCTCAGACTTTCCCTTGTGCAAATTTGGCCTGAATTTCCTGTAAAGTTGGATTAACAAAGATCAATTCCTTTGCAAATGCCTTTTTCTCTTAACATGAAAATATTCTGTTTAACCTGACAGAATCATTTACCAATATTCTGTTTTATGCTAGCTTTCAGTTCAACGTTGCCAGGAGTATCAGATCTATGAGCTGCCAGAGATTGTCTGGTATGCAGACAAGGAATTGTACCTTCTGCTTTTTGATGTAGTATATTTCACCAACACGGAAGATAAAAGCTAACTCACTGGCAAGCACTAAACCATATAAATGAGGCAGATGGAACTATTAGTGTTTTTAGTAGTGTCATAAAAATCTAACATATCATTGACAGGTATTAAAATACATATGGAATTAAATTTAGCATCAACTGTATGTAATCCAATAATTACTTTTTTGGATGGAACTGCACGTAAACACCTGGTAAGTGACAAAAAATCATGAACACTGCAGTCTTCATTTGTCCCGCTTCAAATTTTAGTTTACCTTTTGTTGTCTTGTGTTTTTGCAAGGGCAAAATTCAACTTGAAAACAGAACAAATCTACCCTAGTGTCGAAATTTCTCATTGTAAACCTTCTCAGGCACCTTTTCAGATCAGTTCATCCCCTGTATTAGGTCTATCCCCATCCATTCCGTGTTTATGTCTGTGGTCCCAACCTTGCCCTTGTGTTGAAGAGATGAAAGCAAACTCACAAGTGTCTTTTGAGACAATGTCTTTCAAGGTGGATCTTTCAATGAACTTAGAAATGGCTATTTTTAGCCTTTCTAAGGCAAGTGCACATTCTTCGGAGCCGAGTTCAAGTCCAAAATTCACCAAGCAACAGTACTCATGAGCCAAACTCATTGTGCAAGTGATTTGGTAAGATTTGGAGATTTAGGAGCAAGTTTAGCAAAAGCGGGTTTTTGAGGCTAAAGGAGCTTGCACTGCAAAAAAAACATCCGAGCTTCAGGAGATGATTCCGTGAGTTTCGGAATGAGTTGGAGGTCAAACAAAATATCAATGAAAAGCTGATTCAATGCCCTACATGGTGGTAATCTTAGATTTTTAACAAGACCCATGCATTTCTTTCCACAACTCATTCTTGGCAGACACAACTGACGATCCTAATAAAAAAGGTAACTTTTTAGGAGGTTGCAAGCTGAATCAGACTTTGAGACCCATCCCATTCTTCTCAAAATGCCTTTTGCAGTCAAAATCATATAAGTGCTTAAAAATTCCTCCGGGAGTTTCGATAACATTGTTTTCAAGCTCCTCTCCAAGGTACAAGCTCCGCCCTTAGCCAAAATTTTCATTGCTACGTGGCAGCTTGAGGGCGAGGCGCGCTTTTATGTCCCCATTGCCCCTTTCCAAGGGGACAAGGGCGATAGAAAAATGCGCTCCCCCTCCCACCTTAGACCTTCTGGACCCATCACATGACCTTGGGAGGCTCCGATAAGCACCATTTGGCAATTTTCTATTCCCCGCTCCATGCCACGCATGCCTGACACTTGTCACCTAGGGGTTGAGGTGCACTTTTTTGCCCCCTTCATCTCTTTCCAAGGGGACACGGGGGACAGAGAAATGTGCCCCCCCACCCATGACCAAGTTTGGCTCTCGGGTGCTTAAAATGAGCCCTATCCGCTATCTCCTCCGCTTGTGCATGCTCACCACTTGTCCTCTTGGGGCTAGGGCGCATTTTTGTGTCCCCTTCATTCCTTTCCAAGGGGACAAGGGGGACAAAACAATGCGCACCCCCTGCCCATGCTTATATATCATAGGAGTTGGCCATTTTTTCACTCTCCCCCCATTTTTCTCTAAATCTACTAGAAACTTTGGAGAAATTTATTCAGAATCCTCCACCTCCATTTTTCCTCTTGGCATTCATCCCTCCATTTCTCCATGATCACAATAGAAGGATTTTCATAAAAATTGCAATTTCTTAAAAGCTCTAGGTTCATTTTTTTACTAGATTGACTCTGTAGCTCGCAAAGGAAAAATCTTCATATCTTGCAAACCGGTGCACTGATCAAGGTGGGGGTTTTGCGTTTTTCACTATTTCCAAGCGCCTTTAGAACACAAGTGGTAGCACTGACAGGCATGTACCCATCATCAATATTCATGCTCACAATCATCAAAGGCAGGCAGAGAATTGTTTGGGGGCAAATCATCAGTGACAACTTGCATCATCAGTTGCTTGAGGTATCAGTCTCAAAGAAGTTCTCAATGACTTCATATTTGGTGTATGCTCTTATGAGCTCGAGACCATTCAAGGGGTTATCACTTGTGTAGAACCTCTCTCCTAAGGCTCCAACATTTGAAAGATATCCATAGTTGGTCTTGAAGGAGAGCAATCAACATTTCATAAGGGTGAATGATACCTTCACCATATTTGCCATCAGAACACTGGAGGGTTGAAAGATATCCATAGTTGGTCTTGAAGGAGAGTAATAAACATTTCACAAGGGTTAATGATACCTTCACCATATTTGCCATCAGAACACTAGAGGGGAATCCTCACTCAAAGTTGTTGCCTTCTTTGGTCAAAAAATATGGGTCATATTTCATCGAGTTTGCCACTTTCTCCCACATCCATGTATCCGGCTTTGATCTTGCTCTGCGAAGGCCACCTTGGTATCTCAACAACAAGATCGTATTGTTCAAACTATGCAGACAACTTGCCGTTCATGGTAAGCTCAAGAACCAGAAGAGGAAGAATGTCTCGTTTCCCATCTCACTTGGAATCTTCACCTGTAATAGTGTCAGTGATGCCGCACACCTGGAAGCTGCCTTCGCACCCATGTGCTTGTATTCATATACTTCGAGAGCAGACTTAGACATCCGAAGTGATCTAGACACTTTTCACCTTCCATAATCATATCATGTTCCACAAATCGAAGATTATTGGGTGAATTGTATAGATGACTTTGATGTCAGGGTAAGAGACCACATGCGGATGAACGTAGGGCAAATGAAAAGGTTCAAGTTTGACTGGTACGAGGAGGGCATTCAAGATGATGGCACAAAGTTGTATGATCCGGAATATCAAGCAGTGAAGGTCTCACCCCTTCCACAGGTGACATGGAGTATCCGCGATTCGTGACATATGTGAGTGGACCAAGGTCGTAATCAAAAGATCAAAGGAATGGTTTAGGAAGAAGAAGGCTGCCTCCATTGCATCAGGGAGTTTTCCCACTCTGCAGAGGCAAGCATCCCATCACTCTTTTTCGAAGGTCGTGTAGAGGACTTCAACCTCGGTCCATTCTGGGGAGAGTTCAAAGCGCAAAGCCGTAGAATCAGAAGCCCCCAACTATAAAAGGTTGCACAAGAAAGTTAGAACAACTGAGGATCCTGTAGTAGAAATGGAGCTTGGGGAGAATTATCTAGTCCACCTTTCAGTTACTCAACAACTCCAAAGCTTTCCATCTTTTGTTGTCATTCCTACTCTTGCACGAGATGAACCTTCTCACACTGAGCAAGAAACAACTCTCATGCCAGTTGCTGAGCTCGAGAAAAATGAGATGTTCCCTTGGATGTGAGAAATTATCACAAAAGAAGCCTGTATAGTCCAACAGGTGACAGTCCCTGATTTCTCAGCGATATCATCATTGGTCAAAGGGAAGAAGAAAAAGTTCGCTCAAGCAACTTAGTGCTTTTTTAGTGGTGTCACGGGTAACCAATATGTGGAAGTAGTTAGGCCAAAGGTAATCAAGCCTATTGAAGAAATGATCCCAACCGACTACGAGATGAACACCATTTCCCTAGGCCCAACCACTCACGAGGGAGATGCACATCTGTTCGAGGAGTCTTCCACTCGCCATCTCGCGAGGAACTGTAATGTCCCCATTCCTACCTCCACGGTCTAGCGACTGGTTTTTCGTCTTAGCCTTGGTCATACCCAAGGGGTTAGCGGCGTAGATAGTTGTTGGGTATGGTTTTCACCTACATTTCACTTATATGTTATGTTTTGGCGTTATGCATGTACTTTATGATGACTTAAGTGAAAAAGGTGGGGTAATGTTCTTTTTCTTCATTGGGGGCACTTAAGTGAACTTTTTGGCCTATGAGAAATAAAGTCACTTTAAGTGACGGTTAAAACATGACATATCTCCAAGGGGGGGTCGAATTAGGGTTTAATGGGCACTTTTATGATGGAAAAAAGTTATAAAAGGTGATGTTTGGGGAGGAAAAAGGATCTTGGTTTATTTTGTCATCTTATGTTGGAGCTTTCAGCTTACTTTCCATGCTTGTGGAGGTGAAATTTCGCAGGAACCCTAGCTTCGGTAGTGAAAGATCTATCCCTAGCTAGTAGAGCACTCTTCGGTGGTGAAAGATCCAGCCCTAGTTTGCTATTGTGGAGTTTATTCAGATCGGGTTGTCAGATTCAAAGTTTCAGAGGCTTGCTGATCCAGTTTCAAGTTTAGAAAGAGAAGAGAACCATATTCAGTAAGAGAGATCATTTATTTTATCAGTGTAACTTCTTGTTATTGCATGACATTGCATGTTGATGCATGTTACATGCATGTCATTGCATGCTGATGCATGTTACTTGCATGCTGTTGCATGTTGGTTTAATTGCAATAAAAGTGAAGATATTGGTTATTTTCTGATTTTATACCTTGTTGCCATAACTGTACTTTGCTGTCATATTTTTCTATATACTGCTGTCATAAAAATCAGATTGTTATTTGTGAAAATTTGGTTGGAAATCTTGAATATAAAATAAATCCGGAAAAGGGATATTTCAGGAACTAAGAGTACAAAGGAAAAATTGATCAGTTGGAAGACCATGTGCGAACACTCACCTCGTACGTGCAACATTTCATGAACCCGAATGCTTCATCATCACTCCCAATTGAAGAAGTTACCCCAAGCAGTAGCTTCGACCTAGAGTCCATTCGAAAGATGCAGGGCTTCACCATGCAAGGATGAGCCAATGACAAATGGGTGAGCAAGATCGTAGAGAAAGGGAAAGTATTGCTTCTAGAGATGATCTCATTGTACAGGTACGTATGCACCACTGCCAACAAGATTCAGATGATGAGGGATGAGATTGAAAAAGAAAAAGAACATTGGGATCAAGTACATCCACTAGTGATGGAGATGGGAGATGCTCATTCTCAGGTGCTAGTAAATAGGAAAGTGTTTAACTCTCCATCAGAGAACTTGTGTGTATGGGTGAAGACTCTTGTCTCTCGACATGAAATGTTGAATTGGGGTATTGATGAGTTGGACTCAAATGAGGAGTGTGCCTCCAAGATGCAGGACAATGTCAACACCAAGATGTAAAAGCTTGAAGTGCCCGCCATTGATGAGATCACCTCTGCAGATGAGGTATTGGAGCCATTTAAGGAGTATCTCTAGAAAGAAGCCGGAGACCCTGTTTCTTTCAATGTAGATACACTAGAGTCTCTCTCCGAGGTCAGAGCCACAATATCGGACATTGCAAGGAAGCATTAATCGTGGTTCGCTAAAAGCAAGAACATCAATTGTATCTCAGATGGTTGGCTTGAGTCTCTGAGTTGTGTCCGCATTCCTCAAGTGGAGAAATTTGCGCTCGCGGCGCCCGGTAGAGTAAAGAGTTCAAGGGAGTGAAATTTTTTCCAGTTGAGCTTGGCAAGGATCCTTCAGGCAGTGAGGCAGAATCAGCGAGAGCGGTGTCTCCATTGGCATAGTTATCTCTCTTTCTCTCTCTCATTTCTCCCCCATTCCCCCTCCATGTTCTATTTCTTCATTGGGGATTGCACTTTTCATTTTGTCCTATTCGTATTTCGTCTTATTCATTTAAATGTGACTATAGTTGGCAATGTAATAAGTCAACCTTAATTAATAAAAGGGGACTTAATTTTATTCGGAGGAATATGAAAAGTCACATGTTGTGAGGGACAAATGAAAAGTCATGTGGGGGGGTAGGTGAAGAGTCTTTCTAAACTCAATAAATTGTAATAACTTCCCCATTCTTAAGGGTTGTCAATTTTGTATGCTCAGAAGTAGATAACTACTTGTGAAAAGAAAAGAGATAGCAAATTTTCTCTATTCCTCCCCTCATATGTTCTTCCATTCCCCTCTTTGTACAACTTTGCCAAAATGTCAATGAAGAAGAAAGGAGTTTCTTGCTTTTCTTGATGAGGGAATTGATGAGACTGCGTTCGTAATTCCATCTTGTTTTGGTGTTAGTAACAAAGTTGTTTTCTTTCTGATTATGTGGATGATATGCTCTGATTAATCTTTGCAGGCACCTGATTTTCTACCTGCAATATTAATCCCCTCTCATTAATTTCTCACTCCCTTTTCCCACCTACTCAACAAATTCCTCCCTTGCAAGAAATTGCAATCATTTGCTGCAGGTTCAGTGGAGTGTTCATGTTGGATCCCCGGCCTCTAGGCCACCCACAAATTTCATTTTCATTCATGCACAATAAATGGAGCTGCACCATTCAAGCAGAGGGGCCTAAGTCCTAGAGCATTGGCGGAAACCCACCAATTTGTGTAACCGAAATTTTTCTCGCCAACACCTTTGCAGCTTCTATCCCATCTCGCTTTGTGTTTTCTGCTGTAGCTATCAGTATTATATAAAATGATAATAGAAATGGGACCCTGAGTTTATGCCACGTACCAAATGACAGATTATTTTCTTAAGAAATAAATGTTAACCCTCACTAACTTTTGCTTACATGCTTTTAGCATTCTTTCAAAGAGAGCCTTGTAGCAGCAATAACACCCAAAATAATACAGATTCTTATCTATAAACATCTATAATACGGACTTGCATCTATGATTAGAATAATAGTTTCTGGTTTTTTTTTTGTAAGTTTTAGATTTGGTGTCTTGTTCCATTTATTTTGCATCTCCCAATCGTATGCCTTTCTGCATTTCTTCTTTTGTTAAGATGCATGCGGTAAGAAAACATGTAAATTTTCCCTATGACATCTATATCAGCACTACTTATCATTTATTGAGTAGAAGGGGCAATGTTATCAGCAAAATGAATTTGTTTACATATATGCGAGAGGGATGGCACTAAATGTTTCATTAATATGAGATGGTTTTGTCTGCTAGATTCGTGAGTCAATTCGAGCCCTTTTTCCTGATCGCGAATGCTTTGCTCTTGTACGACCATTAAATACCGAGAAGGATCTCCAGCGACTTGATCAGATTCCTGTAAGACATTTATCTTGAATTCTCGCTTCATTGTTTTCTGATAATCTTGTTGACTTTGAATTTAATGAATTATTCAGCTATATTTATGGCAAAGTATCATTTGTGTGAAAAAATATCCATCTTCTAGTCAAGCTTGGCAGCTAACTATACATTTTTCCACAGATGGACAAAATGCGCCCAGAATTCCGAGCTGGTCTAGATGCATTGACAAAGTTTGTTTTTGAAAGAACACGGCCGAAGCAGGTTGGGTCAACAATAATGACCGGTCCAATACTTGCAGGCCTCACACAATCGTTCTTGGATGCTATTAATGCTGGGGCTGTGCCAACAATTGCAACATCATGGCAGGTGAGAGCAATGGATCATCTTTCATGTGTGATGTTTGCTGCTGCTATTCATTTGGTGCTTTTATACCGATTTGTATGCCCAAAATTTCTTCTTACAAGACTACTGGTTTTTCATGACTTAGGAAATGCCAAATTTGGTTATTGCAAGACTTTGCAGCAGTACATGGCATGTATCATATTATCATCATCATTGTTTTAGGGACTAAGTTTGTATTTACTACTTCTAATATGAAGTGCGTGGTGCTGATTGCTTTATTTATTTAAATTTCAATGATAACCCCGTTTTGATTTGGAAATGTGTATCAATTAAAAAATTACTACTCCAGCTAGAAAAATCTATACCTGCAATGTTACTCATGGCACTAGTATCAAAGTATCTTATTTTCAAAGTTTAATTAACGTATGGCTGTTGTCCATGCAAAAAGTGCTTCAAATTATTGTCCTTGATTTAACAGTTACAATCTGGTTTGGATTTTTGAGCCGCTTGCATTACTTACATATCTGTGAGACTATCAGGCTACCCAAACAATCTTGCCAAAGACTATATATTTGATTGTCTATATATTTGGAACTCATCAGTGTATAGTTTATGATGTTTTTGTGTCATTATTATATATGAATACATATATCACTGATCATATCATACAATTCAAATATGTTTTTTTGTTGATGCAGAGTGTAGAGGAAGGTGAATGTAGGAGAGCTTGTGATTTTGCTATTGAAGCGTACATGAGGGCCTTTGATCAACCGAAAACAACAGAAGAGGTAATACATTCTTTGCAACTGTGTAAATATAAGTGTACTGTTGTGGAATGTTTCTGTGTATCAAGATGACCTCTGGGTTATGTTGGTATCATTAAATTTGAGCTTTTCCAGGTAGCTCTGCAAGAAGCGTACGAGGCTGCGTTACAGAAGGCTTTAGCTGTCTTTAACAGCAATGCAGTGGGAGCAGGTGCTGCTAGACAGAGATACGAGAAGATGGTTCAGACTACCTTGAAGAAACAATTTGAGGTAAACATCAAACACAGTTGTAAATGCTTCAGTTTCTAAATAAGCTTGGCTTTACAATTTTGAGGATGATACCTCAAGGTTCTTCTATGTGTCATTTCTTTGTACACCAGCTTCATTAGATCCTTCATTCTATGGCCTTATGAAAAAGTTCAATTGTTGTTGTTTGGTTCCTGTAAGCCTTGTGGGATATAAAATGACCATTATTACTAATTTTGGTGGGGTTGATATCCAAACTTTCATTTTACAAATGCCATAAATTGCTCTATGAGCATGACCATTATTTACTAATTCCAGTAGACTTGATATCAAAACTTACATTTTACAAATGCCATAAATTTGTCTCTGGTGTTTATCTTTGTTCATGGGACTTTTATGGTCATTGATGGTTGAGCAAAAATTCTAATTCTAGGTGGTTATATTCCATGCTACTAATCTCTCGCAAGAAAGAGTAATAGAAATGGCAAGCAGGTGATAACAGTTTCAGGATAACATGAATGAACAATAAAAGGTGTAGCTCTAAATAGAAGTAGTCAGTATATGAAATGGGGTTATGCAAGTGTTCCAGGGTTTGTGGGTGTGGTACAGGTACCTAATTGCTAAATATAATGGGGGTTTGTCAGGCTATAAGCTGCATTACCAAATTTGTTATCTATCCACTTCATCTCTTTTCACATTCATTTTGTAGAATTGTATCTGGTGGATAGACATTGCTAGGATTAGTTTGATTTGTTTTACTGAAACCAGAAGTTTCGCAGGATTTTAAGCGGAATGCTTTCAGGGATGCTGAACTGAAATGCACAAGTATACTTCAAGTGATGGACAAAAAATTACGTGCTGCTTGCTATAACCCAGATGCAAAACTTGATCAAGTTCTGAAGGTAGTCTTACTTTTTGTTGACATTATTGTTCGTATGAATATTGCTGTTTGAGTTTATGGAGTTGGGTAGTCTATTATTCAATATTCATTGAGCTATAATTTATATTTTATTATTTTCAAAAAATAATTGTAAGGAGACAGACTGCTTCCAGCAATATTAACAATGACCCAATTTTAGATATATGCTAGTATTGAAAGTGTTAATTATTTACAGAATAGTGTATCCCTGTATACTTAGGCAGTTGCACAAATTATGAAATGTCAATAGCCTTCTCTGAATTTAAAGAATTGAAAACTCTGACAGTATATTCCTTTGGGTAGAACAAAAGGGGCTTGAGATGGCACTTCTTTGGCGTTCAAATTTCAAATTCAAGTGCATGGCTTTTTTTTATCAATGCGAGCGCATATTTATTAATTTGTACACAATCTTCAAATATGGGAGACAATAACTTTGATATACTGGATCTTTTTATGTGAATCTCCATCGATTGATATTTAAGTACATATAGAGCAACTAAACAGATATGATAAATTAATTTATAATTTTGAACATGAGATATTTTAGAAATATCAAAGCTTTCCAGATTAGCTGAAAAATGTATGATGTCCAATATCTGAGTGGCCATGAACGTTGACACTTTGGTGGACGACAAAAATTTGAAACAGCTACCATGCCTGCACCAACTAGCCATTTCACTGTTGATCTTTTAACTTCATTTTCAATTTTTTGTGCCATACCTGATTTTCTCACAAAAATGTTGTAAATCTATGTTGTCCTTCTATTCCTTTGCATTTTGAAGCTAACGTCTTCTTTCCTTACCAGTTATTGATGGTTAATGTTCATATAGAATCTTCATTTCACCTTTTCTTGACATCTTTTCAGGGTAGCCTAATCTGTACGACCTTGTCTTTGTTGTTTTCTGAAGTCTGAACTGATATTCGACAGATTTGACCCTGCCAGGGACTGTGCCTGTTACAAAGAATGCAATACATGAACAGTCCAATTACTAAACAGAAACAAACTACAGTACATTTGCATTAAAGTAAACCAACTTTATGTGATTTCAAATTCAAGTAAACCCATTTATGTCTCTATAAATTACTTGAAAAATACCTCCATCCACAAGAATGTCTATATCATTTTGCTCTTCATTTCTTTTAAAATTTCTCCCCCTTTTGGTCCTTAAATCAAGCAACTTGATTGGAGCCATGGAGCAGGCCAATGAATACCTTGTAATGTCAGCTAATTTTCGACAGTGTCATGAGTAAAGATCACGACATCTCAATATTTAGCAGAAGATCGCATTAATGGCCATGCTAATACGTAGGACCTGGTGTTTTAGTTATGAACGACTAGGAATTGGTTTCCCTCCAATGATCATATTTTTAAACAGCATAAGAATTTACTTTGTGATTTCAGTCTACCCTCCTTAACTCTACATTAATGGCTTCATGGCATATTAATATAACAGCAATCTAAGTGATTATTGAAGAAAATACCAACTGTGAACCTAGCCAATCTTTAATCAATGAAAACATTTTCATGTTCCATTTTCAGGTTTTAAATGGCCTTGTGTCAGATTATGAAGCGGCATCTTTTGGCCCGGAAAAGTGGAGAAAACTTGCCAACTTTTTAGAGCAAAGGTAAGAAGCTAGTTTGTCCTGGGTAAATTCCGTGTTTTAATTATGTTTACATTTTGTTGAGAGTAAATTTTTTCATGTTCATTATAGTTTAATTTTATGATGAATCTTAACATGTTCATGATTTTCCAGTTTGGAAGGGCCTCTATTTGACCTCACTAAGAGACTGGGGGATCAGAGTTCAGCTGAAAGGGCTGGTCTCCAGTTAAAGTGTCGTTCACTTGAGGATAAGTTATTGTTGATTGGAAGGCAGCTGGAGGTTAGTCAGAAGCATGGCAATGATTATTTAAAAAGATACGAGGATGCCATTTCAGATAAAAAAAAGATTTCAGATGAATATGCAACTAGAGTGACTAATATTCAGAGTAAGTATAGCTCATTAGAAGAAAGATATGCCAATGTATGTGAAGCTCTAGAATCATCAAGGAAAGGGGGCTCAGACTGGAAGAAAAAATATGAACAAATTATGGTGAAGCAAAAGATTGAGGAAGAGCAGATTGGTGCGGAAATTGCCTCTCTAAAAACTAGGTATAGTTCTGCTGAAGCAAGGTTAAGTGCTGCTCGTGAACAAGTTGAATCGGCCAAGGAGGAGGCATCTGAATGGAGACGAAAACATGAACTTGCTGTGAAGGAAGCTCAGACATCGTTGGAGAAAGCTACAGCACTCCAACAACGTGCTAGTAAGCAAACACAGCAGAGAGAGGATTCTTTGAGGGTAGAGTTTGCAGCCACTATAGCACAGAAGGTGAGGCAACTTAATACTTGGCAAAGTCATTAGTGCACTCCAGGATGGAGTCAAATCTCTTGTTAATGCCCTCTAGGATGGAGTCAAATTCATTGAAGAAATGTAGATATTTGTCTTCAATGTATACGGAATGCTTATTAGACGAATTTTTTGAAGCGTATATATTAACTTAATTCTTTTCCGTGCTTATTAGGAGAATGAAGTGAAAGACTCTTTGTCGAGGCTTGAGAATGCTGAGCATCGCGTAGCTGGATATAACCTACAATTGAAGGTATAAATATTGAATTTTACGACTCTTTCACGTTTTCTGCTTCATTCATGTTTTCTATAGATTTGAAGTTGCTAATCATGTGCTGGCATTTCTGCAGACTCAAGAAAGTAAATTAAAGTCCCAAGAATCGGAACTTGGTGCTTTGAAGGCAGAACTGAAAGATTTGCATGAAAAACTAGATGATGCCAAAGAAACAGCTCAGTCATTCGAGAAGGAAGCCAAGATACTAGAACAAGAGAAATCACATTTACAGCAAAGGTTTGCAGCAGAGTTCAAAAGGTTTGAGGAAGCAGATGAAAGGTGTAAGGCTGCAGAGAAGGAAGCCAAGAGAGCTGTGGATGTGGCTGAGAAAGCTCGTGATGAGGCAGCCTTAGCACAGCAAGTGAAATCTGAAATTCAGAAGTTGGCCATGGAAAGATTGACTGCAATTGAAAGATCAGAGAGGCACATAGAAACATTAGAGAGGGAGAAGGCTGATTTGGTACAGGAAATTGAAAGGATCAGAATAACTGAACAGGATGCGTTGTCCAAGGTTGCAACTTTAGAGGCACGAGTTGATGAACGGGAGCGGGAGATGGAGGAGCTTCTTCAGTCAACAAATGAGCAAAGAGCAAGCACAGTCCAAGTCCTTGAGAGTCTTTTGGGTAGTGAAAGGGCAGCTAGAGCAGAGGCTAATGCTAGAGCCGAGGCACTTTCTTTACAGCTTCAGGCCACTCAAGGCAAATTGGATGCTCTCCAACAGGAATTGACTTCAGTTCGTTTGAATGAAACAGCTCTAGACAATAAACTGAAGGCTACTTCTGCTCGCAGTAAAAGAATGAGATCTGAAGATTATGCGGGAGTGGACTCGGTCCAAGATATGGATATTGAAGTGGGAACTGTCAGAGAGAGTAAGAGGAGGAACTCGAGCAATGAAAATGGATACAACCCTATTACAATGCCACCTGAGGGAGATTCAGTCATCAGGCCAGGTGATGATAACAATTCAAGTGATCAGAGAGAACCACAAGACTATCTCAGATTTACTGTTCCAAAGCTTAAACAGGAGCTTACAAAGCATGGATTTGGTGCAGAACTCTTACAGCTAAGAACTCCAACTAAAAAGGACATACTTGCGTTGTATGAGAAATTTGTTGTGAAAAGTTAAGGCTTGCAATGATCTTTTACAAATTTCTTCGACTGCTATTCTCATGCATTATGTGAAATTTTCATTTGGGCAACTAATACTGTATGTTGCAAACCCATCGAGGGATTATTAACTACACTTTGGGCTTCACTTCATGTAAAGATTTACATTTTCTCCTTTTCGACGTTGTTATTCTGTCATCATGTAGAGCCTTCTTCATGTGTCCTGTTCTTATTACCGATTTCTTTATGTATTTGGTGAATTAATAGTCTTGAACATGTTGTAATGTTTCATCATAACACGGGCAGATTGATGTTTTTTGGTACTGCGTATAAACAAAACTCTGGTATTCTAAGTTTCATATATGATAGCAGGTTAATAACTAACGATAATAATCTTGCTAGTATTTCATTTTGGATTGGATTTTGACACCTGCATAATTTAGTTCACTAGTTTACGAAATTTGCAATGCATGTCCGGGTTTATTATGCCGATAGGCATTCTTTAAGTGAAATGAACCCTCCTAATTCTGACACACAAGGACAATCTGAACGGCTATGGTTTGCAGTTGTACATTGGACGTTGATCAAACAGATCTTAGTCGTGTATCTGTCTGACAAGCCCTCTCATCATTCATAGCAGGTTCTGGAGTTTTGAAATCGATGCATATTTTTTTTATCTGCGGTTGTCATTATCTACAGTTGTTCAGAATGGTGTTTTTGGTTGCAGATAGGTTTTGTACCCTAGAAACCTGAAACAAGGCTTCGACATTGCCTTTGTTGCAACTCGCTTTCCACGTAGAAGCTCTCCACTATCACCCAGCCTACTCGGCGGAAACCCGGCGGCTGTTATCTGTAGATGAAAACTTTTATTCCAACTATGGTCGAGTCACTGAAGATGGATTTCCAGAATGGATATCTACTGGAAACTGAAAGCTATTACAGTTATCGAGTCCGGCCAGCCAAGCAAACATGGTGGTTGCTCGAGATGGTTCTGACAATTACCGTTTCATTTATTAAGTCAATTGAAACGTTCCAATGTGGAATGGAATCAGTTTAGTCTTGCTGTTCTGTGGATGCTATGACATTATGTGTTGCTAGGTTGACAAAAACAGTGGGAAATATATATACATAAAAAACAGTGACCCCACCAAAAAAAAATGCGCTTGACCCTAAACTAGCTCTGCTGCCATGCAACGCTGATGTGTTCCTGCTTTGACTTTAAAACAGGCTGTTTATTTTTTTCAACAGCTTAATAAAATGGACGGCAACACCTCATTTACATTAAATGTGGAGTTCATTGAAGTCATAATGAAGTGTATATGTGAATATTAATATCCACCATATTTATATAATATTAAAGTGTTATTTAACCTTTATAATTGATAATATTATAGTGTTATTTAATCTTTATGATTTATTTGGCATAGAGTTTCATAGGGAATTTATTTGTGTTTGTAATCATTATTTTATTTTAATTAATGTTTTTTATTTATGTTTTTTTTTTTAATTATAAGGTGTTTTATGGCAGAGTGTAATTGTAGGACTTGGGCTTATCATCGTATTGCAAAAGTTTGACATAGCCTGCAATGTAAGTCGAAATGTGTAAATGTTGAAGTTTTGCCAAGAAAGAGAAAGCCTCACATACTTTGGGATGAAAAGATGTCCATCATATTCATAAGCATGTGTAAATGAAATGTTTCTAATTTGTTTGTTATGTAACCTCTACCAATCTTCATTTTTTGTCATTTTTTTTGTTTCTGTCGTGTTTCATTTTTCTTGTTTGCGGTAACATAGACTGATTCCAATAGGTTCACAAAACTTGAGTAGATGAGATTTTTAATAGAATTAACGACTTTGAGATTGGTTTGTCAATGTTGCCCTCATCTAGAATGTGGCCTTGCATTTGTTCAAGCAGATGTTGAGATGATACAAGGTATCTTCAAATATCTCCGAACAATCTTTCTGAGCAGCATGCTTTCTTTCAATCATAGCATTTGATTTGAAGAGTTATAGTGAAGTCATGATGATTTTGGGCCCACCACAAGTTGACTTGCAATGCGATGTATGTTAGATTGTCAAGGTTGGCCGTGTGATAAACAGGATAGGAAGCCATAGACGAAACACATAATTGAAGATAACGATTTTGGCGACACACCGACTTCGCCACCACATTGGAAATAGTTTCCCAGCCATAGTAATGGTTATTATTGGCGTTAGAGCTTGTAGAGGCCTCAACCACCATAAAATATCGGGTGGACAATGATAATGGATGTCATAACATTCATCATGTTAACCTTGCTTCATAGAATACGTTTATATTTGTATATGTGGGATGATTCCACCTAACTTTAACACACAACTGATTCAAACAATTTTGGTTTGCATTGGTATATGGATGTTGATCAAATAAATCTTGGTCGTTTATTTAGCTTTGAAATTGGCTCATATTTTTGTATCTACAATTGTCATCACAAAGGCATTAAATGTTGCACAACTCCACTTTTACTAAATATTTTGCAGTAAAGCAATAACCTCGCTTAAATGGAGAGTAGTCATTGATGCCCCCAAAAGGATGCTGAAGTTTTAGAATGTTAGGGTTTAGTTTTCTGGGTCATCTCCATGAAAAGGAATCCAACAACGAGGCTATTGAATTGCCAACAATTCCTTAAAAATAATAGTCCTCATGGGATGTTGACTTTGCGAGGAATGGAATTAAGCTTTGTATGCATTTCACTCATTAAAACTCATAAGGGAAAATGACAGGCCATGTTTTTCTAAAATAATACGTTGGTCACTCAATTCATGGGGCGTCAATAACATTCCCATTTCTCCATCTCTATGATCATTTTTCTTAAAAAAATCATTATAAAGAGTAATAAATTGTTCTAGAAATTAATAACATCTACTATATCAATGCTCATTTTCTGTTTTCATCCACGTCGGTTCACACATACTATATCGATACTTGGAATTACATTTTTAGTAAAGAGTAAAATATCCCTGCATCTACAACATGTGGGAGCTTTTAGAAGATGGGAGTTTTAGAGCTTTGTGACCTTGTATGTATTTTCTTCATTATCTTTAAATAAGATAACCTTGTGGTGAGTTTAAGTAGAGTCGATTCGGTTGGGTTTTCAAGAAGAGAAAATTATTTTAGTTTTCTAATTTTTTGAAAAGGTCACACAAGAAACTATGAGAGTTCCATGTGGGTTCGGTTTCTATAATGACACATGAATTTTGTGTCTCTAACTAACTTTGGTTTTTATTTTTATAGGTGTATTCAAAGTTAGAACTGGTGTGGGAAAATAGAATTCAATGCAATGATGCCATTTTCTTTGGTCCATAGCGTAGGGTCATATCAAAACCCTCCACATCACATGTTTCACATCAAAACATCAGCAATAAGGAGGCCACATGGTGGGTGACAAAAATTGAATTGCATGGCATGAACAAAAAAATGGAACAATACCATAGTGAAATAGATGATGATGTATTGATGGTATTTGAATATTAGTTCTGAAAACCTTGGATCTTTTTGGGTTCTTACAATTTTTGAACAAGAGGAAATATGAAAGAACAAAGCGTTTGAAAAAGAATGATGGTGCCCCTCCTAACAAAATCATCTTTTCCCCACATTATTCCATTTCTAGATTCTCCCTCTAAATAAATAAATGGTTTAAACCTTCTTAATTGGGATCAATACACAACTATAGTGTATATCCTCCCTACCTGATATTTATTTGAAATCAATACACATAATTAAAAAAAACATTCCTCTTATCAAAATTCTAGGCCAAACAATTAATACAATGTAGCATCGGCATTGATTATGACAATATCTCTTTCCAATGTACAATTTTTTTTTTTAATCATTGTTTTGTTGAAACATAAATTAATTTATTATCAATATACATCTTCTGATTTGATGTGTTTATATCTTAATCTTGTGTTTATATGTTTACACATTAATGTGTTCTTGTGAGGGTTATGTGCATATGTTGAATTTGATAGAAGGTGGGGTATTTGAGCTATTGGGGAATTTTAACTACGCTGGCCATCTCACCTTACTTCATCTTTTGGATATATATTTGACTCCATTCATATAGTGTGAATTGTGTTATGTGTGCAAGAGACTTCATTATAAATATAATAGAGGGTGCACATTCTCAAGACTTGCATCGTCCACTCTAATGTTGTCTAATGTCATAAATGAAAGACAATAATTCTAATTAATAGCTATAACCCTAATGGAAAATACATATAGTTGATACTTTTTCGCATGATCTACTAATGAATCATCTAAGATTAGATTGATAACATCTTTCAACTATAATGTGCGTTGTTGAAATGAAATACCATTCTTATCACTAAATATGTATACTATTAGAAAATAACATTTAACGAATCGACAATTAGTGCATTTAATTTTGATAAATATAGAAGATTGAAAGCTTGACTATAGCGATGAAATCCATGTCTTTTCCTGAGAAATAAGAAAGCAATAAGATTAGTGATAGGTTACATGTTAAACTTCTATGATAAAAATTCTAGTATAAAAAAAGTTGGAAAAGGCATCACAGCCGTCAAACCTTGCAGGATATTGAAAAGATGTATATAACATTACAGTATAATATTTAATGAATCAACACTTAGTGAATTTACTTTTGATAAATTCCCTACAATTTTTATGAAAATACCCACACACTTGGTCCTCTCTTATCTTCTTTCACCACCCCCTCATTACAAATCCCAATAACACCAAAATTATAAAATAACAGGCATAATGTTATACACATGAGAATGCTTTCAATGTAATGAGTGTTAAGCACCTAAAATGTTCACTGTATGGTGTTACATAGAAATTCGCATGGAAACTATTGCGATTAATATATTTTGTTGCATGTGCAAGAATGGAGAATGACCTAAGATAATGATCGATAAACATTACACAAAACCACGTAACCTGACATGTTTTGAGGATATCAAATTTATATAGTACATCGACTATACGCAGTATGATGATTACATTCAATATGTCCCCATCTCTAAAGTATCTGGTGGTAAACACAAGTAAATTCCCTAAAATTTCCATGTTCTCTAACTATCCAAAATCCCTAAGAACAGACTTCGCAAAAAGAAACTATTATCATTACAAGTATTATCCGGTAGTGGCTTCATTTTTCCCATGTTTCTATAGTACATTGCCTCAATGATATTTGTAAAACACCCCGTTTATCCTTCAAACAACCAACATACATGACATGTGATACAAGAAGATACTTGAAAATTGTCTATTTGCGAATCATAATATTTGAGTACCTCACCAGATTATGAAAATTGGGACCACATATACTTTATGAATTGTATTAACGTATTTTGTGGTGTTTCCTGATTTGAATATGTTTTATTTCCGACGACACCATCTGCAATGCAATTTTTTCTTTTTATTTTTAAAAACTAGCAATCGCACGTGAGCAGTGCAATGATAACGCCGAAAAGGATGGGGTGTGTAGAGAAAAATAGTGGAGGACTATAAAAAAAATTAAGAAAAATTAGTAGTAACAGAAAGAAACCATAATGTGAACGAATTGTAAACATGTAGAGGGAAGTACTGATAAACTATTAGAAAAAAACTGAGAAACATATGTAGATATTTATAGAGAATGATAGGGTTGGGAGTCATTTTGTGAGTATCATTCAAAATAGAAAGGAGGAGAAACACACAAATTTACAAGGGATGGAACTTTGGAGATAACAGTGAAGGTAAGACCTTGTTTTGCGGTTTCACCAATGTCTAAGGCGGCTTTCTACAAAGTAAGACCTTGACACATGTGGATAGTTAAATCCCAAGCCATTTTGATAGGTTGTTGTCAAGGATTCCTTCTCAAAATAGGTGGTATAAGAACATCCAAGGGATTGCTGATATCCCTACATGGTCCAATGTATTTGTCAAATTTGAGGAAAGTAATAAGTGTTAAGGAATCGTCATAAACAATGTCGACAATTTTGTCTGTTGAACCATTTACAAGACCAACCTCTACCCACAAGCTAGTTATAAGTGATTTTTTTGGTTTTTACAAATAAATTTGTGTTGTAATTGATCATCATCACACTCCCCTAAAATAACTCGTCCGGTGCTTTGTGCAACTGAACAAGAGGATGAAACATTCAAATGTTTTAATATATTGATATTGTGGAGGTCGACCAGGTTTTTTTCTAAATAAATGGGGGGATTCGTTGAAGCTTCGAATTTATTATATTAAGGTGCAAATATATGTTCGTGACATTAGGAGTTCCTAGTCCTTAAAGAGAGGAAATACATTGCAATGTTGAGGAGTAATTAGAAGAAGGAATCATATTTCTAGTTGGAACCCTATTGATGGGGGACTATTTGCAACGAGACAAAAGTTTGAAACCTCTCCAAAGTGTAGCACCATAAGAGTGGCTTGTATATAAGGTGATCTCCATTATAGGTGAAATTCGACGTATGTCATTGACAAGGATGATTGATCAACCACTGATTTCTCATGCATTTTCAAAGGCTTACATACTTTCAAAGTCCCAAGGCAGCGCACACAAAAATTTCTGCAAATTGCAAAAAAGACCATGGTCACTTCAAAACTGTTAGCATTAGTTTAGTTTAATACATTGTTTGTTGATGGACAATTATAACTGTCCTCCTTCCTCCCACAACCTTTATATTTGGGGCTCTGCTCTTTTGTTTTACACATTGAATTGAATACATTGAATAAATAATTCATTGTCTCCTGCTATCATTGGTATCAGAGCTTCTCTGCCCTCAGCGTGGCATTTTGGAGTAGCACAAGATCAGAACGCATGGAAAGTTGACTGGACATGTCTTTGGAGAAGTGGATGTTAGTGTGCAACGATTTGTTGCTGCGTTGGAAGTAAAGAAAAAGTTATTCTTTGTATTTTTCCTGAAGAAACATGGCAGTATTTCTTTTTCGTGAAAGAAGAATTACGTGGTGATTTGAAGACCTGTTGATTGTTGGCGTTGGAACATGTGAATGTGGTGTGCATTGCGACCAGTTTTGTCTAGCATTTGGCTGCATATCTGAAGTAGAGAATAATCCTACATTGATCAAAATCCTAAAGCGACAAGTGTAGTGTGCAACACCCAACAATGTCTGCTCCAAAAATATTGCTATCCGATGCCCAACTCTTGAAAGGGGCAAATTTCGCCGCATGGAAAACCAAGATGCGGACGATTCTTCAGTTTGAAGATCTTTGGGGGATCGTTTCTGGCACAAACGCCCCTCCCACAGACACTGATCTGTTGGCTAAGTATGAAAAGGCCGATGCAAAAGCATTAATGCTTATCACTCTTAGCCTTTTTGATGAGGTTCAACCTCACATTCGGGAAGCAACCACTTCCTCTACGACATGGGCCGCATTGTGTACCATCTATGAAGCCAAGAATCTGACAACGATGCTGCATCTTCAGATAAAGCTTCACACAATGAGTATGCATGATGGCAAATTAGTCAAAGCCTTCTTGCGGTGTGTGGCTGAGTTACGTGCAAAACTTTTTGCTCTCGGTGAACCGGTGGACGACAAGTTGCTAGTCCCGCTCACCTTGCGAGCTCTTCCTTCCCGGTTTCGGACACTGATCACCACGTTGACCATCACTCAACAAGAGGTGAGTTTTGCCAAACTGGTGAATTATCTCCAGCAGGAAGAAGGCATTTAGAATGTTCAAGAAGCCTTCGAAGACAAGGCTCTCATCACGAGGCAAAAGCATAAGCCTCAGAAAGGGCAGCCAACCTCCCAGAATTAGAAGCATCATCCACAGCAGCAACCTTCTCAGCGGCCACCACAACGGCCACCCCAGAAGCAACAGTACAACAAGGTAGATCGATGGTGCCACATTTTCTCCACGAATACGCACACGACTACGAACTGTTATTACAATGGTCGGAAGCATGGCAACTCTGGCGAAGAGAGCACTTTTGGCCAAGGATATTCCAAGAAATCCCAATGGCGTGCTCGTAATCAGAGGAAAAAGGGTCATATTGCTGCTCAGTAGGATGCCTCCTCCGATGAAGAGGTTCTAGATGCAACTCATCTGGACATTGTCCTAGTCTCGTAGACTTCACAGCCGTCAGAAAGTATTTGGTTGATTGATTCGGGTGCCAACAAACACATGACTGGAAATAAGAAGTTGTTCCATACCCTGAGTGATCGGCCCACTGGAGATCGGATCACCATCGTAGATAATCAGGAGTATATTATGGCGGGGATTGGTGATGTCATCATTCCTCTTGGGACACGAAGATGTACACTCACGAAGGTGCTATATGTTCCAGGTTTGACCTCAAATCTCTTGTATGTGAGTCAAATTCTTAATCATCGAATGCGGGTTGAATTCTTTGTTGAGAAAGGGGTCAAGTCCTGCATCATTTACCAGGGAGACTCAGTTATTGCTCGAGCATTTATGAAGGGCCGTCTATTTGCACTGGATGCAGTCACTTCATCTAACATTGCTCTCTCTGCTTCAACGGCGGAGTCCACTGCACTATGGCACTTTCGATATGGTCATCTTTCTGCTGGGGCTCTGCATCAACTCAGTGTCAAGGAAATGGTAAGAGGGATTCCTCCACTCTCCCAGTCCTTACCTGTTTTCTCGGGATGTCTTACGGGAAAACAACACAGAGGTCCGTTCAAACAGAGCTTTTATAATTCTACGGAGCATCTTCAGGTTGTACACAATGATCTATGCGGACCCCTGCCAGATAGCTTCCAAGGTTTTGAATACTTCCAGCTCATCATTGATGATTACTCATGGAAAATCTGGGTATATTTACCAGTAAACCACCAGGCAGTCTGGGAAGCCTCTCCTTCTTCTCCACTCAGATCGAGGAGGGGAATTTGTATCGAAGAAGTTCTACTCAATTGGGCACCCACGAAGATCTTACAGAATAAGACACTGGAAGAGGTACGGACTGGTCGTAAACCTTCTATCTATCATTTGAGAGTTTTTGGTTGTACTACATATATGCATGTTCCAGATGAGAAAAGGAAGAAGATCGATCCAAAGACACTGCCATGTCTTTTCTTGGGGTATAGTACTACCTCAAAGGCATATTGTCTCATGGATCCTGAGACGAAGAAAATCTATGAGAGTTGAGATGTGGTGTGTGATGAGTCATCCTTTGACTCCTTGCCACACAATGGAGATCCAGTACCGACCTCGTCACATAGATTGCTCACACATCCAGATGATGGGCAAGATGATTCTTCTCAGAAAGAAGAAGAGCTGAGTGGAGACTTATTCGTTGATCTAGGCACACTAGAAAACACATCTTCACATTAGTAGTAACAACACCAACGTCTGAAATGGGTCCAGAATACTATTGGGGATGCACACCTGAACTCACTTCCAGATACTTCTACGGGAGTCAGAACACGAAGACAAGCCAGACATGAGGTAAATTTTGCACTCATGAGTTTAGTTGTTGATAGCACTGAACCTGACACTGTTTGTGAGGCATTAGAACAAGCACAGTGGAAACATGCTATGAATGCTGGATATGATTCCCTACTTCAGAATCGGATGTGGGAACTTGTCGATCTGCCTCCAGGTAAGAAATCCATTTGCTGCAAGTGGATTTTCAAAACAAAATATAAGGTAGATGGTTAAATCAACAAACACAAAGCACGACTTGTTGCAAAGGGTTATGCTTAGCAAGAAGGAATTGACTATGACGAGACCTTTGCACCCATTGCGAAGATCAAAACCATCAGAGTTGTTTGTGCACTGGCAGCAGAAAATGGATGGAAACTTCAACAAATGGATGTCAAGAGTGCTTTTCTAAACGGTGATCTCAAAGAAGAAGTATACATGGCCCAACCTGAAGGGTTTTTAGACGAGCATCAACCACACAAGGTATGTCATATGATAAAGTCACTTTATGGACTCAAACAAGCACCTAGGGCATGGTATATAAAAATTGATGATCACCTATTGTAGCATGGATTCACTCGTAGCCCCTCAGATACAAATTTGTATATTAAGAAGGTAGGAACAAAGATTGTTATTCTAGTTTTGTACGTAGATGATCTTGTGATCACAAGAAGTTCTAACAATCTTGTGGATGATGTAAAGAATGATCTGAAGAAATCCTTCGACATGACCAATTTGGGGCTACTTCACTACTGTCTTGGCTTAGAGATATGGTAGAAGAAGAATCATATCTTTGTCTCCCAGATGAAATATGCCAAGAATCTCCTGGAGAAGTATGGAATGTAAGATTGCAAACCAATGTCCACACCTATGAAAAAAGGTTTACAATTATCTAGATTCCAGGATTCACCACAGGTAGATGGCACTCACTACAGGTAGCTTGTGGGGAGTCTCATTTACTTGACTTATACCAGGCCAGATCTTTGCTTTGCAGTGAGCTATCTCGCCAGATTTATGCAGGAGCTGAAGAAATGTCATTGGATAGTAGCAAAGCATGTGTTGAGATACGTTCGAGGTACAGTTGAATTTGGTCTGGAGTATCAGAAGAACACTCAGTTGTTCTTACAGGGATATATAGACTTGGACTATGCAGGATCCATTGATGACAGGAAATCGACTTCAGGGTATGTTTTTCATCTTGGATCTGGACCTATCTCGTGGATTAGCAAGAAGCAAAATTTTGTTGCTCTCTCATCCACTGAGGCTGAATACCGTGCCGCACGAGGAGTTGTGTGCGAAGCGATTTGGTTATGTCGCATTCTTGTAGATATAGGGATTCTTGAAGAGAAACCTCCCATCATTCACTGCGATAATCAAGGTGTGTTGAAGCTTGTGAAGAATCCTGTTTTTAATGAATGGACAAAACATATTGAGGTTGAATGTCACTACATTCGTGAACAGGTCTTGAACCACCAAATTCAGCTCCAGTACTGCCCTACTGATTTTCAGGTTGCAGATATTCTCACCAAGCCTCTCGGCAAGGTGAAATTTGATTTGTTTAGGGGGTACATATGTAGAAACAATGTATTAGATTAGTTTAGTTTAATACATTGTTTGTTGATGGACAATTATAACTGTCCTCCTTCCTCCCACAACCTTTATATTTGGAGCTTTGCTCTTTTGTTTTACACATTGAATTGAATACATTGAATACATAATTCATTGTCTCTTGCTATCAAAAACATGCTATCACGATGATGAAATGATGCACCGACACCCCACTCTAACTATTGAAGGAAACTTATCCAAAAAATGTAGTCTTTTGTTCACATCTCTTTCATGTTGAGGTGACTCCTAATTTTGCTCCTGCCCTTCATATGAAGTCCAACAACTTCCATTAATTTCAGTTATTTTCCCCTCTTTTAATACAATGTGAATCATTTTTATTTGCTTTTCCGTTTGGATAACCCATTTACCTAACGTTGATGTTGTAATAAGGATTGCAGGCATGGATATGGTAGATGATAATATTTAACAATTCAATCAAGTTTTCTATATATATCTTGTATGAAATGCATGATCATAATAATTTTTTTTTGTAAAATCTTATAATGTTATACTATTGAAACATAATGTAAAATGTGATGGTATACTTTGAGCAACAGAGAGAAAATACAAGTATAGTGATATAAATAATAATATTAAATAAAATATAAAGTTCTCAAATTGAAAAAAATGTTTTTATGAAGTAGTTTGTTAGTTTGATACTTCAAATTTAGTTGCAAGCCTACAATAGCCTACTTGGCATCAAGACACTAAAACAAGGATGTTTCAATGAAGGACAAAAATTTGGATCCTTATACGGAATCCATCTTCTTCTATCAAAATTCTCTTCCCCAATATGCTTATTCAATTTCATACTTTAGGAACACCAACATATTGTACATTACAATCTATAAAATTCTTTAGCAATATATTATTTATTTGAAATATAATATTCATCATCCAATTAAATATAATATATAAGATAAGATTGAAGGGATATTAGGATTCATATGCTGGAGAAGATGAAGCCTATCAATTAATGTGATATTATTTATTTGAATAAATGAAGATTTTTTGAGTCATAGTTCTAGCATTTCCAAGATGTAATGAAAGGCATAAATGGCTTGGTGTAGTAAGGAAAATTTATTTTAGGTTCAAGTGAATGGCATTATTTTTGGTATAAAAACACTCTAGAGGAGGCGAGGTAAGGCCAAGAAAGAAAACATACTTACCTCACAACCTATGAATCATTATATTGATAAGAATCTCACATTGAATGAAGTGTTTCACCCATTGAGAGAAGAATCATGTGGTATATTCAGGTTTCCATTATTAGGAGAACCCAAAGCACCAACTAATGCGGGATTAAGTCTTTGAATGAATTTAGATTTTAAAGTAATAGATGCAATTGCAAGATGCACTAAAAGGCATACCTAAAATGTTTTGTGTAAGGCTTGATTATTTTAGACACAACTAAACAAAGTTATTTTTGTATAGTTACATTATAAAAGAGGAGGGGAAGGTTGAGTAAGAAAACATACTCACCCCAAAACTAATTAACGGTTATGTTATTAAGAGGATCACTCATAATGGCATAAGAATCATAGAATATTGGAGTGAGTTTGCTCGACAAGCCAAGCCTACCAATCAATGCAAGATTATTTTTTGAATGAAAGAGGCTTTTACAGTCATAGAAATAATTTTTGTAATAGTATAAGTAATAGTGCTCAACCTTTGGTGATGTTACATGATAGATTTGTTCTTTATGATACATCATAAGCATTGGATTCGCTCTTCTTCATGTGAAAATAGATTCAATAATGACATATGAAATAGTTGGTTTTTTCCTAACACATAAATCTAGCAGAACGTTATTATATTTTTACTATATGAAGAAACCAAATTAGAAACAAAAATAATGCCAAGTTAGTGTATGATTTTCTTGTACGAGTTACACTTATTTAAGATAAAAAATTATATTATTATTTGGACTAATATAACAACAACTAATAGTGCTCAAACTTTGACGCTATTAAAAGATATGGTTTTTTCTTAGTTCTCTCCCTTTTTATATGGGTAGAACAATCAATATTACTATAACACTCCAAAAATTATGTGTTGTTTATTTAGAAATCAGGGATAAATATAAACAAATACATATTACATGTCATACATATACCATGGACAAATGTCATTTCTTAGGTTGAACCTTAACATCCTAGAACTTTTTTCTATACCTGTGAAATTGTGAATTACATTCCTAAATGTCCCTTTTGTGAGTTGTGATAGTGGCCTTTAGGACAATACAAATTTAGCATGCTCGATGGAGGAATTGTAAGAGAAACAAGATCCATAATTACTCTAAAAACATTGGTTGAAATCATGAGAGTAGAAAGAAAAAGAACAATTATCAACATTTATAATTGCATGATAATGTTTGAATTTCATGCAATATTGTCATGTTATCTGATGATAAACTTTTTCCCTCACCTTGATACAAACCTAGATGAATTGGAATTTCTTGTGCATTTGATTATCCTTTATTCAACCTATTTTATAGGGACGTGAAATCGTCCTTCATAATTTTTACCATGTGACGTGCAGGTAAGCTCATATCACCTAACAATTAAAGAAGGCATATAAAAGAACACGAAACATTAGTCCCTCTCCTTATGATAGTATGCTATGTAATGAAAAAAAAGTTTATCTTCAAAACACATGATGCTTCACTCTCCTAAATTATATGCGAAGAAGATTTAATTTTCCATTAAGTGCAATGAAATGAATAATTTATTCAATTTGATGAGCTTGATTCCTGCACATTAAAGATGTTATAGTACAACTTAGGAATATGATTTTCTACATATTTTAAGTTAAAAAACTCCATCCCAATCTACAATATTTATGGCTCAAATCGTATAATTTTGTAGTCCATGGATTGTACAAGATCTTCAACAGAGGTTAGTAAAAAAGTTGAATTATTTCTTAATCTAATTTTAATTGTATGGTCCCATTTTGCATTGACCCATTTTGTAATTGGTGGACATTATAATAATTTCTTAGTTTCTGACCTCCTTTCACAGGAACAAGCTCTAAACATAATGAGCCTGAATTGTCCAATAGTAAGGGAATTGTATCTAAGAACTTTACTTTCTCTAATAAACAAAGTTTCAAGTGAATACATCGTCTAAGTCCACCCCACTTGTATTACCCACTTCCAAAAGATCTTTAAATTCCAAGTGAGTAGAAATAGACTGATGTGATCCATTATGGTCCAGCACACAATGCTACTAGAAATAAAAGAAATGGGTTTTTGGCTCAGTGTGTTTACATGGATGATCCCTCGACTCTTTGACAATAATACCACTGGTGATTTTCAAGTTATCCCTCTAACATCTCACCAGTCACGTGCCCTCTAATGGTCTGAAGTTAGAATAACACCACTATTTATTTTCAAGTTATCGTTCTAGTACATCTCATCGGTCGTGTGCCTTCCAATGGTATGAAATTAGAATTATAAGAAAGAGTGTTTTTTCCTCAAATATGGGCTTTTGTGGAGGGGTTCTATATTTTGAGTTTTTCTGAACTATTACTCTCCCTACAAAAAGAATCCTATCACTTTGGTCTTGGTAATTTTGAAGGCATCTTTGTGTTTGCACTGTTAATTTTGATAGTCAACACCTGTTATTTCCACAACAAATACAAGGACTACATATGTGGAAATCGCTACTGGACTGAGCATGACAAGGGCTTGTAGAAGATAATTGGATTTCAAGACCTCAACTTCCATGTCGAAGCCATTCTATACTAACTCAAAAGCTCCAACATTATCGGCATGTGACATAGAAGAATCGTCAACAAGCCTAATGAGGAGACCATTACCCTGAAAAGATGTGAGCAACCCATATCTCCATGAGAATGCCTCTAGACACTAATATATGCAAATAATACAAAATCGAGGAAGGGTTCTATCTGCCTTAAAGGCATAGAACATAACAAATAACATATGTGGACGATATTTCCCTACATTTCACGACAACGACATATCACCTCGGTCCTCATGTTAAAACTACAACACGCGATATGGAAAGTCCGTAGTGGAAGAAGGGAAGATGCAACAGCCCACATTGAAGTGGATGTTAATGCATTGTTGTGAATAGATGCAGGTGGCTGAGTTGATTAATAGTAATTTTATATTGATTTATATACATATATATACACACATATATATATATGTATATATACATATATATACATATATATATATATATATATATACATATATATGTATATATACATATATATGTATATATACATATATGTAGATGTATATATACATATACATATGTATGTATGTATGTATATATGTTAAATATAAATTTATATTAAAAAATGAGTTGCATTTAAAATTAGGAAGATACAATTATTCCAAAAGATTGTATATATTTTATGACTAAAACCATGAAAAATATGTGAACAACTGTTAAATTGAATATGCATTTACATAATTATTATGTAAAAATTCGACGACTATTAATTTTTATTATAATAACTATAGATTATATAAAATCAAATAACCAATAAATAATACCATAACAATTATGATGTGAAAGATTCCCAAAACCCATTTCAGCTATTAAAAGTGAGACAATGTTCAAAATTTGAATTGATTGGTAGAACTTGTTGCACACGTGAACTCGAGCAAAAGGTGATTCATTGAAGGTGTTCTTGCTAAGAATTTTTTTTGTCATACCTACCATTAGCCTAGAAATGACCATATAATCAAAACAAAGCTCTTTCAATGTGAAACTTAATTTTTCTTCAAAGTACCATCGTTTTAAGTATAAAAAGTAGAAATTTGTTTTTTTTTGTTAATATTACAAAAATTTAAAATATTAGCATTGGCTCGCCATGTTTTAACAACTTAAAAAAATTCAATAATAAAATTAGGGGATTGAATATTAAATCAAAATTTCTGAAATCATTAGAATAATAAAATTACTCACCTCCAAAGAGCGTTCGTCGGAGAAAGTGGAACCCATAGAAACAACACAAAAACCACCACAGGTACAGACGCCATAGCCAGGTTCAGGGAGCTATTAGAATACCCATTTCTATAGTTATGTGGGTTGAATTTGCACATTATAAGCGTGAGACGACACACCACTGTAGAAGGACCAATGGAGGCCAGCACCAAGAATGAAGACCCATACGAACCTGGGAAAAGGAGGCACCACACTCTTGACAGAATGGTGCTACTGAGGCCCATGCATCCCTTCATCAATCCCAACATAATTCCCCTGTTTTAATTGGTAGAAGTCACAATAGATGTCGTGTTATAAAATTTTTACTCCTTGAACATAGATGAACACACACATCTCCACCAGTAGGGCAATACCATGGTAATCACTAACTCCGGTACGAAGAATCATGTGCCTACAAAACATTTTGACATTTATCATACATAATATTGAATTTGATTATTTCTTGAAGGTGATTTGTTTATCTTTTAAGAGTGAAACACCATCAGATACCATCTTCGATTTCTTCTTCGTACCAAAAGCAGTGGTGTCACCTATCTAAGAAAGAAGGTGCTATGTTGTTGTCGCTGACATCGTTTCCGTTGTAAGACAACGAATAACTTACTCTGATTTAGTTTTTTGGCACATTGCTTCCCTTAGAATTAGAGTATCCATTACAGTGCCCATGCCCGCGCCTGTTAGAATATCCATTACAGTGGTCATTTCCATTTCCGTTTGGCGTTTGCATTGGTAGAGAATTTGTTTGTTGCCTCTGTTTCTCCCTTGGTTTAACAGGAAGCATGTAGGACCGATTAATCAACGGGTGACAAATAACCATATGACCGCGTATCCTGAGAAATTTTGAGCAGCTCCTACCAGTAGGACGAGCCATGGAGGGAAACGATCATACATCATGCCCGATATTATGCCCAGAGAATCGCTAATGTCTTTGAAAACGTAAATGGTATCGAGCTATTGTTATTCGTATATGAAAAGGTTTTTGATGACCGCAGAGTAAATGTTGAAGCTGTAAGACGCGCCTGCACAACATTCTTTCCAAACGCAGAGGCTACCAAAATCGAGAAACTATTCATTGGGCAGTGCATTTTCAGAAGCCATTAAATAAAAACCTATATAATAAAAACATGAAGGCTGAAAGGAGCCATCCGAAAGCGGAGGCGCATCCGTGCGACATTGATGCATGACCAATTTCTAGCAGCCGATCTATCTAACACTGTCAGAATCTGGAGTGCTAATTTAACTTATAGCACGCCTTTCGGTGTAATTAGACTAGAAGTTTAGTAACAAACAAATCCCAACTTTTGTTTTTTGGTGGCCTGACAAGATTCAAGTTTCATTCCCAACCTCTTGTTTGTAACCTTATCTTCCAGGTTTTGTGTTAATTAACCATATCAAATTTGTAACACTTGCTGGAGGAAACATGGAGGTAGCCTGCTGAAGTTTTATTGATAAGGGAAAACTAGTTGCAAGGTAAAAATGAGCTGCAATATTTATACATATTGGACAACCACGTAGAGAAAAAACTTATGGTTTAGCGGGAGCAACAACCCAACTAAAAATCTAACAAATAACTCATAAAATTATACGATAATAGAATATGACTAATATTGTTATATACAACATGACAATAAAACAAATATTAACCACCTCAAGTAATCATAGCAACTTAGTAACAACTAATTACCAATGGTAAATATTAAGTTACCTACAATAAAATGTTTTACTTAACACCCCCCCGCCCACCCCCCCCCGCTTAATTTTGCAATGCCTCAAGAGATGAAGAAAGAAACTCTCTGAACAACTCGAATTTGTCACATGCAAGTGACTTCATAAAAATATATGCTCGTTGTTCAACTGTTGGGAAAAACTGAAGCTGTATATTGTGTTTCAAAACATGCATGTGAATGAAATAAATTTGTACTTTAATATGCTTGGTTATTTCATGAAACACTGGATTGCAAACAAGTTTGAAAACAACTTCATTGTCAACATACAAGGTAGCGGGTTTCTCCTGTAGTACTCTAAGACCCTTAAGTATGTGACTTAGCCATATCGATGGGTAGACAACTCTAGCTACAACACTTTATTCAACCGTTGTAGAAAAACAAGAAACAAAGTTTTGTTTCTTACTTCCCCATGATATCGGTTAAGATCCCTAAAAGAAAACAAATTCAAAAGTAAATTTCCTGTCATCAATGTTACTTGCATGATCTGAGTCCGAATATCCAGTTAAGAAGACCTGATTATTCTTCTTATACTCTAGACCAAGCTCCATAGTTCCCTTGAGATACTTCAAGATCTACCTTGCTTCTTTTCAATGACAAAATTTGGGTTCCTGCATGAATCGGGAAAGATAACTAACTACAAAGCTAATATCTAGTCTAGTATATGTCAAGTAAATGAGACTCCAAATCAACTATTGACAGAGAGTTACATTTATCAAAGGAGATGGATCTATACGAGAAAACTGAAGTCTCGAATCCACGGGTATAACAATCAATGTGCAATCCATCATCCTAAATTTCTCGAGTGCTATCTTGGTACATTTCAACTGAGAAACAAAGATATGATTCTCCCTCTTCCATACTTCTAGTCCAAGACAATAGTGCATGATCTTGAGATTTGTCTTGTCGAACAATTGATTAAGATATTTCTTCGTAGCCTCGATCATCTTCATCATGCTCCGAATGATGACTAGATGGTCGACATATACAACTACTATCACAATCTTTCCTCCTCACATCTTGAGGTAGAGATTGAATTCATATGGAACAAATCCATGCTGAACAAGATGCTCATCATTTTTCATGTACCAAGCTCGGGGTGTCTGTCTAAGAACTATTGGCGAAAGAATTTGTCGCAAGGACAAATTAGTGAGTTTTCACCAACGCTTCAAGACTAAGTCCTTACTCTTGGTAATGGGGAGGCTCCCATTTATTGAATGCAGAAAAACAAATTAGTAGGTGGCCGTGAAGCCGGGGATCACACATGAATAATCCACTAGACTTGTGACAAATTTTTTGCACTTAGTGCATGGCAGGAATTTTCTTAGTGAGAGGAGGCAGAGGAGAGTATCCATGTGGCGAAGGAGAGTTAACTTTGTGAATAAGTACTTACAAATTTTCATAGCATTAACTAGCACAAATCTACACTCGATTAAAATAATTCAACCTTGAGAACAAGACAAGACCAATAAACCATAGACATAAAATTCTATTGATTCATTTATCAAAGGCACCAACACCTTTCATGGTTTTACAAGATCATCATGTTTACAAAGTTGAGGATGTAAGGCAAAAGAAGAAACATAGTCAAAGAAGGAAATAAAAGAATGTAATCTCTTGCTTGTATTTAGTAGTACAAATCTATCTACTAGGAACTCACAATTGATAACCCTTTGAAATGGAGAAACCATTCCAATTTATATCCTTACACAAAGTCTTTTCATCTACCCCCACATGACTTTTCACTTTCCCTCATCACTTTTTGACCTCTCATGTTCCTAGGAAACAAAAGTGAGTCTTTTTTCATTAATTGAAAAGAACTTTTTAACAATGTTAAACTATATGCCACTTAAATGAATATGACAAAATAGTGACAAGTACCTCCTTAATGAAGGATTAGAACATGGAGAGAGATAAAGAGGAAGGAAGAAGAGAAGAGATGATCAATCCGATGAAGACGAAGCCTCTGCTGATGAAGAGCGGACTATTTATGAACCTTGAGGGAGTACTCCTAGAAAGATTTCTTCACCCTTGAATTACTTACTAAAGCAGGCTGCCATTGGTGCCACTTTTTTTGCTTGTGGAATATGAACAAAGCTAAAAGCATTGATCTAGGTTTTCAGAAGCACTGCCTATGGTATTACATTGGTTGAACCAAACCTAGCGATCCTTTGTAGTGTTAGAAATTAAATATCTGATTTTTGCGTGAGACTCCAAAGTATCTTCATTGAATGAGAAGGGATCTCCTGCCTCTTTCTTGCTCAATTTCTAGAATGGTTTTAGATGCTCTTTTATTGATGACTTTTCACTGATTGGAGCTGACCCAAAATTTTGCACACTGTTGCTGATACCTTCCAAAATCTGTGATACGAGCTCTTCACAAGAATCAAGCTTAGTGATAACATCATTCAACATATCATATCGAGCACTCATCATATGAAACTAGATAGGAGAAGTTATCATTTATGGAAGTGAACATATTTTTACTCACCAATAAATGAGAATCAAGATTGCTCATTTTTGACACTAATGGAAGCACATTATCCTGATGGGCTTTCTCCTTTTTGATCTCCTCAATTATTTTCACTTTAGAAGTGGTGATGAAGGAAAAAATAAAAAAATGAACGAATATCTGGCAACAAAATTTTTGCTTTCTTAAGAATATTTTCAACCCACCTATCATTAGCCCTTCCTTGCATTGAGTAACATTGAATTTTCTTGATTGTTTTAGTGTCAAAGCTACTGATAGGAGTGATTGATACCAAAGGTGGAGGTGGTACTGCACTAGGATCCAAGAATGCTTGCACATAAGCAATGAGAGTTCTCACATGTTCTTCCAAATGTTCTATTGTTTCTTATATTCCTCATTTCGGGAAAGCAGTCAGGTATCAGATTCCTTGAATATGTGTGCATCACCTTCATGTGTAGCTTGATCTAAACATATTTTTTTCATCTTGTAGACACCTTAAGTAATTTCTTCCACAGGACTGCAACCTTTGGTCAGGAAATGTCTTCATATTGGTCACAAAATCTCCACTGAAGAAATGAGAGGCTAGCTATTCCTTCTTTCCTCGCTTAGTTTTCATGATCTTTAAGACAACTCAAAAATCAGGTGTTGATGCTTGCTGCAATGTCTTTGACCCACTCTTGATCAAATCTTGAATTTAAGGGAAATTCTCCGCCGGTGTGGGCTCGATATCAGACATGGGAGCACTTTCAAGCTCATGGAGGGGAGTCACATATTGCACATGGTGGGATGACTCAATTGCCGAAGAAAGCACACTTGAGAACCGATGCAAAACTGGGGACTATGAAGGATCAATCTCACCTTGTTCAATAGGTTCAACAAGGCTTTCAACTACTTTGGATTTCTTGCAGAGCCTCTTGGGGTGAGAATATTCAATGTGCTCTTCCTCCACCATCTTTCTCTTTGAGGGCTCTATTATCAGAAAAAAAACACCCTTTAATTTTTCATGAATGAATGTTTTGGTATCCAAATTTGTTTTCCTTTTCAAGCGAGGTAGTAACATAGATTCAATCAGGGAGCTTAGAGGCAGCTAGATCATAGATATATGTCATTTTTTAGCCGAGGAGGAATCTAACTGTCCCTTTGTTAATTGGATTTTTGGAGAGATGGATAACACCTTAAAAGGATATGATCTTTTCCTAACTATTTTAGGTTGTGCCTTTTAACCAAGGTAAGAGAACCTATTTTGTAACCTCTGTTATCTAAAAAGAGATACATGTATCTTTCTTTTACAGAAATTTTATAGAGAAGACCTTGGGAAAATATGATCAACACACAAAATTTGACTCCGACGAGTTGTCACTTCTAGATTATGGAGATATTTTTCAACACAAGGCTAAGGTTACTAAATACATTTGGAGTCCTAATCTGTTCTGCATACTTTAGCAAATGAATTTTGGTCTTGTGTGGGTATATAGAGCGAAACAGGGGTAGTATGCATAGGATTAGTTGTTTTAAATATTTTTTTTTTGTGGGACGGGAGACAAGATGCACTTGAATCACCAGATCCTTGAGAGCTTATGCAATATGGAAAGATTCAAACACCAAAATGCCACAAAAGTTAAAAATGTTTCTTCAACTAAAATATGTGCTTCAATGGAGGCCCAGATTGAAAATTTTTCACACAACCTATGAGATTCTAGTACATGACGGCTCAAGTTAAAGAACCCGAAAAAATCATCAAAAATCTAAGCCAAATCATGCCTAAGGTACACCCAGAGGCTTACAGACAATCTCTGTCAAACAGATGAAAGAAAAGTGAGTTTAAATCGTTTATTTCACTTCCAGGTGAAAGTTCTCCAGAGAGCTGAAATTACAGATGCCACTAAATTTTCACAAGAATTAAGGCCTATGTGATTGAATCATATTTCAATACAAGATTGCAGTAGAATCAAGAAAAACTAATTGGCATACATTCAGAGATGAAACAGACACATTTTGCTCGAGATTAACATAGAATAACTCGAAGTTTGATTACATCTATTAGCATAGGGGAAAGTTTCTAGAACAATATCAGAGCTTGTCAATAGTTGTACACTCACAACCACCTTGAAACATGATTAGATTCAATACAAAGAGAAACATACAGGCTTCTCAAACAGTTTCTCAAAAAGCACGGGCTTTGTCAAAATTTTCTCTATTAGAAAAAATCAGTCCTTGACCTCTCTAAAAAACTCCCAACTCCCAACCATTTTGCACGAATTTTTTTTTGCTATTTATAAAATTTACAATAGAGCCCCTTTTTCCCCTAAAAATCTAGACTTTGAGTGTCACCAATGCTTTCCATGATCATGATCGTACGATTCCCAGAATCGGATCTGTAAAATAGTTCGCAAGGGTGCTCAAGAGGCAAATCTCATCGACTATCTCCTGCATTCAACTCCTTCCTCTGGTAGATCACTCTTTTTTCAATTTGCCAACCACTTCCACCCCTAATCTGTCAAATCTGGCTCCTTGCATGCTCGGGAGAAGGAAAACAGAAAATCTGATCAAGCCTCGATAGTCAAATCATTTTAATGGCGAAATACAGTCTTCCAGAATCTCCTCCACCAAACTCAGATATCAACATTAACTCTCCTTCTATACCTGGTGTGTAGGAAATACCAAGAAATCATGAAGAATCACTCTTCCAGGTGTGTTTTAGTAAAATAGGGGGAATAATAAGATTCAAATTCTCAACTGCCATTGATCTCAACTTTGAATTTGGGCTGTCCACGTGGAAGATTCAAACTTAAGACGGGACCTCATGGGATTCCTTTTGACATTTTGCGACAACTTTTTGGAAAAAATGGAAAAAATTTTCATTTCACTCCGTACCTCCACCTTCTAAAAAATGGGTTTGACACGTTGTCCCTAAGGTGATCCCCAAAGAAACTGTGGGATAAATTATGCCATTTGAACCCTCTTTTTGGAAAAGGGAAATTTTTCCAAGTTTTCCCCGCAGCTCCGCCCTTGAGAAATGCCTCTGATGTGGGTCCTAGCGGACCTGCGCTCCCATTTTCACTTTTAAATCCAAATTTCCCCGAAGGTACATGCCTCCACCGTTGACTAGAGCAAGCTTTGACCTTTCCTTTATCAGGCTTGTGGGAAATTTTGATGATTTTAATCTTTTGAACCTGTCAAGGGGCAAAATATCCAAGTTACCCCCGATGGTCCGCCTCCCCACTCCTTTTGAATTTTCAAAATGCCACGCGTCACAATGGCGCACCTTGAAATGGTCCCCAAAATTTGAGACCCTGAACGAGCGCGGGCTCGCCATGTGTCCTTCCCCGGAAAAATTTGTTTGAAGGCTTGAAACTCAGTGGAAGTCACCTTGTGTCAAGACCTGAGGCAGTCTCCTTTGGCCGTTGAAAAGCTCCAAGCAAAAATGCAAAGTGAGCTGAGTCCTCCATATGTCCTCCTGGTGTTACTTCAAAATGATGCCCAAGTTTAAGACCCTAAATGAGCACGGGCTCGCCATGTGTCCCTATCTTGCCAAACTATATCTAGCTGCATAAAAAAATTTCTAAGTTTGAGGAAAGCAGCAGAAACCTCCACGTGTTCTCTCAGCACTACTCCAAGGCAAAACCCACAAGTAGATCTTCAAATGAGCACCGTTCCTCCACGTGTCCTGGACTTCCCAATTTTTTTTTTGAAAAAAGACTAAGTATGAGAAGACCGAGCAGAAGCCTCCACGTGTCCTCTCGACACTACTCCAGAGGTAAAACCAAAAAGTAGATCTTCAAATGAGCATTGTTCACTCCACATGGACACATTTTTAAGTTGAGGCTTTTACAGAATTTTTGAAGTCTCCAACCGAGCCGTGTCCAACCAAAGGATGTCACATTTCCTACTAGACGCAAGGATGCAAATTTGATCTAGGAGAAATGCACTCGTCAAACCGTGTAAAAATACAGAAAAATGACCATTTGAGCCTAGAAACTGAAATTTTCTTCAAGGGCAATAGAAAGTTTAGAAATGTTACAAGGCTCAAATACATTCCGTCAGGGACACATCAATTCATTTTTCTCCAAGTATCTAGGGTAGAGACGACAAGGACAACAAATCCTGACTGTGGAAAATAGAGAGAATGGGAAACCGTGAGTTTTTGAAGGAACAAAGAATGGGAGACTCCAAATATAGACCGTTTCTAGAGGAACAAATAAATGAGGAGACATATATAGACCCATATATGAACTTTGACCCAGGAGCTAGATTAAAAATGGCAACAAAGACTGACCAAGCATAACACAGGGAAGTAGAAAATGACAGAGGCCGTAAATCAATAAATTTTCAAAGGCACAAATGAGGCATGAGACTATTGTGACCACCAACATTAGATCCGACTCAGGGATGGGCACTCCTTGCGAGTGTGACAAGAAAAACGAGTTAGACCAAGTGCCAGAAACATCCATTGGGTGATAGAGTAAGCTCGCAGAAGTAGAGAAACAATGCAATCTCTAAACATGAATATAGAAACTAGCAAAAACAGGTCACCAAGGACCAGAATGAGCAAAGAACACAAAAGATCAGGATGCAAACAACAAACTATACACTATACAAGAGGTGTTTACCTTGATTCTAGGGAATCAATCCAAGAAATGCTTCAGATGCCTGCTGTTAACAGACATGTTTGAACAATTCACCATCAAAATCCTTCAAGAAGAAGGTGCATTCACTAATTCTCATGTCAATGGAGTAAGGGCCCATCCATAATGAGTCAAATTTTCCATGCTTTCCCTTATCTTCATGCATGCTATCCCATAGTAGCACAAGATCTCTAATATTGAAATCTCTAGTGAGTGACCTTCTTGTCAAATAGTTTCTTTAGCTTTTCTTTGAACTTTATATGCCTTTGGTGGGATGCCCTCCTCTCTTCATCAAGCTCAACAATCTGGTTAATGCGAGCATCATAAGGACTTACCTATTGATCTTCCAGTTGTTGAATGAACTGATATGAGGATAGTTGTATATGTAGGGGCAGCATAGATCCTAAGTTCCATATACCAACTCAAGTGAAATCTTTCCAGTGGCTCTTTTAACAGTGATCCTATCAGCCCAGACAATAAACTTCAGCTGTTTACCCCATTTTCTCTTGTTCAGTCTCCAAGTTTCTTTTGATAATCTTCAACAAATTATTATTACCGGACTCAGCTTGTCCATTTGCTTGGGGATTATAATTAGAGCCATTTGTAGGGTTGATCCCATATTCTTTACACATTTCCATTAGAGGTTTAGCTATGAAACTCATGGCATTATCATCTATATGATTTTGAATGGTACTCCAAACCTGCAAATGATATGCTTTAGCACAAATTCCATGACAATTTGGTGTGTGGCCTTCTTGGTGGGGATTTCTTCCACCCATTTGGTAAAGTAGTCAGTGGCTACAAGAATCCACTTATGGCCAACACTTGAAGCGTCCAAAATCTCACCAATGAAATCCATTCCCCATTGCTTGAATGGGTCTTCATTTGATATAGGCTGCAAAGGTAGGGAGCCTGAAGCTTTCAGTCTTCTAGAGAAATGCTGACAACTCTCACATATTCTGACCAATAAGGTTGTATACTTAAAGAGAGTTGGCCACCAATAACCAGCCCTCAGGATCTTGTGTGCTTTGACTCTTGCAGTGAAATTCCCCCCACAAACTCTTCCATGGAGATCAAAAATTATTTTACGGGCTTCATCTTCAGTGATGCATCTTAAGAGGACTCTCTCTGGGTTCTTCCATGCCAACCCAAAATTGGTAATGACATATTTTTGGGAGGCCAACTTAAGAGCCCTTTTCTGGTTCTTACTTAAATGCTCAGGGGTATTTTAAATGTCTGAGATAGAACATCTCATCCTTGTACCACTCAGAATTCATCAACTTTTTCAAAAACACCTACCCTTTCTTCCTCAACCTCATTTACCTCAATAGTCTACAAATTGCTCTCATGCCATAAGCTTAGCCAAGCCAAAACCTCTCACCAACTTTGTGGTTTGGATTTCCATATCATATTCTTGCAACTTCTTCACCCATCTACATCTTTTTCTTGAGACCTCGATCTCTGACAAGATGTCCTTTACTATGGTATGGGGAACATAAGCAATAACCTTTGAAATTAGAATATAAGGCCTGAAAACCTTTGTTTATTTTACCAAGGAAAATGCATTCTTCTCCATAACGGTGTACTTTAGTTCTACCCCTTACAAGGCCTTACTGAAAAAGGAAATTGGCCTCTCAGCCCCTTCATTATCCTTCTGCAGTACGAAAGAAGCAACAATGTTTTCTGAAGCAAAGGAAAACAACTGGAAAGAGTTTCTTATAATCTGGGGCTGCCAAAATAGGGGCATGATTCAATGCCTCTTTGATTCCATTGAAATCTTGGATGGCAGCCTCCTCCCATTTGATGACCTGGTGCTTCTTTAACATGGAAGTGATTGGGATGGTCAACTCAACAAAGTTGGATATAAATCTTCTAACAAATTTTATCTGCCCAAAGAAGGACTGAATCCCTTTCTTGGTTCTTGGAATTGGGACTTTGCTGATGGCCTCCACTCTTTCTGGATCAATCCTCACTCCTTCTTGTGACACAATGTGGCCTAACAAATTTTCCTTCTGCACTCCAAAATGACATTTCTTTAGATTGAGTGAGATGCCATATTCCCTACATCTTACTAGCATCTTCTCTAAGTGCAACAGGTGATCACTTCTCTTCCTAGAAAAAACTGTTACATCATCCTGGTACACAAAAATAAACTCATTGATATAACTAGCAAAATCAACATCCATTGCTCTTTGAAAGGTGGCTCCAACGTTCATCAGACCAAAGGGCATCCTTACATACACATATGTTCCCCATGGAGTAGTGAAGGTTGTCTTGATCCTTTATGATTATTTTACCATGACCAGGGTTCATTTTAAGACACCTCTAGAAAATTGGAGGTGGAAAATACCTGGTGAATATCCTTAGAACCGGTTTCAGCGAAAGGCGAATTTGACAATTTTCGACAACCGAATTTTCGCTAGTTTTTTTGAGCTAGAGAGACTACAAATTTTTAGACACTAACGCTTCATTGATGCATGTCAACAAGAGCTCACTGACATCGTGTTGATGCACGTCAACAAGGGCCATTGAAACGCATCAACAAGGGCCATTAACGTTGATTGACGCATGTTAACGACCCTCGTTGATGCTCGTCAATGGACCTTGTTGACGCACATCAACGACTCCTCTTGACATGTGTCAATAAGGAGCATTGACGCACGTTAGGAACCCTTGTTGATGCACGTCAAGGCCCTTGTTGATGCACATCAAGAGGAGTCGTTGATGCGTGCCAACAAGGGCCATTGACGCACGTCAACAATGGTCATTAACGTGCGTCAATAGCCTTTGTTGATGCACGTCAATGGCCCTTGTTGATGCGTGTTACCGAACCTTGTTGACCTGCGCCGATAAATGTCATTGACCCTAGATTTGTCCTATAAATACCCTCCCGTCGGTCATTTTCACGTTTACACTTTCCGGCTCTAGATTTTTTTTGTATACAGGAATCCATCATTCTCAAAGAATCAAGCACAACTATAATGGGCAACTACAAGTGCATCCCAACTGCAAGCTCAAGACAAAAATCAAGAGGAAAATCCAGTCCTATCCACGGGCAAGATCATCTACAGGAATCCTTTGTGTCCCCCACATCCAGACTGTTTTACAGATGACTTCCGAATACAAGGATTTGATCGATGCATGTGAGTTTAGTGGGCTCATTAAGATGCCCCATTTCAAAATAGACCAAGATATTTTGAACTACCTTCTCTCGTCTTACAATACAGAGGACGACCTGTTTTATGTTACTATGAACGACGGCCGATTGTTTCAATTTGGTATCGACCCAACTGATATTCATCAGTTTACAAGCCTTCCATTCAGAAATTTACCCTTTGTTACAATGAAGGCAACACTCATCGAAGATGATACGAAATATCTCGAATCAACATTCGGTTTCCATGTTGATTGTAAGTATAATTCGTTTTCATTCATCATTTTTTATTCAGTTTTTTATTGTGATACAATTTAATGTTATATTAATTCCCACTATTTTTTGGCATTTGTAGCTCATGTCAATAAATCCAGGCGTGGTGTGGATATGCAAGAAATTGCACACCACTTTCTTACTGCAATGATTTCCTTTTTTCAATCCAGAATAGTTTTGCAGGGTCGGCAAACAGATATACCAAACTGGGCCATTGCATACATTGTTGCAACTATCGCAAAACAAACATTTTTATTGGTGCACCTTTTTATAAAAAAATTAGAACTGACATAACAAATGCAAAGCTTTCAGAAAAACCTATTATTTAGTCCAAAAACTGATATCATCGGCCTTTATTACGAGGCTGTTTTAAATTTAAAAGGAAAAACCAATTCCCACTTGCACTGAACGAGGCGTTGATGAAGTTGTCAATTCCATTTGAAGAACAACAGGTAAAAACTATTAAGTTTGTATTTCGACCTTACATTGTGCACAGGTATTAACAATTTACTATTTGTAGAGAAGATTTATGGAAGCCCTTCCCTGAAAAAAGGCATTATCAAGAGGAAGAGGCCAACAACACGCTGAGGCTTCGGGAGATTCCCAATCTGAAATGGAAGCTCACTCCTCTCCGAACCCCCAACAATTTGAATTCGTTAAATTCTAGAGAAGTAATACCTTTTCATGTATTATTTACAAATTCCAAATTTGTATTTTCATTTTCCAATTTAAATTTTACCCAATTGAATTGACATACAATTCAATGTTGATGACATTGCAGGGACTTTGGACCATACGCGTGTTTCGGAAATTCAACCATCTTCCCCAACTCACTCAGTACCGTCGCATGCATTTGTATCTTCTCAACAACCACCTCAAATTACTACTCCAACAACGACCACCCTTAGCACCGTGCGACAACGACTACCCCTCAACAACAAGGTACAAGTTTTGAATACTACTTCGTTTAATTTCATAGTTTTTTGCATTGTTTTCTAGTTTTTCATATGTTTTTTCTTGAACTTTTCAGCACATTGTACAGTCCTCCTTTTGTACAAATAGTGGCACCCCCCCTCTCAACCAATAATATTTAAAATGCCAACCAGAGGATCAGGAAAAAAGAACATTGGTAAACGCATGCCAATTGCTCTGGCCCCTAGCGGGACACTAAACATTGCCTCCTCCTTTCGAATTCCAACCCTCTCACTTGGTGGCTTTCCCAGTGCAACAGGCATATCGGTTTTGAATAATATAAATTTAGATGAAGATTACTTGGGCATTGATAGCAATGACCCAATTGGATTTTTCAATACTCGTGAGATGATTCAAGGCCAGCAGGTATACTTCAATTTCAACATACTTTACCATATTGAATTACATTTCGCTTTAGATTTATTTGTCTGAATCTTGATTAATTTTATCACAAATAGGATCAAACCACCCAAAGGCAGAAACAAGTAGCAGTTGATCAACCCGAAAACCCCCATACCTCTCCAGCGAGATCATCTTCATCAGATACAGATGGTGAATAGTTACTACCTTTTCCTTTGGAGAACTTAATTGGCTATGATTGTCAATCCCATGTCGGTGAGTTTATTCTACCTCATATCAGTCAGCTCATAGAATGGGAGAGAAGGGATAAAGTACTTATCAATGAGATTATTAGTCATTATGAAAATTATTGGCAAAGGGATAGTTTATACGCTGCAGTCCAGAATCAACCTGCGAAGATGGATTCCTTACTTACCCAAGTAAGAAGTGGGACTGTCATGTATAACAACAACTATAAAGATGACATTTTGGATAAGACATTAAACAAATTGAAAAATATTAGTGCTGAGGCCCAGGCATATTTTAACAAATGGTCTAAGAACAAGGATCTGGTAGTAGTTGCAAATGTTGAGAGAGATAGAGTGGTCGTAAGTATTATAACTTTCAAACAATAATTTTTATTAATTTAAATTTTTCTTATTTTAGTAATTTGTTGAATTGACATTACTTATTTTGTGCAGTTGAAATATGAAAATTTGAAGATTCAAGCAAAGGTTTTCCAAGTTCACTTGGAAACAGCGAAGAATAGTTTATCCGCAAGCGAAGAATTTGAAGGAAAATATTGTTTTGGTTAACAAAACAAAACAATACACTGAAGTGGATAATTAAAGAGCATGGCTTCGACCCTGAAATATTATTCAAAGCTAAGGCAGCAGCTGATCCAAATTTGTTGTCCCATGGAGATGCGACAAAGCAAGAAGAAACAATTTAAAAAATCTAGACAGTGCTGTGGAAGATCTCATAAGTTCTGGGGTTATTTCTGCCGTTGGGGAAAGGGGTACAACCACAAGCGAAGAAACCATTGGGGAAAGGAGCACAAGAGTGGAAATGGATACAGAAAATGAGGGTTGAAAATTTTTTATTATTGAGTGTGGAAACTTGAAATATTGAATGTTGTGGTCGTGGCATTTGAATGTTATTATCTGGATTTGATAGCCTTTGAAAATTTGAAATATTATATAATCTTTAATTTTGTAACTTCCTATATATTATGTATAGAATTTCTAGATTGTATATGGATTTTATGTTTGTTGGTTTACTTGTAATGATGATTACATTAGATAGGGATGATGACATATGTTTCTTGTTTACTTGGATTATCATGAATTGTATGTGGACGTAGATTTAGCTTCAAGCATGATAATTCTTCTTCTCTAGACATTTAAACTTGTTTTAAGATAATTCTTCTTCTATATACTTGTAATGATATGATCATGGTGACATTAAAATGGATATAGATGATGGTGAATGATGATAATGGATAATTGTTTTAAAAAAATAGAATGTGTTAGGAAAGAGATATTTCTTTAAATTTAAATAGATATATAATTGTTTTAATAATAATTGTAGTGTCAGGATTATGATAATGATATGATATATATGGATGATGATGAGTTTTATGTGGACGTAGATTTAGCTTCTAGCACGATCGTGGATGACGAATTGTATAATGGATTGTGGATTATGAATTGTATAATATGGAAAAATCTTCCTCTGTAAAATTCGATTGTGTCATTTTATCCCAGAAAGTTTAAAAAATCTATCAAAACATTCTACAAATATAAAAAATAAATGTAAACATGATTGTAAGAAATCATGAAAGATGACATGATAGGGTTTAACATACCTCTAGTGATATAGATAGATGATGAAATGATGACTGGTAATGTGCTATATCTTTGTTTTAAGAAAACTCAACACGTAAAATGAATTAGTAGATAGATGGGTGAGTTGCCTGACATTGTCAGTCCCGAGAAGTACCAGCTTCCTCAGATGGATGTCAACCCACGTTTTCAAAAAAAATAAAAAATATGTATATAAATAAATGTAAATATGGAGTGTACCTATAACATCTTTAATGATAATGATATGATGAATTTTTTTTAAAGTGACAAACAATAAGATTAAGGTAAAGAAGATACACGATTTATGATATGATACAATCCATTATGAATAGCTTCTGGAAACTCGATGATGAATTCTGTATAGTGTGACGATGCGCAAATTCCACTCTCAATGATGGGAATAGTTATACTTGTAGCTGTATTATTCACACCTGTTCTTTCGCAAAGGGAATTCCAATATGTAATTTCTCTATCGAAAGGAAAGGTTTCCATGGAGTAGCAAGATACATAACACCTCATGCAAATTTCCAAATATTTATCCAACCTGTTTCTCAGTTTTTATTTTATAAATGATAATGCACTAAAAACCCTTTCAATCCTCCATAGACCTGAAAATCATTGTTTGGCATAACTCATATAATCTGAAATATTCACTGATATCTTCTTGTAAGATAGAAATTTGATAAATTCCTCACCCACAACCTTGTAATAGCACCACTTTCAGAAGGTTCATCTAAATTTTTATATTGGTTCCTCATTGTTGTTACAATTTTTGTTGATTGAACCTTTAATAAATCAACATTCAGTATACCTTTGAATTCCATACCCTTGAACTTTGAAGTATTTTTGAAATGTTTCATTATTGTACCCATGGATTTATGGAAATGCTTTCTTACAAAGTCAGCACAACGACCTTCAGTATTCCAAAATTTTAGGATTCATCACACCTATGGCTTCAAGAAGTTTATCTTTGGAGAAACGTTCTCTAATTTCTGATGATAAGGATCCTGAATTTTTTTTAAGCTTCATTCTTGTTTCAACTATAACAGACTCAAAGAGATTACGTGTCACGGGAAAATATTCTCGTTTTGATCCTGTAATATCTTGAAATTTTTATAAAATGTGTAGTGGTATGTCCCTCCCATTAATAGTGATGCAGAGGTGATCGTGGATATTAAATCTCAAATAGTTACTGAGATTTTTAAGATCTAATAAATCTTTCCAATTCTCGAAAACAACTAGGTGTATCAAAACTATCTTGGGAATAGTACAAGATATCAAGACTTTGAAATACCATTTTTGTCATCCATATAAAATTCACAATATAGATTAATCTCCCCTGTACATGCTTCATCAGTGTACTGATCTCCTGCAACATTGGAAGAATACTAACCAATGTAAGTAATGTATCCAAACTAGTTAAACGAAACAATAGGTCCGTTGCACCATATCAACTTCATGATGATATTTGTGCATGAAACCAACCAACAAAGGATACTCCTCACGAACTCTGCATGAAGGTTCATACAAAGAGATCCATCTAGTCTCAACATCTTTTAGAAGTTTTTTTCCATCTATAATTCCAACTACAAATTTCTAGAACTCAAGAAATTGCTTTGGGCTGCTTTCCATATAGGCATGAAGTTCTCTTATAAGGTCTTATAATTTAGCAACAATTTCATGGTTGCTTACCATTTTATATGCTAAATTCATTTTGTGAGCCATACAGTGAATTGGTACCATATATGGTTCCACTGTTGTTTGTAATCTAACACACAGCCCTATTTGGTGACCCTGCATGATAGATGCACCATTTTCTCCAATGCATACCAACTTCGTAGCAATTTCATAATCAGACATTGCAGCAATATCTTTCAAATGAGAAATAACTATTTTATGTAGGTTTTTCGGCATTACAGTTTTCAACCATTTTCATAACACCCAACAGATGATGTGTCCTTATATGATTTTCTAAAGTATAGACATGGATGCATACCCATGCAGTGTTTTCGATTGTTGTCACTTCATCAATTGAAAGAGATACAAACTTTGATTTTTTTACATTCTCTTTCAAATCTTCCTTCTCTATCATCGAAAGTAATTTTTTCCATTTCCCATACTACTACTTTTAGACCAATGAGACTGAGGTACGTTCAACATTCTATTATATTCATATAAAACTTTGAAATTAATGAAATCTGAAATTAGTCTTCCTTTCTTTAGTATGTGAAATAAAGTAAAGAATTGTATGAGTTTTGCATGTAGATTTGTTTGATTCATCTTACCAATTTGTGATGTGATCGTTCCTCCCTTTTCCATGAGATGTCTACATTTTTTCTGCTCTGCCTCATAATCTACTATGTATCTAACATGCATGCATTATTTTTCAGTTTTCCACCTATGTGTTTTGATTTTCTGGCCATCCGCCCTCGTTACAGTCAAATATTGTTTTCCACAATTTTTTTCTATAGTGTCTAGTTTCATTTGCATTTTTTGTTGCTTTGTCAATTTTCACTTACATATTGTACATGTACATTCAGATGGGATCTCTTCAGAATTGTTTGATTGTACAGGTTCGATAAATGGAAATTTAGCTTCCCAATCAAACTTTTATGACCTGCCAATGGTCCACATATTCTTGTTCGTTTTCAATGTTTTACTTTTTTGAGTAGAATTTTGAGCAATATCACAATCTCCTAGCTTCCTCTTTCATGAACTGGAATTTGAATTTGATTTCTGTTTTCCATTCTACTGAGTATTTGTATGTGTGATATCTTGATGCACTTCTGGTTACACCCCCAATAGGAAGAATATCTTCAGAGATGTGGCATATTATCGTAGGTGTCATTTGTTTGATACTATCCAGAATGCATGTCCACCTCAATAATACCTTCCCAAACAGTTAGTATTCTGATTCTTTCTGGTGGCATCTATATAGTTGTTGCTAGTTTCAATATCTATATCAGCAGAGTTTCCAAAATACTTGAATAACTGACTTCTAAGATTTCTTAGTTACTTTTAGGGTCTTCGCATTCTGAGGACTAGCACCTTCCATTATTCTGAATAGAGTCTTGCGTTAGTAAAATAACCAAGTAGTGAATCAACGAGTTAGAGTCAAAATTACTGTCATGCATCAACTATGGCAATCCTTGTCCGCGTGTCAACAACTAACCAACTATCTCTGTCATGCGTCAACAAGTGTGTCAACTATCCCTGTCGTACATCAAAAATGTGTCAACTATCTCGCAGTAACATGTCTTACGCCCTTGTCGCATGCCAACTGTCTATCTTTCACTCATCAACAGGGTGTCAACTGTCTCTTTCATGCGTCAATTCTATTCCTCTCACGCGTCAATTACTTACACCCTTATCGTACGTGTCTACAATATCTCCTTGTCGCGCGTCTAGTAATACCTCTTTGTCACGCATCAACTATATCCCTGTCACGCATGTCAACAACTAACCCTAATAGGCTTGCAACAATCTCTAGTGCTTAAGAGTATGCAAGTTCAAAATTCACGGTATTGGTAATTTGGTAAGCTACTTGTGGTAGTACCGTAGTATACTACCCGACGATTCACCTAGGATATGTTTTCAAATGAAGGCAAAGCCGACCCTAAAATATATATATATATATATATATATATATATATATATATATATACTGTAAATTTTAGGCAAACAGGACACCGACCCGCTCCGAAAAAATCACCTTTTCAAATTTTCCTAAAATGAAAATTTCACCATATTACGAATATTCACCACTAAAATTATCCATGACCACGACTTGGTTATAACCAGAGAAACCATCTAAAGTAGAGAGAAACTCAAAACCAGTCACCAACTACAACATGTGTTCCATGTTAGGTAAAGGATATTTATCCTTCATTGAAGCTCTGTTTAGATTCCTGAAGACCACACATAAACTGATATCACCATTCTTCTTTCTTACTGGTACTAGGTTAGAAACCCAAGAAGAATACCTTGTGGGCTGGATAATCCCTCCATCTCTTAGTTTCTTCAGTTCCTCTTGCATTTTAAGAGATAGAAGTGGATTGATTGTCCTCTGCTTCTGCTTGAATGGTTTTGTATTGGGCTCCAAGGGAATCTCATGTTGAAACAAATATTCTCTGTATACTTTTAGTTCAGAATATGTCCAGGCCATGAAATCTTGATATTTTTTAAACAATTGGATGTATGACTTCTTTTCATCTTTGCTAAGATTGCTGCTTAACCAAATCTTCCTTGGATTCTCCTTTGTGCCAAGATCATGCTCCTCAATATCCCTTGAGGCTGCCATGCATCTGTTAATAATGTGGTCAACATTATAAAAATTGGACTCAAGAGAAACCAACCCTTTAGGAATGGTATTGGTCTTTAGCTAGATGATGACCTTGCCAAACACAGTTTCCTTTCCCTCTGTTGTACATACCATTGGCTCCGAATCAATGCATTGATAAAAAAACTCTCCCTTGTTATGTAAAAATCTTCTAATTTGAGCATCATCATCAAAAACCTGCCAATGTTTAATATTGTCGGGGACAAAGGGTCTTGTCAATACCTCAAACTCATATTCACAATATGGGGACATTGTAAAGTTGTCAAAGCGAGACCCCAACCCTACAAGCTTGTCTGCTAAGTCATTAAATTTCCTATCATGATGCACAATGTTGAAGGAGTCAAACATCTCAATGAAATCCCAAACCACATGCTTGTATTGTTTCATTCACAGATTGTTTTTGGCATACATGTTTCTGAATTATTTGACAACTAACTCTGAATATCCCTTGACAATAATGTCCCTAACATCATATTTCCAAGCAATCCTTAAACTTAGCAACAATGCCTCATACTCAACAATGTTGTTAGTGCATTCAAAGTTAAGCTTGAAGGAGAAAACAAAATTTTCTTGGCTTGGAGAAAGTAAAATAGGACCAACACCATTCCCAAACTTGGAGCAAGCTCCATTGAATAATAGAGTCCAAGGAGAGCTTGTTTGTTTAAGACATTTGCATTCTTCAATCTTGTGCTCCTTTTCATCAGAAAATCCCATAAAGTTGTCAGGATCAAAATTTGTGTACAATACTTCATAGGATGCATTGTTGGGATCCTTAATAAGGTGCAACATTTTCTTCTCTCCATACAACCTGACAAGGCTGCCCTTAACTGGGATGGTGGCATAAGACATGTCCATTTGGATACTCCCACCAACATTTGCAGCCCATTTTCTTGACAATAGTATGCCCCACTTGGCTGGGCAGTCAATAATGACAACATCAAGTTTTAAAATTTTACCTGGGTAGGATGTAAGTTGCACCACCAAACCCTTCACACATCCCACTACTGGCACTTCTCTAGAGTCCATGGCAATGCACTTCCCATATGCTGCTGTTACCTTAATATTCAACTCATTCATGACTTCCAGAGGCATGACATTGCATAATGATTTTGAGTCAAACATACAGTTATGGAGTATCCTATCCTTGATGATCAGAGTGGTGAAGAATGGGTCCACATTTAACTAAGAGTATACCAAGGATGTCCCCAAATAGACCTCAGGTAGTTCTCCTAGTTCCTCCAATGCTAGCAGTGCTTCTAACTCTTCAATGATTGGAGGAGTCTCCACATTGTTTATGTTTCTGCCTAGGGCAGTCTTCTCTTCTTTCAACCCCAAGTATTCAATTGCTCTCTTTTTGTGCTCAGGAATCCTAAACAACTCGACAATTGGAACAGAGACTTTGATTTGACTCAGCACTTGGGCAATATCATATGGGACATTCCTTGGCAAGGCAGTATTGGAAGGAACACTAACACACCCATTAGGTGGTACAAGATCTTTGACAACTTGGGCATGGGGAGGGGTATGACTTTTGTTTGGAACTGCAGGGATTTTAGCAGGCACATCTTTCCTAGGAGCCTATTTAGGAATTTTTGAAAGTAAGGGAGCTTTAAGCTTGGCTTGAGGGCCTGCCCCTTTGACAACCTTACTTATTGTGTTATATTCCTTCTCTTGAGCCACAACAACATTCATCAACAACTGTCTATCTTCCTTAGATGGGGTTCCTCCATCATACTTCTTTATCACTAAAGCCCTTAAATATTCAAAGTCATTATTGGGTAATTCAAAATCCTCTACATCATCTACTTCTAAAGTATGAGAGGGAGGAAGAATAGGTACCCTATGAATGCAGTCCCAAAAAATGGTAGCAGTCCGGGCACTTATCACCTCAGTTAAAGTTTCCCCTTGTTGTGAGCTCGTGGAACAACCCATCATGCAGACATCATCATCATTGTCATCAACTTCCTCTTCTTCTTGCTGATCTTCTTCACAAGGAGCACGAGGCATGAAACATCTGTCACACCAATCAATGACATCTGTCTCCTCCACCATAGCAACTCTAGTAGCCAAAGGATCAGGCACCATTCTATTTTCTCTGCCTTGGGGCTGACTATTTCCAAATCCAACAGGTCCTTTGCCTCTGTCATTAGTTCTTTGGTGATTTGTGAATCTATCTTGGCCTTGTTGCTTGTGTTGTCCTTGTGAACTCTGCCCAACTCCTTTCTCATCTCGAGATAGCTTGTAGGAGATCTCCTTGACAACCCTTGCCAAAGTCTTCACAACTTCTTTCAAATCAACAACCTTGCTTGTTTGGGGTTTTTTTGGGTTAACCAACTTTACACCTTCCCTCTTTGGAGGCTTCCCAATTACCTTGATGTTGTTCTCTATTTACAAAGCCATGGTGAAGGCTTGCCTCAATTTTGTGGGGTTCTTGTCTCTTAAGTAATATGTAACCTTTTTATCAAATGCATTAGTATATTTGATCTAACATGACTCATCACAAGGTCCTATCCTAACAGGTGATCTCCTCAAAGTATTATTGAACCTTGTGTTGAAATCATGTACTGAATCATTTGGATTCTTCTTGATATTCTCAAATTATGATAGAAGAAACCTAGGGTCAGTCCTATCACCATATTGCAATCTAAATGCATTGTTCATCTCAGCCCAAGAATCAATAGAGTTATCTGGTAATGCTTTATACCAGTCCCTTGTATCCTCTTATAAAGTGTGGACAAACAAGTTAATGTACACATCCTCATGTTCAATCTCATAGTCTTCCATCATATTGAGAAAAAGTTTTAGACGTTGGTCACCAATTATAACATTGTTTCCTTGGAACTTTGGTAGTTTGTTCCTTACATCTTGAGGTACTGCATTTGGGTAACCAACCATTCCCACAAAATTTTAAGGTCCAAATGTGTTTACAACAACTAGAGGCCTGGGTTGAGCCATATTGATCCGAGGAGGTGATCTTGGGGAAGAAACAAATTGATGAGGGGTAGGGAGTTTCTGATAAATAGGAGTGTAGATTTCAATATGGACACCCTCCAAAGGCCTAGCTTCTTGGAAATACCTATTAACTTTTGAAAAGATAGGGGGAAAATGGGAAGCAAACCTTTCAAAATCAAATGAAGGTCCCTCTCCAGTTGGAGAATTCAATTCCACAAAGAGGCTACCTAATTAAGAGTCACTTGAATTGCAATCTTCAATGATAGGCCGTTAACTTTCATCAATGGAGATCCCTCTTCTTGTCTGCTGTTCTCCCACAACTCTCCAGGCTCTTCTTCCTTCTGACTTTACTTTTCCTAACTCAGGAAACAATGTCCTAGTAGGATCTCTAGTAAAGAAAGATATTCTTCCTTCCAGATTTGCAAATATTACTAACAAATCTTACTTGATAGAGATTTAAGACACCGGTCCTTATCAAAATCAAATCAACAGGGAGTCACCACTAAGGATTTCCACCTTAGTTGTGAAAATGCACTAAAACATGCTCTGTCGAATGTCTGTCAACACTTATAAACTGGAAATGAAATCTTTGACCTTCCTTTATCAAAATTTATCAATGAATACTAAGGCAAAAACCTGTAGAGACTGGAAAAGTTGCATACAACACTTGTAACTTGAAACTCCTACAGGCCTGAACACAGGATAATATTTAAAATAGATTTCGGGCACTTTAGAGCATACAAGAAATGTTTACCAGGGTTTGAGTATGAAATGTAATCATAATGTCCCCAGAAACGGTGCCATTGGTGTTGGTATCCAAATTTGTTTTCCTTTTCAAGCCAGGTAGTAACATAGATTCAATCAGGGAGCTTAGAGGCAGCTAGATCATAGATATATGTCATTTTGTAGCCAAGGAGGAATCTAACTGTCCCTTTGTTAATTGGATTTTTGGAGAGATGGATAACACCTTAAAAGGATATGATCTTTTCCTAACTATTTTAGGTTGTGCCTTTCAACCAAGGTAAGAGAACCTATTTTGTAACCTCTGTTATCTGAAAAGAGATACATGTATCTTTCTTTTACAGAAATTTTATAGAGAAGACCTTGGGAAAATATGATCAACACAAAAATTTTGACTCTGACGAGTTGTCACTTCTAGATTATGGAGATATTTTTCAACACAAGGCTAAGGTTACTAAAGACATTTGGAGTCCTGATATGTTCTGCATACTTTAGCAAATGGATTTTGGTCTTGTGTGGGTATATAGAGCAAAACATGGGTAGTATGCGTAGGATTAGTTGTTTTAAATAAATTTTTTTGTGGGACGGGAGACATGATGCACTTGAATCACCAGATCCTTGAGAGCTTATGAAAAATGGAAAGATTCAAACACCAAAATGCCACAAAAGTTAAAAATGTTTCTTTAACTAAAATATGTGCTTCAATGGAGGCCCAGATTGGCAATTTTTCGTACAGCATATGGGATTCTATCATGACGACTCGAGTTAGAGAACCCAATAAAGCACCAAGATTCAAATCAAACCACGCTTGAGGTACAACCAGAGGCTTACATATAATCTCTGTCAAAAAAATGAAATAAAAGTGATTTTAAACCGTTTATCTCACTCCCAAATGAAGGATCTTTTGAGAAATGAGATTGCAGATGCCACTAAACTATCACAAGGATTGAGACCTATGTGATTGGACCGGATTTTGGTACAATATTGCAACAGAAACAAGAAAAACTAATTGCATGCATTCAGAGATGAAATAAATACACTTTACTCAAGATTAACACAGAATAACTCAAGTTTGATCAAATTTATCAGCAAGGGAAAGTTTCCAGAACAATCTCAAAGCTTGTCAATGGTTGTACACTTGCAACCACCTTGACATGATTAAATTTGACACAAAGAGAGATATACAAGCTTCTTAGATGACTTCTCAAAAAGGATGGGCTCTATTAATATTTTTTTGTTAGAAAGAATGAGTCCTTGACCTCTCCAAAAACTCCCAACTCCCAACCATTTACACAAAAATTTCGTGCCATTTATAACATTTACAATAGAGTTTCCCCCAAAAAATCCAGACATTGAGTGTACCAGTGCTTGCCATGATCACAATCACAATTTCCAGGATCTGATATGTAAAAAGTCGCCAGGTGCTCGAGGGCATATCTCTTCGAATATCTCCCGCATTCAACTCCTTCCTCTAGAAAATCACACTTCCTTCCACTCACCAACCACTTCCACCCTAATCTATCAAATATGGCTCCTTGCATGCTTGGGAGAAGGAAAATGGAAAACTAGATCAATCTCGATAGTCAAACCATCTTAATGGCGAAAGACACCTTCCAGATCTCCCCACCAAACTCAAATATCAACATTAACTCCCTTCTCTACTCGGCATGTAGTTAATAGCAAGAAATCATGGAGACTCGCACTTCCAGACGTGTTTTAGAAAAATGGGGGGAAAATCAGATTCATACTCTCAGCTGCTGTTGATATTTACTTTGAATTTTGGCCATCCACATGGAAGATTCAAACTTGAGAATAGACCCGGGGGCTTCCTTTGACTTTTTACAACTTTTTGGAAAAAAGGAAAAATTTTCCATTTTTCTCTGCACCTTCGCCCTCACGAAATGAGCCTGACACGTGTCCTAAGGTGGGCCCTACAGGAACTATGGATAAATTTTGCCATTTGACCCTCTTTTTGGAAAAAGGAAAATTTTCCAAGTTTTCCCTGCTGCTCCGCCCTTCCGCCATTGACCGGGGCAAAATATTGACTATTTCCCTCATTGGGCTTACGGGCCATTTTGAGATTTTAATCGTTTGCATGTCAAGGGGAAAAAAATCCAAATTGCCCTTGATGGTCTGCCTCCCTGCCTCTTTGACTTTTCAAACAGTCACGTGTCATCATGGCGCACCTTGAGGCGGTCCTAAAAATTTGATACCTTGAACGAGCACGGGCTCGCCATGTGTCCTGGCCTAAAAAATCTTGTCTAAATGATTTAAGCTCAGCAGAAGGCACCATGTCTCATGCTCCGAGGCAGTCTCCTTTGGCCTTTGAAAAGTCTAAGAAAAATTCAAAGTTAGTGGAGTCCTCCACGTGTCTTTTTAGCGCTACTCCAAGGTAAAACCTAAAAGTAGATCTTCAAATGAGAACTGTTCCTCCACATGCCTCTATCCTGCCAAACCTCCACGTGTGCTACCGATGCTATTCCAGAGCCAAACCAAAAATTAAATCTTCAAACGAGCGCCATTCACCCATGTGGACACATTTTTGAGTTGAGGCTTTTCATAGAATTTTTGAAGTATTTAGCCGAGCTGTGTCTAACCAAAAGGTGCCACGTCCCCTGTAGATGCAAGGATACAAATTTGACTGGGAGAAACACCCGTTAAATTGTAAAATACATCAAAACGACCATTTGAGCTTGGAAATAATTTTTTTTTCAAGGACAAAAAGTTTGGATATGTTACAAGGCTCAAATGCGTTCTTTAGGGACACATCAATTCATTATTCTTCAAGTATCTTGGGCAGAAACGTCAAGGACAACAAATCTTGACTGTGGGAAATAGAGAGAATGGGAAAACGTGAGTTTTTGAAGGAACAGAGCACATGAGACTCAAAATATAGACCTTTCTAGAGGAACAAGGAAACAAGGAGACAAACATGGACCCATACATGATCTTCGACCCAGGAGCTGACTAAAAATAGCAACAAATACTGACCAAGCACAACACGGGGAAGGAGAAAAAGGCAGAGGCCAAAAATAAATGAATTCTCAAAGGCACAACTGGGGTGAGACTATTCTGAGTACCAACATAATGGATGATCAATAATTCTTTTAGGGTAACATGGGACTATCTCTCAAGTTGTGGGACTTGCTACTTGAGACATACCTCTAGAAAAGGCTGGATCCTCCACATATTCCTAATGCTAAATTACTCCTTCTGTAGGAAATGTAACTATCTAATCCTATTATAACAATCCAAGGGACTAGGGGAAGAGAGAGGTGCATGAAAAGGGGAAATCCTAAGCTAACAGAGGTGATATCACCAAGAAGAGGGGGAAAATCACTCTCAGATGAGTGGAAATGGGAGGAACATGAAGGAGGAGAGGGAAAACATGAGTGCCACAGTCCAAAATATCATTTTACCTCTCATTTCCATGGAGCAAAATAGAAACAAACCCTGCAAAGTTAAAAATACATACACAACATACCTGCAAATGCATGAAAAGGAAGGAAAATGCAATAGAACACAAGCTAGGGTAGATGATAGCCACAAAACATGAATTATATTACTTAGGAAGATAAAAAGATCATTACAATGAAGGGAGAAGATATAAGCAAATTAAAAAATCCAAATTTGAGGCTTGCAACTCAAAAACACATGTGCAACACTTTGAAATGATGCCCTAACATTCCAAGAGAGTTCTAACCTCTGCAAATGAACATAATTTTACAATTTATAGAAGATGGGAAAGAGAGAGGAGGGAAAATAGAGGGAAACTCAGATTTCCCCTTTCAACCACCAACAACATGCATTTAATGCCTAAAAATAGGCATGGGTACCCTGCCAAGGCCATTCCCCCATGATACTTTTCTTGTAGGAGAAGGAATGGGCACCATACCTCATCAAACATAAGGGATGGGCTACCTAGAACTATTCTTTTTAATGTTGGGACTGTATTTCCTCTTTTCACCCACCTAACTCACCTTAATATTTCACCATTGGTGTAGTACATGATGAGACCTTTCCAAAAATTCCAAGTTTGTGAAATGTGGAGTTATAGGGAGAAAGTTATGGCCATTGAAACTAAAGGGTGTCATAATTCAATAAATGTGAGTGGTTGAACTATTAGATCAATCCTCTTTAGGGTTCATGACCATGCCAAACACCCCTGGAAACCTGACACATTGATGGCGTAAGTTGGATCCTAAAAATCAAGTGCACACTCCTAAAACACACAAGGTGGAACTTTAGGTTATTGTTCTTGGTACATCTTCGAATGTTGAAATTATTTTTAGGGAAGAAGGTACCTATTGGAAGTTACAACCTTGATTTCAAAAATGGTCTTCGGCAGATCTTGGCCCCTATAATGCAACTGTCGACCTCCGATTTGAACGTGCAATCAGCGACCTTTGAGGGATCAAATTCCAAAATATATGTAGATTGTAAAGTTGAACCCCCTTTTTGAAACTATTCAAAGTCCTTTGGGTTTCAAGAATCAAATTTCAATTTACATGTAAATTGCAATTACAAAAGAACTGAAATCCTAAAATGTACTAATTCATTTGTTTTTGAGAATCAGGTTTTGATTTGCAATTTACATGTAAATTGAAAATCCCAACCCGAAACCCAAAATGCACTTGGAAGGTCTATTGGGGATCATTTCATTTTGTAATTTTCATGCAAGTTTTTGAAACCCAAAACCCATGCACTAAATCCTTTGTATTTTGTTTCAAACCTGAGGAACAATTTGCATGTAAATTGAAAATTGTTTCCCAAACCTGAAATCTAAAATACAAGGAAATATTTTGAAACTTAGGCAATTTTTAAGATTTCTCAAAAAATGATTTTTTGGCTAAGTGTAGGGAAGTAGGGCCTGAATGGAGGCATGAAGAGCCCCAACAAGTGCCTTAGAAAATTGAACTTGCTTCCATTTCATCAATTTTCCTTCCAAGTCCAAAATGAAGATACAAGTTTATCAAAATAGCCCTGGGGGTATTTTGGATAACTAGTTTGTGACTCAACATGTCAATACTTCCTACTAGATGGAGATCAGTGAGCTTTTGAAGCATCCATTGGGCATGGATTCAGCCTGAAAACATGAAAAATGATCTGCTAACTTGAAAATTCACCCCTAAATCAAAATGAAACACTGTCTGAACTCAACTCTATGAGAACTACTCCCAATCATGAAGATATTCTGATTTGAAATTTTATGAGAGTGGAAAACTGTTGGATTTGAATTTCTACCACATCTCCCTCAGAACCATTAATAAGGTTGCAGCAATGACTCTTTCACATGAAAATCGCTTGGAATCTTGCTTGAATTTTGTCATATTTCTTCTTGCAACCTATCATTTCCACTTCCCAACTTTTTCTGAAACATATCTTCTTCAGGAACCTCCATGAACCATATGAACTAGTGTAATGGTAAAATTCATCCAGAAGCAACAAAACACTATGCAAATAACTTAGGGAATTAATACTACACTAACAATAATACAGTGTGCTGAAAAAAACTTGGAGGAATTAAGAACAAAACTACTATGTTCAAAGGATGGGTCTTTCCCTCAATAAAAATTCTTGAGATAGATCCCATTTACTGGGATCTGCAACTCTTCTACATCTAATTTTGACAATTGGAAAGCATTGTTTGACTTGTAACTTGAAATCATATAGGGATCACTCCATATTACATCAAAATTGGAATGCCTACCTGTTTGGCCCTGTCTGCATCCCACTTCAGGACTAGATCTCCTTCTTGGAAACTCTTGGATTTGTCTTTCTTGTCAAAACACTTCTTGATCCTGAGCTTGATCTCTCTTTATTGTTCTGCATTCTTGATTTCTCAATTCTTCTAGCTCTATGAGCTCTGCATATCTGACTTCCATGGATTCAAACTCAAACATTTTCAACTATTTGATGAGTTCCAATGCTAGTAGTTCAATAGATATTGGAATCCTTTCTTATTTACCATAAACTAGTTTATAGGGAGAAATTCCAGTTGATCTCTTGGGAGTGATTTTATCAGCCCACAAGGATGATTTTAAATTTGTGTGCCAAGTTTGATTTTCATCCAAGGTCCTCCTTATGATCCTTAAAAGGTTCGTTTTGGTGGATTTAGCCTATCCATTACCTTGGGGGTAATAGTTTGAGGATTTTCTTAAATAGATACCATTCTTAACAACTTAGTCAGAGATCTTTGTGCCAAGGAAAGCTAGAGCATTTTCAGAAATGATAGTCGAAGGAACACTAAATTCAGCCACAATACATTTGTAGAAGTCTAGAATGCTAGCCTCCTTTTTTTCCCTTCAATGTAACTACCTCTTTCCATTTGGTTAAGTAGTTCGTGGCTATGAGGATCCACTTGTGACCTAAGCTTGAATGTGGGTTGATCACTCCAATGAAATCTAGTTCCCATTGCATGAATGGTTGATTTACAGAGATGAGGTGGAGTGAAAAAGTTGCTAAATTTTCTTTACCTGTTAAGAAGGCACATTTTTTGTATTTCTTAATCCATGCATAATAATCACTAAAGAGGTTAGGCCAATAATATCTTACCTTCATGATACTGAGAGATGTTGTCCTTGGAGGAAAGTTCCATCCTACTTCTCCATCGTGAAACTCATGTAACACTTTCTCTATCTGATATGTTTTAATGCATCTCAAGAGAACACCATTCACATATTTCCTAAATAGGATTCCATCAATAAGTACAAAGGGAATGGAATGAAGTCTGAAATACCTCCTTTTGGATTTACTTAATCCTTGAGGAAATTGACTTCTTTGGAGAAATTTGACTACATATATGAGTCCAACAAGGGTAGGTAAGACATTGATTGACTATTCTTGATCATGTTGAAGCACGAAGATGTCTTCTTCATTTTATTGCTGGTCTGAAACCATTTTCTCACATAACCCTTTGCCTTTGACTAGCTTAGTCACCTTGATGTCAATGTCATACTCCATTACTTTGGTTATCCAACCAACTCTTTTCTCATTCAAGTCCTTGTTCAAAAGGAAATTTTTTACACCAACATGTGAAACCATTACGTGGATCTTGTTGTTGGATACCAAATGTATGAACTTCTTCAAGCTTCTTATAACAATCAATACATGTTTCTCAATAAATGAATACCTCACCTCATAATATTCTAGACTATGGTTGGAAAATACAACAAGCTATTCCAAAACCTTCTTCATCGGTTACCAGTATCGCAGATATTGTCTTTGTGCCACCAAAAACATACAAGGTGAAATATTTTGTAAAATCAGGATTAATGAGAGTTGGGGCTTGTACTATTGCTTACTTTATGGCTTCAAAGTTGTTTTTTCACTTAGCGGTCCATTAGAAGACCAAGTTCTTCTTCAACATCAGTGTCAATGGCTTGAAAAGGTTGGAAAAATTTGGGATAAACCTCCTAATGAAGTTGATTCTTCCTAAGAAGCTTTGAAGTGCTTTCTTGTGACTGGGAAATGGAAATGCAAGATGGCATTAACTCTCTCTAGATAATAGTTCAATACTTCCTTAGAGACAATATGGCCAAGGATTTTACCTTCATAAGATAGGAAGATGCATTTATTTGGGTTGAGAGAAACTTTGAACTACCTACACCTCTTAAATACCTACCTTAGATGGAGAAGATGATCAACTGCATTCTTGGAGAACATTGTGATATCATCAAGATACATAAGAAAAATGTTGTTAATCAATCCCTTGAATGCCATATCCATGGCTCTTTGAAATTTTTCTCCTACATTAGACAAACCAAAATGCATTTTCCTATAGGAATAGGTTCCCATTCTGTGGTCAGAGTTGTATTGAAATTATCTTCCTCCCTTACCATGATACGATTGTAGCCAGAGTAACCATCTAGAAGATAAAACCTTTCTGACCTGGCCACCATCTGCAAGATATGTTTCGTTGAAGGAAGTTAGTAATGATCCTTTAGGGATACTTTGTTTAAATATCTGAAATCAACACACAGTTTGATTTCTCCATTCCTTTTCCGCATTGGGACTAGATTAACAACCCAAGATGAATGTTTGATGGGAAAAATGATGCTTGCCTTAATTAATTTTTTCAATTCCTTCTTCATTAGGGGCTCAATATGTGGATTAACAGGTCTTTTTTTTTGTCTGATAGGCTTGGCAATTGAATCCAACTCAATGGTGTGCTGAGCTAAACTAGGATCAAAACCTCTAAGGTCTTCATATATCCATGCAAAAATACCAGCAAATTCTTGGAAAATTTCTACAAAAGCATGTTTTTCTTGTGGATTGCTTACCTTACCAATTTGAAGAAATTTTTCCTCACTACCTGAGAGGGGTTCTGAATCTTCAAACTTAAATTTTATGTATGCATTTTCATTTCTAAATTGATCATTGGGGTTGAAAATAGAATCCAAGGTCATTAGGCCCTTGGGAAACCTATTTGATCTGAGTTGAAAAACTCGGTCTCCATATTGCTTCTCCAACTTATCTTGATTTATTGAAGAAAAATCAACCTCTTCTTGAATAAAATTGACAATTTTTTGATCATTCTCAAACACCTACCAATTTGTGTTCATTGTTTAGTATAGAAGGCCTCACTATACCTTGATATGTGGTTACACTTTGTATCTCTTAATGTTCTCAACCACATCAAACTTTTCCCCAATTTTAAATTGTCTTTCAACAACTTCATTTTCATTTCTTAGAATGACATGGATATTAAAAGCTTCAAAATATTCCAAAAAATCCCATACTCTATGCTTGTAAGATTTTAACAAGTCATTCTTGGCTGCATTTGATCCTCTGATTTGATTGACTATTAGTTCACTATCCCTGAATGTCTAAAACTTTTTGATGTTCTTCTTCCTTTCCCATTGTAATCCATGGATAAGAGATTCATATTTTGCTATGTTATTAGAGCAAATAAATTGAAATATGAAAGAGGATTAATATTTCATACCAATAGGAGAAACAAGGACTACACCTCCTCCTGTTCCTTGTCTACTTCTTGATCCATCAAAGAACATTTTCCAAATATCATCCTCTTCTTCATTTGTTTTTAACAATACTAGGAAAAGGTGAATTATCTTCATGCATGAAATAAATATTAGTTTCATCTTTTTCAATATGTTGATACGGGTAAAAAACATGGCATTAATTTCCCCATTCATCAACTACTAAATTTGGAATACCCTCAATATGAGTATTTGCATCTTGGGCATGTGGATAATTTTTTCTTGATGGGGTTGGGCCTAAGGCTCTATGTGGTATGTGGAAATTGGTTCAGAGTTAGATGATCCTTAGTGCTATACATGGTTTTGAACAACATATGAGACCAGTCAGTTGATAGGTATCCTCCAATCTTGGGAAGTGAAGTCTTTGGATAGACATAGAGAAAAGAGTGGAGGTAGATCAATTATGAAGATATATTGGGGAATAGAAAAGTTGGGGCATGCATGTAATGTGAGGCTTAGACCTTTGATAACTCCAACAGTTCCCACTATTGTTCCATCTAGCTATACCACACCCTTAGAAAGAGATTCATACTTGAGGCCTAGCTGGTCTACAATCTTCTTGGGCATGACAGAGCTACTTTCTCCAGAATCAATCATACAGTTGTGAACCAAATGATTTTCTATGATCAAGGATATATAAAAGGGATGAGACTTCATATTTTTGTTTGGATGATCTTCCTTCTGTTGTATGGCATTAGTGAGAACAAATTTTGCTTTTTCCTTAGGTGAATCACTTATTATAGAGAAGTTGGACATAACTTCTTGTAAGAGATCTCTCTTTCCCAGAATAGTCAATTATTCCCACATAGATACTCTCACATTATTTATCTTCATCTGTTTAAGTATGTTGAAGGGGGATGAATTATCCTTTTGTTGTACCTTACTTGTAAAAACCTTTTCTTGAACTTGAGATGATATGGAGGTCCCTTGGGCTGGTTTTGCACATTTTCGATCTACATTCAAATTTCCACTTCATTGGAGTGTCAAAGATGGTAAGGAATGACCTACATTTTCTGACTGTCCCTCTTCCATAGCCCTATTCTTAGATCTAATAATTTCAGCCACATCTTGTAGAGGAGTTTGATTTATTGCACAAAATTCTTCCACTTTCCAATTTACAAGTGAAGTATCACTTAGTAGTGTCTCCTGAGTGACTATACACTATTGATTTTCCTCTCTAGGTGTATCTTGAGGAACAAATAAAATTTACACCATTAAATCATAGTTCAAAATGCCATTGGGGCATGTTGCTTGGTTGTGTGGAAGATGACAAAGGAAAACACCACTCATAATATTACACAAGGTTATTTTGAACAGGAACCAAAGCTTGAGATGAACTAGCCACATTTGGATTATATGGTTAAAATGGTCATGTAGAGGGAAACTAATTTAGATTTGTAGGAGTAGCTAGGAAATTCGGTTTGTTTAGTTGATAAGGGGACTTGTTGGGTTGGTATGGAGGTTGATAAGGTCTGAAATTTTGGGCTTGTTGCCTCTTTAATGATACCAACTCATTCCCAAAATTTTGTAATTGTTTCATCACTTCTTGCAACTCAATGGAAGGGCTTGAAGAAGTAGATGCTTGACTAGAAATTTGGCTTCTTGGGGTTGGAATGGGAGCTAATTCAAGAGTATAATGAGGAGTAGTGCTCAATCTCTAGGAATATAGGCATTGGAGGTCTAGGAGTAAGTTTCCCAACATGAATAAGGTTATTTATTCTCAACCCTAATAGAAATGTCATAAGCATCTTGTAATGTTATACCCCCATAGACTAAATCATGACTGAAATATCACCATTCAAAGCCTTCAAATAATAAAGAAACACATATTAGGGTGTAGGTCTTACCACTTGAGGAATCCGGTCCCAAGTCCTCTAAAATCTGATGTTAAAATCAATCATCAGCTCAATAGGGGCTCTATTTGTTGTTGTCAACTACTCTACAAAATACAGATGATCTAATTTTTCCTCAAAATGATTGCAAAGGTTGTGCCAAGTTCATCCCAATTACAAATAGAATTAGGCCTCAAACTCCTGTACCATTGAAGATATTTCCCTTTGAATGGTGTTGCCAAGAGGCTAACTGCAACAACACCTTTAGTAATAAAATGGACCAAAAAAATGTTAGGAACATCTTAAATGTGGTTAGCTAGGGTAGTATGATTTTCACCAGTGAAGAAAGGGATGCTTTTAAGAGCAAAAACTAGTATATCATGTTGTGCATTGAGGTCCAAAGGACTACCACCATTAAAGTTGACAAAAGGAAAATTCCTTTGAAGAGCCATGAATGGAATGGTTCTTAAAACTATAGAGGAAAACAAGAAGGGCCTACCAAGATGTGGAGTAGAGAGGACTTTGTTTGGTGGTGATGGTGATCTCTAAACTGATCTGCCTCTTTTCCTTCTCCTTGGCAAAAGCTGTAAGTAGTCAAAAGAACCTTCTTTCGCTATTCTATACCTTGTCTTAATCCTTATCATGAAACTGAGGCACTAAATTTCTGAAACTATTGGATGTGGTGCTTGGAATCATCAGAGGTGTTATTGTAAAGCCTCCAAAAAGATGAAATTCACCAATCTACACACCAAAAATTAGTAAAAGAACAATAAAATCTCAAGATGTCCCACCAGGCGTGCCAGAACTATTTTCATAAAAAAACATCACCCTCTGATTTTCCATGAATGAATGAATGATCAATCATTGTTTTTAGGCAAGATGGGATTGTCTCTCAAGTTGTGGGAATTTATACTTGAGACTAACCTCCAGAGAAGGCTGGTTCTTGAACCTATTCCTAATGCCAACTTACTCCTATTGCAAGAAATGCAACTATATATAATCCTATTCTAAGAATCCAATAGACCAGGGGAAGGGAGATGTGCATGGAAAGGGGAAATCCTAAGCTAACAGAGGTGATAACAACAAGGAGAGGGGGAAATAAAATCTTAGATGAATTGAAATGGGAGGAACATCAAGGATGAGAGGGAAAACATGAGTGCCACATTCAAAAATATCATTTTAACTCTCATTTCCATGGAGCACAATATAAATAAACCCTGCAAAGTGAAAAAGACATACACAACATACCTGTAAATGCATGAAAAGGAAAGAAAATGCAATAAAACGCAAGCTAGGGTAGATAATAACCACAAAACATGAATTATATTGCTTAGGAAGATTCATAGATCATTACAATGAAGGAAAAAGCCGTAAACACATAAAAAATCTAAATATGAGGCTTACAACTCAAGAACACATGTGCAACACTTTGAAATGATGCCCTAGCATTCTAAGAGGGTCCAAAATTTTCCAATGAGGGTCATTTTAAAATTTATAGAAGATGGGAAAAAGAGAGGATGTAAAAGAGAGGGAAACTTAGATTTCCACCATGATACTTTGCTTGTAGGAGAAGGAATGGGTACCATACATCATCAAATATGGTGGTTGAGCTACCTAGAACTACAATTTTAATTCTGCGGCTATATTTCACCATTTTCACCTTCCTATCCTCACCAAATTTAATATTTCTAGTTTTCATGGGGTAGTACATGCTGAGACCTTTCCAAAAAGGCCGATTTTGTAAAATTTGGAGCTACAGGGTGAAAGTTATGGCTATTTGAAGTAAAGGATGCCATACTTCAATAAATGTGAGTGGTTTAACTTTTCAATCAAGCCTTTTTCAGGTCTGCGACCATGCCGAACACCCATAGAAACCTGACATACATAGGCTAGAACCCAAATCTCAAAAAGAAACACCCGAATTTCAATTTAGTATTGGTGGAAGTTGGTAATTGTTTTACGACCTTTAACTTCCGAAATGATCTTTGACAAAACTCGGCCCTTGTAATGTAATTGTCAACCCCCGATTTAAGGAAAATCAGGTTTCAGGATAAGAAAGAAATTAACATATGACATGCATTTGACCTGTGATGTCTTGATGTATGGAGGACCCAAAAACCCAAAACACTGTAGACTGTCAAAATTTGACCCCCTTTTTGCAACTTGGTCAGGTTTTAGGGATCAAATTGAAATTTACATGTAAATTGCAATTGAAAACCCGAAACCCGAAACCCAAAATACACTAATTCCTTTGATTTTTAGGAATTGGGTTTTGATTTGCAATTTACATGTAAATTTTAAATCAAAACTTGAATCCTGAAATGCACTTGGAAAGTCAGGTTTCAAGGATCAGGTTTCATTTTACAATTTGCATACAGATTGAAATTTGAAACTGAAACCTGAAATGCACTAAATCCTTTGTATTTTGGGTTTCAAAGTTTGAGGAAAAAATTACATGCAAATTGAAAATTATTTCCTAAACCCAAAATCTGAAATGCAAGGGAAATTTTTTTGATACTTAGGTGATTTTTAAGATCTCTCAAAAAAATGATTTTTTGGGGGGCAGAGAATAAAGAGCATGGAACATGTGGAGATGCACGAAGAGCCCAAAAATATGACAATCTTAAAAATGAATTCCTCATCCTAGAAATGAAGATGTAGGTTGCTAAAATAGCTTGGGGGTTATTTTAGACAACATGATCTTCTGAGTGCATGGAGTTCACAGTCTTCTGAGATGTTTTCATAGCGGGAATGTGAGATGCTTGTCTTGATAGAGTCAGGAAGCCATCAGAATCGATGAAAGAAATTATTTTTCTCTTCAACCATTATTTTGACCTCTAAACTACCACTGCAGTTATCTCATCGATGTCACTTGATTATCTTATATTCCATGAGATCAGAGGAAGGGGTGAAGTTTCTACTACTTGATACTTAGGATCAAACAAATCTGATCCATCATCCTCTATTCCCTCACTGAACCAATTAAAGTGGAGGCCCCTTATATGATCAATTTTCATTTGCATATAGTTCCTCTTTCTTACTTCAAATTCATTAAGATAATCATCCCAATTGTCCTTAATTTTAGGTGTGTGGTGCAATCCAGGAAAGATGAAAGTTTCAAGATTTCTCTTGATATCAAAATTATGCCTAGATGGATAGGAATAAAGATTGATGGAAGCAAAATAAGCTTCAATATTTGATGCATCTGCAATATTCTTACGTGAATAAATTCCCAAAGAGATGGAGAAAGATACACCCTTCGTTTTGTTGTTCCTACACCTGGCATGAACATGAGCACGCTAACTACATAATTCAAACATTATAATTTTATCACTAGGGTACTTAGGTAGCCTGTGAGGAGTAAGGTCGAAGCCCAAAATATTGATGTAGGTAAAGGTGGAGAACTAGGTGAAGTACAGTTCCCTTATTTCTCAATCAATGCAACTGCTTGATAGGATATTTTTAGCTCTAGATTTCCATCGAGAATTCTGATGATGAACACGGTGAATGTATCATTCACCTTGGAAAAATGATGGTTTCTTTCTTTGCGAGTATTTCTCATAGGCAAGTGATTTTTGGGATATACTGAGAACATTAGTCAAGCCTTTATAGGGTCTTCTGTAGGTGAGAGCATATACCAGGTATGAAGTCATGGCGAGCTTCATGGTGGAAGGAAACTAAAGCAATTACTTGTGAATTCATGTTATCACCAATAATATGTCCCTAATCCACTACCTGATTCCCTTTAGTGACATCAAGGATGAACTTATCCATCTAATCGTGTAATTATTTTATCATTTCCTCATCCATCACCATGCTCAGTAAAATGATGGCATCTGAATAACCTTCATGGAATTCACTCCTAGATAAGTTCTTAGGGGATACGAGAAGGTTTTCTTCCTTACCTGATGATGATTTGTGTAAATATCCTTATAAACAACTCATCTTCTATACTTTTTCTAAGCGATTGTAGCTATGTCCTTGTATTTCCCAATCACACTACTGAACATTATCATCAAAACTTGAACTTATTGCATAATTACTGATTAATATAATTATAACTAGTTATCTTTATTTTGTGGTATTTTGAGTATGTATTTATTCTTATGATTGCAATAAGTTATTTGAAGGATGATATGTGTGATGCCACTCTTGTTTGTAATAAAATTTCCATATGCAACAACTTATATGCAGTAAAGGAACCATAAAAGAAACTCGTCTGGAACAACCCGTCCATAGCCAAAGGGGATCACCTACAAAAAAGAAGTCGTGTTACGAAGATCTTTTGGATTGTGAAGAATGACACTCAAGTTTGTATGTGTCATTTAAGGAGCAGTTACAACTGGAAAATTAAGAACTAGGAGATAACTCAACCATGGATCTTATTATTAATTACAAAGAAATGATTGATCGAGTTTACATGTGATTAAAGGAACTAGTCAATTAACTACACACCTGCTATTAGTTCTGTTGCATATGTTGAATCTCTTGTTGTTCTGTTTGAGATCTTCCACTTGTTCTATCAAAGATCTTTTACTTAGTTTGTTAAACTCCTAGTTGAACTTTTATTGTCACGTCTTGTTTTAAATGATAAGTATAAAAGAAAAGGGTTAATCCTAGTAACATATATAGAACATAGAATACGAAGATAGGAGATAAAAATAAAAAGAGAAGATATTGCTTTGTTCCTGGATGTAATGTTCATGCAAATTAAATAAAATATCCAAGTTCTTTTTATTAGTATTTAGTTACAAGAATTAGGAGGAATTAACACCCAAGGAAGGGCCTACTTGTGGTCTTCTAAACCCCTCCATAGTTTTGTTACTCTATTTCATTACATGATTATATTAGGAAGAAATTTATCTTCTTTATCTGTAAGCTTTGTATTATTCATAGTGTTTAGAAACCATTTGCTTTTAGTTCTAAGTTTTGTCTACTTTCAAGCATTATTCTTTCAAAGAATTTTTCTGTAAAGTATTTTAGTGATAGTTATTTATTTCCATTCCTCCTAAATTCTCTGTAACTATGAATACAAAACTGACATTATTTAAAATTTACATCCCCTAGTTTGATAATTAAATGTGTGTGATTTAATGAATAACATATTAATTTCTACAAGTTAATTTGCACCACCATTTTTGGTGCCATTACTGGGGATACTGCCAAGTTGTAGAGTATTTGAGAGGTATTGCATTCCTTAGAAACAATTTATGTTTAGGAAATTCCACCTCCAACCCCCACTAATGTAAGTTTATTGAGTTGAGTTAGTTGATGCATGCACCGTCCAAGAGATGCCTGTTATCTCTCGAAAGTGCACCCTGTAGAGAGATGACTACAGGTGTTCTAAACTTCCTCTGGATATCTCTCTTTTGTAGATACAATGGAAACACCTCAGGTTTTTGGATATACCTATTGTTGAGGTGAGTCTATGGTATTAAGGTCGGTTCCTTTCTAATGTATCCTAAACTAATTTTTAGGGTTTTGATGGTAAAAAGATGACTGTAAATGAATTGAAAAAATGGGATAATACAATTTTTTTTGAGGGCTTTGAATGAGTACATGCACAGTAAATTTGAGAATGGATTTTGGATGCAAAAACCAATAGTTTTTAGCAGAATATTAAGGAAAAACACTTGGTATATTGGGGGAATGGGTCATAACAATACAACACGAAAACATGCACACTAATATTATGCATAAATTACTAAATTTGCAGCAAGGTAAGATGATTAATCAGGGAATTTTACATTCACAAGGATTAATAAGATATACACACCACTTCAAATAATTGGAAAGCCAATAATCAATTCTCATTTAAAGGGAAAAACTGGCAAAATTTACTTCAGCACTCCTATGTCCAAAAAAGTCCTCCTTTGTGCCTTGCAATTGCACACAATATATAACAAGTTTATTCATCCCATCCATCCTAAAAATAGTTTAAAATTTTTACTCGCCCATGCATCTTATTTTTATCCTTTATTATGAATAAATAAAGGAATAAAAATAAACATGCTAATACAATGAGGCATTAATAGCCTTGGTTACAAAAATACATCCCAATCAAACTGCAGTTGACTGTTCTATTTTTAACAAGGTTGGATGAATAACTTGGCTAATAATAGCCCTTGCTTGCTGAGTAAGTCTCCTCCAATGTGCATGCAATCTCTGTCTTCTAGTGCTTGATGTGACACTTACAATTTTATCCACTTGCAATTGTAAAATTGGCACTTTAAACCTGCCCCTTAGGTGCACATGCAAAAATAAATCTCTCTGTGTGAGAAAAATAATTATTTTACTTGCAATACTTTGCAAGGTATTCACGCATGTATTCCATCTACTTGCAAGCTCTGATGTTGACATTTGTTATGTCCTCTTGTGCATGGTAAAATATTTCTCTTTTGCCACCTTTTTGTGGGGACCATCTGAGTTTTAACTTTCCAACTGAAATTCAATATTCCCACAAGGTTTTGGAATATTATTTTAACACTTGGTTAAATTGCAAATTTTAATAATCATTAATAATAATTATTTCTAATTATTATTAATAATAATATTGCATGAGTTTTGGTTCCTAGACCTTACAAGGTCGATGCAATTATAAATTGAACAAGGGGAATCTCCCTTTCACGTAGGCTTGATCCATTGTTTTGAACCGATCACTAAACCTTATTTGGTTCGTGTCCTCAGTGATGATTATTTGATTTGTGACTTTAGAAAGTCAATTTGACCCCTGCGTGGTATTGGATCACTCTTGGCATCATTATGTTCAATCTATTATTGGCATATCATATGATTATGACCTTAGAAAAGGTCGAGGCATATAATGATCGTTTAATAATAGGGATGGTCCCCCTCTCCAAGGTGATCTGACCCTTCTTGTTTTATTGGTGGTGGATTAACTCAACCCTAATTAGGTTTTTCTCTGATGTTAACACGTATGCATTTGGTGATTGTGGTTAAGTTGGTAGTTTTTAATATCTGTTGTTTGATATGTACTTGAATTTTGTTCTCCATTGATCATGTGAGAATCTAACTTGTATTGATTGTAGCTATGTGATTAATCCTCAGCCACTTGATCTCTGAACTCTATTGATTTTCTACCGTTGATCTGTCACTTGGTGGTTGGCTCGGGTTTTGATTTGTACCGTTGATTTTCATACTTTATTGATATGAGCCATTGAGCTTATATTTGGTTAAATCTTGGCAACCATGGGTTGGTTGACAAAGTTTATTTGTAATTTGAAATCGAACATTTTGCATGCATGCCCGTTTTTGGAGGGCGAAGCCTTGGCAATTTTTTTCTAGACCGCCATTATTGTAAACTTTCGAAGCTCACTTTTTCTGTGAATTTGTTTTATTGTGGAGCTTTTGACATGAAACTTTCCTCCAATATTGACTATTTGAACTTTGTGCACAGTTTATGGAGATGGTTGCATTTTTTTATTTCGGGTTCTCTACATTGTTTGATTTTTGAGCTTGAGTTGAATCTGGGGCATTCATTTGAAGTTTGAGTTCTCTGTGCAAGTAATTTTGGGAGATGTCCACCATTTTCGAGCTCAATTTCAAAGTTCAGGCTTCTGTATTGTTTGTTCTTCTGATGGCTTGTGACCTCGATTCTTTTGGTTGGATATGAGCCTTACCGGTCTATCTTGCATTTGATTCCATGATCATGATTTTATGTGATCATTGTGGGTCAATTCTTTTCTCTAGTAAGTTGAGCTCTATTTAATGTTTGATGGCATTGTAATCATTAATATCTGAATTTCTTTGTGGGTTTTTTGTTTTTTCTTCTTTGAAGATTCCTTAGTTTGTTCCACCATTGATTTGTTCTTCGAGCTTAAATATGTTCCTCCTATAGTTTTTGTGATGAGCCATGCAAGTGTATCCCTAAATTTTTTGCCATATTTATTTTCCTGAGCTCTGTTGATCTTCTGTGAGATTTCTGTTGCAAATGAGATTTTTGTTGTGAATGACCACCATTATTGAGTGCTTGATCTCTTGTTTAATTTTGATTCTAAGGCACTGTGCATGCATAATTTTTCATTTCTTGAGTTTTCTGGCATTTTCAAGTTCAAAAATCGTTCTAGGTATTCACAAATCTTTCTTCTTTTCGATGATCTTTCGATAGTTTCTTCCACTCTGTTCCAACTGGTAAGTTATTCATTTTTGAACTATGATTTTCTGTAAAATTTTGAAGGTTTTTGAAACATCCTTACTCTGTGATGTCATATCATTAATTGTAGCTTAAAGAGCTTTGTTTCGCCGCCATAGTTCTATAGATCTGTACATTTTCTGATGTGGGTATTCTACATTTTGTGTGATTATCTGTGAACTTTCAGCTTTTCTCAGTCACCAATATTATGTGAGCCAAGATCTGTTCCAACTGGTGAGTTATGATTTCCTTCATAAAGCTCTGTTTTGAGCTCAAGACCTAGGAAATGATTTGATTCTTTATTGCTTTGGAGTGAAAATATGAACTGTCTTCGAAAGTTGATGGTCTTGACTTTGTTGTTTCAACTACCTGTTATTTTGATACTGACACAATTCTTGATATACTATCACTTATATCTCCCATTTGGGGCCTGATATTCTGAGAAGTGAAATCTAATCTGTTCCATCTTGTTTCTATTTACTTGAAACTCTGATTTTGGATATTCACTGAGGTTAGATTTTGTTCTTCTCAATCTTGTTTGATCTGAAGCTGAATTGTCATGTGATTTAACAGTTAACACTCTAGTTTCATTTGTTGTAATCCACCCTTTGCTGTAGATTTTGTATAGAAGTGCTTATTTCTTCTTTCTGAATAAATTTGTTCCTTATTTTTCTGTATACTGAAACTGTGATGGTCCAAGGCTTTCAATTTCTTTTGCTTGAGTTGTGCTTGAAAATATGGGTATATGCATATATGGCTCCAGTATTGTCTTATTTGCTTTGCATTCATTATTACCTTCTACTGTTACTTGTAAGCAGGATAATGACTTGCTTCTTTTGTATTGGTTTGCATCATGATAACTTGCTGATGAAGTTGCATAGTGAAATTTATATTAACTACTACAATTTTAACTTGATATGATGTTCTCACTTTCATGCTCTATTATGGATTTTGATGAGAAATTAATACAGATGTTGAAAACTCCCTGAGAATCTGTTATTCTTCGATCCCTTGAGGTTTGACAAAGATTTCTGAGCTGTCTTGTTGTACTTTGGTTCCTTAGCTACTCTTAAGATAATTACTTAATATACCATTCATACCAACTGGGTTTTCATTTCTGTAACTATGGTGCATTCACAAGATCATCTTAACTGAAATCACCTCCTGAAGCTCTATATGCTTAATTCTTTTCATGGTAGTTGGAAATTTGAGTTCTTCTTGATAGACCTGCATATATTTGAATTGGTTTTTCCTTAGAAAAGTGTATTAAGTTCATTTGAAAAACTTCCACTTTATGAACTGATTTACTTCCTTTCTTTGTAGCTCCATTATCAAACTGTTTCAAATACTGTACTTCATCATTTAGTAGTGAAACAATGATGTTGAACTTATTAAATCAAAGCACTATTGTAAATCAATTCTATTAGTGATGCCTGTAGAACACTTGCTTTGATGTATGCACTATGTTGATCTTAGCTTCAAAGGTATAATTTATCCATTGTGATGAACCTCCATAAGCTGAAAAAATGGTGGTTTTCCTTTTTCTATACCTGACTTTTGATGAATCCTTACTTGTGCTAGATATTTGTGATTGACAAGAATTTCTGGAAATGTCATTTCAAGATGTAAGTGTAAATGATCTAAAACCCGTACCTTCATCTGAAGCATTTGTAATTGTTTGAAAGGATTATTGTCATGCTAGCTATTCCCCTTTCATTGATCATCCTCATGATTATTGTCTTTAGTAACTGAAATATCTTCTTGGAAAGAAGTTACAATCTGTATTGATAATTTGAATGATTGTATTTGATACTTGTGGATTTTAACTCAAACAAATTTCCTCTCACACCTTATGTGCACTTGTAAAAGAATGATTAATAGTTTTGTTCTCTTTTTCATAACTAATATCACATTATTGCATGGTAATTCATGATCTCTGAATCTGAATATGTAGTTAATGCTATTGCAAACTGGTATCTCAAGTAATTTTTTCTTTTACTACATGCTTTGCTTCAACTTGTTATTTCTTGAAAAGTTATCCAGATCTCATATGAAGCATAACTCCATTAATGATTGATTGAGGCTTATTGGATAATTCATTTCTAGCTTTATCAGTCAGAATGTATCTTTATGACTTGTAACTTGCAATCTGTACTTGATAGATACTTTGCACTTGACTGTAATTTGATCAAACCCTTATATCTTTTACTTGCATGGTTTTAACTTGTATGTTGATCCTTTGAGATGCCGTTTTTTTCAATGGAACTTACATTAATGAAAATGTATTCTTTCATTTCTTTATTTTTAAATCTTTCATCTGCAGTTCCTTTTTATGGGCCATCTCATAAATTTCTATCTTGTGGATTCTTTCAGCAAGTATCTAATTTATGCATGGTAATCATTTCTTTTACAAAAGATTTCTATTTTTTCATCTGCTAACTATACCTGCACACTTAAAGAAATAGTTAGAAATATTTAGTCTTTTCGACCTCTCTTATTTCCATAGTTTTTCTGGGAATCATATGTGCTGTCACATAATAGTAATCTTATCAGTTATGCATTTGTCTTTCTTATAACTTATACCTCATGATGTCAGGAGATCCATTTACATGAAATTAGATAGTGCAGGAATATGGATCAAAACCTTGAGCTCGTGACAGACAATATTTATTTTTCTATTTCTCAGGTACAATTCTACTATCAGATAACGAAGATGAAGATGAAGTAAAGTTGGAGCTGGAAGTGGAGCAATGGAGACGAGAGAAACCCAAGGCAATAATGGTTTTTTTCATACTCTACTTTTATTTTCATGCACATGTTCCTTCTACTTTAGTAGTTATGAATTACTTTTGAGTTACATCCCATGGCTTATGTGGGAAACATTGTAATTCCTTATGAATAAAACATTAAATTATGGAACTGAGTTGTGTACTTCTTTCTACATTTTTAGTTTGATGTATGGATTGTATAACAAACTAAAAAACTCAATAACATAATTGGATGTACTTAATCATGAAGGAAATAACTTTAAGATATCTGTAACTTTTATAATGAACTCCCAATTACTGTAATATGCAACTCCATCTGCTTTTCCAAAAATTAACACTCCACCTACTCTGTAATTCTGGTCTTCATCAAGCTAATACATCTGTCCTTAGGGATTTTGTGTTCTCTTGCTGAAGATAAACATGTAATTGTAGACTATGTGATTTGTTATGCTTTGTAGCAGCACACATAACTGTAAATCACACGTAATCATCAATTGTTATGTATTCCCCTAGTTAGGTTCACTTTACCAATGCCATCCATCGTAACAAAGTTTCGAGTTTCCCATTTTTGTACAAGTGCAAAAATTGTCAACAATTCCCATGGTAGCTTCTTACCTAATCCTCAAATAACAAAAATTTCTTCATCTGATTATGAAGAAGACATATCTTCCTCTATAAAAGGCTTGCTATTAGAATATCCCCCTCCAAGTGAGGTTTTTGAGGCTGTTTCTGATCAACCAATCATGGTAGAAGAAGTAAACCAAAATGTGGAAGATAGGGAAACTAACTTTGAGTTCCCAATCTCTAACAACAACCAACCTGCTGTAATTAAGAACATTTCTCCCTCATCCCTTGATAACTTTCATGGATCCATAACTAAAGACCCAGACACTTTTTTGTTTGAATTTTACATTTATGTAGGAGCTATGAATACACTACAGATGCACATAAGCTAAAGATATTCCATCCTACACTCAAGGATGCAGCCTTGAGATGGTTCATGGGTTTAGGAAGAGATTCTATGACAACCTGTCCACAGATGAAGGAATTTTTTTTGGTAAAATACCAAGATTACTGCATGCCAAGTAGCATAGGAGGTGATGAACTCTTCAAGATGGTACAAAAGGAATATGAGCCACTGGAAGATTACCTAGAAATATTATGATTTAGTGTTCAAAATTCAAAACACTCAAGGTTACCTAATGAGTCCCTCAAGCTACTTTTCTTAAAAGGACTCAGTGAGGAGGATATGGATGCTTTGGACCTGATAGGATCTAGAGATATCTCAAAAGCTACAACGAAGTGCTAGATCAAAGGGTGGATCAGATTCCAAAGGGATTGGGGAGATATCTAAATTAGAGATTGTAAATATGTTTAAGCACATGAAACATGAGATATTCAATGACATGGCCACTTGACATGATGCTTTACATGCCAATACAAAGAGAGAAGATGTAGAAGTAACACTTACAGAGTTCTACCATGCATACAAAAGAAAGAAAGTTGATTGCAAATGCAGGGTATTGGCCAACATTGAAGAATTGAAGAAGGGATAAGGTCTCGAAAAGATGCAAAGATCACAATTTGTCCTTGAGTAATGAGAAGTGCTACATGATGATGTCTAAAGGTTTAGTTTTGGGACTCTATCTTTCTTCTGATGGAATTCAAGTTGATCCAATAAAGGTATCTGTTATAATCAACTTGCCAACACCAAGGAAATAAAAGGATGTTAGAAGATTTTTAGGCCATGCTGGATATTACAAAAGTTTCATACAATATTTTAGTAATATTGCAGCGCCACTTTTTGCATTACTAGGGAAGGATGCTAATATTATTTGGACTGAATGTTGTGAATATGCTTTTAAAAATTTGAAACAAATGTTAACTATTACTCTTGTATTGAGAGGACTTGATTGGAACCTACCTTTCCAAATCCACACTGATGCATTAGATCATGCTATTGGAGTTGAAACCTATTGATGTGCTCTTTGCATATTTTCAATACCTTATCAAGATTTTTCATAGCTTCTTCAAAATTGCTGCCATGTACACTGAAGTCATCCATGTAGTCATTTGTCAAATATGAAAAGATACTCAAGACTGCCCTTTGGAATGTAACAAGTGCATTAAACAATCCAAATGGAAGAACTAAATATGCAAATGTTCCCCATGGGCATATGAAGGTATTTATTTTGGTCATGTGGTACAATTTGGATTTGATTATAGAAATTATATCCATCAAGACAAGAGAAATATTTTTTAACAACCAAAGTGTCAAGCACTTGATCAATGAAAGGCAATGAGAAGTGATATTTATTTATTGCTACATTCAACTCCATGTAATCTACACATATCCTCCATTTTCCATTCTTATTTGGCACAATGACAAGAGGTGATACCCATTGACTATCTGATATGGGTGAAGGAGTGAAGGAAAAATACCTAGAAGGAATTCACGTGCATCGAATAGTTGCACTTCACCAAAGTGTAGGAGTTGCGAGATTAAAGCAAGCAAAATTTGTAAAGCAATGTGCATGCATATGAGAGCTCAAGATTTAAAAAATGGAGTAGAATGAAATTGTTTGGCTTGGCTTAGGCTTCACATAGATCAAAAGAGGTGGTGTACATCTAAGGGAGTGAATGTGTAACTCCCATGTAAGAGAAGATTCCTCCATAATGGAGAAGAGGAGTTACTTTCCCAAATGGGAATGTAACTCCTATGACACACTTAAACATATGATAGATTCTGTAAGAGAATCTGTCATAACTAAGATGACACCTAGATCCATGTCCACCTAAGTGAGATGAATCACCCGGTGAGGTGGAATAACACTAAATAAGTAAAAAAATACCACCTACACCAATAATGGGATATATAAATCCAGCACTAGTAACTTCTTAAATTCTCATTTTACAATCTCTCTTACTATTGGATTCATCCTCCTTTGTGGTTTCCTGATTGGTTTACAATTCTCTTTGATATCAATTTTATGCGTGCAAAGCTTAGGATGAATTCCATACATATCACCATAATCCCAAGTAAATGCTATCTTAGAGTGAATTCCAATAGGGTTTCAACAATAAAAAATATCTCATGAGAGAATGGTATATGGTTTTACTCAGCAGATGGAATTTTTTTAGAAACAAGGTGTTCTTGAGGCTGGGAGGTTAATGATGTAGTATTTGTTATTTTTTCAGAGGCGCTGTCAATGTTTTTCCTCCTCTTTCTCATGTTTCCCAACAAATTAGCTATATTATTTTCCCTTGCAAAATATTCCCACTGACTTTGAGGATAATACCTTTGGAGGGTATGTTTCAGTACCAGTCTTATAAGGCAATGGCGTGACAATGCAACCCAACCCCTATGTACTTATCTACTCATTCTATTCAATATCTCATGCAAGAAATTAGGTACATTTACTTTCCTATTTTTCTTTAGATGATTCAATCATTTGAAATGAATTGATCACCTGAGGCATGAAATGAGCACAAGGCTTTGCAAATATGAATTAGTTTTTTTCCCACTCCTATGATGAAATTACTTGGTGATGAAGACCATGTTATTGCTAGTGGAAATATGTAGACATTGCGAGATCCCCTTGGGAGTGAGGACTACAATGATTAAATTTTTATTTGTCCACACTATCATGGAATCAACTTCATAGGGTTGTGCACATGCCAAAACCAATTCAATGTTATGAACAAACAATGGGTGGCTTCCTGATGAGAATAACCCACTTGAGAAGATATTCTCTTCCACTGGCTCATGAGGTCTGCCAAACATCCTGTTTTTCAAGTCTTCAAGATCCATGTGAGTGGCATCCATGTGTCCCATACTAGGATACTTAGTGATTAGGATTTAAATGGGTTCCATAATGGAATTTTTTAACTTCATAGTTCCAAAAAAGCACTGAGATAAGTAGAACAGGAGTTACCACAAACTTTATGAACTCAAATCCAAAACTTTCTTAGTAGGTCCTATCCAGGACTACTATTTTTAGTAAGTTTCCACTATTTTTTGCTTTCTGATGTTTCTAGCTCATTTGGATTATTGCAAATGTTGAGGGTTTCTATTTTTTAGAAACTAACTATTTTTACATACGCACTGTTATGGATATTGATATTTTTAGTAAGTTTTATGAATTATCCCTTTCTGATGTTTCTTGTTTATTTGAGATATTACAAATGCGGAGGATTCACTATTTTTAGAAACTTACTATTTTAGTCACCCACTGCTATGAATAATTTCTATTTTTAAAAAGTGCATATACAGGTGTTGGATTGCAATGAAATTGATGTCAAAATTTTATGTTTTGCACTAGGACCTTATACTCTAATTTTCATGTTTTTCTGTCCACTGGACCTTCATAAAAATGATAAAAAAGGTTTTAAGGTTTGATATTTTTAGCTATCTATTTTAAAAATTCCTGGGCATCAATGAATTTTATTTGATAGTCTTCCAAAATATGTTTTAGAGAGGAGATCATAAGTAAAATTTCAAGGAAAACAACTTCCTAGATGAGGAGATACGATCAGATCTTTGTTTTGGTGGCTATGGAGGTCTAGAAAAAAATTGATAGCATGTCCAAAAAAATGGAGTCTAAGAGGGTGTTGCAATAACACTTTCTAATATAAATGGATAACTGTTGAATAAATGGGGAGTTAGTGAAGTTTTGTTGTGTTTTTTAGCTCACCTATAACTGCACTGCTTAACTTGGGTTTAAGTGGAGTGGATGTAAGGTTGCACATGGCACAATGGGGACAAAAGGAAAACCAGGGACACCAAGTGTGACTTGCATGAGATGGTGACAAGTGACAGTTTGTGGTTTGAGGTAGATGATATGCAGGGGCTAGGAAATGGCATCAGAGGAGCTGGAGGTGATTGCATGGTGTCTGGGGGGTACATGGATGAGTGGGTAACACATTTTTGTCCCCTTTGTCCCTTGGGGGATAGAGGGGACACCTGGGTTTCCAAAGTGCAACTTGGGAGAATGAGGGAGGTTGCACTTTGGTGTCCCCCTTTTACCATGGTGACACTAGGGTGTCTAAAGTGTGACTTGGGGATGAGAAGGAGGTTGTAATTTGGCGTCCCCATTTTCCCCTTATCCCCTGGGGGTGAGAGGGGACACCTGGGTGTCTAAAGTGTGACTTAGCCAAATTAGGAAAGAATTTTTTTCCTCGGATCTCTAAATTGGGACAGTGAAGCTGATTTTATCACCATCGAAGCTTAGGAAAATGTTTTGGTCAAATTCTATATTATTTTGATTTCAAATAATAGTTTAAGATCATTGGAAAATTTCTCAAGATCCAATTCTTCCTATAACTATAAATTTAATGTCTCTTTCATTTTGAACTGAGAGGGGAAACTGCAGAGTTTTGACATACCCGAGGGAATATTTGAACCTTGGATAAAAATTAATGTTTCCACATTGTAGAGGATTCCAATATATTTTCTAGGATCTGTAAAATTCTACTTTGGAAAATTACAAACCAAACAATGCTATTATTACATTTAAATTATTGGAAAATGACAACTTTGAAAGTTAGTGAATGAATTCTAACACTTAGAATTTATTTATAGAAAATAAGAATGTACAATTCAACCACAAAACACAATATTTTTATCTTGGGAACCCAAAAATTGAGGGAAAACCAGTCAGGAAGGGAAATTTCTCTTTCTTCACAGTTACATATTAGCCAATTGAAATGAATATAGATTACAAGAAGCTGAAGGAAGATGATAATGTTACTTCCACCATCTCTACTTTCTTTCTATGCTCATACACCTTGCTTCTATAAATAAATTCCAGCACGAAAGTATTCTTTCTCACTTCTCCCATGAATTGATGATCATTTTCACGTGTTCTTCTTTCTTTTATAGATACTTCCTATGTCCTCCCATGTGCTAGAGAATATGAAGGGGAAAAATGGAAGAGACATAGTCTAGACGCTTCAAATCCACAACTGTTTGTGGATGCATTTTTTTTAATTTTTATTATGAAAGGACCGTTAGTGAACCCAGACCGACGGTTATATAACCGCTAGTTTGTACAGAGGGGCAGTTATGCAACAAATGATTTGCACAAGGCGATGGCTCTGTAACTTAACAATTTCATCTCTTTTTTGATTATTTTTTTCTTCTATTTCTAATTGCTCTAATGAAGTGGTGTCTTTCTAGATCCCTATGGATCACACCTCCCTTACTCAGGAGGATTTTGGTCTCACAAAATCTTAGTGGGGAAGTATATGAGGAAAAAATTCCCTCACTTTCTCCTTCGAGTACCACCAAGATTGTCTTGGTGTCTTCCCCTTGAGTATGAATTTCCAAGATTCCTATGGACATCTCATTGTTTATCTGATCTTATGCTATAACACTATGTCCTCCTCTAAATCAACTCATGAATATAAGACAATATATTCTATGGAAGGTAGCATGTGACATTATTCTTCTTCGTCAAACATGGATGGCTCATACAGGTGCAAGTTCTCACAATTCACTACTGAGTACATCCACATGAAGTGTGGAAAATCAAGTTTGAAAGCATTTTCTCCAACCTAGTCCAGTATAGTGAAGGGTCCATACCATAGTGGCTTGAGTTTCCTTGCTTGACTTTGTAGTATTTAATTTCTCAAGTAAAACCAAACCTTGTATCCAACACAAAGTTTGTGCTCTCTACAATGCTGATCGTGTCTAGCATTTTACTTGTCTTGAGACTTCTCCAATTATTCTTTTACCTTGAGAGGGATTTTTTGGATCCTCTCAATGAGCTTTTCTGCTCTAGTCACTTCAAAGTTATGTATCTCCCCTTCTTTCTACTATCCAACCGTAATGTCCGGTGGATCGGTAGTTAGATACCCCAATCATGCTTAAAATGGTGACTACATAATGGATGTGTGTACCACCCTTATATTGGAATTCTGAATGTAGGCTAATGAATCATACCAAGTATGTGAATATTTGCTATTATACCCTCTAATCAGTTGTACTAAAGTCTTGTTTACCAGCTCTATTTTTCCACCTGTTTAGGGATGGAAGGCCGTGCTTCTCTGTAACTTGGTATCTATCTTGTCCCACAAAGTGGTCCAAAACTTTCCAAATAACCTAGAATCTCCGTTAGAAATAATAGACTTTAGAAAACCAAAATGCACCCATACATTAGCAAAGAAGAATTCACCCACCTCATACCCTTTTATTGTCTTTTTACATGCCATAAGAACACACATTTTTCTAAATATATCAACAACATATGAATAATCATGGCCATGTTTAGGCATAAGTAGTCCTCCTAAAAAATCCATAGAGATGTCCTCCCAATGTTTAGTAGGGATTTTAGGCTTGCTAGTACAACAAAGTTTGCACGCTCTTATGAATTTAGATACTTATTCTTGCATATTGGGCCAATATACATACCTTTACAAGTAGGCTAGGGTCTTTCCAACACCAAAATGTCATGCTACTTTCTAGGTATGTGCTTCCCTCATCAATATAAGCTTTTATTATTTTGGCACATAAAGCTTCCCCCATTGGTAGAGCAAACCACATTTGAGATAACAATCATTAATACCTATGTTTTCAGCCCCCTTGGACTGTGACTACTGATATGTCACCCAAAAATATTTGTCTTGAGTATATGCTTCTCTGTAAGATTCCTTCATGAAGAGCTCAAAATGAGAGATAGTGGCCAAACTAGAGATCTTATCCTGTGTGGAAGGCCTAGAAAACATGTCTTCCAAAAAAATTGTGCTATCTTTCTTATACTTGATCACCAAATAGAATTGCTGAAGGGATCTTATTTACTTGTAGTGCCTTTCTTGCTGCAATTTAGATTGTGTTTGTAAATATTGGAGAGGTTTGTGGTCAATGTGCACAATAGTTTCTTTACCCAAAAAATAGTGTTTCCATTTATTTATTGCCTGAACTTGTGCATACATCTCTTTATCATATATAGAATATCCCTTAACATCTAAAGTGAAAGTTTCAAAATGAGAACATACTGGGTTACCTCCATGTAGCAACACTACTACTATAACATAATCAATGGCATCTTTCTCTACTTCAAAGTGCTTCTGCAAATTAGGAAGAGAAATTACTGGAGCATGAATAATTTTGTATTTTAATAAATCGAAAGCCTTATCTTTTTCCTTACCCCAGTCAAATCCATTCCTCTTTGCGGTATCTATGTGTAGAGGTGCTACAATAGCAGAGAAGCCCAAAATGAAATTCCTCATGTACTGTACTAATTGCATAAAAATCCTAGTCTTTGTAGCTCCTGTTGGTGTTGGCTAGTTGGTGATGGCTTCCAACTTCTTTAGATCCACTCGTATCTCTCCTCCTCCAACCACATGCCCAAGATAGACAAGTGGCTGTTTGGAAAATTCACACTTGTTCATATTGCATAGCCATTGTTCCTCCTTGATAACTTGCAAGACTTGATGAAAATGTGTTAGATGTTCCTCCCATGCGGCACTAAAAATAAGAATATCATACAAATAAATAATGACACATGAATATATGAACTCCCGCAATACATGATTCATCGATCTCATAAATGTAGCGGGTGCATTACATAAACCAAATGGAAGTACTAACCACTCATATAAACCTTGTTTTGTTTTGAAGAGATTATTCCATATATCCTCCTCCTTCATCCTAACTTGGTGATAACCGGACTTGAGATCCAACTTTGTGAAGAAATTTTCATGCTAAAGTTGGTATAAGATATCATCTATGCGTGGGAGTGGATATCAATTCTTTATGGTAATATTTTTCAAAACATGGTATTTAATGCACATTCTCTAAGAAACATCCTTATTTGAAACCATCATAATAGGAAAACTGCATTGTGAGGTGCTTGGGTGTATCACCCCTTGGTCTAATATCTCCTAGAGTTGTTTCTTTACCTCTGTAATATCCAACAAGGATTGCCTATATAACCTGATATTTAGTAGAGGGGACTCTGTAAGTAGCTAAATATCATGCTATACCTCTTGTTTTGGTGGTAACCCATTGGGAGTTTGGAATAATTCTTGAAAATGCTGAATTATATTATCTAAATCCTTCATCCCTTTGTTAGATATATTTGAAATTTCTACCCCATCTTGCTTATCTTTCAATAAAAGTAAACAAAATAGATTATGATTTTACTAAATTAGTCTCTTTGTTTGGTTAGCACTTACCATAGCAAGTTTTTCCTTACACTGGTGTTCCTAGATGTTGTAACTGAATCCATCCTCGACCCATCTATATTGATTCTTCCTTGTCATGAATATAACATCCCTGATAGATAAATAAGTACTCCCGAAAACAACATCAAATGCATCAAGTGGAACTACATCAACTTCTAGTACATCTATATATTAAGAATTGATCCCAAACTTGAACTTACATCTTTTTGTTACCTAGATTTCTACACCCTTTTTCACCCATCCCAAAGGATAAGGATGTGGATGCTCATAAGTTTTAAGATCAATATTCTTTACAACTGCATCGGATATCAAATCAGATTGAGAACCAATATCTACCAAAAAATTTACCTTATTCCTCTTGATTTGTATTTTGATTTGAAATAGATTACTCATCTCTTCCTCTTGTTCTTGTCTATCTATGTTGGTGGCCGTGCATCCCAACCACTCATCAACATCAGAATAATCCTTGATATCTACCTCCCCATCTATCTTTACAACTATTATGAACTTCTTGGAGTATTTTTTTTGGTTCTTTAGATGTAATTCTGGATGGAACTTCCGACATGTAGCGTCAGTATGACCATTGATATCACAATTCTTGAAAAAATTCTTAGGATCTTTACAAGTATTCAAAGTGGTAGCAATTTTTTTACCTTTCCATTTACATTTTTTACTTGTTTGTCCCTATTATTTCTTTGGCTGATTTGTTGACTATTTTTTCTATGACTCTGCTTCTCCTTACTCTTCTCGTCATCTATGTAAAATGATTACACACATGATTCATTGAGATCCTTGGACTTCATGGATATGACCTTCCTTTTAAGGTGAGTTTGAAGTCCTTTCAAATACTTGGTTAGAATATCCTCATCCTCCAAGTCCATATTGAGCAACATGGCTTGCCTCCAAAATTCTGTAGTGTAATCCTGCACACTTTGACCTCTTCTTTGTCTAAAATAATGACATTTAATCATTTGGCTAGTCTTATGGCCAATAGGATAATTTTTTTCTCTTAACAATTCTTTAAAACCATCCCAAGAACTTACAATAAGATGCTTTTTATTTTCACGAGTGGCTAGATGGGTTTCCCACCAAACCACAACATGTCCTTCAATTTTGAGACATGCAAAGGTGATCCTTTATGCCTCAGTAAAATTATACACACTAAAATAAACCTCTAATTTTTTACACCATTTATTAAGAAATTATACATATACTTTTCCTTCAAATATTTTAATCTCAAATTTAGTTTCAAATTTAAAAGGAGTATGATCAAATTTTACCTTCCCCTTTTCAACTGGAGTTTCTTCTTCATGCTCTTCCACATCTTCTTCCTCTTCATAGCTCCTTCCTATGCCAAATTTCTCGGCCAAAGATAGAACCATCGATTCTATGGAATCTTGATTAGCCGCTACTGTATTTTGTAGATCTGAGAGTTCTCTTTGGTGTTAAAACACCCTATCCATAATGATTTCTAGTATCTCAATTCTACAGACCAATTTATCTTCTTCCATTTATTCTCTAAACCTTTGTTTTCACTTCTTCGTAGATATCTTTGTTAGGTTGTGGAGCCTATTTTCATGTGAGAAAGTGTTGAATACTGTACACTAAGAGTACTATACACTTTCCATAGTTGTCTCGCCAGGGTTTAGGGCTGGGCTGGGCCCTGAGTGGGGGTTTGGGGGTGGAAGCCCCTGGTAGCAGGGGTTCGGGGGCACAACCCCCAAATTTTGTTTTTGGGCCTTAAAACGTGCCTGATCAATCGGGAAACATGATTTTCTCATATGGTCGGGATTTTTGACCCATAGGTTTATGGGACGGTTTTAGCCCATGGTTTTAATACCCACGGTTTTGTAAAAATACTTAAGTAGTTGTCTACTTATATGGTTTTATGCATATGGTAGGTATAATGTAACATTGCAGATGTGTTTTGAATTCAGGTGTGAATTTTGTAGAGTTTTTTGAGCATAGCTCCAAACAGATCTGGGTATTGTATTGAGAGAACGTTGGCTTGTAATAAAATCTGAGCAAGTGATTCTTGGTGGACGTAGCCCAAATTGGGTGAACCACGTTAAATACTGTCTCTTTGTGTTGTCTTATTTTATTCTGTAATTTTATTTGAGATCTGTAATATTTTTCTACTTATTAGTTTCTACTATTGCGATTATGTGAGGGATTGTTCCGCATATTTTATCCCTTATTTCCTAACAATTGGTATAAAATCCTTGTTTGGTTTTCTGAAGTGTTGAATCATATGGAAAGTTTTATCTTGAGTGGGAGCTATGACAGATGATGGAAGATCTAGGGTTTATAAATTCAATGGAAAAAGTTTCAGTCTTTGGAAGATGCAGATGGAAGATTACCTTTATCAGAAGGATCTTTATATTCTTCTGTCTAAGAAGGTGAACAAACCCTTGAGCATAATGGATGCGGAATGGGATTTTCTAGATAGGAAGGAACTTGGGACAATATGACTGTGTCTTGCATCTTTAGTATTATTTAATGTTTCAAAGGAAAAGACTACAAAAGAACTGATGGATGCATTAGGGAAGTTGTATGAAAAACCCTCTACCTCTAATAAGATATTTTTAATGAAAAAGTTGTTTAATATGAAGATGTTTGAGAATGGTTCAGTAGCAGATCATCTAAATGATTTTAATACGGTTGTAAATATGCTAGCTTTGGTTACAATAGAATTTGATGAAGAAGTTAGGGCTTTATTAATTTTGTGCTCTTTACCTGAGATCTGGAATAGCCTGGTAATGGCGGTAAGAAACTCAGTTCCAAATAACTCAAATTTGAAGTTTGAGGATGTTGTAGGGGTGATTCTAAGTGAGGAAATGTGAAGAAAAAGCTCTGATGAATCTTCTACTTCAAGGAATGCGTTGACAGTGGAAACTAGAGGGAGACAGAAGAATAGAGGAAGCCGTGGAAAATCAAAGGATCGGGCAAGGTCAAAATCCAAAAGCAAGATAGTATGCTGGCATTGTGGAAAGTATGGGCATGTAAAGGACTTTTGGGAGCTTCATGACAAGAAGAAACAACATGAAGAAAACAAGGAGGAAAATGTGGCAACAGGTAATGTATGTCAGGATGCTTTGATTCTTTCTTTGCATAATATTACTGAATCTTGGGTTTTAAATTTTGGGGTTTCTTTCCATGCTTCTCCACATAGGCATTATTTTGTTGATTATGTTCAAGGATATTTTGGGCATGTTTTTCTTGGTGATGATGAGCCTTGTAGCATAGTAGGAAAAGGTTATGTTTAGGTTAAGATGTAGAATGAGAATACTTGGCTATTGAAGGATGTCAGACATATGCCTACATTAATACGCAATTTGATATCGGTAGGGCAGTTGGGAAGTGATGGTTGTACTGTGATATTTATAATGGAATCTTGGAAGGTTACTAAGGGTGCTCTTGTGGTGGCAAGAGGTAAGAAGGTTGGAACCTTGTATTTAACCACTTATAACACTAATGTTTGTAATCTTGTGGCTTCATAAGTAGATATGACATTGTGGCATTATAGGCTCGGTCATATGAGCCATAAGGGTATGAAGATCATAAAGAAGGATTTTCCCAGATATACAAAAATAGGTTTGGAGTTATGTGAGGATTGCATATATGGGAAACAGAAGAGAGTAAGGTGTCTTAAGGTTGGACCTACAAAGAAAGAGAGTAAGTTAGAGTTGGTGCATTCTGATGTGTGGGGGTTGGCTTAGGTATCATCTCTTGGGGGTTCAAGTTATTATGTTACTTTATTAATGATGCAACAAGAAAAGTTTGGGTTTATTGTATTAGAAACAAATATGATATATTTGACACTTTTGTTAATTAGAAAGCCTTAGTAGAGAATGAAATAGGTCTTAAGCTAAAATGTCTCAGGTTAGATAATGGAGGGGAGTATTGCAACAATGAATTTGGTGATTTTTGTTCTAAGAATAGAATCCGAAGGAAAAATACGGTTCTAGGAACTCCACAATAGAACGGGGTGTCAGAAAGGATGAACATAACAATAATGGAACGTGCTAGGAGCATGAGGTTACATGTAGGACTGCCTCTTTCTTTTTGGGTAGAAGCGGTGAGGAGGCATACCTGAGGAGGCTTGGTATGGTAAGAAAGTTGATTATTTATTTCTTAGAGTCTTTGGATTGGAGGTATTTGTCCATATAGACAAGGATGATAGGACCAAGCTAGAGGCTAAATCAAAAAAATGTACTTTAATCAGTTATGGTGGTGATGAATTTGGATATAAATGTTGGAGTATTAAGGACAAGAAAATAATTCGATCTAGGGATGTGGTCTTTAATGAGAAAGTCATGTATAAGCAACAGTTCCAGGAAAATAGGGAAGAATCCAAGAAAGAATATGCAGCAGTAGAGGATCTTTCGGATGTGAAAGTGACACATGAATCAGTTTAGGAACCTCCTCAACAGGAACCCCAAACTCCTATATTGAGAATTTCTTCTAGGGTAAGAAGAGAACTTGAACGTTTTTATCCTTCTCTTTATTATTTTTTACTCACTGATAGTGGAGAGCCAGAGAGCTTTGATGAAGCAATGCAGGTAGATGCCAAGAAGAAGTGGGAGTAAGCTGTGAATGAGGAGCATCAGGTTCTCATGGAGAACCAAACATGGGATTTGGTGAAGATACCCGAAGGAAAAAGAGTATTACAGAACAAGTGGGTGTTTAGAGTCAAAGAGGAAGGAGGAAAGAAAAGATACAAGGCCCAGTTGGTGGTCAAGGGGTTTGCACAGAAAAAATGTATAGATTTTGATGAGATTTTTTCTCCTATAGTAAAAATGACTTCTATTAGAATTGTTCTAGGAATAGTTGCAGTAGAAGACTTGCACTTAGAACAACTTGATGTAAAGACTACATTTCTCCATGGTGATTTAGAGGAGGAACTATATATGCAACAACCAGAGGGCTATGAGGTCAAAGGTAAAGAGGAGATGGTGTGCAAACTGAAGAAGAGCTTGTATGGCTTGAAACAAGCTCTATGTCAATGGTATAAGAAAATTGATAGCTTCATGATGGAGCAAGGTTATATTAGATGTCATTTTGACCATTGCGTGTATACAAAGAAATTTGAGGATGGAAGTTATATTATCCTTTGTCTGTATGTGGATGACATGTTGGTTGCAGGTAAAAACATGCAGGAAATAAAAGTACTCAAGAAGCAGCTAAGTGAATCCTTTGCTATGAAGGATTTCGGGGCAGCCAAATAAATCCTTGGTATGGGGACATCTCGGGATATGAAGGAATGAAAGCTAACTTTATCTTAGGAAGAGTACATTAAGAAATTCTTGGAGAGGTTTAATATGCAGGATGCTAAACTGGTTGGGACTCTTTTGGCAGGCCATTTCAAGTTATCAAAGGAGCAGTGTCCCAAGACAGAGCATGAGAGAAACTAGATGTCCAAGGTACCTTACTCATTAGCAGTTGGTAGTTTGATGTATGCCATGGTGTGTACCAGGCCTAATATTGCCCACGCAGTTGGAGTGGTGAGTAGATTTATGAGTGATCCAGGTAGAGATCACTGACAGGCAGTAAAGTGGATCCTTCGGTATTTGAGAGGGACCATGGAGATAATTTTGTGCTACAGTGGATCAGACACCACTTTGTGTGGTTATGTAGATTTGGATATGGCTAGAGATATAAACAGTAGGAGGAGCATGAAAGGTTATGTTTACATTGTAGGTGGGACAAAAATAAGATGGATTTCATGACTACAGAAGCTGGTGGCTTTGTCAACCATAGAGGTTGAGTATGTTTCTGCCACAGAGGCAAGTAAAGAAATGATTTGGTTACAAAAATTTATTGAGGAGTTGGGGCATAAGTAGGAGGAAGGAAAGCTGCATAGTGATAGTTAAAGTGCTATACACCTAGCTAAGAACTCTGCTTTCCACTCTAGGATGAAGCATATACAGTCAAGGTACCATTTCATCAGGATAGCTTTGGAGGAAGAGAAGTTGAAGCTAGAGAATATTAATACCAATTAGAATCCTACAGACATGATGACCAAGGTGATCACAAGGGAAAAAATGAAGCTGTGTTCAACGTTGGTTGGTCTTCACGGAAACTAGTGAAGGGTTGAGAAGCTTGCTCAGAGGAAAACTAGTCTCCAAGTGGGAGATTGTTAGGTTGTGGAGCTTGTTTTCATGTGAGAAAGTGTTGAAGACTGTACACTAAGAGTACTGTCCACATTCCACAATTGTCTCGCCAGGGTTCTGGGGTGCAGCCTGCGAATTTTATTTTGGGCCTTAAAACGTGCCTGATCAATCAGAAAATGTGATTTTCTCATATGGTTGGGATTTTTGACCCATAGGTTTATGGGATGGTTTTGGCCCATGGTTTTAATACCCACGGTTTTGTAAAACTGCTTAAGTAGTTGTCTACTTATATGGTTTTATGCATATGGTAGGTATAATGTAACATTCCATATGTGTTTGAATTCAGGTGTGAATTTTGTAGAGTTTGTTGAGCATATCTCCAAACAGATTTGGGTATTATATTAAGAGAACATCGACCTGTAATAAAATCTAAGCAAGTGATTCTTGGTGGACGTAGCCCAAATTGGGTGAACCATGTTAAATACTGTCTCTTTGTGTTGTGTTATTTTATTCTACAATTTTATTTGAGATCTGTAATATTTTTCTGCTTATTAGTTTCTACTGTTGCGATTCTGTGAGGGATTGTTCCGCATATTTTATCCCTTATTTCCTAAAAATATTTGGAGCACAAGGTATTACTTCTTTGCCTTTAGACCTTGTCATTGTCATAAAAATCACATAAGAACAAATACCATGGTCCCTTGGATATTATTGTCAGCTATGATACCAAAATGATATGTAAACTTCTACTTTGGAAACTTACAAACCACACACTGTTGTTCGTACTTTCAAATTATTGAAAAATGACATCTCTGAAAGTTAGTGAATGAATTCTAGCACTTAGAATTAATTTTCAGCAAATAAGAATGAACAATTCAACCACACAAAATAATATTTTTCTCTTGGAAACCCCCAATTTGAGGGAAAACTAGTTGGGATGGGAAATCACTCTTTCTTCCCAATTATATATTGGCTAATTAAAATGAATACATATTACAAGAAGCTGAAGGAAGACACCAATGTTACTTCCACCCTCTCTACTTGATTGCTCTGCTCATACACCTTGCTTCTACAAATCAATTTCAACACCAAATTATTCTTTCTCACTTCTCCCTTGAATCGATGATCAATTCCACATGTCATTATTAATTTTATATCTACTTCCTATGTCCTCCTATGCACTGGAGAATAAGAAGGGGAAAATAAGGAAGAGACATAATCCAGACACTTCAAATCTGTGACTGTTTGTGGATGTATTTTTTTTGTTTTTATTAGTGACAGGACTACCAATGAACGTAGATGGATGGTTATGAAACTTATGAAATGATTAAAAAACCACTGGTTTGTGGAGAGGGGCGGTTATGTAACCTCCACTCTGCACAAGATGATGGTTATGTAACTTAACAACATGCTCTCTTTTCTGATTATTTTTTTCTTCTAGTTTTGGTTGCCATGATGGAGAGATGTCTTTTTAAATCCCTATGGATTATCCAATTATTATTATTATTTTTCTTCTTAAATCCTTATAGAACTCCTAGAATCATCCATATATGTCAGGTTTTACCGAGGATTTTTCATTCCCTACTCCCTAAATTACCCGATGTTGAATAAATTGTTCCTAAATCAAATTTATTTCCTAAAATTTCCTAAATTAACTCATACATCTTCAATACTCTTTGAAATAACCCTAAAATTCTTTAGATTTTCACTTATCATTCCCGAAGGGTGTTCAATTAGCTTTATAATGGAAAAAATGGCCTTTTTAGGCCTCTCGAGGAAGTTATCTTTCATAAAAATGAATGAGTTCAACAACCATTTTAGGAAATATTCCATGCAAGTTAAAACACACTTAATAATATTGCTAACACTTTCCTTTGAGCTTGGATGATGGTATAACTGAGAGCATGCTGGCTAAAGAAAGGATGTATAGTGACCGAGAAACATAATTTCCAATTATGGGCTTCGTTGTCACATTGAAAAGTTTAAATTTTTCATGCTACATATTTTGTAAGATAAAAAGGACATACAAATATTTGATGAGTCTACACACCTTAATTTATTATCTAGGTATGAAAAAACCCTTAGGTTAATTCATGTAAACTTCCTCCTGTAGATATCTGTTCAGAAAGACTCTTTTCACATCCATCTGATGGACTTTCCATATAAACCGAGCAGTTAGAGCAAAGATCATCTTGATGATTTTGATCTTAGCTGTGGGAAAACTTGTCTCCTCATAGTCTATGAATTTATTATGTGTATACCCATTTGCTACCAGTCTTTCTTTGTAATTTTTAATAGTACCATCTACTTTGTAATTTATTTTGAATATCCACTATTGAATGAGATTCTCCATGATGTGAAGATTGAGATACCATGAGCTTCTCATGTGTTATTCCTCATTTGATCCGATAGTGACCAGTGCAGGAAATAATTTACTTGCTACTTAGGGATTCCTACAATTAGAGCCCTTGATCATGATATTCTAACTCACTCATGCTTAAGAAAAATCTTATGCTTCTCCAACTTTACTGTGACCGTCCATGGTATCCAATGCTTAATGTAAGTGTTTAAGAGCATCCAACTTATGCATCTATATGTCATCAAATGTAAGATTGGGCATGTGTTTCTCATGTCTCATGTACAAGGTTGTGGTCATGTATGATCATCATTTATCTAAATTTCATCACTGTCCTCATCTTTGGGAATATATGCTTCCATTTTGACAGCAAGGATGTTTGTATACATCAGGTATCTGCAGAAGGGTGAGCTATTGACTTCCTTCTTGTAAAATGGATTGAATGCTTAATGCTTTGACTAGTTGGTGTCAGCTCACTTAGCTTACTTGGATCTTTGAGCACACTCCATCTAAATCCTCTACCCACGAGCATCTTCACCTTAGCTCACCTCAAGACTAGCTTCTTGGCTCATTTCATATCTAACTTCTTTCTTTTCTTCTTTATGCTGCACCTAGATCCTTTGGATCACCTCAACCAACTCACCTGAGAAATGATGATGGCGTAAAGACCCAATGATTCCAACTTTTCCATCATGTCACAGTTATCTCCATTAATGTATCAGACTTCAATTCCCTTGACATCTATTCGAAACCTTTAGATAAAGTGTTCCTTGTTTCATCCCAAAATGCCCTCGTTATGTCCTAATCTTGATCCTAGAATGCACAATTTCCATGATAGTATGAAGCTTCATTTATCTCTATAAAGGGCACCATTTCCTGTGTTGTGATCAGAGTGAGGAATCCTTCAACGAATCCTTCTGAGCGTCTGGATAAAATTTGAACTACATTACTAGTGAAATCTGAGCCAATTGCAACTGTCTGATCCAAAATTGAAATTTTTACCATTATCATTAGTCAGGTAGGCCTGTGTGATTATTTAAGTTCTCAGGAAAGCTTGTATTTTTGTTCAAATTTGATCTTCTAAAGTATTTTTCTATACTAATTTCACCTCAATTGCATGATTTTTACTAAAATCTAGAATGAATAGGTTTAGCAGGTCATTTTGCTAGAGATGCATTATGGGACCAAATTGTCAAGCTTGCCTACTTGCTCGATAAGCATTGTTTCTAGAAGGAAGCTTTGTGATCATTTTTGCAAATTTGAGGAAACTTTTTGTATTTTTAAAATGAGCAGATGGAAATGCCTCATCATGTTATTTTTAGTAACTGGTGAAGTTGGTATCAATTTTCATCGAAAACATCATGTTTGGATTCAATTCTTCGATGTGATAACTATGCTCCAAGAAGTATTGTTAGCCACTAGTTTCGCTAGATGATCCTATGGGAAAAAATCAAGATGGAACATCCGTACCACATTTGGAGGATTTTGCATCTATTTTATGAAATCCATTAATAGATTATCTCAAGCTACGAGGAACACATTTTCGTATGATGATATGACTATCAAAATCTCATCTTCAATTTTTAGGTTTCTAGAAGTTGAATAAATCATAGTAAATTCTTTACAGTCATGGATAGCCTGGACATGATTTTGACATCGAATAACCTACATTTTTGTAACCAAAAGGTAGAGTGAGGTTTGAAATATTAAAAATGTGTAGAAAGAGTCATCTCCCAATAAAACACTTAGTAGTTAGATATTTTCTCATGTTTGGTGATCTAGTCACTGCGACAGGTCAATTGTTGAGCATGGCTCTCAAATCAACGTACCAGATTGTAGCTAATGAAAGAATTAGGGCTTTGTAAGGGATGTGTAAAATAAGTCCTCATCATTTGAATGATCTTCTTTGTCTCCTAAATTTATTTTTGACGGGATAATTTCATAGTAGACCTTTTCTATCTTTCTTGGTAGGACAAGTGGCGCTATTGTGAGGTCAGATGAGAAAAGACGATGACCCTTTCTCCTATCATCGTGTTATACGAAAAATATTTCAAATCATGTCCTCATTTTCAAATAGGACATTTCTTCTTTTTCTTTTCCCCTTGCTAATGCTATTTTTGGGACTTTTGGGTTCAAGAGGTTTCTATGCAAAAATTCACCTTTCTAAGGAGAAGATAGATGCCATGTGTTAAGCAGTTATGCTTCATGTGAGTTTTTATAATGTCTCTGGCTTGTTGTAAAAAATTCACCAACCTCCCAAAATTGATGGTATGATATAATTGGTTTATGTGGAGGATCACAAGGAGAATGTAGATGAAGAGGGAGGAAGATTTTTTTTGTCCCATATATCCCATTAGGAAAGGGATAAGAGTTGACATAAAATTCTTCCATCCAGCCCTTAGGAGGTGACAAGTGTCCACTAATGGAATTTTCCACTTTATTGTTCAGAAGCGCATTTCAGCAAGAGAGACAACTTGAAGATGTACAATTCCTAGAATGCTCAAGTTCTTGTATTTGGGTCTCTATGAAAAATGTGATCATGATTTCCCACACTCCTAATAACTATTTAGAGAATTTGGTATGATGGGGTATACAAGTGTTTATAAATTATTCTTTAATACTTCCATGAAGTTAGCCCCTTCTAATTGGCCCTGTCAGGACTATCGCTGGCGAGCTACATGTTAAAATTGAGTTGATCATGCCGAAGCCATTTAAAATGTTATGAAAGATTTTATGATTCCATGGATGTAGAGGGTTCCTTAATATTCCTAATGAATATTTTATGTAACATTATTAACTTCTGTAAGAAGCTGGTCATAATCCTAATTTTCCCAACTGCATGCTCACTTACCCTTGAACAAAACCCACTTTCATTGTAATTGTTCACAAACCTCCAAAACTTCCCTAATATCTTCAAACATCGAGTTCCATTACTTTAGATAACTGTCCAATAGCACCTCCAAATTTTGATTTTTGGCTTTTGCAAATCCCTGGTGGCCTCGAAGGATGCAAAACATGTGTCAAAGTGAATAAAACCATTAAAAATTAGCCATTACAATGGCTCTATCAGAGAACTAGACCTTTACGGAAGTTTCCCAAAAATGCTTTACTAAATGCAATGATGGATGATCTTGATGTCTTATTGCCAAATAGTGTTTTCCTTGCTAAAATTAGTAGGGGGTTTAATCATAATTAGGGGGGTTTGGTGGAGGTTGTAAATGGATATGATACCAAATATTGGAGGTTGTAGTAATAAACCTTGAAGAGGGGTTTTAGGAAGACTCAATTAGCAAAATTTTCAAATTTGGCTTACCCACGTTGTAATGCTTGAAAGTTTTAATTTTTCATGTTACACATTTACATGAAAACAACTAGATCTAGCTGGTAAATTGGAGGTGGAAAATCCCTGATGAATATACATGGAGAAAATTTCACCGGAAAGGAGAATTTTATTGGGTTTTAGAACAAAATTTTCACTTGGAGTTTCTTTAGGGGGAGGCATGGCTTTTTGTTTGACATGTTTTGTTTTATTAATGCATGAAAAAGGTTTTATTGACACATGGTTGATGCATGTCAATAAACTATTTTTATCACATGACAACAACAATTGGGCACATGACAAAACAACATGTTGACACAACAAATACTTATTGTTGAAGGAAATGTTGTGTTACATGACAACAAAAAATTATTGACGCACGAAAACAATTTTGTTGACGTGCATCAACAAGGATTGTTGACGCATGACAAAAAAGGATTGTTGACATGCAACAACAAGCCTTTTCAATTACATGCATCAACAATCCTTGTTGACACACGTCAACAAATTTGTTGTCATGTCAACAACTTTTTTGTCGGGCATGTCAACAATTTTGCAAGTAACAAACCTTATTGTTGTGCATTGAACAAGGATTAACGCATGACAATAAGTATTGTTGTGTGATACAACAAGGCTTGTTGATGTGTGACAACAAGCCTTGTTGTCATGTGACAACAAGGTTTGTTGTCGCACATCAACAATCCTTGCTGTCGCACGACAATGATGCCCTACTGTCATGCGTCCCAACTCCAAAACCCTAATATTTTCCCTATAAATACCCTCCGGCCCTCATTTTCACTTTCACACTTCCCGGATCGTAACTTTTTTCTCCGTTCTCCCAGTGCTACAGGTCTTGTAACTCCCACTCCTAGTACGTCAACACAAAACAACAAACACAATACAACCTCCAGGTCTCAAATCTCTACCTCATGTCGTCATGGATGCTCAAGATCAAGATCAAACAGAAGCTCAAACTAAACAGGTTGAGGAAACTCCCCCATGTCCTACCCAAGATTCAATACAGGAGCTTGATGTTCCCGCACATTAATTTTCTTTGCAAATGAATGAAAATTACAAGGATTGGGTACAAGCATGTGAATTCGTAGGACTGGTTAACATGCCACAGTTTGAGATAGATCATGACATTCTTAACTACCTCCTCTCCTCATTCAATATAGAAGACAGACAATTCACTGTTACTTTTCCTGATGGTCGTACATTCAGGTTTAGTGTTGATCCAACTGATATCCATCGATTGACAGACCTTCCTTTTAAAGATTCCCCCATTGTAACAACCAAAGAAACACTGACTGAAGATGATAAGATTTACCTCGAATCTTGTTTCATTTTCCATGTTGATGGTACGTGTAACATGCTTTCATTTGTAATATTTTTTATTTTGATATAAATTGTGGTTAATTCAACATCCAATGAATTTTTTGCAGCTAATGTCAACAAATCAAGATGAGGAGTAGATATGCAAGGAATTGCACACCAATTTCTTGCTGCCATGATTTCTTTTTTTCAAGCCAAAATTGTTTTGCAGGGTTAGAAAACTTATATTCCAAATTGAGCTAATGCATACATTTTTGCATCGACCGGAAATCAAATATTTGATTGGTGCACATTTTTTTCTAGTAAGATAAAATCCGAGATTACAAATGTTGGAGTTGCTAAAAACTAGTTGTTCATTCCACTAACTATCTCCTTGGTCTTTATTATGAGGCATATTATAATTTAAAAGGTCAACCAACTCCCACTTGCATGAGCGGCACAATGAAGCAATTGTCAATTCCTATTGAAGAACAACAGGTTAATAGTTTATATTTTGATGTTAGTAAGGTTATTGTCTTGATTTTTCACTTCTGTTACAAATATTCTTCTCTCTACTAACATTATGTACTTCTGTTTGCATCTTTACTGTATGCAGAGAAAATTTTTGGAGGCCCTTCCACGAAAAAAAAAGCATCAAGAGGAAGAGGCCAACAACATGTTGAGGCATCGGGAGATTCCCAATCTGAAATGGAAGCTCACTCATCACCTAACCCTCAAGCGTTTGTATTTGTTAAATGACCGAGACGTAAGAACCTTGGGCCTTAACATTAAATATAGGTTTTTTACACTTACCATTTAGTATTTACTATTTACCATTTACCATTTTGATTTAACATGCAGATGTTGTAGGGACTTTGGACTATCTGCATGCTTTTCAACAAGCATCACCCACTCACTCAGTCTAGTCATGTGCATTTTTTGATGCTCAACCACAACAAATGCAACACCCTGCTCCACCATACCTATCACCCATAGCTCCAACACAATCAATTCAAACTCTGACATGGCCACCACTCGGTACAACCACATTTGTCCCTCTACCTCAACAAGGTATAACTTGTTGCTTTTGTGTAATTTTTAACAATTTTTTATATAAGTTAGTAATGATTTTGTTCTTGGAATTTACTGTGCATTGTAGTCCTTCACTGTGTATTCAAACAATGCCACTGCCACATCCTCCACCAACAACATCATTACAATTCAAAATTACCACAAGAGGTTTAGGTAAAAATAACATTAGTAAATGCATGATGACACTTCCGCCTCTGGACCCTAGCGGGACACTGAACATTCCCTCTGAATTTCCAAACCTCTCTTTCGATGGTGTTCCCAACACAACGGGTAAATCAATTTTAAATCAAATAAATTTAGATGAAGATTTTGTAGGCATTGATAGTAATGACCCAACATGTTTTTTAACACACACGATATGATTGAAGGCTCGCAGGTATATTTCTATTTTGATGTACTTTGTTCAACATTGATACATATTAATTTCTCATCTCTTTTTAATTTTTATCACATATAATTTTAATATGAATTTATTTTATCACAAATAGGATCAGGGCACACAGAGGCAAAAAAGAGCCATCACATGTTCCTCAACCGGAAACTGAAAGCCCCCATACCTCTTCATCAACAACATCCTCTTTGGATACAAATAATGACCAGTTGACAACATTTGGTTTGGATAGCTTGATTGGTTATGATTGTGAAGCCCATGTGAAAGAGTTTATTATGCCTCAAATAAGTCAGCTCATAAAATGGGTGAAGGGCTAAAGTATTAATCAAAGAGATAAAACGTTGTTATGATAACCATTTCCAAAGGTACAATTTATATGCTGCAGTCCAAAATCAACCTGCCAAGATGGATGTCTTACTCAACCAAGCACAAGGTGGGACTGTCACATATAACAACAGTTATAATGACAATGTTTTAGATAAAGTTTTGAATAAATTAGAAAATATTAATGTTGAAGCCCAGGCCTATTTCAACAAATGGTCAAAGGACAAAGATTTGGTGGCAATTGCAAATGCGGAAAGAGATAGAGCTGTTGTAAGTATTATCAATTTGAAACAATATTTTTATTACTTTCTTATTTTAGTAATATGTTTTAATTGGGCTCAATGTTTTTGTTGTAGTTGAAATATGAAAACTTAAAAATTTAATCAAAGGTGCTCCAAGTTCACTTGGAAACCGCTAAGAAAAGTTCATCCGCAGCAATGCAACTTAAGAAAACTATTGTTTTGGTTAACAAACAAAACAATACTCTTAAGTGGATTATTAAAGAGAATGGCTTCGACGCGGAGATTTTTTTCAAGGAAAAGGCAACTATAGATCCTTCTTTGGTATCCCATGGAGATGCTTCAAAGGAAGATGAAGCAATCATAAATAATCTAAACATTGCTGTGGAGGATCTTGTTAGTTCTGGAATTATTGAAGCAGAGAATAGAGGAGTGCCAACCATTGGGAAAAGTGACACAAAAGTCACTACAGAAACTGAAAAGGAAAGTGCCAGTGGGTGTGGGGAACCTGTTAATGATTGAGAAAATAGTCCAAATCTAAATGTATTTGTTGAAAACTTGAAAAGAGTTTACAGAACTTGAAACTTGAAATATTTGATAGTTTGAATCATGAAACTTGAATATTTGTTTAATTTGAAGAATGTTTGAAGTTGAATATATTTTGCAATGGTTTTATGTTTTATGAAATCTCATGGTTTTACATGCATTATGTAATAATGATTTATTTGTTGTTATATGATATACAGAAATTATAGATTGTATATATGGTGATTTTGAATTTGATTTGCTATGATGTCACATGATTTGATTCATGAATTTGATGGTGGATTTAAACATTGTTTGATATGGATAGATGGTTAACAAATATAATTGTAATGATGATATTTAGATGTGGATGATGACATTAGAGTAGATATGGATGATGATGAATTATTTTTGGACATAGATGCAACATGATCATGATTCATGGATGATGATAATGGATTTAAACATTATGTTTTAGAAAATTTAGAATGTGGTATGAGTGACGAGATGTATAGATAACATTATTGATTCTCTTCCACTTAATACAACAAAATCTTCTTCTCTCTACTTGTAATGAATAGATTTAGATGTGGAGATGACATTAGAGTAGTATGGATGATGATGTTTGTTTTTGGACATAGATGCAGCATGATCATGGATGATGATGATGGATAGAATGATGAATGGATGTGATAAACATTAGACATTATTAATTCTCTTCCACTTAATACAACAAAATATTCTTCTCTCTACTTGTAAAATGAACTGTATAGGTTTAGATTATGATGACATTAAAGTTAGGAATAATTACATTACAATTTTTTTCATATGTGTTGGTATCAAAATATTTCTGGAATGGATTTTCTTTAATGAAGAAATTTAGTTATTTACAATGCGATGTTTTTTGGGAATATCAATTTTTACACGTAATTTAATTGACTACCTCATTTCACATGACATGAGTACATTTATATTTCATGTAATGATTCTCTTCCAAATACAACAAAATGATTCATGTCTTACTTGTAAAATTCAATGTGGTATGTTTCTTCACATTGACTAAGATGTGATTATTCTCATAGAATTATTGATTCTCTTCCACTTAATACATCAAAATATTCTTCTCTCTACTTGTAAAATTTGAACTCTGTAACAGGTTTTTTCACATTTACTTTGTAAACCTTCTAAAAATTCTTAGGGAGAATCACATTACAGTTTTTGTTATGTGTTGATATGAAAATATGTCTGGAATGCATTTTCTTTAATGAAGAAAGTTTAGTTATTTACAATGTGATGTTTTTTGGGAATATCAATTTTTACATGTAATTTAATTGACTACCTCATTTCACATGACCTGAGTACATTCAATATTTCATGTAATGATTCTCTTCCACTTAATACAGACAAATCTTCATCTCTCTACTTGTAAAATTTGAACTCTTTAAAAAGTTTCTTCACATTACCTCTAATTACATGTTTATTCTCATGGAATGCATTTGCTTTAATGTTGAAAGTTTTAGTTATTTACATCTAATTACGATATTTAAAAAATAGTATTCCAAAAATGCATGCCAAAAACACTACATCAAAGCATTTTGCAAATACCAAAATAAATAAAACATGATTATTAAAACTCCAGGTATGATAGGGTTTAAGGTACCTCTAGTCTTCTAGATGGGTGACAATGTATATGGAAGAAAATGAGAAATCCTCCTTCGCAGTGAGTAAAATGACCTTCAAATCTAGAGAACTCAACACAAAAATGGATTAGTATATAGATGGGTGAGTTTCCTGACAATGTCAGTCCCGAGAAGTGAGAGATTCCTCGGATGGATGTCAACCCATGTTTTTCGATAAAGAAAAGATGAAATATTGATTGAGCAGATGAAGGAAGAAACAAAAACATCAATGTAATGAAGATAAAGTAAAATGCAGATCTGATCTAAGAAAATTAAAGCAAACCAAAACCTGTGCATGTCGACGGTGACACAAGTGTCAAGAATGCAGTGCCCAGTTGATGGCAACTGAAGCAGATCAACTAGAAGTCTGGAAGAGACTAAGAGTGGAAGAATATGCAGATCTAAACTTTGAAGGCCTTGCAAATTAGTATTCCAAAAATGCATGTCACAAACACAATATCAAAGCAGTTTGAAAATTCCAAAATACCAATTAAATAAAACAGATTTATTATAAATAATTGTATTTAAATAAATGTAAATATATATACCTGTAACATCTTCAATGATAACTAGAGCTGAAACAAAAAATGTTCAAAAGCCTCCTCATAGTCAATATTTGCACCTGCAGAATTACAATTGTATTATGTCTAACTTAACTATAAACAATTATATTCGAATCTATTACTATGAAATTGAATAAATAACAACAGTTAAAATGTCAGGTGACAAAAAATAAAAGTAAGGTCAAGGTGATACCTATTATCTATAAGTTTTGAAATCATATTTAAAGCTGAAACAATCCATTTTCAATAGCTTCTTCATAGTCGATATTCGCATCTGTAGAGTTTGACGATGCACCAATTCCAGTCTCATCATTGAGAACATTTGTACTTGTAGTTGTATTATTTACACCTCTTCTTTCAGCAAGGGAATTCCAATGCGTAATTTCTCTGTCGAAAGGAAAGGTGTCCAAGGAGTAGCGCAAAACATAACACCTCATGCAACTTTCAAGATTTTTATCCAACTTGTTTCTCAGTTTTGATTTTATAAAAGATAAAGCACTGAAAACCCTTTCATCCTCCACAGATCCCAAAATCATTGTTTGGCACAACTCATATAATCTAAAATATTCACTGATGTCTTCCTGTAACACACTACTTTGGTAGATTCTTCACTCGAGCCTTGTAATAACACCACTCTTGGAAGGTTCATCTAAAAATTTATACTGGCTAATCATTGTCATTGCAAAATCAGTTGATTGAGACTTTATTAAGTCAATATTCAGTATACCTTTGATTTCGATACCATTGACCTCTGACGTCTTGGTGAAATGATCCATTATTGTACCCATGGATTTATGAAAAAACTTACTTACAAAATCTACATAACCACCTTCAATATTCCAAAAATTTGGATTCATCACACCCATAGCTTCAAGAATTTTATCTTTACTAAAATTTCTCTTATTTCTAATGCTAAGGATTGTGTAATTTTTTTAAGTTTTATTCTTGTATCAACTGTAACAGAAATAAATAGAACACATGTCACAGGAACTTCTTCTCTTTCCGATCCTGTAATATCTTGACGTTTATGCAAAATGTGCAGTGGTATCTCTCTCCCATTAACATTGATACAGAGGTGATCATGGATATTAAATCTCAAATAATTACTGGGATTCTTAAGATCCAATAAAAATTTCCAGTTATCGAAAACATGTGTATCAAAACTATCTGGGGAAGTGTACAAGACATCAATATTTTGACATACCCGCTTTCTCATCTATATAAAATCAACAATATAGATTAATCTCTCTTGTGCATGCTTCATCAATGTATTGATCTCCTTCAACATTGGAAGAATGCCAACCAATGTAAGAAATGTTTCCAAATCCGTTAAACGGAACAACAAGTCCTTAGCCTTGTCAACATCATGATGATATTTGTGCATGAAACCAACCAATGATGGATACTCCTCACAAATTCTGCATGCAGGCTCATACAAATAAATCCACCTTGTCTCAACATCCTTCAGAAGTTTTTTTTCCATCTGTAATTCCAATTGCAAATATTTGAAACTCAAGAAATTACTTTGGGATACTTTCCATATAGGCATGCAGTTCTCTGATAAGGTCTTCTACTTTTGCAACATTTTCAAAGTTGCTAACTATTTTATATGCTAGATTCATTCTGTGAGCCATACAATGAATTACTAGCATATAAGGGGCTATTGTTGTTTGCAATCAAAAACACAACCCAGTTCGGTGACCCTACAGGACTGATGCACCTTCTACACCAATGCATACCAACTTCGTAGCAATTTCATAATCAATCATGCTAGCAATATCTTTTAAATGAGAAACAACTATTTTATATAGGTTTTTGGCATTGTAATTTTCAACCATTTTTTGTACACCCAGCAGATGCGGTGTCCTTATATGATTTTCTAAAGTATAAACATGGATACATACCCATGCGGTGTTGTCAACTATTGTCACTTCATCAATTGATAGAGAGATAAACTTTGCATTTTTTACACTCTTTCAAATCTTCCTTCTCTATCATTGCAAGGCATTTAGCCATTTCCCATGCACTGATGTCTAACCAATGAGACTGAGGAACGTTGTGCATTCCATTATATTGATACAAAACTTTGAAATCAAGGAAATCTGAAATTGTCTTCCTTTCTTAAGGATGTGGAATAAAGTGGAGAACTGTATGATTTTAGCACACATATTTGATTGATTCATCTTACCAATTGGTGATGTGATCGTTCTTCCCTTTTCCACGAGATGGCTACATCTTTTCTTCTCTGCTTCATACTCTGTTGTGTATTTAACATGCATGCATTCTTTTTTCAGTTTTCCATCTCTGTGTTTTTATTTTCTATCCATCCTCCCCCATTACACTCAGATATTGTTTTCCACAATGTTTTTCAATTGTGTCTAGCTTCAGGTGTATTTTTATCTGCTTTCCCAATTTCCACATACATATTGTACATGTACATTCAGATGGGATATATTTCTAATTAGCTGGTTGTACAGGTTTGATAAAAGGAAATTTGGTAGCCCACTCAAACTTGTATGTCCTCCCAAGTGTCCACATATTCTTGTTTGTTTTCAAATTTTTACTTTTACGAGCAGAATTTTGAGGAATATCACGATCATCTGGTTTCCTCTTTCGTGAACCAGAATTTGCATTTGATTTTTGTGTTACATTTTGTTGAGTATTTGTATTTGAGATATCTTGATGCACTCCTAGGTTACACCTCAATAGGAATATATTCAAGCTCTGACATCTCAACAGGAATATCTTCAAGCTCTGGCATGGTATCATCATAGGTATCATTTGGTTGATACTGTGTTGAAGCCATGTCCACTTCAATAACACCTTCCACATAGTCTGTACTCTGATTGATTCTAGTGGTAGTTGTATGGGTGCTGGTGGTAGTGGTATCTGTAGCAATAGAGTTTCCAAAATACTTGAACATGGACTTCTGAGATTTTTTTGTTACCTTTTGGGTCTTCTGAGCACCAGCAACTTCCATTTCTCTGAATTTTGAACCCTTTTCATGCGTCACTCAACCCTTGTATTGCAACAACCCCTCTTGTGCCCATTTCTATAACTAGTTTTGTCACCCATCTCCAAACCCTCTTGTCACTCGTCAGCAACTAGTTTTTTGCGCCCTTCAAATCCCTCTCTTGTCGCGCATCAAAAACACTCTTGTCACATGCGTCAGCAATCCCTTATTGTCATGCTAGAAACACTCCTTGAAACATGTCAACAATACCCCCGTGTCACACATCAACAACCCTAATTGTTACGCATGTCAACAACTTGGATTGACACACGCGTCAATCAAAACTTTGTTGTCCCCCGTCTGCAAACTCCTGTCATGCGTCAATAACACAGGTTTTTCATGCGTCAAAAAACTCTTTTCATGCATCAAAAACTTCATATCTGTTGTGTCAACAATCTTGTCGTGTGTCAACAACCTATCTTGCAAGTTCACGAGTGCTTGATATGTCGGTACCTTAGTAAGCTAGTACTAAGTTACTAGTATACTACCGGACGAATTACCTAGGTTTATATAGGAGTAGTTTTCTGGTTTCTACCAATATTTTTGTTACAGGAAGTCAACTCATTGATGGCATAGGTAAGTCGAATCATGCACAATGATACAAATCATTGGATTTTTTAGTAGCGCGATTGATACTAAACTTGAATAAAGTGTGTAAGGGAGGATAGCTTGCCTCACAACAAAAAATGTGACATGTTTTGGTGTCTTTGGGGATATCAGTGACAAGGAGCCAATGCAGGGTTGATGGAGGGAGTGGCTCGACATGAAATTTTCCTAGATTGGGATTTACATGGGAGAGATGGAGTCAACTCTATCCACTTGCTGTTTTATCTAGATCAATTGGAGGGTGTGTGGGAGCTCGACATGAATCAAAAATGATGGATCTCCTAGTTTGGATCTCATAGGTGGAAAAGTTGGAATGTAACTTGCCACAAAAAATTGGATGGCTCGTGTTGGACTTTTCTTAACTTGGAATTGGAGCGGTTATGGGATCCTATGCACCTCTCACTGATTTTGAAAGATTTCCAACTCGGAAGGTTCTCATTTGATAAGAAAAGAGTGCATATTGCAGAGCCTTATTAATTGTATAGATCCAAAATGAAAAAATTGACCATAATCTCCAAACTAAGTCTTTTAAAGCTCAATCAATCACTTACCTAAGCTTCATTCACTGTCTTCTTAACCCATTTTGAGCTTGAAACCCCAAAATTGAGTTTACAATCATCATCATCCTATTAGTACATCCCAAACTAAGATGGATCACTAACAAAAATGGATCAAAGCATCAAGAATTCAACAATTACCTCATTATTGACAAGACTTCCCTTAACCTCTGGCAAATAAGATTTGAATCCTTTCTCATACCTTAATCCAAACATGTTCTTCCCTTTAGGCTTGCATAGTCCTATTAGGCCTGAAATTTATATCTTTTAGTCTTAGAAATGTTTCCTCACAACTTCATAACTAATCTATGGGTTTTTTAAGCACCCATTAACCTTGTTCAACTGTGATATGAGTTTTTATATATAACAATTAAGGAAAATAAAAATTTCTTTATTACCTACCCTACTCCATAAGGTCTCCATGACCGTGCATGAAAAATGTCAAAGAAATCTTCCTCCACGATGAATGAAATCAACCAATTATTTTAAAATTACCTTTTCAACCCTAAGCTAGAGATATATTTGCAATTTCAACACATTTGGTTGCTTATTTTTTGAGTTTGGCAATTTTTCTCATATGAAACCCTAGTTTTAGGGTTTGATTCTCTGTAGAATCTTGAAAGGACTGTTCTAATTGTTTCTTGGATAAAAATTAATACCCCTTGGTTCTTAAGATTTCAAAAGGATGGTATCGACCTATAGGAGGTCTCCAAACTCCTATTCCCTCTTGAAAAATCCCTTTACTCTCAACAATTCATATTTAACAATGTCATGAAGATTAAGATGATTCATCTCTGATCTAAGTGACAAGTATGGATTTCCTTGAGGTTTGTTTCAATTTAAATAATCCTGGGCCACTCAAACATTGTTTTCACAGTCCACCACACCTTATTTCATTTAAATTCCTTCTAAAGCTTCAAATCTCTCCTCTTACAAGACTACATTCCCAAAATATGCACATATAGACTGCTATAAGACTTTCAAAGCCTATCCACATCCATCAAACATTCAAAAAATCAATATATATGAGTATGAATCTTTTAGGGTCTGATACTAACCCTATTTCTCATAATAAGTTACCTTCACAATGTAAATTACAGTTTTGTAAACATGCATTCAAACCTTCAAGGTATCATATCCAGTTTGGATGGTCACTACAACCTTCTTTACCAAAAATATTCCTTTCATTATCCTTGAGGTTCTCTGTCACTACTTTACTCTCTCGAATAATTTCCTCTCCCTAAATTAAATCTCACATGCAATTACTTCAACCCCTTGTACAAATTGTACAAGGTCATCTAATACACCACATTATTCAGCCAAGCAGTGAAATCACATAAAATCATAAAGAAAACACATGAATTTGGGTAAGTGCACCAAGTTGGGGGGCCAAAAGAGGGTCTTAAGTGGACGCATTTTTCTGAAAAAAAAAACTTCAACTTGTACGAGTTTTTCGAAATAATTACACTCAAAATTGGAAGATGTTGTAGAAATATGAATCGTAGAATTTTGAGTCTAGTTTCTAAGCTACTAAAGTTTATTGAAAACAGATAAGTTTAAGTGGGTCAAACAACTAAAATACCAACAGATGCTCTTGTTTTTGTTAAAAAACATAATAGAGTGACTTTCGTGCCCCCCACCATTTTTTGAGCACCATTTAGTATTTTTGAAAACCCTTTGGTAGAAAGATAGCTAGGAGCATCTAGTTTGGGCTCCATTTTTTTAAAGATTTTTTTAGCGAATATTTTTTTATTTATGATTTTTCTAGTACAAAATTTTATGTTTTGAAAAATAACGGAGCTCCGACCATGCCCCCCCTAACTACCTCAAAAAATATCAAAATTATATATATATTTTGAATATGTATAGAATTATGCCTAGTTTGGGCTAGTATAATTTTTTTAAAATTTCGATCACCAAAAAAAAAGATACACCATGAAAGATAAACATATTTACACTTCAAAAAATAGCTATAAAAAGGCATAGTTAGAAAATAAATAATATGGAAACCTTATATTAGTCAGAAAATTTGAAAAATTATATTTTTAGAAAGAAGAGACTCTGCTCTACGTCATGGTATAATTTTTTTAAATGGATCAATTGTTTTATTTTGATTTATCATAGAGGAAGTGGCATTTTTACATTTTCTTGTAAAAACACATTGTTTGTTGTGTTTGTGCAGGTCCATGCCTCAGGCTTGGGGATCCAAACCGGATCCCAAGCCTTGAGGCATGGCTTGGGAAAAGAGAAAACACAAAACACGTACGCATTATAACACATACACGTTTAACACGTACACGCGTACGTATAAATATAACGCGTACGTGTTCTGTGTAGTATAAACATTAATGCTTTTACATGCTTCTAACACATAAATAAATGTAAGTATAAGTTTTTCATTTATTATTATTTATATTTTTATTATTCTTATACTTTAAATTTATTTATGTAAATATAAGAAATTAGGGTCACTCTGCACCTTATGGAATTAGTCTCACAGCTCCATGAGTCATGGTTTAGGAGATAGTTTTTAAAGTATAATCTGGTCAGTACATAGGTAATTTTTCAGGATTTCAGCATTCAGCCTAAATATTTTAGCATTTAACTTCTACAATCAAAACCCTAAACCATAGGCCATAAACCTAAACACTAAACTATAAACCTTGAGCCCTAAACCCTAAACCCTAAACCTTTAACCATGATCCCTAGACCCTAAAACCTAAACCCTAAACCCTAAACCTTAAACATTCAGCCCTTACCCGTGATCCCTAAACCCTGAGCCTTAAGCCCTAAACCTTAAACCCTAAACCATGAACCATGAGCCCTAAATGCTAAACCCTAAACCTTGAACCGTAAAAACTAAACCCTAAACCCTAAACCCTAAACCCTAAGCCTTGAACCCTACACCCTTATCCCTGAGCCCTAAAATCTAAACCCTAAACCCTAGACCATATACCCTAAGCCCTAAGCCCTAAAACCTAAACCCTAAACCCTAAACCCCCTAAAAACCATAAACCCTAAACCTTAATCCCTAAACATTAAATCCTAAACCCTAAACCCTAAACCCTAAACCCTAAACCAAAACCCTAAAACCTGAACCGTAAACCATAAACCTTTATCCCTAAACACTAAATCATTAACCCAAAACCCTAAACCCTAAACCTTAAATCCTAAATCCTTAAACCTAACCATAAACCTTAACCATAAACCACTAAACCCTAAACCCTAAACCTAAACCCTAAATCCTTGAACCATGATCCCTAAACCTTAAACTTTGATCCATAACCCCCTAAACCCCAAACCATATTTCATCAATATTTCCTAGTCTCATGCCTAGAACCATCATTGAGTCTGCTTATAGAACTACCTTGTTTATGAGAGGTGGGACAAGTAACTAAATGGATATGACATCTACCTTGTGCCTTGTAATGCATATATTACACATCTCTTCCAAACTTGTTTCTCCCCACATATACTTGCGCTCTTGAATGTAAATTTATTCACACTCTGAAACAAATTTCACATTTCTCATATTTCCATGTATGGTATTATGCAAGCCAGGATGACCCATTGGAAGCTGGAAAAAATAACCATCACAACAAAAAAATTAATCTTAAAGGAAACAAAAGAAACATAGAGAATATATCAATGCAGAGGTGTAGGATCATAATTGAATTTCCTGTAGTATCCTCTCCTCTAGAGAAAGATAAAGTTCAAGTGTTCTACTGGAATGGATAGTAAATTTGACAGAACTTCCTAAAGTGTTCAAAATAAGCATAGAAATAGGGGAATGGCTAAGAACACTAAGGGGTTATCAATCACCTAGTAAATCTTTCTTGTTTAGTTCTAAATGGGAGTTACCTGGCCTATGACTTAGTGACCTTCCATTCATTGATAATTCCTTATATGATAAACCCATGGATGTTTTCAAAATCCCTTGAACAAAAAGATAGGGGTAGTCATCAATCCTAGTGAAGGGTGTGATGTGATTTCCAAGCAACTTGAAATTCATATAGATTTAGAGGTCATAACACGAATTTACAAATATCTCTATCATTATAAATGGAAGCCAAGTAACAGTGTCTCCCTGTACATCCAAGGATTGAGGACTACTGGGGTCTTTGGAAGGATTGGACAGTCAGGAATATGACATTTCCCTCCTTCAAAATATCAATAGATGAAAAACATCAAATTTTGATGACTCTCTTTGAATGTTCTACCTACAAATTCGATGAACCCTGAACTCTGTGACCTAAACCCTTAACCCTCAACCATGAGACCTAAACCCTAAACTATAAACCCTAAACCCTAAAACCAAAATAATAAATCCTAAACCCTAAACACTAAATACTAAACCCTAAAACCTAAACCCTAAACCCATAACCCTAAACCCTTGATCCTAGACCCTAAACCCTGAGCCCTAAGCCCTAAACCCTAAACACTTGATCCAGAGCCCGAGCTCTAACCCCTAAACCTTAAACCAGTAACTTTGAACCCCGAAACCTTAAGCCATAAACCATGAACCATGAACCCTAAACCTAATCCCTAAACCATAAACCCTAAACCTTAAGCCTTGAACCCTACACCCTAATCCTTGAGCCCTAAACCCTAAACCTTAAACCCTGAGCCCTAAACCCTAAATCTAGAGCCCTGATCTCTAACCCCTAAACCTTAAACCCATAACTAACCCCTAAACCTTAAACCCATAACTCTGAACCCCAAACCCTGAGTCGTAAACCTTAAACCATGCACCCTAACCCCTAAACCCTAAACCCTGAGCCCTGAGCCCTAAACCGTAAACCCTAAACCTTAAGGCCTAAATGTTAAATCATAAAGGTCCCTAAACCCTAAACCCTAAACCCTAAACCCTAAATCCTAAACCCTAAACCATAAACCCTAAACCCTAAACTCTAAACCCCAAGCACTAACCCTAAACCCTAAGCCCTAAACCCTAAACCCTAAACCCTAAACCCTAAACCCTAAACCCTAAACCCTAAACCCTAAACCCTAACTTTTAAACCTAAACCCTTAACCCTAAAACCTAAACCCTAAACCTTGAACCTTAAACCCTAAACCCTGAACCCTTTGCCCTAAACCCTAAACCTTGACCTTTAAACCTTAAACCCTAAATCTTAAACCCTAAACCCTAAATCCTCAACCCTAAACCTTAAACCCTGAGCCCTAAACCCTAAACCCTATTGAGCCCTAAACCCTAAGCCCTAAATCCCTAAACCCTAAGCCCTAAATCCTAAACCCTAAACCCTAAAACCCTAAACCTTGAACCCTAAACCCTAAACCTTGAGCCTAAACCCTAAACCCTAAGCCTTGAACCCTAGGCCCTAAATAAGCCCTAATCTAACCCCTAAACCTTGAAACCCTTAAACAACCCTAAACCCTAAACCCTAACCCTAAACCCTAAACCCTAAACCCTGATCCCTAAACCCTAAACCCTGAACCCTTTTCCCTAAACCCTGAACCCTGACCTTTAAACCTTAAACCCTAACTCCTAAACCTTGAACCGTAAACCCTAAATCCTCAACCCTAAACCTTAAACCCTAACTCCTAAACCCTAAACCCTAAACCCTAAATCCTTAACCCTAAACCTTAAACCCTAAGCCCTAAACCCTAAACCCTATACCATAAACCCTAAATCCCTAAAACCTAAACTCCTAAACCCTAAACCCTAAAACCTAAACCCTGACCCCTAAACCCTAAACCTTAAGCCCTAAACCCTAAACCCTAAGCCCTGAACCCTAGGCCCTAAGCCATAAGCCCTAAGACAAAACCCTAAACCTTGAACCCTCAAACATAAACCCTCAACCCTAAACCCTAAAAACTAACCCTAAACCCTGAACCCTCAACTCTCAACCCTAAACCCTAAACCCTCAACCTTGATCCCTAAACCCTAAACCCTGAACCTTGAGCCATAAACCCTAAACCCTCAACCTTGACCCCTAAACCCTAAACCTTGAACCTTGAGCCCTAAACCCTAAACCCTAAACCCTTAACCCTGAACCATAAACCCTAAACTCATAAACCCTAAACCATAAACCCTAAACCATGAGCCCTAAACCCTAAACCCTAAACCCTAAAATCTGAACTATGAGCCTTAAACACTAAACCTTAAACCCTAAACTCTAAACCTTGAGTCCTAAACCCTTAAACCCTAAACCCTAAACCCTAAACCCTAAATCATAAACCCTCACCCAAAGGAAAGTCCTAAAAAGATCATTCAACGTGTTTCAGTGTGTAAGGAATAGTGTTTAAGGTGATCGATTGACTCATTTAGTTTTTATGAGAGACTACTTCCTTTGAAGGCCTAAAAAGGCATTTTTGGCCATTTTGTAGTTAATTGAACACCCTTCAGAACAAGCTAAAATGAGCTAGTCATGTCACCGAGTTATCAAGGACCATTATTTGTGAAGTATTAAGGCATTGTTTGTCTCCATAAGAGACATATGAGAAAAAGCATGTATGAGAATCATGAATTTGATTCCATGAAAGGATGCTTTTAGAGCTAGGAAAGGTGAGGGGATGATCTTTATATGGAGCACCATGTTTCTAAGAATGAGCAATCATCTGAGTTCACTTGATGCAATTCACTTGGTACTATTCGTAACAACTCATTCAACACCTAGTAGTGTTATCACACCTTAAGGAGGAGGCACATTACAATCACCTCATTTTGGCCATAGGACAGGAATCCCATTCAGGGAACAATCCTCTATCTACAAAGTGAGGATCTCTTTTTAGTAAGAAGTAGACAAACATCATAGAGTTAATTCATGGTCACTAAAGTGAATTATGGACCAAATTTAAAAATTAGTACCAATTCAAGCAGTGGTAGGGCCAAAATCCATTTTAGAAGGTCAAAAAACCTAAAAAATGACTATATGCTTTCCCAAAACAAAGACCGACTACAATATATATGCCCTGAAAGTTTTAGGTCATTTGCTGAAATCCTGAAAATGAGTAAGTACTGACCAGATTAGATTTTGAAAAACTATCTTCTAGATTATAACTGTTGGAGCTACGAGACCACTTCCATAAGGTGCAGAGTGACCCTAATTTCTTATATTTACTAAAATAAATTTAAAGTATAAGAAATAATAAAAGTAAATCTTATACTTACACATTTATTTTTGTAAGTATAAAGCACCAAAACACATATGCATGGTCCATACTACACCCTTTGAAAATGCGTATGCATTTTGACTTGTTTGAAATGCATACGCGTTATAGGTTCAGTGATTCTCGAGCCAAAAAAATTAAAACATGAGCACATTTTAGCAAAACGCGTACACTTTTTGTTTTTTTTTTCAGATTCTTGTCTACTTTTTGGCCCCCCAACTTCGTGGATCCTCATTTTTATCAATCCCCATTCTGAAGCTCCAAGATTGACATCTAAAACACCTAAAATTTGGATGCCATATCTTTAGTTTCATTACCTTGGATGAGCAAGAGAGATGCCTCCCAATGACTTCACACTTGTAGAATTTGGAGGGAACACTTCCTTCCAACTTTTAAAAATTTGTATTCAGCCTATTAATGGGTATGCATCCACATAATCACCTCATCCTAATGAGAGGCAGAACACCTATGGTTACAATTTTATAGTTTTAAGATGAAAATTCAATGTTATACGAGTATGTACTTTCTACTTGGAGAACTGATGCGCCATAACAAAATTGCATGAAGTTAAGTAGGCTGATCAAAATTCTACCGAAAGATGATTCCTTAGTGTCTGTGACTAGGTTTTATGTGTGCATTATAACATTCCTAGTAAATATTTATCTTAGAAACTAACTTCTAAGGAGTTAAAATATTTCACTTTATTAGGCACCTTATCAAGTCATGTAGAATATTGGTAATATCGCATAAAAATATTCAAGGACTCACCAAGCAACCATGCACATAATCAATTTGACATGTTTCTTTCTTGATAGTCAAACGTGGCTAGATGCCCTTGCTCATATAGATTTTATATGACCCATAAAATTTACAAAGTCTCTTAAGAGAAAATATAGTTAGCTGGATCCACAATGCTCAGACACAACTAAATGATAGCTGAAAGGTCTCAATTACCGATTCTAATCTTTAGAATTGAATATGAGTTTCTTGCAGAGCAACTTGGTGTAGGAGGAAGTGCGTGGGGACCCCTGCTCTCCTGCAGGAATGATAAAATATGCTCCAACATGTGGGCTGAAAATATTTCTACTACAACCTTATTTCCAAGGGCTTTTACGCCCTTAATAATATATATAAGCTCTTATATAAAGGATGTGTATTTCTGACTAGTTCTAGAGGATAACATTAACCTCTTATCATGTTGTATAGAGTTATTTCATAAGGGTAACCCAAGTTAGTGAATGCAAGAAAATGATCTAATATAATATTTATACATATTGAAAAATACATATACTACTCAATTCTGAGGAGTTTTATGGATGAAACAATTTGCCTAATCAACTTTTGAATAAGTTAATTTTATAACACCTATAAAAATAGTAATGTTCATACTTATGACTGTATATTGCCACTAATATCAAAACACCATAAAATAATATGGGGGACCAAATACATTAATTAAAGACCTAAGTAAACCATATTCAAAGGCTTTACATAAAAGACACTTTACTGATGAACATTGATAACATTACCATATTATTGAATGTATTACCTAATTTTAGACATATGATGTTATCATCCAGTGGATCAACTGCCTAAGACTTAAAATATTGATGTGTTGGAAATGGTGTAAGAAAATATAGGGGTTATATGACAACATATTCAAAAGAAGGTGCAAAGTATGCTTGAAGCCAAAACATGGTATTCTTTCATTGTGGTATTGTGTTAATCACTTCATCTCAATTTGTGGCATCAATGCATGGGACATCAACATGAAATTATCATTAATTACGTCCAAATGGTATTGACCATGGATATTTAAAATTCATGTTCTATGACACCCTTTCATGGGGTGCTAAAGTCCTTAATCATTTGATATGGTGATCTCCTTCATAAAGGATTACAATCGTTATGTTTGAGGTGAAGTATTACAAAGTTGTATGGGGATTTGTTTCAATTAGGTATGTACAGTGTATAGAGGCCATAATACTTGGAAGTATCTCATCATGGCTTGGAAAAGAAAAATATAGGAGTTTTGGTTACATATTTTTTTTAGTAAATAGAGAGAGCTATCTAGTCCTCGGGATCTAGCTCACTTGGCCTACAGTCACACTGGTAGTGATGACATGTTCACTCAATCCTATGGTTAACTCATAACATGGAGTATTGTATTTGCGAATTATTACATAAGGCTTGATGTAGTGATGGTGTTTGTTCCTTTTTTTTGAGACTCACTCTTACAACCGTCCAGGTTATAGAGTCAATTTTGCTAGATATTATGGATTACCTTCAAAGGTGATCCACTATATACATTATTTCTCATATTCTCCAAAGCTATATGTAAATCCATATCTTCAAGATTTTGTGTTCAATGACTCATGTATGGATTTTGGTAAGGGGTAAAATTAAATATTCCATGTCTTGATATCTATGTTCATAATATCACTATGGGTCATTGGTGATGGCCAACACTCAGTACTATATGATTTTCAATTGTAAGGTCTCTTAAAATATGAGATCATATTCAGATTTATTGTAACTTAGTGTAGTTATTCTATAAGGTGATTCTTAACGTGGATCCTAAATTGAGTAATCTAATTGCATTTGGATCATGATAACTATGGTAGGTTTTCACCCTAAAAATTATGTAAGTATTATATGAAAGGATTGAGGTATGCTACATATTATATGGTTATATAAATTAATTTATTAATCATACAATGCTTATAGAATAGGGTTTCATTGCATGAGCATTAAAAATTTTATCTTCTATCCATAGGATAATTTCCTCCCAAAGTGGTGGTTAATAATGGATAGAATAACTTACATTATATAAAAATATGACACAAAAGTGTATTGGTTGTGCAAGTCATAGAATTTAAATGTATCTAAACCTTGTTTGAAATAGTTCCTGATGGAACACATATTATCATGAGGAAACTACATAGTTAACACCCTTGAACTAATTAAAGTCCGAGCTCTAAGCATTTAAATATTGCAAAGTACTGAGATATTTAACCATTATGAATTACCATAAGAAATATTTAAACTATAATGCAATAACACATTAAATAACACAAGACATTGGATTTAACGTGCAAAACTAAAGGGTAATAAATTCATAAGTCAAAAATGGTAAAATTTCCATTAACGAGAAAGTTTTATAGTCTAATAACTTCTTTCACCTCAACTTCTCTCCATTTTATATTTTCCTACATGGGCTCCATGGATGAATTAATCCATCACTTAGAAGAGGTCCTAGGGGATCAATTTTAATACTTTTTACAGTTGTGACTTCTCGAATGAAGGCCACCCCAAATTACATTGAAATTGGGATTAGCATTTAAACCAATTAACGATAAATATAGAGTTTAGGAGGTATTAATCCAAATTAAAATATTGCATAATACTTTATTCTCATTTAATTATAAACTATAGGTTTATAACTAAGAACACCTAGAGGGGTTACACCCTACTAAATATTAATTTTCTAACACTCCCCCTTAATATTAAGTGGGGTTTATATGCCAACATTACCTATTTTTACAACATAATTTAAAATCCTTGAAACACATAGGTTGAAGGGTTTAGGCTAAAGCATATCACATTTAAAAGATTTATACACCATCATGGAAAACTTAGCTTTTGGTACAAAATGATTTGGAAAACATAAATTAGAATTTATGATTTAGGCTAAGCATAATTTGTGAGACTACATCTCATAGTTTCTCATGGAATATCTATACCATCATCTGTAGGAGCCTTTTATAAAGTAAGGACCTCCTTTACAATATGCTACGCCATTACTGGAATACACAATAAACTTAGAGTTATAATTTACTAATATCATAAAAATATATTTTACAATGCTTTTAAATTGGAGCAGAGTCACCAAAGGTGAAGGATAAGGAAGTATTTTGCCGATCATTTAGAGGTGGCATTGTCATACATATTCCCCCTCAATGGTACACTCTGAAAGGCCAAACCTTCCATAATTGTTACCTTAGAACTTTAGAGGGACATAATTTATTCCTAGTAACATATTTACAACTTGATCTTTAGGTCAGAAAAGGCCTATATATGACATATACGAAGTTGACCTTAGGCTATGTAGATGGGGGAAGTGGGCATATGTATCTATATATGTATTGCTCACTGTATTCTTGAATTAAATAATCAACTACTAAGAAATCAGAATGTCCTTCGACTATCTTTATAATTTCTTCGTGTCACTTTATTTTACTTCCATGTGAATCTCTTCCAAAATATGCTTTAGCCACATGGCTTCTTTCGCTACTTCCATCATAATTTTATATTCTACCTCAATAGAAGAGATGGAGACTGTCAAATTATTTTTTCTGCTCCAAGTAATGACACATGTACCAAATTTGAACACATATCTGGTTGTATGTTTTCTATCTATCACATCACCAACATGGTTAGAATCACAATATCTATATAAACCTGCATTATCCTTAGAAGTATTATGTAAACCAAAATTAATTGTTCCTTTAATATATCTCAATATTCTTTTAACTAACTTCCAAAGATCCTGATATGGTTCTTGCATGAATCTGGATGCAATACTTAATGTATACGCAATTTCTAGGTCTAATAATTGCTAGATATAAATAAAATACCTACAAGCTACCGATAAAGAGTAGGATTAGCTTTTACACATGCATGTTTAGGATCAAGTTTAAAACCAACTTTAATAGGAATAACAACTGGTTTACAATATACCATATTAAAACTTTTAAGCAAGTTAGTAACATATTGTGACTTAGATACAACAATAGAATGTTTATCTTGAAACATTTTCATGCCTAAGAAATTATGTAATAATCTTAAATCAATCATTTCAAAGTATTGTTTCACTTTATCTTTAATTATAAAAATTGAACTATTAAAATTTATAGTAATAAGAAAATCATTAAAATATAATACAATAAGAATAATCCAATTATTTTCAATTTTAACAAAAAAATTATTATCATAAGAACAATTAGTTAAACCAATATCTTTGAAAAAATTATTTATTTTTGCATACCAAACTCTAGGAGATTGTTTTAAATAGTATAGATATTTTTTAAATTTACACACATACAATTCTTTTCCAGGTTCCTCAAAACCTTTAGGTTGAGTCAAGAAAATTTCTTCTTTTAAATCATAATTTAGGAATGTATTATTAACATCCATCTAGCGGATTTACCAACTATATTGAGGAGCTAAGGAAATAAGAATCCTAATTGTGTTCATTTTTGCAAGGGGTGCAAAATTTTCTACGTAGTCGATACCGGGTTTTTGAGTAAACCTACGAGCTACCAACCTAGATTTGAACTTATTAATATTGCCATCAGTCTTATATTTGATTTTGTAAAACCACCTAAATCCAACAATACTAAGTTTTTCTAGAGGAGGGATATGATACCAAATATAATTTTTAATTAAGGCAGAATGTTTAACTTCTATAGCTTCTACCCATCTTTCTTCGTGAGAAGCCTCTTCAATAAACTAGGGTTCTAGTTCATACATAGTCATTAGGGCATGATATGTATGATTAATTCTAGTCATTTTGCTAAGGTTATTAGGATTAGAGTTTTGAAGAAGACACTGAGCCCATTTAGGTCTTTTACTTATTGAGGAAACAAGAAGAGAATATTTTTCAAATAAACTCTCAGTATTAACATATAATTGATCATCACAATCATCATTATCAAAATCATAATTTTCTAACTCATTAGGTTCATCATAGACAATATAAATAGAAGAAGATGAAGAAGAAAAAAAGGATTTCTCTAAGATTTTAACAATCATGTTCTCAATAACTTCACATTTTACAAGATCATAGATCCTAAAACTTTTTGTTTTTACTCCATAACCTACAAAGATGCACGAATAGGAGGTTTGATATAACTTTTTGCTTTAGTAATGAAGATAGAGCCACAGATTCCAAAGATTCTCAGATGAGATATATTAGGTTTATTATTAGTCCACTTTTTAAGGGAACATATTAAAAAAGGATTTAGCAGGAACTCTATTCAGAATATGAACATATGTATTCATTACTTTAGCCCATTAAAACTTAGGAACTTGAGCTGAGTAAAACATGGTTCTAGCCATTTCAACAATGGTGCAATTTTTACTTTCCACAATACCATTCTGTTGAGGAGAGTAGGGAGTAGTTAGTTCCCTTTGTATTCCACATTCAATACAAAATGAATCAAATGATTTACTAATATATTCTCCTCCGTTATCTGTTCTAAGTCTTTTGATTTTACAAGTAGAACTATTATCAACTAAAGCTTTATAAATTTTATAAAACATCTAATTTCTTTTTAATAAAGAGAGATAAAATCATGTGAGAATAATCATCATTAAAAGTGACAACATATAAATAATAGTTTAGGGAAAGAACTTCTAATGGTCCTCTAACATCACTGTGGTCAAGTTCAAAAGCTCTGAGGAGTTAGCTTCCTGATGACTATGGAAGGGGTTTCCTGATTGCTTACCATGTAAGCACCCTTCACATGCTCCATGAGCATGAGAGATATGTGGAAGAGTAGTAAAAAGGTTAAACTGAGACATGTCATACATGCTCCTAAAATTAATGTGACCTAGTCTTTCATGCCACAACTGAATATCATTCCTATTTTGAGTAGACAAACATGAAGTAGATGCAAAACCTTTAAACACATATAAATCATTATTTTGTATTCCTTCAACAATAGTAACATCTAACTCATTCTTAATAAACTATTTATCTTTTAATAAAATTACACTATAATTGTTTTGAGTTAGCCTTGAACAAGAAAACAAATTCATTTTCAATTTAGGAACACACAAACCGTCATTTATAAAACCATTTTTTTTTTTGCTTTTCCTTGACCATGAACATTGAGAATGGAATGATCACCTAGATAGATGTGATCATTACATTCTTTGATATCTGTTAGTAGATGCACTAATGTCTAATGTCTATTCACTTTCTTTGGTAGTGACTAATGTAGCATACAAAGAAAATACATTAGTTTTTGAGTGTTCTTTTGATTTTGATTTGGTTTTTTCCCTTTTTGATTTTTGAAATTTAGCTTGTTTTTGTTTACCCTACAATCTTCCTTTTTGTGAAAACATTTCCCACAGTTGTGATATTTCCCATTAAAAGTGGCTCTTAAAATCCATGATTTATTTTCTTTACTAGGGGTTTTAAAGTTAATTTTTGATTCTTGTTAAACATAGAAAATTTATTCTTAGGTTTTTGTGCCAGGAGTTCGTGAGTGGCGTTCTCCTTCGAATCAAAGTTTAACATGACATGGTCTTATTGAATTAGGAGAGAACTCAGAGTAGAAAGGTTAGGAATATCTTGTTCAATTTGATTTTTTGAGTTTAGAATGTAAACAAAGATCCTAAATATCTCATGGATGTTCATTTTAATAATAAAATATAACAATTTATCATGAATCAAATTACAGTTACATCCATCTAATTGAGATTTAATGTTTTTTTAATTTTTTCTAGAATATTAACTACTTTTTCATTTTCTTTCATGGGAGTTGTCATTAACTCAAGAATCAATTTTATAATTTTTGAAAAATGTGTATCTTTGTGCATTTATTTTAATAGTGTCCAAGCTTCACTCAAACTTTCTTGGTTTCCAATATGAAGTAGGAATTCATCTTGCACACTTCATAGTAAGATAGACATTGCTTCATGAACTTTTTATTAAAATTCGGATACGTTGTCTGCTTTTACCTATATGCCGGTCGGTGCCTTCTTCGTACCATTTACGAAATTCCAGAGTTTACGTGCCATGAATTCTGTGTTTACTTTGATTTTCTAGATGTTGTAGTTTGTCCCGTTCAACATTTGCGTCTTGCAAATGTTAAATTGATTAGACCCCATTTTTAGTTGATGAGAATATCATGCATCAAATTTCGAAGTTTTAATTCTCTTTTACGCCAAAATTATCCTGTCACAAATTCTTACAAAGAGCATGTTAATTTTTCAATAATTTTCATAATTGTCAAAATATAAATTGTAAACATTTTTTTTCTAGTTTGAAATAAGCCCATAAATCATGACAGTTCCACATACCTAATTGTTGGAATAATAATAAAACTTTTGCGATAAATTCCCTTTTTGAAAAAACAAGAATAAAAAATATAATTGTATTTTGATTCCTAAAAATGGTATTTTTAGATATCTAAAAAAAAAATTCAATTATCCTAAAATAATATTTTTCTATGGGAAAATGTTTTAAAAAATGGGTGGGGACACTGAGCTTCTTGTAGGACCAAGCTCATAACTAAGCTGGTTACGAGATACATTGGTGCGTTGGGTGACAAGGTGGTCGATTCAAATTACCTCTGCGAGACCACCAATGTAATCAAGTCAATACCAAGCTGTACACGCATTGAGCTACGTATGGATCCCTGCAGGATTTACAAATTTCAACCACCACTAAGTTATATGAAGTGATTTGGATTATCATCCAACAAAATCAATGCAAATACGTGACCAAAGTCACAACCACCAATCTACGACATATGCTTTTTAAAGCCATATATTTGCACAAACCCACCACATGTGATATGCAAACATAGGGAAAATAGAGGTGGTCAAGTGAAGCCACATCGCCACATTCAACAAATGCCACATGGAAAGGAGGGTGTGATTAAATAGTTTTATTTATGTTTTATTAAGTGTGCCAAGCCTTTATATCTGAGCCGTATAAAAAATAAAGCCAAAGAACTATAAAGAGTAGTAGTTAGGTTTTAATATGCATTGAATAAAATAGTGTATATGCCACGACATAACATATAATATGTAGGTTGTACCATATAAGTTAAAGTTTTATCAAGTCATATATAAATAAACATAGTGCTATAAAATAGGGGTCGGTGGGTTAGAGACATAGGTTTAGGGTCTACATAAACACACACACATATATATAATAAGGTCCTCATCCCCAGGGCAATCAAAAAAATATGGAGCACTATTTTTTTGGGGATTGTCTTTATCCTGGGAAACCTTCAATTTACCCTTGGAATACTATTTTTCCTACACACTGAAACATTTGGAAAAAACCATTAATTTTTTTCAAAAGATATTAAAAAAAAGAAAACTTACCTGTTTGAAGATGCGGGCCCTAGAGAGTACTTAACACACCAACCAAAATAAAATTTCCAGAATATTTAACGTGGAAAACCCAAATGGTAAAAATCCATGGTGAAAAATGGTAAGATTCCATTAGTGAACAACATTTACAGTCCAGTAATAATCCCCATTCACCTCACTTCTCTCCACCATTATATTTCACCCACGTGAATTCCATATGTTGATTTCACCTGACCCTAAGGGTCAATTTAAATAGTTAAAACGGGTGTAACTTCTCACAAAGTACCCCAACTATTAAATAAGTGAATTATAAAAACTAATTTAGCCATAAACCTAAATTTTATATTAAATAAATTAAATTATATAATATTCTAATTTATTTAATTATAAACTATAGTTAATATAACTAGAACACTTAATATTAATGTTATAACAAGTCTATCTGGAGACATAAATGTAGTTTTTTGCCAACAAGGAACATGATGTTGCTTGTAATTTTGAAGTTTTTCTACAAAATTTCATGAACATATTGCTTAATGTGTTGAATTTACTCAAAATAATTGATTGCATAATTAATTATTTTAGCACAAGACCATTATTCCTCCACCACAATCTCACCTATGTTAAGATATATGGAATATTTCCATATCATGTGTGTGGATGTTTTAAATGATACATTTGAATAAGATGCACATTCATGCGTTTACCCATTCTAGCCACCCATCGGTTTGAGGATGGAATGCGGTGGACTTGTTTGATTTTTTGTTCATTATGGGCCACAATGTAGACAAAAAGATCTAACCACCATATAATTAATGTCATAACACAATACTTTGTGGTAGGCCAAAATGAACCTATATGTTCTCAAAGAAGATGTAGACAAAATGATCTAACCACCATATAATTTTCCTCATTGTGGGAAGACTTGACATTAAATATATAAAGAGATACTCCCAATGTTTTTTTGGAATTGGAAGAGGTATATATAAACTTTAGTTCAATTGGTTGGCTTCACCATTGCAAAAGTATTGAATGACTTAATGTATCTATTGACATTGTGATAAAGCTTCATATAGTAGAAATACTTAAATAAAAAATTACCATTATTTTCTCTACCCTGAAGTAACCTAACACAATTTCATATGATCCTCAAAAATCATTTTTAGATGCCCCCTTATAGGAACAAAAAGGTGTTCCACATGGAAAAAATCCACTCATCTAGATGATAATACAAATGGTGTGCATTCACTGTGTGGGAAGACTTGACATGAAATGTATAGAGACATGCTCCCAATGTTTTTAAGAATCAGAAGAGGTACATACCAAATTTACTTCAGACTGGTTAGCTTTGCCATTGCACAAGTAGTTAAATACTTAATGTATTTATTGACATCGTGAAAAAGCTTCATCTAGTAGAAATACTTACATAAAAATACTATTGTTTTCTCTACCCCATATTCACCTACCACAATTGTGTATGATCCTCACAAATAATTTTTATAAGCTCCCTTGTAGGAACAAAAAGGTGCTCCACATGGAACAAAATCCCCTCATATAGATGATAATCAAGATCATGTGCACTATTTTCATGTCTTTGATATATTTTAGATAATCCAGTCTCTTTCATACAATTGAGGCCACTTTGATGGCCCATGTTTGTAATAGTCGAGAATAGTTTTATGTGCTCCAATAAGAGGTTGATTGAGACAATCAAATAATTAGTATAGGTGGATAATATTTTATGATTTCCATTCTACAACTTGCATCGCGGTTGGATAAGTTATAGAGGTTTATAATATAGTTGTATGATGGGTTTATTTTCCCAAAATATTATTTCCACTATTTACATTCCTACATAATGGCGCACAACTCCTTATCACATGTTAGATGCCCACATACCGTGTTAGAGTTGTAGCATGCCAATGGATGCCCATGTTGGGTAATGATGACACGAAGGGAATACTCTGAGGTGCCAATATCAATATTAAATTATTGTTTTATACCCACAAGAAAATAACATAATTGAACAAATTCTACTATATGTGTGAAAATGTTTGGATTTTTACTTTGTCCATACAAATTTTTCTTTCACTCCTTTTAATTCCGAGTTCAAAGGCCATGGAATTTGAGGAACCCAAGCAAAAAATTACGATAAATGATGGCTAGTCCTAAGAAACTATGGAGTCATGTGAGACTTTAGAGTTGGTCAGTACCTAATGACTTAGATTATCTTTGGGCCCATGTGTACGATGAATTTATTGATAATGTAGCCCAAAGATTGGATACTTTCCATGGTGAAGGACCGCTTGTATAAGGTGTGACGAACATGTTGAATGTGTTACAAGTCCTCATCCCATGTTTGATTGAAAATATGAATGTCAAATCCAAGTAGATAATCACTGAAGAATCTATAAAGCACTATAAGAAATCATTCATCATCCTCATGAATATTGTTGGTGGGTGTGTTATCTTAAATGACATGAAAAACCACTCAAATAAGCCTTCCTTATATTTAAAGGTAGTATTTTGTACTCAAGTTTGCTTGGTGGGTCCTAAATGATGGAAGAGGTGATATAGTCGACACATTCCATGCCAATTCACTGAACGTTCCCACTATTTACCATTTTTTTTGTATTTGATAAAGTAAATTTCTAGTGTATTGAATCAAAACACCAATCATTTAAGTGAGTGATTTGGAGTTACCCTAACTTCAAATCAATATCAGTGAGAAACATATATCCCTCATCAAGTAGGCCTATTAATCAATGTATGTGAATACTAGTTCTTGACAATAATCTTGTTTAGGGAGGGGTAATCAATGCATAGCTCACATTCTAAAAATGTACGACACTTAGTTGAATGTGGCCCTTTATAATTAGTTCTTGATTTTGATGTTTGATCTCATCATTCTCGAGTAGTGAACACTTGTACAATAGTATATTTGGAAATGGTTTTATGGAGACCAACAATTAGATGTTTCATTTGGCAGTGGAGTTATGGGGATTGAGTCAATTATATGTTTCACTTGGAAGTGCAAAGGCACATCAGTTATTGAGGTGACGACATCTCTATATTTTGACAAAATATTTTTCTATCTATTGTTGTTTCCCTATTTAACATGATTTAGTGACACATGTGATTGCTTCAATCTTATCCTTATTTTTAGGGATGATCCTGAGAATGAATAAAGTTTTATTTGAGGAATCACACACCAACATTGCTTTTCATTTATTAGGTATATCAACTTAACAAGGGCCACCTCTAGTATTCAATAGTGATTAGGATGAATGATGGTGACACTCATAGGTCGAGCCTCATAGACATTATGAAACACTCACATGTAGGGTTATTTAAGAAGTACATCAAAAACACATAAGGATGCCACACCACATACAAACTTATCATTGAATGGGTTGATGGAAGTGGGAGAGTGACATTGTTGACTGGTGTACGTGTATATGCCTTGATTGACCCATTTGATGATGCATAAATATGGGTGAGGTGGTATCATATTTAACCTCTTGATTAATTGGGTGGAGATCAAATTATTACAAATTTTACTATCTGCACTGAAAAGAAAATCCTTTACTCTTGCGGTAGAGGTGAAACTCATGTAGAGATGATTATAACACTATTATGTTGCATTTAACTTTCATAATAGACATTAGGGTTTGTTTTTGGCTTGAAAATCTAGTGTTGTGGTATCTTCTCATGATTTTCACTTCAAATCCTATTAATTTTCTATGGATTTTCTCTCCATGTTTGCATCCAATATTGCCTTTATAGTTTTGCATATTATCATTGTTAGTTGGTGTTAGCATTCCATTTCTTTGGATGTGACTTAACACTAGGAGAATAGTCTTTAATTCCTCTATATAAAAATTTTCCTCAATCTTGATAGCATATAGACACACTTATCCTAGTGTCCTTATGTTTGAAAAATCCATATGTTTATGGATATAATATTGCAAACCTATTCAATATTTGAAGCTCACTGACACGCATACTAAATTTTTCTGACAAGGAATTAAATTTGTTTTAGTATTGTATTGTATGGTCACAACCTTGGGGAAATAGATGCAACTCATTAAATTGATCAATATAATTCTTTACTAGATAGTATTCTTCTTTGGTAGATTCTACAAAATTGTCTCACATTTTTTACTTGCTTCCTTTAGAGTCAAATCACCATCATATTGACAATGATTCCCACCTTTTTTTGACACAAAAATAAGCTCTTGAGAGTGTATATTATATTTTTAACTATATAATAAATTATTATCATATAAATATGATTTTATCTAGTTGAGCCATTATCCAATTCATTAGCATTAATTTTTCCTTCAAATCTAGGAATATCAAAATTTACTGGAACCTTGAAGCTTTTAAAGCCCTAAATAGATTACTTGATGACATGGATGTGACCTCAGGTATGAAATATGAGGGAACATAATAAAAATGTACTATCATCTCCTTCCTTTTTCATTGGAGTGCTTCATCAAACTGATAACACCCTAAAATTTACAAAGAAAATAGTATGACTAACTATGAAAGACTAACACCATTACCACCTATAGTCAAGCTCTAAGTCTAGGAATGATTCATCAATGATCAAAGCTTAAAATCATGCTAAGAATTTAAAATAAATGGAATAAAACACTAACCTACAAAACATCCTTACTATGTATTGAATTGCTAAACTAACAAAGACCTAAATAGATCTAAGAGGGAAATCAAATTGGGATTGTTGCTACTCCAAACAAGGTGAAATGGTCTCTTCCAATGACTACAAGGTCATTTTGAATACCCATCTACTAACCCCATTGAATACTTTAGGTAAGGATTGAGCTTGGCCATAAATCATATTTCTTATATGAGATACAAATCAAAGCATGGTGTCAAGTTTAAGTGTAGATACTTAGTCCTTTTTATAGTTTTACCTTTGAGGAAAACTAGAATTTTGGTGCATGTGGGACTAAAATTAAAACTTAGATTAATGATTTCTAATCATGATTAAGGCTTTTCCAATCATAATTAGTGAACTAACAAGTGATTAAGATGTGAGGAGCCTTAATCAACGACGTAGGGTCAATTAGGAGGCTAGGATAAGATTTTAAAGCTTGCTGAGATTTTGTGGAGGCAAATGGGGTGATTTTGAGTGGTTGGAAGAGGGGGTTGAGCCAATAATAGGGTATATTGACCAAAACAATGGATAAATAGGCTTAATTAGCTAATAATTGCTAATTGTCTGTTTGGAAGAGGATTTTGACTTACGATTCATTGTAAAGTGGCATCCTGAATGCGAAAGAGGTTAGGAAATCAAAAATGTGTTGTTAATTGGCAAAAATGGTAAGAAACATTAGTTAATTAGTGGAAATCACTAATTATAACAAAATTGGGAAGAATGAGGATGATTTGTGTGCGTTTGGCAATAAGATTACGAAAGCAGAATTTAGGTGTCTACTTAAAAAATTCTTTAAAATGATATATCAAATATTTGAGGTTGTTTGAATCAACAAGGATGATAATATGAAGGATTGCAAATTTTTTCTGATATCTTATGATGGTTCAAGTAAGAAGGGAACTAACCGCTCTAGTAACACCAACTCAAATTGAGTATACAATTCATTATAAAACACACTATGGATTTTAATGTGTTATAGAAGTAGAATTGAAATATATAGAATGTAAATCAAAGAAACAATAGTAATGAAAATGTTAGTATAAAAAAGGGAAACCTCTGTAGGAGATATGTATGCCATGAAATCCATCTTCTTCATTCTATACTTTATAATTATGTAATGAAAAAATTAAAAATTTACTAAAATGGTAAATGGAGGGTTATAAACGGGAACCGAAAAGTCACATCACATGGAGATGACACGTATCCACCTTAAAATTTGAAATGAATGCACAAAAGTGGAAAATAGCTGGTTTTCATTGACAACATTACTGTTTTAGTAATGGCAATTGTCAAGGTTATATCTCCTAACTCATTTATCAAAAATTGAAAGCATAATATGTGTTGGAAAGGCCATCAAATGAAGTAGTATAGGTTCCATCCAAACATGCTTCTGAAGAATATGTATGAAAACGAAATGAAGTTTATGGTTCGAATTCCTCCTTGAAGGCCCCTAAAATGCAAAATACAAAAGTATAAAAATTTGGAAAAAAATAATTTTCAGAATTTTGTTCAAACTGATCTTCCAAGTCATGAGTATCGCTTGAAAAAAATATTTGGTGAAAAAATAGATAAGATTTTGGTTGTCAAGTACTCTAGTCACTCGAACCTCGTAAGTAAATACATGAATCTAACAATTTATGCAAACAAATTCATATATAATTAAGTTGTTTTTTTTGTTTTTTTAATTGTTTTTTTGTGTCCAACATTGAACAATGTTAATCTAAACAATTGTTTAGCTATTGTGAAGTGACTTTAATTAGAATTGATGGTTTTTTTGACTTCCAAAGTTTAATTTGAGAAGTGTTTCATAATTTTTGGTTTTGTTCTTAGTTTTAGAAGTTTTTTCTTCCATTTTTGTTCTTCTCTAGGATTTAAAATATTAAATATTATTTCATTTCTTTCTCAAGGTTGAAACTTGCAATTTCCTAAGAAAGTCATCCTCATGTAGTAATTCCAAATCTATGGTGTTTTCTTAGAAGCATGACATATTATTTTTGATTCAAATGCCAAATTAAAAAAATCATTGACCAAGATGTGAATTTGTATGGTCAAGTGGAGGATGAAGTGACTTAAGAGAGAAATTCCCTTCTTGTTAGTTATTGTAGTACCCAAAATATGGTATTCAAGCACTTAGAAATATGACACTTGGAATTTATTATTACATTTATCCCATTTATACAAAAATGACCAATTTAAGGAACCCTCTTTCTCTATTCCACATATTAATCCCAATAGACAACAACTATTTTCCATCTCAACTCCTCAGGAATCACGTAAGATACTAAAACAAATGTATCATAATTGATTCTTTGCACACCTTGGAAAAGTTCATAGGTTCAAGACATGTTTGGCCACAAACCTATCATTGATGCTATGAAGCTTCCCCTTGTAATTCTAATGGTTATATTTTAAAATGCATGACTTAGCTTAGTCATCCTAGGTGGAAATTTTAGGTCAGTTAAGAGGGAAACCATTCGAATGATCAAATATATAAACACATCCACCCTAATATATTAAAGGAATTTAAAGATTTTATATTTCCCACACTCTAATAAGGTTGAACATGAATCAAAACATCTAATTCCTTAGAGAAAGTTATCACAATAATAAGCTACTAAAATTTTGAGTTAGAGCACTATCACAAGAACAAGCTACTAAAAAATTTGAGTACATCTATATTGCTGCCATAAATCAACAATGAGTTAGAATTAAAGTATCAACCATGTGTTGCCAAGTGTCATGATTGGATCAAGTTATCCATCTTCTATTGTTTTATTTTATATCACATGTGTCTCATCGTAGGGTGTGGAACTATATGGGATTGACGTATCTTTGGAGTAGTGGTATGTAGTGAAAATATCATCATGTAAATGGGGATGTGGTGAGACAATCCAACTCAAAGTTTGCTAATTCATTTTAGGTATCAAACATGAAAGCTAAGGTTTCAAGAAAGGATAAGTCATATCTCAACACAACAAAATGATCACATAGACTCAAAAATTAGACTTATAGAGACATTCATATAAGATACAAAAAAATAGATATAGTATACATGCATAAATGATAGGTTCATAGCCCTAGGGAAAATTTTTTCTAGGAAGGTGTCGAAACTTCCATGAACTTTTCCTGTAATGAATTTCAAATTGTAATATTTTGCAGAAAAAGTAATGAAACCTTGATATTATTCTATACAAATTGTGAGAACTCTGTCACATCTTTTGATTGTGTAGTCTAGTTACTCTCTCTAACCCTGAAACCCTAATTGTACGTTATTGATTTATCATTGAAAAACAAGTTGGAAAATGTAAGTGTAAGATATTTGAAGATTGTCTCATTGTTTTCTTTGAATTTTTTATTATGAATTATAGACAAGTTCTTGGATTATTTCAAAAATCTCGAGACTATCACCGACATACATGAGTACACATGTGAAACATTAAAGAAATACAAACATAGATATGTCAAGGTAGAATTACTATCAATATATTAAGCTCAGATATGAGGGAGGACCGGTGAACTTCCTCAAAAGAGTATTACAATGAATCTCTCTTCCAATATTGAATTTATCATTATATTTCCATGTTTTTATAAAAAAAAGTAGAGGATAATAGTAGATTGGGAGAGTAGATTAAAGAAAGTCTTCTTAAAGATATAATTTAAATTAGTTTTCTCTAATAATAATCAAACTCAACTAAGTCAATAATTTAGTTGATACTCTTCTCTAGTAACAAGATATAGATAAGTGTGCACACCTATGCACTAATATGTATTTATAATTAAATAGTAAGAGCACATCTTAATCACATACAATTGTGTATGGTAAATTAAATAAACTAACACCCGCTTAAGATGTACTTTTTAAAAGATGTAGAAATAAAAATTATATGAATAGAGCTCATGGATCCACTTTTTTATCACTAAAAATGATGTATACTAGGGATACTAGTCAATTACACTATCTCATATCAAAAATACAAAATAGTTCAATGAATGATTGCATGTAGTAAATGCAAAGAACATTAAAAACCCACTAAATGAAAGCAATATCACAAAAATACCCCCATAACAATGAATTGTGTATTGCCCTCTGTCCCGCCCCCTCGGCCCTTGGCTCTCGGCCCTCTGCCCGCGCCCTCTGTGCGCGCCTTCGGCCCTCGGCCCTCTACTCTCTGCCCATGCCTTCGGCCCTCGGCCCGCATCCTCTGCCCGCGCTGTGCGACCTCTGTCCGCTCTCTGTCTGCTTGTCTGATGGTTTCTACCTGCGCCGTGCGTACTAGTAGACCCCCCATGACTAAATGGGGAATAGAAGATGTTTTTAATGGCGGCAGAAAACTCCAGAAGGTTTCCATCGAAAACACCCTAGATCCACGCAGGTCCGCGAGCACTGGAACAAAAACACTCAAGGATCGGCCAGTAGAACGGGTTGGAGGAGGAACGGCTGTAGGTTCGCCCCGTTCGTGGATTGATCTTGCCTTCACTAATGCCGGGGGTTCCGAGGACGGTTGCACAAATCATTTTCAAACTCCAGCTGGGGGTGCTCTTGTGAATATGCCAGGCAATGGCCCTCTTAATCCCTTACTGGAAAGCTCTTCTTGTGGTGGGCTGGAACATGGTACACCATTAGACAGAGAAAATAAGTGTGGATCCTCCTTCGAAGACGTTCTAAAGGGAAAGGAATCCTCCATGAAACCTGCAGACATTACCTCATGTATTACATTTGGGGAAGATGTTATTTCATCTGAGATTTACCACAAAGAGCACGCTTTGATTTGTAGATTCGGGGGACTGTGGCCCAGCCTTCCTACTCTTCACGCATGGATCTCTCAGCATTGAACTCCAACTTTAACTGGTAAGATAGACTTACATCTGTGTGCTAAGGGAATTTTCATTGTGACTTTCTCTTTAGTAGCTGATAAAGAAAACATTGCTTCTAAACTCTGGTCCTGTCAATCTAAATATTTGGTCATGAAACCTTGGTTCCCAGCCTTTAACCCGCACATAGAATATTTCTCTTGGAAACCTGTTTGGATCAGGCTACCCCACTTACCTATCCAATTCTGGAGTAAGGACTGTCTGACAGCCATTGGCAATACCTTGGGAATTATGCTCTTTATAGATTCTCAAACCACTAATTACACCCATACTACCTATGCCCAGATCCTGGTGGAACTTGACACTGATAAAAATCTTCCTGCTACTATAGATCTTAGAGTGCAAAATCGAACTTGGTCACAAACTCTTGATTATGAAGGTCTACCTTTCCGATGTAGAAGATGCTTTGGCTTAGGACACACCTCTACTGCTTGTGGGATGGAAAAACGTCAACATGAAAAGTGGAATTGGTGGAAAGATGCACTCCCACAACACCTAATTTTTGATGCTAAAAGGGATCTTGAATCAAAAGTAGAAACAATGGCTGTATCTAAATCTACCCTTGAAACCCCTCTTTCCGAAAATCAAACTGTTAGCAGCATAAAAATTGCTCAAGTTGTTGAGGGTAACACAGAAAGTAATATGTTTGCGGCTGTCCCATTTGGGACATATGCGACTAAGGAGAATACCCCTCCTTTGGCTCCACCTTCAGCAGTGGAGACTCCAGCAGGCTGGGTCACGTTAACAAAAAGAAAAAAAATTTACCCTGAAGGAGTGCTATTCGTCTGGATGATGTTTGTTCGCTGTTCAGCAGTTGTTTATTTGTTGTTGTGTTTCTGGTTGTTGTTTCTTATTTGCAGACTATGTTCTGCAGTTGGTCCTTATTGTTATATCAGGATGTTGATCCTTTTCTTTGTGCTTATTTTTTCTATTATGGCTTCTGAGCCTTGTTGTACAAGGGTATAGTCCCTTTCAAAAAACTATTTGCCAATAATAAAAAAAATGAATGGGTAGAGAAAATAAAATATCTATATGAGGGGAGCCTATAAATCTATTTCTTGATTGTTGAATAATGATAGATGTTGGGGATACTAGTCGGTTAGATTGTCTCGTGTCGATTTAGTTTTCTTCTAGTGAATGTGATGCAAAAAATCACGTCTAAAGAACTCATAATATTAAAACCAGAGAAAATCATGACAGATTTAGATCAGAATAACATAATAAAATAATATATTGATCTTCGTTATTTTGACATACACAATACATGGCTATTATATACCCAAACAAATAGCTAAAACAACCTCCTATAATTTAGGATTATTTACAAACAATAAACTATATACGTGAAGTTGTTTTAACAACTTCACATATAATACCAAGTAATTATGAGTTGTCTCTCAACAACTCATAATACAATGTTTACACTATACTAATATTCCTAACATTCACCCCCTTAGTGTGAATATGGGGCAAAGTGTAGTTGAAACTAGAATCATATGCCTACGCATATTTTTAGGTCTGCATATTGTTCCTCTCCTCTGGACACCAGCTGCCCTCCTATACAACTGTTTCATTGACTGACACCTTCCACGCCACATCACAACACTTCAAGAGAACATATAGGAATTCTCACATGTACCAAGCAAACATACACAAATTTTTGCTCTTTATTCTGCACACCAGATAAAATAAACACACAACTGGAAATAAATATATCACCACCACAGAATGCGACCTCGTCATTGGCGACTGACGAGAGGCACTGATCACCCTCCATCCTCTATTTCCTCCTACCTCTAGTGTTTGGTTATTTTATTAGAGATAATCTTCATCACTAGGGAAAGAAAGTTCTTCGTCAGTTGCATAATCTTCCCAGTTAGTTTCTTCTTCAAAAATATAAGCCTTTTGATCAAGCTTATCATCTAGGAGATCTTGTGCCCGTTTATTACAATTTAGTATGACATGTCCTACTTCTTTACAATAATAACATTTGATTTTTCCTTTTGTAGGAACGTGCTTTGAATTATACCTTCCCTTTTTTGATGACATACTACCTTTAGTGTGTACATATAAGACTTCTTCCTCTAGTTCTAAAGGTTCATTCTGATCAAGAAGAGTAGAAACTACTCCCTCTAAATCAATTTTAATCTTGCTCAAAGTAAAAAACATATGAGACATTTTTTTAGGCAAACTATTCAAAAGAATTGCTTTGGCATCATCATCATTTACCTTCTCATTAATAGCTACAAGTTGATTGAGAAGAGAGTGGAACTTGCTGATGTGATCTGCCATTTTTACACTTTCATCCATTTTTAATCCATAAAGTCTCTACTTCATATCTGAATAGTTTATTTAATGTCTCCCAAATTTCCTTTGCAGACTTTGCGAAGTCTACATGGTGTAGGTAGGCTTTTGACAAACCCAGACCAATATTTCCCAAGGCCTTTTGATCCTTGATATTTCATTTTGCGAGATCTGTTGGATTTGTTGGTGTTATCATATTTGGTTTAACCACATCCCAAAAATCTTTCTCAATCAAGTTCAGCTGCATCTGGATTCTCCATGTATGAAAATCAGGTCCTTCAAACTTCTCAAAAAGACTCAATTTCTCCATTTTCACAACTATTGTATTACAATTGATGGTAATAATACCAATAAATCACTATTTAAAAAGTAATAAAGGGAAATTACTTTTTAAATACTCTAAACGTTTTTAAAAACTGCAACCCATAAACTCATGTATATAGTTTATTATATATAAACTCCAAACATTTTAATATATCAACGAAGACTTTTCCACTAATTATTCAAGCCTGTTTGTTGTGGCTACATGGCAAGTGGCAACTGCTTTAGATAAACCTGTGTTTTGCTAAGTTCCGGGACTACGACTGTTATCCCCCGTGTGGCTGTAGATCAATTAATTACGGGGCAAGCTTTTTACATTCTCCAATATGTGACTGCTGTGTTTCAGAAGGCTCCAAATGGTTTGCACTGCGACTGCTCATGCTCCAGCGATGCATGGACTATGTGGACTGCTCTAATGACACTCCAAACTGTGACTGCTCCAAGCAAATGTTGCTACGGTGTTGTTCAAACTACACAAAGAACTGTAATCTCTCCAAGATCAATGCCACTCTGGTACCAAATGACAAATTTAGATCAGAATAACATAATAAAACAATATATTGATCTTCATTATTTTGACATACACAATACATGGCTATTATATAGCCAAACAAATAGCTAAAACAACCTCATATAATTTAGGAGTAGTTACAAAGAATAAACTATATACGTGAAGTTGTTTTAACAACTTCGCATATAATACCAAGTAATTATGAGTTGTCTCTCAACAACTCATAATACAATGTTTACACTATATTAATATTCCTAACAAATCAAACATCCTAGTAAAAGATAAAAATGTTTAAAAATCCATAGTCTACTTGGAAAAAATAACACAACCGAATTTTTTCTATTTTTGTCACAATTTTTAGTGTTTCCAAAAGTACCATTAAAGGTTGATCCAAAATCTTACATAGAAGGAAATTTTGATTTAAAGAAAACAAATATACCTTATGGTAAAGTTTTAGGTCAAACAAATCCCTTTGTTTTGGCATGATTACCAAGGCGGTAAAAAAATACTACTTATAAGATGATTTAACATTTAACATAGAAGGACAATTTATTTTTCATGATAAGATAATCCTTATGGTAAATTTTCAGCTCAATCTAATAAATTTAATTTTTTATTGATTCTCAAAGTGACCTAACATTACCTTAAATACACGTTGTATGAGATAAATCTCTAATTACTTTGGTACCAGGTAAAAATCTCCAAGGATATGATACTAAGTATTTTTTTTGAATGGTTCAAGGATCATTGTGATAACCTTGATACAAACTCCCATGTATATGCATATACTCTTAAATATTGAATTAATATAAACACACGTCAAAGTAGAATTACTACTAAAATATTAAGCACATATATGAGGGAGTGCTAATGACCCTCCTCATAGGAGTATTTTTTGGAAATTGGTAAACATTGAGGGTTTTGAAAGGACCCACATCATTATAAAGAGAAGAGGAATAGAGAATATACAACCAAGAAACATAGAAGGGAACCAACACAAGGATCCCAAGAGATGCGACCAATGAAAAGAAAAATAAGAGAGGATAAGGAGAAGATTTTGTAGTTATAGTTGCAACAACGAAGGACAAAAGAGAAGTTCCAAATGCAACTGCAAGGAGATGCAACAAGGAGGAACAACAAAGATAGAGGAGATGCAGTTCCACAAATAGTTGTAAACAAAGAGGTGGAAACAACCAGGGAGGCATACACCAACGAAGCAAAGGAAGGAAGGAAAATATAAGGGACACAATAATCAATGCTTGCCCTTTGATAAAACCCTAAAAAGTTTGCAGTATGACTAACTAGTAATGGCTAACACCATAATAAACTAGACCCAAGATCAAGCTTAAGAATGAAACATCATGATCAAATCTTAAAAGCATGCATTAATGGAAACTAAATGAAATTAAAAATTCAATCTACAAACATCCTTATTATGTAAGATGATTGCTAATTAACATAGACCTAAATAGATCAAAGGGAAATCAAATTATGGTTGTTGTTACTCCAAAAATGGTGAGAGGATCTCTCTAACAATGGCTACAAGGCCATACTGGATATCCCTCTAATAACCAACATGAAGATTGGATGCAAATATTGAGGAAGATAATCCAATATGGAAGTAAGGCTCTTAATCATATTTAATATGTGATATACTAATCAAAGTATGGTGTAAAATTTTAAGGTTGGAGCTTGGTCCTTTGTATAGTTTTCTATTTGAGGAAAACTTGCATCCTGGTGCATGTGGGACTAAAATCATAAAGTAGATTAAGGTTTAATAATCATGATTAGTAAATTAACAAGTGATTAGCATGTGAGGAGCCTTAATTAACCCCTTGGGTTCAATTAAGAGGCTAGGATAAAGCTTTTGAAGCCTTCTGAGATGTCTTGGAGGGAAAATTGGTGATTTTGAATGGTTGGAAGAGGGGTTTGAGACAATAATAGGGTTTATTGATAAAAAAAGGTTAAATATACTTGATTAGATAATAATTACTAATTGCTTGTTTTGAAGAGGATTATAACTTACGATGTGTCGTAAATTAGCATCCTGAATGTGAAAGAGGTTAGTTAATCAAAAAAGTGTCATTAATTAACTAAAAAATAGAGAGAAACGTTAGTTAATTAGTGAAAATCACTAACTATAACGGAAATGGTAAGAATTAGAGTAATTAATGTGCTTTTAGCAATAAGATTGCAAAAGTGGATTTTAGGTGTCTACATTTGCCCCTGTTTTAGGTGACGTAAGTGGTGTCACTTCAAACATAGTAGACAAGCATAAAAAAGTATATTTTTGAAGAAAAATTAGTAGAATGAAGGATGCCCCCTTGAGTGTCGATGGGGTGATAGAATAAGTCAATCAGTGATAAAAAAATATGATCGAAACAGATAGAAGAAACAAGGAAAAGATAAAAATGATTCTTTTATTGCCCTAGGTGTGTTGGAAGAAAAATGAATAGTGATAAGACATGATAGTGAAAAATATAGGAATAACTCTCACATCCAATATTTGTATAAGAAACATTTTTTCATCATGTTTCCCCTATGACCTAAATCATAAGCCCTTGTTAAAATAAATAAAAGTGTAAAATAACATGAAAATCTATATTACTAACATTTGTTCATTGCTAAAAAATGCATAACTCCATGCAACATACATAATGTAATGTAATACGAGAAAGTAAACCAAATAAAGTAACATAGAAACAAGTAAAATCACACATACTCAAATAAACAACGTTCAAGACTATTGCACCAATGTTTTTGTTATCAAGCTTTAGTTCCCAAATGTTCATGTTTTAACGACAAGGGTTAAAAATGGTGCCCGAAGCAAGGATACATGCGAGCGGAATAAAATATGACACAAGTAGTCCCATGGAAAGCATTCATGCGCTATGACATAGTCTTTGACAACTCATTATTTCACGGAAGTACCGACATAGTAAGCAAGCCAACTTTGTTAATGGAGGTAGATCACAATGATCTGTAAGTCATTTGAGATAAGAACAAGAACGAACTTAAGAAATATGTTTTTGTAGGATAAATTTCGATGTTCAAGGACAATGCATTTGATATAGGTGTTATCACCGAATCACAGCACCCTTATGTTTATACAAGTGTATATACTTGAACTCACGGTGTGATTGGATAACATGGGTACTATCTCCAAGTTGTGGGACTTGCTACTTGAGATAGACCTCCAGAGAAAGCTGGTTCTTGCTCCTAAACTACCTGCCATAATCTACTCTAATGCAGGATAAACTAACTGTTCTAATCTAAATTTCCAAGGGACCAGGGAGAGAGAATGCATAAAATGAAAGCCTACACTAAAGCGGTGATACACCAGAAAAGGAGGGTGTGAGAGTAGTCTCCAAATGCGTGAAATACAAAAGTAAAGTGCACACTAGAAGAGGTGATGACAGTTCTCCATAATCTAGCAAAATGCATTCACAACGATATTCCAAGCATACACAATGATAATGGATCCCTGCAAGAACATAATAATAGACACAATATTATTATAGAAAGATTAAAGGGGCAAGAATAATGCAATATAGCAGGGGAAGATACATCCACAAACTGATATTTTATTGCTTCATGATATGCACAGTTCAATCTATTACAAGATAAGGGCCTGAATCACCATGCAAGGAGTCCACTACAAGGGATTGCAGCACATTGGCTTCACAAAGCAATTTTTATAGGGCTTTCCTATCTGAAAACTCTCCCTTTACAATGAGCCCAACACTCCAATTTATAGAAAAAATGAGAAGAGAAAGAGAAGGGAAAAATGAAAATCCCAAAAATTGTCCTTCAACCACTTGTAAGAGGCATTAAATGGAGTAAAATGATTATATATTACTTACAAAAGGATCCCCATACTGTCCCAGGTGCTGCAGCAGAGAAAGAATGATGACCATGCCTCTTAATTGCACTCCCAACCACCAAATGAAACACTGTTATGAACCCAGCCACGTTTTCTAAAAAATCTTGACCAATTTCTCATCAAATCCAGAATTTCTTGATTTTTTTTGCATCGGGCTCGAAGCCATGATTCCAACAGTACCAATTTTGTGTGATTTCGTTGAGAAATGCAAAAGTTATGGCCTTCTGAGTGCGGGCAGCTATTTTGGGTCTGGCAGGCGTTTTCTGTCATTTGATGGGAATGAGCATTAACTGACTGAAGCTGAATATGTTTCTCTTAATTAAATATATATACCCTCATTAAAAATAAAAAATTCAGTTTTTGTGGCGTAGAGGATGTCGTGCTCGTTCCATAAAGTCCAATTTTATGAAAATCGGAGCTCGGAGTCAAAAGTTATGGTCGTTTGAAGTTTCACAGGTCAAACGTTGACTTTTCTTCTTTGCTGTCGGCCGTTTCGGATTTTCGCGTCCCGCGTGTACCTTTGTCCTGAATGTCCTAAACAAAAATATTCTACTTCGGCTGATTCGGGCTTCCTTGCTCCTGTTTGAGGTGAAGACATGTGGTGAGATTCCATTCGTTGGCGGCTCTTTCGGCTTTCCACGTCCCACGCGTACTTTTGGCCCAACTGTCCCAGACGAAAGTCCCCTATTTCAGCCGAATCGGCCGGTTCGCGTCCTCCGCGTACTTTTGGCCCGAATGTCCCAAACTGTCTGGGACAAAAATCTCCAAACCACCCGAAATGGACCGACTTGCGCCAAACCGGCCGATCCGCGTCCTGCTCGTACTTTTGGCCCGGATGTCCCAAACCGCGCAAAACAAGACTTAGGCAATTTTCTTCATTTTTTCGGCCGGTTCAGCTTTTCGCGCCTCGTGCATCCCGATGTCCCAACTGTCCCGCAGACCTCCTGGCGGCTTTTAGGCCGATTCATGCCCCGACGTTCCAACTGTTCCAACTGCTGCGCAGACTAGGACTTAGCTGATTTTCTTCATTTTTTCGGCACCAAGCTTGGCTTTTACAAATTTTTTACATTTTTAAAACTTGCTGGGTTTTCTTCTTGGATAGGAGAGTTAGAAAGAAGCCGAGGGGACCCCAGAAACACAATTTTTTGCCTTGAATCAATATACTTTCTCAGGATTGAATAATCTGATGCATGTTATCAAATTTACCTTGAGGGGGTGAATTTTGGATAACAATAGGCTTTAGCTAGGTGCATGCCATTTACCAATTTTTGAAAATGTTTAAACTTTTACAATTTTTTTGGATTTTTTACTGATTGTTATCAAATTTTTTAGATTTTTTGAAAATTTCTATAGTGTTTTGAATTTTTGAATTTTTAGGAAGAAAATATGATATAATAAATAACAAAGTTATGGGACATCGAGAAAAGACTCTGGAAGGAAAAAAAATTCCCCAAGTAGCAGAAAGGGTCGCCAGGAAGTAAAAACATGCCACAACATAGCGAAAATGACCGAAAAAATTATTTATTAAAAATAATCATTGTAGTGAGTGTTAGAATAATTTAGAAGAATCAAGATGATCTCATAGCACTTCAAGGGTGAGAGACATGAGGTGGGGGGTAAAATGGGTATATAAACCACACCATAGGGGGTAAAAACCATCGCGGTTAGTTTATTTGTCTCCGGCCCTTACCAATTTTACTACTGATTGAGCTCTACCCTATGAGAGAAATGGTGAGGGTGTGGAACTAGAAACACCATGTCGATCACATTCGAGAGTACAAGTGGCTTCCCAGGGATGATCTACTGGTACACAAAGTGAAAACCCTTACCTATGTCATTTTCTTAGCTTTTATTAACATTAAATTGCATTTTTTAGTGTAGAAATCCATGTGAAAGCACCAGTGCAGCCCTTAGGGTGCATAGGCATTCTCAAGGGCATGCTAACATGACCTCACATAGGCACAATCACGTTGGAATTAAAATGGACGTGCCAACATGGAAAATATAGAGAGATCACGGGCACGAGTGCTTAGGCATGAAAATGAGTGCGTTAGCATCATCAGGGACGTGTTGGTGTAGAAATAGGGTTAGGTGGGGAAGGGGGAATACTATCGTGAAAATATAGGTGCCTACGTAGAAATGGGCGCACTGGCGCGAAAAGGGCACTTTGGAATGGTCTTAGAAGAATTATCAAAATTTTAGAAAAACTTAGATGCTAAAAATAGAAGAATTATACCATAGTAAATGACTTTGATAACCTTTCAGATGGTCTTACCATGATTAGAGATGCGAGAGTGACATGGGTGGCTCCAAGCCTATGAGGCGACATTCTGTCGACAAGATCACATCTACTTGGAGATGTTACTAGATTTTATGGGTCTCTCATATGTGGCTTGCATGTCACAGATCACTTTGGATCACAACCTGGTCATAGCCTTAGCTGAGAGATGATGGAGTAAGAGCCAAACATTTCTCCTTCCAACAGGTGAGATGAGAATTACTTTGGAGGATGTTTGGCAGATTTTTAGAGTTCCTATTTAGGCTCATCTGGTGACGTATGATGGCCATTATGGTCGTAACATATAGAGTATTGCCATAATTTTTAGAGTAGTATACATACCTTGCTGGGGTATGTCAGTGGACATTACTAGGTACATAGGTGATCGTTGACTTGAGCTAGTTTATGTATATCTTATAGATCTTTTCAACGGATTATTGCTTCCTAAAAATACTGGTGCTCATTTTTATTTTAGCCTGATTGGAGTGATACAAGGATTCATCAGTGGGGAGGTCTATTGTTGGAGGCAGTGTATACTAGCCCATCTGTATGCACATTTACACTTGATAGCTAACCACGGTCAGAAGACCGTTGGTCTAACGACTTTACTTCAAATATGGGCCTAGGATCACATTGCCATATGATGCCCAACAAGATAATTGCAATCCTGAGCCCTTAGAAATCCATCCATTATGGGTTGGGTTCTATATGGGATGACATTCATGGGCACATGGGAGACACACCATATTATAGGTGAGCCTTTAACGAGGTACAACCTCATATGATTACATGGTGGCCATACAGGTTGTACCAGTGGCCTGAGGATGATATCGAGCTTAACATGAAAACAACAAAGAAATTCATTTTTGAGAGAACAAACTATATCCTTGAGTGGTATAGAGTGGACAAGGTCTAGTGGAAATTTGATCTCATCTAGGGGATTCCTAGTGATGATATGCGGTATGATTGGAGATCTAGAGAGACCTTTGATATTGGGACTTAGATCCGATTAGGATGAGATCGCCCCAAGTTTTTACAGGTGGTCCCACAACCTTGGGTGTAATGATCATAGATTGTAGATCCAGGGATGACTATAGATTACCCAGGATGGTATGTGACATTGTTTCTACAGCGGTTGAAAATAACACATGTAGTTCTAGATGCAGGGATAGCCACACCAATGTAAGGGTTACATGGCATAGATCCTAGAGCATAGGCTCAAGGAGATCCATAGGCAATACCAGAGGTAGAAGCACATACATGGCCACATGTACAATAGGTATTGGTTTAATAACATGTGGTTATACAACATTAGTAGTGGTACAACCACATGCACAAACACCACATATAACACTTCAGTTTCCACTACGAGCACCATTATAGACACCTCTATAACCCCCACACATGAGCCCACTACATAGTCCACCAGGAGGTGGATGAGATGACATAGATGGAGATGAGATGGATGAGGATATATAGGGTATAGGTGATATAACTACCTTGAGGCAACAATTATAGTAGGCATCAACCCAATAACTACAGGTTACTGTGGAGAGAGATCAATTGACTATAGAGAAAGATCAGCTATAGATGAAGAGAGACCAAGGAACCTCAGAGAGAGATCAAGTAGTCACAGAGAGAGAACATGTAGTTATTGATAGGACTTAGTGGATTGCAGAGTAGAAATAGGCTTAGGCATACATTGCTAGATTGATAGGAGAGGATGATGCTCTACAATGGGCATCCAAAGTAGTTGTAATGCATGATATACTATCACATGTGATTTTATCTAGTGGTGGGGCATCATATTATAGATATTTGTACCATGAGTCCATTCTAGAGGGACAAATGGCCACTCATTTTAATGAGTTAGCTATTAGCAAGTCTAGGTCGAGATCGCAGACGACCTCACGATCGGCTAGGTTAGTACTGTAGACACCTGTAGTTCTCTTGATACACTATTATTTCTAATAGTGCACTAACGCTTCTTCCTTTCGCAAATTGATGACACACCACTAGTTAGGCCTATCTACCTCCCTTTCTATGACACCCTTTTGGTTGTTTTTCCTCTTATAAACCACTTAAATAGGTAGTTATAGCCTCATTCTAACTACATTAGCTTCTTATTCTCTTCTAGCTTGCTCCTATTAGCTCCCTGGAAGATCAATCCACTTATTTGGATTGATTAAGCCCTTCAGAACCCTTCCAGAACCCCAATTACTCTCTAAGAGAGATTAATTAGTCTAACCTAGGTTAATTACCCTCTAACATAGTCAAACCACACTTTGACTTGCTAAAGTGCTTTTTGGACTTTAGCCTTTGTCCCACATGCACCCAAATTCCAATTTCTTCCAAACCAAAAACTATAAATACAAGGCTATACCCCCTCCCTCATTTCCTAAGAATCCTACAGCTTCTTCCTAGCACAACATTATACAACTTTACATTAGGCTTTAGCCAAAACAATCCTAAGAAATCTTAAGAGCTCATTTGCATTAGCCAAGCTAATAAGGCATTTGATCTTGGGTCATCCGCCATTCAAATAGCTTCATCTTACACCCATGTTAGGTTAGTAAAAGGAATAGATAAACTTGGCCTTGAAGCCATTAATGGGGAGATTCTTTCTCCCTCACGGAGTAAAACAACAAAACTAATTGCTTAAATCCTCTTAGGTTCATTATTTCAAGATTTCAAAGAATAGAGGTTAAATGCTATTTTGTTACATTTCTTGTTTATTTCAAGTTTGAATACATGCAAAGTAGGTTTCCTTGCTCATTTCTTATTTGATGATCCATTGAGGGACTTTGCACAAATATTTGGGGTTTTGCCTTATATCCATAGCTCTTTGTAAAATCTTTCATTGAACACATTTGGCATGCTCAGTGGGACCCTTATGTCCACCCTCCATTAATGGAGGTCTTTTAGGTTTTTCAAAGATTATTTTCAAGTTTTTCTTTTGAATCACTTGTTATTTCCTCATTTTTATTTCTAACCCTAGGTAAATGAACATCATTTATATACATTTTGAGGGTTTGATCTAGAAATAGGACACTTTGACTACAACTAACCTGTTTACTCTTAAAAATTTGAAAATCTGTGTTTTTTACAGATTTTTCACAGGGTACGCATAGGTGTCCAGAAAGGGGCGCGTACACATCAGAACCCCAACATACCCATCATATCAGGCACATACCTATTGGAAGGTCCCCATCATTTACAAACTAAATCTTTACACAGACATGCTTGTGTCTCCGTCATCTGAGGTGCGCATGTGTCTCTCTGGACATGCAAGTGTAAATAGCCTGACTGTGTAAGAAGTCAGACATAACCCATACAAGGACGCACGCGCGTCCCTATCTTTTGGGGTGCGTATCTGTCTCTTGGGCCACACAGGTGTAAATTCTTTGACTGTGTAAAATTTTTCACAATTTTCAGTTTCAGGATAGAGCTCATACTCATCATTGCTTGAGAGTCCATGTCAATATGAGTGCGTCTCTGTCATATTATAAGTGTTTGTGTTTACTGTGTAAATTTTATTAAAAAATTTGACTACAGGCGCATGCGTTGGGTAGGGCGTGTATCTGTCGGTTGGGGAGCGCTGGTGTCAGTATAGGCACGCAAGTGTCTGTGTTAAAAATTTAAATTTTTTACAAGTCTGGAAAAACTCTTTTCTAATCCATCACTGCAGGTTTTTAGGACTAACAATTGACAACAGGGTCTTTCTTGAACGTTTCAGTTTACGTAGATTAAAATTGTGTTTGTTTTTGACTTAGAAGTAGTTTTTGTAGAAGTGTGTATGCTCTCTCCTCACGTCTTCCAAGGTGATCTTGGAGATCAAAAATACCAATACAATACTCATATAAATTGTGTAAAAAACAATTATTTTATAAAGTTGAAGTAAAAATTTTGTGTGAGTTTAGTATGGTTTCCACTTTGTGTATGCTCTTCCTTCATACCTTTTGGTGATCTTAGGAATCAAAAGCAAGTGTAAGTTCTCTTTTTACATTAATATAGGAATCAGAAAATTACTGAAACTTGTTGTCTACAGGACCTATCGCTTATTAAAGAAAAGGAGTCAAAACAAAACACAAAACCTTCTAATACATGTGTTCTTGCAGGTTGCCAAACGGTGTGCTACTTAAAACCACATTAAAGCTAAGAAAGACAAAAAACACACCATATTCAAAACATTGTATTGTAGGTTTTTGAAAAGGGTACGTCCCTATCCGCTCAACTAGAACATAACCCCTTTGGCATAATGCCTTAAGCTACAACAATGGGGGTGGTACTAGGAACCCTAAAGTCGTCCACCACTGTGTAACCTCATGGATGAAATAGGAAGCACTCTGCTTACCCACTTGACTAGTACGCCTTGTGAGTTAGAGTTACAAATTGTCCGTATCGCGACCTTAGTAAAAGTACACGATGGATGCATTCATTGCCCACTGTATTTGAAAGGGGATAAAGCTGAGACACTCCCAAACTAGTCATTACGAATTTTTGGGTAAATCGCGCCTCAGTCTTAGAAAACATTGTAACACCTAGTTAAGAGAACTTGTTAGAGAAACCATTTTGTCAAGGAGCCCACTTTGCTAGTCCTTGTTGTGTCAAGCCATCACAAAGTAACGGCTCATCTGGAATCTAAACCTTGTTTGCTAAAAACAAGGTAAAGAACCCTTGTGAGTTTTAACTGAGTGTCTTTTCATCATGGACCTAAGATATGTCCCACTTTTGCTTAGTTTTGTCCTTGTCTTCAGACGAGGTGAAGCTCTGCCTAAGTGTTTGCTTAGCTTGTGTCCATCTTTTGATCAGTACCCTTGCATTCTCATCACCCATTATTCAGGGTGAGAAGGGTGCATACATCACGCATTTTTATCAGAGATAGTGATCATCACTTTTTTGTCTGTTTAGACCCATCCATGTTTGTGGCTGGGTTGTTAAACATCTAAAGTGTGTGGGTATGCTTTTCACATCTTTGATAAAAGTCCTTCCATCTTGATTTCAAGATCATCTTCACTGCTGTGTATTTGGTTCATCTTTCGTCTCTTCTTGAGTTAATAGTCTTGTTCACATCTTAGACATACAATTTTGGTACTTACATCGTATTCTCATTTTTTGTGAGGGAACAATATAAGTCTCCTTATTGCACGGTTATGCTGCTCACATGATTAAAAACTCCTTGTTATACTTATTACTTGGTTTTACTCTTGACGTCATCTTAGTCTTCTTGAAGAGTGTTGATAATGCTTTACATATATCATAATAAAATCACCATGGTGCTAACACCTTGCTTGCTTGGTTAATGTATCACGGTGACGTTATTATGCTATATCTATTCGCGACTTCCATTTTTTAGAAGGTTTGGCTTTCATTGGTAGTCAAACTCATTTTTAAGTATACCTTGTCAAGGGATTGCGATAACATCATGTCAGTGCTTAGACCTTGTTGGGGTTCTAACTTGGCTTACATATTGATACATCTTTGTCGCTATCTTAGGGTATAGGCTTGGCAAATAACAAATTGGGTGGATCGTAACATAGGGTGTGCATATGAATGTTCCTTGGTAAAAATGATTGCATAAAATTACATCTACGATACAATGTGATATAATTCCAACATCCCCTTAAAGACGGATTGCAGAAAACCATACACTTAGGGGTTACACTAGCTACATAAAAGCATCTGCTAGTGATGTCTAAAAAAATAAAAATGGCAGCCAAATCAAATGAGAAACATGTGGGAGAAAACCCTTTCAACACATTCCCATTCAATGGTCATAACTTAGGACCGCTCTTCTCCCAAGTCAAAGATACGGAGATGTTAATCGATCATAGTGGAGAAGAGTCAGACTCTTCACAAGAACAACAAAGGTTAGACCTAAACAAATTTGACGAGCTCTTATATTATAACAAAGATCAAGTGCTCGCAAGAGTCTTGGCATTAGGAGCTAAACTTCTGCATGAGCACGAAGAAGAAGCAAAGGTTGTTGACCCTAACTTAGGAGAGTGAAGATTCATCTTAGACATAGATAATCCTTTTGATGTGGGATATGCATTCACTTCTAGGCAACATAAGGCTGTTGTCGAAGGTGAAAAATCACGTAAACCTCACTTTAAGGCTTTGTGTAAGGTTAAAACTGAGTAGAAGGCCTCCCCTCCTCCGAAATTCAATGAAGAAGAGGATCCCCTAGTTGAGGAGGAAATCCTCCAAAAACAGATCTTGAAGTTGAGTCAGAAATTAGCAAACCTAGGCGCTTCAAAAAGAAACATAGTTAAAGACAGGGACAAAAACAAACTTAACGAGTTTCAATTTGATCCACATACAGATTATACTTTTAAAGCAACTCAGGCTCAAAGGTCAATATCACCTACTAAGGAGCAACTCATTCAAGATGAATTGAAATCTATGAAAGATACGCTCACAACATTACAACAGGAAAATGTAGGTGAAAACAAAAAAATATTCGTATGAAGAATTATGTCCTTACCCCTTCGATAAAGACATGCTACAACAACCTTTCCCGAAACATTTCACCATCCCCAAGTTTGATAAGTATAAGTGCAAAATTTATCCTCGCGATCATATAAAATACTTTTACATGGCTTGCTAAGAGGTTGCGTATAGTGATAATTTCTTGATACGACTTTTTCCTCGTAGCCTAGGAGCCATGGGATTGGAATGGTTTTACAACATACCTAAGGGCTCCATTACAACATGGCCCACAATAGTAGAGAATTTTGTAAGACATTAGTCCTATAATATGGAGAGTTACATCACGATGAATGATCTATATAACACAAAATAAAAACCCAATGAGACATTTACAGGATTTTTATAGTGATGGTGTGGGTTAGCTAGTCACTTTTCCCGTGCCTTACCTGAAAAATAGTTAGTGAGTATATTCGTTCCTAACTTGAACCTAGAAATAGCCTTTCACTTACAAATGCATTGTGGCTCGAACTTTGAAGAAGTCATAGAGAAAGGTAGTCAAATTGAGAAAGTGCTTATTGCCAAAGGCACGCTTAAACCAGTTATTAAAAACAAACACGAAGCCAAATCCATAGACAAACCTAAATTCTTCAATAAGAATAAACATGTTGTTGGTGATGGCATTATAGACTCCAAGAGGGTCCAAGCTGTACAGACAGGGCCAATCTTGAAACTTTCACAAGGGCCTCGTCCCAAAGCACCTACAAAACGTACATTCACATCTTTGAGAGAATCCTTATTTACTATCCTAAAGTAGTTAGATGGTGCAAAGATGGTAGAATATCCAATGGAAACAATGCCCTACCCAGAAGATGCTCCAAAACCGGTTTGGTTCAAAGACAATGAATATTGCGACTTCCACCATGTCAAAGGACACAAAATGGATAGATGTTTGAGATTACGCCATTTTATCCAAGACCTCATAGAGGAAGGGAAGATCACTGTAGAGTTTCCCCTGGAGACTAGTAGGAATTCAAATGAAAAAATGGGTATTTACAAGGAACCTTTTCCTGACCATGTAGATAAAAAGAAAAAGAAAACAGATCAATGGAAAATTTCTAATGACTATAGGACTGATGCTTATGTATACCCTACAAATGATAGTCCTTATGATTCCCTCATTGGATGTATTAACTCATCTAACAAACAGATTAACACCATTCATATCTTAGAGAAGAGTTACACAGTCGGGACAAGATGCGCGTGCCTAATCATACCAGATCCTATACCTACCCTTGAGGAAATTCAGTATAACTTGATAGAGCAATTAGAAAAAATGTCTGCTAAGATATCTATCCTCGATCTCCTAAAGATCTCCAATGCTCATAAAAACATATTGTTCAAAACTTTGCAAAATTCAGCGGTTTCCACATAAATAGATCCCGCGAAATTTCAAGCCATGATTGCACGCTTAGACACCAACGATCAGATTAATTTTGATCATACTGCAATCCTGCATAATAACCCAGAGCATAACTTACCATTATATCTCGAAGTTGTGGTTATGTGTCACAAGATCAAAAGAGTACTTGTAGATGGGGGATTTGGTTAGAATATTTGCACCTTAAAGCTGGTAAGGCAGCTGGGCCGGTTAGAAATAGAGCTGGGTGCTAAAACTATCACAATCATGGCATATGAAAATGAAGAAATAGAGTCAGCAGGGACTATAGTGGTCCCCATGGAGGCAGGGCCAACATGTCATGATACAATGTTCCATGTCCTTGACTTGGACCTCCCGTACAAAATGCTCTTGGGATGCCCATGGATCCATGCCATGTGAGCTATCCCATCAATGTTTCATCAGTGCATCAAGTTATATCATGAAGGGTAGGTAGTTACCATTTTTGGTGACCCATAACCTTTCAAACATTGTAGGGCTCTGCATATTTTTTCTCGTGCGGCTTATGAATGTCTTTCTGCAGATGTTGTAGTCCCTTTACAAATGGAGGCCATAAGGAATTGAGTGGATTCAGAATCTCTCATGCCTTTCAATCAGGATTTCCCCTCGCTGGTCAATCCATTTACTTCATGGGAGGCCACATCAGCAAAATATGGCCCAAGTAGGCCATTCCCTCTTGAGCAAGCTCTGTTGATATCAGACCTATCAGTATCCCCCAGGACAAGGGGGAAGCCTTACTTTCAGTTCAAGAGCACTCAGAAGCAATGTCCTAAACCTTTGGAGATATTCGTCCATAGTGGCCTCTTGTCTAAAGAGAAAATGTTAGAAGACCCTACCAGTAGAGTATCGGAGGGCACCATGGCTTCATGCAATCAAGCACCTCAGTAAGTCAAAGGTCATCGCATGATGTTTATCATGGGCTATGATGGGTTTGGATGTGGTGCAAATGCATAAGGCCGGTTGGAGCCTATCCCTATCCCACATTTCAAAACTGATAAACATGGCCTTGGAATAAGGCCCCATGATGCTCTACCTTCTGAGAAAAACGTTACTTCTTCTGAAAGTGAGGACATTTCACCTCATTCCGATAGTGACATAGATTTCCAACGTAGCCTTTACAAAGATCTTACCTCTACGAATCTATTCCCAGAGTCTCCGGTCCTTACCCTTTCTGAATCCATCCCCTTAGGTAAATATCCAATAGCCCTTGTATATCCTAAGCTTATAGATTAAGATCAACAAATTCATGTGCCATTAGATTGCTTTGAAAATGATGAGGCATTCGCGGAGTCCATGGGGCTCAGGGACTTTGTTCCCACTGGAGACCACAAGAAAGGATTTAAGATTCAACTAGATGTTTGTGACTATTTTGGGGAGGAAGTGGAAATGTGTGGATGGTTGAATAAAACGGTTGTAACTAAAGGTATACCTACCTTTGAGAAATCGAGCAAGAAGGCTCAACAGAAATCCCATAGTGACAAACTCTTTGGTGAGCTCATAGACAAAAAAAATGAAGAGTCTAAAAAGGAAGTGATTTATCCATTCAAAGATGAACATGAACTACCGCAAGAGGTTGATCTTACTCTTCCCCTTGATCCTACACAAATGAAAGACGCTTCTAAAATGCTTATTGAGGAAACAATCAACTTCAAAATTGGTTCAAAGGAGCAACCCATAATAGTCAAATTGGGAGATTCGCTCTTAGTGAAGGAACAAAAGACCTTTGCAGAACTCTTAAAATAATACATGGACATATTCATGTGGATATATGCAGATATGCCAGGGTTAGACCCTGAGATAGTTGTGCACAACCTCATTGTGCATCTAGAGGAAAGACCAATCAAACAAAAATTAAGAAAGATGCATCCTAAAGTAGTACTCTTGGTCAAAGAAGAACTGGAGAAGTTGTTATTTGTTGATTTCATAAAACCTATTGAATATTTAGAATGGATCTCTAACATAGTACTAGTACAGAAAAAACTTGTGGGGATAAGGATCTACATGGATTTCTGTGACATCAACAAAGCATGCCCAAAAGACGATTTTCCTCTACCTAACATCGACATGATAGTCGATTCAACAGTTGGTTATGAAATGTTATCCTTGATGGATGGATTTTCATTTTATGACCAGATACAAATTGTAGAGGAAGATCAGCATAAGACGGCCTTCATCACCCCTTAGGGAACATTCTGTTACAAAGTCATGCCCTTCGGGCTTAAAAATTATGGGGCTACTTATCAATAGGCCATGACAGTTATCTTCCAGGATATGATAAGTGACATCATGGAGGATTATGTCGATGATATCCTAGCAAAATCTAAGAGTAGAAAAGAAACCTTGAAGTATTGAGGCATATCTTTCAGCATCTAAGAGACTATAAGGTTTGCTTGAACCATAAGAAATGCATCTTTGGTGTCTTGTTAGGAAAACTCCTAGGGTTCATTGTCTCACAAAGAGGGATTAAAGTGGATCTTGCAAAGGTTGCGACTATCACAGAAATTCCACCACCTACCACTCTTAAGCAGCTAAGGAGTCTACAAGGAAAGATCCAGGTAATCTGTCACTTCATCTCACAACTTGCGGATAAGTGCCACCCCTTTACTCATCTGCTCAAGAAAGATGTCACATTCAATTGGGGACCTGATTGTCAAAAATCCTTTGCACTACTCAAATAGTACTTGTCCAACCCACCTGTGCTAATGCCACCTACCCCCGGTGAACTTCTCCTCTTATACATTTCTACTACCCAGTTTGCTATTGGTGCATTGCTTGCCCAATATGACTTAGCCCTTAAAGAGAGAGCAGTTTACTATCTTAGCCACACCTTGATCACATACGAGTTGAATTATCCCTAGATAGAAAAGGCCTACTTGGCGGTTGTATTCACATTTCAAAAGCTTCGCCATTATCTCCTGAATAATAAAACCAAAATCATATCCAAAGTTGACCCTCTCAAGTAACTTTTATCCAAACCTACCCTCACAGGCCAAATGGCTAATTGGATCATTCTCTTGAGTGAGTTTAACATTGAGTTTGTAAATCAGAAGTCCTTAAAAGGATAGGTACTAGCCGATCAGTTGGCAGAATCTCCTCTCCCAGGAATGGAACCCTTGTGCTTAGATTTACCAAATGCATCCATCATGTATATTGAAGAGTCTATAGAATGGGAAGTTCATTTTGAGGGATCTTTTACCTTCCATGTATCCGGAGCAGGAGTGGTCCTCATCACTCCAAATGGCGATGTCATACAACATTTATTCTGGTTGGGGTTCCCATGTACAAGTAACATTGCAGAGTACGAATCACTCATCATTGGACTCAAGCTAGCTATTACATGGAATATCAGACAACTATGAGTCATTGGGGACTCTCAAATTATCATAAAATAGGTTAATGATGAGTATAAGGTTAAAGATGAAAATATTATTCCATATAAGAAGATGGTTGAAACTTTGAAGGAGTATTTCACACAAATAATCTTTGAACAAAAACCAAGGTTGCATAATAGATCCGCAGATGCCTTGGCTACTATTGGGTCTCTCTTGCACATAGCGCATGAAGAAATCAAGATGCCGATCTTCATAGAACATCTTCAAGTGCCTACATATGATATGCCGGAATCATGTTTAGCGTGTGAAGTTGTTGGTCCTTTATCCCCTTAGTATGACCCAATCTTCCAATACCTACAAGATGGCACCTTTCCCCCTGACATCACACATTCTAAAAAGAAATCCCTTATTCACTGCATAGCTCATTATACCCTCCTAAGAGGGAACCCTTTATCGTTGTGGTTATGATGGGAATATGCTTCATTGTTTGGATGTCACTGATTCTATCCACGTAATTAAGGAAGTACATAGTGGTATTTGTGGAGCACATACTAGTGGCATGGTCTTAGCTAAAAAGCTATTGAGAGTAGGCTATTATTGGCCTACCATGGAATCCGATTGTTGCAAATTTGTAAAGAAGTGTGAACTATGCTAGAAGTATGGGAATTTAATAAATGCATCGGTGCAAGCCTTACAGCCTATTGTAACACATTGGTCATTCTCTAAATGGGGCCTGGATCTCATAGGGAAGCTCTATCCTTCTTCATCATACGATCACACTCATATCATCACTGCCACCGAATACTTTACCAAATGGGTAGAGGTTGTTCCTCTTACCTATGTCACCAGCACGAAAATTTCAAAATTCATCATGAACCATTTCATATGCCGCTACGGGATCCCCTAGGCCATTGTCACTAATAATGGTAAATCCTTCAAAAATAAAATGGTTAAAAAATTGTGTCAACGCTTCCATATCCAACTTAAGTGGTATACCCCTTATTACCCTCAAGGTAATGGATAGGTGAAAGCCACCAATAAAACCCTTGTGCGGATTATGGAGAAAATGGTCAGCAAAACTAGCCGTAATTGGCATCAACAGATACATCCTGCCCTTTAGGCCTATCTTACTTCCATCTGCATTCCTTTTGGTGTAACCCCTTATTCACTTGTTTATGGAACTGAAGCCATCATACCCTCTGAAGTGGAGCTTCCCTCCCTAAGAATATCCCTTAAAGACTATATTGATAAAGATGAAGACTACAGAGTTGCTCACTTAGCAGAGTTAGAACTATTAGATGAAATATGTATTAGAGAGTTCAATCACCTAAAAGTTTATCAGAACTATTGATCAGAGAAAAAATTTAGTTGAAATTACACTCAAAGTTCAGGCAGAAGAATGGCACAGGAGAAAAAGCATGAAGTAATAGGAAGGCATCACATGCAGAGATGTAGGGTAAGACTCTTAAGGACTTAGCCAATTTTGGAGATCAGGTCTATTCTTAGAGATTGGCATGTGGAGTACACAAAGTGATGCCGATATTTGCATGCCACTCTTCATGGGGATTTTGGAAGGACATGTCAACTTACTCTTGCATGGACATAAGTTAAGAATGGATCCATCACTTCAGTTAACTATTAGCAATCTATAGATAGCGTACTTGCATGTATGGCTATAATTGTAAAAAGGTGCATGGCTATTATTAGTGTGCGACCTATTTCTGGTAGAGTTAAGTGGTGAAGGGTTAGTTCCCCTCCTTATATACATGTAATGAACTACTTAAAAGATAGAGAGACATACATAGAGAATGGATGGAACCACATGTGACTGGATGATTGTAACAGATCCATGTGCGCATGCCTAGTATTGTATGAAGCTACTGTATTGTTGGTTTAATGAATATATAAAGGAAATTGGCCAGACAAAGTGTGTGATGTGTTTTATCAATGCATGTTATTACTTTCATGAGGATTTACCTTTAGTGCTTATAGATCTGGTTGGATATAAATGGTGAATGGATGGATTAGTTCCTAAAAAATATGTTTACTATTTTATCATACCACCATTATGCTATTACAACTATTAAGAGGCACCTGGTACCTTTGCGTGCTTTGGGTGATTGCTCAACCTAGGCTGAGTGATGTGCCAGCGTGACTAGGTGTTAACTAACAATTCTAGGCTGCATCATTGGTTCTGTTGCCAGGACCTTTTTTTTTGTTGTTTCAGAATGGTTAGTGATGAAGACATACCGGCTAACCCTGACAAGCGTTGAAGAATGGATTCATGATCTGGAGGAAGAATACGCATGGAGGTTTGACACTGGATCTAGATTTAGCGCATGTACTTGGGTAGAGAATAATTTGTATGACAGTTTATACGAAATCTTTTTTGCTATCTTTCCAGTAGAATTGTATGAATGGTTGACTGTGTATGCATCTAAGCAGAATTGGAGGTATCACATGCTTATTTGGACACAGGAGGAATTTCAAACACTATATGATGTTGACCTAAGCTGGAATCGCGCGGTAGATACCTAGTTTTGTAGTGTCCTAAATAGCTATATTCTGGAGCATTCAATTTTGACTTATTCATGCCCGGAGGTAGTAGAGTTCCAGTTTCTACGGTATCCTAGAGGGACATATTTGCAAGGTATTCCAGTGGTAATCAAAATACTAATGGTAACATTGAACTTGGAAGTTAAACCCATGGAAAGCTAAAGCATCTCCAAGCGTGGGGGGCAGAACAGGATTGGTGAAAGATGGTAGACCTAGTGGTAGCATGGCAGAGGGAAGAAAGGCGACTGAAGTATGATGAGGCATGCGAGAGGGAACTATGCAAGAGGCAATAAATTTTAGAACGGATGGTGTTGTGGAGAGAGATGGCTCATGAAGGATTTGAGGCTCATGGGGAGGAAGGAGAGCAAGAACATCAGGAACTCCCCCATCTAGGGAAGCATGACAGAGAACCCTCTTCAGCCTCACATGGAAGCGAGCCAGTAGATATGACATGGGCCATGGGTGCGCATCTAAGCCAACCTATTGACCTAGCCCTTGCACTTGGCTTTCCAGTATCTAGTATAACAGGTAAAAATAGTTTTAATTCAGGAAGTGAAAGCACAGAAATAGGTCAGATAGTAAGTACACCAATAGTAGCACAGACAACTTTGTTATTCTTTGGGGGTACATTATCAGGCTCATCATCTACACAGAATATGAGTGCGCCAAATGTGGGAATCACCTCTGGAGCTGGGACCACTTCCCAAAATGTAGGGTTCCAGTATATCACCACTGTTGGGGCACAGGGGAGTGCATCCACGGGCCCTATTCCAAATTTTGGAGGAGGATTGGGTGGTATGGGCAGTTCTAGTTCTAGTGGTTTGGGTGGTATTGGAGGAAGAGGAAACTAAGGAGGTTCTGGGTCAGGTGGTCAAGGCTCGCAGCAACCCCATAACATTTATATGGAGATGTCCCTTCATCTCCTAAAATACAGGGGTATTGAGAATGGTGTTGAACATGTTCATATGTGTGAAATATTGTGGCGCGCAAAAGGTATTACAGCCCCTAAATGCAAGGCAAGTCAATTTTCTACTAGATTGTAGGTGCACGTGCACAACTGGTATAGGAAGTTTGACCCCAATCAAACTTGTATTGACTATGCAACATTGAAAGATGATTTCTTAAAAGAGTTGCACATCCCCAAGTTTGAGTAGAAGAGTATAAGCGCACCCAAGGATATAAAACAAGGCACTACTGAAAGTGTACATTAGTATGATGTGTGATTTAAAACAATTATATCCAAACTCTCTTATGAAATTCATGCAAGTGAGCATGCATAATGGTTTTTTGGGGACTGATTACTCCATTTCGGAGAGCATCGTTGCATAAAATTTATACTGATCCACATGAAGCATTGGAAGCCACTTTACATGTTGAAGCAGTTAGGAGTATTGACACTGGAGTTAGTCCATTTTTGGAAGCTCAGATAACGGCTATGGCGAAATAGTTAGAGAAATTATCAGAAAACTCAGCTCAAGAAATGTGCTCAGGGATCTAGTGTGCAGATTATGAAGTGGAAGGGAACACTAAGGATAGTTTCCCTTGCATAACTGTACGTTCATTGTTATTAGACTGTGAGATTTTCCATTTGAACCATGATGCTAGTCACTACCCCCTCCTACAACGCACGATCAGGAAGAATGTATCCTCCTTCTGTAAAATTTGTAGGTCCACGACCCATGATACTGAGGACTGTAGATTGATTGGATAGATCCATGATGCCATTGATATTGGGGTCAGACAGGCGAGTGTGGATAATAATTCTAAAGGGAAGAATGAGCATCAGGATAGGGATTATAATAAAACCCAATATGACAGGAATGACAAACGATTTTAAGGGGCTTGTGAAAGGTGACGAGGATATAGAGGTAGATATGGAGGATGATGCCAAGGTGGAGGAAGGAGTGAATTCCCTTCAGGAATTTTCTATACATGTGGCTCACCTGACCATTATAGGTGTGAATTCCCACAGAATATTTCTTGTTCATTTTGTGGAAAGGGGCATAGTTATGAAGAGTGCCCAGACTTGTATGAGCATCTCAGTAAGCAGCACAAGCAAGAAAATAAGGGTGCGGGGATGGTTAGAATCTAGCGTGTGATAGAGAATCAGTGGATGCCAAATTTAACATGAAAACCTAAGGTGGTAATAGTCAAGATAACCACACGAGATGAGGCGGCACATGCAAGAGAGGTGTTGCAACAGAAGCTGACAATCACTAGAGAGGAAGTTTTGTATGCTAGATATCCAGATCCAACTCATACAAAAGAAGTCTATCAGGACACAATGGATGTCTTTAGGAGCCTTCAAGGTGAGATACAAGGTTTAAAAGAGCAGTCTCAAAAATTGGGACACAAGGATACAAAACAAGCCCCGTCGGATATTGATGACATCAGAGAGGTATGTAGAATGTTGCGCCAGGAGAATATTATTACTTTATTAGGAAATTGGTTAAAAGGGAATACTCCACGCGCAAGGACTGAGACTAGAAGAAAAATACTCCATGTGAATCTCCCTCCTGATAGCATTGACTACAAAAAGGAGATAACTTTGAATGCTGTTGTGGACGGGTGGCTGCTAAGTAATATTATGATTAACACAGGTGTGGAAGTAAATGTACTTACATTGGATGCGTGGAAACAAATGGGGAGATGCCCATTGCAGCCATCATCTAATGTATTGTTCATGGAAAATAGAACAAAAGATACTCCCATAGGAGTTTTGAAGGATGCATCTATCACTATACAAGGGGCCAAGTTCACAGGAGACTTTGAAGTGTTAGTGCTTACGGAAGCAAATAGTTTCCCATGTTTTCTTGGACACCCTTGGTGTTATGCGAACAATGCTGATTTGAGGTTTAACAAAGGGTATATCAGCTTCGAGAACAAGGAGGAAAGGGTCATAATACCATTGACATATGGGAAATCCGTGCCATATGTGGAACCTTTAAGTGAAGAGGACTTGAACAGAATCTATGCACACGCTATTTAGGACCCAGAGGTCAATGATCCATCCAAGGAAGGAATACTTCATTGGGAAGATTCTCAGTCAATCAATGATACTACTAGTATTGCTTGCAATAATTGGGCTCATGGCACTTATGAAGTAGTGGGGTGTGAAGTTAAGCACACGGTTACTGGCAAGATGGGTTCTCGCTCTGTTTGATGTATAGGTCAGGCAATACCCCGCTATACCATATCTAAAGATTTGGCTAGGTTCTTACAGGGCATAGAAACAAATTGGGCTGACAAACTTAAATGACGCAATATGCTATCATATACTTTGGGTGGGATGACCGCGTGATGATGGGTAGTCCATAGGGATAATCTTTTGGAATGGGAAATGATTGGGACTGTCTTATTAACCAGGTTTTCAAGGAGTAATGCACCTACAAACATACACCCTTATCATGGTGATCAACCTACTCAACATCATATCCAGCAGTGTGAGAGACTCTGGACAGTAGGCTAGGAAGCATTCGTGCCTTCACTTTGGGCGCATCAGTTTTATTCTACTCTAAAAGGTTGTGCACTTGCTTGGTATGTCTATGCTAAATTACATCACAACACTGGCAACTGGAAAACTTTGACTGCAGGGATGATCCAAACATTTGACTTCTTTTCATCTACACCACCAGTGAACACAACTTTAAGCTTTATCAAGCACTTAACCGTGGGAGACAGTGGGAAAGTGGAAGAACTTGTTCATGAATTATTTGGTGAGACAGAGACAGGGGCATGCTTTGTGGATGAAGAAGATGATATCATATTACTTGAGTGCGCTTCTTTAGAGAAAGATAAGGGGAAGATGGTATACATAATTGATGAGGAGGAAGTTGAGCATTTGGACATGGATCATTCACATGGAACACGTGAAGTGTCATCCAGTGTAGATGTGGATGTGTGCACATATCACGAACCTATGAAGACAACAAAGGTCAATATAGGCACAGAAGCTAAACCTAAGGAAGTGATAATTGGAGATTACTGGTCAGAATCAGAGGTAGCAAAGATCATAGAGTTACTTCATGATTACAAGGATTTATTCCCAAGAGGATACCATGAAATAAAAGGCATGCATATATCACTCGGAGAGATGAAGATAAAGATCAAGGAAGGTGTGTGCCCTGTTAGGAAGAGGCCATATCAGATGAATCCCAATTTTCATGAGAAAGTAAAGGAGAAGATTGACAAGATGCTGAAATCCAGGATCATTTGACCACTGGATGAATTAGAATGGGTCATTCCTATGGTGATAAGTATAAAAAAGGATGGTAGGATTTGAATTTGTGTTGATTATAGGGAGTTGAATGCAGCATGTGTTACAGATCCCTTTCCTACACCATTCACGAAGGAAATATTAGAAGGAGTGGCTAGGCATGGAATATATTCATTTATAGATGGGTTTTCAGGGTATCATCAGGTTTGGATTTCCCCAGAAGATCAAGAGAAGACTACCTTCACTATTGAAAGAGGAAGCTTTGCTTATACTGTGATGCCCTTTGGATTGAAGAATGTACCTGTTGTATTTTCAAGAATAGTGGTACAAGCCTTCAATGATTTTATTCATAACTTTTTACAGGTCTATCTTGATGATTGGACCATTTATGGGCTAATCAAGGATCATTGTGACAATTTGCGCTTGATGTTTGAAAGATGTCGACAGTTCAGTATCTCATTAAATATCAAGAAGTGCATCTTTGCTACTCCCTTTGGAACACTTTTAGGACATATCATATACAAGGAAGGGTTGTTGGTTGATTCAACTAAATTTGCCGTCATCATTGGCTTGAAAGCACTGGCCAGTCAATGCGAGGTGCGTAGATTTTTGGGTCATACAGGGTATTACCAAAAGTTTATAAAAGGGTATTCAAAATTTACTGTGCCCTTAGAAGAGTTACTCCAAGGAAAGGGTACATTCTATTGGGGGGAGTCACAGTAGCGCGCGTTTGAGATATTGAAGTAGAAGCTTACTACTGCACCTATCTTGCATTTTCCTTCATGTTAGGAAATAAGGGATAAAATATGTGGAATAATCCCTCACAGAATCACAACAGTAGAAACTAATATGTAGAAATTATTACAGATCTCAAATAAAATTACAGAATAAAATAACACAACACAAAGAGACAGTATTTAACATGGTTCACCCCAATTTGGGCTACGTCCACCAAGAATCACTTGCTCAGATTTTATTACAAGCCACCACTCTCTCAATACAATACCCAGATCCGTTTGGAGCTATGCTCAACAAAATCTACAGAATTCACAGCCGAATTCAAAACACATCTGCAATACATTTGCTTGTACATCTATCATATGCATAAGACCATATAAATAGACAACTGCTTAAGTAGTTTTACAAAACTGTGGGTATCAAAACCATGGGAAAAACCCATCCCATAAACCTATGGGTCAAAAAACTCACCCATATGAGAAAAGCACGTTTCCCGATATGTCGGGTGCATTTTTCAAGGCCAAAAAATTTTACGCCTAAAAAACGATATGTCAGGTGCACGTTTCCCAAACCCCGGTGAGGATACATGAAAAGTGTACAGTACTCTTAGTGTACAGTCTTCAACACTTTCACACATGAAAACAGGCTCCACAACCTAACAATCTCCCACTTGGAGACTAGTTTTCCTCTGAGCAAGCTTCTCAACCCTTCACTAGTTTCTGTGAAGACCAACCAAAGCTGAACACAACTTCAGTTTTTCCCTTGTGACCACCTTGGTCATCATGTCTGCAGGATTTTGACTGGTATGAATCTTCTCCAACTTCAACTTCTCTTCCTCCAAAGTTGTCCTGATGAAATGGTACCTTAACTGTATATGCTTTGTCCTAGAGTGGAAAGCAAAGTTCTTAGCTAGGTGTATAGCACTCTGACTATCACTATGCAGCTTACATTCCTCCTGCTTATGCCCCAACTCCTCAAGCAATTGTTGTAACCAAATCATCTCTTTGCTTGCCTCTGTGGCAGCAACATACTCAGCCTCTGTGGTTGACAAAGCCACCAACTTCTGTAGTCGTGAAATCCAGCTCACTGTTGTCCCACCTACAGTGTAAATATAACCTGTCGTGCTCCTCCTGCTGTCTACATCTCCAGCCATGTCTAAATCTACATAACCACGTAAAGTGGTGTTTGATCCACTGTAGCACAAAACTGTCCCCATGGTCCCTCTCAAATACTGAAGGATCCACTTTACTGCTTGCCAATGCTCTTTACCTGGATCACTCATAAATCTACTCACAGCTCCCACTGCATGGGCAATATCAGGCCTAGTGCACACCATAGCATACATCAAACTGCCAACTACTGATGAGTAAGGTACCTTGGACATTTGGTTCCTCTCCTGCTCTATCTTGGGACACTGCTCCTTTGATAACTTGAAATGGCCTGCCAAAGGAGTCCCAACCGGTTTAACATCCTACATATTAAACCTCTCCAAGACATTCTTAATGTACTCTTCCTGAGATAAAGTCAGCTTCCATTCCTTCCTATCCCGAGATATCCTCATACCAAGGATTTGTTTGGCTACACCCAAATCCTTCATAGCAAATGATTCACTTAGCTGCTTCTTGAGTACTTTTATTTCCTGCATGTTTTTACCTGCAACCAGCATGTCATCAACATACAAACACAGGATAATATAACTTCCATCCTCAAATTTCTTTGTATACACACAATGGTCAGAATGACATTTGATATAACCTTGCTCCATCATGAAGCTATCAAATTTCTTATACCATTGACGTGGAGCTTGTTTCAAGCCATACAAGCTCTTCTTCAGTTTACACACCATCTCCTCTTTACCTTTGACCTCATAGCCCTCTGGTTGCTGCATATATAGTTCCTCCTCCAAATCACCATGGAGAAATGCAGTCTTTACATCAAGCTGTTCTAAGTGCAAGTCTTCTGCTGCAACTATTCCTAGAACAGTTCTAATAGAAGTCATTTTTACTACAGGAGAAAAAATCTCATCAAAATCTATACCTTTTTTCTGTGCAAACCCCTTGACCACCAACCGGGCCTTGTATCTTTTCTTGCCTCCTTCTTCCTCTTTGACTCTGAACACCCACTTGTTCTGTAATGCTCTTTTTCCTTTGGGTAGCTTTACCAAATCCCATGTATGGTTCTCCATGAGAGCCTGATGCTCCTCATCCATGGCTTGCTCCCACTTCTTCCTGGCATCTACCTGCATTACTTCATCAAATCTCTCTGGTTCTCCACTATCAGTGAGTAATAAATAATAAAGAGAAGGAGAAAAACATTTAGGTTCTCTTCTTACCCTAGAAGACCTCCTCAATATAGGAGTTTGGGGTTCCTGTTGAGGGGGTTCCTGAACTGATTCATGTGTCACTTTCCCATCTGGAAGATCCTCTACCACTACATATTCTTTCTTGGATTCTTCCTTGCTTTCCTGCAACTGTTGCTGATACATGACTTTCTCATTAAAGACCACATCCTTAGATCGAATGATTTTCTTGTCCTTAATACTCCAACATTTATATCCAAAGTCATCACCACCATAACCAATGAAAGTACATTTTTATGATTTATCCTCTAGCTTGGTCCTATCATCCTTGTCTATATGAACAAACACCTCACATCCAAAGACTCTAAGAAATGAATAATCAACTTTCTTACCATACCAAGCCTCCTCAGGTTTGCCTCCATCCAAGGCACTTGAGGGTCCTCTGTTTATCAAGTACACCGTTGTGCTCACCGCTTCTTCCCAAAAAGAAAGAGGCAGTCCTGCATGTAACCTCATGCTCCTAGCACATTCCATTATTGTTATGTTCATCCTTTCTGATACCCCATTCTGCTGCGGAGTTCCTGGAACCGTCTTTTTCCTGCGGATTCCATTCTTAGAACAAGTAATCATTAAATTCATTGCTGCAATACTCCCCTCCATTATCTGACCTGAGACATTTTAGCTTAAGACCTGGTTCATTCTCTACCAAAGCTTTCCATTTAACAAAAGTGTCAAATACATCAGATTTTTTTCTAATACAATAAACCCAAACTTTCCTTATTACATCATCAATAAAAGTGACATAATAACTTGAACCCCCAAGAGATGATACCTGAGCCAGCCCCCACACATCAGAATGTACCAGCTCTAACTTACTCTCTTTCTTTGTAGGTCCAACCTTGAGAAACCTTACTCGCTTTTGTTTCCCATATATGTAGTTCTCACAGAAATCCAAACCTGTTTCTGTATATCCAGGCAAATTCTTCTTTATGATGTCCATGCCCTTATGGCTCATATGACCAAGCCTATAGTGCCATAATGTTGTATCTGCATCTGAAGCTACAAGATTACAATCATTAGTACTATCAGTGGTTAAATATAAGGTTCCAACCTTCTTACCTCTTGCCACCACAAGAGCACCCTTAGTAACCTTCCAAGAGTTAGCTGTAAATATCACAGTACAACCATCACTTCCCAATTGCCCGCCGATATCAAATTTCTCGTTAATGTAGGCACATGTATGACATCCTTCAATAGCCATGTATTCCCATTCTGCATCTTAACCTGAACAGAACCTTTTCCAACTATACTACAAGGCTCATCATCACTAAGAAAAACATGCCCAAAATCCCCTTGAACATAATCAACAAAATAATGCCTATGTGGAGTAGCATGAAAAGAATCCCCTGAATCTAAAACCCAAGATTCAGTAATAGTATGCAAAGAAAGAATCAAAGCATCCTGACATACATTACCTGATGCCACATTTTCCTCCTTGTTTTCTTCCTATTGTTTCTTCTTATCCTAAAGCTCCCAACACTCCTTCTTTGCATGCCTAGGATTTCCACAATTCTAGCATACAATCTTGTTCTTGGATTTTGACCTTGCCTAATCTTTTGATTTTCCACGGTTTCTTCTATTCTTCTGTCTCCCTCTAGTTTCCACTATCAAAGCATTCCCTAAAGTATAAGATTCCCCAGAGAATTTTCTTTACATTTCCTCGCTTAGAATCACCCCTACAACATCCTCAAACTTCAACTTTGAGTTAGCTGGAACCAAGTTACTTACCGCCATTACCAGGCTATTCCAACTCTTCAGGTAAAGAGCACAAAATTAATAAAGCCCTAACTTCTTCATCAAATTCTATTGTAACTGAATCTATCATATTCACAACCATATTGAAATCATTTAAATGATCTGCTACTGAACTATTCTCAGAAATCTTCATATTAAACAACGTTTTCATTAAAAATATCTTGTTAGAGGTAGAGGGTTTTTCATACAACTTCCCTAATGCATCCATTAGATCTTTTGTAGTCTTTTCCTTTGAAACATTAAATAATACCGAAGATGCAAGACACAGTCAGATTGTCCCAAGTGCCTTCCTATCCAGCAAATCCCATTCCGCATCTATCATACCCGAGGGTTTGTTCACCTTCTCAGACAGTGGAGTATAAAGATCTTTCTGATAAAGGTAATCTTCCATCTGCATCTTCCAAAGACTGAAATTCTACCCGTTGAATTTATCAACCCTAGATCTTCCTTCATCTGCCATAGCTCCCACTCAAGCTAAAAACTTTCCCTGTGATTCAACACTTCAGAAAACCAAACCAGGCTCTGATACCAATTGTTAGGAAATAAGAGATAAAATATGCAGAATAATCCCTTACAGAATCGCAACAGTAGAAACTAATATGCATAAATTATTACAGATCTCAAATAAAATTGCAGAATAAAATAACACAACACAAAGAGACAGTATTTAATGTGGTTCACCCAATTTGGGCTACGTCCACCAAAAATCACTTGCTCAAATTTTATTACAAGCCACCGCTCTCTCAATACAATACCCAGATCCGTTTGGAGCTATGCTCAACAAACTCTACAGAATTCACAGCCGAATTCAAAACACATCTGCAATACATTTACTTGTATATCTATCATATGCATAAGACCATATAAATAGACAACTGCTTAAGCAGTTTTACAAAACCGTGGGTATCAAAACCATGGGCAAAACCCGTCCCATAAACCTATGGGTCAAAAAACTTGCCCATATGAGAAAAGCACGTTTCCTGATATGTCGAGTGCATTTTTCGAGGCCAAAAATTTTTACGCCTAAAACAATTTTACGATATGTCAGGTACACGTTTCCCGAACCCCGGCGAGGATACATGAAAAGTGTACAGTACTCTTAGTGTACAGTCTTCAACACTTTCACACATGAAAACAGGCTCCACAACCTAACACTTCATGGGATAAACCTTTTCATGTTCATGTGGATGCTTCTGGTATAGACATTAGTGTTGTCTTAGCTCAACTAGGTGAAGGTATCATTGATCATCCCATTTGCTTCGCTAGTAGGAAGTAGATCCCTGCAGAACAGAATTATACCACTACAGAGCATGAGGCCTTGTCCATGATCTATGCCTTGCAAAAATTTCATAAGTATTTGTTGGCTACACCATTTTTGTTTTATACAAATCACATGGAATTAAAATATTTGGTGAAAAATCCCATTTTACAGGGGTGCATATGCCCGTGGGTACTCTTGTTTCAAGATTTTGACTTTACGGTTGTGGTAAAACCAGGAAAAAGTAATTATGGACTGGATCACTTGTCTAGAATTTCAATCAGGGGAAGAGACACAGAAAATAGAAGAGACCATGACTGATGTATAGCTGTATAGGTTACAATGCATGCCATCGGAATTGGAGGACATTGCTATCTTTCTGAGAATTGGTATGGCGCTTGAAGACATGAAAGTTTTAGAGAAGAAGCAACTTGCTATTCACGCAGCACTATTCATGTTAATTAGTGGTGATTTGTACAAGCTAGGAAGAGATGAGGTGTTACACCATTATGTCTTGGAGCATGAATGAAAGGACATATGGAAGAAGCACATGGTGGTATTGCCGGTGGCCATTATGCAGGTGATGCACTAGCGCACAAGATCCTACTTGCCGGGTTGTGGTGGGAAACATTGTACAAGGATTGTAAAGAGTATTGCAAGACGTGTGACCATTGTCAACATCTTGGTCGACCAGGACAACGAGATGAGATTCCCCTATGGCCCATAACGAGTGTAAAACCCTTTGAGAAATGGGTGATTGACTTTGTCAGGCCTATCTCCCCAGCCGCACGCAGGACTGGATCGGCTATATCATCACTTGTACAGATTATCTTACCCAATGGGAAGAAGCAACACCTACAAAGGACTATACAGTGACTACAGTAACAAGGTTCTTATGGGAGAATGTCCTTACAAGGTATGGCTATCCTTTAAGTTTAACAAGTGATAGGGGCACACATTTTTTATATCAGACAATACAAATTCTGTTAGACGAGTTTATGGTTGCCCACTGTAAAACTACACCTTATCACCCTCAGGAAAATGGGACTACTGATGCTTTTAACAAGATCTTGAGCCACACATTGACCAAGATTTTTGATTTCAGGAGGAAAGATTGGGATGATAAAGTATCAACTTTTCTTTGGGCTTATAGAACAACATACAAAAGATTGAACAAAGCAACACCATTTTAATTGGTATTTGGCGCAGAAGGTGTTTTGCCTCTAGAATTCATGTTACCATCCTTGCGCATTGCGCGCGTTGGAGGTCTAACCAATGAGCAGGCCTTGGAAGAATGGATTGTGAAGATGGTTCAGCTAGATGAGTGCCACGCCATCACACGCTGGAGTCAGAAATAGGAGAAAGTGTGACAAAAGGCATGGAATGATCGGCACATCAGGGATAAGAAACTTGTGGTGGGACAAATGGTACTTCTATATGACTCCAAGTTTTTGTGCCATCCAGGAAAGCTCAATGTGCATTAGTTAGGGCCATATGTTATCACTCATATACTCGAGTCAGGTGCTTGCCAATTGGAAACAATTGATGGCACACGGTTTCCCGGTACTTTAACGGGAGTAGGTTGAAGCCCTACTATAAATAAGTCTTCTTGGTGTTTGTAATAAGGTAGTGTTGCCAGATACATTAGGTTTCCCTTTATGCATTTCCTTAATGTATTTCTTTCATCGTCGCTATGCTTTCTCAAATTTAGCTCTTGTTTATGTAATAAGTGCACTTGTGCACATAAAACTAACTATAATATGAAGCATGTTAATGCGCAGAGGACTGCACATCCTTTTCATGTGGAGTGGATTGTTGGTGACTCTCAGGGATATGCTGTGAAGATATCATGTTGTGGGTGTTGAAAGAAGGTTGCTAAGGGTAACTAACAAAATATTGCTTCTCAAGATAAGAAAGAATGAATATGGACAAGGGAAAGTATAACACGAGGTAAGTGGTGGCCATGGTAACTACCAGGAGATCATGCAGTGACGAGGTACTCAGGTGTGAAGGTACACGCTGAAGAGAAGTCTATGACAGAGGGTAAAGAGGTATGCTAGAAGGTTATAGCTTTGGTGTGAAAATATACCGCGTGGAAATGATAAAAATGGATCATAAATGAGGATAATTTGGTAGGTAGAGGAGTAATTAATGCAACAAAAAGTAGAAATCTATATAAGGATGGGATGCGATTTCATTTTCACCCTTGCGACTACGAGAATTCTATAGAGAGCCTATATACGAAGAGCATAAAGCTAACTGATTCAAGGTGCGAAGTAAGCGAACCAGGCACAGAGAAGAGATTTGTGTATTAGAAGGGCTTGGATCCCCTAGAAGAAGGGTTTGAAAAAGTAGAGTAATACAATAGAGTTAGGGTGCATAAGTTTGTAATTACAAATTAGGGCATGGAGGAATCGGGTTAGAGTTTGAAGCAAATCACTCAAAACACATAGAAACTGACCTACAAAACAAAACCCTATAAGAGAATGGCACCAAAGAAGAAAGCAACATCAATAAAAGAAAAGAAGAAGGTGGTGGTGGAAGAAGAGGAAGAGATGGCCCTGGAGAGAAATTTCTCTGAAATGCAGTACCCTGAAGAAGTTATTGTGGGGCAGGAATGGAATACCCACATAAGACAGAGAAAGATAAGTGAATATAATCACCGAACCAGTGAGAACCAGAAGAAGTTAGATGAATTGCTCACCTCTCGAACGAACAGGCACACTGAGGATGGCATGCCGATATATGATGATGCTATGGAAAAGCTACTCAAGGGAAACGGTGTTTACCAACTTTATGAGCTCCCATACTTTGGAAAGTATGCACCCTTGTACAGATGGCTGATGAGCCGAGTCCATGAGGACTTCTTCTACTTCACAGGATGGTGGGTAAGACTGACACCCATCCTCGTTACTAGAAATACTGGATTACGGGCAACGGGTGAAGACATTAAGACCGAATTAGCTGACAAAAGTGCCATTTTGGAGACACATAAGGTGTTGGGCTATCAGAAAGGACCGTGTGGAATGAACATTGACAAGTTGAAAATTGTCCAATAGTACAGGCAGCAACACATCTAACCACAAAGTTGAATGACCAAGAGCGTTGGTCACAATTCAATTCTATGTGGTTGCATGTGGCCAAGCGCATGTCAGAGGGAACCACTTATAACATCGCCAGATTCATTGTAGAGCGGATAGGTGAGGAAGCGCGTGAAGGTTGTAAGATAAGTTTTGGTTATATCTTATTGAGTTTAGTCTTCATGGAGATCGGGGTACCTGATGGCCCAAAAGAGAACATATGGGAATACCCCATGAATCATAAGTCTCCAGTTGAGCAACTCAACAAATATCTTTGTAAAGGGTCGATGATGGAGGAGGTTAAGGAGTGTGCTGAGATTTGGTAAGATAGGCTCCACGCGGCGTTTGGGGAAGAATGGCACATACCCAAGGATTTTCCCTTGGTCTTGGGAAAAAAGGTACAATTTATAGTCTACCAACATTTCTGTATTACGCGCTTTCCAATGGTAGATGGGTCGTGGAGCCCCTGGTGCAAACTGCCATATGCATTCCCCACATAGTACTTCTAAGCTACAGTTCATCAGTTCACCAACACATGAAGGCTAATATTTAATGTAGACAAGGTAGACTGTGAGTATCACACCCTAAGAAAGACTTATGGATATCTAGGGAGGAATGCATACAACGAGAATAACATCTTGGAAATCTTAAGCATTAAGCCAGAGATAGTGTCCATCGCGGATATCGGGGCCATGCTAATATACCTCTAACTGAAGCCTAAACTAGAGAATAACAAGTACGTGGAGAAAAAATTCATGCTTATAGGGCCGCCGAAGGGAAAGCATACTATGGAGAACATTCTGGCGCCTAGGCCCTCTACACCCAGGAAAGATTAGGTGGAAGAGGATGAAAAACCTGAATATAGTGGCGGCCTGGTGCAGAGAAGGAAGAAACCATCTGGCCAGGAGGGGGAGCATATGATAACTCCCCAAGGAGAAGGAGCTACAGGGGAGGAGCATGGTACACAAATATTTAAGAAGGTGTTTAAGCGCACAAGGGTGCAAGGAGGAACCTCCCAGGTTAAGGAGCCAGAGGAGAAGAAACAGAGAAAAATTAGGTTGAGCGAGGAAATGGAGGAATCTGAGGAGAAGGTGCCTTCATCTCCAACTAGGGAGGAGAAGATGAAAGGAGAAGAAGGGGGTCAATCAGAGGCTACATAGGAAAAGGGTGGGGATACATCTGGTATTCCCAACCTTGATGCAACCATTCCAAGAGGACCTTGATCCCGTCGAACAGGGGAGGATGCCAAGACACATGCCATGGGGTATGCAGAAGACCCAAAGCTGATAATTCACACTCAGTTCTAGAGTACCATCAAGCAGAAGGATTTATTTGGATGGGCGCTCATGGACAAGGACAAGGTGACTCTATGCACAAGGAAGTAGCTCTCATAGTCTATGCACACACACATGGACGAGCCCAACTTTGATTTTGGTGAAGAATTGTGTGTGTCATGGTGGTTTAAGAAGGCACCTGAAACACGCCACATGAAAATCAAACCAAAAATGATGTCAGATGAGCAGGTGAGCAATATTATAGTAAAAGTATCCTCCGAAGTAGCAAGAAGAAACATAGATAAATCTGTAACCATCAAGGCGCTGACAAAGAGATTAAAGGCCAAGGATGTGGAGATAGCGTACCTAGTTCAGGAAAAGGACTTGATCAAAAGAAAGTATGACACTTTTGTTAGTATGGCAGAGGAAATTGGAGATGATGTTCTAAAGGTACGCCCTAATCTGGAATCCTGGGTACTAAAAGAATTTCCTTCTGTGATGTACTATGTGAAAACAATGATAACATTAGTGTTGGAGGATGAAAAGGCACGCTTATCCTCATAGCCCAAGGACTCTAGGGAAAATATAGAAAAGGCATAGGTTGTAGTAGCTAGGAAAATTGCTACTTATGAAGGTCTACTGCAAGCCACCCATGACAAACTTAAGAAGGCCAATCATGCGCTAACCATATGCACAACCCCAGATGTGCTGATCATGGTGAAAACCTTGGAGGAAGAAAATGAGGTCCACAAAGTGATGAAGGATGCTTCCCTAGGCCGCGCTGAACGCCTAGTCCTGGTAAAATAGAAGCGCAAGGCACTAGCTACGGTGTAGGCACCACATAAGGAGAGGTTGGAGGAGCTAGGAAAGCTCATTACTCAGAGGATGGATGTACTAGAAGGGGTGCAAACCTCTATGTCAAGTGTAATGCTTGTAATACAAAATGAGCAAGGGAAACTCTCCATGGAAGAGATACAATCCATCATTGCAGATGTGCCTGAAATAACAGGAGCAACACTAACAGCGTGGGAGAACTTGGAAGTAGATATCAAAGAAGAATATCCAGAGTTGCTACTACAGGATGAGACGGAGGGGCCTGAGGCCTAAAAATTTTTGTTAGCTGTGTATATCTTATTCAAAATTCTCACTCAAGATTCTTATTCAACATTCTTTATTCTTTATTTATCTATTTTATGTATAAGTTTTGAGCATTGCCATTATCGGGGCAAAAATGAGATTAGTGTGGGGTAATGTTGATCAGAGAAAACACTTAGTTGAACTTGCACTTAGAGTCCGCGTGGAAGAATGGCACATGAGAAAAAGTGAGAAGTAATAGGAAGGCGTCATGCACGGAGATGTAGGGTAAGAATCTCAAGGACTTAGCCAATTTTAAAGATCAAGTCTATTCTTAGAGATTGGCGTGCGGAGTACACAAAGCGATGCCGAGATTTTTGCGCCACTCTTCGTGGGGATTTTGGAAGGACATGTCAACTTACTCTTGCATGGGCATAAGTTAAGAATAGATCCATCACTTCAATTAACTATTAACAATCTATAGATAACATACTTGCATGTATGGCTATAATTGTAAAAAGGTGCATGGATGTTATTAGCATGCAACCTATTTCTGGTAGAGTTAAGTGGTGAAGGGTTAGTTCCCCTCCCTATATATATATATGTAATGAAATACTTATAAGATAAAAAGACATACATAGAGAATGGATGGAACCACATGCGATTGGATGATTGTAACAGATCCATGCGTGCATGTCTGGTATTGTATGAAGCTACTGTATTGTTTGTTCAATGAATAGATAAAGGAAATTGGCCGGACAAAGTGTGTGATGTTTTTTATCAATGCATGTTATTACTTTCATGATGATTTACCTTTAGCGCTTATAGATCTGGATGGATATAAATGGTGAATGGATGGATTAGTTCCTAAAATATATGTTTACTATTTTATCATACCACCATTCTGCTATTACAACTATCAAGAGGGACCTGGTACCTTTGCGCGCTTCGGGTGAGCGCTCAACCTAGGCTGAGTGATGTGCTAGTACGAATAGGTGTTAAATAACAATTCGAGGCTACATAAATAATAGAGTGTCCATAGGATATAATAAATTCATCATTCATCAGGAATTTGATGTAGGGGATCTAGTTCTCAAAGAAAATTAGAAGAACACTGTTAAAGATAGAGAAAGGAAAGGAAAGTTCGAGGCTAACTGGTTAGGTCCTTATGTTGTGATTGCGAAATATGGGTCAGGGGCCTATAAAATTGCATATTTAGATGGTGAAGAGCTTCCAGAACCCATGAATGCCATGCACTTAAAGCGGTTCTAGGCTTAGGCATGACATAAATATCAAATAAGAACTAAAAATTGGAAAACAAAGAAAAAACAAGCAAAAAAATAAAAAAAATGAATGAAAAAATAGTAAATAAAAAGTAGGGCGTCCTCGTGTGAAAACCACACAATTTTGGTACAGGGGGCAGGTCTTTGAGTTAAAACCAGCTTTGGCACTCAAGGAGTATTCACCAGACACAAGTTAATTTTACGGAAGGACGGGTAATCGGTACCACTTTTTAGATACGGCTTTCTCTGCTAGGTGTAAGAACCCTACTAGGAGCACCTTTGCCTTTCCATGATCTGGTTTGTTTTCTCTTATATCCGCATGGGGGGATCACCTTTGTATAAGCCCATCTAACGCTGAGCATGAAAATCTTGTTGCCATCTTCCTGCACATATGCACGTGGCATTCTGCCCTTTGTATATTCCCACATCACACTGAGGGCATCCATGCTTCATATTTCTTGTACATTGCTTTCAAAATATGACCTTGGAAAATACAAAAATAGGTAGAAAACAACACCACAAAAACTCTAAACATTTAGAAAAACACCCTTCTCAGGGATAAGGCTACTTTCATTTCATAACGTTATCTTTGGGAAACCTAGACAAATCAATGACAAACGTAGCCACAAAAACTTATCTCCTTAGATAAACCCAAAAACATTAGAAAATATGTCAATGCTGTCCTACAAAAACAAAGTAGTGCTTTAATTACTTTTAGTTTTTGGTTTTTATAGTTTTGGCGTACTTATTCCATGAATTGTTAGTTCTTTAAAATGGATCATTTTATTATCACAAATTGAATCTTGTTTGATTTAAATTAAGCATTGCATTACATACATTTGAAGGCTATCATGCTTGTAAATAGTTGCTGTAGGTTTCTTTATTTGTTAGTATGCTTCCTTTTAGGGTTCATTCTTGCTTGCTTATATTAGATTTCATTTTATCTCTTGTTATAAGTTTGTGCATATGTTTGTTTAGTAGTTTGTTATATGTGTATATTTGTTTAGTTTTGTTAACTTTTGCTTGTGTGTTCTTGCACAGTTGTTTGTTATCAAATCTATCATCTATCATCTCATCACATTTATAATATCATTCACTACATGATATATATACAAAAAATGCTAAGTATTACATCATACATGTATGCTAAGCTAATCATCAAATATCGTATCATCAATGGGGGCAAAAGGGGTTGCGCATAATCACTAATCTATCCCCCTCGCACCAATATGATCTTGTATCATCCCAAGTGCTAGCATAAAAACACAGAATTAAATCACGAATCTAAAAAACATGTGGTGCCATCTACAGGTACATCATCACATATGAAAGCAGAAAGTATACACATTTATGAATCTAAGATATACCACATACATTCGAGTACAAGATCAGACAACAACATAACACATCCATAAATACTGAATCAAAATAAGTAACATGTGATAAGATTCAACATGGAGTAATTTCTGATAAAGGGTATTTTACATCATAGAATTATGCGCACTCATGTTGTATACATCAGGAAACTAAACAATAAAAACATGTATATCTGAGCCCAAAAAGTAATCCTCTATATACATGTGTGTCATATACATCTATATCAACAGAAATGGATATACATCGGTACTCTATATCAAAAATGCCTTCAGCTGAGGTGTACAAAGATGATACATAAAAAATGTCCACATATACATGCATGTATAACTGTCCAGTTAGTGATCAAAATAATACATCATCGATACAATATGCCATAAAAAAGGGGCATGCGTAAAAAAGAATCAGGCCTTCATCATGAGGCATCATGATAATGAATAAATATACAGAGCTATATAGCAAAATCAACCTTAATTATAGGCATAAATAAAGAATGTCTGTACAAAAGAAGAAGATGGAGCTCAACCATAGCTCTCACCCTCACCGAGGCTCCCAGATCTGTCACCTGGTCTCTGGAACAATGGTGGATGGGGAGGAACTACACTAGATGGACCACCAGGCTGACTAGATGGTCCCTGTCCAGCCGGCTGCTCCGGCATAGGCTACCTAACTGATCTCGATGAATGGCCTGATCTCTGTGACTTGGACCCTAAAGTGCTCATCCCTGATCATTGAGGGAGTACCACTCGCTACTCTGGGGGATTTACCCTGAAATAGGTAGTCCTGTAGAATAACGCCTCACCACCAAGCCTCGCGGCATCACGGATCAAATTGGCATCTCCTAAAGTGAGGGATTCCTAAAGGGCAACATCTCATTCACCTGTAACTCTACCTAAATCAGCCTTGACCTATCTCACAAAGGCAGCCTCTCAATCCTGCTCTGCAGTAAGAGTCTGTACCTCTGCTCAGGCCGTATCCCTCTATGCTAGGAGAGCCTGTGACCATCTATATACATGGTCCCTCTGGGCCACAACCATCCATACCTGAGTTTGGGATTAGTGTAGGAGGCTCAATATTTGAGCTCCCTGTGTGGCCATCTCTCGCACCTAACTCTTCCATGTAATGTTATCATTGCCCTGAGTGGCCTGTGCTCGGGCCTGATCTCTCTCTGTTGTCAAAGCTTGTATTTGTGCCTGAGCCTGGTCTCACTCTAATGTGAGGGCCTGTACCTAGTTCCTCACTATGTCTCTCTCACTGGCCACCTGTAACTAAACAACGATGGATTCTTGTAACTACTGTTGAAGAGTAGCTTGCTACTCACCTGTGCTGCTACTCTCTAGGGTATCAAAAGGTGGCCCCTGTGTTGGTAGTACTTGCTGGAGAGGGGTATAGATCCCCACTAGAATGCCCACTGGGGGAAGCTCTACGTCCATGACCCTGTATATCTACCTCGACCTGGGTCGGGGGCCCTGTCTCTATGGTTGATGTGGAAGGGGACCCTGTCCCCTACCTCTGGCATGTTGGGGCTCATCAAGACCACCCTCATCATCATCATCACTGTCATCTCAACCCTCACTACCACTAGGAGGCCCTACTAGGGGAGGCCTCAATCCGACATCATATTCCACTCTAGGAATGCTCAAACGGTGCGGGAGAACACCATGGTACCATGGCCCATACTCTAATGTGGTGCCTGGATCTCTGATCTATCTAAGCAGTACCCAAATGGTAGGTACCACCTGCTGAAAACTAGCTAGGGCTCTGTCACGAGCAATCTACAGACCCATATCAAAGTGCTCTCTTGCTCTGTGAGAGTACCATCTATCTGGCCTAGGAACATCTTGGGTAAGGACGATCTGCCAATGACATTGATCCACTCTATATAACTCCCGCATGTAGCTGTGGTTTCCCAGGATAAAATGATCAATAGTGGCTGTACTAAGCTCTAGACCATCCTTTGGCCATTGAAAATGTCTATAAGGTCACCAGGAAATGGAAGCCTGGAGCATCTCATCTAACTCACACCTATAATGATATGTAACCCCCATGAAGTGTCACATATCGTTCCCTGTCGAGACCGAACTCATAGTAGAAGGCTTGTCGGGAGACCGACCTCTTAGCACACCTAGGGGTGACCAATAGCAATGTGGTCCCATGCCCAAATATGTAATAAATGAGCAGGTCCTACCATATTCTAAAGGTATTAGGTGATCAGAAGGAGATCCCAGTATAAATGTGCCAAAATGCATGGACCCCAGCAGTAAGTCTGTCCCTCCACCAAACCTAGAATCACTCCTAAGAGTCCTAGCGGAAATGAAGCACCAGTCTTATCAGGGAGTAGAACTCCACAAACAAGAGCCATCATATAGACTACTACTTGGTCTATCTCTAGATCCTCTATACATTTGGAGAGTTTGATAGACATCCCGTGTCATGGTATGGTGGGAACCCTGAACAAATGTGTTATGTGTCGCTGAATGTCAGTCCAATGGCTCGTCATCTCAATAAGCTGTCCTTGAATTGGGACTCGTAGGATGCACCATACATCCTCTAATGTAATGGTCATCTCCCCAGTCAGGAGGAAAAATCACTGGCTCTTGTTGTGCCACCACTCTGCTATGGCCATCAGGAGGCCGTGATCTAAGGTGATCTGGAGCATCTCGGCCACATAAGATAGTCCCGTCACATGCAAGAGACTCACCAGGGTCACTCTATCCTCATCATCGAAATGTGCCTCTATCACGGCCAAGTGGCTGTAGCACTCGCGAGTATGAAGAACATGTAACATACGCTACAAAATCAACGCAAGTGTTAGCATCTAACATTTCTATAATATTTTTCTAAGGAAAAATAAAGCTTTCACATCTAAATCACTAACTATTCTTTTCTTCTAAGTAATCTCACCTTTTTCTTCTGAAAACTTGGCTATTTTCTAGCCAGTTGTATTTTTCTCACATGCTTCTAGTGCATACGATCCTCCTTTGGCACCTGCATACCCTAACTAACATGTACGCGCCCTTAGGGACACATACATGCACTAAATTTTTCTTCCTTTTTAGCACTGGCCATACAGGACGCATACACACCCTTCATGATGCCTACACACTTGTTTCGATGTACATGCGTGCGCGTGTCCATCTCGACCCCATCTGATACTTACACGCCATCTTTTATCTTTTCCATAGGTATGCATGTGCATACCCGTTCCTACCGAACATAGGTCTTTGTCATTTTTGACGCGTGGACGTACCCATCAATTCGACGCATATGCCTATGTGTATGTGTGAAAATTTCTCTACCTACCCTAACAAACCCTAAAAAGTGAAATTAATGCATAATTAGTGAGGAGGGTTATGGCACTCATGAATGGTCCATCTGTTGGGTCTCGCATGTACTCCCAGATGTGATCCGCATGCCTCGTCCTCCTCGGTATCCTTTCCATCTCACTCCAAGGCTCTCGCTTTCACTCACAGTAAAATTTTGTAAAGGTTCTGTGTAGACACCAAATTCGTGTCTTACGACCCCTTGTGACCCACATCCCATTTCGCAACCTAACCTCATTACCTAAACCTTACACAATTATTTATTAATTACCTCATAATTGATAAATCCACATCACCTTACCCGCCACCTCACTTGGCCACCTCACCATGACCTAGCCCTAACCCTAAACTAACCTAACTAGGACCCATGACTTGGTCTAGACTCACATCCATAACTAATGCCTCCTTACTCGCACCCAAAGCCGACCTTCTAGCCACTTGACCAAGCCTGCAACTGGTCTCTCGAGAGAAAAGTACAGGGAAGGTGGGCTATTTTACTAAAAATAGCCTACTTTTTCCTAACCGATGCCGGTTCCTACTCGACCGCCGTCGGTTACGCAACCGCCATTGGTTCCCTGTAAATGGGCTCCCCAAACCAAAACAACGGATCGGAATTTCATTTTCGGAGATTAGTCGAAGGATTTCTGGATCAACAGAGGGCTTTGCGAGCGAGGAACGGATTCCAGATCTTCACTTGACCAAGCAGAGACGAGTGAAAATACTAGACGTGCTTACAGCAAAGGACATCAACTTGTACCTTCATCAAAACCAGTAAGTTACATCTTGCATGTCCTCCATTATAACATTTCTTATGCTTTTGGAATTGTAATCTTCCCAAATCCATTTTTGAATCCATTATCCAACATACCATAGCATCTAACTCTCATTCCTTAGCTTCTAACCATCCCATTTCCTAATACTATCCAAAAACCAGCCATTACAAACACCACAACCAGCCCAGAAGATCCTAGAACCAACCGGTATCGGTTAGCAGTGACCGCCATCGGTTATATGATAACCGGCATCGGTTCCTTTGATCCAAACCCAGAAAAACAGCCTTTCCCCTACCCAGTTCAACGAAACAATTTAATTGGTACTTTACAATATTTTGTGTTAATTCATATTAGCAGGGAAACTGACTACCTTCGAAAGGAAGTTTTACATTTCCTGGGCCCAAGGCAGTTTCCTCATTTATTGTTTAATCAAATCTTGTGGTCTTGTGTTCTTATTTGCAGGTAGTCCTTCCAAGATAAAAAGGAGTTCTTCGCAGTCAGCCTGATCTTTCTCTACGGTACGCGCACACCATCTTGACATTCTACAGGTATTCCTCCTAACCCTAACCTTATCTGTTTCTAAAAGGAATGAAGCATTTCCGAGTGAAACATTTTGGCACGCCCGGTGGGACCCATTTTGGGTTTTTTCTTTATTTCTCGCTTGCTTTCATATAGGGAGCATACTTGCTGTTTTCTTCTTCTAAAGATATTCACAAGGTATTTTATTATTCTGGTAAAAGAACTTGCTTTGCTTTTTGCATCTTGCATTAGTAAAAGTCATCTCTTTTGCTTCATCGAATATCACTTTCGATTTGGGTTTTTAAAACACATGCATTGCATTCCTGCCTGTTGTTTTTCAATTCTAGTGAACATAGATTAAGTAACAGGTCGTACACGTGGGGGTGATATCCACGGTATTGACAGGAAATTAACCCTAGTTTCACTGCACAACACATACCGAATCACTTCACAATTAACACAACAGCTCAAACATCCCCCCTTTTCCGCGGTATTCCTCCGCCCGATTGAGGTAACCTTATAAGCCAAAACAACTTGACATTTCCTCTAAGTCTCTTGTTTAGGATTCTGAAATCATTCTACGTCTAAAGGCATAAGCCCACAATAATTAAAATTAACCCTAGGGTTAATCTCTGGATTTGCGTGTGCATCTTGCTTGTTTGCTGTTCTGTTTTCTCTGTCATACTCTGTCTTCTGTGATCAATAAGTTGATAAAAATACTCAACGTTGCTAAAAATCAACTTAGCAGCCCCTTTGTATCTTCTTATCCTAGATTTTTGACACCGGCATCGGTTAAGGGACCGACGTCGTTTCCCCTGTGACCGACACTGGTTAGTAAACCGATATCGGTTACTGTCTCTCTCAGCCCCTGACAAACCAACAACTTGCCAAATTCATCATTCTGGGTTTGTTTTCGTTCTTGATAGATTGAAATTTTCCTGTGTGTTCTTGTCCATGGTTGTTATCACTCGAAAACAAGCCGCCGCCATGGTTTCACACGCTTGCTCTGTTTCTTTGCCTGAATCACCCCCTTCACCTTCTATGGGGAATCCTACTGATACCAGTGAAGTTCCTAAAATTCCTGTGGGAGATAAGGACTTTGCCAAGTTTCTGGATGCTAATTCTAGCGCTGTACAATACTATTTGTCTCATACCCCTGACCGTACACCTGATGGTCAACTCCTTGTAGGTATGCCTATCAGTATAGCTGCTCATTTAGCTCCCACTCCTCCTGATAATACCGCCTTGCTTCCTGCATCTCTAGCCCCATCTCCCAATCCGACAGCGGCAGAGGTTCATACGACCCCGATTAGCTTTCCTTTTGTTAATCTTGGACCCCACATTTCGTTACCACCAACTGCCCCTACCTCATCTCTTTTGCAGACTGCTCCATTCATGACTTGCTCTCTGCCACCTATCCACACGAGCTTTCCTTCTCAAGCTCCGCCTACCTTTTCATTCCCATATACATATCCAGTAACCTCAACACCTTATATGGGACATCCCTATTCTGGTGCACCATCATCTCATCCAACCACTGATTTCATCAAACAAATGATGGACAAAATGCAAAATTTGGAGGCTTCGGTTTCGGGAAGTCGTAGCGCCTTGACATACGAACAAGTTTGTCGGGAGCCCATTCACCCTTCTGTCCCCCTTCATTCGTATCCTCCTCAATGGGAGTTGCCGAAATTTACTCGTTTTAATAGTAAAGAGGATCCTCAACAACATTTGCGATCATTTAGACATGCTTGTTATTTGATTACCCATAATGACGCCTTGTTACTCCGCACCTTCCCTATGTCCTTATCAGGACCAGCCTTGGAGTGGTACAGTGCTTTAACCCAGCACTCGATCTTCTCTTTTAACCAACTAGCCCAATCTTTCTTGGATCATTTCTCCATTAACATTGCTAAGAAAGTATCTATCACCGACCTTTATGCCATCCGATAATTCGAAGACGAATCTATCGCAGATTTCGTTGGACGATGGCGGGGCCTTATCAACCAACTTACGTATGCCTTGCCTCAAACCGAACTTATCGAACTCTTTACGCGGGCCTGCGCTAAGCACATCTCCCCTACCCTCCAAATTCAAACTTTCTGTACATTCGATGAGGCCTTTACTATGGCTCGAAAATTAGAAATTCGAGCCTTAGAGGAAGAGAAATTGCGGTTGCGCAACAAGAACTCCACTTTCCGAAATCCTGATTCTACCAATAAACCAAATACCACCACTCCTCACACGTCCACCTCTTCTAAATCAAAAGGAGATGTCCACGCGGTGATGGTCAAATCTCAACCACCGTCCAATACTCCACCAAAAACCACCTATAAATACAAAGCCGAGCCCGTCAACTACACTCCCTTGGGAGAAACATATGGTGTGATATTGGAGAAATTGCTCAAAGCCGGAGCCATTACCTTACCTCCTGTTAAACCTCATTCTGGGTTTGATTCCACTCGCGCCATACCTTCCTGGTACAAAGAAAACGACTTTTGTAACTTCCACCGCGTGAAGGGACACAGTCATGAAAACTGCAAGATGTTGAAAAACATAGTGCAGGAAATGGTTGATGCGGGGGATATAGCCCTTGATAATCCTAACGCACCTGCTAACCGAAATTTGAAAATTTTCAACAAGCCATTCCCGAATCACTCGTCCAGCAGTAACGTCAACCAGGATATCTTAGCCGAGGAGAGTGTTCATGAGATCCATGCAGTATTTGATACCCAGCCAAAAGCCTCTATTGAGAAAATTTTGAATCAAGACTCTTCACTAACAAAGGAGCCCGAACCTCCTTTACCACCATCAAGCCAAAGCGAAATCGTTCCTTTACCCATAGAAGAGTTAACTGCCCAGGCTTCCCTTCCCATCAATGAATCTTCTTACACCACATCCCTACAAGATTGCGAGCGGATGTTGTCTAATCTATCCATTTCCCAGACGTCTCCTTCTACCACTCTTGCCGCACAAGAGGAAGGTACGCCACTCCTTTTGACATCCTTGGACGAGAAATTTCTTGCACCAACATCACTAAATTTTTTAGCCGTGACAGACCCTCTCCAACATGCCCTTCTGCCTATTAGTCCCTCATCACCTAAATCTTTTCAATGACCCGTCGACCTCTTAACATCTATTGATACAGTGCCTCATCTACCCCCTGTATCACTCCCACAGTGGACTGGAATCACAACCCACCTTTCTTCCATACCAAAGTTCCTATTCACACATGAGGACTGTCAGTCTCCAGACGATAGACGAGCCCTATGGGAACGTTTGAGTACGCCATATTCTACTCAAATGCAAATGACTGATCCTGATGTCTCCACCATATACCCGAAGTGCCTACAAAAACTTAAAATGCCCATGTTCTCACCTTCACCCCCCTCACCTCTACCGAATGCCCCTTCCACTTCTATTAACTTAGCCAAATCTTCCCCTACGCTTGGGACCTCACCAATGCCCAGTCTAACACACCCGCCTAAGCGACTTGATTTATCCAAAAATAAACCCACCCCGCCACCTAGGAGACGAACGCAATCCGTGCCTCTCTAACAATCAAAACCCTTATCGTCACACCTACCTTCCATATTGGGACCTCATCCCTCCACCTTACATCAATATATCATACCTCCTTCATTTTCTTCAAAACAACCTACGCCTTCTACACCTATACAGAGATCAAAGGGGATAACAACATCGTTACCCCGCGTATTCGGTCCGCCTATCAACCCTAAACCAATCCCATCATCAAAGGAGTTATTTTCTGTCACTCCCCTTTCTCCGTGGTTGTTTCCCGCTACCACGCCATCTGTAGCCTCATCATCTAACCAGCCGAACGTAACTTCTGTGTCAAAGAAACCACGTTTAGTGAAAAACATGTGTCAGCACCCCTCGGCTAAACCACCACCTGTACGAACCAACCACGCCCAAACATTACCAAACCCGCACAACCAATACCCTCATCCGATTTTGACCCCCTCAAAGGATCTTACGCCAAAATCCTTGCTATGTTGGTGGAGAATGCGACCATTTCCCTACCTCCACTTAGACCTTATGACCCGTCTAAAACCCGACCTATGGGTTACGATGAGTCTAAAATCTGCGCTTATCACCGCACACCAGGACATGATGTGGAGGGATGCAAAGCTCTAAAAACCATCCTTCGTCAGTCACCTCTCCCGGATAGAAAGATTAAGAAAGACAACTTACGAAGGGAGAGACCTTTAGCTTCAATTCCCTCTACTATATCATCTATCCCCGCCTCACCAAGATCTATCATTATTACAACCCCACCTCTTGAAGACCATGAATTATCCCAACCATCTTCCTCATCTCAGGTCTACGAGATTAATATGATTAGTGTCGCTACTCGAGGACAGAAAAACAATGGGAAAGCAAAAGAAAACACACCTGCGGCATCTCTTTCTCCTTCAACAATCCCGATTACACCACCACCTAAAGTGGTTATTCGCGGACCCGCCTATCCCGTCTCTAATGGAGTTGCCCACCGAACCATGATCAAACAACTTCATCAATCGCCCGTAAAAATGACACTATATGATCTCATTCAGACTTCTGAATCTCATCGACAAGCTCTCGTTGAGATCCTTCAAGGGATAGAGGTTTTACCCAACGAAACCCTGCCCGTTGCCTCCATTCTAACACCCAATCACGTTGCCTCTCTCACCAAACAATCCATCTCCCCCACCACTTCTGTCTCAAAACAACAAGCCGCTGCAGTTAGTTTCTCGGAAGATGAAATTATCGACTTTGGTACAGAAGACCCTGACCCTGCCCTTTTCATTTCCGCTTACGTCCGAGACATTCGAGTACGTCGAGTTATGATTGACGGGGGCGCTAGCCTAAACATCATCTCTTCAAAAGCCTTCCAACAAATGAACATCCCTTCTAGTTGCATGTGTGCCAACCCCATCATGTTGCGGTCATTCAATGACGCTATTACTTCTACCTTAGGCACCGTGATCCTCAACATTCGCGTAGGACCACGTACTTTACCCGAACTCTTCTATGTCCTTGAAGGAGAGTTCCAATATAATATATTGCTGGGTCGTCCTTGGATCCGGGCCATGGGATGCGTTCCCTCAACATTACATCGATGCATAAAATTTGAGTACGAGGGGAAGTCCTACACTGTAAAAGCTGATCCTCCCCCCTTCAAAACTTGCAATATGTTATACCGCCCAAATGATGTGCTTATACCAATTAAGACACCCATACATTCAACCCAACCATCCTCTTCAAATGTACCTCAACCATCCATCTCAACTGCACCTACGCCTTCAACTGATGAAACCACCGTCGCACAAACCACTTCTCTTCCCGCAGCTAACATCCCAACCTCCGACCCCTTAGTAGATGTTTTTCATCGCCTCACGCTGGGGGAGTACCGCCTATATAACGTTAGTTCTTTCCCTACCCCGCAGGAGTACGGACAATTACATGCACATCCCACCTACGACCGTCGCGTGGGGGAGGTAATCTCTTACGGACCACCCCATTGCCGCACTAACCTAACGTATGGGGGTGTTGACGCATCCTCCATTACCCCTGAACCTCCTCTTGGTGTGGTTCCCTTCCAATCCGATTTTCAATACCTGACAAATCGTCGCTTCGCCCTCACCTTCTTGACTCGCTGTGCGTGGAAAGGCTTTGGTTTTGGCCTTTACGAACAAGGCCGACATACGCTCATCCCCATCACCACACGCAAACATAATGATCGCAGTGGTCTCGGTTTTTCCGAAACACCTACACAGGAGACACCTCCTGTCAGCTGTATCCTGGAAGAAGAAGACGTTGCCCCTACCGAACCATCATCACCCACTTTGCCATCATCACCCACAGAATCGATGGACCCTGAATCTATCCCTCCTAACTTTTTTTTTTTTTTTTCATAAATGCCATCTTCATAGGTCCTCTCACTTATCAACGCGATAATGAGGACCCATCTTCTCTTCCCCTTCTGTATCCAGACATGATCGAAGAGGATTCGCCTTTGATTAATGTTGTTGAGTGCCAGGATGACGACTCCATCCTCACTTACCTTGGGGCGGACGACTCCTATCTTCAACGCGCCTTACCATCTGAAACTCAAACCATGCTGAACGAATCTACTATAGAAATCAACATCCACACGGAGGAAGATCCTCACATAGTGAAGATCGGACAATCACTTAACACATCAGAACAAGCCGCCTTTACCACCTTTCTCCGTGCTCGCAACCAAGCTTTCGCATGGTCTTACGCTGACATGCCAGGAATTGATCCTACCATTGCCGTCCATAACATCACCCTAAACCCCGATTCCAAACCAGTCAAACAGAAATTGAGAAAAATGCATCCACGCATTGCTCTCTTGGTCAAAGAGGAGCTCCAACGACTCCTTTCTGTTTCCTTCATTCTGCCTATTGACTATCCTCAATGGATTTCTAACATCGTACCTGTCACGAAAGCGACGGGGGGACTTCGGATATGCACGGATTTCCGGGATCTTAACCTTGCTTGCCCTAAGGATGACTTCCCCCTCCCAAGTATTGATCAACTTGTTGATCTCACTGCGGGTCATGAAATGCTTTCTCTCATGGATGGTTTTTCAGGATACAACCAAATTTTGGTTGCCCCTGCCGATCAACACAAAACTGCCTTCATAACTCCTTGGGGAACCTTCTGTTACCGTGTAATGCCATTTGGCCTTAAGAATGCTGGTGCGACCTATCAGCGGGCTATGACCTACATTTTTCATGACATTATGCACACTATCCTTGAAGATTACGTCGACGATCTTCTTGGCAAGTCTAAACATCGCAGTGAACATCTCGATGTTTTAACCATTATTTTTGATCGCCTGTTACAATATTCTGTCCGTCTTCAACCAAAGAAATGTGTCTTTGGTGTCCTTTCGGGAAAACTTCTTGGCTTTATCGTCTCTTTGCGTGGCATTGAGGTCGATCCATCTAAAGTAAAAGCTATCCTAGAAATGCCCCCACCCAAAAACCTTAAACAATTGCGTAGTTTGCAGGGTAAACTTCAATCCATCCGGCGTTTCATCTCCCAACTCTCGGATCGATGTCACCCTTTTCATCACCTTCTAAAAAAGGACGTTGCCTTTCAATGGAGTGAGGAGTGTCACCAAGCCTTCGAAGCTCTCAAAACATATCTCTTGCAGCCACCCGTGCTTATCCCACCCCAGGACGACCGCCCTTTCTACCTTTATCTTTCCGCCACTGACCATGCTATAGGAGCTATGCTCGCACATCGAGACTCGGCTCGCCGAGAGCAGGCCGTTTACTATATAAGTCGTACCCTCGTGGATTACGAGACTAGGTATACACATGTAGAAAAATTGTGCCTGGCCCTATCATTCGTCGCCACCAAACTCCGACATTACCTCCTGAATCACAAAACTTTCGTCATCACCAACACAGACCCCATTCATTATATGTACGCCAAACCACACCTAAACCAACGCATCGCTCGATGGCTCATGCTCCTCGCCGACCTTGACCTTGAGTTTATACAACAGAAATCAATCAAAGGACAAACTCTTGCAGACCAACTTGCGGAGGCCCCTCTACCTGGGGAACAATTTACCAATTTTACCTTCCCCGACGAACTCATCGCCACTCTTTCGCTCGGAGAAGGAGTCGTCGTATCAAATGACCCTCTTCTTCGATGGATCTAAGTGCCAGCGCGGCGGAGGAGCCGGCGTTGTTCTCATCCCTCTTGACGCTGAACCTATGCCTCTTTCATTTCGGCTTGATTTCCCCTGCACTAATAATACAGCGGAATACGAGGCCCTTGTTCTGGGTCTCCAAGTTGCGATACACTTAGGCATCAAATCTATCAATATCTTTGGTGACTCTCAATTGGTAGTCAATCAAGTTATGGGCATCTACCAATGTAAAAATGAGGAACTTCAGAAGTACAAACACCACGTGGAGTCACTTCTAGCCTTATTTACTCACTATTCTATCCAAACCATTCCCCGCTCCACTAACAAATTTGCGGATACTATGGCTTGCTTAGCCTCGTAGATTCCCGCCGCACCAACTGACTCTGAATTATTCGTTGTGGTCCAAAAACTTTTTGCACCATCCTATTCAACCCCGGTAGTTTGCATGATAAATACTGTGTCTACTAATTCGCAGGATACCTGGTACCACCAATTTCACGACTACCTTACAATCTCGGTTCTCCCACCTGACCTTACTAGTAACGGAAAACGTGCTTTTCTTAAAAGTGTTTCGCGTTATGTTGTCATGGGAGGACTCCTTTATAAACGTGGCTTTGATGGCATCCTCCTTCGTTGTCTAACCGGCGCAGAGGTCACCTATACCATCCAACAAGTACACGATGGGATTTGTGGTGGACATTTTAGTGGCCTTGCCGTGGCTAAACGAATCCTTCGCCTAGGTTATTATTGGCCTACTCTCAATAACGACTGCTACGAATATGTTAAGCGCTATGTCATGTGTCAACAACATGCCAATCTTCAACATACTCCTAGCCACCCGCTACAAGATCGCTCGAGATCTTTGGCCTTTCTCACAATGGGGTTTAGACCTTATTGGTGAGATTCACCCGACCTCTTCACAACGTCACCGTTGGATAATCACAGCGACCGAATATTACACAAAATGGGTGGAGGCTATTCCACTCATTTCAATCAAAAAAGAAAAAATTGTCGAATTCATTAACCATCACATTATCTGTCGTTTTGGTATTCCTCATCGCCTAATAACAGATAATGGTAAATCTTTCAAAAACAAGTTGTTACAAGACCTTTGTGACAACTTTGGTATCAAACTTAGCTTCTCATCACCTTACTATCCGCAGGCCAATGGTCAGGCTGAATCTTCTAATAAAACTCTAACCAAAATCCTCATGAAAGTCGTCAATGAATCTGGAAGAAATTGGCACGATCACATTCCCTTTGCCCTTTGGGCTTATCGTACTAGCATTCGTACCTCCACTAATGCCACACCTTTTTCTTTGGTATATGGTACCGAGGCTGTTTTACCTCTCGAAATACAAATACCCTCCCTTAGAATATCTCTTCAGGATATTCTCACCAACGATGATTTCCGCCAAGAGCGGTTAGCCCAATTGGAGCTTCTTGACGAACGACGTCTTACAGCTCTCGATCACCTTCAAATCTATCAAAAACGCATCAAGCGTGCTTATGATAAGCGACTTCATGAGCGTACCTTTAAGGTTGGTGATCTTGTCCTCAAAGAGAATCAACATGTCACCAAACTAGAAAAGAGCAAACGTGGAAAATTTGCTCCCAATTGGATTGGGCCTTATATAATCACTCACACCTATGGATCAGGCACTTATCGTTTAGCTTCGCTTAATGGTAAACCTGAGCCTGAACCCCTTAATGCCTTACATCTTCGACCATTCTACTGTTGAAACTAGTGTTATATCACCTCTTATCTACCTACTGCTCGTCCCTTGAGCTCATTTACCGCTACATACACTTTGTTTTCTATATCTCCGCATAAAATCAAAATCACTTCGCACCTCCCCTTGATAATGCCTTCCCCTTTTTTAGTCTAGTCCATGACTTCAAAGTATTAAAATAAGCCACATTCTTAAGGGATTTTCTTGAGTCAAACTTCCTACTAAACTAGATGTTTCACAGCCAAAAGAACATCTAGTCATCTACAATTAAATATAGACTACTCCCTCGAAGAACAACTATATGCCAAACTATTGCTGCTACTATAAATAGACTGCTCCCCTGAAGGACAGAAGGACAGCTATATGCACTAAAAATCATTGCTGCTACTATAAAATAGACTGCTCCCCTGAAGGACAGCTATGCACTAAAATCATATCTGCTACTATAAATAGACTGCTCCCCCCGAAGGACAGCTATACACAGTCAGCCTTTATCAGAAGCTTCTCGCATTGATCAGCTTCGTGAAGACCTCAAGAATAAAACAATCAATATCCCTTGTAGACTTCCCGCATCGATCAGTCTACATTCAATAAAATAAAAGCCTCATTCAAAAGAACTTTTTGGGTCATGGACTTGTCTATTTAGGGTAGGTTCTCTTTCGTTATAACAAGTTCTTTGTACCTCCGCTATATCATCCACATCACCTCACCATTTGTTTCAACTCAAGGGACGTAACGTACACCTGATATATTGTGATCATACAACTCTTTTCAACTATGGACTTCTCGTCTGTGCACGGCACTTAGGGGATTCAGGCTCGTTCTACGTTGTTTGGTTTGTTTAGCTCTTTTCACCTACGGAGCACTCTTTCCGCTTTGCCTCGCATCTAGAATTGTGTGTTGATCTTAATCAGGACACTATTCCCTACTACTTGGGTATGCTAACCTTTGCTTTACCTATACCTACACCAACAACATTACCCTACCAACATCAAATTTTTACCAAACGACCTATTGCCTAAACCATACCAAATTGCCTAAATTCGCCTCTCCCTGATCCTAAGGGAGAACTACATCGGTCTGAGGCCCGTCCTTGCTTTGTGCAATGGGCTATGTAGGCAGCACTTAGGAGACCTGGGGTCTCCCAAGGTTAGCTCGACCATCCCCTACCATAACCTCTCCTGTGTGGTGAATATAAATATTTTTGTGTATTTTCTATTTTAATCACATTTCTCTTTGATCCCCTTTTCGGAAACACCGACAATTCTTATTATTATCATAACTCAAATCAACATACATATCTCAGTTTTATTTAGATGTTAAACAAATACATCTTCTCTATCATCGACACGCAGGTCGGCACTCCTTATTTATTCTTATACCTCGCTAACATGTACTCAGACCCTCACAACTCATCCCGAACTAGGTGATGATCGTGATCGTCGACCCCTCTCGCCGGGCCTCTCTGTCCTCAAAGGTACCGCGGCTATTGGTACCGCCCACTGATCTGCCAATCTCTCCTGTAACATGTGAATACGCTCTCTCGCATGGAGGTACTCCAGTCTCTAGTCTCGCCGCCCGTGACTCCGCAACCGCTAACAATCCTTCTGGTCTCATTCACCTGCGTTTGGAGCTGCTGAACCAAACGCTGCAGCCGATCCCTCTCTGCTGTAATCACCGCTATGTCAGGGCGCTCACGTACACCTCGCAGTTCTGCTACCCACCATAATCTATAGGCCTCTGTCATTCCTGCATCCATTACCCTGCGATCGGCTGCTATCTCCTCGGGCCCTTCTGGAGGTGTTGGCCGGGGAGGTGAGAATGCTGCCTCGGCATCGATCCTCATATATGGTCTATAAGCCTGTGGTATGTCCTGCACAAATCCAAATTGTCGCCGCACGCGATCTATCGGAATCCTCTCATATTCACCTGGCCTGTGCCCCGCGATCCACCTCAATCGCTCTACACCTCTCAACTCCTCAGCTATGTTCTCGGTTACCATATAGTTCCCGTAGGGCCTCCAACAGATATCCGCAACCGTCACCTCTCCCATACCTGCCTGTAATACTCAATGTCACCCGGCACGGCCTGAGATCTTGCCTCTTGTTCTGTCTGGACCCATCGTCGGAATCCCAACCTCTGTACTCCGGTCTCTCCTACCTGGATGGATCGGCCTATTGGTCGCACACAAACAATGTGCTCATAGGCCCAACAGTGTAATAAGTATGAGCAATCCAACGTTGTCCTGTGATTTCGCCTACAAGCCCATAAACCCCTGTATAGCTCCGCCAAATATGCAGGTGCCCATGCAAAAGTCACATTCCTTTCTATCATCTCCCAAATAACACCCATCAATGCCTTTGGAAATCTTCCCCCTTCTGCCCTCGGTAACGCATAATACCCTACCGCTATCATTAAAATCACTGCTAACCTTGTCTCCTCAGGGTGTGCTGCATACATTACCCCATATGTGAATGACAAACCTCGCTGTGTTAAGTCTCGTGCATATGGACCAAACACTTCTGTTATCGCTGCCCCCGCCCCGCGCTAGGTAGTGCCTGATATACTGGCTCTCCTGTAATAGGGAGTCTCAAAATACGAAACACATCTTCCAAAGTTACTGTCATTTCACCTGTTGGCAGATAGAAGGTATTTGTCTCAGGATTCCATCTCTCAATCAGCGCCTGTAACATACCATGGTTACGTGCGATTCGTGAATAATAACGGATTCCACTTAGCCCCAAACGATTTATCAATGTCCATTCCGCTGGTGTTACATCCGCTCGGATTCGCGACAACAGCGCTGGCACACTATCATTCATCCTCAACCCTGCCTCTGCCTGCATACACCAAAACGACAAACAACCATTCAATCCATTAGGGTCTTTTTCAAACATTCTGGAAATTTCTCCAGTAACCGGTACCGGTTATACGTAACCGATATCGGTTGAATAACCGATACCGGTTCTCCCTAACCGCTACCGGTCACTGTCAATTACTATACACCTTCCCTAAAAACAACCACCTACGACAATAAATTTGCTCGTTTATTCGTTTTTATACATACAAACATACCTGAAACCCCTGATTGCCTACCCTGTAACACTTACCTCACCTGCAACCCTTGTTATCATGTTTTCTTTCTCATATCTACCCACCTACTCTACCCCATCTTATTCACAAAACCATGCAGAAATCAAATCACAACCAAAACGTTTACCTCTTGGGTTGCAGTAGCTTGAGGTGGCCCTTGTCTTCTCTCTTGTCCCTGCCTGCTGGATGTTTCTCCTCGTCCTGCCATTATCACCACCTTTTTCAAACCTGCCTTGCTATCTTCTGAATCTCAGATCACAATTCACTTTTCTTGTCTCTTCTCTCCTTATCACTCAGATCTCTCATGCAAAAACCTGTCTCAGTCGTCAAAACGCGTCGCGTTCGCGCTTTTAACCTCTTGCATGGCTCTAAAATTAAAACTTAAGTTGCCACCCTAGCTTTTTTATTTTTAGAAAAGCCCATACCTAAATAACCGGTATCGGTTACCTAACCGATATCGGTCTGTCAGCTACCGACATCGGTTACCTAACCGATACCGGTTACACACCTTCCTTTTTGAAACAACGTTCTTTTCTTCATTTCTCACCTAAATTTTTGTCGCGCCCGCCTCTTTTCCTGCATAAATAACACACTTTACCACATTTTGTTCATCCACCACATATAACATTACATTTTCATTAAACATCATTTATTTTACACAGATACACAAACCATCAACTACAGATACCAAAAAGCTATCAATCTATACATCATTTGGAACCAACTCATCAATTACATATATCACAATGTCACAAAACCACCAATCCATCACATAACCTGACATTCATATATACGTGCAAAAACAAGAAACAAAAACATCAGCATCATCCATCTATCAACATGTCAATTAAACTCATCACACATTCTATATATTACCAGCCATTAACCACATATTTCAACACATTTTTAAACACTGCATATGAATCAAAGCATCGTCTCTATATATATACAAATTTTCAAAAATACAATGTGCCCTACATCGGGGCCTCTGTGATCTCATAACATACCAAAGCCGGCACGCAGGCCGCAATACCTCCCAAAAATCTCGACTCGGCTCGCAGGCCGGTCTCTCATATCACAAATATACTCTCGGCTCGCAGGCCGGTATCTAATAAATAAATGAATCAAAACAATGAATAAATGTAGGCACGCAGGCCTCTATCAATACAACCGGTTCGCAGACCGGTGCCCATGTCCCTATACAAAACCACGTCGGGGATCTATCAGCTCTCCCCACCGCCCTCGGCACCTCTCCCCGCTGGTCCCTGTGGTGCCTCTCGCCTCCTGCCTGTCACGGACACGCCAGCTGTGGCTGCTCCTCCCTGAGATCTCTGGCTGTGCGAGGTCTCTGCTCTATGAGCTGCATATGCCTGATACTCGACTCCGGTACTATCAAGAATATCCTGATAATAACGGGCCTCTGCTCTAACCTCCATATAGCGATCTCGCGCCACTGAAGGAACTGGGGCTGGTCCCCTGGCACCTAACACCAATATCCCCTGAGCCTGTACCTGCACCTGTGGCTGTGGTGCTGGTGGAGGTGCTGCCTGTGCCTGTACCTGCACCTGTGGCCGTGGTGGTATCTGGGGCTGTGGCTGTGCTGCTGCTGGTACGGCTGCCTGTACCTGTACCTGCACCTGTGGCTGTGCTGCTGGTGGTGGTGCTGCCTGTGCCTGTACCTGAGCCTGGGCTAGCTGCCCCTGTAAAACCCCTATCTGTGCCTGTGCAGCAGCCAACTGTCCCTGTAATAGCTGCACCTGCCCCCGGAGCTGATCTCTCTCTACCGTCACCGCTGCCAAGTCTGGCTGTGCGGGCTGTGCTACCCCTCGCCGCTCTCTGCCCAGCCCACCAAACCCTGTATGCTCCCGTGCACCCAGCATCATCTACGCCATCATCTGCTGGCCTCTCTGCAACCCAGTCTAGATCCCAAGGCTGTGGCGCTGGCAGTGGGGCCTCTACATCATCCCTCCTGTACTGAGGGAAGGGAGGTGGCTCGTCCTGTCGCAGCCCCATCTGCCTGCGTACCCTCTCTAGGGGTATCCGCTCGTACTCTCCCGGCCTCCGTCCTGCTATCCAGAATGTATACTGGATCAGGCGCAGCTGTACGCGGGCTCCTCTGCCAGGCTGGTGACCTCTGTAGGGTCTCCATATAATGTCTACTGCGGTAAGGCCCTCTAGCATATGTCTATAGTAGGCCACATCCCGACCTGCAATAACTGCTCGTGGCTGGCCCACGACCCCCAACCACCTCTGAAATCCATATCGGTATACGACCTGTGGCCCTGGCTGCTGGGGTAGCCCTACCAGCCTGATGCATACGATGTGCTCGTATGCCCAACAGTGCAACAAAAAGGTAGAACAAATACCAAATCGCCTCCTCCGGCGATAGCCCCATAACTCCCTGTATAATTGCACCAGATACACTGGTGCCCATGCAAAACAGGTGTGCTCCTCCACCATCTCCAGTAGCACCCCCATCAATGCCCGTGGGAAGCGGCCTCCCTCTGAATCCGGGAGGGCGAAGCAGGTGACCCCTATCATCATCAACACGGCAAGCCGTGTCTCATGTCTGTGTGCGCGGTACATGTCACCATATCCAATGCTCGCGCTATGATATGTAAGAAGCGCGGCTGCATCCCCAAAAACCTGCAGTATGCTATCCATGGCAGTCTCTGAATCTACCTGGAAAATGGCCTCTCCCTCGATCGGTAGCCGCAGGATGCGATACACATCCTCTAATGTGACGGTCATCTCCCCGGTCGGCAGATGGAACACATTGGCCGCCGGATCCCATCTCTCGATGAGGGCGACCATCAGGCTGTGATCTCTGTCGATCGCTCTGTACCTCTGGACCCCGCCGAGCCCCACCTCGCGCATGATGGCCCAATGCACCGCAGATATGTGTGGCCTCATCCGACTCAATAGTGGAGGCATCCTATCACGCATCGTCAACTGCTGACGTGCCTGCAAAACCAACCCACATTCTTAGACTCACTCTTTATTATAAAACCCTAAACCCCATCCTAAACCCCACCCATACCCCGACTCTCTACCTACCCAACCCAACTCAACCCAACCCAACACAACCCACCCCACCAAGCCACCCAACCCACCTTCAAACCTAAACCCTAAACTCTAAACCCCACCCCAACACGCTACCCAACAAACCCTAAACCCCATCCTAAACCCCACCCATACCCCGACTCTCTACCTACCCAACCCAACTCAACCCAACTCAACACAACCCACCCCACCAAGCCACCCAACCCACCTTCAAACCTAAACCCTAAACTCTAAACCCCACCCCAACACGCTACCTAACCCACCCGAAACCCAACCCAAAAAACCCTAAACCCCATCCTAAACCCCACCCATACCCCGCCTCTCTACCTACCCAACCCAACTCAACCCAACCCAACACAACCCACCCCACCAAGCCCCCCAACCCCCCTTCAAACCTAAACCCTAAACCCCTAACCCAATCCCCTTCCCCACTCCCAACCCAACCCAACACCCCATAACCATACACCTTAAATACCACCCTCAACCCATCCCTCCCCCACCGATACCGGCCGATACGAGACCAATGCCGGGCCCCCCATTTTAACCTCACCCTATGCTTTTTGCGACCGATGCCGGTCGCCTAGTGACCGACATCGGTCACTGTCTACTACCCGAGGCGAACCCGCGCGCGGCCCCCAAAACTCATTTTTTACCTATTTCTACCCATCTACCCACCCAAAAACCCTAAAATTTTACACACCTAGCCGCCTTAGCATATCTAACCTATCTACCCTCCCCCTTTCTCACATTACCTCCATTTACCCATTATTTCCTACAAACTACCAATTCCTACCCAAATCCCAAAAACAACATAACTCAACCAAATCACCAAAATAAAGAGTTTAGAACCTACCGGTATGACGACACGTCGTCGTGGTGGGATGGGTGGTGGCGGTCCAGCTGGTCCAGCCCCTCCAGCTCCTCCTACCTGTGCCATGGCTCCAATCCTGATCTGCTGGGTCCCCGGCCAATCACCTGCGGCCTCCTCAACTATTCGGGCCCACTATCAACTCTCTCCGCCAATCAAATAGCTCCACCTCACTCAATACCCCTCCAAATCAACTCTCCACGTCAGACAAGTCAATTTGGATTGCAAATAACCAAAGTGACAATGACAGGCCGTATTTTTCTTTTTATAGGTTTTTCGACCTTAACCGATGTCGGTTTCCTTTTTTGCCCTAAAACACCGGTATCGGTCCCTTAACCGATATCGGTCATGTAGAATCGACATCGGTGTTAATCCCAACTTTCCCCCAATTTTATCTTTTTGACCCTATTTACCATTTGCCCTTTTTTTTTAACCACATATCGCCTATATCCACCTTTGATGAACACCATTTGTTTACCTATTTGGCCCGACCTAAGGCCTCCACCTACCCAATCGGCCCGACCCAAGGCCGCAACCTACCTATTCGGCCTGACCCAAGGCCTCCACCTACCAATTGGCTCGACCCAAGGCCGCAACCTACCTATTCGGCCCGACCCAAGGCCTCCACCTAAGGCCCGACCCAAGGCCGTCAACCTACCTATTCGGCCCGACCCAAGGCCTCCACCTACCAATTGGCCCGACCCAAGGCCTCAACCTACCATTCGGCCCGACCCAAGGCCTCAACCTACCATTTGGCCCGACCCAAGGCCGCAACCAACCCATTTGGCCCGACCCAAGGCCGCAACCAACCCATTTGGCCCGACCCAAGGCCGCACCTAACCATTTGGCCCAACCTAAGGCCGCACCAATTAACCATACCATACCCACAATCACCGTTTTAATTTATCCATCCATCATGTAGCTTTTTGTTCAATCGAGCTCACCTGTTCGTGTTTTAGCATGATTAGGGTCCTTGACTTGATCTGTCGACCAACTTTGCCTAGACCTAGACCGTGACGTTTATCTCAACCAAACCAACCCTTTGGTACTGCCGAACATGCCTAAACATTCTTGTACCTTACCTGTTATATACCCTGGAGCTACTTCCTATGCCTTGGATACCAAGATTATATCACCCTTGTTTGGATAAACTATCGACCTTTGCCTATACATCGCTGGTTTGCTCGTCAAATCATGTACCCTAGTCATACTATTACATTTCAACATGTGTATGCTTCCTTGGAACTACCCCACACCTTACCATTCTCTCAACAACATATACCCTTTATCAACCCTATCCCTGATTTCCCGTTCACCCAATCTGTGATAGATTTGAGGGGGATTACCTATACCCTTAATAGGAGTAACTACTTCTTATTATTGTCCGTGCAACTTTACAAAACAAACTACACGACAATAAGGGGCTAATGTAGACACCAAATTCGTGTCTTACGACCCCTTGTGACCCACATCCCATTTCGCAACCTAACCTCATTACCTAAACCTTACACAATTATTTATTAATTACCTCATAATTGATAAATCCACATCGCCTTACCCGCCACCTCACTTTGCCACCTCATCATGACCTAGCCCTAACCCTAAACTAACCTAATTAAGACCCATGACTTGGTCTAGACTCACATCCATAACTAATGCCTCCTTACTCGCACCAAAAGCCGACCTTCTAGCCACTTGACCAAGCCCGCAACTGATCCCTCGGGAGAAAAACAGGGAAGGTGGGCTATTTTACTAAAAATAGCCTACTTTTCCCTAACCGATGCCGGTTCCTACTCGCCCGCCGTCGGTTACGCAACCGCCATCGGTTCACTGTAAATGGGCTCCCCAAACCAAAACAATGGATCGGAATTTCATTTTAGGGATCAGTCAAAGGATTTTTGGATCAGCAGAGAGCATTGCGAGCGAGGAACGGATTCCAGATCTTCACTTGACCAAGCAGAGACGAGTGAAAATACTAGACGTGCTTATAGCAAAGGAGATCAACTTGCACCTTCATCAAAACCAGTAAGTTACATCTTGCATGTCCTCCATTATAACATTTCTTATGCTTTTGGAATTGCAATCTTCCCAAATCCGTTTCTGAATCCATTACCCAACGTACCATTGCCTCTAACTATCATTCTTTAGCTTCTAACCATCCCATTTCCTAATACTATCCAAAAACCAGCCATTGCAAACACCACAACCAGCCCAGAAGATCCTAGAACCAACCGGTATCGGTTATCAGTGACCGCCATCGGTTATAGATAACCGGCATCGGTTCCTTTGATCCAAACCAAGAAAAACAGCCTTTCCCCTACCTAGTTCTACGAAACAATTTAATTGGTACTTTACAGTATTTTGTGTTAATTCATATTAGCAGGGAAACTGACCACCTTCGAAAGGAAGTTTTACATTTCTTGGGCCCAAGGCAGTTTCCTCATTTATTGTTTAATTAAATCTTGTGGTCTTGTGTTCTTATTTGCAGGTAGTCCTTCCAAGATAAAAAGGAGTTCTTCGCAGTCAGCCTGATCTTTCTCTACGGTACGCGCACACCATCTCGACATTCTACAGGTATTCCTCCTAACCCTAACCTTATCTGTTTCTAAAAGGAACGAAGCATTTCCGAGTGAAACATTCTGATTGAAATGAATTGGTCGTGATCGTTTTACCGACCCTAGGTGGGTATATTAACCCATTGCGGTGCCCCTAGGACTTGTTTTCTCCACTGTGATCATTCTAACCTTCTTCTATCCACTGTGATAATTATTTTTGTATTAAAATGATTATTTTTACTAATTTTCACACGTTGGGGCACTTCGTGCCATCCAACGATCTCTTCTTCATCTCACTGAGATGATTTACAAACCTTTCAGGTGCCTTTTCCCACCTTTTTCCTCTTATTTTCATCTATTTCTCCCCGTCATGATGATTATTTACTAATTTATTTTTAACTCATCTTTCTTCTTGTGGGCATGTATTCTGATATTTTTGACAGCTCGGCCTTCCCCCTACCATCTACGCGTGTGTTTTTGGAATATATTTGATCTTTTAAAATTCTTCTGACCGATAAAAAAACCTAGAAAACCCAAAAAAGTAAAAATCGATCAAAAAAAGCTTTAAATTGATTAAACTGATCATCTACGGCTAAAATCTGTGTCTATTGCATGGCACTCATCATAGATCTTGATGAAATTCTCAATTTTTTTTGAAACAACGACTCGCACATCACCAAAATCTTCAATCACCTCAACAAGCTATGTTGCTTACTTCGTCTGTACACTGGGGCACTATCAATTGCCTAGTACTATTTTCATCGTGCACATTGATTTTTCATAGGATGGAAGTGTCCTCCATTTTCCCCCTTGCATAATACACCTTGCTCGGGGCATCATTCTTCACCCTAGTCATTTATCGGACCATTTGGGACTTCATCTCGATAACAAAATATTTGTGTAACTATCTTGAACGTTGTTGGTTTAAGTGTGTGTGATTGTACTTATTTCCTTGTCAGGTGATTCAGTTTCTTTCTCGTATTGCATTGCATTCGTGTATGTTGCATGGAGTTGGTTGTTTTGGCAGAGGACGGTTATTTGTATCTTGGCTTTTAATGTCATTTTACGCTTCTGTCGCATGCTCACATTTTAATAAGGACCCATGAGGAGGATTCTAAGCAGTATGATGATTAAAATATTGTTAGTAATTAATTTTTGGATAGCTCACGATCCCTTTTCTTCTAGTCTCTCGTCTTCTCTGAACACTTTTCCCTCTATTTGTTTATTTTTCAATCGTCGATCAAGTTTATTCGTCACCCCATCAACACTCGAGGGGGCGTTCGTCGTCCTTCACACTATTAATTTTTCTTCTACCCCTTCAAAAAATTTCTACTTATTTATGCTTGTCTACTTTCTTTGAAGTGATGTTGCTTACGTCACCTCAAAGAGGGGAAAATGTAGACACCTGTAGTTTGCTCGATACACTATTGTTTCTAATAGTGCACTAACGCTTCTTCCTTTGTCAAATTGATGACACACCGCCAGTTAGGCCTATCTAACTCCCTTCCTACAACACCCTTTTGGTCATTTTTCCTCTTATAAACCACTTAAACAGGAAGTTATAGCCTCATTCTAACTACATTAGCTTCTTATTCTCTTCTAGCTTGCTCCTATTAGCTCCCTAGAAGATCAATCCACTTCGTTGGATTGATTAATCCCTTCAGAACCCTTCCAGAACCCTAATTACTCTCTACGAGATATTAATTAGTCTAACCTAGGTTAATTACCCTCTAACATAGTCAAATCACACTTTGACTTGCTAAAGTTCTTTTTGGACTTAGCCTTTGTCCCACATGCACCCAAATTCCAAATTCTTCCAAACCAAAAACTATAAATACAAGGCTAAGCCTACCCATTCAAAAACTACAACTTTACACAAAAACAAACAACTTTACATAAGCTAAAGCCAAAACAAGCCTAAGAAATCTTAAGAGCTCATTTGCATTAGCCAAGATAATAAGGCATTTGATCTTAGGTCATCCACCATTAAAATAGCTTCATCTTGCACCCATGTTAGGTTCGTAATGGAATAGCTAAACTTGGCCATGTAGCCATTTAGTGAGATTCATTCACCCTCATGGAGTAAAACAACAAAACTGATTGCTTAAATCCTCTTAGGTTCATTATTTCAAGCTTTCAAAGAATAGAGGTTAAATGCTATTTTGTTACATTTCTTGTTTATTTCAAGTTTGAATACATGCAAAGTAGGTTTCCTTGCTAATTTCTTATCTGATGATCCATTGAGGGAATTTGCACAAAGCTTTGGGGTTTTGCCTTATATCCATAGCTCTTTGCAAAATCTTTCATTGAACACAAGTACAACAACCATCGATACAACAGATTTCAGTGCATCATGGTTCAGTGCAACATGGTTCAGTACAACATGGTGCAATGCCTTCCACATGTCCATCACAATAGATGCCCCACCTAGCGGCAGATCTGGTAGTCTGGGTATGGGAGAGAGTCAGGGTTGACTCTTTTTATCGTATCAGATGTATATTTTTGGTGTATCACCTTGATATGAAGGCATAATTTTGAGATGATGTATATGTATTATCTTTGATCATGCCTCATGATGAAGACACAATTTTTGTACAGATGTAATTTATATATCATTTTTTATCATGCCTCGTGATGAAGGCACATTTTTGTATAGACGCCCATGATGGCTCATTGTATCAAATGTATATCGAGACACATTATTTTGTACATGGAACTTTATATTTATGATGATGTATGATGATGATGATGATGGATTATATTTAATTATCAATTTTTGTGTTTATGAGATAACATGTTTAATCCACGTTTTTATTATGGTCTATGTTTGAGGGGGGGAAAAAGGCGGTCCCTCTTTCCCCTCTTGGTGATATTATATGATGTTAGCTTAGCATATATGTTTAATTTTCATGTTCATGATTATGTACCTTAGATTTTATTGATATATGATGTATAAATGTGATGATAGATGATATGATGATGATATGACAACAAATTACACAAACAAACAAGTCAAGCACACATTAATCAAATCTAATCAAAGCAACACAACTATATACAAGTATGCAAGATAAAATGAATTCGATGCAATGCACCACAGATTAAAGTAACACTCAATCTAAGTAAGAAAATGAATCCAATTTAAAGCACACAATAAGAAAATGTATTGCAACTAAAACTATATAAACCAACAACTAAAAGTAAGAAAATTATTACTTTGTTTTTTACAGGACAATTTTGAAAATAATTTCACTGTTTTTGGTATTATCTCGAGACAATGTTCTATTATTTTGGATTTTTCTACAAAATGTTTATGGATGTTTTGATTTTTTCCAACTAACATATCTGATTGTTTTTGGAATTTTCAAAAAGTTATACAAATGTTTTTGATGTTTTCCAAGAAGTTTTCCAAAGCTAAATGCAAGGAAACGAATAAATGTGGATTTCCCAAACGTTAGATGGGATGTAAAAGGGTAGAATTCCACGTGTTATGTGCAATAAGTGACAATGATAATTTTCCCCCAATGTGATATGGGAATATACATAGGAAAACTATTCACACACAAAAGTACGATCAATCGGATCAAGGCTAAGAGGGCTAGGCTCAAAAGTAGCTAAGATGTAGACAAATACTAGCTTAGGAAAAAACTATCACAATCCTAGACCTAAAATTCTTGTGAACAATGAACCCCCAGATGGTGCCGGAAACCATTTTTCACCAAAGGAATTGTCCAAAGGGCCACAATTGTGTGGTTTTCACCATTGGACATATGTATTTCTCTTTTTTCGTTTTTTTGTTTTTATATATTTTTAAAAAAATTCTGATATTTTAGAGATCCCACACTTAAGCGTAGAAACGTTTAAGATGCATTATGTTCATGGGTTCCCAAATTTACTGATCATTTGAGTAATTAATCTTATAGGCTCCCAAACCAAACTTAGTGACCACAACATGTGGCACCAACCAGTTAGGCTCAAAATTTTCCTTCTTCTCTCAGTCCTTGGTGGTGTTGAATTGATTTTATTTTAGGACCAAGTCTCCTACCTCAAATAGAAGAGGTATCACTCTTTTGGTGTAACTTCACCACACTCGGTCTTGATATACTTTAAGGTGATCGATAACATGGAGTTTTTTTATCATCTAATAGGTCCAAATTTTCTAGTTGAGCTACCTTGTAGTCTTCCTCTTCATTGAGGTAATATCTCAACTCTATACGTAAAGAGGGGAGATCCATCTCTAGGGGTAGTACACCCTCTGTGCTGAACACTAAGGAGTGTGGAATGACACTTTTAGGAGTGAAGATAGATGTTCTAGTATGCCTAAAGGGTAGGGTCAATTTGTAAATGCCAGTTATGGCCTATTGTATTCACCATCTTCTCCATAATACTGATAAGGGTTTTATTGGAAGCTTCGGCTTTCCCATTACATTCAGGGTAATAGGGAGTCGAAAAGTTGAGAGATATTTGAAAATGTTTACATAAAACTTTCACAATTTCATTTTTAAATGACTTACCATTTTCAGCTACAATGGTAGAGGGGATACCATATCATAAAATTATGTGGTTCATTATAAACTTAGATATTTGCGCACCTTCAAAATAGGTAATAGGAAACTTCTCTACCCATTTTTTGAAATATTCAGTGGAAGTGATGATAAAATTATGGCCATATGAGGATAGAGGGTTAAATTTACCTATGAGGTCGAGCCCCCACTTTAAGAATGACCAAGGTGTTGTGATAAGCTGTAATGATTGCACTGACGCATGTATCAAATTACTGTACTTATGATAATGAAAGCATTTCTTTACATATTTGAAGCAATCATTTTCCATGGTAGAACAATAGTATCCTACTCTATTTTTTTTTTTCTAAGACGATCCCATGACTATGGGCCCCATAGATGACTTCGTGCACTTATTTCACCGCTAGGATGGATTCTTATGAATTGAGACAGTGTAACAGATTCCTGTCATAACCTCGACGAAAGAGAGTGCCCCCCAAGTAGGGTATAACAAGCTATACGCTGGATGAGGTTTCTTTTATTGGAATAAAAAATGTTTATGGGAAAGGTTACATCATGAAGGTAATTAAATATGTCACTATACCACAGGGAAAAGGGACCAAAAACTTCACATACCAAATAAAAATCTAGCATGTCTTATGCTAGTGTTCGTAGATGTTTGATGAAGAATGACATATTGTTGTTTCCAGGTGGGATACTCAACATAGACCCCACTGTGGCTATAACATTTTCTTCTCTGTTCTGTCCTCTTGGGATTTTTTGAAATGTAATTTGATCAAATAAATCCTTTAAATAATCAACCATTCTCTTATATGGAATAAGTTTCTCATCTTTAACTTTATACTCACCTATTACCTATTTTATAATCAACATGGAATCACCAATTACATTCACTTGTCAAATGTCCCACTTAATATCTAGATTCATCCTTGCAATAAGGGCCTCATATTCTACTATATTATTGGTACATGGAAACCTGAGTTGGAATGCCTGAGGGATTAGGTCTCCTGAACGAGTGATCAACATAACTTAGACACCTAAACCATGCAAGGTAAAGGAGCCATCACAGTATAGTTTCCATATAAGATATTCCTTGAGGTAAATTTTGGATGCATCTGGGAGTTCTAGACTCAAAGGTTTAGTACCTGATAGTGGGGATTCAACTATTTGATTTGCTAAAAATTTTCCTTTCACTGATTTCTGGTGTACATATTCGATGTCAAACTCACTGAGTACGATGATCCAATTAACCATATTTCCCATGAGTGTGGGTTTTAACAACAATTATTTTAAGTAATCAAATTTTGAGATAATCTTGACTTTATTATTTATCAGATAATGACATAGTTTCTAAAAAGAAAAAACTATAGCCAAGCAAGCCATTTCTATCTATGGGTAGTTAAGCTTGTAATATATCGACGCTTGGCTTAAGTAATACACAACTTTTTCTTTCTACTCCTTATCATACTGGGACAACAATGCCCCAATTGCAAATTGCGTGGAAAAAATGTGGAATAAAAATAGTTCACTTGCCACAGGTGGCATTAGAATAGGGGGTTTTTCCAAATATTCTTTGAGCAACGCTAATGCTTGCTGTTGTTCTGGTCCCCAGTGAAAAATGACATCTTTCTTGAGAAGATGCGTGAATGTGTGAAACTTATCAACAAGATGAGAGATGAACCTTCTAATTTCTTGGATATTTTCTTGCAAACTTCAGAGTTGTCTGATATTCATCAGAGGAGCCATTTTTGTTATAACAATAACCTTTTTAAGATCTACTTCTATTCCTCTCTATGAAAAAATGAATCCTAATAGTTTTCCAAATAGCACATTGAAGACACATTTCTTTAGGTTTAGTGGGACCTTGTAGTCCCTTAGATGCTATAAGATACCTCATAAGATCTTTGGATGATCTTCCCAAGTCTTGAATTTTACCAATATGTCGTCCACATAATCTTCCATGATGTCAATAATCATGTCATGAAAGATAACAAACATTTCCTGTTGATAAGTAGCACCGATATTCTTGAGGCTGAAGGGCATGCCTTGATAATAGAATGTCCCCCATGAGGTAGTAAAAACCATCTTATGTTGGTATTCCTCAACAATTTTTATCTGGTTATGTCCTAAAAATCAATCCATGAGCGATAACATCTCATAACCAACTATTGAATTGGAAATCATGTCGATGTTGGGAAGAGGAAAGTCGTCCTTAGGACAAGATTTATTAATATCTCATAAATTGGTACAAACTTGAATACTAACAGGGTTTTTTCTGCACTGGGACTACATTAGAAATCCACTTTGAATAGTCAATAGGCATGATGAAGCCTACTTCCAATAATATTTCTAGCTCTGCCTTTACCAACAAGGCGGTGCGAGGATGCATCTTTTAGAGCTTTTGTTTTATGGGTTTGACATATGGGTGTACAATAATATTGTTCACCACTAATGTAGGATCAAGTCTTGACATGTCCGTATATGACCAAACAAAGATATCTACTAATTCTCTTAAAAGTAACACAATTTTTCTATTCTTGAGTTGAGAGCAAAGCTCCCAACTTGACTATTCTAAGAAATTCCTCCATGCCGATATTGACATCTATTGTCTCCTCCACCAGTTTCTTAGACTCATCCTCCATGTGCGTAGGACTAGAGGGGACATTAAGATCTTCTTCTACCAAAGGTGTCTCAAAGATATTTTCACCTTTAAGTGGGTAAACTATCTTTTCCGTTGATTGTTCTATTTTTTGTTCGCAAGTGCCTCAAAGAGGTTTTCAATATAGGACTTGGACTTGTTCTTTTTTCAAGGCTTTTCAGTGGAAATTTTTCTGTTGCTTATTTTTTTTCTTACATGACTACATAACTCAGCATCCTCCCCTAAGTATGTGTATGCGTTAAGCTGAATGGAGAAGCCTTTCTTGTGTTCATTTATCGGAATACTATCATGAATACCTAGGAACACACTTATAGCTTCGTCATTCCATCAATTGACACATGTCGTTGTTGGTCCCAGTTCACGAGTGACGGGTAAATAAGGTTTAGTGTTTGAGTGGTAAGGGTTATATTAAGGATACCCATGTCGAAAAATAGGTTCGTGGAGGCAAGGTATTCATAAAGACTACACCGGGAATCTATTTTTGTTTCATATTCGAATGGAATATCTTCGCATTCAATTGGACGTGTCAAATGATAAAACCCTAAAATTTTTGTAATATGAATAAATAGTAAATGCTAACACCATAATAGCCTAGAGCCAAGCTCAAGCTTAAGAATGAAACATCATGATCAAATCTCAAAATCATGCATTAATGGAAACTAAATGAAATTAAACATTCAATCTACAAACATCCTTACTATATGAGATAATTGCTAATTAACATAAACCTAAATAGATATAAGGGAAATAAAATTATGGTTGTTGCTACTCCACAAATGGTGAGAGGATCTCTCTAACAATGGCTACAAGGACATATTAGATATCCCTCTACAAACCAACATGAAGATTGGATGCAAATATTGAGCAAGCTAATCCAAGAAGGAAGTAAATCTCTTAATCATATTTGTTATATGATAAACTAATCAAAGTATGGTGTAAAGTTTTAAGGTTAGATCTTGGTCCTTTTTATAGTTTTATGTTTGAAGAAAAATTGCATCTTGGTGCATGTGGGATTAAAATCATAAAGTAGATTAAGGTTTACTAATCATGATTAGTGAATTAGCAAGTGATGAGCCTTAATTAACCCCTTAGGGTCAATTAAGAGGCTAGGATAAATATTTTGAAGCCTTCTGAGATTCCTTGAAGGGAAAAGGGGTGATTTGAATGGTTTGAAGAGGGGTTTGAGCCAATAAAGAGGTTTATTGATCAAAACAAGGGTAAATAGGCTTGATTAGCTAATAATCGCTAATTGTTTGTTCAGAAGAGGATTATGACTTATGATGTGTCATAAATTGGCATCCTAAATGTGAAAGAGGTTAGTTAATAAAAAAGAGTCATTAATTAACCAAAAATAGAGAGAAACATTAGGTAATTAGTAGAAATTATTAATTATAACAGAAATGATAAGAATTAGAGTAATTAGTGTGATTTTAGAAATGAGATTGCAAAAGTGGATTTTAGGTGTCTACACCCTTCTTCCCCTTCTTCGATCACACTAACTTCCAATTTCCAAGATAATTTTCCTCCAAACCAGGTGGGTTGGGTATGGATAAAATTAGAGGAGAAGAGATCTACAACTCCTTGCCTAGATAGAGGGGACCATCCTTATCCAATTCAAATTAATCAAATTCAGGAGGTCCATTGATCGTTGAAGAATGTTTCTCCAAAGACGAAGAATGGACCAAGGAATGACCCACCTCATTACATTCAGTAGCAACAGGATGAGTAGTGGCTGATGGAGATTTTACTTTGACTTCTTGAACATCTGAGTCAAATTTGGAGTTGCCTTCAATATCTAGAGGGATCCATCATTTGGGAATGGATTCTTTTTTATTTTGAGCTTGGAATTTCTTATAATGATAGAAATCCTAAAGATGGCCCAGATACCTGTAATTTATACATCGGAAAGTCATGTTTTCATAGTCAAGAGTCTAGATGTGAGTTGTATCTCCCATTTTGAGAGTCATTTTCTACGAAATACCTTTACTAAGATCCACTTCCACATAGATCCTAACAAAAGTAAACATGCCACTATGTAACCTTTTGTCATCTTATTTGATGAACATCCCTTGGTTATTACCGATATCTTCCATAGATAGGAAAAAGTGGAGAGGAAGGTTGGGAAATCTCATCCAAATAGGAACATGTGAAATGTAGTAGGTTTTCAGATCAAATCGCGGAAACCATGGGGTAATGAAAAGGCCTGCTGTACCCCAGAACCAAGGACCTTCATCAATTTTCCTTTGATAATCCTTTACCTTATAGAAGTAAACTATAAAGAAACATCTTGCATAAAATAAGTAATCACAATTCTCTATCCATGAGGAATGAATCCACTGAATCAGAGCATTTTTCAATGGACAAAGACCATCGAATCTACATATGAGTGCTTCTTCTCCAGATTTTTTCTGAAGACTAGAGCTTCATCTTTGTTGATCTCTAAAGAAGAGGACTCAACTTCTTATTTTGCTATTTAAGCCGGAGGAGGATTTGTTGCAACAGGAGTGGAAGTGGTATTTTTAAATAGTGCCTCTTTGAAAGGAGCAAGGTTTCATGCTTTGGCTCCACCCAATAAACTACTACTCATGAAAATTGTTTAATCTCTTCCAATCCTATAAGAGATGAGAAAAATTTTGTCATTCAGAGCTCTACCAGAAAAAATAGGTCTATTAAATCAACTCTGCAGTTAAGCTTATGGGTAAGAGCAAATTTAAGATCCCTACCAAGAGTAAGGTGAGGGATCAGGATGTAAAGGGTGGAGCCATTCAAGGTGCACACAAGGACCTATGAAAGGATCATGGAAGAGCCCAAGCTAGGGGCCAGAGAGAACCCTTCATGCCAAATATTCATGTCATCTTAAGCCCAAATCCCTTCTGCATCACTATTCTCAAAGCTAAAATTCAACAAAAAGGGGTCATTTTTGGCCACCGATGGTCATAGAAGGAGCACGTGAGCAAAAAAAACCCATTTATTTTTTCTTTACAAAGCCCCAAATATCTATCCACAACGCGTAAAATTCTTCTTCCATCTCCCAGAAGGCTAGTCCCGCTACCAAGCTGCGCATCAGGAAAGCTAGGGTTAGGGCACTCAGTGTCTCTGTAGCTCACCATTTTTGAAGGTCAGAGGTATGTTTCCTTAATGAAAATTAATTTTTTTGATGGTAAACACTTTTATTATACCAGATCTATGAAATGGAGTCATGGAGGAGAAATTTCTCTAAGTGGTACATGGAGGTGGGATTGGGTCCTTAATGTCCACTGAGTGATTTGAAGTCCGAGTACCCCACTATGTTTCGCTTGGTCCACATCAATAATTTTGACCCCTACCTCAAGGTGTCTCCATGGCTACTTATTGAATGTGTCCAATGGACTCAATGGGAATGAAACTGGGGTTGATGATTACAAATTACTTGTAACTCACCAATAGACCAAGACATTGAGTCCCCTCCTCATAGGAGTATGACCATGAATATCTGTTCCACACTTAATTTCCTCTAATAGTAACTCTCCATTATGTTTTGCATATTAATATCTACCTAATTTATTATTATGTCACATTATATGAAATTAGAAAGGAATACTAATTTTGTATTACATTTTGGTGAACTTGTTCACTTATCGAACTATGTTAACTTTGTGTCATTATTCACCCTTATGGATTTAACTTCTAGCATGATATCTCATATTCTCATGACCCTATTTTTTATATAAAAAATCTACCCCTCCTCTATTTGTATCTACCATGTACACTTTGTATTTCACATATAGTTCATGTAGTGCTTAGATAACTTGAGTAATTTTTAAAGCACATACGACATCTAAAATGATTCTAGTGAATACTTAACAAGAGCGAGCTATTAGGGATACACTTATTCACTCCCCCTCCATTTCATTTTATTCCTAAACAATTAAATAGCCATAGGCTTGTCTTTCGCCTGAAACCTAATCATGAAGTGGCTGTAATAAGGAAAAAAATGTAATAAACCTCTAATCAAACCCATTCATACTAGGGCATATCCTAAAATGTTAATCCTCCTTTACCCACACAACCTAGAGTTCTTACATAAGTAACTAAGGATTATGATTTTTTTGACCAACTTAGAAATACCCAAAAAAATCTTGTTCGAATGGTTGCTCAAGCAATCCAATGCCTATAAGGATATTCTTTATCATGCATAAAGTGATGATACTTTTCCTAACAATAGTGATCCTCTATACTTTTTATCCATTATTAACACTCCAAAAACACATGTGCAACAAACAACCTTTGAGAAAGAGGAACGAACATCTCAACATATTATTGACTTACACTTACCCTTACATATTCATGTATGGGGTTTTAACACCACAATAAAACATATCCTTGTTGATAATAGGTAAGTGTTGGATATATGTAGTGTAACGTTTATAAAAATGATATGCCTTGATATGAAAATCTTGAGAATTTTGATACAATGAAAAGAGAGTTTTGATAATCTAGCATGACTAAAAATAGGTAATATCAATTGGCCCATAATGGTAAGATCAAGAATTCTTAAAACATAATTTCATGTAATGTCTAAGAAGTTAAACTATAACCTCCTTTTGGGGGAGATATGGAATAAATCCCTTTCACATTACATAGATGCCTTTAATACATATATTAGGGGTATGGATATACATGTATAGTAGATAATGATCCTTATAAATACTGTTAAATTTTCGAGTCATAAAATAAGTATATTCAATAGAATACTATTCTGTATCCTCCCATCAAACCACCATCGATCGTTATCCCAATATAAGAAATAAAAAAATTAAAAATAAATAAGTAAGCTAATGAAAAACATAGTAGCCACACTATCAAAGGATAAATTACAAACAAATACACACCTATGAATATAATGACACAAATGGTCCTGATGATAATATTTAGGATGACTATGATGATGAGGAATATGCAGAGGATGAGACAATATTTTGGCTAAACTTAATTTTACACCCGTAAAATCCAACATGAACAAAGACAATCCAAATTATTTCAGTACTCATTAATTATTCACCATCACTCCAAAGAAATAACCATTTCTCAACAAATTTAGAAAAAACCACACGTAGATAAACATGGTTGTTAATGAAAAAAACACAATAATACTTGTTGACACTAGTGTTTACACAATTGACATGTGTTCATGCCAAAATTTGATAGCCACATAATCTAATTTTCATAATCCTAATCAACAAAAATAAGTAAAAAGGATATAATATGTGTAACATTAAATCTAAATGACAACATTAGTTTTGATATTTCACATCTCATACCTCTATCAATCCTTCCATAGATCTACATAAAAAACTTGAATGACACATTGGGTATAATCTAGATAAGTTGCAACCTTCACAACCCAATCCACCACACCATTAATATATAGTTGATCCTATTCATAGAAAAATCCCACAATACCCATGATAGAGATTCATCCCGCTTGAGATTTGAAAGTATCTTCTTGAGTTCACCCTATGTTACCCAATCATGCATGACACATGTAATAGTTCTATAGTATCCTTGCGAGCATGACCTATACATGACACTAGCGCACTCTACTGATATATAATGGGGGCCAAAAGTTACAACAATTTCTCATGACCTACAAAATACATATACACATTATTATATCATTGATGAATTTGGTTACTATACCACATGTGAATACTTATCATATTGTGATAATGGATCAAATACTTCTCCTACTCTAGAAGTACAACATATGATGCTTGTACCTATTGATCCAGGACCTATGCATACAGACTCACTTGATGAGACACTCATATATAACTCATTCTTATCTTACAGACCCTTGTATATAGCTTTCTTGCTAGATAATTATTCTATTTTGACAACACTAGTTCTAACCTTATCTTCATTACCGAAGACTAGTGGCTCTAAAATATTTTCCTAGTGACTTGAAAAAGAGTAATTTTAAATCTTTTATCTAGTTTTATTTGCTAGGGTTTCTTTCTTGCATGTCATACCATGAACACATTGGGATCTATGGGATAGTAATTTTCTTATTAAGTTACAGGACTTCTCACCCTCTGGGATCCCCTATATAATTCCTCCCTCCACTTTGAGCTTGGATATTGATGTCGAGGTTAGAGCTAGTGGAGGTGTGAATAATGGCACATCCGCATAAATGCCCTTAGAAGTTTGTCAAAAAGGTATTTCATGAGGTAATATTTCTCCTCCTAATGTTATATTACTTGTTTCTAAATTTGATGTTGTGTGCTAATGGCTTGAATAGTTCCACCCTATCAGATATTTTGTGGGCCGTATCCCCTCTAAAATCATACTCAAGTCCTGGGTTAACTTAACCTGGGCTGCTCATGGCATCAGGATTGAGAGCGCACAAAACATGACTAAAGGGTTATTCCTCTTCTAGTTTTTTGACCCTTCACATGCCCCAACTATTCTGAATCACTCTGCTACCCAGTATGTCTGAAAATCCATGTTGGTTCTTTCCCCTTGGACAAAGGATTTTGTGGTTTCTAAATTTGTGGCTCTCAAAGTCCCTGTTTGGGTTGAATTCCCTAGTTTACCACTTCCTTGTGTTCATTTTATTCACTAAATCTCCTCCTCCATTGGGTGAGTTGTTTACATGGAATCACATCCCTTTTACAACGTACACCTGTAGAAATGGATCTGTGTTGAGGTAGACATCTCATAAGAATTAAAGGAGTTTGTGGAGATCCAAATGGGTGACACTTGCTACTCAGAGTGAGTTATCTATATCAATTTTCCTATTACATGCTTTTACTACCAAGATTTTCATCACAAGATCAAGGATTTCATGATTTATGTTCCACGTAATCAGCCAGTGACTAAGGTGGATGCTAAGTCTGTTAAATCCCTATAAGAGGAAGGGTGGAAAACTACCAAAGGGAAGAAAAATAAGAACAAAGTGTCTTAGGAAAAAGTGAATGTTAAAAATGGTTCTACAGAACCATCTATTAAGGAACATACTCTGGCTCCATGTCGCACCCCAAGCTATTATTTTGAGATTCTCCACTCTCATTAATCAAGTTCTCTAGCTCGACTAAAACAACTTTGGTTCTTATCGAACCTTCAAACTCCATCCATACCTCCTTAACATTTTTGGATTCCTAGCTGCTCCTGACAACCAATTCATAGGGCCCAAATTTCTTCTCGAATCCACATGTCAAATTGTGAGCATAGCCCCATGCACAGTGTGGAGTCAAGTAGAAGAGGAGTATAACATTGAGTAAGTCGTAAAAAGGAAATTGGAACTGTAAGAACTTTTGAATCATAATAATGCTCAATTCCTGCAAAACCAATTTGATTCCTTGGATGGATTTAATGCCGATGGTATGGCCCTTGAGCCACATTTATCATGAATTGTAAGGCATGGTGATTTAATTTAATTTGAATTAAATATAATTACAGAGTCACTATTGAAATAAATGATGTATAAATGATGAAATACAATAATGACACAAGTAAACTAAGATCTAAATTATACAACCCTAAGCAAGAGAAGGAGATAGAGGAAATTAGCTAATTTCTATCTAATCTGGAACTTATATGGGAAGGGATACGTGATGAATAATATTCAAGCAACATCGTTATCAAAATTTTAAATTTTCTTAACTCACGAACAAGGCCGAACAGGGGCGCTCATAGTAGGACAAAGACATTGATGAACGAATCTAGGTTCCTATGACTACATAGAAGATTTGGATCTGATTTTTGTTATGTCATAAAAGTGTCATAGTTTCTCTTTTTTGATCACATGATATTCAATCCTGGATCTCCAAAGATACATGTAACCTGCAAAAGTGATGCTCACTTGCACAAGCCCATAAACCACATCAAACCTAAAAAAGAAAATGTAGAGTGGGGAGTCATACTGACCCTAGTGATCACCCTGAGTGTGAAATTACAACTGAGCACTACATTACATTTCAGACTCCATGTGTTTCTTGTGAGTGTGTGTAGAAATTGTGCCCTAGGATGCCCTTGTGCAAGTTGCACTCTATAACGAGTTGTAGCTAGAATGAAGTAATGTAGTAGAATGTGTCGATGGAATAGAATCAACTTCCCCTTCCTATGCTACAGTTATTGTAACCCTTTTCCCTTGAATAAATGCTAAATGGATTCTTTTGAGTGCTTTAAGTGTCTTTTGAATGCAAGCTTAGGTGATGGTAGTAATGCTTAGTGGTTGGTCCTTGATTTTGGACAAATAACTATTTATTTATATGATTCCCTTGTTTGAATTTGTTACCAAAATATTGTGTAACATTATTAAATAAATTGTAATATTATTAATAATGAGTTTATATAACTCATATTAATAATATAGTTGTAATCAAGTTTTCATGGAACTCCTTCGGGCGGGCTGCGTGAGGGTTTTGAAAGCGCTGTTTCAGCAGCCCTGGCTGCTGAATGTCTCTCAAAGAACTGCGATGTAGCCGCTAAGGAACCGATAAAAGAAAAAAATGTGATCATTGGTGGCAGTTTTGGGTCTAGAGCCTGGGTGGAAGTTGTTAAGACTCCTGACAAAAATGTGAAACCTCAGGCTGCATGTGATTTTAAAAGTACAAAAGATGCTGAAGGTGTGACCCACTTACAGGTGCCTGATGGATGTCTGCAAAGAGCTCTGGAGAAAACCAATCTGGCACTTGTCAGCAAATTTTTTGGGGCACGACCCAATGTGGACACCATTAGGAAATGGGCCATTCGTAGATGGAAACCAAAAGGGGATTTAATAATCACCACTATGGCAAAAGGTTTTTTTCTGGCCAGATTTAATCTCCAATATGATGTTGACTCGGTCTTGTTGGGTGGTCCCTGGTGTTTGGGTAATATGGGACTATTTTTTAAAAAATGGTACCCCAGATTTAATCCATTTGTTGAAAATATTCATGCCATACCCATCTGGTGTAGACTCCCAGGGCTTCCTTTGCATCTTTGGGATGATGAAATCCTCCTTAACATTGCCAAATCGATTGGTTCACCTATTGGCCTGGATGGGCTGATGAGAAATAGGTCTAGGTTGGCATTTGCTCGGTTCTGTGTCTCCATAGAAATGGATTAGGAGCTCCCCAATAACATTGTTCTGCAATCCAAATTATGAGAATGGAATCAACAAATAGAATATGAAGCTTTCAAGTTAAGATGTAGAAAATGCCACAGATTAGGGCATTTTTCCAGCAAATGTCCTGAACATACATTTCAAAAGATGGAATATTTCTCATATATTCCTGAAGATCAAGGACATAATTAGAGAGATAAGGTGGATAAAGAATTGATATCTGAACTAGCTACTGGTAATAGGCGTTTGGAGAGGCATTCCAAGTTAAAAGAAAGGAAAAAAGGGTTTATGGCAAAGAGACCACTAGTTTATAGAAAAATTTGGAAACCTAAGAAGCTGATTGAGTCTCAACAAGAATTAGATCTGGGTCCGAATGAGGAAGAAAAAAAAAGGGAGATGTCAGTGGATTCAATATTGAAATCTTTGACTCCAAATCCGGTAAAGTTGAACATGGAGATTGATGAAGAAAATGAAAAAGTTAACATTTCACTCTCATACATGGAAGAAGAGGAATACAAAATCAGTGCCCATCAAGAGCTGCTAAGGAGCAGCTTTATGGAGAAACTAAAAATGAGACAAGAAAAAGGCAAAGAGGATCTAGAATCCATTACACGAGATCTAAACCAAGAGAAAGAGGACACAGATGTGGAGGAGCTGACTCCTAAAATGGATAAGCAGGCTGATATTACCATAGGAAAGGAGGATGGGAAATTACCCCAATCAGTAAGGAAAATGATTGTGATAATGATGGATTCATCTTAGTGAAAAGAAAGAAAAGAGGTTCAAAAAGCCTGGAAGAAAAGCAGCTTGGAAGCTGGGAAGCTTCCACCTCAAGAATCACAAGGGCCACTGCTAGAAGAACTGTAAATTTTGGAGTAACCTTTAGAAAAGGCAGGCCATCTAAGAGAGAAGTAAGAGAAAAAGAGACTGAAAAAGAAATTGTAGATGGTACACAGAGAATTCTGAGCCATCCGGCAAATGCATCTCCAAATTTTTTTTAATGAAGGTTATTTCTTGGAATGTCAGAGGCCTCAATGGAGGGCCTAAGCAAAGAATGCTTAAGGAAATTAAAAGAGGAAACAAACCCAACATTCTTCTAATTCAGGAAACTAAAATGAAAAGTAAAGCAGTTGAAGACTTCAAAAGACATTTTTGGCAGAACACTGCCTTTGCTGTTGTTGACTCTCAAGGGGCCTCTGGAGGTTTAGCGATCTTTTGGGATACAAATATGGTTGACGGTAAGGTACTCTCCTCAACCCAGAATCATTTAGCTATTATCTTTAAAAGCCTTGAAAATAATCATAGCTAGATCTTGTCTAATATTTATGCGCCCAATAGTGCTACTAGTAAAATAAGGCTATGGAAAGATTTAACCTTGTTCCGAAGCAAGGTTGAAAACATGAACTGGTTGGTTGTGGGAGACCTCAATACTCCTTTGAATCCAGGAGAAAATTTTGGAGGAAGTTCTGAATTCTCCCTTGGTATGGAAGAATTTTTAGACTTTATCTCGACTCTTAATCTTATGGACATAGAGCTTCATGGCAATCAATTCACATGGTCTAACCGAAGATTAGGAGAGAGCTTAATTCAGGTTAAACTTGACAAAGATATTATTTCTACAAATTGGATCCTAGACCAGAATTTCCATCTTTCTACTCTCCCTAGAACAAGATCTGATCATAATCCAATAGTCCTCAATTTCTTCAATTGGACAAAACCTTTTCATGGTAATTTCAAATTTGAGAAAATGTGGTTCGAACATGAGGACATTCTAGACAGAATTAAAGAGTGGTGGGTTTAGGAAGGCATAGGGACGGCCCAATTCAGGATTCTTCAGAAGTTAAAGAATGTTAAACAGAAAGTTAGAAAATGGAATAAAGAGGTTTTTGGAAACATTTTTGAAAAGAAGAAAGAACTTAAGCAACAGCTTGAAGAGCTTGAGCTAAATGTCTCCATGAAAGGTATGACCCTTGAGGATCATCATCGGGAAAAAAATATCCTATCAGATCTGCATAATATAAACAGCCATGAAGAAACCTTTTGGAGAATGAAATCTAGAGCCCTTTGGCTTAAGGATGGAGACAAAAATACAATTTTTTTTTCACCTGACAGCCATCAAACATAGAGCTTGTAACAGAATTTCTGAAGTTGCTAAAAGAAATGGAAACATTACTAAGGAGCCTGAGGATGTCAAAAAAGAGGCGCTAAATTTTTACAAGAAACTCCTCATTGAAGATACTTCCTACAATGAACAAGTGGCCTCTTTCCTCTTAGAATCCATTCCTAATAACCTAATACCTGTTGAGAGATTTAAAAGTCTTTCAAAAATTGTCACCATTGAGGAATTAAAAAAGGTTGTCTTTGCTTTAGAAGGGGATAAGGCTCCAGGTCCAGATGGCTTCTCGGCTAACTTTTTCCAAAGATGTTGGGAAATTTTCTCTGAAGATCTCTTGAAAGATTTCAATGAATTTTACAGAATGGGAAATATTATTAAAGAACTAAATAATACACACATTGTGCTTGCCCCGAAAAAGATGGATGCAAAAGAATTCAAATATTTCAGGCCTATCGGTTTGGTTAATGTCATTTATAGGATCTTCACAAAGATTTTCACCACTAGAATGCAACCTATACTCATGGAGATCATTTCTCAACAGTAGAGTGAATTCATCCAGGGAAGAATTATCCAAGATGGAATTATCATGGTTCATGAAACTATACATTCTATGGATAAAAGTAAAAAGGTGGGGATGGCCATCAAACTTGACATGCATAAAGCTTTCGACAGAGTCTCCTAGAGATTCATGGATGAGGTCCTATCCAAATTTGGTTTTCAAAGCAAATTCAGAAAAATCATTCACTCTTGCATCTCTACCTCTAGATTCTCTGTGGTTGTTAATGGGGAACCTGTGGGTTTTTTTGCCAGTAATAGAGGTATACGGCAAGGTGACCCAATCTCCCCTCTTTTATTCATTATTATGGCTGACAGTTTAAGCAGATCTATTTCCAAAGCTATTGACATTGGCATGATAAAAGGCTTCCCTCCAACTATTGGTAATCAGATCTCCTCTCATCAACAGTTTGCTGATGACACTTTGCTGCTACTAATGGCTTCTATTATTGAGGCAAAGGCCATTAAAACTATCCTTAGATTTTATGAGGAAGCCTCAGGGAAAAAATTTAATTTTGACAAAAGCTCTATTTATTTCTTCAATACTCCTGAGGAGAGGCAAAGAAAGATCGCTAACATTCTAGGATGCACAATTAATTCTCTACCAGCTACTTACTTAGGGTTACCTTTAAGTACTAGCAAGATTTCAGTGGAGGTATGGAATGATCTTATTAAGAGATTTCAAAGAAAGTTGGCTGGCTGGAAAGGAGCCGTTCTTTCAAGTGCAGGTAAGTGTCTTTTGGTTAAAAGCACGCTTCAAAACTTGCCTATCTACATACTGTCAATGTTCAGCATGCCTACAGCTGTGATGAACAGTATTGAGAAGATTCAAAAACACTTTCTGTGGCACGATACTTAGGACAGATTCAGATATCATCTTGTGGCTTGGGAACAAGTTTGTAAACCTAAGAGACTAGGGGGGTTAGACATCAAAGATATCAAACATATGAGTACTGTCCTTACTGCAAAATTAGGATGGAGGCTTATAAAAGAGTAGAGACCTTGGACAGAGCTGATTAAGATCAAATATCTTTCAAATCAAAGCAATATTTCCTTCATTTATGATTAGTCCCTTCCGAGTGGTTCTATTTTCTGGAACAACCTTCTACGCAACAGACACATTCTCTCTCAGGGGTGCAGCTGGAAGCTTGGAGATGGGAAAAACATAAACTTCTGGACTGATAAGTGGACGGATTCTAACTGGATTTCTGATTATGATCATATTAAAGACAGCTTAATTGCAAAGTATGGACACAAAATCTAGGGGTACATTGAGAGGAATGGAAACAAAAGAAAATGGAAGTAGCTAAAAGTGGAGAATGATAATATTCAGGCTGATATTATATCTCTCCAGAATCAACTTTCCCTAATCCATATAAGTAATCAAAATCTTAAGGATGAGCTCATCTGGAAAGATTCTTTTGATGGGGATTACACTGTTAAAGTAGGATATAATTCTTTCTTTGCATCCATGGCAAGCAAAATTAAGTGGCACAAATTGTGGATGCCGGAGCTAACCCCTAGAGTGAGCTTCTTTTGGTGGCTAATTATTAATGGCAAGATCCTAACTAATGACAACCTCATCAAGAAGGGATTCATCATGCCGAATAGATGTTGCATGTGTCAGCAAGAGGCTGAAGATATAAAGCATTTATTCCTCCATTGTGAGATTGCTTCCAAAATTTGGCAGCTTGTTTTTGCAAAATTTAATCTGAAATGGATTTTTCCCCTTACACTGCCTTCAGGCTTGGGAGCAATGGAGCTCTCCGTTTCAAACATTGCATGGTGAAAAGGCTATGGTAACTTGTTTTGCCCCACACTATGTGGAGAATCTGGAAGGCTCGTAATGATAGTATTTTCAGAAACAATAGACAGGCTTGTAACAAAGTATATAAGGAAATTATCATTGTTGTGCAAGATAATATTGCTAGATTTAAACCCCCTAAAAATAGACTCTACCCGGAGAATGAAGAATGCATTCTGACTGAATGGAATATTGCCACTGTCAATAGAAATAACAATGGTACTGACAGAAACATAGTCTGATGGATTAAACCCCCCACTGATTGGCACAAGTTAAATTTTGATGGGGCCTCTAAGGGCAATCCGGGGGACTCTGGAGGAGGGGGAATCATCAGGGATCAAAGAGGTTGTTATGTTGCTAATTTTTCTGGGAGAATGGGCAGACAGACTAATCATTATTCCGAAGCCATGGCGGCTCTTTGGGGTATTAGACTTGCCAGAGATTGTAATATTCCAAATATCATAATTGAAGGTGATTCTCTATATATTATCAATCTTCTGAATAAAAAGCAACACCCCATCTGGTCTATTAGGGATTATATTGAAGAAGCTATTGATATATGCAAAAGCTTTGAAAATGTCCAAATCACCCACACCTACCGGGAAGGAAATAGGGTCGCTGACAGTTTGGCTAACTTTGGTGTTAATAATCCCTTTCAAACTTGGATTGGAGGGGATGTTCTACCCGCTCATGTCAATAAATCCATAATCATTGATCTCCATGGTAGTGAAAATCATAACTAACGGCTGTATTTTAGACGCTAATGAGCGGATCCCCAAGTACATGATGATGACATCACAAAAGATTTGGATGATTGTTGCGATCTGTGTGGGCTGGGCTGTCATCATTTCTTGGCATAGGAGGAAAGCCGAGGAGTGGGGAAATAATAACAAGTGTAGCATAATTATTAAATCAGCTTTCACGGGAAGGAAAGATTCAAATACCAAAATCAAAGTTCGGCCTATTCCGCACATTGATAGCTATTTTACCGTTGAGAACAGGAAAAGGTGCAGAGGAAACATGGGGGGGCCGCCATGCAAAACCGAACCGACCCACAATCCTGAGTGGAAAGAGAACACGGAGCTTTGGGATTACCTACAAATCGGGGGCCTGTCGAATTTCATTGAAAGGATCCAAGGCTTCGACCAAGACATCTCTATCAAATTCACCCGGGGATGGAAGAACAGAATAGTCAAATATAGTAACATGAAAATGGAAATCATGGAAGAGCTCATAGCTTAGATCACGGGCCTCAGCCTGGAAGGAAAAAAATTCTTCAATAAGAAGGTAGACAGGGAGGTGGAAACCAAGAAATTTCTGGAAGAGGGAGAGAATCTTGAGTTCGTGACTGCTGGCCTCAAGGTGGAGTCGATCCCTGAACCTTTTGCTGAACTAGCCAAAATGGTGGTAAGGTATGTTACCCTTGAAGGAAGATATGTGACTATACCTCAAAAACATCTGATTTTTCTGAATCATTTTCATAGAAATAACATTATCAGCTTTCCTCATTATCTGATTAACTCTCTGGAGAAATCTATAAGGGAAGTTCAAAGCCACTCTAGGGTTTCCCTTTACACCAGGGCCTTATCCTCTTGATTCACCACCATTTCTCCATCTGCCCTTCTGTGAATCCTATCCCACCTCCCTCCTCCATACCTCCACCTGCCCACACTGCTCCCACTCCCTCCCTGCTAAAAAGAAAGAATGAAGATGTTGTCTCCAGCAAGAAAAGTAAGAGCCTCAAAGCCAAAATCCTTGCTTCCCAATGATTCCTAAGGAGCCACAAGGACTTGGAACTAGTTGCAAACCTCCTGCATATTAGCAAGCCGGTGGAGGAGCCCAAAGAGGAGGAATTGCTGGATAGGGTGGATAGATTAGAAAAGGAGATACAAGAGCTCAAAGGGGCTATAAAAAACATGGAAAGAGCTAAGGGTAAAAGGATCCTTCAAAGTGAGGAGGAAGAGGGGGTTATTGGTGAAATCTTCAAGAAACTACAGTCCTTAGATGTCAGATTGGGGAATGCTAAAAGCCGAAATGACTGCATATTGTCTGCCCTCAAAAGCATTTATAATTTCATTGAACAACATGTCCATAGTGTTTGCAGTTTAAGTGGGATCAATGAGGACATATGGGGCCCTAAAGAGAAAAGGGACATTGCAATTGCCCAAGCAGATTTACAAGACTCCTCTCAGGCCACTGCCATTGCCTTCTTCATGTCACTGCAGGCTATCAAGACCAAAATTGACAGAGCCATCAAGTAAAGGGCTGTTGTGATGCTGTTTTTTGGCTGCGATGTGGCTGTCATCGGGCAGTTCTGGAGCTGTTTTGTGGCGGGGCTCTTTATGCTGTTTCTCTTTTGGTTCCTTTTTGATCTTGCCTTCTTTTTTCTAGATCTTTGTACGTTTAGATCCTTTTTTCACCTGTATTGTAATATTTGGCTGTTGAGCCTTCCTTGGTTGACTGTTTTTCCCTTCTCTGGGCTGCTTCTCTCATCTTTACTATCTGGCTTTTGAGCCCTTTTGTATACAGGGTATAGTCCCTTCAAAACTATTTGCCCTTAATAAAAAAAAATATAGTTGTAATAGTTTAATTATTTGAGTGAGTTGTGAGAACAATTCACGTAGCTATTTTGTAGTGTGAGTGATCCTAGGGATGTTTGAGAGATATTAGGATATAAGTTTGAGAGATTCATGGAGAGATATATGAGGGATTGAAGATGAGTGTTGACTCTACCATTGTAGGAGATCAAACACTATATATCTAACCTCTATCAATATCAATTATATCCCGAATGAATTCAAATTTCTATATTCTTGTTATTCAATGTTTTTTTATTATAGTTCAATTTTCATCAGAATTGTGCAATTAAAAATTGGAAGGCTGACCCATAAGTGAAAAATATGCCCAAAAGATAGAAGATACCAAAAAATAGTGATAAAGGTAAGTGTTATGTCGAAATCACAACACCCATTGAATTTCCCGGTTTGAGATGGGGTATTTGGCATGATTGCATAACATTGAACTATCCTGAGTGTGAAACATTGTGAAATGGGATAGCTCTCTGGAGAAGGCTGGTTCGTGCTCATTACCTACCTACCACTAACTAATCCTAATATAATGCTTCCAAGAGGAAAAATAGAAAGATACATGGAATGATAAAATACACTAAGAGTGGTGATACACCAAGAAAGGAGTGTTGATCACTTCCCCAACCTACAACAATGATGAATAAATGAATCTAGAAAATGTGGTCCTACACCACAAACTAATTTACATCCAATACATCATTACTAAATGGGCAGAAAACACCAAACTCATGTAATAACCAAGGAAATGCATAGATTAAGAAACCACAATGAAAGGTAAGATGAAGACAATAAACCATGAGAGGTTAAAGAGATCAACATAGAAAAAATAGTATTGCTCCATATGGATGTACACAATACTTTTCTATAGCAGAAAGAGGAATTAAGCCATTACAGATTTTGAGAGGAAGGCTTGAAGCCCCAAGAGAATAGGGGTGCATGGGAGAGAAAATTATCAACCTTTTGCACATGAAAACCCCTTACATTTTATAGAGGAAGAAATGAGGAGAGAGAGGGGATAAAATCTAAAAATTCACTCCAATATCCTACAAAATCCATCCTTTTCCTTATGGGAGTGATGGGAAAGTCAACAAATCCTATACTCCATTATACCTTGCTTGTTGGGGAAGAAGGGAAGCCCATACCTCATCATTTTGGGTAGGCGAGAAATTTGGAACCATTCCTCTAAAATGGCGGACTATACTTCCACATTTTCAAATATTTAAATTTATTAAAATTAAGAAATACAGTCCTAGTTATGTAGAGGACACTGAGAGAATTTCCAAAAAGTCTGATTTTGTACAAATATGAGCTCTAAGTCAAAATTTATGGCCATTTGAAGATGAGGGTGTCATACCACAATAAATGTGGGTGGTTGATATGCTTTTTCGGACTTTGACCCTGCATCGCACCCTCTAAAATCCAAAATTTCTGACTTTTGGGATTCAAAGTTTTGGAATTTTATACTTTGGAGGTTTCTGTCACTATTCATCTAGCGAGATGGCTTAAGAGTTCTGAAATGCCGAAACCCCGAAGTTTGAAATTTAGACTTCGGGTTTCAGACCTTTGTGTTTTTGGGGGTTTTGGTTTCATGGTTTTGGGTACTTTTCATGCATCAAAGAGCCAAAATTTTTCAAAATTCTGAAACCCTGAAGTCTAAAATTTAGACTTCATGTTTCAAAACTCTGTGTCTTTAGGATTGTGACACTGTTCACCTGCCTAGGTTCCTGAAACCTCTAACTCTCCAAAATACTGAAATTCTAAATTCAGAGTTTGGGTTTTGGAATTTATTCTCCCCTTTTCATGCTTCTTTACAATGAGTCCCCGAATTTCACCTAGGCCTACCTCCAAACGACCTCACCTTTGAAGTTTGAATTTCAGACTTCAGAGCTTCTTCATTCCCCGAATAAGCTTAAACTCTTAAGATCCTTTGCAATGTGCTCATCCCACTTCAACTGAATCAACTCGATCCAAAAATTTGAGCTCCCATGGCCGAATCGATCCTCCTATTTTCTCTATACGAGGTCATGTTTGTCCAATTTCACCCGCGGGGCAAAATTGGATAACAATTTGGCGACTCGTGGCGTAATCTAACTACTATATTTTATGAACAAGTAGCGTGGGCATATCCATTGGGCATAAAATCATTGTATACCTACAACCTAGTCCCAGACCTAATAAAATTGAAACCCGGAGACCACTTGTATATTGCCAAACTTGGGCCCCCTCTACACTCTCAATTTTCATGAGAAAATATTAAAAATAAGATTTGTGAGAGTATAAAATTGTCTTGATTGAATATTTCCACCCATTCTTTTCTACAATCCTATCTTGTGAGACTGAAACGGACCATCCCAAAACTTGATTCTTCCAAGTATGGAGAACACAACTGATGAATTCTTGGCATGTATTGAACGTTACATAATTTTGAATAAGAAATTTTTCAAATTTTTACATAATGGAACTCTATTAAATTTAGATTTTCTCTTTCTTTTGAAAGTTCCATGCTTTGACATGCTGTTGGAATTTTCTTTCCCGATCTAGCGGAGGCACTTGGAAGTTCACCTGTAATTGACCTTGAAGGACTCAAAGAATGAAAAATTAGTGAAACCCATCCTTAACTTAATTTTAGTTACTTTGCATTAGTTTCCTTTTGAGATCTACAACCGTTTCCCACAAGTATGAACTTCTTTCTTGTATGCGGGAGGCCTACTATGACACCATATATTGTGCTTGAGAAAACACAAACCAAAATATATGTAAAAAATTACAAATCATACATGCCTAAGTAGACATGCAGAGTGTGCCTAAGCACTTGTTATGTTGAAAACAAATCCTACTCCTACCCTACACTAACCGGAAATAGAGAAGATTTTAGAAAAATCCTGCCACTGGTAGTGTAAAGTATCTCCCTTTCCTTACAACCTGTAGCCATGTAGATGATTTGACATTGATCATGGATGTAAAAATGAGTGAAAAATTGACACAGATCCAATTTTCCACTTGAATTCTCAAGGTATCAACTGGACATAAAACAAACACCCCTTCAGAATGATCCACATGGGACTCTTGGAGATGTTGTAACTGATGCAGCTGATCCTTGGTACTATGAAGCTCACCCTCATGTTTGGAGGTGAACATGAATGGTGGTGGAAACTTTGGTTCTAACTCCAATGAAGCTAGATACCTGATAGGGCATGGGTTGAATCTCCGAGTGTACCCGTTACTATGAATTGGAATTTCAAAAATAAAATCTTTAAGTAGACTTTCCTAGAAAAGGTGACTGTCTGTGATTGGATCCTCTTTTTCTTACGCATCTACAGAAAACTAAAGCATAACCTTGGTGGAAGGTATGGAAGAAATGATTTCCTCGTGCTCTTTTCCATTTGGCAATGTAGAACTCGTCCTTATTTAGCATGCTCTTCGGAAGATTCAATTCCTCTAATCTTGGCTCAAGAGGACTCTTATGAAGGATAGGTTGCTCTTGCATGTGCTCCACTCTGGAAATGGGATATTTTTCTTGGAAGGAAGATGATGGTGGAGCAAATGATGTGATCTCAGCAGGATTATTTTCATTAAAACAATCCTCTAAGTCAGACAACTAATCTATCTCCTCATTGTCATACTGTGTCAGTTCAACCTCCTCCATAGCGGGAGCATGCTCCTCTTCTTTTGGATTTGGAGCTATTCCTTCCTCCCCTCCTACTGATTTTGCAACTTGTGTATGATCAACATTTTGTGAAAATAAAGTGCCATCGTGAATGTTGCATTTTGAACACTCTGACTGTTGATCATCCTCAACCTGTTCTTGCTTAGCAACTTCTGCAACCGAATCATTCTTCACCACCTGCTCTTCCCCAAATTTAGTCTCCTTCGAAGGCTTGAAAAGTAGAGGAATATTTTCTATTCTAAGCTTAACATCCCAGTTCTTCAAAAATTGAATCGTTTCTTCCATGTTGGGCTCCTTTTGCTGATGTTATTTTTCACTGGTTTTTTTAGTTTTGTCCCCACATGGATTCAGGAAAGTGAGAAGAGTATTGGGTTGAGTCTTGATAGGTGTGTTTGTTAGTGGTGGAGATGGTGGAAGGGTTTTGTACAAATCTTCTCCTGTGGAGGGGACTATTTTTTGGAAGGGAAGAGGATAGAGGAACTGAGATGAGATGGAAGGGTGAGAAGATAGAGAAGTGGAATCCACAATAGGTGCAACAAATGAGAAACTTGGGAATTGAGGTTTGGGTTGAAATGATACTGATTGGGGCGAAGGAAAAGAAATATGAGAGGGTAATGCATGGGTCTCTTATAGACAAGGTTGACTTGCATAAATTTCAATGTCCTTGATCCATCCTTCTAGTTGGGGTAAAATATCAACTATGAAGCTTAGTTTCTCCCGCAGGCTAAGATAATATGGAAAGGGACCTTCCCCTGGAAAAGGGGTTCTGAATCCAATCTTAAATTCCCACATTTGGGCTGAATCCATAGACTGCACCATATTGGCCATTATTTTTAGGATATTCATTTGTAGCTTAACATCTCCAGGTGAAGAATGTCCTTTTAAATCCACATACCCCTAGTCTCGAAAATATGGATGGTTTTGTGGATAACCAAACTGACTTGTCTCTTGTTCATCTGGGCATGCATAGTGATATTGATTTCCATTATAGTATGGATCTAGAGATGGTTGGTAATACCTTGGAAATGAATTTTATAACTTTGAAGGAGGGTTGCGTTGATACTACTTTTGTTTTGGATGTGAATCCCAAGGGGTGAATGAAGCCATGATTGCAAGACTTCAAGAAATGGAAGAAATTGGGAAAGATGGAAGAGATAAAAATGGATGGAAATGGATGCTAAAGAAAGGGAATGTATTCTACTTAGAGAATGGGTTTTGACCTAAATGAAGTCGCCAGTATTGCTTGCATGTGTGTCTCTAAAGACTGAAATTACACGAAGTGCACAACAAACTTGATGAGATGAAATGGATACTTTCTTGCACACCTTGAAGAGCTCAAATATTATTGTAGGTTTGGATTGGTTCAGCTATAAATGATCTCCCAAGATACAAAATATCACAGTCCTTAAAATCCGAAGTAGAAAACTCCAAAAATGGAAACCTCTGAAATCTGAAAAAGCTATCAGCCTCCGAAATTCTGAACTTTGAAACCTAAAAGTTCTGAAAACGTGAAAGGTATGAAATTAGAAAAACTCTGAAATATGAAATGTCTAAATCCAAAAACTACAAAAGGTTCAAAATTTTTGAAGTCCCAAAATCCCAAAATTTGAAATTTGAAAAATCCCAAAATTCTGAAAATCAAAATTTCAAAAATCTAAGGATGTCCTTTTGAAGTTTGGCCCCCGATATACCATCTTTGAAATTTTGACATGTTAATCTTTCAAAAGTTATTTCAGACTTTGACCCTACTGTTAAAATTGAGGTGTTTGAAACTAGCTTGAAAACAAGGTTTTGATTTTAGAACAACTTTGAACAAAAAATGAAAACTTGACTTCTTGAAGTCTATCCCATCAGGGTGTGCCAAAATTGTTATGTGTGGTCTCACAACTGGCTTAAGATTTGTTGTTTGATAATGAGGACACCTGTTGAAAGATGAGAAAAATCTATCTCTTGAAGTTCGAGTCTCATTGGGCCGTGCCAAAACTATTATGTCGAAATCACAACACCCCCCAAATTTCCCAGTTTGAGATGGGGCATTCGATGTGATTGCATAACATGGAGCTATCTTGAGTGTGGGACATGTGAAATGGGATAGCTCTCTTGAGAAGGATGGTTCCTGCTGCTAACCTACTTGTCACTAACTACTCCTAATGCAGGAAAACCACTAACTAATCCTAATCTAATTCTTTTAAGAGGACAAGGAGAAAGATACATGGAATAAAAAAACTACACTAAGACTGGTGATACGCAAGGAAAGGAGTGCTGATCACTTCCCTAACCTACAAAAATGATGAATAAATGAGTCTAGAAAGGGTGGTCTTGGACCAAAAACTAAATTACATCCAATACATCATTCCCAAATGAGCACAACACACCAAACTCATGTAATAACCAAGGAAATGCACAAATTAAGAAAACACAATAAAAGGTACGATGAAGACAATAAACCATGAGAGGCTAAATATAACTAAATTACATCCAATACATCATTCTCAAATGAGCACAACACACAAAAATCATGTAATAACCAAGGAAATTCATAAATAAAGAAAACACAATGAAAGGTAAGATGAAGACAATAAACCATGAGAGGATAAAGAGATAAATACAGACATAGTCTTATTTCTCCATATGGATATACACAATACATTGCTATAGGAGAAAGAGGCGTGAAGCCATTACAGATCTTGAGAGGAAGGCTTGAAGCCCCAACATAATAGGGGTTGCATGGGAGAGAAAATGATCAACCTTTTGCACATGCAAACCCTTTACATTTTATAGAGGAAGAAAATCAGGAGAGAGAGAGAGGGAAGAAAATCTGAAAATGTACCCCAATCTCATGCACAATCCAAATTGTCCTTGTAGGAGAGATGGGAAAGTTTGCAAGGCCCGTACTCCATTGTACCTTGCCTTGTCGGGGAAGAAAGAAAGCCCATACCTCATCATTTGGTAGGTGAGAAATCTGGAACCATTCCTCTAAAATGGCAGACTCTACTTCCACATTTTGAAATATTTAACTTTATAAAAATTAAGAAATCTAGTTGTAGTCATGTAGAGGACACTAAGATCTTTCCAAAAAGTTTGATTTTGTGTAAATCTGAGCTCTCAGTCAAAAGTTATGGCCATCTGAAGATGAGGGTGTCATACCATAATAAATGCGAGTGATTGATCTACTTTTTTGGGACCTCGACCCTGCATCACACCCTCTGAAATCCAAAATTTCAGACTTTCAGGATTTAAAGCTTTGGGTTTTAATACTTTAGAGGTTAGTGTCACTATTAATCTGGCAAGCTAGCTCGAGAGTTCTGAAATGCTAAAACCACGAATTCCAAAATTTAGACTTTGGGTTTTGGACCTTTGTGTTTTTGGGGTTTCAGGTTGCGGGGTTTTAGGTACTTTTCATCCGTCTAAGAGCCAAAATGTTTCAAAATATTGAAACCCCGAAGTCCAAAATTTAGACTTCGGGTTTTAGACCTTTGTGTCTTTGGGATTGTGGCAATGTTCACCTACCTGTGTTCCTGAAACCTCCAAATCTATGAAATCCCGAACCCCAAAATTCGGAGTTTAGGTTTCAGACTTTCTTCTCCCTTTTTCATGCTTCTTTCCGCTGAGTTCCTGAATTTCACCTTGGCCTACGTCTGAATGACCTCACCTCTAAAGTTTGACTTTGGAGCTTCTTCATTCCCTTAACTAGGTTGAACTCCCGAGCTCCTTTACATTGTGCTTGGCCTACTTCAGCTCACTCATATAGAGCCCAAAATGTGAATTCCCATGACCAAATTGATCGTCCTATTTTCTCTATGTGAGGTCATATTTATCGAATTTCACTCGAGGGGAAAAATTAGATAATAGTAAGAAAGGGTCAGGGGCACCCAGGAGGGATAGGAGTGCCTGGGTGTTGTTGTCCTGGCTGGATGATAGTGTCTGAAGCCATGAAAGATAAAATAAGTAAATTTTTTACTAAGTTGTAGGGTGTGTAAGGCCAAATAGAAAAATAGTGATAAATAAAAGAGGACAAAGATAGTTGTCAACCACTATTTTTCTTGCTTAGGAATCATGTAAATGATAGTATGCTTTTAATACCTAGAAATGTACCCAAGTTCATGATTTGGTGTCTACATTTTCCCCCACTTTATGATGTTGAGTGAATAGTAGATAAGATATCCGTACCTTATGATCCTTTAGAGTGTGGGGCGAAATGCGTGCCAAGTGGACAAGTCAAGCATGGAATGATGTAAAGTGAAGCATGAAGTCTAGGAAAGTAAATTGACTCTAGGGGTTAAGCGTATATTTTGTACCATGTTGTCGTAGATTATGGTTGTTTCTCCTTGTAAGGATGAACCTATAAAACAAGAGCAAGAATGTAGTCATAGTCCCGTATATGATAAATAAGAAAAAATGTGCATAAGTATGTAAAGGAAAGTGTTTACTTGATGTAAAAGAGTGTAAAGGATAGAAAAATGTCTTGAAATGCCATGAAGAGTGAGTTTATTAGGAGATCTCACACCAATAGTGATTTTTTTTTTGCAATCTCACATGAAGAGAGTTTTTTTAGTGATCTCATGCCAAGTGTGAGTTTTTTGGGCGATGTCACACCAAGTCTGGAGTTTTTTGGGAGATCTCACTCTAAAGAGAAAGTGTTGGGGAGAGAGGTTTTGTGTTACTCTCCATCCATGAATCTTCCTGATAAGCACCATTAGAGATGGTACATCCTTTACTTTGTTCTTGTTTTCCTGATTGTTCTAAATTAGTTCCAAGTTGTACCGATTGAAGGATATTGTATGCATTTTGTAAATGGAGGATTGTGCATGTAACTGTGAAACTACACTGAAGAATTTTCTATACTGTGCTGATATGATAATATGATTGTGTGTTCCCTAGAAAATTAGTGCCCAGTGGAGGACATAGGCACTGAGGTGCTACTGTCTGAGTCTGGGAGTTGACATCTGTGTTGTGCTCAGGACCCAAGTAAAATTTTGGGTCATTTTGTGACTATATTTTTGTTCTATTTCTGTAATGTTATGTGTTGTGTTGTAGCTCTGAGATACTGTAGGGGTGATTTTTTCAACCAATGTGTTCCCCCATCGTTTGAGGTGCATGCGACATTTGTAGGAGAATGTGGCATAAAAGAGAAGACCTAATGCTGCTATGAAGCTGATACCTATAGTGGGTAGGGCATATGAATGGTAGAGACCAAGACACATGATAAAAAGTGGCTAGTAACATGTGTTATTAGAAAAAGTAGATTACATGTAAAATAATACAATGTAACAAGAAAGTATGCAACCAAAGTAGACCAAAAAAATTAGGTTCTCAACATGGGACATCACTCACAATGTCACAAGACAATCAGGGATGAAGCAGCCACAATCATACAATGTGCAAACAAGACAGGGCATAGCCCACAAACAATATCATATAATAGTAAACAATGGAAAAAAGTGTATTAGAAAACCATGGTGGCATATAGTCCTGCAAAGAAAATGCTACACATGAAGCACCTGTTAGCATGTTAGAAAGATAAAAAATTATGTCAATGCATGTATGCATCAATGGAAAGTAATGTGCTAGTAAGAATACAAAGTAGTATATAATGAAATAATAAAACCTGTAATGTGTGAGAGTAGGAAAGTTAGATGCCCCAGGAGCCTTGGTGGGACTGACAAAGGATATAGTGCCAAACATCATTACAATGTGGGAAAATATGTAAGAGATATGAATTCACTCCAAAAGACCAAGTGAACACATATGTGTGTTTATCAAAATATAATGACATACTGAGTATTTGAATATAATAGTAAGAAAAGTACATCATGTAAGTAGTATAAGCAAGCAAGAGTAAGTGTAACCAAGATTTGCAAAATGCAATGTATGGGTGTGATGGAATGGTATGAAATAAGTGAATCTGATAGCAGCAACGTGCCCCCAACAAATGTGTATAAGATGAGATTAATTTATAAAATACCCCTCAAAAATCAAGAATGAACCATATAAAAAGAGTGCGTCATCGGGAAATGGTTTGATAATGTGTGATAGAAAGATAGATGATGAAGCATAGAGCATGAAAAGTAAATGTGGTGAGGTTAATTTCAGATTTAGACCCTCAACAGTTGAGTATGAACAATGGAAATAGAGTGCGTCGTAGGGTAATGAGTGCTTTTATGCATAATAGCATTTGAGAAGCATCACATTGAGTGGGTTATTAGTAGCTTTCCAAGAAGAGTGGCAAGATGATCGATGCCATCCCAAAACTTGTCAGTGATGATATAGCGTCCAAGCCAATTAGGTTTGAATTTCCCTTTTAGATGAGCCTCAGTTGTTTTATTCTTTTGATTTTATTTTATTACAAGGTCACCAATGTTGAATTTGAATGGGAATATTTTGTTATTGTAAGCTTGTGCAATGAGAATGATATACTCAAATATGTTCTAAAGCTTGCATGTGGTGAGAATCAAGCATCTCAAGATCATGGAGATAGTTTTTGTGATATCCAATGGTGGCAGTTAGAGAGTAGGACTCAAATGTAGCTAAGATTTATTTGATGAGGTTATTATATGGGATAAGATGGTCCTCTTTGGTTTGATACATGTAATTAACCTACTTAATAATGAGTTTTGAGTCGAAATGTATTCAAATATTTTGAATAAGAAATTTACGGGAAACCGTGAAGTCGAGAATGAGAGCTTCATACTTAACAATGTTATTAGTACATGAGAATTCTAAGTGATATGAAAAGAGGAGATGATCATCATGTGGAGTGATAAACACCATCCCAACCCCAATGCCTAAGAGGAAATGAGACCCATAAAAAAATTGTCCAAGTGTTAGTGTCAATGGTGTAAGTGGTAAAGTCATATCGGAAAGTATCACAAATGGGTGATGTATCGGAAAAAGGGGCATCGATGATAACTTGGCCCTTGATGGATTTTTGTGGGATGAATTTGAAATCAAATTTTTTGAGTAACATGACCCATCATGTAATGCAGCCTGTGAGATGAGTGTGAGGTAAGAGATATTATAGGGGATCTACTTTGGTAATAATGTGAACCTCATTATTGAGAAGGTAGTGTCACAACTTTTCTGAAACAAAGATGAGACCAAGAAATTAATTTTCGATGTATTCGTAGGAGAGAAATGTGTGACTAATGTAATAGATGACTCTTTCACATAAAGAGTCATCATGTTGAGAAAGAAGGGCCCCTAATGCATGGAGTGTACCTAAAATGTACAAGAGGAAGGGTCAATCAATCGTGAGAGGTACTAGAACAAGAGGATTTAATAGATATGCTTTAGTATCCTCAAATACATGTTGAAAATGGTCGTATCAAAGGAAATTAGTGTCCTTTTTCATTAGACACGTGAATGGTTGGGTATTTTCAGTGAGATGTGCAATGAAATGATGGATGTATTAGATTTTACCCTGTAGTGAACATAATTAATGCAAATTATGAGGTGGAGGCATGCCAACAATGACACAGATTTAATTTAATTTCAATTAAATATAATTACAGAGTCACTATTGAAATAAATAATGTATAAATGTTAAAATATAGTAATGACAAAAGAAAAATAAGATTTAAAATATAAAACCCTAAGCAAGATAAGGCGATGGCGTAACTTAGCTGATTTCTACACAATCTAGAACTGATATGGGTAGGGAGAAGTGATGAACAAGTTGCAAGTAGTGTTTTTATTGATCTCTGTAAATTTTGTAATTCATGAACAAGGATGGACAGGGGCACCTGGGCACTGATGACTAGATCTGGGCACCCGTAACTATACAAAATCTCTAAATCTGATTTTTGTTGTGTTGCAAGAGTGTCGTAAATGCTCTTTGTTTATCACTTGATAGTTTCTCTAGGATCACTGAAGATACTTGTAACCTACAAAAGAGATGTTCACCTATATAAGGCCATAAACCAAATCAAACCTAAAAAGGAAAATGCAAAATGAGGAGTCAGAATAAACTCGGTGGTCACCTCGAGAGGGAACTTATGACTGAACACTGCACTACATTTCAGACTTTGTGTAGTTCTTGTGAGTGTGTGTATAAATTGTGCCCTAGGATTCCCTTGTGCATGTTGCACTTGATAACGCGTTGTACCTAAAATGTAGCAATGTTGTAGAATGTGTGGATTAAATAGAATGAATTTCCCCATCCTATGTTGTGTATGTAGAGTTGTTGCAACCCTTGTCCCTTGAATGGATGCTAGGATTTTGAGTGCTTTAGGTTCCTTTTGAATGTAAGATTAGGTGATGGTAGTAATTTTTAGTGTTTGGTCCTTGATTTTGAACACATAAATATGTATTTATATGATTCCCTTATTTGAATTTTGTAATTCATAACTGGAAGGTTGACCCATATGTGAACAAGATGCCCAAAAGATAATAGAGACCCAAAAAGAAAAGAGTAAGGTAAGAAAGGGTTAGGGGCACCCATGAGGGACATGAGCGCATGGGAACTGCTTTCTTAGTTGGGTGGTAGTGTCTGAAGCCATGAAAGATAAAATAAGTAAAGTTGGGACTGGGTTATAGGGTGTGTAAGATGAAACAAAAAATACGAGACAAAGAAAAGAGACCAAAGATAGTTGTCAACCACTAGTGATTTTGCTTAGGAATCCTGTAAATGCTAGTATTCTTTTAGGACCTAGAAATGTACCCAAGTGTGTGATTTAGTGTCTACACATGGGATGTGAGGGGTATTATTGACTATAATAGCAAATATATTGTTCTTGATGCTTGCAAAATAATTGCGAACTTGGATGTTTTGTGTTTTTAGGAAGTAAAGTTTATAGGATTTCAGCTACCAATGGTTTGCAAAACCATTTGGCTTAATAACCTGGATTTTACCAGTTATCATGATGGGGGCATGGGGGTTTAATTTATCTTTTTTACCCTAAATGGAAGCCTTTCTTTATGGATCATGTCACATACCCCACCAATAGAGCCATCTAAGATCTCTTTAATATTGAAGTCCTCCCTTTTAATTTCATAAACATTTATCTATCGGATGATGTAGGAAAAAGGGATGATATTTGGTAGCGGATATCTAATGAAATCCCTGATGCTTATTGGGTCATATGTGGTGACTTTAATATAGTTGATTTTCCCATGAATAAATGTAGGCAACCTCCTATATGATGGAAAGCTGGTGAAAGGGAGGCTTGGTATTACATGCATAATAAATTTAGGTTTTATGGCCCGAACACCTCATGCCAACCCAACTCTATAACTTGGACTAGTCTTTGAGTTGAATCAGATTGGGTTCTTAAATGGATCAAAAAGGATATGTTGTCCACTCAAGAATTTTTTGATCTTGACAACATTTATTCCTTTCTCGTGGAAGTGATGATATATTTCATCCCTTCTGACCACTTTCCCATCAAATTTCATATTACTTGGTAATCCTAGAGGTTCTTTTGTCATAAGGGCCAATTATTTCCAAATATGAACGTGATGGAGCATGGGCCCAAAATTAATCATATCAAGTGAGTGTGGAACTTAGGGCCTTGATAATGTCACCTGCATAATTATCATCCACATCTCTTATCCAATTAGACTTAGTGGTTGGTAGACACTGTGACTAGGACATGCACATTCCTTAGAATATATGGCTGAAAACTAGCCAATATTAGGTGTCACTCTTATTATTCCACCTCCTCCGCTCCTAGCTAGGCAATGGTGGTACTTGAAGGAAATATGTTTTATAAAATTATGCAATTCTAGGTGGTTGAGATTAGACACAAAATCCAAATTACGAATAAACTTAATGCTTGGGTGGTGCAAAAAATGTGCCCGCCTCCACTATATTAAATTTAGGGATCAAGTATTGAAAGTATTCTTTCAATAACTCAAAATCAAGCATTCCTTCCAAAAAATTCAAGCCATATGTGATGGTGGAACTTAGATCAAAGATTCCTAACTCATGTTGCAGGCATTTTTCAATCACTACAATTAAGTGTTTCAAGTTCAATCCCCTTCATTGGAACAACATAATGCATTGAACCAATTCTTTTTTTCTGTGCCATTCAAAGTCTCTCTGACACGAAAAATTACCTATGGTCACCCACTTTCTCCAGAGGGTTTATAGGAAGTGGTCATGAAAATGGCCAATGAAAGGCACTTGGATGTGATGTTTTTCCCTGTGAATTTTACAAATCTCTTTGGGATACAGTTGGTCTAAAAATTCATTAGGTTTACATGGAAGTTTTGCAATCTCAGTGGTTTGGCCCCCATATTAACAAAGGGAGCATCAAACTTATCCCTAAACCTAGAGACCTTGGGATTATAAGTAAGTGGTCTCCTATCATTTTTCTTAACATGTCATACAAAATCATAGTCAAATCCCTTACCATTCAGTTGTGACACGTCCTTCTTTCCATTGTTTGACCTGAACAAATTGGCTTCATTCAAGGGTGGTATATCTTAGACAATATCATTGTAGTCTAGGAAGGCATGGAATGGGAACATAGATCTAATCAACAATCCCAATTCATCAATATCGACTTTGAGAAGACTTATGAATGAATAAAATGGCCTTCCATTTTTAATATCCTCAAATCCCTAAACTTTGGAACAAACTTCATTCAATATGTCAATATTCTCTTTGCGCATGCCTCTACACATATCACCATCAATGGGAAAATTTTAGAATCCTTTGGGATCTTTAGATATATCTTGAAATGATGCCCTATCTCACCCACCCTCTATGTTATTGTGGCTGAAGGATTTGATAACCTACTAGCCAAAGCTCAATCCCAGGGGCTTGTCATGGGCATTATTTTTCACTATGCAGATGGCTCCTGACTGCTAAGTGGCCATTTAATGGATGATTATTTCCTTATGCTCATTGAAGAAGAAAATAACATTAGTAGTGCTATGCAGTGCCTTGAAACCTTATGTTTATCTTATGGATTTTCCATTCAATGTCACAAAACATAATGTTACAAAAAATCCTTCCTTTCTACACCCCTTGGTTGGAAACATATGATTGGAAAATACTCAAGCATGGAGAAATGTTTAAATTTATTGGTATTCCCTTTACCTTTCAAGATTTTCCTATGAATATTTGGAAATATGTTGTGCAATGGGTGGCTCAGAATTTGGAATACTAGATCACTAAGAAACTGTCCTTCGCTAGAAAATTTCACGTTTTCTCAAAATTTCTTGAATCTCTCATCAATGACATCATTTCCTTCATGCCAGATAACATGATACAAAATATTTTCATTCTCCCATCTCGTCCTTCGTGGATGGACTAGAAATGGTATGTGGGCACCTCGTTCTGTAATTACTCAGTTGGTTGAGGATATACCTGGCTTTCAACTCATTTCTCATGGTGGGAAATCTCAATGCCTGGTGGGGAATTCAATCTTCACCATCTATCTAGAAAAGGATATTTTCTATAGTTTGGTACCCATGTGTGAAACATAAAATTTCTCACTTCCTGTGGCATGTTTTACATCAAGGATTTCCTTTTGGTGCCCGTCTGGTGCACCTGGGAGTGTTTGACCCCAAATTACCCTTATGTGGTCATTTAGAAACCTTGTCTCACATGTTCTTGTATTTCTAAAAATCCCAGAGAGCTTGGAATTGGATTGATTCATTCTTCCCCCTTTCCGACCAAAGTGTTTTACTTGGTAACATGTGCTTTTAGGAGACAATCCTTGAATGCCTAAATTTTTTTCCCATATTTTGCATGCTATCAGAGGGGAAATATTATTATAGCTTTGGAAAGAAAGGAATTCTTATTTATTTGCTAATGTTAAAGTTTATCAACATTTCTTTGTTTATAAAAATATATGGTTATTGCGAATTTCTTGCTACAGATTTAGGTTCCAGTCAAAAAAGTGGTGATTAAGGTGGAACATCTACAAAAACTCCCCAATGGGTTGACACCCCTTGCAATGTTTCTTGTGAACCACAGTCCCCATCTCCCTGCTCTCCACCACATGGTGGTGCTAGTGGGCTCCCTAGATGTGGTAGTCATTAGATCTGATCTCACTGCCTCTCCTTCAGCTGAGCCCACCGGTTCCTCTATAGCCAGGCTCCTCGGAGGAGCTTCTTCCCCCCCCCCCCTTCATCTTGCCACTAAAGATGGGTGATGAACCCCATTTTCTTATTTTTAAGCCATGTTTAAATCCTGTTAAAAATCATAACATTTTGATATCATAATACATGATGAACAATTGTTACTCTTTATGTTTAATACTTTACTATGATTATGAAGAAATTATTGTGTATAATTGTGATGTTTTAGCTTGTTGATTCTGTTGTATAAATGGATTGGATAAGATTGTTGATGAGCATTAAATTCACTTCTAGAAAGAGGTATATGTTGAGTTGCCATAGGGATCACATGACTTAATTCATGAAGGAGCGCATGACTCTATTTTACGTGTTAGCGCAGGACTCTCGTCCGCTTGATGAGGTTCTCAAATCAACATCTCCAAATCATCTAGGTCACCGATCTAGCCTCTTTGGAACCTGGGAAAACTCACACACAGTTTGTATCTCTAAAGTCACAGTTGCTAATAACACACCCTGAATAAGAATCATCCTTATTAATTCAACAACCATTCAAGCCATGTAAAGAGGAAATATGACCAACAGTTGGTGATGCATCTTGAGCTCATATTATCTTCAATCAATTAATGATTTGAAGAATATTCTATAGGTGATTAAATCCTTATAAGGAGTAAATCACGGATACTCTCTTCAGTTGTTAAGAACATTTCAAGTTTAAACACTTAACAAAATTTTCCCACCATTAATGTATTTCCATAATAGAAAGCATTATTAGTTAAACAATCAGTTAGACTTAGACATCATCCTGGAGAGACTAGGACTTCTCTTGTATAAAAGAGATGATGTAACTAGACTTAGGGGTTCAATTCTTCATTTGTACAAACACATTTCTAATTCAATAAAGATCGTATATTCAAGAGAAAGTTTAGTTGTTTGAGTTTTAGTTCAAATCCCGATCGAAGGGCGGGAGCAAGGACCACTACTACCCAACGAAAGGGGAATTGACAATTGTTTCTTTCCTATTTTATTTATAATTTTCTTGTTCTATAGTTTGTCATATTATTGAATGCAATGCAATGTCCATTATGAATGTTTAGTGAGTTTTCCATTCAATCTTTCAATTTCGGTATTTCATTTCAAGAATTTCATTTTGTAAGTAGGATTAGTTTCTTAATTTATAGTCTTTATTATTAAAACTCATGTTGAGCCTGTGTTTTGACTATTCCCTTTGTTGCAAACAACCTTAGACACCTCTCTGGATTGACATAATAACTTGTTCAAAGTACGAGCATTAACGACTCTCATCATATAGCTTTCCAATTTGGGAGAAGCTACAATACTAGTGAATGTGGGATAAAATATAAAGTAGAATTAGAAGGGATAATCATGATTAGATATAATTAATTAGAATTAGCAACTCATGGGAGTTGGAGATGATTTAATTAATAAACTAGGATTAATTAATATGCCAAAATAAGCTTAGAAATATTTGAAGGTGATTTAGGAGGAATTTGATAGAATTTGGAGGATTTATAAGAGGGATTTAACCAATAAGAGGGTTTATTGATTAAATAGATTATTAAAAAGGCTTACTCAACAAATAGTAGTTAATTAACAGAGGATTATAACTATCAAATGTGTCGTTAATTGGCATCCAAAATGAAGGGAAATGATAGTTAATTAAAAAGTGTCGTTAATTGACCAAGAGAAAGGGAATGCTAGCTAACTACCGAGAAATCACTAATTATAAAAAAATTGATGGGAAAGACGGTAAATCCCCCTGCAATTTTAGGAGTAAAATTATGTAGTTGGATTTAGGTTTCTACAATTTCATGCACCAATTCCTATCTTAGTTAGAAGGTTCCTAAGGAAAAAATATAACTAGTAATACAAGGGGTAAAAAGAGAATTTGTAGTAAGACAAATATCTGCTATGCAGCTAAAAAAGACTAAAAAAAAAAACTGACATGGTTATATGCATTAAAGCCATAAATCCATTCATAACAATGAAGAGATGAACCACAAGTTTTCTTGGATAAGTATTAGCCTCTATTGTAAATGAATTCAAAGATATTTTTCCTAAAGAAGCTACTAGTTTTAGGATTCAACAAAACGAGAGTTTGAATTTGTAGATAAATATTTGGATCGAGGAACTAAGCCACTTCCTTCATAGAAGCACCCTATAGAATGAATAATAGAGAGTTAGTGGAATTTAAAACATAACTTCATAAAGGGTTGGATGAAGACACATAAGGGTTGATCATCCCAAGTGTATCACCTTGGAAAGGAGCACATATGAATATTTGTAAAGTTCATAGAGGATCATTGATCTTTGTAGGACTGTGTACTCTCAAACTCACCCCAATGTTAGAAGACAAGGTAACCATTAAAAATAGATATCCCTTGCCAAGAATTGATCCATCTTTTTGTTCAAATGAGGGGAAGCCTCAGTATATTAAAATATTGGGAACTATAACCTCTTGGATTAACTCATTACAGTTAAGAATTAAAGATGAAGACATCCATAAATACAAAGCCTTTTAGAACATCGTTACTGGGCATTATGATGTTCACGAGTTTTACCATTCGGACTCACTAGGATTTCCACCTAGAGCCTTTATGACAATTAATGAACATCATGTCTTTGGGAACTCAAGCATGTCAGAAACCAATTTGTGATTAATATTCCTTGATGATATAGATCATATATTTAAAATATATGGAGGACACATGATAAACATTTGAGAACAATTATATGCAGATTTTGAGGAAGGGGGATAAATCTATATGGAAAATGGTCCAAAATGTACGTTTTACATCCCAACGAAGTATCACTATTTGAGTCCCATATAATTAATAAAGAGGGAATTTCAGTAGTCTTGGGTCCAAGATAAAATCTATTCTGGAATGGCTAGCTCCATAAGTATGAATACACGAAGTTAGAAGTCTTCATGAGACTGACTTGGGCTCCATTATCCCAAGAAGTTTAATCAAAGAATTATCTAGAGTAATAGGTCCAATGCACCTGCCTTGGTAAAGGAAGCAATATTACAATTTTATGTGGGATACCTCAAGTGTGAAGAAGACTTCAAATTATTAAAGAACCCACTAAGTACTAACCTCAGCCGGGTCCAATTTTATGGGCTCCGAATCCAAATGGGAGTTTTACATGTAGTAACTATGGAAAATCTTAGGAAAAGGATTGAGGTAGGAGTCCTTTAAACCCAAGCATGTAGTAGCATTTGAAAGTCAGACAAATTAATCCCATAGTACACTTGAATAGAATGTATGAATCCTCTTGCTATGTTCAAGGAATGTCACTTGCTACTACCTTCCTCTCCTATGCATTGCAGAGCTCCCTATAGAGACATTATTTGTTAGGGGAACCATTTAAATTGAAACATAGATCTACTTCGGGTCTGAAGAATACATTTTACATCACAACAATGAAATTAAATTTCCATCTAGAAAACACAGATGATTACTAATTTGTATCAGTCAAATTTTTTACCCAGTAAGTCTACGTGAAGGGGACATTGTTGAGTTATGGAGCTCAATTACTTTAGTGTAGCATGCAATTGGAAACTTGCTGGAAAATACAGTAACAGTCATCGGTTAGGGGCAGAACAGGCATTGGTTAGGTATAGACCGGCATCAGTCAGGGAAGACCAACATCAGTCAAGGGAAAGTAGGAATCAAGTGAGCGGTTAGGTCTAACCGGCGTTGGTTACCTGTGCGAGGAAGTTTTAATTAACTCTCGGGAATTATATCTATTTTTAGCATTAAAATAAATTTCTTGATTGTAATTGCATGGCCAAGTGCCCTAAGTCTATAAACGACTATATAAGCACAAAATCTAGGGTTTAGAAGTAATGATAAAAAAGAATTAGAAAAAACTTGAAAATGGTTGGTGAGAGAGAATTCTTAGTGGTAGAGGAAACACTTGAAGGAAGAAAGTACTGTACATCTGAGAGGTGTGGAAGATTGTAAATATTCATTGTATATCTTGTCAAAGCTTTGGATAATAGATTCAATTGTTTCTTGGTGGACGTAGCCCACACTAGGTGAACCACGTTAAATATGGTGTTGATTTATGTCTCTTGTTTTGTATATTTCTTCTGGTAGAATATCTACTTTTATTTACATGTATGCTTAGATATGATATATTTTCTGTACAACCGGTGTGCTAACCCCAACAACTAGTATCAGAGCTTTGTTTGAGGGTTTTGTGTGTTGACATATTTACTCACAGAGGGTTTTCTGATTGAGTGGGAGCTACAACAATGGCAGAAGATAATAAATACAAGGTAGAGAAATTTGACGGCTGAAATTATCAATTATGGAAGATGCAGATTGAGGATTATCTGTATCAAAGAGATTTGTACTTACCGTTGGATGAGAAGTCTAAGACCTACAAAGATGACTGATGAAGAATGGAAGATTCTTGACAGAAAGGATTTGGGATCTATAAGATTGAGCCTGGCAGCATCCGTGGCTTCCAATATTACAGAAGCAGCTTCTACGGTAGACTTAATGAAATCTCTTGCTAATTTATATGAAAAACCTAGTGCTTCAAATAAAGTTTATTTGATGAAGAAACTATTTAGTTCTAAGATGCATGAAGGTGGATTTGCCTCTAGTCATTTGAATGATTTCCAATCTATTGTAAATCAGTTAAAATTGGTTGCTATACCATTTGATGATGAAGTAAAAGAACTTTTATTCTTATGTTCTTTGCCTGATAGTTGGGATAACTTGGTAATGGTTGTTAGTAATACAACATTTGCTAATAATATTTTGAAGTTTGATGATGTGGTTAGTATAATCTTGAATGAAGAAATTCGTAGGAAGAGTACAGAGGAAACATCATCTAGAAATGCTTTGAATGTAGAAAGTAGGGGCAGGTAGAAGGAGAGATCCAAGAGTAAGAGTAATGGGAAATCAAAGTCAAGGGATAGCAAATCTAAATCCAGAAGTAAGGGAATTACTTGTTGGAAATGTGGAAAGAAAGGACATGCAAAGAAAGATTGTTGGTCAAAGGATAAAGAGAACCAACAACCAGACAAAGGTAAAGAGGTGAATCTTGATTCATTATAGGTAATGCAAGATTCTCATATTCTTTCTTTGGACAATAGAATTTAATCATGGGTTTTAGATTCAAGAGCTTCTTTCCATGCAACCCCTAATAAGGGTTATTTCAGAAATTTTGTGTAGGGAAATTTTGGGCATGTTTATTTGGGTGATGATGAACCTTGCAGTATTACTGGTAAAGGGGAAGTTCATCTAAAATTGTAGAATGGAAATACATGGGTATTGAAAGATGTGAGGCATGTGCCAAACCTCAGGAGGAATCTTATTTCTGTAAGGCAACTAGGTGAATCTAGTTGCATGGTTACTTTTATAGGAGACTCTTGGAAAGTCACCAAGGGTGATTTTTTTGTGGAAAGAGGTAAGAAGGTAGGAACATTATATTTATCTACCTATATTACTGATTCCTTTTCTACATTATCTACTTCAGATTCAGATGCATGCATGTGGCATAATCAGTTGGGTCATATGAGTCAAAAAGGAATGTAGATCTTAAAGGCTAAGGGTAAGTTATCAGATTTGAAAGATTTAGATCTTGATTTTGTGAGCATTGTATCTTTGGAAAGAAAGAGATAGTGAGATTTCTCAAAGTTGGGGCAACTAAGAAGGAGCAGAAATTGGAGCTTGTACACTCAGATGTGTGGGGACCAACTCAGGTAGCTTCTCATGGAGGATCCCAATATTATGTTACTTTCATTGATGATGCTACAAGAAAGGTATGGGTTTATTGTATTAAACGTAAATATGATGTTTTTGATACTTTTAAAAGATGGAAATCCCTTGTTGAGAATGAATCAAATTCTAAGTTAAAGTGGCTTAGATCTGACAATGGTGGTGAATACTGTAACAAGGATTTCAATGATTAGTTTTTAGTGAATGGGATACGTAGAGAAATAATGGTTCCAAGAACACCACAAGAGAATGGTGTTGCAGAAAGAATGAATAGTATAATCATGGAACATGCTAGAAGTATGAGGATACATTCTGGATTGCCCTTGCATTTTTGGGTAGAAGCAGTTGATACAAAAATTTATTTGATTAACCGTGGCCCTTCAAGTTCACTAGATGGAGGAATACCAAGGAATCTTGGACTGGAAAAGAGGTAGATCTTTATTTTCTTAAAGTTTTTGGTTCATAAGCTTTTGTTCATGTTGATAGGGGAAAAAAAAAGTTGGATGCAAAATCCAAGAGGTGCACTTTCATTGGTTATGGATCTGGTGATTTTGCTTTCCATTTTTGGGATTTAGAGAATTCTAAAATTATTAGGAGTCATGATGTTGAATGGAATGAAAAGAGAATATACAGGGATCAAATTTTGGTACCCAAGGATGAGAAAATTGAGAAGTTTATTGATGAAAATGAACTCTAGGGTTTTAAAGAAACACCTACAGAAATACACAGTAATCATGGTCGGTTATTCCCTGACTGTCATCAGTTAGATGAACCACCAATGGTTATAGAGGATCAGAACTGATAACAGTTAGCACAACCGATGTCAGTTAGAGGTGACCGGCATCGGTCACTGTCAAAAGTTGATACTAATGTTCAGGAGGCCCAGATAGAGCCTCTAGTACCCCAAACTCCTGTGAGAAGGTCACAAAGGGTAAGTAAACTTCCATAAATATTTAAACCTCTATTTTATTTATTTTTGACTGATAGTGGTGAACCAGAGAGCTTTGAAGAAGTAGTGTAGGATAAGAATCACGTTAAATGGGAGCATGACATGGATGAGGAGATGGACTCCTTGGAATAGAACCAAAATTGGGATTTGGTTAAGTTTCCAGTAGGTAAGAGGGAATTGTAGAACAAGTAGGTTTACATGATTAAGGAAGAAGAGGGTGGATAGAAAAGGTACAAGGCAAGACTTGTAGTAAAGGGATTTACACAGAAAGTAGGTATTGACTTTGGTGAAATATTTTCTCCTGTTGTTAAGATGACTTCTATTTGTACTTTATTCAATTTAGTTGCAGTAGAAGATTTGCATTTAGAGAAACTAGATGTGAAGATATATTTCCTTCATGGTGATTTGGATGAAGAAATTAATATGCAGCAGCCGCTTGGGTATGAAGTCAAGGGTAAGGAAAAAACTAGTGTGCATGTTTAAAAAGAGCATATATGGGCTCAAGCAAGCTCCAAGGCAATGGTACATGAGGTTTGATAGTTTTATGCATGAGAATGGATACTTGAGATGTGAATCTAACCATTGTGTTTATTTCAAGAAGCTTGAAAATGGGAGCTATATTATTTTGTTACTGTATGTGGATGATATGCTTATTGTAGGATCTAGTATGCAGGACATTGGTGAGCTTAAGAGAAAGCTAGCTCACACATTTTCTATGGAAGGATTTAGGAGCTGCAAAAAGAATCCTTGGCATGCAAATACATAGAGACATGAAAAATAAGAAATTGTATTTGTCTCAGGAGGATTATATCTACAAGGTGTTAGAAAGGTTCAACATGCAGAATGCAAAACCTGTTAGCACACCTATGGTTGGACACTTCAAATTGAGAAAAGATTAGTGTCCTTCATCACATGAGGAGGTCAAATACATGACACGAGTGCCATATACTTCAGTATTTGGAAGTATCATTTACGCTATGGTTTGTACCAGACTAGACATTACACAGGCAGTGGGAGTTGTGAGTAGATATATGGCTAATCTAGGTAAAGAGCATTGGAAAGTAGTCCAATGGATACTCAGGTATTTGAAAGGGACATATAGCATGCAGTTATGCTATGGAGGTTCTAATATTTCATTATGTGGCTATGTCGATTCAGATATTTTTAGAGATTTGGATGGTAAGAGGAGCACTACTGGATATATTTTCATAGCAGGTGGAACAACAGTTAGCTAGATTTCGAGATTGCAGAAGGTTGTGGATTTGTATACTATAGAGGCAGAGTATTTTGTACCTACAGAGGCTAGTAAGGAGATGATATGGATGAGTAGGTTCATGGAAGAGTTTGGAAAGGAGAAAATTGATTGTAAACTGTTTAGTGACAGTCAAAGTGCAATTAATTTGGCAAAGAACTCAACGTTTCATTCGAGAATGAAACACATTCAGTTGAGGTATCACTTCATACAACAGATATTAGAGGATGGAAAATTGAATCTTGAAAATATTCATATGATAAATAACCCTACAAATATGCTAACAAAGCCATTAACAAAGGAGAAGTTGGAGCTACACTCCACTTCTATTGGTCTTTGAGTTTAAGACTTGAAAAGGAAGAAAAAAATCCAAGGAAGGATCCAAGAATGATGTTGTATAGGTATGGTGTAGTAATTAAACTCCAAGTGGGATATTGTTGAGTTATGGAGCTCAATTACTTCATTTTAGCATGTAATTGGAACTTGTTGGAAAACACAGTAACCAACATCGGTTAAGGGAAGACCGACATCGGTCAAGGGCAAGTAGGAACCGGCAACGGTTAGGTAGAACCAATGTTGGTTACATGTGTAACAAAGTTTTAATTAACTCTCAGGAATTATATATGTTTTTAGCATTAAAATAGATTTTTTGATTGTAATTACATGGCTAAGTGCCCTAAGTCTATAAATGACTATATAAGCACAAAAGCTAGGGTTTAGAAGTAATGATAAACAATAATTAGAAAGAACTTGAAAAAGGTTGGTGAGAGAGAATTCTTGGTGATAGAGAAAAAACTTGAAGGAAGAGAGTACTGAACATCTGAGAGGTATGGAATATTGTAAATCTTCATTGTATATCTTTTCAAAGCTTTGAATAATAGATTGGATTGTTTCTTGGTGGACATAGCCCACACTGGGTGAACCACATTAAATCTGGTGTTGATTTATGTCTCTTGGTTTGTATATTTCTTCTGGTAGAATATATGATTTTATTTGTATGTATGCTTAGATCTGATATATTGTCTATACAACTGGTGTTCTAACCCCAACAACCCAATGTATACTGTGGAATCGGACAAAAATCCCATAGTAAACTTTTTGGATTGTAAGAATATCTTACTGTGTTCAAGGAAGGTCACTTCAAAACCTTCATCTCCTATGATAGAAGAGATCCTTGAAGAAATATAAAAACCAGAAGAAACACAACCTAGTTCTGTTGAAGAAAATCCTACATCCAACAATGACATTCCCTTTCCATCTAGACTCTCTGAGAAACTAATCTCTACAATCACTTAAAACCCAGAGTTAGAATTAATTCAAGAATTGAGGAAGTTGAGTATCGACATGTGCCTACTACAAGAACTTAAGGAAATCCCCAAGGTAAACAAAACAATTAAAGAGATCTTTTTCAAGGATCCAGGAATAAGGAAGAACCAACCTAAAACCATCCGTGTTGATGGAAAACTTGCTAGTATTTTGGAAGAGATCAACCCCCTCCTAAATATGGAGACTTTGGAAGTCCTATTGTAAAAATATGCATATGAGATGTCCTGATTCCTAATGTTTTGATTGATTTAGGAGCTTTCATCACTGTTATGACTAAAAATAATCTATCTACATTATCTCTACCTAAACTCTAGTCCACATCTATAGTTTTGCAAATGGCAGACCAATATGTGAACAAACCAAAGGGAATCATTGAAGATGCTAATTTTTTTTATCAAATCTTGGGACTATGTGGTAGATATCATGATACTAAAGACAAAGAAAAAAAATATTGGATACCCCATAATCCTAGGAGGACCTTGGCTAGCTACAATTTTTGCCCTTATTGATTGCAGGACATGGAATATGATGATCAATGTTGATGCGTAACCACAACACCCCTGAATATTTGCAACTCAATGGGTTGAAAATATTAGTGTGATTTTATAACATGGATATTTTTCCAAAGTGTGGGACTTTGCAATCAGGAAAGCTCTCATGATTAAGGCTAGTTCCTATTCCTCTGTTCAGGTGCACACATACTATTTGTAGAGGATCTACTCTAAAATCTACTCTAACTTGTGAAGGAGACAGGGTTAACAAGACTACAAGAAATTAAATCTAAAGTAACAGAGGTGATGCACAAAAGGAATGTTGAACACCTACTTTTCCATTAAACAAAAACCACTAAAAATAAAATACAACCACCATGCACACATAACCAAGATTGTAATGAGAGATCAGAAGACAATAATGAACACAAGAGAGGGTTGAAATCATCCACAGACTTATATTATTGCTCCAAAGATTTTATATAGTGCATCACAATGGCCAAGAGGAAAGATTGCATTTATAGTTTATATGGGAGGTTTTAACTCCACAAATCCACTTGCAGACAAGAGAAGAAGGGAGGGTGCAAAACCAAATTGTCCAACCTTTGGAAAAATGCCGCTCCTTACAATATCAAGGAAGAATGAGAGAAGGAGATAGAAGAATTTCGAAATCCTAATCCAACCACCTAAGAAATGCATTAAATTCACCTGAAACAATGATGGGTTCAACTACAAAACCCATGTATCCATGTATTCTTTCTTGTTGGGCAAGAAGGAAGCCCATACCTCATTACTCTGGTAGGTGAGAAACCTGACACCCTAAAAAATGACGGATTATATTTCTTAATTTTGAATAACTTAGTCCCATTAATTTAAATATATCTAGTAGTAATTTAGTAGAAGAGACTAATATCTTTCCAAAAAGTCCTCTCTTGTGCAAATCTGAGGTCCCAGTCAAAAGTTATGGACATCTGAAGCTTGGGGTGTCATTCTGCAAAAAATGGTCGACTAAGACTTCCGAAGCTCCGAGTTTCAGACTTTGAATTGTGATTTTTTTGTTTTGGGGTTCTAAACTTCCGAAACCCTAAACTTCGAAACCCTGAAAGTCTGAAGTCTAAAATTTCAAACTTTTGGACTTCGAAATTTCAGACATTGTTGGTAACTTTTCCATGCTTGCTCACCAAAGACTACGAAATCCAAAACCCTAAACCTCCTAAGTCTAAAACCCCAAAAGTCTGAAGTTTGAAAATGTCATTGTGTTGACCCCAAAACCTGCGTTGACTTCCAAAACTCTAAAACCTGAAAGTTTGTAATTTCAGACTTTCAGACTTCGGGATTTCAAACTTTGTCGATCCCTTTTCCGTTCCCCCTCACTAAGATCCTCGAAACTCTGAAACCCGAAAGTCTAAAATTTTAGACTTTCAGACTTCAGGATTTCAGACATTAAGGATATTTTTCCAACTTTGGCCGCCAAGAACTCTGAAACCTTGAAATTTTAAAGTCCAAAATTTTGACTTTCAGGGTTTTGGGTTTTAGAACCTTTTGGCCATTTTTTCCATTTTTTTTGGTGAAGACTCCGAAAGTCTGAAACTTGAAAGTCCAAAATTCTAACTTTTGGAATTTTAGACATTTTTATTTCAGGATTTTTGGTACTGCTCACCTACCTTTTCTCCAAAATACCGAATGCGGAAACTCAAAATTTTCAGGCTTGGAACTCCATCCTTCTGCTTGGGCTCTGATCTCCTTTGATATTCCCTTGGCCACCCCTTGATTTTCTGACCTTGCATTGCCATTTTTGAGCCTACCTACAACTTGATTTTTTGGAATCAAATGTGAGCTCGCATGACTGAACCAACCTCTCCATTTTCCCCATGCAAGGTCATGTTTGTTCAATTTTTCCTGAGAGGCGAAATTGGATAACAATTTGGTGACTTACAGGGTTACCTTCCTACTAGGTGGAAAGATCAGTTTCCTTTAAGTATCCATTGGGCATGGATCCATGAATGATAACCTGATACTAATCTTGCATTTTAAATCTTGAACCTAATTGCTTGCACTCTCAAATTTCATTAGAAAATATTGAAGATGAGATTTGTGAGACTAGATCATTGCCTTGACCTAGAGTTTTCACTTGTCCCTGAAATGAACTATTACAACATTCAACTTTGGAGGCACATTGAACTGCACAATGATACAACTTGAGAGAAACAAAACTTGTTTCGAAGCACTTAGGGAAATTAAAACCTAAGCTACAACAAGACAAATGTACATATGCACTTAGAGGAATTAAAATCCTAGGCTAATATTTACAAGGGTGATTTTTTTCTCTTTTCAGTAGCAATGTTTAAGGTAGATCCCGTTAACTAGAATTGGAAGTTCTTCTCTATCTAATGTAGAAAATGGGAAGGCATTGCTACTTTTACATCCAGTGACCATGTAGGGGTCATTCCAAATGGCATCAAACTTGGAATGCCTGCCAGGTTTTTCCCGATCTGCATCCCACTTTAGAACTAAGTCCTCTTCCTGAAAGGTCCTTGCTCTTGATTTCTTGTCAAACCATCTTTTAATTATGGTTTGATCATTATCCATTGTTTGAACTATATGTTCTATGATCTCTTCCAATTCCATCAGTTCTGCATACCTAGCCTCTATTGGTTTGAACTCAGACAAATTCAATTGCTTCATGAGATTCAATGCAGGTAGCTCTAATGATATAGGAAACACTTCCTCTTTCCCATAGACCAACTTATATGGAGAATTACCTATTGACCTCTTTGGTGTGTTCTTTTCAACCCACAAGGATGATTTTATCTTTGTATGCCATGTCCTTTTATTTTCATCTAGAGTCTTTTTGATGATTCTTAGCAAATTCTTGTTCGTGGACTCTGCCTGCCCATTGCCCTATGGGTAATAGTTTGAAGAGGTTCTTAAGTAGATTCCATTCTTGAAAACCCATTTTGTGATCTTGGAACCTAGGAACACCAATGCATTATCTGATATGATAGTGGCTAGTACTCTGAACCTGGTCAGTATCCCTTCGTAGAAGTCTAGTATGTTAGACTCGTTTACCTCTTTGAGCACTACCACCTCAGTCCACTTGGTGAAATAGTCTATTGCTGTGAGAATCCACTTGTGGCCTTGGCTTGAATTTGGATTGATGACTTCGATGAAGTCCAATCCCCATTGCATGAATGGTTGGTCAATTGAAATTGGATGTAATGGAAGTGTTGTTAACGTTTCTTTTCCTATGAAGAACACACATTTCTTACACTTTTTGACCCATGTGTAGCAATCATTGAACACCGTGGGCCAATAATAAACCACCTTCATTATCTTGAGAGCTATTACCCACGGGGTAAAATGACCTCCAGATTCTCCATCGTGAAACTCCTGTAACAATCTCTGAATTTGATCCATTCCAATGCATCTTAGTAGAACATTATTGATGTCCTTTTTGAACAAAACACCATCAACGAGCACATATGGAATGACTTGTAATATGAAGTATATCCTCTTTGCCTTGCTCATTTCTAGAGGACATAGTCCTGTTTGTAGGAAATACATCATATTCTGAGTGCAACAAGGAGTGTGTGTATTATCATTTGCTTGCTCTTGACTATCTTGTAGTAACAAGACAACTTCATTTTTACCACCTGCTTTAACCTATTGACTTGAGGCCAATTTTTCACATAATCTCTTTCCATGAACCAGCTTAATGAATTTAATTTTGATGTCATATTCCATGACACGAGTGATCCATCCTGCATGTTTCTCATTCAGGATATTTGTTCAAAAGGAAGTCCTTGACCCCCCCATGTGAGAATAACAATTGGATCTTGCTATTTAAAAATAGGTGCTTGAACTTCTTCTAACTCCTTATCACTACAAGGAAATGCTTTTCAATGAATGAGTATCTCACTTCATATTCCTCCAAACCTTGACTGAAGAAGGAAACTGGTTGTTTGGAACCTTCTTTGGTTTTTGCACTAGGATTGCAGAAATTGTGTCCCCACCACCAAAGGCATAGAGCATGAAGTCCTTGCAGAAGTTTGGATTGACGAGAGTTGGAGCTTGAGATAGAGCCTCTTTTATGGCTTCAAAAGTTGATTTACCCTAAAATGTCCACTTTAATGTCATGCTCTTCTTCAACATCAACGTTATTGGTTTGACAAGAGTGGAAAAGTTTGGTACAAATTTGCAAACAAAATTAATTCTTCCTAGAAAACTCTAAAGATCCCTCTTATGACTTGGCAATGGTAATGTTTGAATTACTTCAACTCTCTCTGGGTCAATCGCCAATCACTCCTTTGACACAATATGAATTTTTTGGGATTCAATGGTACCCCAAATATCCTACACCTTTGAAAGACATGTCTCAGATGAAGGAGGTGATCTGCTGCGTTTCTAGAGAACACAATGATATTGTTAAGATATATCAGTACTATTTTGTTGAACAACCCCTTGAATTCCATGTCTATTTCCCTTTGGAAAGTGGCTCCAACATTAGAAAATCTAAATGGCATTTTCCTATAGGCATAGGTGCCCCACTTAGTAGTGAAAGCCATCTTGAACTGGTCATCTTCTTTTACCATTATTTGATTATACCCTAAGTAGCCATCTAGGAGAGAGAATCTTTCTGAGCCAGATACCAGTTGCAAGATTTTATCCATTGAAGGGAGTAGATAGTGGTCTTTGAGAGAGGCTTTGTTTAGGTCCCAAAAGTCCACACACTACCTAACTTCCTCATTCTTCTTACTTGTTGGAACCAAGTTCGCAACCCAGCTTGAATGCTTGATTGGAAATATAATGCTTGCCTCTATTAGCTTGTTGAGCTCTTTCTTCATTAGAGGCTCAATGTGGGGGTTGGCTGGTATTTGCTTTTTCTTGATGGGCTTAGCATCTGGATCCAGTTCAATTGTATGTTGTGCTAGCTTCAGGTTGAGTCCTCTCAAGTCTTTATAGCTCCAAGTGAAGATGCTTGGAAAGTTTTGCAAAACTTGTGTGAACTCATATATCTCTTGTTTGGTGGCCACTTTTATGATGTGGAGTGTCTTTCCTTCCCCAACTGAATAGGTTCCGAATCTTCCCCTTTGATCTGTATATTAGCCTTCTCTTTATGAAACTGGTCATTAGGATTGAAGATAGACTCCAATGTTACCAAGCATTTTGGAAGCTTGTTTGCTCACATCTTCACTACTTGATCCCCATACTACTGATCTAATTTTTCTTGATTCCTAACTAGGAATTCAACCTCTTCTTACAAGAAATTAATGATCTATTGATCGTTCTCAAACACCTACCAGCTTGTGTTGTTATTTGGAATTGCTGGCCTTATGATCACATGGATATGTGGCTGTGTTTGGTTTCTTTTAATGTTATCCACCACATCAAAAGTTGCTTCAAATGTTGCAAGTCTATCCATGTCTTCATTTTTCTTCCTGGGTATGGACACAATGTTGAAAGTTTCAAAATCCTCAATTAGGTCCCATACCCTATTTTTATAGCTCTTAAGTAGGTCATTGTTTGTAGCATGTTGACCCTTGACTTGATTGACGATTAGCTCACTATCATCAAATACTTGTAGATTATTCATGCCTCTTTTCCTTTCCCAATGAAGTCCATGAATAAGAGACTCATATTCAGTTGTGTTACGAACATGCAAACTAAAATTTTAAAGTTGAATAATACTTTATGTTTTGTGGTGAAGCTAACATTGCACCTCTTCCAACACCTTGTTTGCTTCTTGAACTATCAAAAAATAGTTTCCAAAATTCATTTTCATCCTTATTTTCTGGCTTGGTGATGTTAGGGATGGGTGAGTTTTCTTCATGTAAACAATATACACCCAATTCAGATTTTTCCATTTCCTTGAATGGGTCAAATGCATGTCTTTTGTTCACCCATTTACCTAGAGTTAAATCTGGAATACCCCCTGACTTTAGTACATGTTTCTAGATCATTCAAACACTCTTCCTGATTAAAGGCTGAGCAATTTACATTGATTGGACTTGGCACGTGAGGCTTGATGTGGAATTTTGTAATTGGTTCTGAATTGATGGCCGCCATGGCTCCACACCTCATTTTGAATATAATTTGTGACCAATCTACAGATAGATATCCACAAATTTTGGTAGTGAAGTCTCTTGATAGACACAATGCAAATAGAGGTGGAAGGTCAATTACAGACACATCCTGCATAACTGTGACATTAGGACAATAATGTAGTGTAAGACTTAGGCCTTTGATGATCCCAACTACTCCTACTACTGCCCCATCTAGTTGCACTACTCCTTTTAGCACTGGCTCATATTTTAGACCTAATTGATATGTTATTTGTTTAGGCATCACTGAGCTACTTACAACCGAATCGATCATGTAGTTATGTACCAAGTGGTTCCCAACAATCAATGACACATATAATGGTGGATGCTTCAAATTATTGTTTGGTTGACTCTCACTGTGTTGTACTGCATTAGTGAGAACTTTCTCATGTCCTTGGTCCAATCCATTTGAGACAGACCAATTAACCATTGTAGCTTGCAACAAATCTCATTGTCCTAGGATTGCCAATGACTCCCACATGGAAATGTTCACATATGTTTTCTTCATTTGATCGATGATGTTGAAAGGGGATGAATTATCTTTTTGTTTCCCTTTACTAGGCATAACCTTTTTTTTACCTTGTCTACATTCGGCGCTGCATTTGATCTACTAACCCCTTGTTATGTAGGAGTGGGTTGAGAAACAACTATATTAGATGGTTGTCCCTCCTCTATGTTCCTCTTCTTTGATAGTGTGTTGGCAGCCACACCTTGAAAAGGTGGTTGGTTAACTCTGCAAAAGTCTTCTGTTTTCCAGTTGACCAATGAGGTTTCCGTTGGAGGTGGCTCTTATTGTGTTTCTTACTGCTGATTTCCTTATTAACTTAGTTCTTTAGACACACCAATGGTTTGTACCATCAAATCCTAATTTAGGGTGCTATTGAAAAAAGTTGATTTATTATGAGGAATATTGCAGGGCTAACACCAGCCGTATTCCTGTGCCATGTTGTTTTGTGTTGGAACCAAGGCTTTTGATTTTGAAGCTACATTTGGATCATATAGTCGGAATGTCCTGACAACTTGAGATTTCCCTTGGTTCAAGTTTTGATTTATAACCTGAGATGGTGATCTATTTTTCTTTTATGAGGGCCTGGCTTGATACTTATTTTCAGGCTGATACAACCTAGAACTCTGAGCTTGTTGTCTCTTAATAATCACTAGTTCATTTCCTAGGTTCTATAATTACTTCATGACCTCCTACAATTATTTTGAAGCCCTTGAAGTGTTAGAAGCCTCGTTATTGCTTTGATTTCTAGGAGGTGGAATGGGATTCAACTTTGGTGTTTGATTAGCTGTAGGAGCTCCCATTTCTAGATAGAGAGGCATTGGTGGCCTTGGTGCTAGCTTACCAGCTTGAATCAAGTAGTTTTCAACTCTAATAATAATGTTATAAGCTCCTGGCAGCGTTTTTCCTCCCATTGATTGGATCATCATGGCTATATATGAATTTATAACCTTTAAGAAATAAAGGAATACTCCTTCGACAGTTGGTTTGATAACTATCGGAATCCTGTCCCATGTTTGCTAGAAATGGAAATTGAAACTTTTCATTTGCTCATTAGGATCCTTCTTAATAGTTGTCAATTGTTTTAATAAAGAGAGATTATCCCCCTTTTCCCCAAATTTATTGTGGAGGGATATGCACAAATGGTCTTGATTCTTTAAAGGAAGATGTCAATAACTTAACAAAAATTTCCATTTCAGTGATTTCATGAATTACACAGACATTTACAATGTCCTGGATGTGGTCAATCAGAGTTGTCTAGTTTTCCATTGTGAAATAGGGAATATTATTTATTACTGCAACTGGGACCTGATTTTGAGCATTTAGGGCAAGTGGGATACTACCCGTGAAGTTAACATATAGATTGGATTGTGCCATCCTGATTGGTCAGAGAAATCTCATTGATTGAAGAAAAGGTCTACTAGGTGGAGGTGTAGACAAGGTCCTATTCGGTGGAGATGGTGATATTTGCGGTCTTCTTCCTCTCCTTCCTCTTCCTGGTGATAATTGTAGGTAAAAAAAATCCCTCTTCTCGAGCATCAAACCTAGTTCAAACTCTTCTCACGTACTTAGGAAACCTATGCTGTTACACCACTAAATTCTACCCCTTTGGAGTCACTAGATGTGTTGGGGAAATGGGCCTCAAAAGGATGGATTCTGCCAAGTTTCACACTAAACTCAAAAAAATAAAAATAAAAAATATTGAAGGACCGGTGTATTTGAGATTCTAGAGGTTGAAAATTGATTTGGAATGAAGGTCCCAAAAACCCAAAAATGTAAGACCTTCGAATGTCCAAAACCTGAAATTTGGAGAATCCCAAAATTCTAAAATCCCAAAACTCAAAATTCAGAGAATCCTGAAATTTAAAAATCTCTAAAATTTTGAAAATCAAAATTTCAAAAAACTAAAAATAACCTTTTGAAGATTAGCCACAGATCTATCAAATGGTTAAATTTGGACTTGTTTTGAGCAAGTTAAGCCCCTGAAAACTAATTTCGGAGTTCATCTTGAGAAGTGAAAAGTCTGAAATTGGAGAACTTGCAATTCCTAAGTCCGAATTTGATGAAAAATCCTTAAAATCTTGTAGAATGAACTTTTGGTACCACCAGACATGCCAAAACTGTTGATGCATAATCACAACACCCTTCAATGTCTGTAACTCGATGGGTTGAAAATCTTAGTGTGATTGCATAACATGGAGCTTTTCCTAAAGTGTGGGACTTTGCAATCTGGAAAGCTCTCTAGATGAAGGCCAATTCCTATTTCTCTGTTCAGATGCACACATACAATTTTTAGAGTATATACTCTAAAATCTACTCTAACTTTCCAAGGAGACAGGGTTAAGAAGACTACAATAAATTAAATCTAAATTAACAAAGGTGATGCACCAAAGGAATGCTAAACACCTGATTTTCCATTAAACACAAACCACTAAAAATTTAATACAACCACCATGCACAGATAACCAAGATTGCAATGAGAGATTAGAAGGCAACAATGAGCATAATAAAGGGTTGAAATCATCCACATACTTATATTATTTCTCAAAATATTTTATACAGTGCATCACAATGACCAAGAGACAAGATTGCATTTATAGTTTAGATGGGAGGTTTGAACTCCACAAATCCACTTGTAGACAAGAGAAGAAGGGAGGGTGCAAAACCAAATTGTCCAACCTTTAGAAAAATGCCCCTCCTTACAATATATAGGAAGAATGAGAGAAGGAGATAGAATAATTTTGAAATCCTACTCCAACCACCTAAGAAATGCATTAAATTCACCTAAAACAATGATGGGTTCAACTGCAAAACCCATGTCTCCATGTAATCTTTCTTGTTGGGTAAGAAGGAAGCCCATACCTCATTACTGTGGTAGGTGAGAAACTGACACCCTAAAAAATGGCATACTGTATTTCTTCATTTTGACTAACTTAGTCCCACTAATTTAAAGATATCTAGTTTTACTTGAGTAGAGGAGATTGATATATTTCCAAAAACTCCTCTCTTTTACAAATATGAGCTCCCAATAAAAAGTTATGACCATCTGAAGGTCAAGGTGCCATTTTGCAAAAAAATGGCGGACTGAGAGTTCCAAAACTTTGAAACCTGAAAGTCCGAAAGTGCAAAATTTTTGAATTTCTGGTTTCAGAGTTTCGGAATTTGAATTGTGATTTTTGTGTTTTGGGGTTCCAAACTTCCAAAACCCCAAACTCCGAAACCCTGAAAGTCCGAAGTCTGAAAGTCCCAAAATTTGAACTTTCAGACTTTAGAATTTCAGACATTGTTGGTTTCTTTTCCATGTTTTCTCACCGAAGAATCTGTAATTCAAAACCCCGAACCTACGAATTCTGACACCCCAAAATTTTGAAGTCTTAAAATGTTGTTGCGTTGACCCCAAAACCTACATTGAATTCCAAAAAACTGAATCCTGAAAGTCCAAAATTTCAAACTTTCAGACTTCTAGATTTTGGAATTTTTCGATCCCTTTTCCGTTCCCACTCATCGAGATCCCCGAAACTAGAAATTCCAATATTTCAGACTTTTGGACTTTGGGATTTCAGACATTGGGGCCATTTTTCCAACTTTGGCCACTGAGAACTCTAAAACCTCGAAATCTGAAAGTGTGAAATTTCAAACTTTTGGGGTTTCGGGTTTCGGAACCTTTTGGCCATTTTTTACATTTTTCTCGGTGAAGACTCTGAAAGTCTGAAACCCGAAAGTCCAAAATTCTGAATTTATAACTTTCAGACATTTTGATTTTGGGATTTTTGGCACTGCTCACCTACCTTTTCTCTGAAATACTGAATGTTGAAACTCAAAATTTTCGGGCATGGAACTCCATTCTTCCGCTTGGGCTTTGATCTCCTTCGATGTTCCCTTAGTCACTCCTTGATTTTTCAACCTTACATTGCCATTTTTGAGCCTGCCCACAACTTAATTTTTTTAAATCGAATGTGAGCTTGCATGACTGAACCAACCTATCCATTTTCCCCGTGCAAGGTCATGTTTGTTCAATTTTTCCTGAGGGAAAAAAATAGATAACAATCACTAATGGTAAAAATTCAAATTAGTTGTCAGTATACCCTACTACCAAAAAATTTACAATAGAGAATAATCAATGGCTTAAAGATGATTTAGATGATTCATATGATACCACCTCCTCTCTAGCCATGGTCATAATTCAAGAACACTAAGATAAAATCCAATATGATGACCATGAGCCTTGTGGTGAACACACTATAAGTCCTGCACCTAAGTCCCGCGCTAGATTCTATTCGAGTCTTGTACTTAATTCTTACGATGGATCTAATTCATGTTATATGCTATAACCAACTAAAACAAATGATAATTATATGGATGAAAATAACCAACCCATCATTTGTCCCTTTGTGTTAAATATAGACCGACTAAGAACATTTTTCAAAACATTGTTTTTGTTTATAGGTTACTACGACATAGGTTTCCATTAAACACATTATTAAGAGAATACCCTGTTGTAGATTCTATTCATTCAACTACCAAACAATTTCCTATTCTTCCAGGCAAGACATTGACAATTAATAGTTGTATGAATGATTAGGAGGAACATACCCTATTTAAAATCTTATGCTCTCATTCTCAAGATTTTTCTCAGGAATATAGTGACATGAAGGGTAATCATCCTGGTATTCTTACACACCACATCTATAGCACTGATTCAAGACTAGTTAGAAAACCTCAAAGAAGAATAAACCATGCTCGAAGAGATATTGTGAAAAAATAAATTGAGAAACTTTTGAATGTAGGATTTATTTATCCAATCTATAATAGTCAATGTGTCTCTCCATTAGTCATAGTGCCTAAAAAGAATGGGAAATGGAGGGTTTGTGTGGAGTACAATGAATTGAATAATGAAACTCATAGGGATTATTTTCCATTACCTTTTATTGATCAGGTCTTAAAAAATCTATTTGGAAAAATATACTTCTCATTCCTTGATGGGTTCAGTGGATAGAACTAAATAACAATGGCTCCTGAAGATCAAGATAAAACAACTTTCACCTATCCACGGGGAACATTTTCTTACAGAGTAATACCTTTTGGTTTATGTAATGCTCCTACCACTTTTAAAATAGCCATGCTAGCAATATTTTCTGATCTCACCCATGATTGTGTAGAAATTTACATGGATGATTTCATCGTTTATGGAGAAAAATTCAAGGAGGTAATTGACAATTTGGATAAAGTTCTTGATCGTTGTGAAAAACATCAATAATCCTTGAATCAGGTAATTTTTTTTTTTATGATGGAGCAAGGCATAACTTTAGGCCATCATGTCTCAGTTAAGGGAATTAAGGTAGATCGAGACAAGTTCGATATCATGGTAAAAATCCCATCTCCAACCAACCAAACAGAGGTAAGAATATTTCTTGGTCATGTTTGTTACTATCGAAGGTTTTTGGGCCCCTAATTTTAGCTTCCAAATCTTAAGTGCGTGTAGGCATGCACGGTAGGAGAAAGCGCACAAGTATAGGCACGCAAGGCAGAGTTCAAAAGGATTCTTGAAGAACTCAGGATGCATGTGCCACGTGAAGAACAATTTAGGAATTAGCCATTTTTGGCCTTTGGGATAGAAAACATGAAGAATGTGTTCCATTCAGATAAGGTTCCAGCCTGGCGATATGGTGTTCTGGAAGGAATATACCTTGCGATAGAAAGATCCAATAAGATTAATCATGACATGGAGAGGCATGCACCTGGGGTGACCCACACCTTGACACTTGGGGCCAGATCTGAGGCTACAGAGGAGTTTGTTAGAGCCTAGAGGCCTATTTATACGCGTGCCCTTTGCAAGGAAAGAGAGACAAAAATAAGGTAGCGGAGCTCTGCATGATTACTGTGAGAACTATGGGATGAAAATGGGTACAAAATTCAAGTAAGGATGTAATGGGGAAATGGGGAATGAATTTTTTTTACTTGTGAGAATACATGTATGGATCCACATATGGCGCATGACTACGGTCTACCTCCTGTAATCTTTTATAAGTAAACACTATGAATGAATGTGATAAGGTTTCCGTGATAAATGTATCAAGACTCTTTCTCTGTATTATCTACATATTATTATTGCACTTCTATTCTTAGATAATCATGAATCTTGCTTAAATGGTTAAGTATAGTAGTAGATGTACAACTCTTAGTTCTATTATTTCTATTGCTCATTGTGGTTCTATTATGACTGAAGGGGTGTAGAAGCCGTCTTGAGCTCTATAGCCCTTCATGTCTATTAAATCAATAAGTCAGAATCATAAGCTATGCCTTCCACTAGACTCGTATAAAAGAGAGACTCGACTCCCTCTCGTGTGCCTTGGGTGAGCGCCCAGTACCTGCTGGGTGATAGGCCGACGTGCATGAGCTCCCCTTGTTTTTAGTGGGTGCAAAAGTTACTACATCTTGGTTCCGTTGCCGGGACCTCTTTTTGAAGTTGTAATGGAACATGACATATATCATGATCTCTGTAAAAAGTGATGACAAAATGCTTAACACTTGAAGGTGTTGAAGATTGGTTTAAAATCACGGAGGATGAATTCACTTAGAGATTTAGTACCAGATCTGGGTTTGATACGTGAAGATGGGTGGAAGACACTCTTTACCATGAGTTGTACGAAACCTTCTTTTGTTATTTCCCAGTAGAGTTATTCGAATGGCTCTTGGCTTATACATCTAGATCGGGGTGGTGTTATAGATCATACCCTTAGACCCAAGAAATATATCAAAACTTACAAGATGCTGATCTAAAGTGGACCCGTGCTATAGACCATTGGTGGAAGGGAATAATGACTAGCTACACTCTAGAATACACCATTTCCATGTATTCCTGTCCAGAAGTTGCTAAGTTTGAGTTCTTGCGAGAGCCCAGGGGATCATTTTTGCGTGTTATTCCCCTTGCAATCAAAATCTTGATGGTAACCATGGGCTTAGAGGAATTCCCTATGGCTAGCTAAACCACCCTGAGCACTAGGTGAGGAAGCCAGGTTGGGGAAGGATGGCTGATCTGACGACTGAATAAGAAAGGTAGGAGAGGTGGCTCAAGTATAACAAAGAACGTGAAAAGGAGATCGATAGACAACGTGGGGTTACAAGTGGGTTATGGAGCCAGACATGGTGGAAAGGAGTTGAGGTTCACGTGGAGTATGTGGAACCCAAACAGTTTGTGGTACCCCATCTTGGTAAGCATGGAAGAGACAACCTTGCAGCTTCTGATGAGAGTCCATTGCGTAGAGAGAGAAGAGTCATTGGCACACATCTAACCCCACCTAGTGACTGGACCTTGGTGCTTGGTTTTTTCAAATGAGGAAAGAGTACAATTGATCCATTTGATATCAGTGGAAGCAATCTATCGGTGCCTAGAACATACAATTTCTCATTTGAGACTTCTATGGCTTAACACACTATTCTGGTATTTGGTGGAATGTTTGGACAAGGCACATATATGGCTAGTTTTGGAAGTGCATTGGGAAGTGGTGGGGGAACTACAAATGGGAGTGGTACTAGTTCATAAACTATCGGCACACAATTTAGTGGGATGACGGGAGTGCTCGACATGATAAACATAGGCCATGTACCTAACACAGGAGGATCTAGAGGTGGAAGTGGTGGAGTTGGTGGCTAAGGATCTAGTGGATCAGGTAGAGGAGGAAAACTGGAGGAAACCAAGGGACTGGATCGGGAGGGCAAGGGCCTCAGCCACCTCCTCAAGTCTTTTTCAAGATGTCTCTACACTTGCCAGATTACAGTGGAATAGAAGATGCCGCGGAGCATGTGCATAAGTGTGAGCTGCTATGGCGCGCAAAGGGAATCATGACCCAGGATCGAAAGGCCAGTCAATTTGTGATGACTTTGCAAGGACGTGTGCATAGTTGGTATAGAAAGTATGACCCTCATCAGACTATTGTGGATTATACCGCGCTAAGAAATGCATTCTTGGTGGAATTCCACATACATGAGTTTGAACAGAAGAGCATTAGCTCTCTCAAAGAAATCCAGTAGGGAATGGAAGAGAGCGTGCGGGAATACGATGCACACTTTAAAACTCTTTTGTATAAGCTTTCTTATGATATCCACCCTTCACAACATGCTCATTGGTTTGTCAGAGGATTGATCACACCCTTTAGGAGGGCCTTATCTCATAAAACATTCACAGACCTGTGCAAAGCATTAGAAGCTACTTTACATGCTAAAGCAGTTGGTAGTGTTGACACTGGTGTTAGCCCATTTCTAGAAGCTCAGATTGGTGCCATGGCTAAGTAATTAGAGAAATTGTCTGCCAACATAGTTCCAAAGATTCATGGAGGAATGTGGTGCATGGATTATAACGTGGAAGGACACACAAAGGATAATGGTTGGATATGTACTCAGAAGGTGGTACACGCCATGATAGTAAACTATGAGATATGTCACGAGGACCATGATGTAAGTAGGTGCCCCCTGTTGCAGCACGTGATCCATAAAAACGTATCTTGTTATTGAAAAATATGTACCTCAACCACTCATAACACTAAGGATTGTAGATTGATTTCATGAGGTAATTGATCTTGGTATGCGCCAGACTGGCATTACCAACATTTCTAAAGGAGATGAACGTCGGTATGAGGAGCGCAGAGACGGAGATGCGTGTGGAAGAGGTTTTCATGGAGGAAGAAGTGAGTTTGCGTGTGGGATGTGTTTTAATTGTGGAGCCACCGACCATTATAAGTGTGAATGTACAGATCTTCTACAATGCTCCTGGTGTGGAAAGAAACATAAGTATGAAGAATGCCCAAATTTTTATGAACATATGAGTCAGCAGTACTAGAAGGATAAGGGCTCTGCCATGGTGAGTATTAAGAAGGTTGATGTGCAGTGGCTTCCATGAGTAATACGTGAATCATAACTAGAGCCTGTTATGGTAACAACGAGGGCAGAATCCATGCGTGAAAAAGAAGTGCCTAGGCAGAGACCTCTAGTTTCAAGAGAAGAAGTAGTACATGGGAAGTATCCAAACTTGGCTCACCAGAAAGAAGTCTACTAGGAAACCATGGACGTAATTTGAAGTTTACAAGGGGAGATCTAATGCTTAAAAGAGCAGAATAGAAAAGATGAGCAAAGGAGGCCAGTGGAAGCACCAAGGGATGACTTGGATGAGGTTAAGGAGGTGTGTAAACTACTGAGGTAGGAGAATATTATTCCCTTACTAGGGGCATGGTTGAGAGAAAAGGTTCCACACACCGGGGAAGAACACAAAAGGTAGATCCTACATGCAAAACTTCTACCTCACAGCCTTGATTATTACAAAGAGATTAACCTGAACGCAGTAGTGGATGGATGGTTTCTTAGCAACATCCTCATTAACACAGGCACAAAGGTTAATGTTCTCACTCTGGATGCCTGACATCAAATGGGAAGGCCTGCATTGCAGCCATCTTCAAATGTTTTATATATGGAAAATAAGACAAAGGCAATGCCCATAGGTGTTTTGAAGGATGTAACCATTACTATTCTGGGGACTAGGTTCACTAGGGATTTTAAAGTCTTGGCACTTACCGAGGTAGATAATTTTCCAGCTCTACTTGGGCACCCATGGTGTTATAAGAATAATTCAGATCTCCGGTTTAACAAGGGGTACATAAGCTTTGAAAACAAGGAAGAGCAGGTAGTTATACCATTGGTTGATGGGAAGTCCACCCCTATACTGAACCCATTGGGGAGGAATTCCTAGACAGAATATATGTGCACTCCATAAGAGATCTAGAGACCATCCACCCTATAAAAGGAGTCATCTAGTTTGATGATGCATAATTTGTCAGTGATACTACCAGTATAGCATGTGATAATTAGGTGCATGGGACTTATGAATTGATTAGGTGATATCTGAAAGGATCATTAACCAAGGTAACAATGGCACGTATAGTTCGGCACCTGGGAGGGAAGACAATAACAAAGTATTTTGGGGATGCATACCTTGAGGTATTTTTGAGAGAGATGGAAGCTCACTAGAGGGAGGATGAGTGGTGAAGTATGCTAGGTTATGTTTTGATCGGCCCAACAACATGGTGGGCCGCGCATAGTGAAAACTTGTTGGAATGACATGAAGTTTGAATTGCACTCACTATCTGATTCTCGAAAAACAACGTACCCACCGCTATTAAGGATTACAATGGCAATGGACCCGCATCTTCCCACATCCAGGCATGTGAGAGGGTTTGGGGAGAAGGCACGGAAGCTTTACCACCCTCTCTTTGGGTGCATAAGCTATATTCGACACAACAAAAGTTGTGTGCATGTGTGGTATATCCATTCTGAAACACGCCGCCAAACGAGAAGTTGACAGGAATTAATGACTGACTTGGTCCACACATTCGAGTACCGAAGTACCAAGCAACTAGTTGATGAGGCATTGCAGACTATCAATTGCCTCACTATGGGGGATTGCGCCATGTTGGAAGATAGGTTAGTAAACTTACTCGGTGGACCTAGTTTAGAAGCGTGATTCGAAGAGGAAGAACCAGAAGACATACAATTTGAGCGCGTGTGTGCTGAAAGGGAGAAAGGACAGATGGTATACCTTTTTGATGGAGAAGAGATAGAGAGCCTGAATGTCGACCATTTGGTTGGTGTGTGTGAATTAGTTGACAGTGCATATATATATGCGCGCGCGTATCATGAACCACTCAAAACCAAGAAAGTTAACATCAGCTCGGAATAGGAACCCAAGGAGGCTATCATTGGGGACTATTGGTCGGACAAGGAAGTATCAAAGATCATCGATCTCTTACGTGAATTTAAGGATTTAATCCCACATGGATACCATGAGTTGAAAGGCATCCACCATTCATTGGGGGAAATGAGGATAAGGTTGAAAGATGGTGAGTGCCCAGTCAGGAAGAGGCCTTACAGGATGAATCCCAACATGTGCGTAAGGGTTAAAGAAGAACTAGACAAGATGATAGCATCCGGTATCATTGAGGCTATGGAGGAATCAGAGTGGATAAGTCCAATGGTGATTAGCATAAAGAAGGATGGGTGGATTAGGATATGTGTGGATTACAGGGAATTAAACGTTGTTTGTATCATAGATCCTTTTCCCACCCCCTTTACTGAAGATATTTTGGAAGGAGTTGCTAGAGGCGAGGTCTATTCCTTTATGAATGGATTCTTGGGATATCACCAAGTAAGGATTGCCAAGGAAGACCAAGATAAGACAACTTTTTCCACCGAGTGGGGAATTTTTGCATATACGGTCATGCCCTTTGGGCTAAAGAACATGCTCACTATATTCTCGCGCATAGTGGTACAAGCATTTAAGGACTTCATCCACAAGTTCCTTCAGGTATATTTGGATGATTGGATAGTGTATGGATTGGTCAGGGACCATTGTGATAACTTAAGGTTGATGTTTGAAAGATGTCGGTAGTTGAGGATCTCCCTCAACATTAAGAAATGTATCTTTGCAACTCCTTTTGGAACGTTGTTGGGGCATATCATATGTAAAGAGGGCTTACTAGTAGATCCCGCGAAGGTTGCTGTTATTGTGGGATTAGGGGAGCCTACCAGCCAGAGTGCCATGCACAGATTTCTTGGACACACTGGGTACTACAGAAAGTTCATTAAGGGATATGCCAAGATCACCGCACCTTTGGAAATATTGCTCAGAAACAAGAGTGCCTTTCAGTGGGGAGAGGCGCAGCAGAGGGCATTTGACACTCTAAAAGAAAGGCTTATCACCGCACCTATTCTACGATTCCCATCATGGGATAAAACTTTCCATGTCCATGTGGATGCCTCTGGTACAACAATAGGATCTGTTCTTGCTCAACCAAGAGAGGGGATTGTTAATCATCCTTTGTGTTTTGCAAGTAGGAAGTTGACACCAGCAGAATAGAATTATACAACAACTAAGTGCGAGGCATTGTCAATGATCTACGTGCTCCACAAATTTAGGCAATATCTACTAGCAACTCCTTTCATATTCTACACTGACCATATGGCCTTGAAGTATCTGGTAAACAAAGTAATGTTGCAAGGGCGCATATGCTATTGGGTTCTTCTATTTTAGGAATTTGAATTCAAAGTGGTGGTAAAACCGGGAAAGAACAATTGTCAGCTAGATCATTTATCAAGGATTGATTCGAGAGAGGACATGTAGGGTATCAAGGAAACCATGCCGGATGCACAACTGTTTAGATTCTAGAAGACATTGCTATCTTTCTCAAGGAAGGTGTGGTGCCCAAAGGGATGAATGCTCTGGAAAGGAAAAGGTTAGCCATATGTGCAACGCCCTTCATGTTGATCAATGGGGATTTGTATAAAATGGGCCGCGATGAGGTTTTACGCCGGTGTGTACTAGAACATGAACGCATAGCTATAATAGAAGAAGCCCATGGTGGGATTTTTGGAGGACATTATGTAGGGAATGTAACCACGCACAAGATCCTAGTCGTTGGACTATGGTGGGAAACAATTCACCAGGATTGTATTGAGTTTTGCAAGGCCTTTGACCACTGCCAATGCCTTGGAAAACCTGGATAAAGGGACGAGATGCCCTTGCGCCCCATCGCTAGCATGAAACCTTTTGAAAAATGGGCAATAGATTTTTTCAGACCAATCTCACTAGCTGGGTGAAGGACTAACTCATGGTATATTATTACCTGTACTGATTATCTGACAAGGTGGGTAGAGGCCGCGCCCACTAGGGATTGCACCGCAGCCATGGCTGCTATATTTTTGTGGGAGAACATTATCAATAGGTATGGGTGCACTAAGTTTAACAAGTGATAGGGGCACTCACTTCTTAAATGAAACAATCAGGATCCTATTGAAAGAATTCATGGTAGCCCATCACAAGACTACCCCTTATCACCCTTAAGCAAACGAGACTGCAGAGGCATTCAACAAAATCCTTAGTCACACATTGACTAAGATATGTGACGTAGGAAGGTAGGATTGGGATGACAAGGTGTCAGCAGTCCTTTGGGCATACCAAACAACGTATAAAAGGTTGAACAAGGCCACACCATTTCAACTGGTGTTTGGCGCGGAGGCTATTTTACTGGTTGAATTTATGCTACCATCGCTATGTATAACGTGTGCAGGAGGGTTGGACAATGAAAAAGCACTGGAAGAGAGAATTGATGAGTTAATAAAGTTGGATGAAAGGAACTCACTAGCAAGATGGAGCCAAATAATTGAAAAATATAAACAAAAGGCATGGCACAACTGCCACATTAAAAACAAATAGTTTGAGGTTGGCCAGATGGTATTGTTATATGATTCTAAATTTCTACACCATCCTAGAAAGTTGAAGGTGCATTGGTTGGGTCCTTATGTAATTTCATACATCCTTGATTCGGGCGTGTGCTAGCTACAAGTGCTGGATGGAACAAAATTACCTGGACACTTCAATGGGAGTAGGCTGAAGCCCTACTATAAATAATGCTTCTTGGTGTTTGTAAATAAGGTAGTTCTTCCAGTTAGTTTAGAGTTTCCTTTTATGCTTTTCCTTTCTTTTTTTTCCCTTTCGCGTTGTTGTCTTGTTTTGCACCTTAGGCGCCGATAACCATATTACTTTTAAAACTTATGATTGCATAGAGGACCGTGCATAGATTTAGTGTGGGGTGAGGTGATGAAGAGAGGCATGAAGTTATTCTACAAGAAGATTGAATTGGTAGACCGTTCAAAGTGGCCCTATTGAAAAGATGCATTAAGAAGGTAGATGGATGAAAAAATAGGGTTCCATTGGAAATCCACATACAAAGGAGAAAAAGTGCAAAAACACGAGGTAGGTGAAAGCAAGAATCATGAGGATGGAAGAAGTGCCTTTGGCGCTAGTAACACGCGCGCAAAAGTCTTCTATCAAGATGGATTTTTTGTGTGCCAGAAGGTTGAAAAATGTTTTGCGCAAGGATTGGGCATAGGTGAAAAATGTTTCGTGTAAGGATTGGGTGCACAAGGAAAAGCACTGAAGTCAGGTTTGTTTGAAAATTCCGCATTAAATATTGTCATACGGTGGTAGGTAGCCTAGCCTTTAATGCGTAAAAGTGGGAAAAACTATAAATACAAGGATGGTAAGTTCATTATTTTACTTTGCGAAAAACAAGGAGAACAATTTTATTTCAAGAGCTAGGGTTCGAGAGCTAACTCGTGCGAAGGAGAATATCATAAAATCATGCGCAATCAGTCTGATTGATCTACAAACCAAAGCAGAAATTGATTTAGGGGTGTGAGGAAGGTTGTGAAAGAACACCATGATTGAAAGAGGGAAATCAGAAATTAGGGTTTGTACCCTAGGGCACGGGGCACGTGAAGAAAACTCTCAGACAACTCAAAGGCAACTAAGGAATGAAAGAAAAGGGTAAAATGACGGCCACAAAACCATTTGGTAAGCTTATAGTAAAATCCAAGAAAGGAAAGGGGAAGGGAAAAGGAAATAAGAGAGAAGATGAAATCCCCTTGGATACTAATGAGGAATGATACTCGGAGATGCAATACCCAGATGGGGTTTTGCTAAGGCAAGAGTGGAAGTCCCACTTTAGACAGATGACTATAATCGATTACAATCATCAGTCGAGTATAATTGCGAAGGAAATGGTGCTGGAGCTAGTGCGCCCCACAAATAAATGAACACCTGACGGGATGCTGATTTACAGTGATGAAGTCAAGGTGAAAATGGAGAAGGCATGGATTCTCCAGCTTTATGAGTTGCCCTACTTTGGAAAGCCTGAGTGCCTGTACCAATGGCTAATGATGTGCATGCATGAATATTTCTTCTGCTTCACAGGGTGCAAGATGCGCATAACCCCACAACTAATCTCACACTTTACAGGCCTAAGCTGTAAAGGGGACGTGATCCTAGACGACCTCCAGGGTGAGGAGGCAATAAAGGAAACCATCACATCCCACGATTATAAGAAGGGATCAAGGTACTACAACATTGCGGATATCAATGATTCGGTGATGAAAATGGCCACGCACCTCATTTCCAAGCTAAATGGACAAGAGAGGTGGACCCAGGTGAGCAAGCCCTAGTTGAATGTCTGTAGAAAGATCGTGGAAGGAACCATGTACAATATATCCCAGTACATAACAGACGAGATTATAAGCAACGCGAAGGATGGAGGAAAGATATTGTTTGGGAACATTCTACTAACCATTGTGTTCTCAGAAATCGGGGTGCCAGATGCATCTGATAAGTTCATATGGGAGTACCCCAATGAAGACCCTTCACTTGCGGACAAGTTCCAGAAATATACTTGTGAGTCAATGATGGGGGTGTACAAGGAATGCTTGGATAAATGGTATACGCACCTTAGGAACACATTCGGGTAGAATGGCGGATCCTAAAGCAACTCCCCATGATGACTGAAGGAGAAGCAGAGTTTGCGGTGTACCAACACTTCTGCATTGGAAGATTTATCTTGGTGGACGGTAGTTGGAGTCCCTGGTGCAAACTCCCCTTCTCATTTACTACCTAATTCTTCCAGGCAGGGGTAAATAGATATAAGGAGTTGAAGAAGTTAAGACTCAACCTGTCCACCCTTGACAATGAACACAGAGAAATGAGGAAGAAGTTGGTCTATCCAGGAAAGCACACGTACGTTGAAAGGTACGTGTCGCAGGACGTGCACATCGTAAGGCCGATGACCTTACCGATTTCTGAGAGCGCTGCTACCAGAATTTACCTATGCATAAGGCTAAAGTTCGAGAAGGGTGTTTATGTAGAAAATGAAATATCTATCCCAGAAAACCCCATGGGAAGGAAGAAGCCAGCGCTAAAGCGCAAGGAGAAAGAAGAAGAAGAGGAAGAACAAGGGGTGGTGGGGAGGTAGGATGTAGGTACCACAGGGCCGAGTACCTATGTCTAGAAGAAGAGAATAATGGTGGTCAAGGAAAAGGCCCCAGAGCCTACAAATCCACCATCCCCTGAAGAACCTTTAGATGAAGAAAAGACAACATCCCCCACTCCAGAATTTTCAGCTAGAGAAGAAGAACAAAGAACGGAGGAACAAGGGTCTGAAGACATGAATGACCTGAACACCTATGTAGGTGAAAGGGATGATGATGAAGGGGAGGAGCTGGAGGTGGATCAAGAGCCAATTGATATCCATGACTCAGAAGGAGAGGAGGCTTAGAATGCAAATGATGCCTTCATTTTTGTAAGGAGGAAAGACGCCCGAAGGGAGGAAGGCATGCACGGTGAAGAGGGGAGTGAAGGGGTTAGTACCAAGGAACCAGATGTGCCCAAGCTCACTCAGGAAGAGGTGGATGAGAAGGCAACAAGAGAGGCAGAAAATATAATTGATGCCTTGGTTAATGAAGAGTTGGGGCATAGCGTGGACCTTGTGCTCGGTGAGTTCAAGAAGGAACAAAGGGAGAAGAGTGGAAGTAACACGAAAGGACCAACTCTCTCGGTAACTGTTCCTAAGGGTGTGCACATGTGAATTAAACATGCAGAAGGGGGAAGGACAATGATGAGTTACATTGATGACCCCAACAAAGTTTTGTGTGCACGTTTCCAAAGTACCGTGCCCACCAAGGAGCTCACCACCATGGAGTCCTTTGACCTTGAGGGAGGATACCCATGAATGAGGAAAATTCTAATCTTGGGCATTCAACTCCCACCTTGATGAGCTTGAATTCAAAATTAACCAGGGAGTGGTATTGAAGTTATCCGAAGGAAAGGGGACAACCCCATTGTAAACACATAGCAAATATTAGAAGAGAAAGTGTGCAATGCACTAAACAAAGTCTCAGTGGAAATCGAGGTTAGGATCTTCGGTAGAAATGACAGGGTTAGAGCCTTGGAGGACCAGTTGGAGAAAAGGAAGGAAGAAGTGGTGAAGGTGATGAAGGATCTCAGCCTAGAGAAATTAATTAGCATGCAATTGTAGAGGGAGATTCAGGACGAAAAGGCCAAGGTGCATGAATTTTCCAAGAAGGTGGAGCTCATCTCCCAATCAATTATCATGAAGCACCCAGACCTTAACCCTCCTGCACAAAAGTATAGATACTCCCTGGAGTTCCTAGAGGACTTGACTCAGATCCTCACCATGGAGAGGTAGCCCTTGGCTTTAGAGTCAGCAGAAGAGGTAGCAGCGTTCTTGGAGAAAGAAGACAAGTTGAAGGTCATTGCACTCATGGCCAAATACAACAAGGTGCTCACCGACGTAAGAACAACCACAGAAACCACGAGGGTCACTTACGACCACTGTGTAGATCAAGAAAAAGTGACAAGCATACTGTTTGCCAGCGACGAGGCCGAATTGAAGGAATTCAGAGAGAAGAATAAGGACAATATAGCCGAGCAGGAAAGTATCATGGCCGAGGTAGAGAAGAAATCCAAAACCATTGAGAACCAACGAGTCTCAATCAAAACCCAGATAAAAGAGCTCTACAAGGTCATTACAAGGAAGATGGATTCCCTGGAGGACCACGCTAAAGAACTAGAGACTATGGTAGAAACCATTACCACACAAGGGGAGGGGCTAACTTATGACGAGGTGCGCACCTTGGTTTGCGACATCTACACTAAAGCATAGAAGGAAGACAGCACTTGGAGTAGGCGCGTAGGTGCGCATGGCAGGAGAAAGCGTGTAAATATAGGTGCGCAAGGTAGAGTTCAAAAGGCTTCTTGAAGAACCTAGGACGCACGCACCGTGTGAAGAATAATTCAGGACTTAGCCATTTTTGGCCTTTGGGACAGAACACATGAAGAACGTGTTCTGTTTGGATAAGGTTCCAGCCTGACGACAGGGTGTCTTGGAAGGAATATACCTTGCGATAGAAAGATCCAAAAAGTTAATCATGACACAGAGAGGCATGCGCCCGGGGTGACCCACACCTTAACACTTAGGGCTAGATCTGAGGCTGTAGAGGAGTTTGTTAGATCTCAGAGGCTTATTTATACGCACACCCTTGGTAAATAAAGAGAGATGAAAATGAGGTAGCAGAGCTTTGCAGGATTACTGCGAGAACTATGGGATGAAAATGGGTACAAAATTCAAGTAAGGATGTAATGGGGAAATGGGGAATGATTTTTTTTTTACTTTTGAGAATACATGTATGGATCCACATATGGCGCATGACTACGGTCTACCTCCTGTAATCTTTTATAAGTAAATGCTATGAATGAATGTGATAAGGGTGCCGTGACAAATGTATCAAGACTCTTTCTCTGTATTATCTGCATATTTTTATTGCACTTCTGTTCTTAGATAATCGCGAATCTTGCTTAAATGGTTAAGTATAGTAGTAGATGTACAACTCTTAGTTCTATTATTTTTGTTACGCGCTTTGGTTCTATTATGACTGAAGGGATGTAGAAGCTATCTTGAGCTCTATAGCTCTTCATGTTTGTTAAATCACTAAGTCAGAATCATGAGCTATTCCTTCCACTAGACTTGCATAAAAGAGAGACTCGGCTCCCTCTCGTGTGCCTCGGGTGAGCACCTAGCACCCGCTGGGTGATAGGCCGGTGTGCATGAGGTCCCCTTGTTTTAAGTGGGTGAAAAAGTTACTACAAAGGTTTATCTTAGATTTTAGCTAAATCACTTCTCCATTATTTTCTCTCCTAACTAAATATTCTAAGTTTTAATGGACAGACGCATGTCAACAAGCTTTTGATTCTATTAAAGATAATCTTACAAGAACACCGGTGTTGAGAGGTCCAAATTAGAAGCTTCCCTTCCATATACAAATAAATGCCTCCAATGAAGTGGTAGGTGTTGTCTTGGGACAACAAGAAGAAGGAAATCCTATGTATGAAATTTACTACATTAGTAAAAATCTTTCCCTTGTTGAAAGTGACTACACAACCATTGAGAAATAACTTCTTGCAGTAGTATATGAAATCAACAAGTTTTGACATTATATTACAGCATATGAAGTGATTGTTCATACTGACCACTCTACTATCGAATATCTAATGAAAAAAACTTTAGTGCATGACATGATTGTAAGGTGGTTATTACTAGGTTGCAGGAGTTTAACATTAAAATTGTTGACAAGCCAGAAAAATCCAATGTGGTAGCTGGTTTTCTTTCCAAAATTACCACTTTAGAAGAAAAAGTGCATATCAATGATGAATTTATAGATGAGCATTTGTTTGTAGTCTCTACAACCTCTCCTTGGTATGTAGATATGACTAATTATTTATCTATAGGGAAGTTTCCAAACTTTTTCATGCAAAAGAAAATAAAACAATTAATTAAACAAAGTGCAATGTATACTTGGTTAAATGGAATTATTTTCAAATGTGGACTTGATCATGTTTTACGCAAGTGTGTAGCCAAAAATGAAGTATTTGAATACTTAGAGCAAGCCATGATGAACCATTAGGAGGGAATTATTCAGTCCAAAGGACCATTCACAAAGTCCTAGGAGATGGTTATTATTGGCCTTCCTTGTTTAAGGATGTCAAAAAGTATGTATGGATATGTGATCAATGCCAAAGAATGGGGAAACTAACATTTACGTCAGAAATGCCACTCTAGCCACATGTTGTCTTGGAACCCTTTGAGAAGTGGGGGTTGGATTTCATTAGACCAATGGACCCAAATTCCCAAGGAAAGGAGTACATCCTAGTTTATATTGACTATGCTACTAAACGGGATGAGGTACAAGCATTATGACATGAAACAGATGATAAAGTTACAGATTTTTTGTATGAGTGTATCTTCCAAAGGTTTGGGGCACCAAGATCCATTGTGTTATATCAAGGACCACAATTCAAGGCAGGAGTGATCAGTTCTTTTATGAAAACATACCAGCTGAAACATAAGAAGTCATCACCCTACCATCCATAGTATAATGGCCAGGTAGAAGTTACTAACAAATATAGTGGATATCTCAAGGAAAACTTGGGCTCAAAAACTACCTGAAGCATTTTGGGCCTATAACACTACTTGGAAAACCACCATAGGATTTACTCCTTGTGAATTAGTCTATGGTAAGAATCCAATTCTACCGATAGAATTTAAGATTCAAACCGTAAGGATAACAATAGAGGTGGGCATTAAATTGTCAAAAGCACAACAAACCAGAATTGTTTAATTGAATGAGTTGGATGAAACAAGACTTCATGCATTACATCATATTGAAATCATCCAACATAAGATACATATTTGGCATGATAAACAGATGAAGCCAAAAAAATTCCAAGAAGGATACTGGACTCTGTTACTTGATTCAAATTACAATGACTTTAAAGGGAAACTAAAAATGAGATGGATGGGCCCATATCAGATTGCACAAGTATTTGTCAATGACACTGTCCAAATGGGTCTAATAGATGGAGAAAATAAAATCATGTTGGTTAATGGTCACATAACAGGGATATACCATAAACCAATATCTAGAGAAGAGTTTCAAAAATAACTTCAAGAAGATTCAAATCTGAACTGTGTGGAAAAAGTCTCTTTATCTAACACAACTAAAACTTGAGCTATCTTTTGCTATAAAATAAATAGGATATGACTGAAAACTAGAAATGGTGGTCATCCTCCTCTTAAGCATTGGCTGAAAACCAGAAATGGTGGCCAATGATTTAAAAAAAATCAGAGGACCAAAACCCATAAATTTTGGTCGTCTCCCCTGAAGCTAACAAGTAATAAAGGAAGGACCACATGTGGAGGGAGTATTTAACCAATATGGAAATGACTTAGAGGATGTGATAAGTGCATTTAACAAGGTATGCATAATTAAGTCACTTCTTGAATATATGAATTTTTTTAATTATGAGTCGTTAATTATTAAGCATCGTGTAAATTGATTGTCCATTACATTCCCAATCACTCTGAACGCTTTGTAAATCCCAACCAAATTTGTAAATCAATACCTCCATAATCCTCACACACACCCAATTAATTCCATCATCACCTCAGGGTTCCATCATATCTTTCCCAATTCAGTTATATTCATTACATACCATTTCTGATCTGTTCCTACTTTTTGAATTGGATTTTTCCACTCCTGCACCACTAGTCACTCTTATGCTTACCCACAACCTTACAAAATTTCCACTAATAGTCTTGTTCCCTTATTCTTGTTTGTATTTTTTCAAATTTAGACATGGGGTCTCCACTACGACATGAACTAACAAGTTCTGTGGAACTTTTGGCCGATGAAAAGTCGGTCGAAAGTTTTGGAAATGCAGAACTACTAGACTTTTTGCTAGCTTATGAGGAATTCAATGTGGCAATGACTGAGGAATTTGTAAGAAATATGGATGAAGGAAACTCTACAATTCAAGGTAAGAAAATTCCCTTTACTCCAACTATCATCATTCATATTTTAGGCATACCTGATGATGGATTGGCCATAAGTGATAGGACAATGTATGTTGAGATAATTGAGAAAATTTCAATTGGAAATAAGGAGAAACTAAAATTGGTGATAGATAAAAAGGGTAAATCTAAACGGTTCAAAAGAATAACTTTTCTTGAACTATGTGCAGAAGTGGCCAAATGGTTAATCAAGTACTTTACATGCGAGGGACAATATGAAATTATGCTAGGACCTTTACAAAGAATGTTAATCCATAGTCAAAGTAAGCCCCAATATAAGATTGGGTTACCTCAATTTATATAATATTCCATTTGTGTTGCTAAATAAATTTTTCATTGGGGTAAATCATATTTAAAGTTCTAGGGTTTAATTCACCTGATATGCAAACACCAATTTTCCAAAAAGAAGCATGAAAAGAAGAAATGGATGAATTTACAAAAAAATGTGTCTTGAACCTTGAGGTTCTTATGGAGAAAGTACCCTAAAACCTTAAGAGACCTAGAAAGTGCCTCAAGAGTTCCAGACCAACACCTACCCTGCATGAAACCCCAATTTAAAATCCTCCTTCCCAAGAAGAACAAGAAGCAACCGAAATAATGAAAACTCTGGTCCAAATGCCTTCGGTGCCTCCTCACAAATCAATGTCCCCATCTGTTCCTTCTATGGAACAAGAAATTGAGCATCCCTTACCCACAACTGAGGAATTGTTTGTTAAGGACAAAGTGAAGGAAAATATGGTAGAGGGAGAACCTAGTTTTCTCCCTGATTTTGATTCTGTTATGTCCCAAGTCTTGTCTTTATCCAAAGTCTAATTTGAGCTATAAATAGATCAAGAAAGAATCAACCATATTCAATTAATCCTTGAGGCCAAAGAAGCCCATTTCTCCCAGCAGGAAACTACTATAAATCAAGAGATTCAACAATTAAAGTAAATTATAGCACAACATGAAGAGGCAACTCTTCAGCTACAAAAATCCCTAGAGGAACAAGAGAAGAAGATACAATCCTATGTTCATGTGTAAATTAGAAAAGCTATAAGACTTGAAACTAAACACCTAAGAGATCCAAAGCTTTAAACTAACCTAATAAGAACCATCAAGATAAGAGCTTAGGGAGGCTAATTTCTTTAACATGCATATAACTTTGAAAATAATAAAACTAACATGCCTAAATCAATCTCTACTATTTGAATTCTAACTTTAAAATGAACCCAAGAAGATCCTTAGTAATCAAATTTGATGGTTGGTATGATCTCAAGGTTTTGAGAATGGAGTTTCACAAACATTGGCTTCAAGACCATATTGGTTCTCTCCATATTACTCGAGCTTGAGTTAATGGGTGCACTATGAAGATATTATCTCAACATAAATGAAGAAATGCTCAAGATCCTAATTTTCTATAGTTTGTGCTAGAGGAGGAAAAGTGTTCTAAGAAATGATGAGGAGGAAGGTTCTATTTATAGGTTTCCCATTCAAATAATGGTAAGATTTTGGTGCATGTAGGACAAAAGGTAAGTCCAAAAAGCACTTTTAGCAAGTCAAAGCATTTTTTGACTAGGATTAGAAGCTAATTAATATTTTAAGATTAATTAATAATCCCAAGTAGGCTTAGGAAGATTTCTGGGAGTATATGAAGGAGGTTTTGATAGATTTTGAATGTTCTGGAAGCGAGAGCTAGCCAATAAGAAGGTTTATTGGTCAAATACATGGTAGGATGATTAATAAATGTATAATAGTTAAATAAGAGGATTTGAGGGGAAAGAAAAGTTTAATTGATGAAGTGTCATTAATTTGTGTGGAATATAATAGTTAGTGCAATGTTAGCAATAAAATTGTTTTGATCAAATTATAGGTGTCTACATTTTCCCCTCTTTGGGGTGGCGTAAGCTATGCCACTTTAAAGATAGTAGAAAAACACAGACAAGTAAAATTTGTTGACGGAGTGAAAGGAAAATTAATAAAGAGAAGGATTCCCCCTCACATTTTGATGGGGTGATAAAATAGGTTGATCGATGATAAAAAAGATGAAGAAAATAGAGAATGAAAGAATTAGGGGAAATGTCTCTAGTAGAAGAGTAGAATAGTGTAAAGAGAAGAAAAAAATCCATATTAGTATTGTTGATACCTAGTACTAGTTATCCATGAAATCTAATTCTCCAGCTTTCATTTCCTTTTCTCATCTTCTACGTCATACTAAATAACCTAGGTGATGGGGGAGCTTCCTGCTTCGACATTGAGACACCAAATTTGTTAGATTTATATTGAGAGCAGTGTACATGAATGTAGAGGAAGAATGGAGAAGCTAAGTGTGATGGAGAGAAAAATGGGATATAGAAGAGAATAAGTATGAGGAAGGGGGATTGAGATAATATCCATCCAGTGCCTGTTAAACAACTTTATTTTCATCATATTGCTAGAGATCCTCATCATCGATCCTTACTAAAAATGTAAGCATACAAAAAAAGTGTAGAATGAAATGAAAATCCATAGTACAAATGAATTTCCATTAATAAAATACCCACTCCATGCAACATACAAAATGCAGTGCAATACGAGAAAGTAAACAAGCCAACCTAATAGGGATAAAAGTACAAACACATATATGTCTAAGATAGTTGCACAAATGTTTTGTTATCGGGCTGCAGTTACCAAATGTTAGTGCATAACAACAAGGGTTAAAAATAGTTCCCAAAATAAGGATACATGTGAGGGGAAATATGGTGGATGCATGGGTCCAATGAAAAAACATTCGTGCTTTACGAAAAAATACTAGGAAACTCATTGTGTTAAAATAGTACAAATGAAACAAGTAGACTAGCTTTGTGAATGAGGTAGATCCAAATGATCCATGAGTCATTGTTACAAAAAAAATAAAGAAAGAAAGAAAGATATAATTTTAATACAATGTGTTTTCCACAGGCTTCAGTTGCATACCAATTTTTACAAATTCATGAATTTTTACGATTTTTTGGATTTTTGCCAAAATTTTTTTAAAAGATTGAATTTTATAATTTTTTAGGGATTTTTTATTTTTTAGAATAAGGTAGGATGAAAGATAACCTGAAATAAATAAAAATCCCCTAGGGAGAAGAAACGGGTGCCAGGGAGCAAAAAAAATGCCCCAATGGGAATAAAATGGGTGAAAATGATCATTTAGTTAAAATAAATATCACAGCAGGTGATAGAGGAAGTTAGAACGATCACAGATGGTAAGTCATGCCTCTTGGCCATCATGATGGGCAAGAATGCATCGCAGTGGGGGCCAAAACGACCACATATACCCCTCCTGGGGGGTAAATTATCGTGAGTAATTCATTTGTTACAGAGCCCTTGTCAATTTACTATTGAATTTTGCTCTAACTATGGAGAGAGATGACATAAGTTCAGAGCCATACGAGGGGAGCAGACACAATCTGGGAGTACATGCGGATGCATAACGATGGACCCTACTTGAGTACCCTATCCCTCATTTAATTTATTATCATTTAATGTCATTTATTAGTTGTTTTAGGGGGTGATAACATATACGTGCACCTTAGGGGCACACATGTGTTATCAGGAACATGTAAGACTTGGTATTGAAAGGAACGATAACCAGATTGTACCAAGCCAAGAACATAGATGCTAATCAAACACCATGATCAATAAGATGAAAACAATTCGCCAGAATAGCTTTACATAAAACATTTGCATACAAATGAGCAACAATATCATATATTATTATGGAACTCAATGCAATACATTGAGAATGAGCCTTACTTAAATAGGCAAGGAATAAAAATCTAAGAACCAGTCAAGGTCGTAGATCAAGCCATAAATCAAGGAAATAACTAGTCATCAAAGAACTAGTCAAGACCATAGATTTAGAAGAGAAATAGACATCAAGGATCTAGTCAATACCATAAATCAAGGAAATAACTATACCTAACAAATAGATAATATCTCATAATATCTAAATAAGATAAAATAAATATCCACACACATAAGTGGGTGAGGATAAATACAATAAAGGTAAATAAAGTACCTAGGTGAACATGAGATAAGGTAAATACCTACTCTAACACCCCCCCTCAAGTGAAGTTAGGGGCCAAAATAGAAATGGCATGTCCACAGTATGAGTCCCGACAACTAGGACTGAAGAGGTACTCATGTACAATAACTGGGAAAAAAGGAACACCGTAAGGCACCCAAAACCAGTAACAATAAAGTAAAGAGAGTAAAGACTCACTCCAAGGCATCCCAAGAAGCTCATATCAAAAAAATCAGAAGAAGTTTGGTGTGCAACGTGGTCTGAATCCACTGCTCGATCACAAAACCCAAAAAAATTGACACTAGTTTTCACCAGAATAGCTCCATACAAGGAGACTATCAACAGAGTGATGTTGAAAGTGCAAAAAACACACCAAACATAATTCAACCAAATTTTGTAAATAGGTGTTCCATGATCCAAGAAAAAAAATCAAAGCAACAAGGCAAGGGCACAAAATCTAGAGTGTCACGATCTAAGAAAAGCCAAGGTAACAAGGCAAGGACACAAAACACGAAGAAGCAGGATCAACACCACACCCTCCCATACTACTGGATGGGTGGAGTGGTGCTATAAATATGTATGAGTTTTCAAAACAACTACTCGAACACTGACAAACTAACACTAAAATGCACCAAAATAGATCCCCCATAAGAGATATTGTCAACATGCCAAAAGTGTCAAAAATACAGATACAAAAATTTGTCAACAAACAAGAGAGATACACTACACCTGCTAAAGAAAAATGCTCAAAAAAATAAGCATCACAATGCATAAGGTATAGAAAGTGAAGCAAGAGGCCGAATGGTGGAGGAGCCACACCTGTAGAGTCCTCTCAACGAATGCCTATGTCACTGCCATGAGTGATCATATATCCACCCCAGATCAACACGGATACATGAAGAAGATGTCTGCATGTGACTTAGTTCAAAATGCATAATGGATGCATATAAAAGAATATTTGAATGTGTGTCAGGTTGATCATGTTTGATAGCTGAAATCTCAGGTTTCTCAAGCCTGAGTGAAGATGTAGAACTCATGTGTTTCTCATGATCCTAAAAAAGAGTCAAGCGAACAAATAAAGGAGCTCTATTAATGTGTGGTCCTAATGAAGTATCTACATGAAAACCAATGTCATGGTGATAATTCCACTTAACATGTGGAAGAGGGGAAATAATACCCTGTGAGTGTCTGCTAATGCCTTTGCCAGTGAAACCCATAAAATGGAGCATGCGAGAACTGAAGGCAGTGGTATGCTTCTCCAAAAGGCCATGTAGTTGAGCATAAATAGGATACACAACATGTGGTACTATAATAGGCACAAATGTGGAAGAGCATGCAGTAACAAGCCTCACAAGTTTAGAAGTGTCAAGAGTAGGAACATGCTCAAATACTAACAGATCAATGTCAGTGGGTACAAGAGAAATAGCTGCAAGTTGACTAGGAGCATGGATATGGTTGTCCACAATATGATGGTGATGCTGTAGGCTAGCAAGTTTGTTCTGCAGGAAGTGTATTATTGTATCCTTATCTTGAATGAATGATTGTAGAAGAGAATTTAACTTCTTGAGTGATCTATTTTCTTCCCAAAATTTTACAATATCCTCTTGAAGTCCACATACTTCAGAGAAAAGCATATCATTCTCAGACTCCATGATAGATACAAAATGCAACTCCTAGAAGTTTAGGATGTTGGGCTCAGCCGAAATTGCATACACAATTGATTACAACACTCCTCCCTATTTGGCACGTTATAATTATAGTGCAAGTCTCAAAATAAATATTTCCAATGGAAAGAGCATGAAAAAAGAAGCACTTTTGTAAAAAATGGCACTCAAAACCGAGTTATCGGTCTAAAGTTACAAGCTTTTTATTTTGCTCTATTATTTATTTTAGTTTCCACTAAAACAAAATAAATATTTGTTACCTTCACCACACAAATAAAATTCAAGGGGGCTGAATTTAAGCACCTACTAGTAGGAATCACAAGTTGTAAGCCCTCATATGACCAAGGGCTAAGGATTTTAATGGGTGAATTGCCTCTTCTGGTAAAAAATACTATTTCTGGACTGTGTAGACAATGAACTTTTCTTTCCTAAAATAGAAACCTGACAAATTTCTCTAAAATAGTAAAAAATGTGCACAACGTCCGTGGACCCCTACCAAAAAAGGAAAGCTATGAAATTCTTTTGCACGTAACCCAAAAATGATCTGCCGTACCAGAAAAATACCCAGTGTAGATCTCACAATATCCTAAAATCCCATAAAAAATGTTTCCTTGGTTTCTTAACCGTGTGGTGCAAATCTCGAGGTAAACCTATGTATTTCACTGTAACCACAAAAAATGACTGCCTCTAGAAATGGCCGAGTTCACAATCAATCTTAGGGTTTTCACACCTTCCAGATCCAATGGAAGCCTCTGTTTTACATAAAAATGCACGCAACAACAAAATACAACCAAATCCTAAATATATGAATACACAAAGATTTTATTTGCAAAATAAAACTTACAGACGGATGTCAATCTCCTGCTCTGATACCATGAAAGGAACGATAGCCAGATCGTACCAAGCCAAGAACACAGATGCTAATCAAACACCACGATCAATAAGATGAAAGTGATTCACCAGAATAGCTTTACATAAAACCTTTGCATACAAATAAGCAACAATATCATTTATTATTATGGAACTCAATGCAGTACATTGAGAATGAGCCTTGCTTAAATAGGCAAGGAATAATAATCTAAGAACCAGTCAAGCTTGTAGATCAAGCCATAAATCAAGGAAATAACTAGTCATCAAAGAACTAGTCAAGACAATAGATTTAGGAGAGAAATAGACATCAAGGATATAGTCAATACCATAGATAAAGGAAAGAACTATACCTAACAACTACATAATATCTACTAATATCTAAATAAGATAAAAGAAATATCCACGCACATAAGTGGGTGAGGATAAATACAATAAAGGTAAATAAAGTACCTAGGTGAACATGAGCTAAGGTAAATACCTACTCTAACAGGTATGCATATGCACAGGGGTGCATACGTTGATAGGGAGTATGCACACAGGTGCATATGTTGATAGGGCGTATGCGCATGGGTACATACGTGGAAAGGGGCGTGCAAGCTCATTGGGGGGATTAGGTCAAATGCGCATGTGTACAAGTGTTGAAAAGGATGCACATGTGTTGTATGCACTTGGGGAAGAGGGAAAAAGGTTTGTATGTACATGTGCTAGGATGAGCGTGCTAGCGTTAGAAAGAGTGTGTATGCGTGCTGAGCATACATATGCTAACAAGGTCTTATATGCATCGCTAAAGGCACACATGCAGAAGATATGTGCTTTGGGAGAACTTAGAAGAAAATGGGAAAGTTTTTAGAAGAATATAGGGATGAATAAGCTAAGTATTAGATGATGTTAGATAGAAGAAAGGTTAATAAGTGCGTTGTTTTTATCTTGCAGATGCAACTACCTTCCTTGCAGGGACGGGAGTGACACGACCGATTAAACAACTTTGAGCTGACCATTTTGAGGTGCGAGAAGGATTATTTGGACATCATCATATACACTACAAGGCTCAGCTACGTGGAACATATGCCACATATCACCTTGGACCAAAAACTCCTTACAACCTTAGCTGAGAGGTGGCATAATGAAAGTTAGTGTTTCAGGCTCCCGACTAGCAAGATGACCATTACTCTTGAGGACGCTTGGAGAATTTTGCAAGCATCGATTCAAGGCCACTTGATAGAGTATGAGCATGATGTGGCCCAAATAACAATAGTTTGATTGAGCTATTCGGTGTGGATGAGATACCTCAACGAGGTATGAAAATATAGATGCATTGGTGTTTTATAGATATGAGGTTATATCATGTTCCATTCTATCTCATGATGCTTATCAGTGGCATTATACTTATTGAAAAGACAGGTATATAATTTCCCTTAGGTTTAATTGGTGTAATTTGAGGCATGATTAGAGGATATCGCTACTACTAGGGACAGTGTGTGCTTGTGCACTTATACTGGGACTTACCTTTGATTACCTACCATGGTCAGAAGAACATGGGTCCAACAACCTTACTACAAATATGGGCTTGGGACCATTTAGCTATTGGTCACCTTGCAGGATCATTGTGAGCTCAGGCCATGGATGAGCCTTCAGTATTTGGTTGGGCTCTTACTAGAGATGATGTGCGTGTACACATGGGGGATACATATTTCTATTTTCATGTCTTTAATGATATACACCAACAAATGATCATATGGATACCTTACGGACACTATCAATGGCTAGAGGGCCTAGTGGAGCTCAGCCTTGCCCTAGTGGAGAATTTTCTCATTGGGAGTTGTGGGTACATTATGGAGTATTACCGAGTGGATTGGGCACATCAACAGTTTGGTACCGTTCAGGATGTTCCCGGGCCAGAGATGTGGTACGCATGCCACACCTAAGAGACATTTGACATCACACCTCTAATCGGGACACAACGAGCCCAAGAAAAATTTGATAAAATGGTTCTACTGGTATGTGCACCATTATGGCAGATCATGGATCTAGGGACCATAGTGGCCTACATTGCTTAGTATACTATAGTGTTTCCAAGGCAGTTGACTATCCCTCAGGCTACATGGGATACAAGAGTGTGGCCACCACCAGAGCATCAATCTCATAGAGGGAGAGGATAACGTAGGGGCTAGCAGGGTAGCAAGAGTGATGATGGGAATGATGATGATGGATCTAATGGAGATGGTGGGGATGGACAGGGACATGGACTGAGAGCACATAGACGGGTTCTTGTACATCCAAACATACACACAAATTTAGATGCCCCAGATGGGTGTGTAGGTGGGTGTAGATATGCCCCTATAATAAGTTCTTCCATATGCACATGTACAACAACCTCCGCAATAGGATCCCATTGTTATCCCATTGTCAGGATTATACTAGTTGTACAGATAAACAAGCATGTAATGAATAATGCAGAAAAATGTAAAATAGAAAACAATTCAATAAAATAGAGACACAAATTTAACATGGTTCAACCAAAATGGGCTACGTCCACCAGAAACAACCAATCCTTTTTATTCATTCCATCCAAAATCTCTCTCACAGTACCACCACACATACAATGAGCCTCATACATAAATACCCTTTAAAGATATTAGGGTTTTTATCATTTTGGGGAAACATAAAAAACCACCTGTTAGATCTGCGACCTAATAAGAATACATAGATACATATAACCCCCATCACTATCAAGCTCTATAACCAACAATCTCCCACTTGGAGACAAATTACTGTAGCTCCACCACTACAACTCTTTCTTGGAATTTTCTTTTTGGCTTGTTTCTTCCACTTCAAGATCAATCTTGAAGACCCACAAAATTTGAATGAAAATCCAACTTCTCATTTGTCATTGGCTTAGTAAACATATCAGCAGGATTATAATCTGTATGAATTTTCACCAACTCAAGTTTCCCATCCTCCAACACATGTCATATGATGTGATAATTTAGCTGAATATGTTTGGTTATGGAATGGAAGACTGAGTTCTTTTCCAGGTGAATTACACTTTGATTATCACTATGTAAGTGACAATCCCCTTGTTCCTTACCCAAATCCTCCATGAACCTACTCATCCATAACATTTCCTTACTTGCCTCAGTCGCTGAAACATATTCTACCTCTGTAGTAGATAGGGAAATTACCTTATGCAATTTTAAGATCTAACTCACTTCCACACCACCAATTGTAAACATGTATCCAATAGTGCTCCTCTTGCTATCCACATCTCCTGCCATATCTGAATCCAAAAATACATGTAAAGTATAATATGACCCTCTGAAGCATAAGTGCCTATGACTAGCCCCTCTCAAGTACTTGAGAATCCACTAGACTACCTTCCAGTGTGCTTTACCCGAATTTTCCATATACTTGCTAACAACTCCCACTGCTTGGGAAATGTCTAGCCTAGTACAAACCATGGCATACATGAGGCTCCTAACTACTGAAGAATAAGGAACCCATGCCATATAATATTTTTCCTCGTATGTTGTTGGGAATTTATCTTTACTAAATCTAAATTGCTTAGCCAATCGTGTACTAACTGGTTTCACATTCTGCATTTGAAACCTCTCTAACACATTTTCTACAGAGTCCTCCTAAGACAACACCAATTTCTTATTTTTCCTGTCCCTCTTGATTTTCATACCAAGGATTTTCTTTGTTGCACTCAAATCCTTCATTGCAAATGTTTGTACAATATTTTCCTTAAGCTTTGCAATTTCTTGCATATTAGACCCTACTACAAGCATATCATCTACATATAATAGAAGAATAATGTAGCTCCCATTATCCAACCATTTAAAGTACACACAATGATCTGATTGTCATCTAGTAAAACTATTGTCATGCATAAAAATATCAAAATTTAGATACCATTGCCGAGGAGCTTGCTTGAGCCTGTATAGGCTCTTCTTCAACCTACAAACCAATTTATCCTTACCCTTCACCTCATATCCAAGTGGTTTCTGCATATAAATCTCCTCCTCCAAGTCACCACGGAGAAATTCCATCTTGACATCAATTTGATCTAAGTGTAATTCTTCAACAAATAAAATTAATATAGTATGAATGGAAGACATCTTTATAATAGGGGAGAAAATTTCATCAAAATCGATACCTTTCTTTTGTTCATACCCCTTCACTACAAGCCTTTCTTTTTACCTTTTCCATCCACCTTCTTCTTCTTTCACACGGTAGACCCATTTTTTTGTAGTACTCTCTTCCCAGTTGGCAATTTGACTAAATCCCATGTTTGGTTCTTCTCTACGGAGTCCATCTCCTTATTCATGCCACACTCCAACTCCTTAGTGGACTCCACCTACATTGCCTCATCAAATATCTCTTGCTCACCACTATCCATTAGTATCAAATAATACAAAGAAGGGGAAAATATTTTTGGAGGTCTACTAATACGTTGTGACCTTCTTACCAAAGATGGGGGTGTCACGGGATCATTAGTTTCTTTCTACTCATTTTCTTGAATTTCTAACAGAGGTGTCGATGCTAACATTGGCTGTCATGCTTGGCCTACAGAACTATCAACCTCAGTACCTATAGGTGGATATTTTTTACCTGAGAGTTCATTTTTAGGAGCTATATCCTCAACCAATTCTTCCTTGGGTTTTTTATCATCCTGTACATGATCCCTATACATTCTATTTTCACACCGAACAACATCACAAATCATAATTATCTTAGATTCATCTAGATCCCAAAACCAAAATCCATAATCACCATTGGAGCCATAGCCTATGAATGTACAATGTTTGGATTTTGAATCCAATTTATTCCTGTTTTCTTTATAAACATGCACAAATGCCTTTGAACCAAATAATTTTAAAAATGAAAGGTCTACCTCTTTCCCAGTCTAGGATTCTTTAGGAATTTCTCCATCTAGTGCACTCAAAGGCCCACATTTGATTAAGTACACAATAGTATCTATGACCTTTGCCCAAAACTGAAGAGGCAGCCCCACATGTAATCTTATTGACCGTGCATGCTCCATTATTGTTCTATTCATCCTCTCACTAACACCATTTTTTTGCGAAGTCCTGTGAACTATTTTCTCTCTATGAATCCCATTCAAGGAACAATAATCATCAAATTTATTACTACAATACTCACCACCATTATCAGATCTCAAACATTTCAATTGAAAAACACATTGATTCTCAACAAGTGCTTTCCATTTCTTAAATGTATCAATGAAATCAGACTTATGCTTAATGAAATATACCCATACCTACCTTGTGGCATCATCTATGAATGTGACATAGTACAGAGAACCACCATGAGATGCAACATGGGCCGGCCCCCACGTATCTGTATGAACTAGCTCTAACTTTTTCTCTTTCTTGGTATTCCCTGCCTTGAGAAATTTAACTCTTTTCTGTTTCCCAAAAAAGTAATGCTCACCAAAATCTAAGTCCAATTTCTTGAAAATTGAAATATTACCTTTTTCCTATAGAATTTTCATTCCCTTCTCACTCATATGTCCCAATCTACTGTGCCACATGTTGGCATCCTCATCTGAAGCAGACAATATGGTAGAAGAATTAGATATACAAGTAGACAAATACAGAGTTCCTAATTTCTTACCCCATGCCACTACCAAGGCACCCTTGGAAACCTTCCAAGAATGTGATGTGAATGTAACTGTGCAACCTTCACCACCCAACTATCATGTAGAGATGAGATTTCTCCTAAGGCTAGGTACATGCCTCACGTCTCTCAATTTCCATGTATTTCCATTATATAATTTCAGGTGTACATTTCCCTTCCCAAAAATGTTGCATGATTCATCATCGTCCAAATAAACTTGTCCAAAATTTCCCTGGACATACTCTTTAAAATAGCTCTTATTAGGGGTTGCACGGAAAGAGGCTCTTGAATCTATTACCCAAGATTCTACTCTAGTATCAAGAGAAAGTATAAGAGCATCCTAAACAATATTACCTATCGGATTTTCCTCTTTAATACCTTTAGGATGGTTTTCTTGTTTCCTTTGAACCAACAATCCTTTTTAGCATGTCCTCTCTTTCCACATTTCTAGCAAGTAATGCCTCTAATCCTAGATTTGGATCTTCCCATATTTGATTTAGATCTCCCACAAGCCTTACTCTTTGATTTCTCCTTGCTCCTCCCTCTACTCTCCATATTCAATGCAGTTCCAGAAGAAGAATTTTCCCCCATACTTTTCCTACACATTTCCTCATTTAAAATGACACTGACTACATCTTCAAATTTAAGAGAAGTAGCTAATGTATTACTAACTGCCATTACTAAGTTGTCCCAGCTTTCTAGAAAAGAACATAGGAATAATAATGCTCTAACCTCCTCATCAAATGGGATATTAACTAAATCTAACTGATTTACAATAGTGTGGAAATCATTAAGATGGTTAGATACAGATATACCTTCTTGCATTTGTAGATTAAACAATATTTTCATCAAATAAACTTTATTAGATGCACTAGGTGTTTCATATAAATTAGCTAGTGTTTTCATCATTGTCTATAGTGCCTCGCTTAACCCGTAAAAAAAATAAAGCTACGGAAGAATTAGAAAAACTTAGGATCGAATTAAACTGATGTTAGCCTGGAACTATACAAAACCTGGTCCAGCAAGTGATCAGGGAGATGGCGTGTAGAAGGAGTTGTCAGAGTAGCATGTAACTTTTTAGGCTCCATCACATGGTACTTACAAATCAATACAAGTACTTTGTATTAGATCCACCTAAGCATTTTCCCATAGCTAGAAACCTGAGGCGTCAAACTTCTCAACTCTTAAATTTTGGTAGTAGTTTTCCATTACTGCTTATCCCAGTGGAAGAAATAAATAAAGGGAACTATGATTAACAGAGCTACTCAAGAATATCCACCTCAAACATTGTTTTTAATCATCCCTACAGATAGAAATAGGATCTTACCTAATAGCTCCTCATATTACTATCTAAACAATTGTTTGTAACTGGGTAATGAGCCACGGGAATTCGACATTACCCCAACTCTTCTTTGACGACCGTGTTGATAAGAAGGGGTAGGTGGTGGGTGTGAGTTTGTTGATCGTTAGTTGACCTTGACTATGTCAGAAAGAATGACTAGCACCCTTCCTCCCCATCTAGCCTTCCCTTGTCCGTGTCTTTGCCAATGTTGCTAGTGGAAGGCCTCCGCAGTGCCTTTTCGATTACCTTGTTAAGGAAAATCTCGTTCTCGAATTCTATAAGTGGTTTTAATGATGTCTTGATGTTGTTAGGGCGTGTACAACTAGAAGGAACATCAACATAATAATTATTATATTGAAGTGTCGATTTGTGCATATTATTATTTTACTAAATGTTGTCGGGCGATCATTATTAATATGGTTAATAAATTTGTGTTATTATTATTAATATGATGATCATTATCATTTGTGATTATTATTATTTTACTTTGTTTTAGGTTTGTTTTTGTTTTTTAGTTAAAACAAATAAAATAAATAAATAAATAAAATAAAAGATTTAAAATAAAAAAGCCCGTGATTTTTTTTGGGGTGGTTTAGGGTAAAGGGGGCTCCTTTGGGATTTTTGCAGTGTTTTTTGACCAAAATGAAGACATGAGCACCACCTTCCATGGATTATTGGTATAAGGGAAACATGGTTGAACCGTGTAGTTGTTGTTTCACCCATGCAGCAAACTAGGCTTCAGGAAGGATGAGTTTACATTTTGGATGTAGTGACTTCCATCTTTGCGCAAACAATGAAGCTTGGTGGAACATGGTATGATTACAATTCTAGTTTTTTGTAATATTTTGTTCTTCCAAGTGTCATAGTTGATATGCGTGGAAAATGTTGAAGTGTATTCAAGGCATGCAAATTGTTGAACAAAATGTCTCAGATATTTACCAGTGCACTCCTGCGACCTGTGCCGGCATCCTCCCAGCCTGTGTAAAAAAAAAGAGCTTTTTTACTTGCATGGACAACTATCAAAGCATAATGGAGAGAGGAATTTTGTCAGATGTTGTAGTTACAACTGCCCTGGTTCAACACCCTGTTGCAAAATACGCCAAGAATAAAGTTTACATTTGTATTGTGTAATGGAATACCTTGGAAAGAATTATGGAATGGGTTTTTTGGACATGCAATGATATAGGATTGCACAAAATGGATTTGTTGAGAAGGGTAGCATGAAATATTTGACAAAATGCCTCAAAGAAATGCTATCTCATGGAGTGCCATGATTGCAGGATATGCACAAAATGGATTTGTTGAAAAGGCGTGTGAACTATTTGATAAAATGCCTCAAAGAAATGTTGTCTCATGGAATGCCATGATTATAGGATATGCACATAATGGATTTGTTAAAAAGGCTTTAGAAAATTTCAAGCAACTACACTCGAAGGTGTAGAGCCTCCTGATCCATTGCCAACATTCTCTCAGCCCGTGTGCAAGAATGGAGCCTTGTGCAGGCCCTAGAAAATTGTTGTGAACATAAGAAACAGCTTATTCTGTTGGAAAACTTCAAGTGATCATGAATTTTGTGTGACGTTGGTGGAGGTTAGATCAAGGCTCGTGAACTGGTTGATGAAGTGCCCAAGAAAGATGTTGAACCAAAGCCTGTGGGTTTGACCGACTCAGTCCCTTCCAGGCATGGTTCATCTTCCCTTATCTCTCATAATTCTCATGTTTTAGTTCTCTTTTGAAACTTAATATAATTTTAAAATATTAGGATTTTAATACAGTTAAATGTTTATTTCAACTCGTTGCAAAACAATGAAATGTCGTGTCGTAACTCATGAAGTCAAAATAACTCGTTGCATTAAACTACATGAACTTCCACCCTCATTCTGAGGTGATGTAGAAAAATTCCTACCCAACTGGATCACTACAACATTGTCTTATCGACCAGATGAAATTGACTTCCCAGTAATAATGTTGACCTTCTCCCTATTTAAATAGTTAATTTTTTTGTATTTTTCAGAGACTCATTAAGTACCCTTCGTAACTCTGAAAAATGATGTTAAGATTCATTCGTGTACCTTGGTATGTGAGGAGTCACCTTGACCTTTGGATCAACCCCGAACATGAACATATGTGATCTTTTTGATGCTCTTATAGGAGCCCTGTTACATTGGTTTACAGTAGTAGAAAGTTGTTAAATCTAGAAAGTTGGCTTTCGTTTTGAACTGCCATTTGAAACCTTGATAGAGAAATTATTTCCCATCTTTGCAAACCTCTAGTGTTTATACTAGAACAATTGCATGGAACATTTAGTTTAGGGAAAAACACTTTTCTGGATATTTTAGAAAATGCCATTTTGTAGGCCTCCGGTCGCAGTTTGACAAGGTCAAACTGGACCAATTTGATTTGTCACTCCAGAAAACTTGTCGCCGTTTGAAAATGGTTTTCTAGTTCTTAGTCCCTGTCGAATCTGATGAATTCTCCTTTTATAGGGGAACTTGTAGGAAGTGTCTCATTGCGTGCTCATCCATCAAACAACAATTTTGGACGTGGTTTTCTAAGCCCTCAAGCTAACTTTTGTTCAATTTGCAACTGGGCCAACTATGACCAGTGGCCTTGGAAAACTAGCCGCCAAACGTAAACCATTCACTTTTTCCCAATTCTGTCAGTTGCTATGAACTCTTGGTATATCTGGGGACATGTAGAAAGTTAATCATGGTGTGCATTCTCATCGGAATATAACTTTTGGAAGTGGTTTCTTAGCCTCTGAGCCCATTTTGAACATTTTTGTAGCTAGTAAGAAAATGTAAAAATAGAAAGCTGCGGGACCCTCGTAGGGTTGTCCAAACCACCCTAAAAACTTTTAGCATAGGAAAATAAATGTTTAAAACTCTATAGTGTAATTTGTTGTGTGAAATAGAACTTTTGACAAAATGTTGTTTTCTCTCTCTTCCCTTCTCTTTCTCTCTCCTAGGTTACAAAATGAAATGTAATGAATACATGTCTCTGGACCTTTTTATTTCAATTTCAAATTGTAATTATTATCATATGTAAATAGGAAACTAAAAAATGATAATTATGTTAGATTAGGGTGGATGCCATACCAGTGAATTATCGTTGATATCATGCTCACGTGGTTTTGCAGTATGAAAGAATGATGACAAAAGGCTTTGTGTAATGCATTAATTATCATTATAAGCTATATAGTTCATTGTTAAATGAATAAATGTATAATGTAGTCTCATGTTACAGAAGGTTATATTTGATAATTTGTTGATATGTATGAGATGCTAGTTTCAAGGACATCTAGGAAATGTGCATTTTAATTATAGGCTCATTTTGATTCATAGTACACATGGTAAAAAGGTTTGATATTTATATAAAGGTAAATGAATTTGAAGTAATATCTTGTAGTGCATATTCAGTGTTCAATAAATGATTAATGAGTCATCTTGTGCATTCATACTTTGTAAATGTAATAAAGAGATTTAAATCGAAACACTCTACCCTTGTTCAATATCAGAGCATAACTTGTTTTCATGTGTGATACCCCTTACCATAGAAGACATTGAAAACCGTAGAATGAACTTAAACTCTATGCTCTCGATGGAACCTCCTAGTTTTGTAGAAAATCAGAACCCAAGAATGGGTTTATCGTCTTAGTCAGTATGTTTAGTGACATTGTCATAAACCTGGTAGATAGGAGCGACATAGTCAAACTTTTCTTGGAGTGTGTAGAGCTAACTCCTCCTTCGTAGCCTAGCGGACTACCTTGTCATCCAAAGATAGATTTAAAATTAAATCTTCTTCATAGAGTGAAATCCCTGTTGGATCCAGACAACATAGATGAAGGTTGTGACTTAGTTGTTCTAGGTCTTAAACTCTTGTTAATGAACTCCTTAGCTCTGCTGCAGCTAAATGTGTTACCTTGGTTTCTCTCAACATAACACCTTGGTCCCTTCTCAAGGTGGTTTAGCATAAATATGTCCTCTCGCTTAAAACTCATATATAGTTGAGGGGTAGACCCTTAGGTGAAGTTGGAATTAATCTAAACCTCAGTTGATTTGGATGTTAACTTAGGGTTCGTGTGTAGCTTCAAGTCTTCTAATCATATATGTCTTCAAGAGGTTAGACAAACACTTCGTAACTCCTTTTACAAGACAATGCTAAAAATAAGACCATAATGTGACGTAGAAAATAAAGCATATAAGAGTAAAAATGAGATTGAGGTTTAGGATAATTCCACTCTTGGAGACCTTATAACTCAATTAAATATATTCTTTTGTTTCAAAGAATATGAATTGCCTTGGTGTGATCAAACCTTCGAGAAAACAAAATACATATATAAATCAAAATGGAATTTCTCAAGTCATTGAATTAGAATAACTATGGTAGGGAAATAACTATACCCGTGATTGAGGAATGTTTTGTGTAAAAAGCTATCTTGTATCTAAATCTCTGTTAAATCCTAATATCGCTATATGGACACCAAGTCACATTCACTTGAGTTGTAAGAGTAAAAAGGTAGACATTGAATTTATGTTCGAGAAGAAGATTCTTAACATAAGAACAAGATAATTAAGTATTTTATATGCATTTGAATTATGCAAAATAAGTGTGTAAGCTATGGAAACTTTGGTAAAGAATAAGAAGCCAACTTAAAATGGTGAACTAATGATTAACCACGTGGAATGAACTCAAGAATCTATAGGTGGGAAAACAAGAAATTTATCCTTTCACAATAATGTTCTTGGAATGTTAATCGTAACTAAAATACAATTAAAGAAAAGATGTGTTATGGGTTTGCCTATCCTTGAGTCTTCTTCTTGTGGTTGGGGCATTGCTAGTATTCATTCATTGGGAAAAGTGTGGCATCGACATGCCTATGTTGTTTTCATGTGTCTATGTGAGTCGATGACTTATGTGATTGTCGTATGCGAGTCGAGTTTCTGTACTTGGAGCCCTTGTTGTGTTGTGTGTAGTGAGCAATGTAAGTCAAAAAAAATTATCCTGGTATTTTACTGTTGTAATTGGGTGTGTAAAATGTGGGCACTACATATGGTATCAGAGTGAGGTTCATGCTCTCGAACCTTTGGGATGGATTGGAGTTGTGATGATTCTGCATGATGGTGGTGGATATTGGAAGAGTAATGTGATATATGTTGTTATGTGAACTATGTCGTAATTGTGACCTTATGGAAGCACATGTGGTGCATGTCACTTAGTGCGTATTTGTTATCATATTGATGTGCTTGTGATGAGAGTATTCACTCTCTATGTTCGTGGATTCAATGAGGAATCCATGTGTGATGTACTACCTTGTTGTTTGTGAATGAAATATTTATTGTGGATTGTAGAGGGTTAGAAACATTTTGGCATTATGTGATGTGAAGGTGTATTGATGTATTGCATGACAAAATTGATGTAAAGTGAATCAATTTTATCGTGATGTCATCACCATATTGTGATTAGTTGTGTGCATCGTCGTGTTGTTTTACAATTGACTATATGTTGTAAGGTTAGACATTGTGTTCCTCATACGTATAATTCATGTAATATGTGATGGTTCATGTCATGAATTAGGGGCATATGGTGAGTATGATCCCTAGTGTACAGTGATTGCACTTTGGGTGCAGGATGTGGTAATGTGATGTATTGTAACCCATGAAAGTAATGATTTTGTTATACCCTGTATATATACCATACATAAGACGTTATGGTTAATGTGCGTGAATCACCATTGTGTTAGTGATGTAGTTATGTGTATGTTGTGAACCTTACACTAGACGACCCTAAGGGGATAAACTGTCAAGAGTGTATGTGTGGAGAGAGGAGGCATGGACCAGGTTTTCATAATCTTGAGCCGAGTACGAGTGAGGAAGTGGAGTCTTATATAGACTGAAAACCCACTTCTATCTGTTTAGTATACTTCGAGCTTGCTCAGTATATTGTGGGTGTGCACCACCTTAGGCTCAACTTATGCAACTAGAGTTCCATGCTCTTTCCTATTGGATTGTTCATTGAATAATCCTATGTGATTTTGACTATGTTGATCCTTGTGGGAGTATGGAGGAATGATTCAGGAAGAGATGATGACAGTTACATTATTTGATATACTCATTTCTGGTTACATGTATATTTTATGAGCTGAGGCTCGATGTCCGAGTGCCAGCAACTCGATGAGTACCCCTTTGGTGGTGGTATGAGGCCACATAGTGATTGTAATGTGCTATTTTCTCAATACGTATTTTATTCATAAATTGATCATTATCTCTTTTAGCTAGAACCAGCCATTTTCTTGATTGACATGTTCTTATATTTTGGGCATTTATTTTATTGTTGCATTAACATTTGGATTTTGCACTAACCATGCCTAATTAGCCATTTGTTTTTCTTAGTTTTAAAACTTTCTTTTCATATTTAAAAGTTTTGTAGCCTAGCCCAAGGCTTTTGATTTTGCCACTTGGCATTTGAATGGATTGTTATGCTGGTTCTAATGTCGTAATGTGTTGGAATAGGGTCATGGGATTAACCATGGAGTGGTTGAACCTATGGGCCCACTTCATTGTATAGGGGTATGCCCTAAGGAGTTACAGATAACTAGCAGGTTGTTGAACCATGAGTTATTATGTCACTTGGGTTGGGGGTGACGGGGCTCTATGTGCCCAGGGCCATAGGGTGACCCGGCCTCATTAAAAGGAGAAAGGAGATGGGCCTCTATGGTTGAGTGACCTGTTATTCTTTATGGCACTCTATGGTGGAGTGACCTGATATTCTTGATGGGGCTCTATGGTTGAGTGACCCGACTTGGTTTTGGCACTATGTTTCTTTCTCGTTGGGAGGTATATGGAGTTGTTTGAGGTATATGGATTTGTTTTGTGATGCTTCAGGAAATATATGGAGATTATTTGGTGATGCTTTGGGAAGGTATATGGAGTTGTATTTTGTGCTTTTGGAGATATCTAGAGATTGTTTCGTGATGTCTTGTGATGTGTGGAGTTGGTATAATGAGTTATGTGTACTCTTGTGAGTCTCGTTAGACATTGTTATGGTTGAGGATTGACATTTCCATTTGTATTGACTATTGGATATTAGATTGGAACTATGTTGTTAACAGTCATGGTTTTGAGACATGTGATACCAGTTACCTTTGTATCAGTGTGATGATTATGTTTGTCAGTCATATGTGTGTACTAGATCTATGTCTAGGACATAATTGTTGGAAATTATTTGCTATGTGGACTACTTGTTGTCATTCCATGGTTTGGAATTAAAAGACCTTATGATATGATACAGTCATGAAGGTAGATAGCAAGATGTCTCGTGGATTGTTTGTGTTGTGTTGAGTTTTGTGTGACATCTTGATGTTAGTTATTGTTGTGGCACCCACAAACTTAAGACAACTGAAAAAATTCTAAACAATGAATATTATAATCTTGAGATAAGAAATACTGTAAAAGAAAATGCTAACTAAGTAATAAGGTAAAATGGAACTACCAATCTTCACAGAACCTTGAAAGTTAAAATTTCTACTTGATGTTCCTAGGGCCATCCTGTGGCCATGATTTTGTGTCTGAAATCTTAACCTTAGAGCGTACCTTCACCATATTTGTTCCTTGTTGCTTACCATTTCTCTTTCTTCTTTGTATGTCGCATCGAGGACGATGCTTTCTTAAGGGGAGGAGAATGTAATGCCCCGTTTGAATATTACCCCAGCCTTTTTCTCTGATGACCCTATTGATAAGTAGGGGTAGGTGGTGGGTGTGAGCTCCTTTTATCATTAGTCAAAATCCTCGGTTGTGTCTTGCTAGAGAATGATTAGCGCCCTTCCTCTTCATCTGGCCTTCCCTTGTCACATGTCGGTGCTGATGTTGCTAGTGGAGGGCCTCCGTAGTGCCTTTTCGATTACCTTGTTAAGGAAAAAGAGTTTCTCAAATTCTATAAAGTGGTTTTAATGATGTCTTGATGTTGTTAGGGAACTAGGGGAACATCTATGGATAATAATGTATTATATTGAAGTGTCAATTTGTGCTTAAGACAGTTACATTTACTCAATGTTAACAGCAAACGGGCTCCAACTAAATGTGTTATTAATTTACCAGCGTTAAGTGGAAATTTGTGTTATTATTATTAATTATGGAACATTATTATTAATATGGCAATATTATTATTTTAGGAATGTGGTTAGTTTACAGTTTTAGGTTTGTTTGTGTTTTTTTAGGTTAAAACAAACAAATCTAACTTAAAGCAAAATAAAAGATTTAAAATTAAAAAGCCCGTGAATTTTTTTCAATGGGTGGTTGAGGGTAAAGGGGGGGCATCCTTTGGGATTTTTCCTACTTTTTGTAGCCTCTTGAAGACAAGCGCCACACCACTTCATGGAAGGAGGGGGGAACTCTGAACCTAGTCCTTGTGCACCCACTAAGATATTGAAGAAGGCTTAAGGAGTTTCCATTAATGGATGCAGGGACTTCTGGTTTTCTGTTGGCAAATACGTGAAAGAATGGTGGGCATGGGTGATTATTGCAATACACACAGAAGATCAATGGTTTCTTCAAGAGACAGTCACATTGTTTCACATTTCATGCAACAAATGGTCTCCAACCTGATGTATGGCATTTAGAAGCAAGCACTCATGTGACCTACAGGTGCCAAGGACCTCCTAGCTACCTGTACCTTCAAAGCATCCTCTGTACTTGCATGGACAACTATCAAAGCATAAAAAAAGGAGAGAGGAATTTTGGGTCAGATGTTGTAATGTTGCAACCTATGGTAGATACTATGCAATATTATGGTTTCACAATATGATCCAATTTCGAATAGACATGCTTCTCAAGTAAATGTGTTTGAGCACAAATTCCATGTACAATGTTTAAGTGGTTTTGTAAAATGGATTTTTTCTGACTTGGACTGAAATGATGAATATTTTTCTGAGGAATTTGCATGCAAGCTAGTAATGGATTTGTTAATATCTCGAAGGCAATGTAAATGTTTGATTTCAGAATGCCTCAAATTTTAAATGTATTCTTGGATATAGATGAGATTTTGTAAAGTGCCATGAATTCCCTTTTTAGGTATATATGAAAAATGGATTTGTTGAAAAGGCATGTGAACTGTTTGACTAGAATGCCTCTTAAAGAAATGTTGTCTCATGGATAGATGCTATGATATGCAGTATTATGCACATAATGGATTTGTTCAAAAAGCTATAGAGAAAAGGCATCAAGCAACTATCAGGACTCAAGGTGTAGAGCCTCCTGTCCATTGCAACATTCTCTCAGCCTGTGTGCAAAGAATGGAGCCTTGTGCAGGCCCTAGAAAATTGCAGAACATAATGGGCAACGTATTCTGTTGGAAAACTTCAAGTGATCAGGAAGTTTGTGTGACGTTGTGGAGGTTAGATCGAGGCTCGTGAACTGGTTGATGAAGTGCCAAGCGAGATGTTGAACCGAAGCCTATGGGTTTGATCGACTCCGTTCCTCCCAGGCATGGTTCATCTCCCCTTACCTCTCATAACTCTCGTACTTTATTTTTTCATTTGCAATTTAATATAAATTCAAAATATTAGGATTATAATACAGTTAAATGTTTTTATCAACTCGTTGCAAAAAACAATGAAATGTCATGTCGTAACTCACGAAGTCAAAATAACTCTTTGCATTAAACCACATGAACTTCCACCCTCATTCTGAGGTGATTTAGAAAACTTCCTACCCAACTAGATCGCTACAATATTGGTTTATCGACAAGATGAGATTGACTTCCCAATAATAATGTTGACCTTCTCCCTGTTTAAATAGTTAATTTTTGCATTTTTTGGAGACTCATTAAGTACCCTTCGTAACTCTGAAAATGAGATGTTAAGCTTCATTCGTGTACCTTGGTATGTGAGGAGTCACCTTGACCTTTGGATTGACCCTGAATGAACATATGTGATCTTTTTGACACTCTTATAGGAGCCCTGTTACACTATTTGTCAGTAGTAGAAAGTTGTTAAATCTAGAAAGTTGGCTTTCATTTTGAACCGCCATTTAAAACCTGGATAGAGAAATTATTTTCTCGTCTTCGCAAACCTCTAGTGTTTTTACTAGAAAATTACATGGAACTTTCAGTTTAGGGAAAAACACTTTTCTGGATAGTTTGACAATGGCATTTTTTAGGCCTCTGGTCACAGTTTGACGAGGTCAAACTGGACCAATTAGGACTAGTGGTTTCCAGAAAACTTGTTGCCGTTTGAAGGCTGGTTTTCTAGTTCTCAGTCCTGTCGACTCTGTTGAATTCTCCTTATATAGGAGAACTTGTAGGAATTTTCTTGTTGCATGTTCATCCAACAAACGTCAGTTTTGGACGTGGTTTTCTGAGCCCTCGAGCTAACTTTTTTTCATTTGCAACTGGGTCAACTACGACCAGTGGCCCCAGAAAACTAGCCGCCAAACGCAAACTGTTCACTTTTTCCCAATTCCGTCAGTTGCTATGAACTCTTGGTATATCTGGGGACATGTAGAAATTTAATCGTGGTGTGTGTTCTCATCAGAAAGATAACTTTTGGAAGTGGTTTCTTAGCCTCCGAGCCCGTTTTGAATGTTTTTGTAGCTAGTAAGAAAATGTAAAAATAGAAAGTTGCGGGACCCTCGTTGGGTTGCCAAACCACCGTGGAAACTTTTGACACATGTAAATAACTGTTTAAAACTCTATAGTGTAACTTGTTGTGTGAATTAGAACTTTTGACAAAATGGTGTTTTCTCTCTCTTCCCTTCTCTTTCTCTCTCCTGGGTTACAAAAGGAAATGAAATGAAATGCATTGAATACATGTCTCTAAACCTTTTTATTTCGATTGCAAATTGTAATTATTATCATATGTAAATTGGGAAACTGAAAAATGATAATTATGTTAGATTAGGGTGGATGCCATGCCAGCGAATTATCATTGATATCATGCTCACGTGGTTTTGTAGGATGAAAGAATGATGACGAAAAGGTGATGTGTAATTCATTAATTATCATTGTAATTTATATAGTTCATTGTTAAATGAATAAATGTATAATGTAGTCTCATGTTACAGAAGGTTATATTTGATAATTTGTTGATATGTATGAGATGCTAGTTTCAAGGACATCTAGGAAATGTGCATTTAATCTTAGGTTCAATTTGATTCATAGTACACATGGTAAAAAGGTTTGATATTTATATAAGGTAAATGAATTTGCAGTAATATCTTGTAGTGCATATTTAGTGTTCAATAAATGATTAATGTGTTATCTTGTGCATTCTTACTTTGTAAATGTAATAAAGAGATTTTAATAAAAAACACTCTACCATTGTTCAATATTGGAGCACAACTTGTTTTCATGTGTGATACTCCTTACCGTAGAAGACATTGAAAACCGTAGAATGAACTTAATCTTTTCACTCGATGGAACATCCTAGTTTGAGTAAACAAGAGCATCAAGAATGGGTTATCATCTTAGTCAGTATGTTTAGTGACATTGTCTTAAACCTGTCTAATAGGAGTGACACAGTCAAACTTTTCTTGGAGTATGTAGAGCTAACTCCTCCTTGTAGCATAGCGGACTACCTTGTCATCCGAAGATAGATTTAAAATTAAAGTTCTTCATCGAGTGAAAACCCTGTTGGATCCAGACAACATAGATGGAGGTTGTGACTTAGTTGTTCTAGGTCTTAAACTCTTGTTAATGAACCCCTTAGCTCCGCTCAGCTAAATGTGTTACCTTGGTTTCTCTCAACATAACACCTTGGTCCCTTTCTAAAGGTGGTTTAGCATAAATTTGTCCTCTCGCTTAAAACTCATATATAGTTGAGGGATAGACCCTTAGGTGAAGTTGGAATTAATCTAAACCTAAGTGGATTTGGAGGTTAAATTAGGATTTGTGTGTAGCTTCAAGTCTTCTAACCATTTATGTCTTCAAGAGGTTAGACAAACATTTCGTAACTCCTTTTACAAGACAATGCTAAAAATAAGACCATAATGTGATGTAGAAAATAAAGTATATAAGAGTAGAAAATGAGATTTGAGGTTCAGAGAAATGCCACCCTTGGAGACCTTATAACTCAATTTAAGATATTTTCTGTGTCGAAGAATATGAATTGCCTTGGTGTGATCAACCTTCGAGAAAAAAAAAAACACATAAATCAAAATGGTATTCCTCAAGTCATTGAATTGGAATAACTATGGTAGGGAAATAACTAACCCGTGATCGAGGTATGTTTTCGGTAAAAAGCTATCTCGCATCTAAATCTCTGTTTAATCCTAATATCGCTATATGGACACCAAGTCACATCCACTTGAGTTGTAAGAGTAAAAGGGTAGACATTGAATATATGTTCGAGAAGAAGATTCTTAACATAAGAACAAGATAATTAAGTATTTTATATGCATTTGAATTATGCCAAATAAGTATGCAAGTTATGGAAAATTTTGTAAAGAATAAGAAGCCAACTTAAAATGGTCGAACTGTAAATTAAATGTGGAATGAACTTAAAGTTTCTATAGATGGAAAAATGAGAAATTTATCCTTGCACAATAATGTTCTTGGAATGTTAATCGTAACTAAAATACAATTAAAGAAATGATGTGTTGTGGGTTTGCCATTCCTGAAGTCATTTTTCTTGTGGTTGGGTCATTGCTAGTAACCATTCATTAGGAAAAGTGTGGCATCGACATGCCTATGTTGTTTTCTTGTGTCTATGTGATTCGATGACTTATGTAATTGTCGTATGCGAGTCGAGTTTCTGTACTTGGAGTCCTTGTTGTGTTGTGTGTAGTGAGCAATGTAAGTCAAAAAAAAATTACCTGTTATTTTACTGTTGTAATTGGGTGTGTAAAATGTGGGCACTACAGTAATGAATAATGTAAAAAATGTAAAATAGAAAAGAATTCATTAAAATAGAGACACAGATTTAACGTGGTTCACCCAAAATGGGCTACGTCCACCAGAAACAACCAAACCTTTTTATTCAGTCCAACCAAAATTTCTCTCACAATTCCAACACACATACAATGAGCCTCATACATAATGACCATTTAAAGATATTAGGGTTTTTATCATTTTGGGGAAACATAGAAAACCACCTGTTAGATATGTGACTATATGTACCCAAAATTGTAAGGGTACTACGCTGCCGAAATGATGTCACACGTGCCTCGATGATGATACAGGTCTCCTCGCAAGGTGTTCAGGATTCAAAAAATCTCTCCAAGTGTACATTAACATCCCACATGCCCTACTTAGCCCCTGCATGCTTTGTTTTGCTCTTTTCCCCTCTTTTCCTTTGTGTTTTGGTCTTCAGTTACGAAACCGCCGCCTTGCCTAGGCGGCGGTCTCGTGACCGCCTACCAAGCAGGGCGGCGATATTGTAACCGCCGCCCTGCTCAGGGGGGCGGTCCTTCACGCCTTTTTCTAGAACATTCCTTTTATCGTGAATCGCATAAAATTTCAACGTTTACCAGATTTTTTCATCACCTTTGCTCGTATTTATGATTTTGGTTCCCTAGAATAGTGTTTCTCCATTGTTTATTATAAAGGAGTTCAAGTTAGATTTCACCTTTGGGTAAATGGGAATTCTATAAATAGCTGGTTGGTTTTGAAGCAAATGGCGCCCATCAAATTTGTCTCTCATTTTCTCATTTCAATAGCTTAGTCTTTCAATTTTGCTTAGGAATTCAATAGTTTTCATGTGTTGCATGCATAGCTAGTCTTGTTTTGTTGTTTAGAAGCCACATGATCTTCTTTTTTTAGTGTTATTACTGTTTCATACAATCAATTGAGATAGGATAGTTTCATTTTCAATCTGAAGCCATTAGAGTTGCAGGTTTTGTTCGTTAAGAAGAATAGTTTCAGGTTTTGGATGTTTTGTGTTGCATGACTCGCAATAAATCCTGCTAGGAATTGTATAAGCCAAGCTCCGTTCTCTTGCGCTATCCCTCTCCTACTTGCATTGCATTCAGTCTGCACCCAAAGCTGTCATTGTTCCAATACCTACTTCTGTTGATGCTAGCATTACATGCTTTTTTGGATTCACGTGAGCACGAAGGAATGAGGAGACCACACTGAGGGGATAAAGCCACACACAATCGGATTCACCACTATTCTTCAAATCCAGGTTCAAGCTATCAAAGTTTTAGTTAAAACATATCAAATAGAGTAGTGAATCATTTCATTTCAGTTAATCTCACTTTCGATATTGCCAGGGAAGCTATGGGGATTGATAGTTTTTGAGAAACTATGATTCATTCCTCACTTCTAAGGTAAGATTGGGGGTCTTTCAAATATATTAGATCAGTTATCTGGTTATTTAGAATAGATTTACAACTGCACAGGCAAGTAGCTATACTTAGCTGCTTTGTTTGTTTTGATTTTGTTATTAGTTTAGTTGTCACTTTCTAGATATATTAAATAATTGCTCTTTTGATTAGATTTAGATATATATACGCTGTAGATATACTTTGCATAATTAGTCTGCTTTACTTTAGTTAGTTTTATTTCCTTTTGTATGACAATCACGGGACCTAGAGAGCCTAGAGAATACGTATTTGAGCTAATAGTGCCTCAACCCAATCTTGTTGCAACAATAATTGATATAGACCAGAATCTCGGAATTCAGGTCTTCTAATTAACAATAGACCTACAAGAAATTAGTGCACAGCTGAGAGGACTAAACATAGAGGACGACAAAGCGCATACATTTTGGTCAAACCAGCCAAACTATAGATTACCCTAGATAAATATCCACATGACCGTAGAAGGGCTTGAAAGAGAGAAAATGTTCAGTTGTGATCCTTTGGTCCCACAGCCAGATGCAGGAGACATTCTCATTGACATAGACACTAGTTTAAGAATCCAAGTTGCCAGAACACCTGTATTGTACTCTGAGAAGGTTGCACAACTTTTAGTTCTAAATATAGAGGCCGAAAATACATACAACTACTGGATATTAGGGATTAGGGATTGATTTTGCATATGACCATAGGAGGTCCACAACGACCACGAACTTATAGTTTTGATCCACACATCCCACAACCCAACAGACCATTGACACGGGTTTGAGGACGCTAGTGTTTAGATCCTCTCCACTTCCACCATATATTATCATACAATTATCTTCACTAGACATAATAGCTAATCAAGCTAAGGGTTTCTGGAATAGACCAGAGAATCACCCATAGAATCCACTATATATCCATCATCCATCTTATGAACCTATCTGGAGACATACACGAAATAATCCTAGGTCATTTTCCACGTATCCCACAACCCATAGATCGAATCATGCCAGAGCTCGATATTGATTGGAGCCTTCGAGCAGTCATCTTCGCCAACTGATCTATCACACCAGTTTAGGTCAGGAGGGCCTTCTTTGCTTTAGATTTGCAGGTTCCATTAGTGCGCGTCAAAGATATAAGATTACCTAACTAGTTTGTCTGTACCCCACATATATTCCATCCCCACCGGTTGTCTCGGCACGACCTCGGGAGGTCGGGTGCGAGGAAGAGTTACTTGTAGATTCCCATGCTTTCTTATCACTTTTCCATTGTACAGTGACCTAATAAGGAACAGTCTAGATTTCACAATGCATAAATACATATAAAATGTGGCTTTCGGGGGTGTTTCCCCCAAACCCCCTTTGGGTGGCCATACCCCCCGGACCCTGTAAAGGGGGAAAATCCCCCTTTATAACCCCTATTGATATTAGGCTCTAGAACCAACACCCACCACATAGTCTAGCAGGAGGTGGAGGAGTCAGGATCCATAGAGTGTAAGGGAGTTAGCTACGTTGTGGTAACAGGTGATAGCTTGAAAATCTAGGCCACCACAAAGAGAGATCAAGTTATTACTAAGAGGGATCAAAAAGTGGTAGATAGGGCACAAATGTAGGCTGAGAGAGTTCAGTTGGCTAGGAAGAAGGCACATGCACATGCAGTTATACCAGAGTGAGACCAACTCCGGATAGAGCGAGTGCATGTAAAGTTTGTGTTGGCTAGGATTTTAGAGGAGGTTACCTCTGTGTCAGTTTATCGATGCTTCTGCTACACCTTAGGTTTACATGGATATGGTCACAACCATTGGAGAGGCTGCATAATATAGATATTTTTAATATGACGTAGTTCCAGAGGAACAGAGGCCCAACATTTAGTCAACAAGCTATGAGTAGGAGTGCCTCTTAGTTGTGCAAGGTACCTCCATCAGCTAGGTCAGTGGAGAAACCACTAGTAGGTGAGTAGGGTATAACACCTCCTACAGGTCCATCACAACAGATGCCCCCACTGAGTGGTAGAACTGGCAGTCCACATGAGGGAGAGAGTTGGTCATGACTCTATTTTATTTGAAGTATTCACAAATGTATATTTTTGATGTGTAGCTCGATATGAAGGCACATTTTTGATGATGTATATGTATTATTTTTGGCTATGCCTCACTATGAAGGAACATTTTCGATCGATTTCCATGATGGCATACCATGCATCTAATGATTATGTACAAAGACATTGTATATGGATATTGATTTTTTGACACACACACACACACATATGATTATGAACTTTATTTTTGATGTTTTTGATTGTATCACATGTGCTTGATCTATGAGATAACATTAGATGATATTGCATGTTTTGATGAGCTAATTCATGTTTTACTTATCACATTTTGTGTATGATATAATGATAGATGATATCATGTTGTTTTGCATGTGAAAATTATGATTATCCACGTTTTTATGATGGTCTATGTTTGAGTGGGGGACAGAAGGCGGTCCCTCTTGCCCCTCTTGGTGATATTATATGATGTTAGCTTAGCATACATGTTTAATTTTCATGTTCATGATGATGTAGCTTATAATTTTATTAATATATGATGCATAGATGAGACGATAGATGACAATAATTTGTACAAGATAAACAATTAAGCACAAATTAATCTAATCAAAGCAACAAATTTATTTACAAGTATGCAAGATAAAATGAAATCAATGCAATGGACAACAAATTAATGTGACACACAATCTTAGAAAATGAATCCAATTTAAAGTACACAATATGAAAAGCAATGCAATCAAAACTATATAAATTAACAACTAAAAGTAAGAAAACTACTACTTTGTTTTTGCGGGACAGTTTTGACACATTTTTCATTGTTTTTGGTGTTATCTTGAGATAATTTTAAATGCTACTGTTCACATTGTACTCAATATTTTTTAAAGAAAAAATTATATTTTTTTTGCATTTTTTTGTCCCTAAAAGGGTTTTTCAGATGTTTAGGGTTTTTAACAAAGTTATACAATTTTTTTTAGAATTTTCTAAGTTTTTCCGAAGCTATGTGCAAAAAAACAAAGCGTGGATGCCCCCAGCGTTAGATGGGAATATAAAAAGGAAGAATTCCATCCATGCATGTGAAAGGTGGTGAAGATGTGAAGGTGCCCCCAACATTAGATGGAAATGTACAAAGGTGATCCCTTCAGCTATAGACAAGAATAAATCAGTTGGATCAAGGTCACGAAGGATCTCAAACTTAGGAAAACCTACCCCTAAATTAAAGCACACATAATCTTTCTAGATATGAGATATGCTTGTGAAAAATGGATCCTCCCAAGGCACCAAAACTAGTTTTCAGCCAGGGACTTGTCTAAAGTGCCATAATTGCATGGTTTTACACTTGGATGACCTGTTTTCTTTTTTACATTTTCTTACTTTTTTGCTTATTTTTTATTTGATTTTTGAGGAACCTCATACTCAAGCATAGAACCACTTGAAATGTATTACGTTCATGGGTTCCTTTAATTCCTCACCATCCGAGTGAGCCAATTTATATGCCCTTGAACCATACTTAGTGACCACCACATATGTTCCTAACCAATTTGGATCAAAATTCCCTTTATTTTCCCAATCTTTGGTGGTGTTGAACTAATTTTATTTGAGTACTAGATCTCTTACCTCAAATTGATGAGGTATGATCCACTTATTGTAGCCTCGCGACACTCGATTATGATATACCTTTAGGTGATTAAGTGCCTTCATGCATTTCTCATCTAGTAGCTCTAACTTTGCTAGTCAAGCCACTTGGTAGTCTCCATCCTTGTCCAGATAGTCCCAGAGAGATATTCTTAGGGAAGGAAGTTCAATCTCCAATGGTGTGATGACCTCAGTGCCAAAGACTAGCGAGTAGGGTGTAGTACCAATAGGGGTGTACATGGAGGTTCTATAGGCCCAGAGGGCGGGATGGATTTGTAAGTGCCAATTATGACCTATTTTACTTACCATATTTTCCATTATGTGGATAAGTGAATTGTTATTAGCCTCTGCTAGTCCATTACCTTAAGGGTAATAGGGAGTGGACCACTTTAAATAGATTTGGAAGTGTTAACATAATGCTTTAACTATCTTGTTCTTAAAATAATTACCATTGTCTGCTACAATGGTGGAGGGGATGTCGTAATGATAGATGAGGTGGTTCATAATGAATTTCGAGATTTGTGCACCAGTAACATATGTAAGAGGCAAACCTCTACCCATTTTGTGAAATAATCAGTGGCAGTTATGATATGTGTATGGCCATCTGAGGATGTAGGAGTGAGCTTCCCTATGATATCAAATCTCCATTTGGAAAATGGCCAGGGTGTTGTTATTGGCTGCAAAGCTTGTGCTGGTGCTTGAATTGGGTTTCCATATTTCTAACAAAGTTCACACTTTTTGACATAGTTACAACAATATGCTTCCATGGTGGGCCAATAGTAACCTACTCTTAGTATTTTCTTGGCGAGCACCATTCTGCTTGTGTGTGCTCCACAAAATCCTTCATGTACTTCGATGATCACTTGGACTGACTCAGCTAAATCAAGAAAACATAGTAGATTTTCATCATAGCCTTGATGATAAAGGGTTCCTCCTAAAAGGTTATAGGGGGATATACGACGAATAAGGGATTTTTTCTTGATGTGGGAAATATTCAGAGGAAAGGTATTGTCTTGTAGGTAATTGAATATGGGCTCATACCAGGAGGAGAAAGGACCAATAACTTCACACACCAGACATGATTTTGGTAGGTCATATGTCGACTCTCATAGATGTTCCAAAAAGAAAGGAATTTTATTTTCTTGAAGTGGAATGCATAGCAAAGATCTGATTGTGGCCATGGTGTTTGCTGATTGATTATGTGTCCTTGGCATCTGTTCAAAATCAATACATATAAAGTATTATGTGAGGGTCTCAACCATCTTCTTGTATGGGATGAGCTTGTCATCCTTAACCTTATATTTGTCATTCACTTGTTTGATGATTAAGTGTGAATCACCAAAGAATCTTAGCTATCGGATATTCCATGTGATAGTAATTTTCAAACCAGAAATGAGTGCCTCATACTCTGTCATGGTATTAGTACATGGAAAAATCAGCCGAAAAACATGTGGGATAAAGTCTCGTATTGGTGTGATAAGTACCACACCAGATCTTGAGTCGTGATAATTGAATGATCCATTGAAGTGCATATGCCACACAAGGGATTCCTAAATATACATTAGATAGGAATTTGGAATATCTAGACATAGTGGATCCATTCCTGGTAGGGGAGATTTGACTAGTTGATCTGTAAGCACCTGTCCTTTGAGTGATTTTTGGTTTAAAAATTCAATATCAAACTATCCTAGGAGGATGATCCAATCAGCCATCCATCCAATAGAAGGTATTTTAAAGGGTCGACCTTGGAAATGATCTTGGTTTTATTATTGAGAAGATAGTGATGAAGATTTTTAAATGCAAAGACCACACAACTAAGCACACTTTTTCAATTTGTGGGTAATTCAGTTCATAGGTGATCAAAGTACGGATAAGGTAATAAACCACCCTCTCTTTTTGACTAAGGTCATATTGGGAAAGCAGTGCACCAATAGCGTATTGGGTAGCTAAAATTTACAACAATAGAGGTTCACTCGGGGTAGGTGGCATGAAAATAGAAGGTCTAGTCAGATACTATTTAAGTAACTCAAAAGCATTTTGACATTCAGGATCCCAATTGAAAGTAATGTATTTTTTGAGTAGATGTGTGAAAGGATGGCATTTATCCACAAGATGTGAAATGAATCAACAGATCGCTTGTATTTTACCTTGTAAGATACACAACTACTTAAGGTTATTTGGTGGAGGAATCTCATTGATAAAAACAACTTTAGCATGATCTACATCAATCCCTCTTCTTAAAACAATAAAACCTAATAAATTTCCTGATTGTATGCCGAAGACACATTTCCTAGGATTCAATCTGACCTTGTAGTCTCAGAGGCGTTGAAAGATATGCCTCAACACTTTCGGGTGCTCTTCTCTGGTTATGGAATTTCCCAAGATATCATCCACATATTCCTTCATGATTTCATTCATCATGTCATGGAAGATGAATATCATTGCTCTTTGATAAGTGTCTCCAAAATTATTGAGACCGAAAGGCATCACTTGGTAGCAAAATTTTCCCCAAGGGGTTGTGAAGGTAGTTTTATGTTGATCTTCCTCTATGATCTTAATCTGGTTATAACCCAAAAATTCATCCATGAGGGACAATATTTCATAACCTGTAGTTGAATCGATAATCATGTCGATGTTAGGCAAAGGAAAATCATCTTTAGGGCATGCTTTATCAATATCCCTGAAGGCTATGCAAACTTGGATGCCAATTGGTTTCTTTCACACTGGTACTATAGTCATTATCCATTATGAATATTCAATAGGTATAACAAAACCTATTACCAATAGTTTCTCTAGTTCTTCTTTAACCAAAACTATAACATGCAGATGCATCTTTCTTAGCTTCTGCTTGATAGGTTTGGAATCTGGGTGCACATCAAGGTTATGCATGACTAAGGTTGGATCCAAACCTGACATATCTGCGTAACACCACACAAATATATCTACAAATTCTTATAGTAGTGCTAAAAATGTTTTTTGCTCTTGTGACGAGAGTGAAGCTCCTAGCTGTACTATTTTTGGATCCTCGTTTGACCTGATGTTAACACTAATAGTCTCCTCAATAAAATTTTTTAGATGTATCTTCCATATGTGTAGGATCAAGGGGGATATTGATATCCTCTTCTACATGTGGCTCAAAAATATTATCATCTTCACGTGGGTCAACTATCATTTCCATTGATTTTTCTGTTTGTTTGTCCAAAAGCGCCTCAAAGAGGTTTTCACTATGGGACTTAGACTTATTCCTTTTGTAAGGCTTTTCTATAGGATTTTTTCCCTTTTCTTTTTTTTTAAATGACTACACAACTCTGCCTCTTCCTTAAAGTATGCACATGCATCTAGATTGATGGAGAAACCTTTTTTATGGTCATTGATTAGAATAGTGTCCCGAATACCCATGAACTTTGTGATTTCCTCATCATTTTCAAATAAATAAAATGACACATAAAGTTGTTGGTTCAAATAAATGAGGTTGGGATATACAAGGGTAATTTTGAAATCAGCTCAGAAATTAGACTAGGCAAGGGTAAAGATGGTGGAATCTAGGAAAAGGTTAGTAGAGGCAAGGTCCTCATATATGCTACAATAAGAATCTATGTCACTATCTAAATGAGGTGAATCATCCTCATGTTCCAAAGAGGTGTCATCAATTTCTAAGGGTGGAGCCCTATGAGGCTTAACACCTAGGCCATGTTTATTTTATTTCTAAGGGGGGATCGAGATATGCTCTAATCTACCTTGTGTATTTGTGTTGTACCCAAATCACTAATAGCTCATGTGTACATCATTTTGTGTGATTTGGTATTCTGGAGCTTGGTGACATGTAAGTTTTGTTCCTTTGGGGATCCAGTTTGTAGGTTTATCCAACATTTTCTCATCTGAAAAAAGGCCACGGGAAAGAAATTTCTCAAAAGGACTAGAAAAACTATCCCAAGAGCTCTTGAATTAGAAATTAGACCTACCACATGTTTTAGGTGATAATGAGAGTTTAGAGACCAAAAGGACCTGTTAAAGCTTGAGATCTTCACTTGGGCCATATGATCCAATATTCAGCTTCCATGAGGAAAAGGGAGAGAGTGACAAGGAATGGTATTTATTATCATCTTGCAATGTATCAGGATCAACTTGATCTTTTACAGCTTCTATTTGTAATGGTATAACAACATCTACTGAGGGAAATTCATACGCTGCTCGAGAAAAAATATGTTACACTCTACAAAGTGTAAATGGCTCAGGATCTCCTAGGATGGTGATCATCTACTCTCTATGATACAACTTAATGCATTAGTGAAAAGTGGAGGGTACATCCTGCATGGCATGGATCCATGGTGGCCCAAAAGCACATTATAAGGAAGATCCAGATCAAGGACATGGAGCTTCATGTTGTGATTTGGTTTCCCTACTTCCATAGGGAACAAAATGGTACCATCTGATTCACGCTCGACATTATCATAAGATGTGATTGTAATTATATGAGGATCCAAATCTACTTCTATGTGCTCTAGCTATCTAACTAGCTTTAAGGTGTAAATATTTAAACATGACCCGTTATCCACAAACACTCTTTTAATTTTTCTATGAGTAACAAATACCTTAATGTATAGGGGTAAATTGTGCATGTGATTACTAAGTCAGAATTCACTCTGGTAAAAGGAAATGCAGTCATTAAGAGCAAGGTTTGTGACCATGGCTCGGAGGTGTGAAGGATCGACATCCATTAGCACTTGTGACCCTTGAAGGGTTTTATAAAGGATATCCTTACGAGAGATTAATATCTTAAGAAGGTCTAAGATCAAAATCTTAGTTGGGGTTTTCTCAAGTTGATTTACCAAATCATATTGAATTTTTTGAGGCATAGGGAAAGGAGGTTCTGGGATCACTAGACGAGCATGTCTTGTTTCCATGATGCAATAGTTGATAATGATTATGATTGTATTTAATTTCTCATTAGAAGAATGAATATAACCTATGAGTGAATCAAGGGATTATCAAATGAGGTATACGCATAATTTGTAGCCTAAAGTCATAATATGAATGACCTTGATCCAGATTTTTTGTTCCTTGTTTATTATGATTAGGAAAGGGTTGTTTAAATATTCCCAATTTACCATTAGGTCCTTGTCTTGATTCAGGCGAGTCCACTTCAATCTTCCCATCCTCAACGAGGTCTTAAATAAAATGTCTCAGTTTTAAACATTTATCTATTTTGTGTCCCTTGACATGATGGAAATCACTGTTGACATGATGGAAATCACTGTAGTCATGATCTCTATACCATCATAATTTGGGAAATTCCTCTACATAAGGCACCTTGGTCAAATATTGAACCATGTTCACCACCTCTAATTTTCTCAAAATCATGGATAATGAGTCTATAAGGGGAATGGACACCCGTCGTTTTATCAGATTTTGACTAGGTCCTTTGGTAAGTTTTAAAAGAGGACCACTTTGGACTATTTGAACTCGTTTAGAGTTGGTGATTCCATCTCCTAAGATGTTTATTTTTTAAAGAATTTGGGCTTGTCCGTAGGTTTTGACTCTTGTCTTTCCTTTGAAAAGGGTTTTATCATTCCCTTTTTTATTAAAGCCTTCTCAATTTGGCTTCCTTTCTCGATAAATTCCTCGATGTTAGTAATGTAATGTATTTATAAGTGAAACGGAATGTCCATATTCAAATTGGGCATGAAGATACTAACCAATTGTTTCTTAGGAACTATAAAAGGGAAGTGGATAGCTAGCCCTCACCATCATTGTAATAAACCAGCGAAAGTTTCATTTGATCTCTGCTTTGCACTACATAGATCTAACATGGTTATGTCATTCTCCATATTGAATGAGAAGTGATGTATGAATTTATTTGCTAACATGAGTCATGTGATTATTGGCCTATTTGGTAAATGAAGGAACCATTCCAATGCTTGTCATCCTAAATTATGAGGGAACAATTGTATGAGGTAATTGTCACTATAGGCTACTTCTTGGCAAGCCATGTAAAATTCTTTGATGTGATCATGAGGATCACCTTTTCCTTTATATTTATCAAATTTTGGACAATCAATTTTTTTAGAAATGGTGTTCATAACACATCTCTTTCAAAAGGATAAGGACATAGCTCCTCATACTGATACTTTTTGCTATGGCCTATGTTACTTTCTTGAAGGGTTGTAAGCATGTTCTTCATTGATAATAATGCTTGTGTAAAGAGTTGATATTTTGTAGGAGAAGATTGTTTGAGAACTCCTATTTTCTTCAAGTCTTCATATTCTTGAGGTTTAGTATAAAGTTCACTAACCTTAGTCCTAGGTTTTCCTTGATGTGTACCGTTGCTTGGGTTCTTACTTACCGAGGAGGACAAGTTTACTAACTATTGGCTAAGGGTTTGTATTTGATTTTGTATGACGACTTCCTCATTTTTAGGGTCCTCTTCATCATCACTTTGAGGAGGAAGTAACTCCTCATGTTCATGCTTTACCTTAACCATGTGATAAATTTTAAGGGGTGGCAGTCGATAACTACCTTTTTGTCTTGATGTTTCATCTTCAATGTTGGTATCGAAGGTAGAAGCATGTCTTCCCTCAATGGTATCATCCATGTTAGTGAGGGGAGGTCTTTGTGATTCTTTTTTCCTATTAGTATATTGGCTAAGGGCTCCTCTTTCTTTTGGAACTGAGGCACCTAGCTCTAAAATCATGTAAATACTTGATATTTATTTCAAAATAGGAAGTCGTCAAAGTGAGGGACATAAATGTTGTTGATGTCTTGAAATTTATCACTCTCGTCTCTGCTATGATCAACCAACCTATATGGTTCCTTTACTTCGAAGAAGAGGGGACCTAAATTGTGACCCAGAAAAGGATTTAACTCTCGTTTCTTGGATTCCATTGTTGTGGTATGGACCGTTGTGAGTTTTTTTTACACAAGATTTTGTCTAGTGTAATCAAGGGTATAAAAAACCTAAGTGTAATGTGTAACTATTTTTTTATGGTCTCAAAGTACTTCAATAAATGGAGTAAAGAATAATGAATGAACCAAGTGTATGAGTTTGATAACACGTAATAAATAATCATGCAAGTTTTCAGTAAACCAATCAATCAATAAGAAACTACACCCTATGCTAATGTTTTAAAAGATAGTTTGACACTATATGATCAAAACTATGTCAATACTTAAGTCAATTCCAAAATAAACAAGGCGTAAGTATTAGCAAGGGGTTGATTTGATCTCCAATCAAAGGATACTTATGATGAGTTTAGAAATAAGAAATACCAAAACCCTAAAACAAATGAAGGCTACGTATGTGAGCCACGTAATAATAATACTAGGATACGTTACCCAAGATTTAAGAGAAAGAAAGGCATTAATATAAAAATAATATCGATACGGTGTGAAAAAAGTAACCAAAACTCTTTCAATATTGAGGTAATGTTTGAAATAAAACAACATCAAAGTATGCTAAGGAATTCCTAAGATGTGGGTAGTGTACCATTATAATATAGATACTTAGACCACATTTACTAGAAACGAGATGTAAGTATCGTAATTATGACAAGGCAATGCAAACAATGTAACACTTATAAGGAAGATCAATGATGACTAAATCCTAACTACGATGATAATGTGTCTCAATATGGGTTTGAGATAAAGGGCCTACTAGAACATGAAGACGTATCATTCACACTTTCAACACTTGCATTCTGACATTGCGACCTAGTCATGCAAGTAAACTACAAAAGTTGTGGACACGATTATTTCTAGTGGTATCTGGGCATGTTGTTCTATTTTGTCCCAAAATGGACAACAAGATAGAAAAGGTGTTGATCAAGTGAGGTTGAAATATACTTGGCATCAATTTGGTAGAATTTCACCTCACCTTAGGGAGAGTGAGCAACTAAGAAAAAGTAAGGCTTTGTAAATATCGTGATGAATTACGCTTAGTGAAAAATTTAATGGACTCTCTCCTTGTTCGATAAACAAGGTTTTGACTCTAAAAAAGTTCTTAATTTATGAAAGCTCTATAAAACATGATTGGCTTGATATGGTAAAGTGGGCTCCAAGAAGATATAGCTTCCTATTGGTTCTCTCAATTAGGTGTCAAAAACTACCTCTGCGAGCACGGTTTTCCAAGGAAGTCACATTGACTAAATCTTGGAGTATCGCAGATTTACTTTACCCCCTTCAACACAATGAGCATAAAATATGTTTATCTTTTTTTTCATTGGGATCACAATGGATATAGTTTTGACTCTAAACTCACAAGGAAAAAGTAATCAAGTAGGTAAGTGGAGCACTTCCCGTTTTTTCCACAAGGTTCCCTCTTACATGGAATACTTTGGGGTTCCTAGGAGCATCCCTTTTCTTAGCTTAAGGATAATGCCAAAGGGATTTTATCCTAGTTTAAAGTGGACATGTTTACCCTTATCCCAACCTACAAATCAAGTGTTTTCTTATCTTAGTTATAATTTTATTTTGTCGCACATCGTTTGGCCACTTACAAAAAACATGCTAGCTTTGTTTAGATCATAATTATTTCACAAGCGATATGGTCCTTCATGCAAAGATTAGTACTTAAAGGCATCATAGAAATAGGATTAGACGTTGTTTTTATTCCTAATATCGTCCTAAGATGTGAAGGAAGAACATACAAAACGTAGAAACTAACTAGCTAGTAAAAAATGATGAAAGCCTATAAATAAAACACAAAACTCATTCCCTTTTTTTATCCAAATTAACATTCATTCCCTTAGAAATTTTTTAATGAAGTGTTTTTTAAAAGTATAAAAGAGGTTTTGGATAGTTTATGATTCCCAAGATCACCTAGAAGGTGAGAGGGAAGAGCATACATCATCCTAGCCTCGCAAATGAAAATGAAACTATGAAAACACTTAATGTAACTCAACAAGACCCTTCAAATGGTTAGAAAATCCAAAGAATATTTTTTTTATTAGTTTATCACAATTTTCAAATTTATACCACAACTCCTGCGTACCCTTTATGATGTATGTATTCCCTTAATAGCACGTGCACGTGCGTATGTATGCCCCTGTCAAAAAACATGGTTAGTTTTGATGTATGTGTGGGTCGAGAGGAACTTGTGCACCCTTCTTGGCATATGTGTGTCCCTGTGAGCGTATGTTTGTGTATTTCAAAAAGGAAGATAACGTAGAGGGGGTTTTAGCGTATGCGCGTCCTGAGAGACATATGCTCATTGTTTCAAATGTATTTGAACCATTCTTGGTATATGCGTGTGTATGATAAATTTTAGCACAGAGGGTGAAAAATATAGTGAAGCATATGCATGGGTAAGGAAGCGTATACACACACTTGGGAATGTATGTGTGCCCCAACTAAAAAGTGCACAAGAGTCTGAGTGTATTCGTGCCCCCTTCTAACATCTGTGCATGTACTTAGAATTGCTAAGATAGCTTGGTGATGCTGAGCTCCTGAGTGGCTCGACATTCACATTCAATTCTGCATTGGATACTGAGCTATCTTAGCCAACTCGGTGAGCTCCTGAGTGGCTCAGAATTCACATTCAATGTCCAAGATTTTGAATATATGCACCATGGTGTTCAAATATAGCTCAACCCATTAATGGTCAAAGGCACTTGGTAACCGATGAGCACATATGCTATGGCCACACTATGTGGAATTCTACATATACCACTTCCTCTTTAATTTAATCCATCACCAATGTTAATAGGAAGTCAACACCATGTGCAAGGGGGTCAAAGCCTAAGCAGTTTATAGACTGGTTAATGTGGCTAAGACACCTCATAACGTACTACATGAACTCTTCCAAACGAGTTGGCTTGGTATAATAGTACTCTCATCGTGGTGGCCTAAGGACCCACCACATAGTGAAATATGATGTGGTGCCAAAGGCACCCTTCTGTGAAAAGAGTGTGTCAAACCTGGCTGAGCGCCCCCAGCCAGCAAAAAGTGGGGTCTACCCATCTTAATAAAAGTGTTGAAGACCGGCATCATAAAACAAAAGTTTTCTTTTGCTCCTTTGAGTACACTCTGCTTCCAGTACGTGTCATTGCCACATTGGCTAGTTGACCTTGTAGATTCTAAGTGTTGACCAAAATTTGACTGGCCCTATCTTGAGCATATGATGTCTGGTTTCCACATTCTACGTATGGAAGGAAAGCTCGATGAATTCTCTAGCACTAGGTCGTGGTCTTGGGAGATTTAGGGAAATCTTTTCATCCCAAAATGTCCTTCGGATCACACCTCCCCAGTGAGAATTTTTTTTTCCCACAAAAATCTTGTGAACCTCGAATCTAGTGTTGGTGAGATATGCGCAGAACACTACTACTCCACGATTAGTCAATCAATGGATCAATCTTGGGACATGTGGAACTTGTGTCACGTTGGTGAAATCTCCTGATAATATTTATCCTACCGTGCGAACACTTCCTCTACACAAAAAAAAATTGGATTCCAACTGAAGAGACAATTCCCTTCACCCTGTTGTATGAACTTTGACTCTACACAGTATTGAGAAGTGTCTGATAGTGAATTTTATCCCACTACATGGCCTTGGCCTCTACATGGTACAAGCAACTGACTCATGATAAAAAGTAGGTACCCCTTTTTTGCACGACCACAAGTAGTCTCTACAAAGAGTGACACTTCGCCTCATTACCAACTATCAATCATTGATCAACTACCATTCTACTGCACAGACTCAAGTCTCTACATAGAATGAACATCTGAGATGATGCCAAGAGATCAATAATGATCACAATCCTCATCCAATGTACTAAGGATCACAACTCCTCGAAAGATGTTTTCACAATTTATTTCAAAAGAAATGTTGATACTCACAATATTATGTGTTACTACATAATTTGACCTCTGATGGGGTATTACATTTGTAAGCATCATATGTATAAACAATGCCCAAGAGCTATGTAAAATAAAGTTGAAAAATTGTTTTCCAACCCATGCTAATGGATTTTCATCTAAAGGTATCACCTGATCCATAGTTGAATTTTCAACTGGTAGTGGATTCACAACTTATTTTACCTTTTCCACTGGTCTGTATTCCATTGGTGGCTTACCACTACACTGATGGCGAGATGGATGAAGTTTCCAAAAAGTGTCCACCTAATGCCCATTCACATGACAATGAGAAAAAAATTTCCTCGTTACCTTCTTCTAAGATGAGGAAATATGCTTGCCCTTTCTCTATTTTAAATGACGGGATAGGTGTTTCTGATGTGCCCTATTCCCAACGAACGACAATAACTTCTTCAAAAAAATCCTTCTCTTCCAACATTTGGCCACATAGTGATTATGCATCCCAAAAAACGTACAAGGAAATGCATGCCACATTTTTTGAATATCAAATCCAAACTTCTTATACTGAAAGAGTGGATAAATCTTTTTATGGAATTCATGGAGCTAATGGTAAGAAAGTGGAGGTAGAATCTCAATACCTCTACACTGAATTTTCTTACCACCTCTATCCTCTAATGAAGAACCAATTGCTTCTTGTACTGAATCTTGCCACTGGACTAGTGAGGTATTCTCTTGGTCTTTAGAAGCTTGTATTCCTTTAGTGTGCTTGGAGCTTTCTCCAATATCCATTCCTGCACTAGTAAAACCCAATCCTACAAAATAATGACGATCCTTGAACTATATTGGGTTAGTAATTCCTTGGCTATCTTTGCCAAGACCTCTTCCATAAAAACCCATATTACATAAAAATTTGGATACAATGCCTCGAGTATGCTTTTCAAACGAACCAAAGAGATCATTACCTGAATACAAAACCAAAAGGGAGGAAGAAGAAGATTCCCGTGGTGAGAGACTTACAATGCGCTCTATCATGGTCACTACATTTGAAGTAAAAGGAATTGCATTCTTCAGATCACCACACTGCAAACTGGTCAAGAGCTCATCCTTTGTTGATAGATCCTTTTTCAACTAATCAACTTTCTCTTCAAGGAAATATAGCTTGCATCGCAGGAACATATTTTATTCCTAGATTTTTATATTGATTCTCTCAAGCTCTTACAGTCTTTACCTCTTCAATTATTTTCCCATGATTACCTTCAAACCAACTGATCCCCAAAATATTACAAAAATTCTGAGTAATAAGATCAGGCCAAAAATGCTTAACCATGCCGCATTAACCGGTCCGTAGACTACTTGGGATTTGACCCCCTTCCACATGGTGCTAACCACCTATTAACATTGGTGGTGTATTTAATTAAAGTGGTGGTGGTATATTTAGAATTCTATGTAGTGTGGTTGTAGCATATGTGCTCATTGGTTACCAAGTTCCTTTGACCGTTAATCGGTTGAGATATAGTTGAACACCATGATGCATATATTCAAAATCCTAAACATTGAATGTGAATGTCAATCCACTTAGGAGCTCAATGAGTTGGCTAAGATAGATTGGTCTCCATTGCAACACCTCATAATGTAATATATGAACTTTCCCAATCGAGGTTGCTCGGTATAAGAGTACTATCATCTTGGTGGTAGGCCATGTGATGGTCTGAGGACCCACCATGTGATGAAATACGATGTAGTAAAAAAGGTTCCCCTTCGTGATAAGAGTGTGCCAAACCTAGATGAGGGCCCCGGGCCAATAAAAAGTGGGGTCCACCCATTCGGATATGAGGTAAAAAAACCAGCGTTGAAAAACAATAGTTTTCTTTTGCTCCTCTGGGTACACTCTGCTTCCACCACATGTCATTTCCACATTGGCCAATTGACCTTGTAGAGTCTAAGTATTGACCAAAATTTGACTGGCCATATATTGAGCATATGACATTCATTTAATGCATTCCAGGTACCAACAGAAAGCTTGCTAAATACTCTACCACTCGGTCATGGTTTTGGGAGATTTAAGGAACTCATGTCATCCCAAAATGTCCTTTGGATCACATAAGGTGAAAATGGTTCTTATTTTAGTATCTATTTGAATATACACTAGAATTAATAAACATATATTGAATATATGGGTGTAATTTTACATCTACATCTTTCAACTACAAATATTGATATTGGTGTTGCTTGGAAATGTGCTCATTTCTCATGGGTTCATATTTTTGCAGAAACCTTATTAGAAGAAGGTTTACGAAGGATTGTACTATTGGGAGGATAGAAGTGAAGGCCATAACTATGTATTTTTAGACCATTAATATACAAGAAATTTTAATCCTTCTTTCTATAGGTAAGGTCATGTATGACCTTACTTAAGCAGTGAACTATTTTCCTTTGCTATTATTATTCTAGAAAAAAATGTAAAAAATAATATAAACATATGTAAGAAGATCATTCATGTTTGTACACATTACCAAAAATTCTAATTTGATAATAGATAGGATGGAATAAACTACAAATACTTATGTTTAATGATAGGATGGAAAAAAATAAAAATTTCTTGCATGTTTTCCCAAAAAACTACATAAATATTCAGATCTTCTGCGTGAAGGTTATAACTTCTTATAGTATACAAAGGTTATATTTATTAATACCAATCACATAATAAGGTAGCATAAATAAATTATGTGTATTCCAAGCATCTAAATTATAACAAATCTAAATTCTTCTTCATTTCCATGAACGGTTTCACCCATTTATGTTGTTTTCTATTGTTCCATTCTTCATTTGGGGTGCCATTGGCATGCTAATTGAGCTTAGTGATGGAATTTATGGATTACTTGTATGGAATGATTGCATTTGGATGGAATAATTGACATGCATGAGACCGGAAGTAGGAAATTACATGTACGTTATACTTGTTGAAGAAAATTACATATTACCTATGTGAGAAAACTACATTTGTGATGTCATAAATTGCATTGATGATGTTGAAGGAATGTACATTTGATTTGTAGAAGTATACTTGTTGTTGACTTGATAATTGGACACATTTGGAAAATATAGAGTGTAAATGCTGAAGAAATCCATCATATTGGATGTTGTGAAGGAATTAGATTTTTTAGATTGTTTAATCATCTTTGAATTTACATTTTTTTATATCCTCTCTTTCTATTGTTGTAGCTTATCATTCATTTTCCTATTGTTATATCTTTTCTTTTTCCCTCCCTTGATTTTTAAGATTCGTTTTGAGTTTATTTTCTTCTCTTTTTATTTTGCAATGATTATGTTTGTATTTCTCTCATCGAGATTATATTTCTTCCTCACTTTCAAATCCTCTAGTTCCTTCCTCCATGCTTATTGTTCATTAAGAATTTTCAAGTAGTCAGTCAATGTGAGAATTTGTGACTTCTTTACCAACCTTAGAGTCCCTCAGTTTGCATGTTCCAATATCTCTTTAACCATTTAAATTGGAAGCTTGAGGAAATTGCATAGTGACCTATCAACCAGGTTTCTTGATTCTGGATTGTATGGTTGTTGTTTTTGTCTTGTATAAATGTTTGTGAGCACCCCAAATCTCTAACATCCAAAAATCTATCAACTTCATTTTTCCATTCGTTACATTACATAGTAGTGAAATATTCCACTTGGCATGTTAGGAGGAGGGGATGACATGGAAAGTGAAATGGCCTCATTGGGAAGGTTGATTGGAATCCCTAAGTTTATAGCAACTTATTCTAGTCATTCAAGTTGGCTAACTAGTGTTGTCATACTCATCCCATCATTAGTTGTGACAGGTTATTATGTTTGAATCACATGACTTGGTGTGTTATCTTCAACTTGAACACAAATTCCAACTTGACTTTGTTGCTCAATATGACTCAAAATTTTTATCCTATCTTGTTGATTTAAATCTGTCACATGTACCATGATTTCTGAATTTAATTATCTTGTTGGCTTACTTAATCCTTTATTTTTAGGATTTGATCAGCTTGTTGCTGGATCGCTTCTCCATTTTCTCTAATAAATTGTTCAATTTTATCTCTATTATAACCAACCATTTCCATAATTTTCTCCATAAGTGTTTCCTCTTTTATTATCTCAACATTGAATGCATATCTGGGTGCACATCATTGACCTTAATGCATCTCTATTCAAAGGCCATATTCTAATCATCATAAAAACAACTTTTATATTTGAGGGAGTTAACAATATTTTAAAAGAATTGCTTATAAGAGCTTCCAATTCATATCTTATCACATCTAATTTTTGATTCTTGACCATCCCTTTAGATCTCTCATATAGGGAAAATTTTAGTGGTGAATCTTCGTTAATTGACAAATATTATAGATTTTGAAATTTGGTTTTGGTGAATGTTAAGGGGTTGGAATCTTCCTATTTCGCTTGAATTTTCTAGGTAAAAGTTAACTTTAGGGGCTGGTTTTCCCAACGTTTACACCAATAGCCAAATATTTAAATTCAAATCACCATTAGCGTGAAATTGAAATTTGTTAAATTCACCTTCATATATATAGTGATTACAAATTTACAATTTCAAATATCAAGTATCCATCAATATTTCTTCACAGTTCCTTTACGCGTGCTTATGGTCCTATGGGAATTAACGATTGAGATCAAATGCATATCACAACCCTCCAACATCAAAAGTATTTTAACAGTTAATATTGTATTCTATTGAAGATGCATATACTTTCCTATCAGCCAGTAGCATACATTTATGCTACTGGCTGGTAACATGAAAAAATATTACCAACTGATAGTATAAAGAAAGATACTAGTCGGTAACATACAATATGATACCGGTGTAGACACCTATAATTACGCCTGAGCAATTTAAATACTTAAATTGTGCTAATTATCTCCTTTCCTGCAAATTGGTGACATATCGTCAAAAGTGCTTATCTTCTCTCCTATCGTCATTAATTAATTACACTACGCTAATTAATTAAGTCACCTATCCAACAAATACCCTAATTAACGACCTTTTGTTAATTAATCCTTCCTTCTATCTAGACTAATTAATTATTATTAATTAATTAGCTTCCCATTTCATTAAACCAATAAATCAATATTTAATTGATTTAATCCCCTTCCATAGTCTAAATCATGCTAATATTCCTCTAAAAAAGATTTTATAAGCTTGCACATCTATTAATTAATCATTTTAATCAATTAATAAACCCTCTTTATCCACACGAGTCATTAAAGGACAAGCTAAACTCTGCTAAAGTTAACTCAACCCTATTTAAACCCCCCTTATCCACAACTAACTCAACATCTCTATTATCCCACATGCAAATGGATGTAGAGATTGCCTTATTCATTGGGATATATAAAGAGCCCTCCTCTTACCTTTACACTTACACCTAATTCCTTAAGAAGAGAGAAGAAAAGAACATAGAAAATAGACTATAAGCTCTTTGTTATTCTTAAGAAATTCACCATTTAAAGAGCTAAGCCTCCTTTCTTGCATTTTCTAGCCAAGTTCTTGGGTCATATGGGAATATTCAAAGGGGTCTTGTAGTTAAGATTTGATGAGCTCCCATTCCTAGGTTCTTAAAGATCAAAACAATCAATTTGATTGCCATGGAGTCTACATAGGTCCATTTGATTTTGTTGGTAATCTAGAGAAGTAGAGGTTTTGAATACTTTAGCATATTAATTTGATCTTAGTTCAAAGTTAACGCATTATGCTTAGTATTGATCTTGTTTAGCTCTCATCTTGATGGTGCCTATATTTTGACTTAGCTTTGTTATAGAAATATTTAGGTGGTAGTTCTCATTCATCTAACTTAGCTTAAGAAAAATACACGCACACATTTGACACGCCTAGTGGGACAGATCTTTAGTCCCTTAGCATTTTTTATCTTGAATTCTATTATTTTTGGCTAACCTTTGATATGCACATATAGTAAATAATGTTCAATTTCTTTGGATTTTTGCTAGTATTATATGTGTAGGTTCTCATTTATAGCTATCATTGTAATGGGTTGTTTCCAATTTCAAGCTAACTTGCTAAAATTTGAAGTATTGTGAGATTTTTTTTGTTTTTTTCTATACTTTGGTTACAAGAGTGGCATAGGCACACTAAACAGGGCAAATGCACACTTATCCTGGCGTAGGAACCTCTTGGGTGGCGTAAGCGCACTGTCAAAGCTTGTATCTTTGTTTTCCAACCTTGGCACACATGCACTAACCCCGACACACATACCCTAACTAGGACGTAGGCACACTAACCCGGGTGCAGACACTCTTTCGTACTGTACCTTCACTGCAATGGGAAAATTTTTCAGACCCATGCATACACACTAACCCAAGTGCAAGTGTCTCTCTGGTGGTACAGGAACAATTTCAGAATTTGGTACTTATTTTTTATCGATTGTGGTGCACACGCCCTAACCTTGGCACAAACACCTCTCTGGTGGCACATGCACTCTGTCAGATCTAAACACTATTGTTTACCTATCGTAGTGCACACACCCTGATCCTAGTGCACACACATTTCTAGTGGTGCATGTGTACTGTAAGTTTGAAAAACACAGAGGGGCGCATCCACCCTAACCCGTACACACATGCCTAAACCGGGGCACAGGTGTCTTTCAGTTTTCTTAAAATTAGGGTGTTAAAGTGCTATCTTCTTTGCAGGTTTTATATAATTAATGCCTATTTTTGTAGGGTATGTTTACATGCTTTTGCTAGCCTAGATAGAATTTTTCATGCTTTCTTATAAGAATAAATTCACATATGCTCTTCCCTCGCGTCCCTTGGGGTGATCTTGGGAATCAGAAACAATTCTTAGGTCTTTTTGATGCTTTGAAATTGTTAAGAATATCTAAATTGGAATGAGTTAACTTGGTGTGTTTGAATTAAGTTTTTTTCATTTGGCATCTTCTTGGATTTTGGAAACATCACGTATGCTCTTCGCTTACATCCTTGGATGATCTTGAGAATCAGAAATGATGTTTACTCTTTTTATGGAAAATTACTAAAGTCGTTGTGCAAGACCAAAAAACATGCTTGTCAAAGAAAGGTGGAATTGAAATGAAGTCAAACTACTAATATAATTGTCTTATAGGTTTCCAAAAGGTGTTCAAGCAAACCACATCAAAATTAAACAAGATAAAAGAACAACATATTCAAAACACTGTATTGCAGGTTTCGAAAAAGGGTATGTCCCTATCCGCTCAACTGAAACATAACCCCTTTGGCATAATGCCTTAAGCTACAACAATGGGGTTGGTACTAGGAACCCCAGAGTAGTCTACACAAGAGGGAACCTTGTGGATGAAATGGGAAGTGCTCCGCACTACCTACTTGACTAGTCATTTCTTGTGAGTTAACGTTACAAAGTTGTCCATATCTCAACCTTGGAAAGAGTACACGATGGATGTAATTAGTGCCCACTGTACTTGAAGGGGGAAAAGTCGAGATACTCCCAAATGAGGCAGTGTAAATTTTTGGGTAAATCTTGCCCCCTCTTAGATGAATTTGTAACACCTAGGACGAGAGAACCACCTAGGAAGATATTATTTGGCCAAGAACCCACTTTGACCATTTCAAAACAGTGTTGAGTTCTGATCCATCATTCATCACGAAACGTGGGAAGCATTACTTTTGTTTAGTTTTTCACTTGCCTTAGGGAAAGGAGAAACTCTGCCAAAGTAAAGCCAACATTTTTCATCCCCATTTTGATCTACTTCCTTCAAATTCTTTTGACACTTTGTTGATCAAAAGAAGGGTGACTACCTTTGCGTTACCAAATGATTGTTTCTACCACTTTTTTGTCCATTTATGCCCATCCATGTTTGCGGATAGGTAAGTTAAATGTTTAAAGTGTGTGGAGGGATATTCATATCATCAGTGGCCTTTGTGATCTTGATACCCATATCAGGATCGTCATCATAGTTAGGCGTGGTTCATCATCTTAAACTTTCTTAGAAAGGTTACCTTGTTTATATTGTATCACTAAAATTTTGGTATTTACATCTTGTTTCTTGTAAAATTGACCTAAATATATGTATTATAAGGTTACACTATACACATTTTAACAATTCTTAGTTATAATTTAAGCTTTTAGTTCGATTCTATTACTACCTTGATTTTTAAAAGTGCTATGTGTTACCACTTCTGCGTGTTATATCAATATCATCTTGATATCAATACCTTACTTTCTCGGAAATTTTGGTTAACATATCTTGGTGACATTGTTGTGTCACTCACAAATTATAATTGGCACTGTTTGGGATATAGGTATTAATTGTATTTGGGCTTGCTTCTAGTATACCTTGTTAGGAGGTCACATTAACTTCTTGTATTTACTTATGTCTTGTTCATTCCCTTGAACTGGACATAAGTGAGGACATCTTGTTAATTATCATGCGACACTAACTACATTTTTGAGGCACAATCTATGAAGTAATTCATTCATTTGATAGGCCTAGGTACCAAACATTGTGTCACTGTTGATTTATCACTTTGTCACATTGGTATTCTAACATTTATACTCATTCATATTCTTAACATTCATTTTGCATTTCACTTAGGTGTGGTCAAATTTTTTTGAACACGTTTACAACTTACCTTGGTGAAACTATTTCACATCATGGCTCCTAAAACATGATTAGGGCTGAAGAAGCAAACATACGAAGCACAACAAGCACAATCTTGGGAAGCCTCAAATAGACAAGGGTCAAACCCTTTTATTGGTCATGATCTAGGGCCTCTCTTTTCTGCAGAAAAAGAGATAGAAGACATGGTAGATCATAGTGGTGATGGATTGTAATCCCTACATGTGGAGTTTGACTTTGACCCCACCTTATTAAATGAATTCCTTTTTAGAAACAAGGATAGGGTGCTAGCATGGGTTGTAGAATTGGGGGCCAAAATGCCCACTGAACATGAAATAATCCCACCTACAAATAATACTAATGAAGAGGAATGACCTCTTATCAACATGGAGGATATTTTAACACATGGACATGCTTCTACCTCTAATGCGGGAAATGATAATGTAGTGGGACATAGAATACCCTTTATCAAAGTGCCACATAAAATCAGGTTAGGACATGAGAATGTTAAAGAACCTCCACAATATGAAGAAGAAGAGGAACCTTTGGAAGAAGAAGTCACCATTCAACAAAAAATTAGCAACCTTAGTCGACAATTAGCCTTGCTAACCTCTCATGTACAAAAGGAAGCAAGCAAGAATGTCCAAAAGACAAGGCTTAAGGTCAAAATCAGTGAACTTCATAAGGAAAATCAAGGAGAAGACAATAAGGAGTGTCATCATGTATATATCCCTGATTCTCCTACTAAAGAACAATTCCTCACACAAGAAGTAAAATATATGAAATCAACACTTGCAAGCCTTGAAGAGAGAAACATGCGGAGTATAAGAAAATATCAATATGAAGAATTATGCCCCCATCCTTTCGAAAAAACTATGACACTTCAACCTTTCCCTAAAAAATTTGACAAATATAGAGGAAAGGGAGACCCACGAGATCATGTCAAGGATTTCTATATGGCATGTCAAGAGGTTTCCTATAGTGATAATTATCTCATACGACTCTTTCCCAAGAGTCTAGGAGGTCAAGCCTTGGAGTGGTTTACTTGTTTACCTCGGGGGTCTATTTTTACCTGGCCAGAATTGGCAGAGAGGTTTGTGCGTCACTTCTCATACAATATAGAAAGTGATGTCACCATGGAAGATTTATGTGGCACCAAAAAACATCCTCATGAGACATTCTCTAGCTTCCTACAATGGTGGAGAGGGATATCCAGTTGATTCCCTTGCGCTTTCCTTGAAAAACATCTGGTAAGTATCTTTGTGCCCAACCTAAATCCAGACATTGCTTTCCACCTTCAAATGCATTGTGTTCGCACTTTTGAGGAGGTCATTGAAAAAGGTGTTCAAATAGAGAAAGCCCTTATTGCCAAAGGAACTCTTAAGTCACAATCTAAGGATAATCAAAGTGTTAAACCTACGGAGAAGCCAAAAATATTTAACAAAAAAAAAACATGGTGGGAGACGGGATCACATATTCCAAATGTGTACAAACGGTTCAAACTGGTCAACCTTTTAAACTGACCAAAGGAACTATTCAACCACCACCTGAGCAAATAATGTTCACTCCTCTCAATGAGCCTTTTTCATTTATATTAAAACAATTGGATGTGGCTCACATGGTGACTTATCCCATGACACAACCCTTTGATGACAATGCTCCAAAACCATCATGGTACAAAGAGCATGACTATTGTGAATTACATCGTGTCAAGGGACATAAAACAGAAAAATGTCTGTGACTTCATCACTACATCCAAGACCTCATCGAAAATGGGGAGATAGAAGTGGACAACCCAGAAAAAACTTAGACACCCAATGAAAAGATGGGGATATACAAAGAACCATTCCCCAAAACATGGAAAGTCAGAAGAGTCAAAGCCAGATCGAGGAGAGTCATCCCAAAGTTATAAAGTAATGAATTACTTATATACCAAGAAATACAACCATCATTATGATTTAATCATTAGATGTATTCACTCTCCTAGTGACCATGTGAACACGATTCGAATCAAGGGAAAGGATTGCACTGCGGTAACAAGGCGTGCCCACCTCATGATTCCTGAACCCTCTCCTTCAACCCCACAAAATGGTAGGTAGAACCTCTTAGAAAAACTTGAGAAAACATCTGCCAAGATTTTGATCTTGGATCTTCTTAAGATATCAAATGTACATAAAGACATTTTGTACCAAACTCTTCAGGGGTTAGGAGTGCCACTAGAGGTAGATCCTACACATCTTCAGGCTGTAGTAGCAAACATTGTACCAACTTAACACATTTCCTTCAATCATAGGGAAATACCTACTAAAAATCCAATGCATAATCTCCCTTTGTATATTGAGGTATTCATTACCCGTAAGAAGATCAAACGGGTGCTTGTGGAAAATGGATCAGGGTTGAATATATGCACACTGAAGTTGGTTAAGTAGTTAGGACATACTGAAGTAGACCTCAAGTCAAACATCATTACTATAACTACTTACAACAACGTGGAAAGGGAGTCAGCTGGCACAATCAATTTTCCCATGGAATTCGGTCCTACTTGTCATCACACAAAGTTTCATGTCCTAGACTTATAACTTCCGTACAATATGCTTCTAGGCCAACTGCGGATTCATGCCATGCAGGTCGTGCCATCAACATTCCATCAATGCATTAAACTGAAGCACGAGGGACACACTGTCACAATATAAGGAGATTCAAATCCCTTCGCTCACTGTAGATATCTCAATAGTTTTGCACGTAAGGGTACCTATGCGTGTACCTACGCCGATATAGCTGTTCCCTTCCAATCTGAAGCCATGGAGTCCTGGGTAGATTTAGATTCTCTCAGTTCTTGTGCCCATGGTGCCTCTACATCAACTTCTCCTTTTGATTCATGGGAGATGAAGGTTCTAGAATACAGATGTGGAGAATATAATGTGCAACAAGCCCTCTTAGTTTTAGACCTCTCATTGTCACCTAAGACTAGAGGTCGACCCAACTATCATTTCAGAAGACCTAGAGATGAGAAAACTATTGGGTCATTTTTACCTGGAGGCTTGCTGGCTGAAGAAAAATTGTTGGATCCACCTACGACTTGGGTCCCAGAAGATACTCAGCCAACCTGCTATCAAACCCCTGAATATGAGAAATCTAGTCAAATGATGTACTCCATGGGCTACAAGGGCCTAGGATGCAGAAGGAATGAGCAAGGATAGCGAGAACTAGTGCCTCTCCCGAATTTTAAAATAGAAAGATACGGTATTGGAATTTTACCTTATGGGGCACATCCCAATGATCAAGATGCTACCTTCTCTGAACGTGAGGATAGCTCTGACTATCTAGACAATGATACAGATTCCCATTGTAGCCAATATGAGGATCTTGCCTCCACAAACCTATTCATGAATACCGATGTCCTCACCATAACCCCTACAAAACCTACACTTGACCTCGTTTACCCTTCCCTTGTTGAATGGGACCAACAACTTCATATGTCACTAGATCTATTTGAGAATGATGAAGCTATTGCAGAGTTCTTGGGAATTCGGGATGTAATTCCCATTGGAGACCACAAAAAGGGATTCTATATTGAATTGAATATGTACACCTACTTTGGAGAGGAAGCTGAGCTTCGTGGTCAGTAAAAATTAAGAAAAAGAGAGGGAAAAAGTTCCAACACAAATCCTCGAAAAAAATCAAAGTCCAAGTCACACAATGAAAACCTCTTTGAGGCACTGACAGACAAACATGTGTAAAAATTTAAAAAAAAAAGTGACCATGCCAAGGATGAAAATATCATGGAGACATCCTTGGATGAAGATCTCAACCTTCCTCCTGATCCTACGCGTATGGAGGACTTGTCAAAGTTACTAGTAGAGGAGACTATCGATGTAAACATTGGCACAAAAGAGGACCCAAAAATAGTCAAATTGGGAGCTTCACTCTTGGCACGGGAACAGAAAATGTTCACCATGCTGCTATGGGAGTTTATAGATGTATTCGCATGGTCCTATAAGGATATGCCAGGATTAGATCCAACTTTGGTCATGCACAACTTAGTTGTACATGCATACGTTAAGCCTATTAAGCAGAAGCTCAGAAAGATGCACCCAAGGGTGGATCTCCTGGTTAAAGAGGAATTAGAAAGATTATTTGTGGCAGGATTCATTTGGCCCATTGATTACTCTGAATGGATATCCAACATCATCCCTGTCTAGAAAAATCCTGTTGGGATCAGAATCTACACAGATTTCAGGGACATAAATAAAGCCTGCCCTAAGGATGATTTTCCATTACCAAATATTGATATGATTGTGGATTCAACAGTAGGATATGAAATGCTATCTCTTATGGATGGATTTTTAGGTTAGAATCAAATTAAGATAGCTAATGAAGATCAACAAAAAATGGATTTTACAACTCCTTGGGGTACCTTCTATTATCAGGTAATGTTGTTTGGTCTTAAAAACACAGGAGCTACTTATCAAAGGGAAATGAAGGTAATTTTCCATGATATGATCCATGATATCATGGAAGACTATGTGGATGATATCCTCAAAAAATCTAAGACAAGGGAGGATCACCCTGCTATTTTATGGTGTATCTTTGAGCACCTACGAGAGTACAAGGTCCGTCTGAACCCAAAGAAATGTGTGTTTGGCGTGATATCAGGAAAATTATTGAGTTTCATTTTATCAAGAAGGGGAATTGAGGTAGACCCTACTAAAGTGTCTGCTATTACTGAGATGCATCCTCCAAAAAACATTAAGAAACTACATAGCTTGCAGGGAAAAATAAAGGCTATTCACCACTTCATCTCCTAGCTGGAAAAAAAGTGTCATTCATTCACTCACCTGCTTAAAAAGGATGTTGCCTTCATCTAGGGACCAGAGAAACATCAGGCCTTCACCTTGCTTAAGAAATACTTGGCCAATCCACCTATCCTCATGCCTCCAACTCCTGGTGAGCCGCTCCTGCTTTATATCTCTGCTACTCAATTTTCTATTGGTGCACTGCTCACCCAATATGACCTTGGTCACAAAGAAAAAGTGGTATACTACCTCAGTTGCACTCTCATCGCTTATGAGCTCAACTATCCCCAAATTGAAAAGGCTTGTTTTGCTGTAGTTTTTACCTTTCAAAAACTTCGTTATTATCTATTGAATACCAAAACCAAGCTTATATCAAATATTGACCAGCTCAAATACTTGCTTTCTAAACCCACCCTCACCGGTAGAATGGATAATTGGATCATTCTACTAAGTGAATTTGACATCGAGTTTGTGCATCAAAAGTTGGTCGAGGGACAGGTACTTGCTGATCAATAAGCATAAACACCTTTACAAGGCACTGAACCTTTGAATTTGGATCTGGTAGATGCCTCATTACTATACATTGAAGAATCTATCATGTGGCAGATACGCTTTGATGAGTTTTTTACTTTTCATGGTTCAGGGGCAGGTGTAGTCCTCATTACTCCTTCTAGCGAACCCATACCTCAGGATTTTTGTCTTGGTTTTCCTTGCACGAACAATATCATAGAGTATGAGGCACTCATCATAGGGATGAAGCTCACCATCAAATGGGACATTCATCATGTTAAGATTGTTGGTGACTCTCAGTTAATCATCAAGCAAGTTAATGATGAATACAAAGTTAAGGATGAGAAACTCATCCCTTACAAGAAGCTGGTAGAAACTCTGAAAGAGTATTTTGTGCACATCACATTTGAACAGATTCCAAGAGCACAAAACAAATCTGTAGATGCTATGGAAACAGTGGGTTCTATGCTCCGCATTCCACTGAAAAGTAATGACATGCCATTCTTTGTGGAAAATCTACACCAGCCTATGTACGACATGCCAGAATCCTATTTGGCTTGTGATGTTGTTGGTCCCAATTCCCCATGGTATGAGCCCATATTTACCTACCTCAAAGACAACACATTCCCTCCCAACATCTCCCATTCTGAGAAACAAAGCCTAATTCACCAAATAGCCCGATATACCCTTTTAGGAGGTACACTTTATCGTCGTGGCTATGATGGGAATCTTTTACATTGTCTCAATATGAAAGAGTTAGTCTAAGAGATTAAAGAGGTGCATGAAGGGGTGTGCAGAGCACATACTAATGGAATGGTTCTACCCAAAAAATTGTTAGAGTAGGCTACTATTGGCCTACCATGGAAACTGACTGTTGCAACTATGTAAGAAAGTGTGTACTTTGTTAGAAGTATAGAAATTTCATCCATGCTCCATCACAACCATTGTAACCCATCACCACCCCATGGCCATTTTATAAATGGGGACTTGATTTAATAGGGAAGCTTACCCCTACTTTAGCTGATGGCCACACTCACATCATTACAGCTACTGAATACTTTACAAAGTGGGTGGAAACTGTCCCTTTAACCTATGTAACAGGAGCTCAGATTTCCAAGTTCATCATGAATCATATTATTTTCTGGTATGGCATTCCTGCAGCCATTGTTACTGATAATGGAAAATCATTCAAGAATAAAATGGTAAAATATCTTTGTCATCGGTTTCAAATCATGTTAAAATGGTCTACACCATATTATCCCCAAGGCAATGGATAGGCCGAGGCCACTAATAAGACTTTGGTGCAAATAATGGAGAAGATGGTAAGTAAGACAGGTCGTAATTGGAATTTACAAATCCACCCAGCTCTTTGGGCTTACAGGACCTCTATTCACACTCCTATGGGTGTGACACCATATTCCTTGGTCTTTGGAACAAAATCTATCATCTTGCTAGAAATCGAGCTTCCTTCCCTAAGAATCTCTCTTAGGGATTATCTTGATAAAGATGAAGATTACCGAGTGGCTAGACTAGCAGAGTTATAGCTCCTAGATGGGAAGTGCATCTACTCCTTAAATCACCTCAAAGTGTATCAGAATAGAGTCTCCAGAAATTACAATAAAATAATCATGCCTTGTCAGTTTGAGGTGCGTGATTTGGTCATGAAGGAGAATCAATTCAATACAAGGGTAGAACGAGAAAAGAAAGGAAAGTTCAAACTACATTGGTTAGGACCTTATGTTATCATGGCCAATTATGGCACAGGAGCATACAAAATTTCTCACCGCAATGGTGATGAGCTCCACAAGCCCATGAATGCCATGCACCTTAAGTGGTTCTATGCTTAAACATGGTGCAAAAATTAGGAAAAGAAAAATAAAAAATAGGGTAAAAATAATCAAAATACAAAAAAATTAAAATAAGAGAAAAAGAAAAAGAGAAAACAGGTCATCCATAAGTGAAAACCACACAATTTTGGCACTTTGGATAAGTCCTTGGGTGAAAACTAGTTTCCGGCGCCTTGGGAGGATTTGTTGTTCACATGCATCTTACATCTGGAGGGTACCTTTACTTAGCCTAGGGCTAGTTCCGCATTTACCTCAGAGATTCCTTGTGGGCCTATTCTTGTCAATCCTTGATATGGCTTTGTCTATTCCCCATCTCATGTTGGGGGAACTTCTACGACTTCACCTTCCTGTTTATAAGTGCGTGGCATTTTCTCTTGTATATTCCTCGTCTAATGTTGGTGGCATTTCATGCTTTCTTGCTTACCTGTGCATAGCTCTGGAAAACTGTTAGAAAAACACAAAAACATTTAGAAATGTCAAAAACCCTAAACAATAGAAAATTGTTTCGTAAAACACGAAACAATAGAAAATTGTTTCACAAAAACACTAAACAATAGAAACTTGTTTCGCAAAAACACTAAACAATAGAAAATTGTTTCACAAAACACTATACAATAGAAAACTGTTTCACAAAAATCAAAACAATAGAAAATTGTTTCACAAAACTCAAAACAATAGAAAATTGTTTCACAAAAACAAATCTTGCAAAAATATTCACTTTAGTTTACTTGCATTCTCTTGTTTCTTGTTTTTCTTGTTTACTTGTATAGTTGCTTCATGTTTGTACATTTTTATTGTTTGTTGTTTGGAAATACTTTTTTAGGATGCATCTCTTCTTGATTAGATTAGATTTATTCTTACTTGTGCATATTGAGGTGTGTTTCTACATGCTAGTGAATCATGATACATTGTTGTAGTGGTTCATTATGTTCTTTGTTAGAATTTGATTGTGTTTTCTTGTTGCATGTGCATCATTTTGTTATCACATCATAATATTTCCATCAATATCATCACGTCTAACATCATCTATACATCATATATCAAGAAAAAGCTAAGTATACATCATACATGAATGCTTAAAAACTAATCATCACATATCGTATCACCAAATGGGGGTAGGTCTTTAAGAAAGAGGGATCTAACTTCTCACCAAACGCAAATATCAAAATCTATCCCTAATCCCACACCCATTCATATTAATATAATTTTTTGTAATTTTGAGTGTATGTATTGATAATAATCCCTACAAGTATCATTATGATATCATCCCATCCACTAATGCTAAACTAATCATCACATATTGTATAGCACATCACATGCGAAAATAAATTTGATATACTCTACTAGATCTATCATCTGTAAATCAAAGCTCATGCGATACATCACAAATCTGGATACATATACATGTGAAATCAAATTAACTAACATCATAAACACATCTATATATCTATATACTCAATCAAGAAATAAAAAACAATGTCCATCTCATAACACATGTGTCATGTCAAAAATGTCCATATATACATGTGTGTGGTATATTTGTATCAAAAATAGATATACATCACTGATATACATCAAAAATGCCTTCATCTGAGGCATATAAAAAGATGATATACATCGATCTGATAATACAAAAGGCCTTCGTCAAAGGCATATGTAAAAATTGATATATGGTAAAGAATGTTGTACATAGAGCACAAGCTACTCATAACCTTCATCAAGAGGTATATGTATTAAATACAATCATCAAGGATGACTCGAGCCCTCAAATGGGGTGTCTATTCTTTCCCATGGTGGAGGCATCGCATGAGCATCACTCGGTCTCACTAACTATCCCTATGGCTGCTCCACTGAGGCCTGAGGCCTCTCTGACTTGGTCCCTCTACTTGACTGCTGGCTGTAGGAAGGTGCCCGCTGCTCATCTGAAACTACCTCATAATATAATGATCTATAGTAGGATGCTCTGCCCTATGTTGTAGCTAGATCTCTGTGAGTCTGGGCTGTCACTACTGTGCCATTGTGTGTCGGAAGGACGCTATCTCTGCTGATGCTTGGGAAAGCTCAGCCTGACCCACTACTTGCTCTGATCTCAACCTGTCTCTCTCTAGTATCATAGGCTGTAGCTGGGCCTGTGTCTGCTGATATAGGCTTATCACCTGAGCCATATGTGTAACCATCTATCGTATATGTTGAAAGTGAATAGCAGTATCATCTCCCTGGCTAGCCTGAGCTCGAGCCTGATCCCGCTCTACTGTCACTACTAAAGTCTGGGCTCGGGCTTGGTCTCTCTCTGCTAAGTCCTTCTGCAACTACTGTTATAAGGTGGTTATCTGTGCCACTGGCTGTACCACAGGGGCCTACCCTTGTACCGATCTGGAGGACTGCCCCTGCTCTTGTAGTCTAAATTAGGGAACTTGTGTAGGTGCTTGTACTGCTCCCTACAACCTCGGTACATGTACCTATGTTGTACCCTACTCATCATGTGGTTTCCCATCAAATGGATCAGTTGGGTCATAGGATGCCACATCCTTCCTCTCTTCACCACCATGATGAAGCTATCATGGTGGTCAAGTACTTGCTACCCAGGCCTCATTTGGAATAGTCAAGCGCCATGGTAACACAGTGGTGTACCATTCCATGTAATCCATAGTGGCGCCTAGGTCTCTGACCTGTCGAGTGGGATCCCATACCTGTGTTACCACCTATAAAAAGATGGCCCTATCTCGGGTCACCTGTATGTGTGGCCCCATGGTCAGCCTCTCGGAGTCTTAGTGGGCATACCACAAGTCTGGCTATGGAACCCCCTACACCATGACCAACTGTTGCTGACATCTTTCTACCCTATATAACTCAATAATATAGCTGTGAATTTTGAGAAGGAAGTGATCCACTGTACAAAAAATGAGCTCTATTACATCCTCTGACCACTGTATCTACATGTAGGGCATCCATATAATATTCTTGTCTAATATCTCATCTAAATATCATCGATATCAGTACAAGGTACCTAGGTGACATCATATGTCATCACCTACTGAAACCCAAGCCATATATGCCAGCTCCTCTGGGGCGGCTCAGACATGTAATGTGCCTACAGGGTGTCCGATAGCTATGTGGTCCCATGACCAAATCTATAATAGAGAGGCAGGCCCCACCATTTTCTAACAGTGTTATGTAATCAGATGAAGATCCTAGTACAGATGTGCCAATATGCATTGGCCCAAGCAATAACACTCGCCAATGAAAATCCCATGCACTAATGTCATCAGACCCCTAGGGAAGGATGCCTTGGTCTTATCAGTGAGAAAAAACCCACCGATAAGTGACATCACATATAAAGGTCCCTGGTGCAATTTTGGATCCGCTATGCACTCATGAAATACAATTGTCATACCGTCATGCCGTATATCAACTCTATTGAAAAGGTCACTGAAAGCCACCCTGATCCGCCCCAGGTCACTCATATACTTGATCAGTGAGCCTAGGAAAGGTATGTGGAGAATCTGCCACACGTCCTCCAGAGTCACTATCATCTCTCCGGTAGGGAGCTTGAAACACTGGCTCTCACTATGCCACTACTCAGCCAATGCAGTAAGTAGACCATTATCCAAAGTAATAGAAGGCATCCAAGATACGGGGCCTAGGCCCACCGCCTTTAGGAGTATCACCACCGCACGCCGGTCTCATTGGTCCATGCTTCCCTCTAGCTATGTAATGTGTGAATGTCATTCACATGTCTGACGCATAGGAAAACGTCTCTGTAAAATCATTCCCAATGTTAGCTACTAACATTTCTTCTAAATTCTACCTACCATTTTTAGGTTTGACCCAAAAATCCTAAATTTTCTTCTAAGTGCCATCATTTTTGGAATTTTTCTATCTTTCCTCCATCTACTAAGTGTGCCATCGTTCTGGTACTTGCACGTGCGCGCGTGCTTGTACCCTCTGTGTCTACGCTACCATGTGGTGCGTGTGCATACGCACACATGTGTTGCGTATATGCATGTGCATATATGTGTTTTTGTGTGCCTACATGTACGCGCATATGCAACAGGGTGCCTGCACTACCATTAGGATGCCTACGCCACCTTTAGTGCACCTGCACCCCCATGTGTGCACATCGATGCAACCTCTAACCCTAGTTTCCTAATTCTATGGGCATTAATTACATAATTGATGAGGATGGTTAGGACACTCACAAAGATGCCATCGTCTGCATTTCGCTCATACCCTCAGACTATGTCTACTCGTCTCAATCGGTCTCGTTCTCTCACCATCGTCCTTGTCGTTGTCATAGCCTCGCGGTAAAAACTCGGTAGTGGTCGGTAAAAAATGAATTGGTTGCGGTGATTTACCCCTCTGAGTGAGGTATATCAATCTATTTTTCACCAGTCATGGTGCCTAAAGACTTGTTTTGACCGTCATTTCTTCCTTTGCTCATCGTAGAATAATTATTTTATTAAATAATTATTTTTCTTTCATTTTTCATTGTGCTGGAACATTATTTGCTGTCTAGTACCCCTTTCTTCTCACTAGAACAATTTTTATTGCTCCTAGGCAATTTTTCTTCTTATCCACACTCTCGTGAATAATTATTTTAAAAATAATTATTTTATTAATTTTTCCACTATACAGGGACATTATTTGTCGCCTGTTTCTTCTTTCTTCCCCTTGGGGCATTTTCTTTTACCTCTAGGCACTTCATTCTATTTCTTCTATTTTCTTCTACTGTCCACCGCATTTCATAAAACACAAAACAACACACACACACATCACTTCAAAAATCCAAAAACAAGGCAAAATTCGCCACAAAATCCTGAAAAAGTAGGTAACCTTCTTATTATGGCTGAAACTTGTGTCTTGCACATGGCATTATTTCCATATCCTACTAGTTTTTTTCACATCTTCCCCAATCAACATGACTTGTGGATCACCGGATTCAAAAAAAATCTCAAAGCTAGTTGCTTTCTTTGTCTGTACTTTGGGGCACATCTTGTTTCCTGATGTTGGTTTGTTGCGTACAAAGCTTTCTACTTGGACCCAGTGTCCATTATCATTTCCCCTTTCATGTATCCTTGCTCGGGGTATCATTTTTAACCCTTTTCATCAATCACGAACATGTGGACCTCTTCATCTTGATAACAAAACATTTGTACAACTGTCTTAACCGTTGTTGGGTTGGATATGTGCATTTGTACTTGTTTCCCTTGTTAAATGAGTTGTTTCCTTCTCATATTGCATTGTGTTTTTGTATGTTTCATGGAGTTGGTGTTTTCCGCAATGGATAATTGTTCGTACTATGGCTTTTCATGTCATTCTACTTTTGTCGTATGCTTATATTTTTCATAAGGACTGATGACATAGATCTTTTGGCGATATGATGACACTGACGTTGTTCCACTACAAAGGCTAGAGGCTAGTTCTTCTCTCCATTTCTCCATATTTCTTCTACATCACTTTCCCATCACCCCTAATCTTCCGTTTCATAGGGAATTCTACCCTTGCCCATTATTCTATCTATTTATCACCTTTTTTGATCATCGATCGTCTTCCTTCATCACCCCATCGACACTCGAGGGGGCATCTCTCACTTCTACTAATTTTTCTTCTACCCCTTCAAAATTTCATTCGTCTACTATCTTTGAAGTGGCGTCACTTACGCCACCCCAAAGAGGGGCAAATGTAGACACATATAATTACGCCTGAGTAATTTAAATACTTAAATTGCATTAATTATCTCATTTTCTACAAATTGGTGACATATCGTCAAAAGTGCTCATCTTCTCTCCTATCGTCATTAATTAATTACACTATGCTAATTAATTAAGTTACCTATCCAAAAAATACCCTAATTAACGACCTTCCATTAATTACTCCTTCCTTCTATCTAGACTAATCAATTATTATTAATTAATTATCTTCCCCTTTCATTAAACCATTAAATCAATATTTAATTGATTTAATCCGCTTCTATAGTCTAAATCATGCTAATATTCCTCCAAAAAATCTTTTATAAGCTTGCACATCTATTAATTAATCATCTTGATCATATATAAACCCCCTTTATCCACATGAGTCACTAAAGGACATGCTAAACTCTCCTAAAGTTAACTCAACCCTATCTAAACCCCCCTTATCCACAACTAACTCAACATCTCTATTATCCCACATGCAAAGGGATGTAGAGATTACTTTATCCATTGGGCTATATAAAGAGCCCTCCTCCTACCTTTACACTTACACCTAATTCCTTGAGAAGACAAAAGCAAAGCACATAGAAAATAGACTATAATATTTTTGTTTTTCTTAAGAAATTCACCATTTGAAGAGTTAAGCCTCCTTTCTTGCATTTTCTAGCCAAGTGCTTGGGTCATATGGGAATAGTCAAAGGGGTCTTGTAGCCAAGATTTGATGAGCTCCCATTCCTAGGTTCTTGAAGATCAAAACAATCAATTTGATTTCCATGGAGTCTACATAGGTCCATTTTCTTTTATTGGTAATCTAGAGAAGTAGAGGTTTTGAATACTTTAGCATATTAATTTGATCTTAGTTCAAAGTTAATGCATTATTCTTAGTATTGATCTTGTTTAGCTCTCATATTGATGGTGCCTAGATTTTGACTTAGCTTTGTTAAATCACTATTTAGGTGGTAGTTCTCATTCATCTAACTTATCTTAAGAAAAAATACATGTAAACAAACGGCCCGTAGGAGGACAAAAATCTACTTGTTGGTAGCATAAAATATGTTATTGGCCGATAACATACAATATGCTACTAGAAAATAGTAGAAAAAATGCTATCATACGGTAGCATAAAATATGCTACCAGCTGGTAGCATACAATATGCTACTAGTTGGTGGTAGGAAAAATGCTACCGGATAGTAGCAGGAAAAACTTCTACTAGCTGGTAGCATGAAAAAATGCTACCAGATGATAGTATAAATGTATGTTATTAGTTGATAGCATTTTTAAATGATGTCGTTAGAGGGGGGAAAAAAGTATGGGATTTTGTTTTCTTATGCCATATTTTGTGAGGAAACATTTCTCATTGATATGATCATTTTAACTACTAACATAAAAAAAAATTCAATTTTTTTTCCATACAAAACTAGCGAAATCTACATTTTTTTTTCATAAAAAATCATTTTTAAATTTTTTCGTTTGCGCCATATTTTGTGTGGATATATTTCTTGTTGAGCCATTCATTTTAATTGCTATTATATATATATATATATATATATATATATATATATATATATATATATATATATATATATATATATATATATATATATATATATATATATATATATTACATATGATGTTGGTTGACAACATATACTGTTAGTCAACGATTGCTACCAACCGACACCATTATCAAATGATTCGCCAAAGTGTTCAAAACCCATTTCTTTTATATTCGCCATCATTTTAAAATTCATTTTCACATATTCTCCAAATAATATCTAGGAGTTTTTTTAGTGGGGTCTTAAAACTTACCCTACTTTCATCATTGAAGTAGGTTTTAACTAGCAAAAACACACTAACATCTAAAGGTTGCAACCTATGGTTGGTGTGATCTATTCCCAATGCTCTTTCCTATTAGATTATCCCATATTCCATGTGGCTTCCATGTCCATAAAATATGAGTAGATGCCTATTTGATGGTAGAAACCTCAGGGAATTGATCTAGCAAAGTGGTGAAACCGATTCATAAATAATTCCTTTATCATCCATACATGTGGTTGGGATGCCATACATGCACTCGGCTCACAACTGGAAATGTAGCTAGCTAATTTTTTTATTTAAATAGATATAAGTATGGTATAATTTTCCCTACTGCATTAACATAAAAATTATTGTGATACATTCTTTACTCTTTAGGAGTATGTGGGGTAAAATTTTACCACCTGGATTTGTAATCACCCTCATCCCACAATTCCTACCATCTTACACACCATTTTCATCATAGTTCCATATTCTTTGTGGTCCATATTACTCATTTTTATACATTTGATCCAAGTTTCCATAAAAATTAGAAACTCTGGCAGGTCTAAACATGTCTTCCCTTTCACGATCAAGGACCTTTGTGGTATTTAAAGACAAATATACATGCCTCTTTCTAAAACCTTGCGACCAAGACCTATTGGGTATACCATCAGTGAATGAAGTAGTCCTCTTCTCACATATGTGTTCCACACGAGATTTTAATGAGTTTATTTACATATCAAGACCCATATCAACCACATGTTTACAATATTGTACAATTTCACTCTTCTTGATATGTTAAAATGGTTGGGGTACCTTTGCATTTCATAGTTGTGATACTATTAAGCTAGTATGATAATTAACCTGATAAGAAACCTAAATTTTCAACAACATCCCTAATTTAATAACCATTCTCTTTAACATCTCTTGGTTCTTCAATTATGTATTCATTCATCCACTCACTTGTGAATATTTTCTTTATATGTTGATGTGCACTTCCCATTAACATTATCAGTTGCCTCCATTTGTGGTGTTGGCTTGAGCTTTGTTTTGAGATTTAGACTAATATGAAATTGTTGTTTTTGATTGTCTTCAACTAAATCTTCCTTTGAATCAGATATATAATCAAGTTTGACACCTCCTTTTAAGGGTCCATTCATGACTTCCTCCTTCCCTCTCTCCTCTTGAATACCATGTTGGCTTGCAATTATTTCAGATAAGGTAAAATAAATAATTTTTTGTAGAAAGGTGCATGAATGGAAAAATAAACATGATTCAACATAGTTTATGCCAAATGAAATATTAAACAAGAAAATACATTGAAACAACACAATATAGAACATGGACATAAATTTTAATCCTCGTATTTCTTCAAAATGTGCTAATTTCATGAAACCTGCAAAGAAAAGATATAAAAAACTATGGCAACGAGCTATCCAAAATTTTAATGCTAAGAATTAAAGCATAATCTTTGATACTGAATGACTAGTATTTAACATGTGGAGGATTTATTTCCATTTTGACTTGGAACATATTGTTTTGAGATGCTGGATTTTACAGGGATAAATTTTGATAAGGATTTATATTTAAAGCCATGGGTTAATCTCACCTCATGACCCACTTGGAGATTCAAAGTAGAGTCCAAGATAGAATAAGAATCCACTATGATTCCTTTTTCTACGATTGGTCTTCACAGGTCTGAACTGATCTATTGTAGTGTGGAAAGGGTTGGGAATGTTCATCTTCTTGTCCCCTTACTGCACACTACCAAATAAAAACACAAACAATTAATGGCAGAGTTGAATGTAGTATTGGTATGCAATGTGGAATGTCGATGGAGGCTAGAGGAGTGGCATGGGTGACGTGAATTCAATTGAATGTGTTTTTTGGATTAAAGGGAATTTTTTTCACGTGCCATGTGGTTATATGTTGATTTTTGTGCTGGAAGAATTTTTTTCTAGTTCGATGTCAATTTTTGATATTTTTATTCAGTGTTCACGTCGCCACAAATTCATAATACATTCACATATTGCATATACACTAAAATTACTAAATATACATTGAATGTACAATTTTAAGGTTAGTGGTAAATTATTTGAATTGATAGATTTTTTTGGTGAAATGAACATTAAATACACATACACATCAAAATTATTGAATATACATTGACTATAAGCCTGTGATTTGGTCAATTAATGCATTGTTTGAAATTACAAAATTACTGGCATATATTCAATATATATTTATTAAATCCCATATATACATTGATAGTAAATATAATACTAACTTGTAATCCTCGTATTACTTTCATTTATAGACTGAAATAAGAACATGCACAAAATTGACTCAATGTTGATTGAATATACATTTGTAATACTAGTATAGATTGCAAATGCACTCATATGCACATGAACATGAGTATATTCATTATAATTTTACTGTATATTTGAGTTATTTTCGAGTATTTGTAAATTTTGAAATTTGAATAGGCATATATTCAATATATATTCAAACATTCAAGTGCTTATGGTAGAGATAATAGTTGGTGATAATGGAATACTTGTCGAACTAATTTATTCTAGGTTGGGGTGTATTCAGATTATGTATTCAATTATATTATTAAGGGTATATTCATATTTTAACATCTTGAAAAAAGTAGAGCACTTATGTGTATTTAAATATTCTTTAACTATTATATTGATTGAGACTCAATGTATTCTACTATATTTAATGAATATCCAGACGTTATTTAGAACAATACATGTTATTCATCTGATATGGTAATTGTAATGAAAAGTATATCGAAAAATGTAAAGTGTATATTCAATAATAGCATTGTTTATTCAATAACAATAATGTATTTTGAAATTGTAAGACACATGCATGAAAAAACCCTATTTTTGGACATTTACTACACTGTATATTAATAGAGTTCTTGGTGAATGGAGGATTGAAAATGCACTAAAATAAGTGAATATACACTAAAAAATAATATTTCAACGCGCATGCTTGAAAAACATTAGTTCATAACATAACATATTTTTTAGTTGATTTGGTAACTGAACTCAAAATTATATTCGCTAATATAAGTGTTTGTTCAAGAATAACACCTGAAATTTCATAACATGCTCTGAAACAACTCAATATATACTAAATGTAAGAACATGCACTGAACTAATTATAATATATTCAATGTATATTCAGTAATTTCAGTGCACATTAAAATATTTAAATGCATAGTAGAAGATGCCAAAGTTCTAGCCATATATTCAATGTGTGTTTAGTAATTCCAAAGTATATTCATCCAATTAATATAAATTTAACCATGGGTATTCAACTATTAACTACATAAGAAAAGACAAAATTTATTTATATTAAGATATTCCTCAAATGTAAGGTAAGTGATTCACATATTCATTTCATATGCATACATTCTTCATGTATTTAACAATATGTTTTTTATGACATTCTTCACATATTCAGACATTCTTTGATTACTTTGAATATTAAAAAGGTAACTTTCATTTTCCTTCTAAATATGTGTGTTCCCAGAAATATAAGTATTTATTCAATAATAGTAGCGCACTAAAAACATACCTTACACTAACTCTAATATATTTACTGTATATTCAGTAATTTTAGTGCACATTAAAAGTTTGCATACATAGAAGAAAATGATGAAGTTACAACTGTATATTCAATAATTACAGTGTATATTAAGTTAGTCAATATAAAGCTAATCATTTATTTTTAACTATTAACTGCATAAATAAAGATAAAACTTATTTATATGTAGATATTCCTTATATGTTAAGGTAAGTGATTCACATATTCATTGCATATGTATACATTCTTCACGTATTTAACATTCTATCTATTTTTTGACATTATTCACATATTTAGACATTCTTTGAATACTTTATATATTAAAAAGGTAAATATCATTTTCCTTCTATATATGTGGGCTCCTTGTGAATCCAAATTTGATCTTTGTTTACTTTGATGTCTGCTAGTCATGTGCTTTTTCAATTGTTGAAAGAAATGGCTTGCTAACCTTATTCATCCAATAAATAATACTACATCCCATTTGAATTTAAATTATGAAATTTTTACAAGTTTATTCATATTTTGGAGGGATATTTATTACTTTGTAATAATTCTACATTTTTAGAAAAATGGCAAGTTTCTTACAACTTTGTTATAGGTGCTGCATTTGATGAGGCGAAGGCAGAAAAATAAAGGGCATTTATATAACAACCACACTAGATACATGGCTAAAACATGGATATATATCCTAAAATCGAATAAAAACATCACTTGGGCCCACATAACAACATGAAAATGCTTGAGCCAAGAGTCACATGCATCACCATATTGTACAATAGAGACAAATAAGAGGGTGATTCAAACATAATAAAGATGCACTATGAAAAACGTGGTCACACCATCCAATGGTTTTACAAGGGGATGAAGATGTCATTACTTCCACTTATCCCTCCACTAGGGAATGAATACTAGCCTTTGGTTCCTCCAAGACAATCATGCAACCTTGCATGTTAAAAAACCCTCATCCCTCTACACTTATCTCTTGAATAAGGCTAGTCTTTGAAACCTTTGTTTCCTCAATAAATAAGAAAACACATACAAAATAATAAAATTTATCCCTCCACCATGGAAATTCAAATCCCCAACACGGTAACAATCATATAAATGCATGCAATAACATAAGCCATCAAATAGATGAAACACAATCTAATGAGAAATCAAAGCATAACTGAACTATTAAGTTAAAGGGAGGGCGAGAAGAGTATTTCACCAAAATAAAATTTAAACTACCAAGTCTACATACAAGGCTTGGAAGGGGAGATATCATCATTCCAAAACTACCACTTATCACTCCACTAGGAAAGCTTGACTAGTCTTTGGTTCCTCCAATGAAAAAATGCTATATATTATAAAATATATATACATTTATCCCTACTGCACTAGAAACAACACTTATCACTCCACTAAGACTATCCACGACCCTTGATTCCTCCATATGAAACATATAACTGCTTATTCCTCCCTTCAGTAACACCACCTTTTCCCTCCATGACAATGATAAATCCACCCAAAAACATGCACACAACATGCAATCATAAAAAAAAATAGATAAATGCCACTTTTTTTCCTCAAAAGTTACAAACATGCATCAATTGTTATAGAAATAAAGAGGGACAAAAGAAAAGGATTTAGCCACATCATACATAAACTTCTTGGTTTACATCTTTGTTACTGTTTAAATTCCTTGATTTAAAGCATTGTTTGTATGACATTTAATCATACATAAAAGACATGTTCTCGTATCAAAATAAAAAATTTCCATTTTCCTTATAAGGTTTCAATTGCAAGGGGAAGCCACCTCATTTACTTTCATATTCATTATAATTGCATTTTTGTATTTAGTTCATTTATTAACATCAATATAAGGTATAAACAAGTCAAGTAGCACTAATCCCAAGACAGGGAATCATTTTACTAAGATACATGTTTTCCACAAGAAACAAATAATTAACTTTGATTAACATTTAATGGACTTACCATCAAGTTAAGGGGGAGAAATTCAATTTTATTTTTACTCCCTCAATGGCATCTTATTTAGCACATTTTTATATTTAGAGTTGATTACAAGTGTTCATCCATAATTAACCTATTAAGAGGTCTTAGGATTAATTTGTTCCAATTAACAATATTTACTACCCATCATAGTTCAACACTAGGATAGTTATAACTTAATTATCTCAAAAAATCCTTGTACGATAAACTTATTGCCATTATTTATCAAAGGATCAAAAGATGCAAGGATTGTCATAATATCATAATTTGACTAGTTTAGTTAACTAAAATTTTCCCCGTCCATCTTGTCATTTGTTAATAAGACACTCTTTCTCACGAGGACATATTGTGGTCATTCCATAGGTTTAGTGCATAGAAGATTCAGGTACATTGAATCCTATTTACAAAGGGTTTGTTATTCAGGCATACAAGGTCAAGGTTTCTTCACCCTATGCTCCCAAAAGGGTTGCATAATGTTAATTTTTGATACAGTATGAGTAGATAATAACTCACAATAACATAGGTACACACCAATTTATTAAAGGATTGTATTAATTCAATAGGTCTCACTAGGGAGGAAATACATAAAAGATTAAGTTGAGAGAAGCTATTACATTACAAAGTTTGGCATCAATTTTGTTCAGTTTTTTCTAGGTTAACTCATTTACTTCCTAAGTTAATATTACATGTTGAAAATTAGTTTCTAGCATTTGTAACGTTTCTTTAAAACATCATACTATTTCAAATACAAGATCCTTTAAATCCCTATTGATATTTCCAACTTCCATATTTTCAATTGACACCATTACTATTCAAAAAACAACCATACATTCTATTTCAAACATTAATATCAAATTCTATTTTCAAATTGAACTATAGGTACGATAATCAAAATAACCTTTTCTTCCTTATCCTAATAAAATAACATGTTAAAGTTTTAAAAAAAATAGATTCGAGAAAATCATCATTCATTCATATTCCACCATGTTATTTGCAACCCGCAAAATCATGTAATCATGGGTTAGCAAAAAAAGTTGGGATGGATCCCACCCCTCCCATCTAATAATGCTAACAAACTTGAAAAAAAAAATAGAGAGAGAGAGAGAGACCAAATTACTATTTCCCGACGTATCAATTCTCAGCCACACATTCCGAGCTTTGGAGAGAGATAGGTAGAGAGAGGAAGACATTCATTATCTTTTACAAGCAACCAATTGTTCACATAACTAATAGATAAGAGATAGATATCATTAAAAATTATTTTTCATGACTCAATAAGTTTAAGAAAACTTTTTAAAGTTTGGGGGAGTTGTTTGATTTCAATACACAACTCTTATTTTCATTGTCACTAGGGTGGTCCAAACATGAAGCACACCATTTCACACAAATCGAGGATTTTTCATTACCATTTTGTTTAAGTATTTAAATAAAATTATTCGTGGTTAAAATTTATGTTTCCTAACATCACATTTTTATCCATTGAACATGTCTCAGAGGGTTAACATGGGTCCACAGGACTCAGCTACGCTACTATGCAAACTAGCCCAAGTGGCTACTGAGTGGCCCTGTAAAACAGACACCAAACACCTAGATAGAAAATTACTTTCTTCTAAGCTATTCCCTATTATACATAGAATCCAATGAGACTAACGAGACCCAGAACTGACTACTGAAGATAAAACTAGAAACCTCTCTTCGGAGCTAGTTGGTGAAATTTTTTTGTTACACTTTAGCAGTCCAAGCCAAGGTGGCTCCAAAACATGTAAGAAAAATAATTTTTTTGATGGAATTACGCCAAACTAAAAGTTCCACGATATTATCTAAACTACAAAGAAGATGTTTACAAAAGTATATTTCAGTTTCGGGATCCATACACATTTAAAACCGTGTCATTCCGGAGTTTCAAAACATTGAATGGTTGCCCCCTGTAACCATCTCTTCAAGTTTCTCTCGAAATACTCTTTGCAAATCATCCAACAAATGTTTTAATGAAGTTTAAAGATTGCATGTAGATTGTTATACTACAGAGAACAAGTTTCAATACTTAAAATACCATGGTAAGATTCAGAGATGTTTTTTTTTGCACGTCAATTTCAGAAGGCATTTAACACATTTAAAGGGGTTGTTCTAACAATTTAGAGGTTTGTTCTCTCACCGTTTGACCTTCGCAGTTAGGTATCCAATACGAAAAGGCATAAGAAAACAAGTTTCTAGTTTGTTTTAAACATGTTCATGAGTAGGTTTGTTATAACGGTTCTCAAAAGTAAGGTTTTCTCATAGATGGTTAACTCGTCACAAAAACTATTTTAAGAAGGTTTTCAAACACGTTCAACCCAATACAAATATTGAACGTTATAATCTGGATTTAGCAATATTTCTCTACTTAAATTGAAAATGTAAATTATGAAAGCAAAAGGAGAAGGGAAAGAATTCGTGCATGAATTTGTGAAGGGAACGTTGTAAGAGAGGCGTTGGATGAAGGGTTCACGAGTTGTCCACAGCTAACACAATTTCATCAAATTGAGGTGTGAAGTCAAACATTTCACATGCTAAGTGCGTGCTTCCATATTTGCATAAATAAGTATCTACCACAACACTTACAATTACAACATTTGATAAAGATGTATCCCTTCCCTATCTTTCTCAGATGTACATCCATGCCTTGTTTCAAGGATCCTATTTTAACATAGAGTGGGAGAATGGATCCTATTTCACCACTTTTTACAATTAAAAAATTCCATTTTCCACCAAGCTTTGATGGATGTTCATTATTTGGTTCAATCTCCTATTTTGACATGATATGGAATAATGTAAGAAGAGGTGGGTTGGATGGCACGAAGCAGGGGTTAAATTTGATGGCCATTTATGTATGTCAATTTTTTTTTGTTGGTTATAAATACAAAACAATAGTATTTATATATTATTTATAAAATTTATTTAACTATGTTTAATATATATTTATCTAATTTATATATGAATGTATATAAAAATTGACAGTCACATTTGAAATATACAAGTCACACGTGATGGTTCTATAAAATATTTGCAAGCATTTTACGTCTAAAATCACAGAAAACGTATAAACGTCTCTCAAATTGAACTCCTAGTTGGAAGATGCTATTAAGAAAATTATCTATCAAATGCACATTGAATGAACTCTCATTTAAAAAAAAATTATCCGTTAAACCTCATAACTTGCACATTGTTTCACATGCCCAAAACAAATCTCTTATTTTTTTCACACGAGGTTGGGGTAGTATCTCCCCCACTCTTTAAAATGAAATCATGCACACCACATGGCCTCTTGGCCCATTTGTTTTAATTATTTTACTTCTTTTTATTATCTTAATGTTGGGTTATTGCTATTTTTTGCTAACTAGCGTGGGTTACTGTTGTAATAGCCCAAATGTGAATCCACAACAATTTTTAATCCAGGGTTACTAAGTCATGCTCTTGATTGTCATTATTATTATTATACTTTATTTTAAATCCATTAGCCTTCCACCAACCTAACTCATTTTTATTTTTATTGCTGTTAAATTTTAATTAGATTATTATTATTTTAAAGTTTGTCTCTATCAAGCATAAAATTTCAAATTATTTGTGCCTGTCATATCAAAATTTATTGACGGTCTAACTTTTTGACATAGCTCTAAATTATGTTTTTCTCTACATAATTTTATGAGTGTACACACACACACACACACACACACACACACACACTGTGTGTGTGTGTGTGTGTGTGTGTGTGTGTGTGTGTGTGTGTGTGTGTGTGTGTGTAACACCCACAAATTTGACGTTCTAAAAATCACATTAATCCTTAAATAATTTTCTGGAAACTTATGACAATTTTTGTTTTGTTTTAAGTTACAAGGGTGTCAAACCCTAATATACGTTCAATTAATTCTTACCAGCAATATTATGTTTCATAGAATAGATCCGGTCTAGATTATTAATTAAATATTCTTAATCCAGATCTAATGTTCATTTAATTATCATCACTAGATAAATGTCTATTGATTTCTTTTACTAGGTTAATTATTTTTCCTCTTGGACACTAACAATCAACATATATTTAGTAAACCATTATCCTTAGTTACTTTAATTCTCTTAATTTATTTTCTTTAATGTTCATTGAATTAGTCACTAAAATCTACTAGAAGGGTTACATTTTAACTTAACATACTAAAGCCCTAAGTGGCTCCATTCATCCAATTACACATACATTTGATTTATTTAAGATTTTACAACCATGATATGGATATTCTCACCTAACAATTGTAGGGTTTATTCTTAAGCCTTGGATCAAATCAATAAGGACCACAAGATTAGATCTACCCTAAAGAAACCCTAATCATCCTTAAGGGAGTTTTATTGAACATTTCTTACCCTAAGCTCACTCATTTGTTTCTCTATGATTTGCATGTTGAAGGAGTGGATGCCATGGATCAAGGGAAAGCCATGAAGGAGTCCTCTTGGATCCAATGTGCAAGAAGAAGGGGATTCCATCCAATGGCTCCTCCTTTAGAATAGTTAAATCTTAGATTTAATCACGTATTCTTGGTTATCTATTGCAATGCAAGCAACTATCCTAGATCTGGTTTAAGATTTATTGTTTATTTGTTCTCTATTTTATTTATTTTTCATTGATGGGGAAGAAACCTATTTTTTAGATCAAGATTTTAATGTATTCAAATCCCTTTATGTAGGTTGGAGTATGGGTCAAAATAAACATACACGTCCCACATAGGCTAGATATGTATTTAGGTGAAGTTTGTATCCATAAGAGCCAATGGCTTGGCCGGAAGAACATTAAAAAAAATAGTTCACGCACATGTAATCGATGGCGGTCTCTCGACCGACCGTGGTAACCTCTATGCTACCAATGTCGGTTCCACCACCGACACTGGTTTCTGTGTTAATTATAAGTTTTTTTTAAAAAAAAATTCACGCACAGGTGATCGATGGCGGTCTCTCGACCGACCGTGGTAACCTCTGTGCTACCGATGTCGGTTCCACCACCGACGCCGGTTTATGTGTTAATTATAAGTTTTTAGAATATTATTTTAAATGCATAGAGGAGTGCTAAGGCTGATTCCATGAACAACTTCTTATTCAATTTTAAGAAGTATAACCGTCTCATAAGCAGCTAATATAAACAAGGACCAACAAAAGCTTATCAAGCTTGCACAAATTAAATTGGTGTAATTTCCAATGACCGATGTCGATTACAAGAATATCAATGACGGATCATTTGTCGACGCCAGTTACTTCCATAAGACTATATTTTTCAAATTTTAACATATCTTCAACATTTTGTGCTTCACACTTATCTAAATGATTTTTCCATAATTATTCTTCAAATTTTAAGGTTGTTGTGCAAGTTAGGATTTCATTTAAGTTGAAAAGAAAACTTGGATTTAACATTTTAAATACTACAATAAGAAATAGTGACCAATGTCGGTACTGAATACATCGACATCAGTTAAGACTGACCTGTATTGGTCATTGTGTAGGCCAGAGAACTCTAAAAATGAATGTATAAAATAACATAGATATCAAAAGATAACTTTAACTTTAAATATATCAAAAATAAAGAGTGTCTAACTATTTCAACCTAGAATAAGGACTATGACAACCTCCCAATTCATATTTTGATCAAAACATTAAGAATCGTAACTTTCTCTTCTTTCAATGCAAGGTAAAATTTAAAAATGATATCCATTTAATTAATTCCTTTACTTACAACTAATTTTAAGAGAAAGGAAAGACACATTATCTAAATGAAATTCCTTCAAATATGATATTACAACTTAATAACAAAATATAGAATACAAATTTTCTTTCAAATACAATCTACTAGTCTTCCGCCTTAAGTGGGAATTACAAGAAAATTTCTACAATGAAGGACTTATTTTGATTTCAACAAATGCTCCAAGTCCCAAGTATTCCACAAGATGTCCATAATTTCTTCACTTTAATCACAACAACAAAAATGGGGGAGAGGCAACACTGTCCACCCAACCAATAATCCAATGAGGAGAAGAAGTTATCCTCCTCATTGGCCCCTGAGTCCCAACCAAAATGCAATAAAGGATGGATCCAACTCATGGAAACAACACAATGCTTCCACATAACAATACAAAATTTCACAACCATTTCAAAACAAATTCATCACAAGATACAATCACAAGAACATAACTATCAAAATACACAAGGCTTGAAATGCAAAGCCAATGGAGCAAGGATCTATGGGGAGATCACTTATGTCTCCCAATGGGATTAGGTGCCCACCTTAAAACCCTCCAATATACATCTCAAAACCCCTACACAACTCTTATGCCTCCCTCAAGATCCTCTTATGCATCCCACATTCTCTTATGCCTCCCTACAATCTCTTATGTCTCCCTCAAAAGAACCAAGTAAGAAATGCAAACATTTTCTTATCCAAGGTGGGGAACCCAACCCAAATCCCTCCCAAAACATGAAATAAAATCTTATGCCTCCCTACATATAAAATCCCATAGCCTTCTCCTACACCATACTTAGGCATTCTACCCAAGATCCCAACAAGCATACAAAATATTCACATACATGCAATACACACATATAAAAACAAATAAGTAAAAAGAGTGTAGCTCCTACCTTTCCATGGTAAGAAATTGATCAAAGAGAATCACACTCCAAGCTCCTTCAAGCTCAATCCAACTCCAACAAGCTCCAAGAATTCAACAAGCACTCCAAAAAACACTCTAACTCCAAAAATACAAGAGCCCAAATGAAATGAAGTAACCCCAGAAAAAATAAATAAACTTGCATATATAGAAAAAGGAAGAGGAGGGTGAGGTGGCTCCATGTAGGATGCCACATCACTTATCCTCAACTCCACATCACAAGCAAAACCTCAACCCCAATGCACAATAAATTGGTGGTTGAGAGGAATGACAAGCCTCTTACACACACAATCTAAACCCACACCCCCTAAGGACATAATTTAAAACCCATGTAAGAAAAGTGCAATAAATGTCACTTTTTGTCTTACAAAACACATAATGGGGTCTATTTTTGACCCCCCAATCCATAGGTAGGGTTGGTATAAGAAATTAAGAGGTGTGGGACAAGCTTAACTTGTCCCACAAGCCTCCAAAATGGCCCTTAAGCCAAAATCCGAAATTCCAAGGTAAGGAAGAGTGCACAACACTCAAAGTCACTTACACTCGAACAAAATCACATAGTCCAAAAGACCAATAACTCTAATAAATGACCCCCTTTTTGTCACATCCCCAAATACTTAATACCATGATTTAATTACTTAATAAAAACACATTAATCAACAATGATTAAATAAATTACATCACAAAATGAATCACATACTCATAAATAAATAAAATAAAAAGGGAAAAAATTGCATAGAAGCCCATGGTCACAATTGGAGGTCATCCCCCCCATGGGGACCCCCTAACAAAATAAAATGAACAAAACAACAACATTACACAAGTTTTCATGGTGACCTTCATTGTATCCATCAAGTATTCCATTGTGGTTGGTCTCTAATCCCCCTTTTGATTGTTGTGATATAATTACCTGCAAAATCACACAATACCTCCTTCAGCCTCGTGGCCACATAAAAAACATCAAAGATAAAATATACACACATAAATCAATAACCATCCTCATATAGCTAAATCATCATCTCAACTAAACAATGTTATCATTTGTCTAAAATTTCAACAACATCTCAATTCTATCTTTTATCAATATCAACAAGATTACAAGATTAGTTTAAAAAGTTATATCATAGTCAACATGACGAGAATTCTGAATGTCAGTAATATATATGCTAACAATCACATAGTCATCATCAATATAAAATGTCTTTCTATGTCTCTAAGAATCCACACAAATCATACTATGAATCACAATCCATCAATAGTCAGAATATCTCTATCATCTAACATCATGCTAAACCAAAATGATACAATAATATCCATGTCTATAGTCAACAGTAATCGAAATCAAAATATAATAAGTGTCGAAGAGGAGTGGGCACTACATCCCCCTCCCCTTAGACTTGACTTCCTCCTGGAAGTCACTTAAATAGGTGTGGAAACTAGACTCATAGAAACGTAACATCCTCCCATGTAGCAACAGTCTCATCATACCTATCCCACTGGACTCACACCTGATCAATCTCTCATCCTCGAAGGCCCAAGGTCCTGCACTCTAAAATATGCATGGGATCCACCATCATCTTCCCCTGCTCTTGCACCTGCAATGTAGTCCAATCCAATACATGAGATGGATATGGGATATATCTCCTAAGAATAGATACGTGAAACACATCACTCACATGAGACAAGAAGGGTGGCAAGGCTAGACGATAAGCTAAGGGATCAATCCACTCCAGGAATTGAAATGGACCAAAAAATCTAGGAGACAACTTAGAGCCTTTTCCGTAATAGATAGGACTCTTATGAGGTCTGACATGAAGAAAAACATTTGTGCCCACCTCTTAACTATGGTCAAATCTCCACTGATCTACATACTTCTTCTGCATGTCTTGTGCCTCCTCCAACCTCTGTCGGATCAAAACAACATGTTGCTCCATGTCCTGTAACAAATCTGGTCCAAGAGATACTCTATCCTCCAATCTATCCCAACTCAATGGTGTCCTGCACTCCCTGCCATAAAGTGCCTGAAATGGTGCCATGCCAATCAAACTCTGAAAACTGTTATTATAGGAAAGCTCCACAAACTACAAGTACTCCTCCCACTTTAACTGATGATCCATGACATACATCCGAAGCATGTCCTCTAAAATCTGATTCACCCACTTCTATATCTTTCCATCTGTCTCTAGATGATATGTTGTACTGAAATTGATACTCGTCCCAAGGACCTGCTGCATGGTAGTCCATAAGTGTGATGTGTATAAGGGATCACGAGTCACAGATGATCTTCCATGGAATCTTGTGCAGTCTAACAATCTCATCCAAGTACACTCTCACTACTGCACTAGTTGTATAGGTGGTCTTCATAGAGAAAAATGAGCCACTTTCATTCAATATATCCACCATGACCATGATGGCATCATGGTGGTATCTTAACGTCGGTAGCCCTACTACGAAATCCATGGAAATGGTGTCCCATTTCCACTCTGGGATAACATGTGGGTAAAGAAGGCCAGCTTGGATGTTGATGCTTGGCCTTCACCCTCTGAAACTCTAAACAATGTGACACAAACTAAGCTACATCTCTCTGAAGGTACTCTCCAATGGTAAAGATGTCTCAAGGTGACGTGCGTCTTCTTCACCCCTAGATGGGCTAAATAAGGTGCACGATGAGCCTCTGCTAAGATTTCCTGCCTCAAACATCCATCCCTAGGTACATAGATCCAGCTTCTATGTCTGAGAAGCCTATCTAACTCTAATGCAAAACAATCAAACTTACCCTCAAGGGGTCTCTGAGACTGAATCTCCATTCTAGGTACAAGGTAGAAACTATCATGAGGAAGCTGTTGCAAAATATTGCTTCGTAAATCTGTACCCACTGAAGTATCCATAGCAAAATGTCTCTGTCTACTCAGAGCATTGACAACAACATTCTCTTTCCCCTTCACATGCTCTATCTCCATGTCGTACTCGCATAGAAACTCCATCCAATGCCACTGATGAGTGTTGAGATTGGGTTGCGTGAAGAGGTGACGTAAGCTCAAATGGTCTATCCTGAGAATAAATCTCCTGCCAAGAAGGAAATGTCTCCATCAAACCAAAGCATGCACAACTGTTGCAAGCTCAAGGTCATGAGTTGGATAATTGAGCTCATGATCTTTGAGTTTGTGAGACTCAAAGGCAACCACACAACCCTCCTGCATCAATACCCCACCTAATCCTGCCAAGGAAGCATCCATACACACAAAGAAATCCCTCTGAGGATTTGGCACAACAAGAATCAGTGCTGACATAAGGCATCCCTTCAGTGTACTGAAGGCCTGATCACATCCATCAGACCAAAAAACTTCTTCCCTTTCCACTGAAGGGAAGTGATGGGGTGCGTAATCCAAGAAAAGTCCTGAACAAATCTCCTGTAGTAACCTGCCAACCCCATGAAACTGCACACTTTAGTCACACTAGTTGGCCTAGGCCAATCCATAATAGCTCAAATCTTGGAAGGATCAACGATACCTTCCCCAGAAATGATGTGACCCAAGTACTGCACCTCTGACTGAAAGAATGCACACTTCTCTAGGTTCCCATAAAGTTACTGCTCACGAAGACACTACAGAACCTATCAAAGGTGCTCCTCATGCTCCTCACGTGTACATGAGTAAATCAAAATTTCATCAAGAAATATGAGCATGAAGCAATCTAAAAATGTCTGAAATACCCCATTCATCAAACTCATGAATACTACGGGGGCATTCGTTAGACCAAAAGGCACTACTGTGAACTCATAGTGGCCATATCTCGTACGGAAGGTTGTCTTATGAATATCTACCTCTGTGATCCTCAGCTGATGGTATCCAGACTTAAGATCTATCTTAGAAAATATTGTGGCCCCTTCATCTGATCAAACAAATCATCAATACATGGAAGGGGGTAACGATTCTTGATTATTACTTTGTTCAGATGATGATAATTGATACACAAATCATAGAGATCCATCCTTCTTCTTTACAAAAATCACCAGTGCACCCTAAGGGGATACACTAGGATGATTAGGCCTTTCTCTAGAAGGCCCTCAAGCTGTAACTTGAGCTCACAGAGCTTAGGGGTAGTCATCCTATAAGGTGCTCGTGAGATAGGCTCTACTCTTGGAACCAAATCAATGTGAAAATCTATCTCACATGGGGGAGGTAACCCTTGAAACTCCCTTGGAAAGACATTTGAAAAATCCCTCAAGATATGATGATCATCAAGTGATGGCCCACTAGACTCATCCTTTGATCTGTCGCTAACCGTGATAACATACAACTGGAAACCTCATCACACACACCGCTTAAGCTGCATAGCGGATATGGTGCAAATAGAAGGTGGTTCTCCTGACTCCAACTATCACTGACTCCACTCTAAAATCATCTACACATGATATTACCTTACTGTAATAATCAACCCTAGCCCTGTGTGTAGATAACCAATCCATGCCCAAAATAATCCCATAGGAACCCAATAGGAAGGATATGAAGATCCAAGGTCATGGAAAAGGGTCCTAGGTCAACTATGCACTCCTTGACTAAGGAGTCCACTGTGAGCTTGGCTCTAGAAGCCATCTCCACATCCCAACTATGGCTCTACCTAACTGCCACCAGCCTGCATCACTCTACTACAAATGGGGAAATAAAATAATTTGAGGAGCCTGAATCAAATAAAATAGGAATAGAAATGCCATCAATGCTACCTGTCATCTCAATCACCGTGCTCTGGTGCTTTGCCTAGCAGTTCTCGACCACTACATATATCATGTGGATCCTAGCCATGTCGCCTACTATAGGCTCTGAAATTGGTGCCTTACCCTTGTTATTAGGGTTTTGAGGGAACTCTCTCTAATGATGCCCAAGTACTCCACACCCATAGCAACTACCAGGTCCCCTCCAATGAGAAGTGGCTCCTGTAGGTACTCTAGTGGTCTGTGTCATGGATCTTGATGATCCTGATATGGACTGCTAAGGTTTTTGCTGACGAGCTCCTATTGACTAAGCTTTAGGAAGTTCCTGAATCCTGACTGGTCCTCTAGGAGGAGGCCCCATAGTGCATCCCCTCTGACCATCGAATCTCTATGGATCCCTAAATGAGGGCGAGTCTGTTGTTTTACTGAGGTGGCTATTGTGGTGGCTTGAATGAAGAGTTGTAGAACCATGTCTGCCACGAGGAGGAGGAGCTGACCCCCTCGATCTGGATATCCTCACATCTGCTGGATATGAATCCACAATCTATCTCTGGCCTACTACGTCTTTCCCCTAGTCTCCTCCACGATGTAGGCCTTCTCAACGGCCTCTGCTAGAGTATGTGGAAATGAATGTGTACTACCCCTCCAATGTCTAGGTTCAGGCCCCTGATGAACCTGTGGATCCTCACCTACTCATCCTGCATATAGTCTACATACTAAAGTAGGTCCAGGAAGTGACTCTCATACTCTACCACTGTCATGGATGCCTAACGTAGGTCATGGAACTCATCTATCCTCTGCTGAATGAACCTCCTGGACAAGTATCTACTCCTGAACCGCTCCTCGAAGAGCTCCCAAGTGACTGTCTTAGAATCCACATGGAGCTTCTGCTCCTCGGTCCTCCACCAAACCCTAACTCCATCTCTCAGAAGGTGGATGGAAACATGAATCTTTATGTTGCTGGTACATGGACATAGCTTGAAGCATCCACTCAAGATGACCAACCATGCCTCTACCTAGAATCCTCTAGTGTCCCCAACAAAATGAGATGGATGGAGTTTCAGGATCTCTCTGATGTGATCTGCCACTGTAGACTGTCTATCCTCTAGGTATCTCAACATGATCATCACACTGCCTAGGGCTCCTAGATTTGTCCTTGTGTCCTGTAGCCCTGTCTCCATGACCTCTCTTTGGTGAATCTCATCTGACTGACTCCACATGAGAGTTATCTTCCCTATACTCATCACTATGTCAGGAAGGTGCACGAGCCTCTACTGATGGCTCTCTGTCATGTCTGCTAGGTCTCCCACCTAAAGATCCTTCACATATAGCGGCATTAACATCATGTAACATCTGAAGTATCTTGAGGAAATATGGTTACTACTTCCTAGATCTGGGGGTGGTAAGTCTAGGTCCACATGCAAGAACCCCTTGTCTGGTTCGCCTCCTACATAGACCAAGGTGAGAGTTAGTTTATTATTCTAGATTTTGTTTTAGTTTTCTAGGTTTTCTACATTTAAAATATCATGCAAGTTATGTGATCTAGGTTTAGAGTTGCGCTAAGTTTTCTTGTTATGTCTTATGTTTCCAAGTGTGCCCGAGGTCCAAGTGTTGAACCCATGGCTCTGATACCAAGTGTAACACCCACAAAATTTGACATTCTAAAACCACATTAATCCTTAAATAATTATCTAGAAAGTTGCGGAAATTGTTTTGTTTGTTTTAAGTTACAAGGGTGTTAAACCCTAATATACATTTAATTAATTCCTACCAGCAATGTTACATTTCATAGGATAGATCCAGTCTAGATTATTAATTAAATATTCTTAATCTAGTTCTAATGTCAATTTAATTATCATCACTAGATAAGTGTCCATTAATTTCTCTTACTAGGTTAAATAGTTTCCCTCTTGGGAATTAACATTCAACCCACATTTAATAAACCCTTATCCTTAGTTACCTTAATTCTCTTAAATTATTTTCTTTAATGTTAATTGAATTAATCACTAAAATATACTAGAAGGGTTACATTTTTAACTTTAATACACTAGAGCCCTAAGTGCATTCACCCATTTACACATACAATTGATTTATTTAAACTTTTACAACCATAATATGGATATTCTCACCTAACAATTGTAGGGTTGATTCTTAACCCTTGATCAAATCAATAGGGACCACAAGATTAGATCTACCCAAAAGAAACCCTAATCATCCTTAAGGGAGTCTTCTTAAGCATTTCTTACCCTAAGCTCATTCATTTGTTTCTCTTTGGTTTGCAGGTTGAAGGAGTGGATGCCATGGATCAAGGGAAAATCATGAAGGAGTCTTCTTGGATCCAATGTGCAAAGAAGAAGGGGATTCCATCCATTTGATAGTTGAATCATATATTAAATCATGTATTATTAGTTATTTATTGCAATGCAAGAATCTATCCTAGATCTAGTTTGAGATCTATTGTTGATTTGTTCTCTTTTTTTTTTTCATTGATGGGAAAAACCACCATTTTGTAGATCAAGAGTATTATGCATTTAAATCCCTATATGCAGGTTGGAGTATGGGTCCAAACAAGCATACATGGGCCTCACAGGTTGGATCTACATTTAGGTGAAGTCTAGATCCATAAGAGCCAATGGTTTGGCCGGAAATACATTTTTTTAAAAAAACAGTCCATGCACAGGTGACCGATGGTGGTCTCTTGACCAACCGCGGTAACCTTTGTGCTACCAATGTCGGTTCCACTACCAACACTGGTTCCTATGTTAATGATAAGTTTTTTTAGAATATTGTTTTAAATGCAAGGGGGGTAAGAGATTAATTCCATGAGCAACTTCTTATTCAATTTTAAGAAAGCATAACAGTCTCAAAAGCATCTGATATAAACAAGGGCACAACAAATGACTTTCAAGTTTGCAGAAATGAAATTGGTGTAGTATCCAGTGACCGATGTCAGTCATAGGAATACCGATGGTGGTTCGGTCACCGACGTTGGTTACTGGTAGATGAGTCTATTTTATAAATTTTAACATATCTTCAACATTTTGTGATTCACACTTATCTAAATGAATTTTCCAACAATTATTCATTGAATTTAAGGTTGTTGTGCAAGTCATGATATCATTTAAGTTGATAACTAAACTTGGAGTTAACATTTTAAATACTGCAATATGAAATAGTGACCGATGTCAGTACTGAGTACACCGACATAAGTTAAGACTGACTGGTGTCGGTCACTGTGTAGGCCAGAGAACTCTAAAAATGAATGTATAAAAGAACATAGATATCAAAGGATAACTTTAACTTTAAATATATCAAAACCAAAAGAGTGTTTAATTGTTTCAACCCATAATAAGGCTATGACAACCTCCCAATTCACATTGTGATCAAAACATTAAGATTTGTAACTTTTTTTCTTTTCAACACAAGATAAAATTTAAACATGATATCCATTTAATTCATTCCTTTACATACAAAAAATTTGAAGAGAAAGGAAAGACACATTCTTAATAAACTTCCTTGAATGATAATATTACAACTTGGTAATTAAAACTATCAAAACACCTTTTCTTTTAAATACAAGTCTACTAGTCTTCCACCTTAAGTGGGAATTACAAGAAAATTTCTATAATGAAGGATTTTTTTTGACTTCAAAAAATGCTCAAAATCCCAAATCTTCCACAAGAGCTCCACCATTTCTTCACTTTAATCACAACAACAAAAATGGGGGAGAGGCAACACTCTCCACCCAACCAATAATCCAATGAGGAGAAGAAGCTATCCTCCTCATTGGCCCCCGAGCCCCAACCAAAATGCAATAAAGGATGGATCCAACTCATGAAAACTATCACAAAGCTTCCACATAACAATAAAAAATTTCACAACCATTTCAAAACACATTCAACACAAGATACAATCACAAGAAGGAAACTAACAAAATACACAAGGCTTGAAAATGCAAAGCCAATGGAGCAAGGATCTATGGGGAGATCACTTATGCCTCCCAATGGGATTAGGTTCCACACCTTAAAACCCTCCAATATACATCTCAAAACCCCTACACAACTCTTATTCCTCCCTCAAGATCCTCTTATACCTCCCACATTCTCTTATGCCTCCCTACAATCTCTTATGTCTCCCTCAAAAGAACCAAGTAAGAAATGCAAGCATTTCTTATCCAAGGTGGGGCACCCATTCCAACCCCCTCCAAAAACATGAAATAAACTCTTATGCCTCCCTACATATAAAATATCCATAGCCTTCTCCTACACCATACTTAGGCATTATACCCAAGATCCCAACAAGCATACAAACCATTCATTTGCACATACATGCAATACACATATAAAAGAAAACAAACAAAAACAAGAGTGTAGCTCCTACCTTTCCATGGTAGAACTTGATCAAAGAGTCACACTCCAAGATCCTTCAATCTCAATCCAAATCCAACAAGATCCAAGAATTCAACAAGCACTCCAAAAAATCTCTAACTCCCAAAATACAAGAGCACAAATTGAAATGAAGTAACCCCCAAACAAACAAATAAACTTGCATATATAGAAAAAGGAAGAGGAGGGTGAGGTGGCTCCATGTAGGATGCCACATCACTTATCTTCAACTCCACATCACAATTCAAACCTTAACCCCAAATGCACAATAAATTGGTGGTTGAGAGGAATGACAAGCCTCTTACACACACAATCCAAACCCACACCCCCTAAGGACATAATTTAAAACCCATGTAAGAAAAGTGCAATAAATGTCACTTTTTGTCTTACAAAACACATAATGGGGTCTATTTTTGACCCCCCAATCCATAGGTAGGGTTGGTATATGAAATTAAGAGGTGTGGGACAAGTTTAACTTGTCCCACAAGCCTCCAAAATGGCCCTTAAGCCCAAATCCGAAATTTCAAGGTAAGGTAGAGTGTACAACACTCAAAGTCACATACACTCAACTTGCAAATCACATAAATTACAAAAGACCAACATAATCTAATAAATGAATTATTTTGTCACATCCCCATAATTATTTAATAACATGATTAATTTACTTAATAAAAGCACATTAATCAATAATGATTAAATAAATTACATCACAAAATAAATCACATACTCTACAATTAAATAAAAGAAAAAGGGAAGAATTACACACAAATCCCATGTTCAAAATTAGAGGTCATCCCCCCATGGGAACCCCCTAACAAAATTCAAACAAACACAACAACATTACACAAGTTGCCATGGTGACCTTCATTGTATCCATCTAGTATTCTGTTGTGGTTGGTCTCCAATCCCCCTTTGATTGTTGTGATATAATTACCTGCAAAAATCACACAATACCTCCTTTGGCCTTCGTGGCCACATCAAAAACATCAAAGATAAAATATACACATATAAATCAATAACCATCCTCATATAGCTAAATCATCATCTCAACTAAACAATGTTATCATTTGTCTAAAATTCAACAACATCTCAATTCTATCTTTTTATCAATATCAACAAGATCACAAGATTAGTTCAAATGTTAAATCGTAGACAACATGATGAGAATTCTGAATGTTCAGTAAATATATATATGCTAACAACACATCATCATCATAAATATAAAATGTCTCTCTATGCCTCTAAGAATCCACACAAATCATGCTATGAATCACAATCCATCAATAGTCAGAATATCTCTATCATCTAACATCATGCTAAGTCAAAATGATACAATAATATCCATGTCTATAACCAACAGTAATCAAAATCAAAATATAATAAATCAATAACATCAAGCAATAAAACACATATATATCCATCAATTAACATCATCATATAACGTAGCTAACCCATCATCAAAGTTAAGCAATTCTATGAATTATTTACAATTTCTAAACATTTCAATTCTGTCATTTTCACCAACATATATGAGGTCGCAAGGCCAACCCGATCATTTAGACATAATCAATACGTGAAAGGATAAAACACATACTTGACTTATCAATTATTTACAATTACAATTCTTCCCTATCCATTAACATTTACTAGTTATAACAATTCATATTTTTACCATAACTATTGAATTCAATACATCTATTGTAACTCCTAACTACTAGATGCACTAAACAACATATCACTGATCCCTAGTATCCTCAAATCATTGACAACTCTCAACATCGAATCTTTCATAGGGTTAGTTCGATAATCCAAATATAAAAATAAAAACTCAATAAAAATCATAATGTCTATCGTGTCTATCTATAGGCTATCCAAGATATAATAATAATGTCCATGTCTAAATCAACAATAATAATAAAAAATCATAGTAAAATATGTGTCGAAGAGGAGTGGCCATTACATGTATGAGTCAATTTTTCAAAGGACATTATGATCATCAACAGTGGTGCAGATTGTTTATTTGTCTTTTTAATTCTGTTCAATAAAAAAACCATGACTGATTAAACCTAAAATAAATTATTCAAAAGAAATATATAAATAACAATCACATCCATAACCATGTGATCATAATCTTTATTTAAGTTTAACCAATAATTCTCTCCCACCTACGTGAAATTTCTAAAAGAGGCTTTTATTCTTTTCGATAATTGCTCGCAAAATATGGATAAGACTTTGCAATATTTCTCTGAAGCTATTCATGCATCATCCATGTGTGGATCCAAACCACAAAAAAACAAAGTCGGGACAATCATCCCTTCATCCAACATATTTTCTAAATAAACAAATTATATGTTCTTCCCCCTCTTACGTCAACTTTTAAACACTTAACATTTTATTAATGATACAGGTGCAATTTGGATAATAATTTGTTTATTGGTTTGTCTTTAACTAATCAAGTATTCACCTTGAAAAATTTTTCCATCCGCTTCTTGTATTTTCACATATCTCCATCTACATATTCTTTAACACCTACCACATGACAATTTTTATCATGTTTACGATTAACAAACATGTCATACTCTTTGTGTTTTATATATATTCACATTTTCTCTTCCATTATTCTTTCCTTTCTTATCCACATCTCCACCCTCAAATGCCATTTTCTACACCTCTCTTCCTTTTCCTTTATTTATCCTCCTCTATTTTCACATCTTCAGTAGATCTCTTTTGGCGTTTACATCGTACATTTAACATACGATTGCTAGTTTAAATTAAAATGAATGTTTCCGAAACAAAGACATGAAATAAATTTTACCCTCTGTCTCATTGCTTAATAATTCTTCCACACAGGCGTCAAGCATGTGGCTCAGGTGGGTTAATAAGTCAAAGGAATTTAGCAGGTTATAAGTTGAATTGTTCCTTATATCCTCCATTTATTTGGAAGCTTGCATCTTTCCCTTTGATTGTTAAGTTATGGTTTCAATCTGAAGTTACTTTGTGTTTTTTTTGCATGCTCTCCCCATCATACTTCCTTCTCTTATTATATTTTTCCTTCATGGGTTCAAATTTGTTGTAAATGGCATTAAAAAAGTTCTCAAATAGGGAAACATTAACCTTTCTCTTGTCTTCCAAGTAGTAATTTCACATGAAGTGTCGATTTTCCTTTTCTAATGACAATGAAATTTGAAGGAGATTCCTCATTCATTGAATCAATTAGGACTTTCCAATGCCTATGGTTTCCTAAATAATCATGGGAAATGATTACTTTAAGGAATGATCTTTATATTGGTACATAATTATTGAAAGTGTTAGTAGTTGTTTTGGTGACAATGTATACTTTGGTCTATTCAAATTTAATTGGTTTCGCCATATTTTTTGGGGGAATGCTATTTGTGTTTATGGATGGAGGTAGAAATCCATATAAATTTGAGAGTATGATATGTATGTCCAATTTATTATTATTTTCAAAATCAAATTTTCCAAGCATTTCAATCTCATTTAAATCGGAATTGTTAGCAAGGCCCATATACAATAGTAACTCACTTTCATTCTTTTATGTTGCATTTTTTGTTTTTAAAACAAATATCATTATTTTCATCCCCTTCAAGTTCATAATATATTTCAATTGTGCAGTAAATATGCCACACTGGGTATTTGATTGTATTCATTTGCTTAAAATTTGTGATTATTTTATATGGGCAAGAAACTACAATTTTTCAATTAATTTTTTTTTAATAAAATGGAAAAAATAATCAGATTCATATGAATGTCAAAATTATAACTGTAAATAATTGTTAACATCTAATGAATGGTGTAATCATAACCCATAGGTTTTGATTGTCATCGTAGAAAACTTATTAATGTAATAAGAAAAGGTATTACTTTTATAACCAATTTGTAATATTGTTTTTTGGATCCCTAGAATAATATTTCTATCTATTTATAATTTTTTAGCACTCCACACATGTCTTAGTTTTTGTTTCTTGTTAGAATAAGATATACAACAAAAATTTTAAACATATATAGAATAACCTGCAATATTTGATTTGGAAGTAAAGTAAACTGTCAACATGTATAAAAGTATATGCACATCCGTGATTAATAATGATTTTTTTATTTAGCAACTCAATTTGTCATAGAAAAAAAATAAATGTTCAACTCATCATAGAAAATAGTAATTACTTAGCTATTTTCATAAACTAACCATATAATAATATGCATGTTGATTCGTAATCACAGCACCCTTGAATGTCTGTAACTCGATGGGTTGAGAATTTCAGTGTGATTGCATAACATAGATATTTTCCCAAAGTGTGGGACTTTGTAATTGGGAAAGCTCTCCAGATAAAAATTCGGTTCTTATTCCTCTGTTCAAGTGCACACATATAATTTGCAAAGGATATACTCTAAAATCTACTCTAACTTGCCAAGAAGACAAGGTTAAGATGATGCAAGAAAATAAACCTAAACTAATAGAGATGATGCACGAAAGGAATGTTGAATTTTTTTTTTCCATTAAACAAAAACCATTAAAAATGTAACACAACCACCATACATAGATAACCAGGATTGTAATGAGAGATCAGATGAAGACAATGAACACAAGAGAGGGTTGAGATCATCCACAGACTTATTCATATTGCTCCAAAAATTTGATATAGTGCAAATCTACAACACCCCCAAAATGACCCTCAGATTGCAGACAAATGATCAATTTGGTGTGAATGCACAACATGGACTTTTCTCTAAGGTGTGGGACCTTGCAAGGTGAGAAAACTCTCCAAATTGAAGTTGGTTCTTACCCCTATTTTTAGGTGTATGCATGAGAATTTTTGATAGAGGTTTTGATTTCAAAATCCTACTCTAAATCTACCAAGGAGACAGGGTTGAGAGAAAACATGGAAAAGGGAAACAAAACTAAGCTAAAATGGTGATACACCAAAGGAGTGATGAAATTTTGTCTTGCAAATAAACACAAATCATAGAGATGTAACACCAAAGCATGCACAGATTGCCAGAATATAATGAAAGATCAGAAGACAATGATAAACACATGAGAGGATTGGAAGATCATTCACAAAACATGCATTACCATTCCCAAGTTTAATACAATGCATTACAATGGTAGAGAGGAAAAAAATGTGCCACAATCTCCATGGAAGGTTTGAAACTCCTTAAATTCACATGCCAAGGGGAAGAGGGGAGTCTGCAAGAACAAAAAATGTCCAACCCTTTACAAATGAGCCAAAACTGGCTTTTAATGGCGAAGCAGAACGAAGGAAAAGAAAAAATGTGGGAAAATTGATTTATGAGCTCAACCACCAATCAAATCCCTTCAATTTCACCTACAAAGTGATGGGCTTCATGGAAAAACCCATATGCCAAAGTACATTGCTCTGTAGATCCAAAAAATGACCCATACTTCATTAATTTTGGTAGTTGAATGTCAGTTTTATATTTTTTGTGTGCCAGGGATGTTTTCTCATTTTTCTCCCACCAAAATCCACCAAAAAAATTGAATAGTCCATCGGGTGGAGAATTTCAACAGCTTTCTAATGATATAAAAAATGCAAAAATCCGAGCTCTGGATCAAAAGATATGGCCCTCTGAAGATTTAGGGAAAAATTAGGGTTCGCGGGCCGAGATTCAAATTTTTTCCCTCCTTTTCGAATTGGGAAAAATTCCCAAAAATTCTCCACCAGCCTGACCTATGCTGCCACATGGCACCATCTCATTGATCCATGGGTTTAAATGATCATTCTGCCCCTTTTGCGAATTTGGAAAATTTTCCAAAATTACTCCGCGCCTCCGCCACTCCGGGACACGTGTCACCATCTGGTTGCTTGGTGGGGATGTGCTCCACTTTTTACCTTTGAGCCACTAGCCACTTTGGAAAAATTTCCAAAGTCCTTCCACTGCCCCAACCTCCATCACTAACAGGACACGTGGCATCATCTCATTGCTCGACAGGCTTTTGCTTGGATTTTCCCCTTTGACCCCTTTGACCCCAACACCGAAAAACTCAAAGTCCTTCCACCCTGCCACTCTGACCTTCCACATGGCACCCTATTATCTCCTTGTGGTATTTTAGGCAAAAATTTTACCTTTGACCCTTTGACCCCAAAAGGCTAAGTGCTAAAATTTTCCCGCGGGCCCGCCTTGGGAAAATTTCCCCTCCAAACTCCATCGAGCCATAACTTGCAAAATACAAGGAGTTAGGAGGACTTATTTACCTTTCTGGAAAGGGGATAAAATTATCTATCTGATGAAGCAATACCCAAAAAATTTTGAGTTCCTAAAATGTGTAAAAATATGACTTAGGCACAAGGAAGGAAAGAATGAAGACAAGTTAGCCAAAATAAGCAGGGGGCTTATTTTAGATAACAATTTTGGCAACTCAGAGGGGTCATCTGCCTATTGGATGAAGTGACCAGCTTCCTGAATCAATCCATTGGGAAATGGAGTCATGAACTTAACTACTTGCTACTCTCAATCCATTAGAAAATCTCTAAGATGAAGATTGTGAGAGTAGAAAATTACTTTGATCTGGAACATGGCTTGCAAAAGATGCATCTTTGGGGCAACAAAACTTGTGCCAAAGCACTTAGGGAAATGAAAATCTAAGCTACAACAAAACAATGTGCATAAGCACTTGGAGGAAAGAAAGAAAAATCTAGGCTAATATGTACAAGGTGAGAAGTTTCCCTTCTAGTAGCAATGCTTTAGATGGATTCCATTAACTGGAATCTATAGTTCCTCACCATCCAATGTAGACAATTGGAAGGCATTGCTATTTTTGCATTTTGTGACCATGAAGGGGCCACTCCAAATGGCATCAAATTTTGAATGTCTTTCTGGATTTGCTCGGTCTGCATCCCATTTCAATACTAAATCTCCAACTTTGAAAGTTCTAGCCTTAGCTTTCTTATCAAAGCTTCTCTTGATCAAAGCTTGGTCCTTCTCCATTGTTTAGGCTGCATGCTCTCTGATTTCTTGGAGTTCCATCAATTTTACATATCTAACCTCCATGGGCTCAAACTCTAACAATTCCAATTGCTTCATGAGTTCCAATGTTGGCAACTCAAGTGACATAGGCAAGATTTCCTCTTTCCCATAAAAAAGTCTGAATGGAGAGTTACTTGTGGATCTCTTGGGAGTTATCCTATCATCCCATAGAGCTGATTTGAGCTTAGTGTGCCAAGTCCTCTGATTTTCATCAAGATTCCTCTTGATGATCCTTAATAGATTCTTGTTTGTGGACTCATCTTGGCCATTACCTTGAGGGTAATAATTTGATGAAGTGCTCAAATAGATCCCATTTCTAACAGCCCATTCAGTTACCTTTGATCCTATGAATGCCAATGCATTATCTGATATTATAGTGGCAGGTGTACCAAATCTAGTTATTATCCCCTCATAGAAGTCTAGAATGCTAGATTCATTTTCCTCTTTGAGTGCCACCGCCTCAGTCCATTTGGTGAAGTAGTCTGTTACTATCAGAATCCATTTGTGCCCTTGGCTTGAGTTTGGATTAATGACTCCAATGAAGTCCAAACCCCATTGCATGAATGGCTGGTCAACTGAGATTGGGTGCAATGAAAGTGCTGCTAACCTCTCTTTTCCTGTGAAGAATGCACAATTCTTGCACCTCTTGATCCATGCATAACAATCACTAAACATTTTGGGCCAATAATAACCAGCCTTCATGATCTTGAGAGCTATCACTCTTGGAGAAAAATGACCCCTAGCTAATCCACCATGGAACTCTTCTAACATTTTCTCAATCTGATTTGTCCCAATGCATCTCAGCAACACTCCATTGATATCCTTTTTGAACAAGACACCATCAACAAGTGCATACGGAATAGCTTGCAATCTAAAGTGTCTTCTTTTGGCTTTGTTCATCTCTAGAGGGCATAGGCCTGTTTGTAAGAAGTGCATTATGTCTTGGGTCCAGCAAGGAGTGAACATGCCACCATTTTCTTCTTGAATATCTCTTTGTTCTTAGCTATCTTGCAGCACCAAAACAACATTCTTCTCTTTACTTGTTTCAATTGATTGGTTCAAGGCCAATTGCTCACACAATCCCTTTCCTCAAACCAGCTTGGTGACTTTGATATCAATGTCATACTCCATGACATGAGTAATCCACCCTGCACATTTTTCATTTAGATCTTTGTTGAGGAGGAAGTCTTTAACTCCCACATGAGAAACCAGCAGTTGAACCTTGTTGTTTGAAACTAGATGCTTAAATTTCTTCAAGCTCCTAATCACTGTAAGAACATGCTTCTCAATGAAGGAATACCTCACTTCATAGTCCTCCAAGCTTTGGCTAAAGAAGGCAATTGGCTGCTCTACATTTTCTTCATTCTGCTGTACTAAAATTGCAGAAATTGTATCATCACCACCAAATGCATAAAGGATGAAGTCTTTGGAGAAATCATGGTTAATGAGAGTTGGAGCCTATGAGATAGCTTCTTTGATTGCCTCAAAACTTGCCTTACCTTCAGCCATCCATTTGAATGCCACACTTTTCTTCAACATCATAGTTATTGGCTTGACAAGGGCTGCAAAGTTTGGAACAAACCTTTCAAATAAAATTGATTCTTCCCAAGAAACTTTGAAGAGCCTTCTTATGCCTTGGCAATGGCAGTTCTCTTATTGCTTCAACCCTCTCTGGATCAATTGCTAACCCTTCTTTGGAAACAATGTGGCCTAGGAGCTTGCCTTCATGAGCTAGGAAAATGCATTTTTGGGATTCAAGGATACCCCAAATATTCTACATCTTTGGAACACTTGTCTCAAATGAAAGATATGGCCTGCTGCACTTTTAGAAAATACAGTAATATCATCTAGGTATATCAGCACTATTTTTTTGATCAATCCCTTGAACACCATATCCATTACCCTTTAGAAAGTAGCTCCGGCATTAGACAACCCAAATGGCATTTTTCTATATGCATAGGTTCCCCATTTGGTGGTGAAGGTTGTTTTGAACTGATCATCTTCCTTTACCATGATATGATTATACCCTGAATAACCATTTAGCAATGAAAACCTCTCAGAGCCAGCAACAACTTGCAAAATCTGCTCCATAGAAGGAAGTGGGTAGTGATCCTTGAGGGATGCTCTGTTCAAATCTCTAAAGTCTACACACAACCTGATTTCTCCACTCTTCTTTCTAACTGGAACCAAATTTTCATCCCAAATTGAATGCTTGATGGGGAATATTATACTTGCCTCTATTAACTTATTCAATTCCTTCTTCATGAGAGGCTCAATGTGAGGATTGACTGGTCTCTATTTTTTGCCTGATGGGCTTAGCACTTGGATCTAGTTCAATTGTGTGTTGAGCTAGCTTGGGATTGAAACCCTTCAAGTCTTCATAGCTCCAAGAAAATACATCTCTCTTGGAAAAGTTGCATAAACTCATACCTTTCTTGCTCCCACTTTACCAATTTGAAGTGACTTGCCTTCTCCAACTAAAATGGGCTCTAAATCCTCTCCCTTGAATTGGATGTTTGCTTTCTCCTTCCTAAATTGATCATTAGGATTGAAAATAGAATCTAAAGTCATAAGTCCCTTTGGTAGTTTGTTGGTTCTCAGCTGTACCACTTGATCACCATACTACTGTTCTAACTTTTCCTAATTTTTGGCTGAGAACTCAGCCTCCTCTTGCAATAAATTGATGATTTGTTGGTCACTTTCAAACACCTGCCAACTTGCATTATTGTCTGGCATTGATGGCCTCACAATCACATGAATGTTTGGCTACATTTTATTTCTCTTGATACTCTCCACAACATCAAAAGTTGCTCCAACTATTCAAGCCTATCAACAGCTTGGTTTTCTTTCCTAGGAATGGAGTTGATGCCAAAGCCCTCAAAATCCTCAATGAGGTCCCACACTCTATTCTTATAACTCTTGAGTAGGTCATTCTTGGCGGCATGTTGTCCTTTAACTTGATTAACAATCAGCTCACTATCACCAAAGACTTGTAAGTTTTTGATGCCTCTCTTCCTTGACCAATGTAATCCATGTATCAAAGCTTCATATTCAGTAGTGTTGTTAGAACATGCAAACTGAAATCTAAAAGCTGAATAATACTTAATGCCTTGAGGTGAAACAAGCATAGCTCCCCCTCCTACACCTTGTCTACTTCTTGATCCATCAAAGAACAACTGCCATACCTCATTGTCATCTTTATGGTCTGGCTTGGTGATGCTAGGAAGAGGCTGATTTTCTTCATGCATGTAATAGACTCCTAGTTCAGATTCCTCTATTTCCTTGTAGGGATCAAAAGCATGTACCTTTCTTTCCCATTCATCAAGAGTCAAATCTAAAATGCTTCCAACTTTGGTGTCAGCTTCCTGTGTGCTTGGATAATCCTCTTGATCAAACGTTGAACAGTTGGCATTGATTGGGCTTGGAGTATGAGGCTCAATGTGAAAGTTTGCAATAGGTTCAGACCTGATTGTGGCCTTGGCTCCATACCTTGTCCTAAACAGCATGTGTGACCAATCAGTAGATAGGTAGCCTCCAATTCTAGCTGTGAAATCCCTTGACAAACATATGAAAAAAGTGTTGGAAAATCTATCACCGAAACATCTTGCAAAACAGTGACCTTGGGGCATGCATGCAAAGTAAAGCTCAAACCTTTAATTACCCCAACTATGGATATTATTGTCCCATCTAATTACACCACTCCCTTGGATATGACTTCATATTGAAGGCCCAACTGATCGGCTATTTTCTTGGGCATCATAGAACTACTTGCCCCAGAATCAATCATACAATTATGTACTAGTTTATCCCCAATGATCAATGAAACATAGAATGGAGGGGGCTTCAAAATTTTACCTTGCTATGTCCTCCAAGATTTCCCTCAGGCTGAGTAGCATTTGCGAGTACCTTCTCTTGCATATGAGCTTGCTGATTTGAGGTTGACCAATTCTTCATGGCAGCTTGTAGTAGATCCCTTTGGCCTGGGATGGATAGTGACTCCCACATAGATATGTTCACATTGGTCTTCTTCATTTGTTCAATGATGTTAAATGGGGATGAACCATCTCTTTTCTGCCCTTTAGTCTACACACTTCTTTTCTTGTACATGGGCTACAACAACTGTATTTGAGCTGATCTAGAAGGTGGCTTGGGTTTTCCTTGCACATTTGGAACTGCATTTTTCTTGCCAACACCTTGAGGAGTGATGGAAGGTTGTGAATCACTTGGATCTAATGACTGCCCTTCACCAATATTCCTCTTCTTTGACCATGTGTTAGCTGCTACACCCTGAGAAGGTGTTTGATTCATACCACAAAAATCTTTATCCTACCAATTCACAAGTGTAGTCTCATTTGGAGTTGTATTTTTCTTAGATGTTCCTTGTTATTGGTTTGTTTCTTGACTCACCTCACTCTCTACACCAGTTTTCACCATCAAAGCTTGGTTCAAAGCACCATTGAAGCACATAGATTGATTGTGAGGTTCATTGCATGGGAAACACCAATCATACTCTTGAGCTATATTATTTTACACTGGCACTAAAGCTTTAGAGGTAGATGCAACATTGGGGTTATAGGGCTGAAATGGTCTATTGGCAGGAGGCCTTACTTGATTTTGATTTGCAGCTGGGTTGGGTGGCCTATTAGGCTGATATGGTTATCTATTAGGCTGAGTTTGAGGCTGATAAGAAGGCCTAAAACTTTGAGCTTGTTGCCTCTTGAGCGTAACCATCTCATTGCCCAAATTTTGCAATTGTTTCATAATTTCTTAAAGCTCATTTGAGGTACTAGAGGATGAAGTAGAAGTTTCATTTGAACTCTGATTTCTAGGAGTGGGAATAAGAGCTAAAGTAGGTGTTTGACTAGTACTTGGGCTTTCTAACTCTGGATATAAGGGCATAGGAGGCCTAGGTGCAAGTTTACCAACTTGGATCAAATAATTCTCAGCCCTAATGGCGATGTTGTAAGCTGCAGGTATAGTTGCACCTCCCATGGATTGGATCAACATAGAAATGTTAGAATTTAAAGCCTTGAGAAAGTATAAGAAAGCACCTTGAGCTGTTGGCCTCACTGCCAATGGGATTCTATCCCACATTCTTTGAAATCTGAAATTAAAGTATGTTAGCTACTCATTGGGAGCTCTCTTGATAGTCATCAGTTGCTCCAATAGAGACAATTTGTCCCCTTTCTCTCCAAATTGGTTATCAAGGGCTATGCACAACTGGTTCCAATTTTGGATAGAGCTTGCCTCAAGGCTCCTGAACCATTGCAAGGCTTTCAATTTAAATGAAGATGCCTGTAATTTGATAGTAATTTACATCTCAACAATCTCATGGATTACACAAACATTAGCAATGTCTTTGAGATGACCACCATGGGTGGTTTGATTTTCTCTAGTAAAGTATGGGATGTTCTTCAATGCTGCAATTGGAATTGGGTTTTGTGCATTGAGAGCAAGTGGGCTGCTACTAGTAAAGTTGACATAAGGATTTGGATTTTCCCTTCTGATTGGCCTGAGAACCCTTGTTGATTGGATGAAATGTCTACCAGGGGGAGGAGTTGATAGAGTTCTATTTGGTGGAGATGAAGTCCTTTGAATCCTCCTTCCTCTTTCTCCTCTTTTTGGGGATAATTGCAAATAGTTAAATAATCCCTCCTCTCAGGTCCTTGACCTTGTTTAGATCCTTCTCATGAATCTTCAAGCTTGGACTACTAAAACTAGTTAATTCTATCCTTTTGGATTTGTCAGATGTGCAAAGCAAGGCTCTTTCAAGTAAGAAACTTATAACAATTACACACCAAATTTTTTGTAATGAAGATGAAGACCTCTAAGGTCCCACTAGGCATGCCAAAACTATTAGTGCAAATCTACAACACCCCCAAAATGACCCTCAGATCTACTGTAGACAAATGATCAATTTGGTGTGAATGCACAACATGGAGTTTTCTCCAAGGTGTGGGACCTTGCAAGGTGAGAAAACTCTCTAGATTTAAGTTTCTTACCCCTCTTTTTAGGTGTATGCATGTAATTTTTGTAGAGGTTCTGATTCAAAATCCTACTCTAGATCTACCAACGAGACAGGGTTAAGAGAAAACATGGAAAAGGGAAACAAAACTAAGTTAAAACGGTGATACACCAAAGGAGTGATGAAATTTTGTGTTGCAAATAAACACAAATCATAGAGATGTAACACCAAAGCATGCACAGATTGCTAGAATATAATGAAAGATTGGAAGACAAGGATAAATGCATGATAGGATTGGAAGATCATTCACAAAACATGCATTACCATTCGCAAGTTTAATACAATGCATTACAATGGTAGAGAGGAAAAAAGTGTGCCACAATCTCCATAGAAGGTCTGAAACTCCTAAAATTCACGTGTCAAGGGGAAGAGGGGAGTCTGCAAGAACAAAAAAACATCCAACCCTTTACAAATGAGCCAAAACTGGCTTTTAATGGCAAAGCAGAACGAAGGAAAAGTAAAAATGTGGGAAAATTGATTTATGAGCTCAACCACCAATCAAATCCCTTCAATTTCACCTATAAAGTGATGGGATTCATGGAAAATCCCATATGCCAAAGTACATTGCTCTGCAGATCCAAAAAATGACCCATACTTCATTAATTTTGGTAGTTGAATGTCAGTTCTGTATTTTTTGCGTGCCAGGGATTTTTTCTCATTTTTCTCCCACCAAACCCCACTAAAAAATTGAATAGTCCATCAGGTGGAGAATTTCAACAGCTTTCCAATGATATAAAAAATGCAAAAATCTGAGCTCTGGATCAAAAGATATGGCCCTCTGAAGATTTAGGGAAAAATTAGGGTTCGCGGGTCGAGATTCAAAATTTTTCCCTCCTTTTTGAATTGGGAAAAATTCCCAAAAATTCTCCACCGGCTCTACGTACGTTGGCACATGATCCCATCTCATTGATCCATGGGTTCAAATGATCATTCTGCCCCTTTTGCAAATTTGGAAAATTTTCCAAAATTACTCCTCACCTCCGCCACTCTGGACACATGTCACCATCTAGTTGCTTGGCGGGGATGCACTCCACTTTTTCCCTTTGAGCCACTAGCCACTTTGGAAAAAATTTCCAAAGTCCTTTCACCTACCCCGACCTCCACTGCTAACAGGACACGTGGCGTCTTCTCATTGCTCAGTGGGATTTCGCTTGGATTTTCCCCTTTGACCCCTTTGACCCCAACACTGCCCCAACGCCGAAAAACTCAAATTCCTTCCACCCTACCTCTCTGACCTGCCACATGGCACCCTCTTATCTCCTTGTGGGCTTTCAGGCCAAAATTTTCCCTTTGACCCTTTGACCCCAAAAGGCTAAGTGCCAAAAAATTTCCCGCGGGCCCGCCTTGGGAAAAATTTCCCTCCAAACTTCATCGAGCCATAACTTGCAAAATACAAGGAGTTAGGAGGACTTCTTTACCTTTCTAGAAAGGGGAGAAAATTCTCTATCTGATGAAGTAATACCTAGAAAATTTTGAGTTCCTAAAATGTGTAAAAATCTGATTGAGGCACAAGGAAGGAAAGAATGAAGACAAGTTAGCCAAAATAAGTTACAAGCACAATCATTGTCTGTTGAGGGATAATCAAGATTTTTTATTAGCGATACATAATAAATTACTGCGCGCCTTAAGGAAGTAATGTGATGGTGATAATTTAAATTTTTGTCTAAAATATTTAGGGTATTTAGTGAATTTTTTATTCTATAAATCCCTTCCCCTTCATTTAAAGTGTAAAAAATGTGAGTATGTACTATCATTCAAGTTTTTACAAATTTCCGTTGAGTTTTATTATTTCTTAGTTGATTTCAATAAAAAATGGGTTTCCTATTTGTTATGAATCAACATATACAAGCGCAATATTTTTTAGAAAATGTTGTGTCAATTGAATTTTCAATTAAAAATTTGATGTTTTGGCATTATTTTCTTGATCGGTGAAAAAGGTTGCAGGTTCATTTACCCTTTTCATTAAATGGGTATCGGGAAAATTGCATTATGGTTTTTAAAAATTATGTTTTTCACTATTATTTAGTTTGTATTATGTATATGTAATCAAGTTTTTTGGTTAGCTTTGTCTTGTTAGGGTTTATTTATAAAAATTTTCATCGCACATTTTGGTTTTCATACATCTTACAACAAGGGTTGTATGGTTAGAGCTTATTCATATTTTTATTTGTGGGGCATTTCTGATTTCCTATATCTTGTGGTGACATTCTTCTAGGTTTTTTTACCTACATTAGAATATGTATGTAATTTTTTGTCTATTGTAGTGTAGTAGCATATTAGAATGTGAGAATTTGGTTAGGGTTTAAAATAAGTATATTTTAATAGTTCCATTTTAAAAGGGTTTCTTTACAAATTCATTGTTATGTAAATACACATTATTCAACTAGGATTTATTAGTAGATTTGTATTGAGTATGGTTAAATGTGGGAACTTGGCTAGATTTTGAAATAACATTATATTTATAATTTCATTTCATAAGGGTTTACATCCAATTTCCTTATTATGTAAATACATATGACTTAAGTAGGGGTTTTCATTAGCCATAATTGATTTTCCTATAATTGCATACATTTGGGTGTGCATAGTTGTATTCACATCAATTAAAATTTACTATAGTTGGTGTATTTGGGTTTTGATGTTTTGATGTAGTCGCAATTATAAGTGCCAATAAAGGGGTGCATTAGACCATACACCCTATGAACATTGATTCAGATCCCACTAGAACAACACCTTAGGTTAAAATTTAACAAAAAAGAAATATTATTCTATTAACTTAAGGAAAATATTAAAAAATAGGCACAATGGAATTACACTATGATGAAAATATTACAATTTTTTTTGCAAGAATACTATAATAATTTTAATCCTATGACCTGTCCTAAAATTTTAGGATCTATAAAGCTTCTATAGAATCCATATCATTTTAATTTGGAAAATTCCCCAAGTAAGAAGATCTCTTAAAATCTAGATCATTCCACATCCATAGTTCTTTTCTATATAGAATTTATAATGACCCAGGTAGGAGAAAAAATATTCCCTTTTCAAGTAAATATAACTTAGCTTCTAGTGCAATTATTCTAGGTTTTGTTACTTATATTTGAATGATAAGGGTCTGACAACCTGCCCTACTCTATATAATTTTTGTAGTGTGGTAGTACATTGAAATGTGGGATTTTTTTTAGGTTTTACAATAACTATATATTTATGGTTCCATTTCATAATGGTTTATTTACAACCTCATTGTTATGTAAAGACAAACAATTCAATTAGGATTTATCAATATATTTGTCTTGCGCACAATGTAATGTGGGAACTTGGTTAGAGTTTGTAACAAAGTTATATTTATAGTTACATTTCATAAGTGTTTATGTAAAATTTCATTTTTCTATAAATACAAATGATTTAATCATGGTTTTTCATGAACCATGATTTATTTTGATACAATTCCATACATTTGGGTGTGATTAGTTGTACTTTCATCCCTTAAAATTTAATATAGTTACATATATAGTTGTAATTGGGTTTATGTATGACTACAATATAATTTTTTTCTTTTTATTTCATTTCTTTTTCAATTGAAGGAGAAGGAAGACATATGATTGGTTGTGTTTCTTTGTGTTACAAAAGAATAAGTATATGAACATATGTAAAATTGTGATTTGGTTGAATTGGGTTTTATATATTTTCATATATAAAATAAGGGTTTCCTTCGGGTTTATAATATTTTCATATGGTAATATAATAATGATCACATAACTATTATATTTAGGTAGTGTATGTTACAAATAAAGAAGAATTTGATCCTATGAGTAGTTGCATTTAGGTTTTTACATAGCCACGGTCATGGTTACAAATGAAGGAATCCTTTAGGAAATATGACCCATGAATATTGAGTCATATCCCACTGAAGCAATAAATCATGTAAAAAATAACAAGTAACAATGAAAAATTCATCTATAAAAATAAGGAACATATTACAGAATAGGAATAAGGGTATTATTACACTCAATGAAAATATTACAATAAGACAACGCAATAATTCTATAAGAATTTTTATTCTATGAACTATCCTAAACTTGCAGACTTTGTAAAGCTTCTATATAACCGAATTCAACTCAGGTTGAAAAATGCCACAATTAATTAGGTATCTCCAAAGCTAGGTCCTTATACATTCATAAATCCATTCTATTTATAGAATGTATAATGATTCATGAACGAGAACAAAAATTCTCTTTGCAAGTAAAGATAACTTAGCTTGTGGTGGAATTATTCTATGTTTTATTGCATATATTAGAGTGTGTATGTATGATTTATTTCTTATTTGTAGTGCAAAAATAAATTGGAATATGGGATCTTGATTAGGGTTTCCTTATAGCTTCATTAGTTTATAAATACACCCGATTCAATTAGGATCTATAACTATATTTTTCTTACACATAATGTAAAGTGGGAGCTTGGTTAGAGTTTGTAATAACGCTACATTTATAGTTTCATTTGATAAGGATTTATGTTATCAATAGATTTTTCTTTTCGTGATTAATTTATGTAAAATTTCATTGTTATATAAATGCATATTATTTAATTATGAATTTTCATTAGTCTTGATTGATTTTACTACAATCACTTACTTTTGGGTGTGCATAGTTTTAATTACGTCCATTAGGATTTACTACAGCTTCATATATACAATTACAACTAGGTTTATGCACAAATTAAATATCAACATATAAACAATTTCATTTGGTTTCATTTCTATTCAATTTTAATGGGAAGAAAGGCACATGATCGGTTGTGTTGCTTTGTGTTATAAAACAAGAAGAATATGATTATATGTATAATTTCAATTGGTGTAAATTAGGTTTTCTATAGTTTCAAATATAAAGCAAGGGTTTCATTAGGATTTACATTATTTTCATATGGAAATATAGTAAGGAGGGTATGGATAATTTTTCTTAGGTCATTTTTGTTACCAATGAATAAAAATATGAGCCTATGAGCACTTGTATTTGGGTTTTGATGCAGTCATGGTTAGGGGTCCTAATTCAAAGGGATGTCTTAGGAAACATGACTCATGAATACTGAGTCATAACCCATTGAAATAATACCTCATGTGAAATTTTAACAAAAAATAGTGAAATCTTATTCTATTAGCATAAGGAACATATTACAAACTAAGCACATTGAAATTAAACTCTGATGGAAAAATTACTATAAGACTCTTCAATATATTTCTAATTTTTTAAATGTTGTGATCTATCCTAAGATTAAAGAACATGTAAAGATTAGACAAAACCAAAATTTTCTTAATATGGGAAATTTCCTAACTAAACATGTATCTCTTTAAAGTTAAGTCCTTAAATGTTCATATCTCCCTTCTATATATAAAATCTATAATGAATCAAGTAGGATAAAAAACATTCCCTTTACAACAAAAGATACCTTGAAAATATTCCTAAAATCATCATTGATGTTTCAAACTAGTTTACAGGTAGCTTCCCAAGGGTCATCTTCTATTAGATTAAAATTTATCAGGTCATTCATATTTTCTTTAGGTAAGTAATGTATCAAGGCCCACGAGTGTCTCTAATAGATGTACTAATACCAATAATTTTTTTTATTAAATGCAAATCTAATCATAACGATACAAGAAAGCAATCCTATATCATTTACATGAATTCAAAACATAAATAGGTCATTTGAAATATTAAGAATACATCACAACATCATGAGGCTTGGGATAAGTTTCTCAAAACTTTACATATTCTATGTGTAATAATGGGCTTGTAAAAACTTTTTTAAACTTTGTATGGAAGGAAAAAAGTGTTAAATAATAAGAGACAAGGTATTATGGTTTTTTATAGAATTTTTAGAGATTCACAACATTGTTAGTGTTATTTAACAAAGTATAAGTATGTCCATAAATGGAAAGCCTTCACGAATTAGATTAATTTTTAAATAACATGATCTAGAAAACAATCCAATAAGCAATTCTAGTGGGGCAACTTCAGAGATTCATAACTTCCACACCGTAGTTTTGATTGAATCCATTCAAAATGCATCAGAAAGCTTAGAACACATAGAATACGGTGAAGAGGTGAAAATAATTTTTCAAAATTTCCCCCCATAAGTATGATTCTAAAGGCCTAAAAATGTAATTTTTGTAGTGCTTTCTAAAATAACAATATGTAAAAATAGTAATTTTGCAAAAAATTTGCATATGTAATTCATGGAAGATGAACCACATCATCTCCCTCAATATTGGTGACCTTATACATTATTCTATATGTATATTCATATTTATATAATTAGGTATATAAGTATATGTATCCCGAAAGAGAAGGACACACACACATCTCCTTGCAGTTATAACTATTGTTATCTCAATATTTTGAATAGTATACATCTATTTTCATAAATAAATTTAATGTTTACATCTGACACAACTATTATTCTATCCTTTAATCCCAAAACCATTAAATTTTGTATCGATGGTATAAGAGCGAATTTGTCTTGAGAGTATGATTCTGAAAATGAGGTTGGGATATAAGAAGCTTGGGTGGTCCATGTAAGATCCTTCAGAACATTTGATTGTTCATTGGGTGTGACCTCAAATGGTAGAAAAAAATGACAAAAATGACCTTTCAAGAAAATGTGAATCAAGCTCTCATAGATAAAAAAGAACATACTTTACAACAATTCATCTATATCCTTCAACAAATAAAAATGGGAAAGCATGTCTCCTCCTCTACGAGCCAACCATTTAATGCCCGACACTCTTAAAGGTTAAAGTAAATATTGATATTCCTATTTTTGAGGCTAAAATATATTTTAATGTAAAATAAAACTAGTCACACCAATCATTATCCTACTTTTATTTCAATAAATTCACTGGTAAAGAGAATATAACAATTTATCTTTTGAAATCATCACTTTCTTTACAAATTGGTGGGGGTGTACAAGAATGGATTCAAATAAAATAAACTAGGCATTGAAGAGGAACCCATATTGGATGATTTTGTGGATGCCCTAAAGATAGAATAATACCCTATTGGAGCCTATGAATAGATGTACATGTAGTGGAAATGACTCCTCCAATGTACGGAAAAGTCATTCAAGATTATGCCGATCAGTGTTCATTTTAAGAGACCTCTTAGAAATCGAAGGTGGAAAATCCATGGCGAATATCCCCAGAACCGGTTTCGGGGAAAGGCAATTTTTTTGGGGTTTGTATGAAAAATATTCACGTAAAAGAAGATTTGATTTTCAAGTGGTGTGATAGAAAGGCTGTAGACGCATGACAAGATATTTTTTGTCGTGTGACAACAACCTTATTGATGCACGACAAGAGGTTTGTTGTCACGTAAAAATAAGTTTTTTGTCACACAACAACAAATATTTTGTCACGCAATTGCAGCCTCAACCATCCTGTCACACATCAACAAAATATCTGTGTTATGCATCAAAAAACTCTCTGTCGCACATCTACAACCTCCACCCTCCTGTTTCACATCAAAAATCTCTCCATGTTGTGTGTCAACAAACTCTCTATCATGCGTCTGTAGTCTCCACCCTCTTGTCACGCGTCAACAAAATCTCCATGTTGTGTGTCAAAAAAATCTTTGCCGCGCATCTATAGCATCTACCCTCCTGTCTCACGTGAAAAAAATCTCCATGTCACGTGTCAACAAACACTTGTCACGCATCTATAGCCTCCACCCTCCTGTCACCCGTTTACTATACTTGATAATACATATGCCCCCAGGTAGTATGTGTGAGCTAGTAGTGTTCTACCTGGCAAATAATCTAGGATTATATAGGGGATATTTTCAAGGGTAAGCAAAGCCAACCCCTATAAAAAATTAATTTTTTGTAATTTTTAAGCGAACAGGTCACTGACCCACTCCAGAAAATTCACCTTTTCAAATTTTTCAAAAATGGAATATTCGCCATATTACGAATATTCACCACTAGAAAAATCCTGATGCTGATACTTTTAATTCTCTTTCTGTAAAATTGGACAATCATTACATAGAGAAATAAAAGATACTTAATATCGAAGTGTTCTATAATGATATGTATGGGAGGACATGGACCTATTTAAATTTCATACCCTCATTGAGGTGTAGAAGATCACGATCAAGATTGAAAAAAATCATAGAAATAGAAATACAAAGAACCAACATCTGAGAGGAAAAATGATAAGGAAGGTCAAACCTGAGGTCAGAGTTAGAAATAGGAGTCACATGGAAATAAATAACAAAAGGAGAAGACATTGAAGTGGTGTTATCTCCACAAGACTAATATTCATTCTAGGTATGAATATCGAGCCATCAAGTCCTTACTTGCTGAGTCACCATCTTCAACACCCATTTCTTTACTTGTGAGACACCCTGAAGTCAAAAATGAAGAAAAGAAAATTGTAGATGTTGAACTAGATGTGATCATTGCCACATCGTAAGTCAAGAAGATGAATGAAAAGGAAATGATATTTCAGTCCAAGTTTTGGGTAAAGGGAAAACCTCTACATTTTATTCTTAATAGTGGAATTCAAAATAATTTAATTTCTACTAATGTTTTGAAAATTCCGAACATTCTTGTAAAGTCACATCCATAACCATAGAGTATCAGGTGGTTGAACCTAAGAAGATACCCCTATGTTACATAAAAATGTATCCTCCTATATACAATAAAACCATTCCATGATGAATTCATGTGTGATGTTCTTCCATTATATGTTTTTGATGTGCTCCTGGGATAACCATTCATGTGGGAGATACATGACATCTATGAATCACGACTTGACAGGGTCGTCATAAGAATTTAGATTTAGAGATATCAAATACCTAAGGTCATCCGCTCTTACTCTATTTTCCTCATCAACTCTAAAAAATTTAAGAAACTGGTGGAGAAAGCAAAGTAGTTCATCATCTAGATGATCAAGCCACATACCACTAAGAAAGTTATTGCTGCCACCTTGACCACACATTCCGTACAACAAAATAATTAGATGAACCAAATTATATCTAAGTATGATGATCTATTCCAATCACCCATAGGAGTGCCATTACAATGCTAGGTAAAATATGTTACTGATTTGGTCATGATATCTCCTTTACCCAACAATCCTATTTACCACTGGTCAATCCTCGAAAATGATGAGATCAAGAAGTAATAAGATTTGATTCAAAAGGGACACATTAGGCCAATATATTCACCCTATGTAAGTCCAATTGTCTTAGCACCAAAGAACGATGGAACATGTAGACTTTGTATTAAATATTGGGCCTTGAAAAAAAAATTTGTAATGAATCACTACCCCCTTCTGAGGATTGGTGATTTACTGGACCAACTATGTGGTGTGAAATTCTTCACCAAAATTGAGCACATAGACAATCATCTAACCCTATCATCCTACACTATTGTCACCCCACTTTCATCCATTCTATAATCTTCCATCCAACATAGTTGTCATCCTACCCCATGACCGTCTAACACCTCTGTCATCCTGCTTCCCTATTTCTTTTGTCTAACTATTTCCATATAACCCCTCATCCATCTAGTGCCTTGTTGGATGTACGCCTAACTCATATCCAAAAACCTTGCAAAACCCCAAAAATATTTGACATATCGAATCGACTTTTACATGAAATGTATTTTTGGATATTCACCATTTTTTAAAATTCAATTTCGGAGATTCGCTAAAACATACTAAGTTGTTTTTAGAGAGGGTCTTAAAATGAACCATGTACCTAACATATTATATGGATCTTTATGCCATTGTCAAAGCCTATAATAAATGGAAACACTACATTATAGGGAAGGAGATAGTTATCCATAAAACCACATGATATTAGAGTTACTTTAGATGCATAACAAACTAAGGAATTAAATACACCATAAGTGGGCCACATACTTGCAAAAAATGCACCTAATATTAAAAAATAAGAAGGGAAGTGCAAATTCAATGACATATTTCCTAAGCCTCCCTCTAATTTCATCCCTCACAAATATCCTTGAACTCTCAGGACATGTAACTTCTAGTTGGTGCACTCAGTAAAATGAGAGAGATCCTAACTTTTCTCATACATATCAGGATCTTTGATGAGGAAGCACATCCCCAATTTTTATCTACAAGATAACCTCCTCTTCTACATGGGACATATCTATGTTCCAACTTCTAAAAAATATAATATGATATGGTCGACATACATTAGTAGGATAGTTGGACTCTTTTCCTACCTATAACTGAATGTTGGTAACTTGTAACTCTAGAGGGGTGTTGAAAGGATTGGATTTGAGGAGAATGGAAACCCTCTAGAATTATTTATGTAAATATAAGTCAGCTCACGTACGTACCCAAACCTCTGAGGGGAAAAATTATAAGGAAGGTCAAACCCGAGGTAAGGGTTAGAAATAGAAGGATTCAGAAGGAAATAAACAAAATAAGGAGAAGAAATGGAAGTGGCGTGACCTCCACAAAACTAATAGTCATTCTAGGTGTTGGTTCCCAGATTTACCCCCTAGAGGAGAGGGAGGATATGTGAATGCAAAGGGGGATGGGGTGAGGGAGAGTGACCCACATGAAGTGTCATTTTTTATTCTGGGACAGGGTCTTCCTCTACTCGCCCACTCACTCTTCCCAAGGGAGTGATGGGGAGGCATGTGGGAAAAAGGTGTGGATGATGTCCATGTATTTTTTTACTCTACCTTAATTAGGGTGAGAAGACCCGAGATGCCATCAAGTCCTTACTCACTGAGTCACCATCTTCAACACCCATTTTTTCACCTGTGACACACCCCAAAGTTAGAGATGAAGAAAATAAAATTGTAAATGTTGAACTGGATGTGATCATTACCACATCGCAAGTCTAGAAGATGAATGAAAAGGAAAGGATATTTCACTCTAAGTTTTTGGTAAAGGGTAGCCTTTGAATATAAAATAATTTAATTTATGATAATGTTTTAAAAAGTACAAACCTTCCTATAAAGTCACATCCATAACCATATAGTATCGGGTGGTTGAACCCTAGAAGATATATCCATGTCATGTATCCTCTAATATGCAATAAAATCCATCCATGACCAATTCATGTGTGATGTTGTTTTATTATATTTTTTTGATGTGCTCTTGGGATAGCCATTCATGTGGTAGAGACATGACATATATGAGTCAAAAAATAAAAGGTTTAGCATTAGCATTGAGATTCTAATCTATGAGACATGTGAGGTCATCCCCTCCAACTCTATTTCCCTCATCAGTGCCAACAAATTTAAGAAACTAGTGGAGAAAAAAAATTAGTTCATAATCGTGATGATCAGGCCACAAACCACAAAGAAAGTTTTTGCTTCCATCTTAACCACACATTTTGTGCAATAAAAGAAGCAGATGAACCAAGCCATAGCTAAGTATGGTGATATATTCCAGTCACCTATATATAGTATTCCACTACAGTGCTAGGTAAAACATGTTATTGATTAGGTGCCAAGCTCTCCTTTACCGAACAATCCTATGTATCACAAGTCAATACTTGAAAATGATGATAACAAGAGGTAGTTCCAAGAGTTAATTTAAAAGGGGGACATTAGGTCAAGCTATTCACCCTATGGAATTCCAATTGTCTTAGCACCAAATAAAAATGGAATATGTAGAATTTGGATTAAATATCAGGCCTTGAAAAAAAATACTGTGAAGATTCACTACCCCCTTCCGAGGATTGATGATTTTTTGGACCAACTATGTGGTGTGAAATTATTCACCATGATGAATTCATGTGTGATGTTGTTTTATTATATGTTTTTGATGTGCTCCTGGGATAACCATTCATGTGGCAGAGACATGCCATATATGAGTCACGAACTCAAAGGCTCACCATTAGCATTGAGATCCAGAGTTATTAGATACTTGATATCATCCCCTCTAACTATATTTCCCTCATCAGTTCCAACAAATTTAAGAAACTAGCAGAGAAAAAAGGTAGTTTGTAATCCTGATGATTAGGTCACAAACCACAAAGAAAGTTGTTGCTGTCATCTTGACCATACATTCTGTGTAACAAATAAGAATATGAACCAAGCCATAGCTAAGTATAGTGATCTATTCAAGCTACCCACAAGAGTTCCACTACAGTGCTTGGTGAAACATGTTATTGATTAGGTGTCAATATCTCCTTTACCCAACAATCCTATGTATCATAGGTCAAATCCTTGAAATGATGATATCAATAGGTAGTTCCAAGAGTTTATTTAAAAGGGAGACATTAGGATAAGATATTCACCCTATGGAACTCCAATTATCTTACCACTAAATAAACATGTAATATGTAGACTTTGGATTAAATATTGGGCCTTAAAAAAAATTACTGTGAAGAATCACTACCCCCTTCCGAGGATTGATGAGTTGTTAGAAACAACTATGTCCAGTGTGAAATTATTCACCATGATGAATTCATGTGTGATGTTGTTTTATTATATGTTTTTGATGTGCTATTGGGATAACCATTCATGTTGCAGAGACATGCCATCTATGAGTCCACGAACTCAAAGTTTCACCATTAGCTTTGAGATTTAGAGCTATTAGTACTTGAGGTCATCCCCTCTAACTTTGTTTCCCTAATCAGTGCCAAAAAAAATTAAGAACGTATTGGAGAAAAAAAATTAGTTCGTAATCTTGATGATCAAGCCACAAACCAAAAAGAATTTTTTTGCTTCCATCTTGACCATACATTCCATGTAATAAAAGAAGCAGCTGAACCAAGCTCATAGCTAAGTATGGTGATAATATTCCAGTCACCTTTATATATGAGTATTCCACTAACGTTTGCTAGGTAAAACATGTTATTGATTAGGGTGCCAAGCTCTCCTTTACCGAACACTCTATGTATCACAATTGTCAATACTTGATGAAATGATGATAACAAGAGGTAGTTCCAAGAGTTTAATTTAAAGGGGGACATTTAGGTCAAGCTATTCACCCTATGCGAATTCCAATGTCTTAGCACCAATAAAAATGGACTATGTAGCATTTGGATTACCATATCAGGCCCTTGAAAAAACTACTGTGAAGATTCACTACCCCTTCCGAGGATTGATGATTTTTTGGACCAACTATGTGGTGTGAAATTATTCACCATGATGAATTCATGTGTGATGTTGTTTTATTATATGTTTTGATGTGCTCCTGGGATAACCATTCATGTGGCAGAGACATGCCATATATGAGTCACGAACTCAAAGGCTCACCATTAGCATTGAGATCCAGAGTTATTAGATACTTGATATCATCCCTCTAACTATATTTCCCTCATCAGTTCCAACAAATTTAAGAAACTAGCAGAGAAAAAAGGTAGTTTGTAATCCTGATGATTAGGTCACAAACCACAAAGAAAGTTGTTGCTGTCATCTTGACCATACATTCTGTGTAACAAAATAAGAATATGAACCAAGCCATAGCTAAGTATAGTGATCTATTCAAGCTACCCACAAGAGTTCCACTACAGTGCTTGGTGAAACATGTTATTGATTAGGTGTCAATATCTCCTTTACCCAACAATCCTATGTATCATAGGTCAATCCTTGAAAATGATGATATCAATAGGTAGTTCCAAGAGTTTATTTAAAAGGGAGACATTAGGATAAGATATTCACCCTATGGAACTCCAATTATCTTACCACTAAATAAACATGTAATATGTAGACTTTGGATTAAATATTGGGCCTTAAAAAAATTACTGTGAAGAATCACTACCCCCTTCCGAGGATTGATGAGTTGTTAGAACAACTATGTCCAGTGTGAAATTATTCACCATGATGAATTCATGTGTGATGTTGTTTTATTATATGTTTTTGATGTGCTATTGGGATAACCATTCATGTTGCAGAGACATGCCATCTATGAGTCACGAACTCAAAGTTTCACCATTAGCTTTGAGATTTAGAGCTATTAGGTACTTGAGGTCATCCCCTCTAACTTTGTTTCCCTAATCAGTGCCAAAAAAATTAAGAACGTAGTGGAGAAAAAAAATTAGTTCGTAATCTTGATGATCAAGCCACAAACCAAAAAGAATTTTTTTGCTTCCATCTTGACCATACATTCCATGTAATAAAAGAAGAAAATGAACCAAGCCATAACTAATTATGGTGATTTATTCCAGTCACCTACAAGAGTGCCACTATAGTGCTAGGTAAAACATGTTATTGATTAGGTGTCGAGATCTCCTTTACCCAATAATCATGTGTATCACAAGTCAATCCTTGAAAATGATGATATTAAGAAGCAATTCCAAGAGTTGATTTAAAAAGGAGACATTAGGCAGAGCTATTCACCCTATGGAAGTCCAATTTTCTTCGTACGAAAGATATATAGAATATGTAGACTTTGGATTAAATATCGGGCCTTGAAAAAAAAATATTATGAAATAATTACTACACCCTTCCAAGAATTGATGATTTTCTGGACCAACTATGTGGTGTGAAATTCTTCACAAAAATTGATCTCAATTCTTACTATCACTAGATTCCCATCAAGCCCAAAAATGTCTAGAATACTGAATTGAAGTATTGAGAAGGTATATTTGAATGGTTGTTCATACCTTTCAGACTAACTAATGCTCCCAAAAAATTCATGAGGATGTTAGATGACATATTATGTCCCTAAACCAACTCATTTATGGTCTTCTACTTAGATGATATATTCATCTATAGTCAGATATGGGAGGAACATCTACAACATGTTAAAAAATTACTTCAAACCCTTCACAAGGAAATGCTATATGTAAATATAGAAAATGCACATTTCGGATGAGGAAGGTTCAATATATAGGATATGTTGTGGATGAAGGAGTCCATGTTGACCCAGAGAAGATCCAGGTTATTCACAAATGGCCTATTTCAAAGAGTCTTACATAGCTTTGTAGCTTCTTGTGTCTTGACAATTTCTATTGATGAGTTTTCTTGGGATTATCACATATTTATTGGCCACTGAAACAAGTGAATAAATGAGGAAAAAAAGGTTATATTTTGATGGGGGAGATGAAACAAAGATCATTATAAAGTGTGAAAGAAATCTTATTCTCAGCCCCTATTCTCTCCTTACCTAACATGTATCAACTTTTTGAATTGATGAAAAATGCATCTAAGTATTCCATGGGAACTATTATTGTGCAACATGGCCACCCTATTGCATGTCATAGTAAAAATTTCAATGACACAGTCAGGAAGTACCAAACTAGGGAAGGTTTTAGTGATGAATTTTTGTAAACTTGTGAATATTAGGGGTTTTGAAAATTAAAAATGGAGAATTTTTAGTATTTGGCTACCCCCAGTTTTCCTAAAATTTTGACTGATCTATCATTTGTATGGGCCAGTTCACCTACTATTTACAACAAAAATGAACTTATAAATGTATTTTTCCAATGTTTCGAATCAAACTGTGCTCATATTTGGTGAGGTATAATACATATCGTCGAGGTATAATACATATATATTGAACATCAGGCTATCAACAAAAAGACACACATCTCCTATTTTGGAACATAGACAACCATCTAAGCCTTTCCTCCTACACCTCTACCACCCCACTTTCATCCATTCTACAATTTGTCATTGAACATAGTTGTCAACTTACCCCAAAACCATTCAACACCTCTGTCGTCCTACTTCCCTGATTCTTCTACCAAACCATTACCAGCCAAACCCATATCCATCTAGTGCCTTGTTGGATATCCATCTAACTCAAATAAAAAAACCTTGTGAAACTCCATAAATCTAAGGCATATCGAATCAACTTTGCCACGAAATGTATTTTTGGATATTCACCATTTTTCGAAAGTCAATTTGAAAGATTTGAAAAAAAATTCTAAGTTTATTTTGGAGGGGGTCTAAAAATGAACCATGTACCCAACATATGATAAGGAGTTTTATGCCATTTTCAAAGCCTATAAGTAATGTCAACATTATATTATAGGGAAGGAGATGGTCATCCACAAAAACCACATGCTATTAGAGTTCCTTTAGATGAATAACAATCTAAGAAATGAAAGACACCATAAGTGGGCCACATAGATGCAACTTATACACCTAATAATAAAAAATAATAAGGGAAGTGCGAATTCAATGACATATTTCCTGCATCCCTCCAATTGCATCCCTCACAACTATCCTTAACCTCTGTGGACGTGTGACTTCTAGTTCGTGTACTCAATATGAATTATATCCTAAATTTTCTGATACATATCAGGGCCTTTGATGAGGCAAACACATCCTTAATTTCTATCTACATGATAGCCTCCTCTTCTACATGGGACACATCTATGTTCCAAATTCTAAACAATAGAAGATGATATGGGAGGCACACATTAGTAGGATAACTGGAAACGTTCCTAACCTGTACGCAAATGCTGGTAGCCTGTAAATAAAAAGGGGTATTTATAGGATTGGATGTTAGGCGAATGGAAAGTTTCAAGAATTATTTATGCAGAGGCAAGTCAAATTACTTACACATCCAAACAACTTGATTTCAAAATTAGCAGAGGAATTGGGTGGTGCGCTATATCACTGCTTCTTTCCACTCAATCCAGCTGGTAGAAAAGTGTGGAGATGGCACCATGTTCAAAATTTTAGAAATAAGAGGGTCCACCCTGAGTGACTCAACAAGGAGACATAAAGAAAAAATTGATTTGAAAGGAATTTGAAAGGGTCCCTGCACCAGATAATCTTAAAAGAGATTTGACGGTGATTTGACAAAAAAAAATCTAACCACATTGTGTTAGATGAGAGGACTTACGTGTCAAAATAAAATATTTTATACTAAGAGATAAGTACATGATCAAGCCTTTTAAAAACTTGGTTACATCCTTCTTGAAGATTGGTCCAAGTATATCAAGCTTGAGACATTAATTCCTTCCACCGTTGGAGAAAAGAATCAAAATCCCCTAGTGAATTTTAAAGTAATACTAAGTCACATGATTTTCGACACACCAACACATAGGAAGGGTGACGAGCTTGTCATCAAGATGTTCAATAATATTAAATTCACAAAAACCAACCAATAGGTAAGAGGAAAGTTATCACCTAACCATTTGCACAATGTCGTTATTTTTACCATCATTAGCAACATAAACATTAAGAATAATAAAAGAGAAACCATTAATCACCATAATCACCGAAACTACCTGATTTTAAGGAATATGGCCCGAGGAGGTGATTAAGGCCAAAATTTTTGGGGCAATGGAAATTATCACATAACCTTTTCCATCAATATGCAAAGTATGAAGTTGTGAAAAATCAGGAGCAATATAAGTTAGCGTATTTTAAAGAAAAAAACTAGAGATTTTAATTTCTTGTAAACAAATTATATCTAAGCTACTAAAATGTTGATAGGCTAACCAAAAATGTTATTTTTGAGATGAATCTATAAGCCCCCTATCATTCCAAGAAATTAAATTAATGAAAAATAAGGCATGTCAAGCTCCCCCTGACTGTGAAGAACAACATCCTTTGAGCCAAGGATTGTAAAATTATGAACAAGAGAGATCTGGTTTGAATAATAAATATCAACATGAATGGAGTGATGTTTGAACCCATTTTCTCCCTGTATTCAATGAGACACTTCTCGAGGTGGAATGCGTGAATGATGCAGAGGTAGATACATTAGAGCTAAATTCCTAGAAAATTCTATTTGTGAAGACAAAAGTTGGCTCTGAAAGGGGTTGGAAGGAATGGAAACCGATGAGGGGGAAGGAGCCCGACCTGAATTATCCTTGGATAGAATAGGGTAAGGAGGATTAGGGGTCATAACTGAAGTGGATTTTGCACCTGAATCCTTATTATTCTCGATTGTAGTCCAATCATTAGTCAGAAGGTCCCCTCTATGTTTACATGTAGTTCTATAGGTGTTTTCATTGATTAAAAACCACATTAATGAAAAAGTGGAGGATGGAGTATGGCTAGATGATATTGTGGATGATGTTTACATGATGGTTTAGATGTGTGCATGTTGATAAAGGGAGATATAGTGAAGATATGTTTCTCTTGCATGCTCATTCAGGTGCTTAGGTGATGTGGCATGGTGGTATGAGCTTCTTGGTTACTTTCATAATTATGTTATAATGATGGATATAGCAGGTTTTGGATATTGCTTAGGTACACACATAATTTTCAAGGTGCAGATACAAGTAGATTGGTGACCATGTTTTAGCTGCTCATTTAGAGCAGGTACGGATGCTAGGAGTTATGAGGATTGAGATATTGGAGATATGTGAGATCATGGATGCATGTATGCATGTTTATTGTGGTATAATAGGTAGGTTTTGGGTCATTTTGAGTTACTTTTATGATGATGTGACAATATTATTTCCAATTGACCCTATCTTTTACAGTGTAAAAACCCTAAAGGGTAGACTATGTAAGTTTTAGTGTCTAGCGAGTTTAAGAGGTATGGTGATGTATTTATGATGATTGTATATTTTAATGTGATATGTGTCATGGTTATTTGAGAAAACATTCAAGGTTTCCATAATGATAATTTTGCAAGATATCTCACTTTTGGTGAAACATGGTTAAGAACTAGTACATTTCCATCTCGAAATGGATATTTATGATGTTCACCCTGAATTGTTTTGATTTTGAATCGGATCTTGTGGCTTTTAGGTATGTTTATAAAATTATTCTATAATGTCTCACAAAAATAATTATGTCATTTCATCATCACATTTTAATAAACGAATGTTATGAAGGTAAACAAATTTTTATGTGTGTAAAACCCTAGCTTTAAAGAGGTATGCGAAGAACTGATTCTTAATTGGCCATAAATTATTCCTAGTGAATTAATTATTATTATAGCATTTATAATTAATACTTTATATTTACAAAAATGTATGGTAGAGGTCATGGTGATAAGTGGGCCCAACTTAAATAGGCCATTTTAAGAAGAATTTTATTTTGGGACAAGGATTTTCCAAAAAAATTGCAAGCTAAAAATTGGACATTTTATGAATGTATGTTAGGATTTCATTGATGTAAAAAGATATGTTTCAATACATGTTTAATTCAATTTCATGTTCAAGTGAGCTTTATTTAGGTTGCTTGGTCAAAGGGTAGTTTTGAGACGATAAAAGCAATGACCTTGTAGTAAAAATGGGCATAACTAGAAGCTACAAGTGAAATTAGGAGGTAATTCAAGTTGTGTTGGGAGTAGGATTAAAATATATTTCCATGGTAATATATGTATTTATTCATGATGATGATATTTTATAAGGTTTTCATAGGTCATGGTTTTAGACTAAGAAGCTTTTTGACGGCACATGACAAGACAGGATCTACTGAACGTTTTTGAGTTTGTTTGAAGCATAAGATAGATGAGGTGATACTTTATATCACCTTGGAATAGTGAAGAAGGATTAAATTTTCATCCAAGGAATCCATTTATAGGTCATTTATTGTTCCTAGAAAGATGTAAACCAGTTGATCTTTGAAAAAATATAGCTTTTTGTGTAGGTTGTTTTGGTGAAAAAAAAAGTGATTGAGATTTGAGCAGGTGATTGTGTCATGAATTATAAATTTTTTAGATGTGTTCTACATGTACCTATAATTTCCAATCAAGTATGTCACATGACATAATTTTGGATGTATTTTAAGTGATATAATGTCATAAATAAGTATTCAAGTTCCTGAAGAGTGCATGAATCGGTTGTTTTTAGAAGAACAAAGGACAGGGGACCCATCAAACTAAAATAATCTGATTGGTCGATGATAAATTGAGACCATATCTGATGTTTAAATGTTAATTTTATTTTTTTTGGTGGATTTGTTGGTCATTACTAAGAATGTTTTTAATGTTAGGGAATTTTCCTCTTTGTGCCCATGGTGATTTGGTTCATTTTTTAAGCATGTGATAATGTTTTTAGATATCCCTACCTACTTGGGACACTTAGTGACTATTATGATTTGAATTTTTGATGTTTTTATGCTGCATGGGTTGATCCAAAGGAGAGAAAATTATTTTTTTTGAATTTGAAATGAAAAGGAGCTTATAAAAGCATTGTTCTGGGTGACTTTTTGGAGTGAGTAGTATGTGTGCAAGAAGTGTGAGCTAGGTGAGTGATATTTTCAGTTGTATGAAGCATGTATTAAGATCATGATAAATTGTGTTATATGTTAAATAATATCATAAATAATTTTTGAAAGTGTTTGAAGGCTTGATAAGTGAAGAAATATATAGTTTGTGAAGGATTAGACACCTAGGGTTCGAACGAGGGTTTGAAAAAGTGCGAATTAAAATAGTGGTCTCTATCAGTTTTGGGAGTAATATTTTAGAGAATAGATATCATATCATCATAAGGTGGTTGATTTGGTTCTTTATCATATTTTGGGGGTTTTATCCTCTTTTTAGAGTTGTTGCTATCCACAAAATTAGGGGTTAGTGTTCTTTGTAGGGTTGTATCTCTACTAAAATAGGGGTTAGTGCTCCTTGTGGGGTTCGTGCCTCATTAAATTTGAAATATATAAATATAAGGATTGTGTTTTAGTTGTTTTTAATCCCCTTGAATGGTTTCCAACTTATATATTATGCTCTTTTGTTGATATCTATGCTTATGGTCTTATTTTACACATGTGATGATTGATTGTATGCATACATATATGGATGGTTGAATGTTTGAAAGTATTTGAATAATAAAAGATGAAATTTGAATTAAAATTTTTGTAAGGAATGATTCACTCCCCCTCTCAATCCATTGTGATTCTAACAATTGGTATAAGATAAGGTCCTTTTAGAGAAGTTTGGCAGCTTCAAAGGAGATCCTCGAGGCACAAAAATTGTGAGTGGTAAGGTTATTGGTGAGGCACCCATATTTTATCAAAAAATATGATTTTGGGAATCTGAGGATAAATATATTAATTATGTCACAAGGGTTTTATGTTTGGAATATTTTAGAATATGTATATGTTCCTCCTACCACTCTTATTACCAGTAAAGTAGAAAAGGATGCATATGAACTCAAATATTAGGATTTCAATGCCATCATTCAAGGTCTTGGAGAATATGAATTATGAAATGTTATACATTTTAAATCAACAAAATAAGCATGAGAGAAGTTGCAATTTATTTATGAAGGTGTCTCAAATGTAAGGATTGTAAAGATTCAAAATTTCAAAAATAATTTTGAATCTGTTAATATGAATGATGATGAGTCCATTGGAACATATCTTATTAGAGTGTAAAATGTTTTCAATAACATGAAAGAATTAGGATAGGAAGTGAAATATGAAGTAGTTGTTCATTATGTGTTGAGGTCTTTAACTCCTTAATTTGACTCCAAAGTGTTTCCCATAGAAGAAGTTAAGGATTTAACTCAGCTGAAGATTGATGATCTACATGGTACTTTGAAAGCCTATGCAATGAGGGTAATTGATTTTAAAATTGATAAGAAAGAGATAGCCTTCAAAATGGAGAAGATGACTAAATAAAAAAAGGTAAAATATGAAGATACTACCCTAGAGCTTGATGATGTATAATTATTTCCCATGGTTGCTAGAAGAATGATAGTTCGAACTAGTAAACTACAACAAGAGTAAAATTCCTTTTAAATGTTTTAATTGTGGTAAAGTAGGTCATTTTGATGTTAAGTTCCCTCATATACATGATAAGAAAATAAATTATGAACATGAGAGTGATCATGAGAAGAAAAATAAGAAGTATGATAAAAAGAAGAAAGGATTCATGAAGAATGAATTCATGAAGAAGAATAAGAAACATCTCTATACTAAGAAAAATGACTCTTCCTATAATGCAAGTAGTGAAGTTGATAGACCTGATTTAGAGATTGAATCTAATCACAATGATGTAGGTGATGAGGTTCTCTTCATGAGTAAGGAAGCTATGAGATCCTCTAGTGGTGTCTCTACTTTTTGGGGTGATATTTCACCTGATTATTTCAAAGAAAATGAAGGAGATGATGATGGTTTAAGGATTGAGTTGGCATGTGTCCAAGCAGAACTAGAGCATGCTGCAAAGAATAAAAAAAAATTAATTCACAAGTCAAAGAGTATGAAGCTAAAATACAAGAGCTTGAAGGGAAGCATTAGGAAATTTCTGAAAAGTCTGAGGAATCAATGAGAAGGTTAGATTTTCAAATGAGTAACATGAGTCTTAACCTATAATCTAAGGAGGAATAAGTGATAAGTCTTAAGAAGGAAATCTCAAATGCTACGATAAAAATGAAGTCATATGTGAAACTTGAAGTGAGTACCAAAGCTCTTGATAATATCTTGAGCTATCATAAAATTGCAAGTGACAAGGTTTAGGCTTCAAATATGAAGTCAAAGACAACAAGGTGAAGAAAGAAGAAATGATTTCGTGCAAATAAGTAGGATAACCAAGCACCAAGGAAGGAAAGAAGGAGATATACATCAAGGACATTGAGAAAACTAAGAAAATTAGGCAACCTAATGCCTTAAGGTATGAAATATATTCTAATTGTTATTGTTATACATGTAATGCATTTGGTCATAGGGCTAAGGAGTACAAAAATCCTCCTAGAGATACTCAGCCATGGAAAGAAAATATAAATGATCATACTAAAGATGTTTTATGCTACAAGTGCAATGATACATATCATCATGTTGATGATTTCAAGAAACGAAGTACAATGATATGTTACAACTATAACAGATTTGGTCATGTTACAAGGTACTAATATCAAGACTATACAAATCAAAATAGAAGTTTTCAAGCTCTTAGAGTGTAAGCTAGTGAATTTCAAAGACATAGAATGAATGACAATGATCAAAGAAGAGTATAAGAACCTAAAGGAGACCATGGTGTCTCATCAAGAGCAGATGTCAATGAAAGAAGATGTGTTTCTTAGAGTACGTATAAGAAGAGAGAGGAATGATTCTTCCAAGTATATAAGAGGGCTTGGGACCTCTTCAAGACCTTATTTTAGGTCTTCACTATGCATGCATACCTCCATTATGCTTCTTGGAGGTATATTGTTTCAAATGAAGCAATGGTGTGAGGGGGAGTTTTTCTGAGTCAAAGTGTGTCTCCTCCATATGGTCAAGGTATGTCATTTTATGCTCTTATTCATTGTTTTGTTGATTCAAGTTGGTTTTCCTTGAGTGAAATGTCATTACCTCTGTTTGGTGGTGATAAGAAGTATGAGGTTGTGTCCTTAGAGTTTGTAGTTCTCATAATGTATTAATAAATATGAGTTGTATTAGAGTGTGTAAGGGTATTATTGGTACCTATATAAATGTTTACATATCATGATATTCATATGATAATGCTTATCTGATCTGTGATAGTTTCATGTCTTGTTGAATGGTTAGTGAAGACCCCTGGTGACAAGTCTGTGTCTTAAGGGTGTCATAAGGCCAGTTATGAGTTGTAAAGAAATGTGTAAAATGTTTCTATGATTCCATAATGAGTATGAACCTATGAAGGTGTCTCTGAAGTTGTAAAATGTCATCAAGAGTTCAAGTGTATTCATTTTTCTTAGAAGGTATAATACTTTCACAATAAGTGGTCTAAGCATCAATCTTGGTCTCTGTGTGTCATTGGGTCTTGTGTCATGTGATTTCTAGGTTGTAAATTGACCTTTGAATGTACTTTAAGGTGGTTAGTGTGATTAAGTGATGACTTGATCAATATATTTCTTCTAAAGGTGTACTATGGCCAAGACATGGTCAAATCTAGTGTGCTCTTGAGAAAATTTAAGATGAATTCAGCTGTGTAATTGGTATTCTTCCTACTTCATTCATTGTAAAAGGTTCTCTAAGAGTTATAAGGATAAAATAAAATGTGTATGATCAATTTTGAGGTCATGAAAGAAAATATTTCTCATTTTTGAAGATTCTCTTCCTAGACTGGTTTGTTATAGTGTACAATGAACAGTATAGAGGGAAAGTTTGTTTTGAATGATCAAATGATGGAATTTAATGATAAGTTTTTCTACATATCATCTATCTGACTCTCTGAGGTAGTCTATGGGATTCAGGAAGTGTGAGGGCCTAATGATGTCTGTGTCTTTGGTATTCTCTGTCATAGCTCAAGGTGACCAAGTTTGAACTAAAAGGACCTAATTTTAAGATGTGTATATTGTAATCTGGGAAATTTTCTTCAAGGAAATGGTTCAAGAATTCTCAAGGAGATAATATGGTCAAAAGGGTATTTGAAACATGAGATATTTCATCATGTAAGTATCTACACAAAAATTTATGCATGTTTCCCAGTGTTACAAGGGCTATTTGACTATGAATGAGCTTATTGAAATTGTAATAAAGAAAATAAAGATGCCACTCAAAATATTTAAGGTATAGAGGGTTAAGTGAACTATGAATGAGTCCCATAAGTAGAAAGATTTCAAAGTTTGGATATCATTTTCTACTAGAAACTTCTTAGAAAGTGTATTAATTTGCTACATGCATGTATGCTTGGTCTAAGTCTGGTGCTTTCTGAGTATTCAAATGGTTGAGTGAGAGTATGAAAATGATAAAATAGTGTTCTATGTTAGAATAGGAAGGTATTTAAGATGTTTCTCATCTAATTATGATAATCACAAGTGAGGAGAATATGTATAATTTTATGTAATACTCAGGAGTCTGCATGGTGCATTTGTGGTTTTAGAATATACTCAAAGTCAAAGCTTACTATCTGTATAGGTATGGCCGTTAGAATGCATTATTCTTGACATGTCACAATCCCATGGAATATATATATATATATATATATATATATATATATAGTGTGTGTGTGTGTGTGTGTGTGTGTGTGTGTGTGTGTGTGTGTGTGTGTGTGTGAAGTTATACTTGTGAGTTCTTTCATTCAAATAAAGAGTTACAGTGACATGAATTAGAGATGTGGATTTCATGATTGTGTTGATTGTTGAAAGATGAAGGTTACACATAAGAAAGTTGATTCTCTTCATTCTTTGATGTGCATGAGCCTAAAAGAAGTTTAATTATGCATGTAGAATGGTGCTAGGTTCCCTGATGATTGATCTTAGAACTTTAAAGTCTACTTTGGCTCATTTTTTGGTCCATACATAAGACGGAATGTTACAGGTAAAATAAATTTAAGAGGTATATCATGAAGGTTCTTCATTTGTATGTTGTGAAGTTTGAGTCTATTTTGAGTTGAAAAAGTAATTTCTAAATTTATCTTGTGTTTATAGTCAAAAGAGATCATTGAGGTCCATAGCTAACTCAGTTGCTTGATATAAAATACACTGTGCTACGATGATTTCCATAATGCTATCTTAGATGAAAGGCTTGTAAGTATTGTCTTAGGGTTGTTGGTTTTTTTTTTCTAAAAAATACTCGGTGTATGATATTTCCATTTTTTTTTATGAGCAAGGGAGAGTGCATTTTTTTACATCTTGAAGGTATTCAAAGTATTTTCTTGTCCTAAGAGTGACGTGTGACTTGTTAATGCTATATTTTATGGTAAGTTGATAATTTGAAGCTAGTTAGTGCTACAATGACAAGAAGGATGCCTCTACAAGTCTAGATGATGAACATGGCCCAGATTAGATAGGGGGAGCATGAGTTTATGCTTCAAGAAGATGAATTTGATGTTCTCAAGATATATGAAGAATGGTATAGGCGCTTCTTCAAAATGTCTTTCATGACAAGGATAAATTTTCTTTATATCACTGAAATATGACCACTAAGGAATGAGGAAATGGTTTAAGATTGAGCAAAAGTGTTCATGGTGATTTTTAGCTATGATAATAAGGTGAGTTACTCAAATTTGTGCTTATAGGATAGATATAGTGGTCTTGAGTCCAGGGGGAGTGATGGTTTTTTGAGTCACGAGTTGAATGAAGCTTGAGAGATCCTAAAAATTGGTCCTAAATACACTGTGAAATCTGATTAAGGACTTGTATTCTTGAGTCAGTTTCAATAGAAAGTAAGTGCATTGAAAATATATTCTAGGCCTAGAACATGATGATATATCCTAAAAAATGAAGTTATGATGTTATGTCATGACCCTTTATGATATTTTTGGCATGTTCTCATAATGTATGCTTCAAATGTTAGGGTGATACAATGGTTTCATAAAGGTCAAAATAAGGATGAGATTAAAATAGCTAGTTTGTGCATGCTTATAAGGTGGAGAATGGTGTTTTATCTCCAAAAAAGGTAGTATGATGTCTCTTTCATGTTTATTATAATGTCCATATGTTGTAGATGCTTCTCCTAGGGGGAGCATGGTGGTTGCATGCTTGCAAAGAAGAAAAAATCATGATTTGAGTGTAGTTTTCAAGGTTCTTGAGCTTGTTTGATACCTTTGGTTGATTTTTATAACAAAATCATGATGTTATGAAGTTGTGGAAGGTAAATAACATATTGCTATAGGTATGCCTTTGTCATTAATGTAAAAAGGGGGAGAATTATATATGGTTTTCTATCAATGACAAAGGGAAAATTGTATGTATTCCTATAGGTGTTGCCATTGATGAAAAATACATTAATGAAAAAGTGGATTATGGAGTAGGGTCAGATGATGTTGTGGATGATGTTTACATGATGGTTCAGATGTCTACATGATGATAAAGGGAGATTCAACGAGGATAACTTGCTCTTGCAAGCCCATTCAGGTGCCTAGGTGATGTTGCATGGTGGTATGAGCTTCTTGGTTGTTTCAGAAGAGTTTTGGCATGTTAGATAGCAGGTTTGGAGAGTTCTTGAGAACTCACATTAGTTGCAGGGTGCAAATACTAATGATTCACTATGTTTTAGGTGCTCATTTTGAGTAGGTATGGATGCTAAGAGGCATGAGGATGATATTTAGAGCTATATGAGCTAATGAATGTATGTATTCAAGTGTATCATGGTGTACTAGGTATGTTTGGGTAATTTTAAGATATTTCATGTTGAGGTATTGTGTTTTTCTAGTTGACCCTAGCTTTTGCAATGCAAAAACCTACGTGCTTGCTATGTAAGTCTTTGTTTTTGGAGAGTTTGAGGTATGGTGATGACATTATGATGATTAGAGAAGTTAGTGCTATGTGTCATGGTGCTTTGAGAAAAAAATTAAGAATCCCATGAGGTGAATTTTGTAAGATATGCAAGTTTTGGTGAAACAAGGTAAAGAACTATTGCATTTCTAGTTCGAATTAGAATTTTTGATGCTCACCTGAATTGTATGATTTTAATGGGACCTTTTGACTTTAAAATTTGTTTATAAATTGAGTCTATGAGGTTTCAAAATAAATAATGAGGGGGGGGTGAATCAGTCCTGTAATAAAATTTTCCTCTCTACTTCAAACAATGAACATACAAATACGATCATAATCAAATAAAGCTCATCAAGAAATGCATACGTATATAAAGAACACAAGAAACCCTCTTTATTGGAATACAAATAAGAATACATCTCATTAAATAAGATTACATTCAAAAAATATATCACCATTTTTTCTTCATTCACATCCTCCTCATGAAACTCCAGCCAGCTACAAACCTAGAAGAGACTTTCAGGGGTTTTGGGCTATGCCCAAGGGGTTTTGATTTGTAGTAAAAATTAATTCATTTGAAGAGAAAGGGGTTTCCAAAATTCAATTCAAAAATGAGACTACATTAATAGATATACCTCTTATACATGACCTTTGACATTCCACTTACCATGACTCTGTTATGATATTAATGTTTACATTATAGTTTGGTATTTACCAAAAGGTAAATAATAATTAGTTAGTTATATTATTGTTATATAGATAATATATTAGTTGGAGTTGTTTTAACAACTCATATGATTTGAGTTGTGTATTTTTACGTGAGTAACAATTACAATTAAATAACATTATGGAGATAATGTTGGGAAAGTAGTTTCCTAGAAAATAGGGATGTAAATACCTATTTATATGTGTGGAATATGTTGTATAAACATCCGAAATGAATTGAATGATAAATTATTCTTCCGTGAATATTATTATGTAAATATAGTGTTAGACCATTATTTGGCATTAAAGTGACCGTTGTTCTCTTCCTATAATGGAGAAATGAAATGCGAAGGGAAAAATCTTTATCTGCAGTTTTCCCCATTCTATGGATTTCATTATTTGATAAAATTATTTGTAGGCAATTTTGTGGGAGAAAAAGGTATTTGACAAATTAGTTGAATCCATCTACAAAACAAGTCTTAATTCTATTTGCATGATCTGGGTTTTTGTAAGATTTATTGGGTTTGAAGTTATATCTGCTATAACAATACTGTCAAATTTTTAGAGCAACCTAGTTTATAGTTTTTGATAAAAATAGAAAACAAAACAGGGTTCTAAATAATTTTAGAAAAGCTATGCATTCTCAAATGGCCTCCAATTACATTTCCAACTTACTTGAAATTGATACAAAAATATAAATAGTAAGTGGTTTGCACGTTTTGTATTGGGTTCTATGTATTCAAATCTGGTTTCTTAGTCGTGGAGTTAAATTCAGTGTTGCATGAATGATCTGATTAATATTGGCTACAAGTCTTTCCATTTTCTAAATAATTCTGTATGATATTGGAGGTGCTCATTCATGCCATTCCTCAAGATATTTGGTTGAATATCTTCCTAAGATATGTCGTTCAACCCTTCCATGGAAATTCCAAGATTTTGGAACAAATCACCTACCTAGTCCAAAGGAGATTCATGGCATTCCACCTATCTGTGAGTTGCAACAAAGCTTTAACGTCTACAACAGCAATGTGTACCTCTTCAAAATATCTATGGTAAGATTTTTTTTGAGTATTCATATTTGTTGTTCAAAATTAATTAATCATTACTTTCTTGTTATTAGTTTTTAAGTCTCATAGGTGGTTAGTCTTTGAGTAGGTATATGTTAAGATTCATTTTTATTGTCAATGCAAAATCATAATTATGTCAATTATCAAGAGTCGAAAAGTTGCAAAAACAAAACAATGATATTTAGAGAGTCAATTAGAATGTTTTTCATTATAAGTCATTCAATATTGTTATTAGAGTTAATTCTATTCTCATCAAAGTTAAGTTGAGTTAGTCATAGTGTATTTAATCATTTTTACGTTAAAATTGTCTAAATAAAGTATAAAAGGTGAAAGTTAGAGTCGTAGTTAAAAGCATTTAAATGTACAAGGACACATTATTACATATATGTGACGTCCTAACTCAAATATTAATTTAATTTGTAAATTGAGTCTTGTTGTCAAATAGGTGATTTTAGGATAGTCTTACGGACGCATTTTCAGTGTTACCCAACGTCTAAAAAATAAAGTGTTTCACATTGTGGGAGGGAAGTTATAATAAAAAATGTGGAAATTATTGATTCCAATGATCACATTGAGATGAGTTAGCATCTTTATATTGAAGGATGGAGGCATCGGAGGTTGGAGGACAACCAGCAACCTCTCATCAAGTCACCAACGATGGGGCCGCTTCACTAATTTGGTGGCACGTGTGTGTGAGTATATGCTTTTTAGTGTGGTTTAGTGCACTTTAATTTGTAGTTTTCAATAAGTGAAAATTTCACATTGAGGGGGGAACATGATCAACATGATCCAATGTTCCATTTCTAGTTTTTCTGTTGTATGTGATTATTCCTACTTAAATTCCATAGTGAAAAAACATAGTAAAGAATAGATAGCACAGTGAAATACAAAATCATGAGTCTTGATGTGGTAGAACAGTCAGATGTGTTCCTATTTGTACCTAGGTTCGTGGTTAGCCCCCTGAAAACCATTGAAGGTTGTTCATATGTGTTCCTGCTTGAGTTCCCACACTGCTAGGTCAGATGTGTTCCCTAGAGTGACTAGTTGATAAGAAGATGATTCTTGAGCATGTTCCCATCCTTTTCGATTATATTTGTTCCCGAAAGTGCATGGTCAATAAGAATTTTATGTGTTCCTTCTTCTACCTTCAGTTCGAGAGTTGTACCAAGATCACGAGAAAGCACAGGGGGCAGGCTGTAGAGGAAGTGTGAAAGTTCTATTACTGCAATGTAAAAATTAAGGGGGGAATGTTAGGATATTAATGTTTACATTATAGTTTGTTATTTACTGAAAGGTAAATAATAATTAGTTAGTTATATTATTGTTATATAAATAATAATATATTGGTTGGATTTGTTTTAACAACTCGTATGATTTGAGTTGTGTATTGTTACGTGAGTAACAATCACAATTAAATAGAATTATGGAGATATTGTTGGGAAAGTAGTTTCCTAAAAAATATGGATTTAAATACCTATTTATATGTGTGGCATATGTTGTATAAACATTCATAATGAATTGAATGTTAAATTATTCTTTCGTGAATATTATTATGTAAATATGGTGTTATGTCATTAGACTATTCAAATCACTCATTTGATTGTCTTCTTTCTCTTCAAAATTGTCCATAATTATTTCAAATTTTTATTCACATGGTACATGGCCCATCAATTAAAATATTTCTCTTGTATGCTTGGAAACTTTCTACATTAGCCAATAAACTTATTGAGGCTCATAGGTGTGTCTAAATAAGCTTCTACAAAAATAGTCCTGAAAAACCATCTAGCTAGATCACTTCCACTTATCCTCATGAAAAAAGTAATATATTAAAATTAATCTTATGATGTCATTAAAATTTACTAGAAATAGAAAACTAAAGGTTTAACACATCAAGAAACACCATTTTGCAAGACTTGCTTGGCTGGTTTCAGCATCTCTGAATTTGGTCTTCAAGAATTAAGCTAATACATACCTCAAATATCTTCATCACAAGAAAATTAACCTATAAATGGAAAGATAATTAAGTATAATATATCATCCACCTATCATAATTATCCAATTCATGGCATAAGGCTTCCAAAAAATTGGATATCTACAACAGGTCTGACTCATCCTGAAAACACAAAAACTAGTCTTCCATACAATATGGTCAAACACCTTCAAATAACTTTTTAGATCTCCCTATAACCTCAAAAAATTAAATTTTGATATATATTACATGTTCTGACATTCATATTGATAGGTAAAATGGAAAGAGTCTTATCTTCATACTCATTTAGACATTCTTCTCAAATAGGCCTAAAAGAGCAATTTTGACTCAATCACCATTAAACAAGAAATGAATTATCCAAACTAAAAGAATAACTTCCACGCATAATATTAAAAATTAAAATAATGATCAAGGTAAGATAAAACATCAATTCAATTCAATTCTATATGTTATCTTCATTCTCCTTCACTAGCTTCTCAAAACAAGCACCTTTTGCCAGTAAGCTTAAAAATGCACCCAATACTCCAATTTTATCCAAATTAGTTGCTCAACTAACTTCATGAGGCTGATTTATACATTCCTAACATCATACATCTCATATTTTAGCATATTTTCCTTTGCAAGTTTAACCTATACACTAAAATCTTCTTAAAAATCTTATTTTTGAGTGGGGCCAACCAAGTGTCAAGAAGAAAAATCACCATGGAAATGTGCTATTAGGATTCCTCTACATGTTATAATATTTTTTCAAGAAAAAAAATGATTTTGGTCACCTAGCCAACTTAATCTCTTAAAAATGGGATTTGGAAGGCTATAAACATGCTTATAAAAATGGATAGAACTTCTAAAATACTTTTTGCACCATACTTTTATCCCAATTTAATTCATTTTTTTATCTTATGACTTATCCAAAGGATACTCCATAATTTTTCTTAACTCCTAAGAAGTTTGGTGCTCAATTTGTGAACTTTGAAAAAAAAGGTTTTGGATATACTTGCATAACCTAAAAAATATTTATCCTTAGCTTCTTAAACTTTTATCACACCTTAAGGACAAATCCCTCTAACACCTCCAAGTGATTGTTTTCTCTGTTTCATACTTCATCTTTCCATCCCATCTCATTTAGGTTCCCTTTAGTCTCTGATTCCTAGTTTTTGAACTATTCTGACTTGTAGAAGTGCCTAAAACACCTCAACAACTACCTGTGAGGCCTTGTACACACCATATATCATTGTTCCATGCTCACACCAATTTTGGTTTGCATCATCACACCTTCATTCAACATTTCATACCTTGCTTGCTTATGGATTGGCTTGAGAAAGCTCCATATTGACTTGTTTTATTATCATGAACTTGGTTTGTCTCTTGTTTCTCTTTTTCCACCTCATGTTATACCTCATGATGATCCAAACTTGCTTTCCTTGCTTTGGTTTGAAAGAATTCACGCATTTTCTTAATTAACACCATATATTTACATTAGGCCAAATCTTAGAAACACCTGAATTGACTTATACAATTCATGACTATACCATGTGGAAATCATTAATACTTATTTACAAATTTCACTCAACTTATGGGCCTTGTTTGACCTTCATACCATCTTTAAGAGACTCAAAACACACACATGCACCTTTGGAGACCCCTAGATCACCTAGCCAACATACCTAAATCACTTAGCCAACATATTTAGATCACCTAGACCACTATGACATCAATGGAATTGACATAAATGACAACACAAGTGACACACACTTCCAATAATGAGGTCATTTCATCGTCACATTTTTATGAATGAATGTAAAGAAGGTAAACAATTATTTATGAGTTTGAAACCTTAGCTTGAAAGAGGTATGAAATAATTTCTTCACAAGTGACTATAATTGATTCCTAGGGCATGGATGGTGATTGAAAAATGTAGAGGACTTCTTCATATTTTCAGAAAGGTATGGTAAAGGTTGTGGTGACGAGTGGGCCCCACTCAAACATGTCATTTTTTGAAGAAGAGTGTTTTGGGAGAAGGTTGTCCAAAGGAGATGCATGCCAAATTGATATTTTGGATTGTATATGATTTTTTTTTATGTAAAAGGGGGTATTAGGAAATGTTTTTTAAATTTCATGGTCAAATTATCTCCATTCAGGTTGACTAGTCAAGGGTAGTTTTAAGGCCATAAAAAGAAATGTTCAGTAAAATGGGCATAACTAGATCTATAGGAGGAGTTTGAAGGTGAATAAAGTTGTGTTGGAAATATGATTAAGATATATTTAAAGTGATATAAGTTTTTTCCCATGATGATTATTTTTCATAAGGTTTCTAGGATAGCTTTTGGACAAGAAGAGTTTTTCCAATGCAGGACAAGACAAGATCTTATGAACATTTTAAGTTGTTTGAAGCATGAGATGGATTAGGTGATGCTTAATATCACCTGGAATGTGAATAGGGATGCATGTTTCATCAAATTAATCCATTTATAGGTCTTTAATTTTCCTCTAAATGTTTTAAAAAACTAATCGCTGAAAATAACTTTTTTGGCAGGCTGATTTGGTGAAGACAAAAGTGGATGTGGTTTGAGCAGGTGATTGTTTAAAAGATTATAACTTGATTTGAAGTAATATACATGTCTTGTAATTTACATCAAGTGTCTACATGACATATTTTTGATGTTTTAAAGTGATATAGTGTCCTAAAGAAGTTTTTAGGGTCTTGAAGGGTGTAGGAAAGAGGCATTCTGAGAAGTAATTTGTAAAGAACACTTGGCCCATTAAATGAAATAATTTTATTGGTTGAGATAAATTTAGACCATTTATGATTTTTAAATGTTGATTTAAACATGTGTGGTGATTTATGGGTCAAGACTAAGTATGGTTTTTATGTTAGGGCATTTTTCTCTTTGTGCACATGGGGATTTGAACATTTTTAGAGCATGAAATGATGTTTTTGGTTAGGCCGACCTACTTGGGTAACTTGTTAATGTTATGATTTAAATTTGGGATGTTTTTTATTATTCATGGGTCAGGCCAAATGAGGGATAAGTTTTTTGTTTGAATTTTAAATGTAAAGGAGCTTATAAAAGCATTGTTTTGGGTGTTGTGTGTGGCTAGTTATGTGTGTGCAAGAAGTGAAACCTAGGTGTGAGAGTTATGCAGGTTTGTGAGTATGAATTTAGGTTAGATAAATTTTATATCAGGTTTAGGAAATACTATAAATCATGTGTGAAAGTGTTTGAAGGTTTGATAAGTGAAGGAAGAGATAGTTTATGAAGGATTGGACACCTAGGGTTTGTATGAGGGTTTGAAGAAGTACGAGCTGAAATTTTGGTCTCCATCAGGTGTGGAAGTAAAAAATAAGAGATAATATCATTATATGGTGGTTGATTGGGTGCTTTATCATCTTGGCGTTGTAGCCTCCTTGTGGAGTTGGTGATTCACAAAAATAGGGCTTGGTGCTCCTTGTAGGATTGTAACTCTACTAAACTAGGGGTTGGTGCTCCTTATTAGGTTGGTGTCTGACTAAATTTGAAGCATACGAATACAAATATTGTTTTTATGTGGGTTTTCTTACCCTTGAGGTTTTCCCACTTATATCTTGTGTTGATATCTTGCTTATGGTTTCTTGCACATGTGATAATTGATTGTATGCACACATATATGGAAGTTGAATGTTTATGAATATTTGAATAAGAAAATCTGAAATCTTACTTTAAAGTTTTATAAGGACTGATTCACCCCCCCTCTCAGTCCATTTTACTTCTGACACTCTAGGATTAGACATGAAAGGCTATGTTGTCATGGGTTTAGAACGAGCTAGAAGAGGACAATCACAAATGGGATGGTCTGGGACTTGAAAATGAAAGAAATATTTTGGGAGGTTGAAATACAAAGGGAACCTACTTGAATATATAGGTAGTCCCACAGATCTTTCGTAAGGTCAAATTTGACACAAAAAAATTTATTGGGTTGGGTGTAGAAAAAATGATCCTTCTAATGACATATCACCTTGTCAATGGGTTTAACTATTTCTAGAAGGAAAGCCCAGAGATGAACAAGGAGTCCAAGAAGATTGATCCAAACCAATTTTTTTTAAAGAAACCTGGCTGATGGGGCTAAATTCGGGATTCCACTCGGAAATCACCAAAATGGTATTACCTAAATACCAACAAGAAGCCTTAAGAATGAGGGCTTTGACTTGAGAAGGCTCTCAAAACAAAAAGAGATAAAATCCCTTGTGAGATTACATATGCTTGAAACAAGGATACTATTGGACTCCCAATCGGATTTTATCTAGTTTTATAGATATTATTAAGAGGGAATGTGGCTACAGAAATAAGAAATAAGGAAGTTGTTATGATGCAATTTGACCAACAGGTCTAAGAATTCATAAAAAATCACTACATGCATGGATGATTTAGATTCCATACCTCATCGTAGACCTTCGGCACAAATTTTGAGCACACTTGGGAGCTATTTCCACCACTAGTTGTGTAGTGCCCCATATTTTGATGACCCAAACCAACACAAATAATAAAAATCCTGAATTTATTATTATTATTATTATTATTATTCCTTAACTATGTTTAGGACTATATCTAGCAATTAGTCTTATTATCACTATTTTTTTATTTATTTTTTATTTTTTATAGTTACCCTAGCTCACCTAAGGTTAGGTACAATGTCTTACAATGAAAATTACTCTTTCTGTCTAACCATACAATTCCATGCTAAGAAATTATTTATTTAAGTATTTTCCTAGTTTCCAATTTAGTATTTTAACACTCTCCATGACCCATAAATAAATCAAGTAAACCCATACTATAACTTGGTTTATTTAAACAATTTCTTAAATGCCACTTTATTAATTTATACTCACTAAGGTCCTTAGATAAGTCCCCTAGGTTCCCTTTTTTATTAATTTATTCCAACAACCATCAAAGCATTTATTCCCACAAATTTAAAAGTTAGGAGGCTTCAATCTCCACCATTGGATTAGACCAATCTAGGCCACAAGATCTTAGGGTTTTTAGGAATCCCTAATCTTTCATTTTGATTTTCCCTATAAATTTTATTTTTCTAATTTTATTTTAGATTTACCAGGGAGGGAATAAATCCCTTTTCTTAATTTCTGGTTTATTTCTAGCTAGGGTTTCAATAGTTTTCTTATATATTTAATTTTTTGAAATCTCTCCTTAACACACACACACACACACACACACACACACACACACACACACACACACACCAAGCCAACGAATTATAAACGTATCTAAACGCTGGGTTTTGTGTATGGGTTGCGGTGGCCATAGCCATGTTGGGATGATAGGAGGGAAATAAGGGAAGGGGGTATGTAAAGGGAGGGGAAAGATTGATGCGTGGTTACGTAGTAGGTGCAAGAGAATGGGCAACTGTGGTGTGGTTGCGGCCACACCACAATATGTAAAGGCAGGAGAGGGGGGGTCAGGCTGCAGTCTTCCCTGCCCCCCCACCCCACATTTTTTTAATTATTAAAAAGAACCCACAACACAATACATATATGCAGTCGATTTTACATTACTTCCCTTTTTTATTTGGAATCCTTAATACGTTTTAAGAAAAAGTTTGTATATATATAATATTTATATAAACATATATGTATATATACATACATACACACACACACACAAAAATATGTGTGTGTGTGTGTACATATACATATATACAATATATACAAAGGTTATTACAAGATAAGCATTATTTGAATAATTTTCTCTTCACTTTTATTATATATATATATATATATATATATATATATATATATATGTTTATCTTGTAATAACGTTTGTGTGTGTGTGTGTGTGTGTCTACACACACACACACACACACACACACACACAAACGTTATTACAAGATAAACATATATATATATATATATATATATGTTTATCTTGTAATAACGTTTGTGTGTGTGTGTGTGTGTGTGTGTGTGTGTGTGTGTGTGTGTATAATAAAGTGAGGAGAAAATTATTTATAATCAGAAAATTATTCAAATAATGGTTATCTTGTAATAACCTTTGTATACATTGTATGTACACACACACACAATATATACAAAGGTTATTACAAGATAACCATTATTTGAATAATTTTCTCTTCACGTATATATATATATATATATATATATATATAAAGCAAGACATACATTAATAAAAAATGACACTATAAAATAAATCATCATATAAATGAAGGTATAACTTATATAATTTTTGAATAAAAGAAACAACTCATTTCATTTAATACATTATCTTATATTTATCACCACCATACTTATAAATTTAATTGAATTGCACCATTCCACTTAAATAATGATTAACAAAAGCCAATATATAATTTACAAAAGTCAATATAACACCTTCAAACTTATTTTTCTTTAGGACATTTTCAGATTTGATAACAAACCATAATATGCTACAATAAAAAAATACATTTCCATTCTTTTCCCTAAAATCATAATATAAATAATTTGTTTTAAAAAAAAGGAAAGAGAGTAAATAACATTATTTTTATTGATTTTGACTATACAAATGTTAACTCAATAAACAAGATTAATGACTTAGCATATATTTAAAAAATAGACTTTCCATTTATATTTTATTCCAACACACAAAAGAAGCCACATTCTTAACAAGATTATATGAAAATATACATACCCTATCATAAATTTTTACATATAATACAAGGGGGGAATAAGGCTCTAAAACCCATCATTTACCAGCTTACAAAACTTTCCCTTAAGAGAGGGAATAACATAACATGAATAACCATAACAATTACAAAACAATTTTTTAAAATGCAAGTGTACAAGCCTCCCTAAAATGGGGAACAACATGGCCAAATTTTGAAATTTTTCCTCCTTGCTTGAAACATATTAGCAATCTTCCACTCCATGTGGAAATCTTCAATGCACAAGAGAATAAGACGCGGTTTCCACCTAGTGAAATGGAATCATTACATTCCATCTACACAAATTGAGGACATGCTAGCCTCCCTCCAAGCCCATGGGAGAGAAAGAATGCATGCCTCAAAGTTACAAAAGTATGGGGAAGAAAAAGGTTTGACATACACACATATACTCCAATAGAAATCAACCAAAATAAACATAGATGCACAAGAGGAAAAATCCATGTTTCCTCAAATGGGGAAGAGTGGTAAGGAGCCCAATATAAAAATTTGTAATCCAACAATATGAGCACCAAAATAATCTCCATACTACCGTCCTTATCACCCCATCCCAAAACTCCAATCCTCCTCCTTGTAATGATTTTCAAACCATGAAATTTTTTTCTTAACAAGGATGGAAGATGAGATTCAAAAAATATGAATAGTTATCTTCCACATCAAACCATATGAGGGAAGGGAAAAAATAATTTCCATCATGACTTTCTCATTAAGCCATGTGGGTCTAAGAGGGGGTTTCCTCCTCTTGTCCTACATATCCAAAATCCACCTCAAGTGAGATGGATGAAGAAAAATGAAAGAAACAAGATTTAAAAATACACCCACAACAACCATGCAAGCTTACAATATTTAAAACAACCGTATTTACTTTGCACAATATACTACAGAAAAGAAAAAGAAGAGGCCTAAAGGCCTACCTCAAAATAGCTATCCCACTCCAAAGTAATCCAAACACTTCAAGCTCTAAGCCCTAGCTCCAATCTCTCTTCAACACCCAAAAGTAAAAATGAGAAGCCAAAGTTCATACCCCTCTCCAAGAGGAGGTATATGAAGAAGGATAAATAAAAAATCCTCAAAAATGAGAGGGTGACATGTATCACCCATCTCATTGTCCAACACAAGAATCCCTAAATCCCATTTACACAAAATACAAAACCCATTTAGGAAGAAATATCCCAAATTTATTAAAATTCCAATAAACCAACTTACCTCAACTTGTAAGAAAGGTCACATATCAAACACACTTACATGATGGGATATGAGAGAGGTAAAATAAGAGGGAAAATCCCATTTGACATTGAAAAGAGGCCCCCCTAAACATAGGTAGGGTCCATGGGGTCCATTTCAGTGTAAGAGAGACCCCAATGTGAAAATAAACCCTTATAAATACCACATTTAACCCAAATTCGAGTTTGGGTAAAGTGGCTGAAAAGTAGAGGTGGTGGGGCCCACCCAAATGATGATTAGGTGACCCCATACTATAAAAAACAAGATTTCATAACATAAAACACCATTAATACATGTAGGGACCATTAGGTCCTTAAAATAGCTTACTACATGATTTAACAAAACAAAATAAAATAGGTCAAACAAAGGTCATGCATGGATAAATGTCTCGACCCAAATAATCGCTTGTGCAGCTTGAGGTGCAACTTTGAAACCCATGTTCTTCTATGTGACCTATAACGTGCACACTCAATTCACACATCAAACATACCTGCTCGATACGATAGATAAGATAAATAATAACAATATATCGATAACTAAACCAATCATGGATATTCATTCTAACTATACAAAAATCAACATCTAAATGGAACAATGTACATCCATGGTACATAAAGATATAATATCCGTCTAATTTACTACATGATAACATATAATTTACCATTATCAACCAATGATATCCAAAGTATACAACCAAAATCAACATACATCCAACATATATCAAATAAACTAACTGCATCACACCCTGTTAGTATCCATAACCACATAAGTGCAAGAAACTAAGATAATGATCATAATTCTAGTTTGGCACTATGTGTCCTAAACAACACATGTGTCACCAAATAATCCACAATGAGACCACATAATATCAAAATAGTGTTAAATCAATGTCTATAGTCTAGTAAATGAAAAGAGTTTAAATGAAATGATGCCACAAAGAGATGGACACTACAAGTTGTAACAATCATTGCAATGGATGGAGAGGTGGTCATTTATAGGCTATTCACCACATCAATGGTAGGAAGACAATCGGCTAAAACTATGATAGGATTGTAAGGAAAACCCTAGAAATGCTAAGGATACACAATAAAAATAATGGGAAAACACAAGCACTCAGATGAAACCCTATCAGAGCCAAAGTTTCTTCGAAGATGTTAGACTTAGAATATATGATTTTAACAAAAATACCTTCCAAATATAAAAGGTAGTTCACAAACCCTAAATTAGAGGGAAATTTATATCATCAAACTGTCTGTGATTGTATTTTTGATAGATAGGGACCCCCATCAAATCTCTTCCCAAAAAATTGGCTTTTAACTTAAATAGGATATACATTGTGTGTAATGCATGTAAATTCAATTATCTATTAATAATATGTGCAATACTTATATTTCACCACATATGAAGATGCAATATTTAATTTATTGAGCTAGTATGAATTTAAGACTTTAAAATAAAAAATAACATTAATATTCATAAATATGAAAAATAAAATAATTTACAGTTATAACCAATTTATCATAAATCCCCTAAAAGAATCTTAGAGTAACACATACTTTCCAACACCTTTGATTATTAAAATTATTCACCCGTTACAAGAATTTATGGATTTCCATTGGCACTTGATTTTCCTAAAAATAGATAATTATTAAAAATAGAACTACTTCTATTTTTTAATAAGAATCCAATCTCATTTTAAAGCATTCATAACATAGTTTTATTCTATTTTAAAAATATCCTTAAAAATTTAATTTTTACTCCAGCCATTGCATAGATTTTCCTATTTTTATCTAAAGCCAATGCATGAATTTCAATTAATAAACAATAAACTTTACTACACTAAATATACTCAACAATAGTTAACTAACATTCTCCCCCTTGATGCTGAGTGGACTAACAAGATCATGTCAAAGTCTTACAAACTGAAATTTTGAAACAACTTTAGTGAAGATATATTAAATTTGTTCTTTAGTGTTTATGTACTTCAAATTTGTCTCTTCATTTTGAACCAAATCTCAAGTGAAGTGGTAATTCAAATCGAAATGCTTTGACCTTCTATGATAGACTGTATTCTTGGCTAATTTGATAGCACTTTGTTATAACAAAAAATTATTATAGGTTGATTTTTTCCCCCTAATTTCTTCTAAAACTTTCTATATTCACAATGCTCATGTACCTACTGAAGTCATTGCAATATATTCTACTTTAGTAGATGAAATTGAAACCAAGATTTGCTTCTTTGAACTCCATGTAAAAAGACCAAAACCAAGTGAAAATATTTTTCCATATGTTGAATTCCTATCATCCAAACTACCTCCCCAATCAAAATAACTAAAACTAACAAGTTCAATATTTTGATTAACATAATAATGAATACAAAAAATTGATAGTGCTTTTCACATACCTTAATATTTGTTTGGCTTCCTTCAAATGAATCTTCGATGGCCCAGATATATACCTTGAAACAAGAGAAACTGAATAAGCAATATTTGGTCTTGTGTGAGTTAGAAACATTAAGCTTGCAACAATACTTTTGTAATCCATCTCATCAATTTTTCTAGTGCCATCTTCTCTATATAACATAACTTTGTGAGCAATTGGAGTAGAGACTAGTTTACAATCAACCATATTAATTTGTTTCAACACATCCTTTACATACTTTGTTTGTCAAATGAATATCTCATCCGTAATTTGATGAAATTCCATTCCAATGATGCATTGCATGAGACTTACATCTTTCATTCCAAATTTATTCATCATAGCTATTTTAAATTTATCCTTTAGCTTATAATTATTTCCCATATATAATAAATCATCAACATGTACATACTTATACTGAGAGTATAATTACCTTCTTTCTTATAGTAAAGAGTAGGCTCATTTTTGCTTCTCTTGAAACCATTTTGTTGAAAATATCCATCAATTTGGGAATACCATGCTCTTGGTGCTTGTTTGAGGCCATAAAAATCTTTCTTCAACATGTAGACTTGGATTTCTTTATCTTGTATGACAAAAACCTTGTGGCTGTTGTACATAGACTTCCCCTTCTAACTACCCATTCAAGAAGGGACTTTTCACATCCATGTGATGTATGGTTCATCTCTTTTGATATTCTAGTGAAATCAGCATTCTAATGGCCTCTTGTATTTTCACAGGTGCAAATGTCTCTTCATAATCTATGCCATACCTTTGAGTGAAGCCTTTTACAACTAGATGTGTCTTGTGTCTTTCAACACTACCATCACTATTTACTTATTCTTGTAGACACATTCAATACCAATACACATCTTGTCATGTGAAAGTTTTGTAAGATCCCAAGTATCATTATTATGAATGGAATCCATTTCTTCTTATATTTCTTATGCCCAACCAACATTAATACATGCATCTATAAAACATGATGGTTTAACAAAAACTTGTGTAAATAAAGAAAAATTTACTCTCTCACCTATTGGACATTGTTCATGTTCTTGATTACACTTGTTATTTGATAAATTTCACTTAGTGTTATTACCTTGAAGAACTTGGAATAGAAGCAGGAATTACACTTGGAAAACCAGAATTGGATGAGGGGCTGCTAGGTGTACTTACTGTTATATCTCAAAAGTGCACCCTAATTGAGAGATGATAGCAGGGGTTCTAAGCTTGCTTTGAATCTCTCACTTTTTTACTTTATACAATGGAAACACCTCAAGTTTGTGGGTATATATATTGTTGAGGCGAGTCTCTAGTATCAAGGTTGGTTCCTTTTTTATGTATCCTAAACTAATGATTTGGGGTTTTGAGGGTAAAAAGATGACTGTAACTGAAATTGAAAAGGGTGATACGCTAAACTTATTGAGTGATTTGACTGAGTATATGCACAATAAAATTGAGAATGAATTTAGGATGCACGAACCAATGGTTTTCAGCATAATATTAAGGTAAAAAACTTAATGTATTGAGGTATAAATCACAACAACACAACAAGATAAACATGCACACTAAGATTATGCAGAAATTCCCAGATTTGCAGTAAGGTAAGATAATTAATCAGGGAATCAAAATTCACAATAATTAATAAATATATACACACCACTGCAAATAGTTGGAAAGGCAGGAATCAATTCTCATTCAAGGGTAAAAACTGATAGAAAATTGCTTCAACAATCCTATGCCCAAAATGTCCTTTCTTTGTGCTTTGTCAATGCAAACAATATATAGTAGAATTATTCACCCAACCATCCTAAAAATAAGATAAAATTTGTACTCACCCATGCATGATAATTTTACCCCTTTATCATGAATAAATAAAGGGAATAAAAATAGACATTCTAATTACAATGAGGCATTAATAGCCTTGGTTACAAAAATAAATTTCAGCCAAAGTGTAGTTGATTGATCTATTTTTAATAAAATTGGATGAATAATTTGGCTAATAATAGTTCTTGCTTGTTGTGAAAGTATTCTCCAATGTGCATGCAATATTTGTCTTATTTTGTTTGATGTGACACTTGTAACTTGATCCACTTGTAATGATAATTTTAGGAACCTTTGCAATTCTGCCCCCTTGGATGCACATGCAAAAATTAATCTCCCTGTGTGAGAAAAAAAAATTATTTTTTTTAACACTTTGGAAAACATTCACCCAATGTGTGGGGACCACCTGTAGGCATGTGTAAGAAAATAATTCCATTATTTGTAAAAAAAAAGGTAATTAGCATGTCAAAAGGGTCTTCTTGATCTCTAATGTAGACATTTGTGCACGTACTCAACTTTTGTTTTGATTTGCATGATAAGATGGTCATCTTTGTCTTCTAGTGCACTAATGTGACACTTGTCAATGGTTGGTCTTTGTCTTTATCTGCATGAATAACTCACTATAACCTTTCTAATCATGTGCAAATAATTATCCTTTATCGTGAGGTCCTTGGAAAGATTAAGGTAACCTCGAGGATTTTCAGGTAATCACGGAATTTAAAAAAAAAAACATGTCTTGACCATCTATTACTTGGCCACCTTCATTTGACTTTATCATTATGATATTCCTTGGTGCCCTTTTGATTAGACCCACAGCATGATAATAATAAGGTAAAGTTACCTTTTTTATTATTTGGATTATAAATCACATATACTATAGTTTCACCTTTTTGAATTATCATTTTATTAATCATGTAAACATTTTGATTTGTCAAAACACATAGTATATGATTTAGACCTTTGATATGGAAAAAATGCAAATAACTCCCAAATGATAAGGTTGACCCCCTCTCCATGTTGACTCAATGTTTCGCATATGTGTCAGTGGAAATTGGAGTAACTTGGGTTGGGATTTGAACTGTGGTTAAGTTACTTGCTTTGATAAGGGATTTCGATCTTTGTTTTTTTTAATCCTCAACCATTGACCTTGTAACCTAAATCGAACTTGGTAGATGAGAGTAGTTGGAATGCATTGATTTAATTATACTTTCCGTCAACATTGATCATAGTACTTTGACGATATTTGAACCATTGATCTTTATCTTGGTAGTTGGTCTGTAGTATAAAATGTATTCTATTTGATCCTTGCATGATCTGATCTTGATCGTTGATCATTAAAATTGCTCTGAATGGGTGGTTGGATTAGGTCTTTGATGTACAATGTTTGATCATGCTTTGATCTCGGCTTTTGATCCTAATTCAACATAAGTTAGGTTTGATTAAATTTTTTTGTCCAACTTATCATTTTTCATTTTGCTTTCTCATTTTGAGTGGCAAAGCCCTGGCCATTTTTTGTTTCTCACCACCATGAATGATTTTTTGATCTCTCTCTATTTTTTATTTTACTCAGTTTCACTATTGTTATGCATTCAATCTCATTTTGATCTTATTGCGGGCATGAATATCTATTCTGTTTGTTTCTGTATTCTAGCTCGGTTGCCATGAATATGTTCTTTTGATCTCGATTCGCTATAAATTTTCATATTGTGGTAATTTATAAGCATGTATACTGAGTTATTTTGCATAGTTTCATTGTTTTGAAGTTTGTTGTAATCATTTGGCACCATTCAAACTCTATTTTGAGCTCCGTTTTCAGTTCTTTCAAGATTTTTTGACATGCCATTCCTTTATTTATTTCTTCTTGAAATTTTTTTGAAAATTGCTTTCATTTTTTTTTAAGAAAATTGGAGGTCCTATTAGGCCCGAATCGTATTGTATTGTTTAATCGTTCCTTCTGAAAAATACTTTTCTTGTATCTACTGTCATTGTTGATTCTGGCTTGTTCTGGCTTGTTTCAAGAATCTTCCTCTTGAAGACAAGCTTTGTCATTTTTTAGCTCGATGCTTTTGTTGCTTTGAGATTTATGTGCAAAGACTTGTATTCCTCTAGCTATGTTTTGCACTTGAGCTATACTTTCTTCTCAGTTTGTAATTCTGAGCTACTTTTGGTTCACTAGTTGTAGATTTGTTAGACACCAATCCGAGAGCTTGTTGTTCAAAGGGTAACCTATTGTAATAGGTGCACTTGTATAATTTATATTTTATACTCCCATACCATGTTGAATAATAAAAACCTGTTGGATCAAGATATTTTTGTTGTTAGGAGTCCTTCAGTGAGCATATTGTACTGGTAAAACATTCAGCGTGTCAAAACACCTGTAATTTTGATCTCCTTGCATGTGTAAGTCATGAATCCTGATAGTTGATCTACTAGACATCCATAAATAGTTTATTGAAAGAGTTTATGGTTGTAAAATTATTTTGACTTTTGGGTACTTTGTGCATTCATGCATGTTAATTTCAATTAAAATATTCTTGCAAGGTTGCAAATAGAGATTCCTTTCCAATAATAACCAATGACCTTCTACTTGGAAAATATGAAACTACCATTTGACCATTGTACATATTAATGGAAGAGGAATTGATGATGGATCTACTTGTTTGTATACTTGGTAACTCGCTTGGCATGAGAAATGTTCTTCTCTACAGTATACGATGAACTTGGTATTTATTGAATGTTGTAGCTTGTAATTTACTTACTCAAGTACTATATGGCAATCATCTGTAGCACTTGCTTTCTTATCCTTTGATAACATTTATCATTGATTATTTTTATTGAAAGGTGTATTTGTTTTTGAAATTAGAAATTTTCTCTTTCATATTGTATGTGAAGGTAACACCTGTTACTTTTGCTATTGAACTTTTACTGTGTGAATTTCACTTCCTTAATTCAAACTATGTTAAATCATATGGATTTTGTATTTAAAAATGTGACTATGCCTTACTGATATCATGAGATGTAAATTCCATTTTTTCTTGATCATCTGAGATTTTGGTTATTAAATAGCTACATTTTATTCACTTTGAGTTGCACTTTTAAGTACTTGTATTTCATGACTGTAATCTGTCTCATATCTACCTTTTACAAAGATCAACTCATATACTCTTTATATTACTATATTTATTCCATAACTTAAATGACCAATTTGTAGCTTCCTTTGGATCTGAAACTGAGTTGAGTAAAAAAAAATTCATTTGCATTTTCTGATATAACATGGAAGACTTGTAGATTTGGCTGTTTGTAGCTTGTTCTTGTTGAATTGTCTGAAAACTGTTTCTTTGGACTCCAGAATTTTAGAAGACCATCACAACCTCTAAAAAATGACCCTTCCAAACTCATAAATTTTGTGACTTAATTCTTGGAAATTTGGTCTCTTAATGCATATTCCCTTCTTCCCAAATCTCTGCAATTTTCTCTTAGGGATTGTCGATATGAAATATTACGTGTTACATATTTGATCTCTTTCTAATTTATGATTTGATGAAAATATTATATTCGGAAATGAAGTAATTGCATTATGTTTGGAATTTTGAATTTATTAGGTGACTTGTTAAAGTTCATATTTTTTAAGTATTCTCTTAAACTTATTTCTTTTCTTCATATAAATCCTTAGATTTTTCTCATTTTGTGGTATCTCCTATAACTATCCTCTTCATGGGTTCTTGTAGAGGTTTGTTAATGACAACTGGAAGATACCCTTGCTTATTTTCCATGCTTTGATGAAAAATTTGTTCCCAAAATTAAGAACTATTACTTGTCCTCTACTTCCTCACTCTCCATTTAGTATTCCAATGCCTTCTTTCTATACATCATACCTTATTTGAGTAGTTGTAGATTTTGATACTCATTTTGTACCTTATACTTGATTGTAATTTGATGAAAACTTTATTTTCTACTTGCATTTTCCTTTTCCTTGGAATCTCAAAATATTGTACAATCTAGATTCCTTAAGTCATAAGTGCTTTGACAGAGATTTGTACTTTTATTCTTGAGAAATTAAAATCCTGAATGATTTCTTTTAGTACAATAATCATTTATGCAAAATATTTTTCTTTCTTCATCTGCTATATGTACCTGCATACTAGAGAAAATAGTTAGAAAATAATTAGATTTTTTGGCCTCTCTTGTGCTCCATAGTTTTTCTTTTCTCTTTATTCTTCTGTTATGATTCTAGGAATCATACGTGCTACTATAGAATATTACTTTATCAATTCTGTATCTATCTTTGATGTACCTTATGCTTATGATATTTAGAAATCCATTTTCATGTAGATAGATAGTACCTTAGTAAAGATCAAACCCTGAGCTCAATATTGATGTCATTTTGTTCTTTTACTTTTTTAGGTACACTTGTAGTTGCTGGGAGAGTTGGATGAAAGATGGAGCTAGAACTGGAGAAAATAAGATTAGAAGGAAAACCAAAATAAGCCCCATGCCTATTTTTGGCTAACTCTTCCTTTTTCTCCTTTCATGGCACTTAAATGAATTTTGGCATGCTTCAGGTGCTCAAGAGATTCTGGAAATGATCCCATCGGATAGTATTTTTCCTCACCTTTCCAGAAAGGTAAATTTTTCCTCATAACTCCTTGTATTTCTCAAGTTATGGCTCGACGGAGTTTTTGAGGGAAATTTTCCCTGGGAAGGTCCACAGACCAATCAAAATGTGCCATGTCAGCGGTAGAATGGTGGTTTGGGGGAGGTAAGTTATAAACATTGCCAAAGGGCCAGCAGGGGGTGCAAAGAAATTTTTTGGTTTGACGCCCTGTGAGCAAATAGAAGGATGACACGTGGCAGCAAAGTGGTGGGGTGCGGAGCAATTTTGAAATATTTTCAAAAAATTTAAAAAGGTGTAGAATGTTCGTTTGAACCCGCAGACCAATAGAAATGTGCAACATGGCATCAGAGTAGTGGGGGGCGGAAATTTTTGGGGAATTTTTCCCAATTTCAAAAAAGGAGGGAAATTTTTTTGGGTTTCGGCCCGCCGACCTGATTTTTGCTCTGTTTTGCCCTAAATCTTCAGAGGGGCATAAATTTTACGGATTTTCACGTTCTTTATATCATTAGAAATCTAGTTAAATTCTCTACACGATGGAGGGTTCAATTTTGTATTTTGATGGAGATTTACTGGAGAAAAATGGAGAAACGTCCTTGACATGCAAAAAATGTAGAAATGGTTCCCAACCACAAAAATTAATGAAGTATGGTTCGATTTTGGATCTGTAGAGAAATGTACTTCGAAGTATGGGCTTTTCCATGGGAACCCATCATGTTGTAGGCTAATTAGAAGTGTTTTTCGGTGGTTGGAGTTGCAAATCAAATTTTACCGGTGTTTTTTGCATCTTTCTTCATTCTGCTTCGTGATAAAAGCCAGTTTTGGCTCATTTGTAAAGGTTGTTCATCTTTTCTACTCTACCCTCCCTTATTTTTTTCCCTAGGGTTGAAAATGGAGTTTGAACCTCCTCCCCTGCTCTGTAATGGAATTTTTTTCCTTTTACCATTAAAATGATGTTCTGTGAAAACTTCTAGAGCAACAAAAATGTGTTTTGTGATGCATCTGTCCATCCTTGCTCTTTTTTTGTTTGTTTTCTTCTTGCCTCTCTTCATTGTAGGTATTTTTGCATGTTTTAATGTTCATTATAGGTTTGGAGATGTGTTCATGGAGTTTTGGAACATTTTATGTGTGAACTCTATCCTTGGGCCTGTGATGCATCTATCCATCCTTCCCATTGCTCACCTCTTCTTGTTCCGTAGCAATTTTGATAGATGTTTAGCATTTTCCTTCTCTGGTGTATCACCATTTTAGTGTATGCTTTTTTTTTCCTCTTTTATCTCTCCCCTTGTCTCCTTGGAAGTTAGATTAGGTTTATATTAGCTTTCCTACAGTAGAATAGCTTGTGGCAGGTAGTTTAGGAAGAGGAACTATCCTTCTCTGGAGAGCTTTCCCCATTTGCAAAGGTCCCACACTTTGGGAAAGCTCAATGTTGTGCATTCACACCAGATGAGTTTGCCTTAGAAAATTAGATCCATAACTCATTTGGGGGTGCTGTGAAATTGCACTAAAAGTTTTGGCATGCCTAGTGGGACCTTAGAGGTCTTGCACTTCATCTTTTGCAGGTTGTGTTCTTGTGAAGATTTCAGCCTTTAGAGGCACTTGCAAACACATCTAGTGACTCCATCCGATCAACAACCCATTTCTAAAGTTTCAAACCCTCTTTCCATTCATTATTATTTCCATCTATTTCATTATTTTCCATTCCATGAAGTTGTGCGATCATGACTTCATTTCCATCATGGAATTCACATTTACAACAGCAGTATATTCCACCTCCAACATGTTTTACAAATCCTCCAAATCAGCATTTTGATCAAATTCAAGGTCAGCATGATTACCCATATGAGCAATACCAACATCAGTTTGGTTGTGAAGCACATCAAGAGCAAGGGTACACATGCAATGAAGACAATCAAATGGAAGATGCTGATTTTGTGGAAAAAATCCAAAAGATGAAGGCAAAGATGGTGCAATCAAGAGCAGAAACTTAAATGAAGGATTTCAGAATTGGTTGTCGGACTCCTTGTCCACGGGGAGGTCCTTTTCCAAGACACTTCATCCCTCAAGAGAAGCTGGACTTCATGATGGAGATGCTGCCCCAACTTGCACAATGGACAACAAAGATAGAGGCCTATAAACTTAGTGTTCAGTAACCCAATGGGTAAGCACACCATCTTATGCCTTTCCTTTTCCTCTTTCCTAATCTGTTTTATCTCAACAGTGTCAAGTTTTAAAGTCTCCATCTATTGTCCCAACTATTGTATCCATTTCTCCATTCCCTATTCTTCCACCCCATCTCAATTCTTCTTTCCTCTTTCCTTCTAAACAGTCATTCCCTCCACAATAGCCAATAGAAATACCCTCTCCTCCAAAGAGACAAGATATTTCATCTCCTCCACCACCAAGAATGATTTCCAAATCAATTGAGTTACAACCCACCCCTCCTCTTGCATTCCTAAATACATGTTGGAAGAATGAAAATCAGAAAATCAGTCATCAAGGAAAGCAAGAAGAAGAGCCAAAAAAATAAGAAAAAATCAGAAGTTTGGTAAGCTTGGCTCTCAAATTTGGGATGACAAAGATCCCCTTGTTGGTTTATCCTGTAGAAGAGGTTAGAGTTGGAGAACAAGTGGAAAATAAGGTTGATTTTATAACAGTGAAGCAAGAAAAACAACAGCTTGTTTGTGATGAGTTGAGTGTCCATGTTGGCACTTTTCCCAAAGAGAATGTTGATCCAATTCAAGTTGCACAATCAGCCATGGAGGAAGAAAGTCCTGAAGAAGATCTTGCAGTCCCAACTTTTCCTCTAGAGCAGCAGATTGAAGAGTTTGACTATATAAACTTTATGTTAGAGGAAGAGTTCAATCAAGAGCAAGATTTTCTTCAAGCAGCAGATTAAGAAGAAGTTTCTCCAAATCCAAAAGGAGAGAAGCACATTCCAGCTATGTGGGAGAAAATTATATATCCAAAGGCTTTGAGCACGAAGCAGGTTATAGAATAACCTTCAGTTCTTATTTCTACTTCATCTCTCTCGATTTCTAGTGCTGAAGAAGAGTTTGATCTCTCAAACTCAATGATGGAAGATGAGGAGAACCATGGAGAACAAGTTTCTGATCAAGAGGACACCATGAAGAAAGTTGAGCATTTGCAGTAGGACAATAATGAGGTAGTTTATCTGTTAGATTTGGAGGACTGTTTTGATGGAGAAGAACCGGTTGAGTTTCCACAATTCTCTCTTTCATCATCCACATTCCAAACACAAGAACCTACTGTCATGGAGGAGAGCATTCATTTGCAGTAGCCTACATCTTATAACAGATCTTTCGGATCAAGATTAGAAGATTTAAATCTTCCATGTTCTTCATTGGAGGAAGAGAAACAATAGAATAACTTCATCACTTCTTCCACTTCATCTATCCAAGAAGGTCTACAAGAGGACTCCATTTTTGGAGTTGAAAATCAGAGATATGGGCATATTAAATGGATCAGACCTTTCCCAATCAGGTATTTGGCTTCATTGGAGCCAAAGGAGAAGCCAAAACTAGTTATGCTTGCCTCTAAGCATGAGGATGATATGAAAAGTTCCAAGGATCAACTGTCATACCTCTTCAATCCAAATGCAAAGCAACTAAAAGAGGTATTGGATTTTCCTTTAGTTGACACCTTGTTGATTTGGATAGAAGATCAACTTCTTATTGATTTTCCACTCATCCTAGCAGCCATACTCAGCTCCAAATCATTTACATGGCTGCCAATTTTGAAGAAAGGAAGCTATTTTACACAACCAGTTGCAAGGTTTGTTTAGCTCACCTTTGCTTCCATTTAGAGTAGAGTAGGTAGGTTTTATTTTAGCAGAACAAGTGCTTGTGCACACTCTTCATGTTCCATTTGGAGCATGTATGATTTTCAATTTTGTACATAGTTTTTGGTGTTGTTGGTTTTGCTCTTGCACAATTCATTTCAGTGGCATTTTGGTAAGAACAACTCTAAGTTCAATGGGCTTCAAGTGGCTCAGAAGGAAGTTTTCAAAGTTCATATCAGATTGCAGGCTATAACTCATGACTCCATTCCCAATGGATGCTTCAAAGGCTACTGATCATTAATCTAGCAGGCAGATGACCCCTCTGAGTCACCAAATTGTTATCCAAAATAAGCCCCATGCTTATTTTTGGCTAACTCTTCCTTCTTCTCCTTTGATGGCACTTAAATGAATTTTGGCATGTTTCAAGTGCTCAAGAGATTCTAGAAATGATTCCATCAGATAGGATTTTTCCTCACCTTTCCAGAAAGGTAAAGTTTTCCTCCTAACTCGTTGTATTTCTCAAGTTATGGCTCGGCGGAGCTTTTGAGGGAAATTTTCCCTAGGAAGGTTTGCGGACCAATCAAAATGTGCCACGTCAGTGGTGGAATGGTGGGTCAGTGGAGGTAAGTTATAAAAATTTCCAAAGGGCCGGCGGGGGGTGCAAAGAAAATTTTTTGTCTGACGCCCTGCGAGCGAATAAAAGGATGACATGTGGCAGCAGGGTGCAAAGTAATTTTGAAATATTTTCCAAAAATTCAAAAAAGTGTAGAATGTCCGTTTAAACCCATGGACCAATAGAAACATGCCAGGTGGCATCGGAGTGGCAGGAGGTAGAAATTTTCCAAAATTCAAAAAAAGAGGGATATTTTTTTGGGTTTCGGCCCGCCGATCCGATTTTTTCCCTGTTTTTCCCTAAATCTTCAGAGAGGCATAAGGTTTACAGATTTTCACGTTCTTTATATCATTGGAAAGCTGGTGAAATTCTCTACATGATGGAGGGTTCAATTTTGTATTTTGATGGATATTTTCAAGAGAAAAATAGAGAAATGTCCCTGGCATGCAAAAAACACAGAAATGGTTCCCAACCACCAAAATTAATGAAGTATGGGTCATTTTTGGATCTACATAGCAATGTACTTTGAAGTATGGGATTTTCCATGGGAACCCATCATGTTGCAGGATAATTAGAAGTGTTTTTCAGTGGTTGGAGTTGCAAATCAAAATTTTCCAGCGTTTTTTGCATCTTTCTTCATTCTGCTTCATGATAAAAGCCAGTTTTGGCTCATTTGTAATGGTTGTTCATCTTTTCTACTCTACCCTCCCTTATTTTCTTCCCTAGGGTTGAAAATAGAGTTTGAACCTCCTCCCCTACTCTGTAATGGCATTTTTTTCCTTTTATCATTAAAATGATGCTCTGTGAAAACTTCTGGAGCAACAAAAACATGTTTTGTGATGCATATGTCCATCCTTGCTTGTTTTTTTGCTTATTTTCTTCTTGCCTCTCTTCATTGCAGGTATTTGTGTATGTTTGAATGTTCAGTGTAGGTTTGGAGTTGTTCATGGAGTTTTGGAACATTTTCTGTGTGAAATCTATCTTTGGGCCGGTGATGCATCTGTCCATCCTTCCCATTACTCACCTCTTCTTGTTCCATAGTAGTTTTGATAGATGTTCAACATTTTCCTTCTCTAGTGTATCACCATTTTAGTGTAGGATTTTTTTTCCCTCATTTCTCTCTCCCCTTATCTCCTTGGAAGTTAGATTAGGGTTAGATTAGCTTGCCTACACTGGAATAGCTTATGGTAGGTAGTTTAGGAAGAGGAACCAACCTTCTCTAAAATGCACATGTACTTATTTCTTAAGTAGTTTTGAGTTACATCCCATGGATTGTGTGGGACACATTAAATTTCTTCATGAATAAATAACATTAATTTATGTAACTGAGTTATATACTTCTTTCTGCATTCAGCATTTATGATGGATATTGATTGTATAATGAAATAAACAACTCAATCACATAATTAAATGTATTTAAAAATGCATAAATAATGAGTTTTGAGGTACCTATAACTTTAATAATGAACTCTCTTTCTTGTAAACTGTAACTCTATTTGTTGTTCCTGAATTTAACATTTCACCTAAACTGTGATTCCTACCTTCATCAAGGAAATGCATTAGTATGTTGGGTATTTTTTGTTTCATTGTTGAAAAAAAACATGGAATGAAAATTTATGTGAGGTGTTATATTTTTTAACAATGCACATAGCTATGTAGATTACAACTAGTTAATGAATTGTTGCAACTGAAAACACAATGAAATTGTAATGCATCCCCCTAGTTAGGTCCATTTCATCAATGCCTTCCATCGTAAACAAAGTTTTGAGTTTCCCATTTTTTCACAAGTGTAAAATTTTTCAACATTTCTTGTGATCCTATGGGGAAAGTTTCCTGATAGCTTGTAGACTAGTTCCTTGTTTTTATCCATTGGGCATGGAGTTAAAGCATATAACCAAAATTTCCTTTTCCAAAATATAAACTAAAACTAGGAAAGAATCTAGTGAACCAGATCATGTGCACGAGTGCACTTATTGAATTGAAAAACATTTCAATGTGCATGAAATGCACTTATTGAAAGGGAAATCCTACTCTAACCAAACACTGTAGGATTTTCAATAATAGTTTTTAAGAAATATACCATTCACAGGAATGGGAAGTTTCTACATTCCATTCAGCCTTGAAAGCTAAAATGCATTGCATTCTTTTCAAGATGAAATCATGTAGGGACCACTCCAGATTGTATTAAACTTCGTGTGGTTTCTTGGAATTACACGATCAACATCCCATTTTAACACAATGTCTCCTTCATTGAAGACTCTGAACTTAGCCTTTTTATCAAAAGTCTTCTTGATCTGTCTTTGATTATTTTCCATATTCAGATGAGCTTGATCTCTTAGCTCTTATAGCTCCATTAATTCTGCATAACAAAATTGCAATGGTTCATTCTCAAGTAATTCCATCTGATGTAATAAATCCAATGCGGGAAACTCAACTGAGATAGGCATTCTTTCCTCTCATCCATAAACAAGTTTGTACGGTGAATTATAAACTGATATTTTAGGAGTCACTCTATCAGCCCAAAGTGCTGAATTTAACATCAGATGCCAAGCTCTTTGGTTCTCCTTGAGTGTTCTTCTGATGATCCTCAAAATATTTTGTTATTAGTACTTTCAGGTAATCCATTACCTTGTGGGTAATAATTAGATGAAGTACTTAAATAAATTCCATGTTTGATAGCCCAATCTATTACTTTTGCACCAAGAAATGCTAAGGCATTATTTGAAATGATAGTTGCTGGAACACCAAATATGTAAACTATACCTTCATAAAATGATAAGGTTGAAGTCTCGTTAGCTTCTTTCAAGGCTACTACTTCGCTCCAGTGTGTAAATTAATCTATAGTAGTTAAGATCCACTTGTGTCCTTGTGATGAAGGTGGATTTATCATGCCAATGAAGTCAAGACCCCACTGCATGAATGGTTGATCCACTGAAATAGGTTGCAGGGGAAACAAAGCTAAATGTTCTTTTCCAACAAAGAAAGCACACTTCTTACACTTTCTAATCCATTCAAAGTAGTCCTTGAATATGTTGGGCCAATAGTAACCAAATTTCATAATTTTTAAGGTTGTAGTACGTGCTGAAAAGTGACCTCCTATAGGTCCTTCATGAAACTTGGATAATAGTTGTTGAATTCTATCATAATCAATACATCGCACAAAATTCCATTTATATCTCTTTTAAACAACACACCATCAATGAAAACATAAGGTACAACTTGTAACTTGAAATATCTTCGTTTATTCTTGTCCATACCTTCCAGATAAGTACCGTGCTGTAAGTAATTAACCAAATCAGTCATCCATCTTCATTCCTGAACTTCTTGACTAAGTTCTGCTTGCAGATTTTCTAGTTGTACCAAGATGTCTGACTGTTGATACTTGATTTCAGCATGTTGTTCTGAATTTTCTAATTTTGTAGCCTGTTATTTTTCCATATCAGCAATTAGATGTTCACACAATCCTTTTCCTCAAATTGTTTTTGCAACACAGATGTCAACATCATACTTCATAACCTTTGTAATCCAACCAGGTTATCTCTTCTCATTCAATTCTTTTTTCAATAAGAACACTTTATCACTTAGATCAAAGACTAAGAAATGTATCTTATTATTGGAAAGCATGTACTTGAAGTTCTTTAATCCTCTAACTACATAAAGTACTTTTTTTTACAGAAAAGTGTACCTTGTCTCATAGTCATGCAAACTATGTCCAAAGAAAGAATTGGGTGCTTAGTATTTTCATCATTACCCTAAGTTAATATGGCTAAAATGGTTTCAACTCCTACATGTGCATACATTGTAAAATCATTATCAAATTTGGATTTTCCAGAGTAGGAGCTTGTGAAATAGCTGACTTGATGGCCTCAAATCCTTTTCTTCCTTCGTTGGTCCAAGAGAAAGTTTTATCTTTCTTTAATATGGTTGTTAATGGCTTGACTAATGCTATAAAATATGGAACAAATCTTCTAACAAAGTTGATTTTTCCAAGAAAACTTTGCAGTTCCTTCTTATGATGAGGAAAGGATAGATGTGAAATAGCTTCAATTATGAAAGGATCAATAGCTAAACCTTTTTCTAGAAACAATATGTCCAAGTAATTTACCTTGATGGACTGAAAATATAGACTTTTTGGGATTCAATGATATTCCAAACTGTCTGTAAAGATGAAAAGTATTCCTTAAATGCATAAGATGATCATCAAAATTATTTGAAAATATGGTGACATCATCTAAATAAACCAATATGCATTTATTTAACAGACTGTGAAAATCCATGTCCATTGCACGTTGAAACATTGCACCAGCATTGGAAAGTCCAAAAGGCATTCTTTTGTAAGCATAAGTACCCCACTTTGTGGTGAAGGTTGTTTTGTATATGTCTTCTTCACACACAAGAATTTGATTGTATCTACTATAACCATCCAAAAGGGACAGTCTGTCTGAACCTGAAACTATTCTTAAAATCTGATCCATATTGAGCAGTGGATAATGATCTTTTAATCAAGCTTTATTAAGATCTCTAAAATCCACACATAACTGGATTTCTCCATTCTTTTTCCGAACATAAACATGATTAGATACCCAAATTGAATGTTTAACTAGAAAGATAATACCTGATTCGATTAGTTTGGATAACTCTTTTCTCATCAATGGTTCAATCTTCAGATTTACAGGCCTTTGTTTCTTCCTAATTGGCTTGGAATTTGGTTGTAACTCTATTGTATGTTGAGCTAAACTGGGATCAAAACCTCTCAAATCTTGGTATTTCCAAGAAAAAACATCTCTGAATTCTTTACATAAATTGATAAATGACTATTTTTCAGCTGAGGAACATACCTTTCCAATAAATAGTTTCTTTTCATCATCCACCAAGATCTCTTCGTAGTTATCTGCATGAGTTGAAATATTTCCTTTATCCTTTCTTAACTGATCATCAGAAATGAAAATATCTTCTAGTGTGACCAATCCTTGAGGAAACTTGTTTGTCTTTAACTAAACAATATGATCACCATAGAAATGTTGCAGTTTTTCCTGATTTACTAAAAAAAATTAGCTTCTTACTGCAGAAATCTGTAGATTTGTTCATCATCTTTGAAAAATTACCAATTTTCTTCATTATCAGGTACTGAATGTCTGATAATCAGATTTATATGTGGTTGTAATTTTTTGTTTTCAATCTATTCTAGCACATCAAAGCTAGCACCAATTGCTGCAAGTCTTTTTGCATGTTTGTTTTCAGCTCTTGGAATAGATTGCATGTTAATAGCATCAAAATCTTCCATTAAGTTTGAAACTCTATGTTTGTAAGATTTCAGCAATGAATTCTTACACACATTAAAAATTTCACTTGATTAATCAGTAACTCTGAATCACCAAAAACTTACAAAGTGTTGATACCTCTTTTTCTGGCCCATTGTAAGGCATGAATTAATGATTCATATTCAACTACATTACAAGTGCATGAAAATTGTAGACTTAGAGTTGAAAAATACCTTTCGTTTGTAGGAGAAGTGAGCATCAAACTTGCACCTTATTATTTTCTTGTTTTTAGCTCCATCAAAATGAATCTTCCATAGCCCTTTTACTTATTTTTTTGTTTTGGACAACAAGGGGATTGGTGCATTTTCTTCATACAAGAAATAAATGCCAAACAAATCTTCCTCTGCTTATTTGAAAGGATCATAAACATGTTCTTATTGAGTTTTTTCATCCATAAACAAATTAGAAATATAGTCTAGTGAAGAGACATGTGTTGTAACATCAAAATCAAATTGATCTAAAGCTACATAATTTGCTACAACATTTGAAGCATGAGGCTCAATATGAAATCTAGCCAGAGGATCTGAATTTATAGTAACTTTAGTTCTATATCTTTTAGTAAAGAACAAAAATGACCAATCTAAAGAAAGATAACCTCCTATCTTTGTTGTAAAATCTCTTGATAAGCATAAGGCAAAGTATGGAGGAAAATCTACAACAGTAACATATTGCAAGATAGTAACATTTGGGCAAACATGTAAATTTACCTCCAAATTTCTAATGATGCCAATTGTGTTAGTTGTTGTTCCGTCTAGCTGCAATACACTTTTCTCTGTAGGTTCATACTGCAGGCCCAATTTTTCTGCAATAGCTTTTGGCATTACTGTGCTACTTGCACTACTGTCAACCATGCAGTTATGAACTAAATTCTCTCCAATAATCAGAGATAGATAAAATGGTGGTGGTTTCTTGATATCATGAGAATTTAAAACCTTTTGAACCATCCACTTAACCTCCTTCATATGATCTTGCTCCATTGTTCCAAGAACCATGTTTTCTTTTTAAGTTTTATTTTTTGTTGGTTTCCAAGAAATTTGTAACTTAGCAAGCTCATAAGAAAGTAACTCTTGCTATCCTAGAATACTAAGAGAATCCCATAATGAAATATTAATATTATATTTTTTCATTACCTCAATAATATTAAAAGAAGAAACCATTTATGAAATAAATTCTATAGTTTTAGCATAAGATTTAGCAAAAACTAACTTTGATTCAACACATTTTGAAATTTGAGGTATGAATATTCTTCTGGGATCAGGCTGCAATTGTGTTTGTTGCTCCTTTTGAGCTGAATTTATTGCTATTTTTGAAGGAACAACAAAGTTTTTTGCTATTTTTTGACCTGCTCTTGTTGTTTTATTAGTGACTGTATACAGAATAGGATTGTTCTGTTGTTTTTCTTTATCTTGAGACCTAGTTGTGACTGCAATAAAAGTTTCCTCTCCAAAGCTGACTAGATTCTGTTATGGTGGTTTCTGACTATGAGCATCTTGCTTCCCACCCTCCATTTGAGGCATGAATAATGCTTCAGACTAAGGTTGTGCAACAAGGCTTATATTCAGGAATGCATTTGGATAATTGGCAGCTGAATGAGGTTGATTACAAGGTTGACACCATTCTTCTGAAACAATATTAACTGGAACAAGAGCGCTAGATGAACTAGGAGCTTTTGGATCAAATTTCCTTGGTTGATATGGCTATCTATAATTTTTATTTTTCTAGTAAGGCTGCCTATTGTGATGATTTTACTAATTTTGCTAGTAAGAAGCTTGATGAGGCCTACTACGCTGAGCTAATTTGTTCTCAATTAACGTTAACTTATTTCCCATAGTCTGTAAATCCTTAAACACATCATTTGATGGAGCTATAATAGTAGGCTCTATAATGGTAATAGGTTTTGGAACAGGTGCCAAATCTACTATAAGAGGCATTAAAGGCCTTGGTGCTAATTTTCCATCTTGAATAAGGTTATTTTCAGCCCTAATGGAAATATCATAGGCTGCACTGGGAGATTTTATCCTCTCATAGATTGAATCATAGTTGAAATATCACTGTTTAAAGCTATGAGATAATATAGAAATACATGATCAACTTAAGGTTTAACACTAGTTGAATTCTTTCCCAAGTTCTAGCAAATTTGATGTTAAAACTAGCCATAAATTCATGAGGAGCTCTTTTAATTGTAGATAGTTGTTCTATGTGAGATAAATGATCAGAATAGTCTTGTAATTTCCTAATAAAGTTCTCTCATAACTCATCCTAAGTTGTTATACTCCCTATTTCTAAGGTTCTATACCATTGCAAAGCTTTTCCTTTAAATGATGTAGCTAAGAGTCTTAAGGCTACATCTTCATGAGTTATATTATGGACAACACAAAGGGATGCAACATATTTAATGTGCTCTGTAGGGATAATCTGATTTTCACTAGTGAATGAAGGTAAATTTTTTAGGGAAGCAACATGTATATCATGGTAAACTTGAATTACTAAAGGGCTGCGATTAGTAAAGGTTACAAAATTTCTAGGTGGTTGTATGGCCATTGGAATAACTGGGATTTGAACAACAAGATTAATATGTGGTGAAGGAAGATTAGGAGGAGGGTTGCCAAAACAAGGTCTATTATAAGGTAAGGTATTGCCAACTTTTCTTCTTCTTGTCGAATTCAAAGGTAAAGAAATAAACTCATCAGGAATTCCTCTTACCGATGATCTTGTAGTCACTTTAGGCATGAAACATGCTACAAAACTGGTCTAAAATCAACCTTGCGGATTCTCCAAATTAATCTTTTGATATTTAGAATAATTTTTCACAAATTACTTCTCCAAAAGTGACTTTCTTTCATTGTAAATCTGCTACAGATCTGATCCGTGTCCCACCGGGCGTGCCAAAAACTGTTATCTCTCAAAATTGTACCCTGGTTGAGAGATGATAACAAGTGTTCTAAGATTTCTTTGAATCTCTCACTTTCATAGATATAATGGAAACACCTCAGGTCTGTGGGTATACCTATTGTTGAGGTGAGTCTCCGGTATCAAGGCCGGTTCCTTTTTGATGTATCCTAAACTATTTTTTTGGGGTTTTGAGGGTAAAAAGATGACTGTAACTGAAATTGAAATGGGTGATACACCAAACTTATTGAGGGATTTGACTGAGTATATGCACAATAAAATTGAGAATGAATTTTGGATGTATGAACCAATGGTTTTTAGTAGAATATTAAGGAAAAACACTTTATGTATTGAGGGATAAATCATAACAACACAACAAGATAAACATGCACACTAAGATAATGCAGAGAATACTTGATTTATAGCAAGGTCAGATGATTAATAAGGGAATTGAAATTAACAATAATTAATTAAGAGATACACACCACTGCAAATAATTGGAAAGGAAAAAACTAGTTCTCATTCAAGGCAAAACTGACGGAAAATTGCTTCAACACTCCTTTGTCCAAAAAGTCCTCTTGTTGTGCTTTTCTAATGCACACAATATATAGTAAAATTATTCACCCAACCCATCCTAAAAATAGGCTAAAATTTGTACTTGCCCATGCATGCTAATTTTACCCCTTTATCATGAATAAACAAAGAAATAAAAATATTCATGCTGATTACAATGAGACATTAATAGCCTTGGTTATACAATCAAGTCAAAGTATAGCTGAATGGTCTATTTTTATTAAAATTGGATGAATAATTTAGCTAATAATAGCTCTTTCTTGTTGTGTAAGTCTTCTCCAATGTGCATGCAATCTTTATCTTCTTCTGCTTGATGTGACACTTGTAATTTGATCCACTTGCAATGATAAATTTAACACCTTTCAAATGCACATGCAAAAAATTAATATCCTTGTGTGAGAAAAACAATTCCTTTGTCTTCAATGCTTTGGAAAAACATTCAACCAATGTGTGGGGACCACTTGCAGGTATGTGTAAGAATAATAATACCCTTTTTTTGTTAAAAATATGGTAATTAGCATGTCAAAAGGGTCTTCTTTATCTTTGATGTTGACATCTATGCAAGAAGGATAACTCATGTTGATAATGACATCTTTGTCCCTTTAAGATTACATGTATAATATTATTCTCCTGCAAACAAAATAGTGTATTTATCTTCAACTCAAAAAATTGTTCTCTTGTGGGGACCACGTCCATGCATGTGTAAGAGAATAATACTATGTGGAGGTTCCTTGGGAAACTTTAAGGTATAGTCATTTCTAATCTTAGCCTTTTAGCATGTATCTTGACCATATGTGTACTTGGCCACCTTTGTTGACTTGATCATAGTGTATTATTGTTTGGTCCCATTCGCACTCCATATAACACATACTTTGGATATTCAACATAGAATAAGGTTTGATGTTTTAAGATTTTGATTAATAATTTAAGCTTCCTTGGATCATTAGATGGTATGTATCATATTGTTGGGTTCCTTTTTTACCATCATTGCATAATATAATAAGGTAAAATTTACCTTTTTGATAATCATTGGTTGTCATACCGATCGGCCACCTTTTTGATTAGGGATGGCATATACTATAGTTTTGGCCTTTTTTTTGAAAAATCATTTGATCATCGTTGTCGGTATTTGATTTTTTTTGCACTATGGTTTTGGACCTTTAATAGGTCAATGCAATTGATTTTTCAAATAATAGGACTAGCCCCTTTTGACGATTACTCACCCCATGGTTTGAATTGTCGGTGGAAATTTGTTAGTTTGCATTGATTATGTTGTTGATCCACTGCCATTGATCATAGTAATGTATGAAGCTACACCATTGATTTTCTGATCATGTATTTTGCATTGATTTCGATCCTGAGATTAATCCATGGCCGTTTGACCTTGTTCCTATTTCATATACGCCATTGATCTTCTGAACCTTGGCAATGGGGTAGTTTTTGACTGTGTATCTATTCTCCACCATCGATCTTAGTACTTATCGATCTTGATCATTGATGCTCAAATTTTTCTCTGATTGGGTGTATGGATTAGGTTTTTGATGTACATCGTTCAATCCTGCACTTGTAATTTACGGTCGCTAATGCTAACTCAAGATGAGCTAGGTTTAGTTGAAAAGCTAATCGAGCTTATCATTTTTTCATTTATCTTGCTCGTTTCGAGCGGCAAAGCACTGGATAATTTTTATCTCCCACCATGAATATGTTCTTTTCGAGCTCTCTATATCTCTGCAACTGTGAATACATATATTTTTATTTTTTTTACTCTGATTCAAGCTCTTAAAAAGAGGGACCATCATTATTTATTTTTTTGGGCCTGGTTTAGTGCGATATTTCTTGGTATTTCTATGCTTGGATATTCTACGAGGGATGGAACTCAACTTCTTTGTTGTTTTTGAACAATTTGTGCTTTTTCCAGCTGGATTCGAGTTTGAAGAATCTTTGATGTTGATGGTAAGTTTTCAACTTCTCTGGGCATGGCTTTGATCTTTGTTGTTGATGGTGAGTTGGGGCATTTTATCTATCTTTTGCTCATGATGGAGCCATTTGCTGGAAGCTTTGAACTCAAGATTTCTAGTTCATTTCGCAGATCTCCCTCTTGAAGGTGAACTTTATCATTTGTGAGATCGATATTTCCGTTTCTTTGAGACCCTTTACTATAAATAAACAATGAACAAAACCTTTATTTTTTTCATTTAATAAGAACCGATATTTTTTATTGTCACACTCTATCTGTGTCTTTTGCTTCTGCAGACATTCTAAAAGTGGAATGTCCTCTGGGTAGTCATATCTTTAGTTCTTTTATCATTATGCACTTATATCAAGCTCCCCATGAGGTCTTGTGGCCATCATTCTTTTGGTAAGTTGAGCTTATTGTTCTATTTCCATCTAGGTATTTGTTTTGCATACTCTCTGTATTTAGAGTCACAACCTTGTATTGTTATGTTGTTTAAGTCTTTATTACAACTGTTTACCCTTTTTGATTTCTGAAATATTGCAAGTTTTATATCCTAGGCTATTCTATTACTCAACTTCTTTAATCCTGAGTGAGGGTTTGCTTTTGGTGAATCTTGTTGACCCATCACTTTGAGCCTTATGGATTTGCATATCAGGTTTTTATGTGGCCACTTTGAAGTAGATAATCTTTTGTTATTAATTTTGTAAATTGACCTTCCCAAAACTTTGATGCCATAAAATTACATTGGAAAAAGGATGTCCTGATTCAAACATGGTGTAGCTTGATTCTTGCACTTGAGCTATATTTTCAAACTCATTTTGTTATTTTGAGATATTTCTTGCTCACTGGTTATAGCTTTGTTTGATGTCTTAGAACTTGAATATAAATTTTTTATTGCTTCATTTCGACTTTCATTTCTCAAAACTGTGACTATACATTTCCTATTGGAAACTTCGAGGATAAAATTATTTTCTATTATGAGATTTTTGCACTCTGTAAGCACTATGAATCTTCTTATTTTGTGAGTATTATGTGAAAAGACGTTTTTTTTCCATCTTTGGCTAGCATTATTTTGTATCAATGAGTCATTTTGTTATTTTCCATTAATCGCCTCTAAACGAGCTTTGTTTCCTTTTGTTTCCTTGCTCCACCCTTTAGGTATTTTATACTCAATCTACTACATGGGTTTTGTATGTTGCATTTTCTTATCTTAATGGATACAAACCAGATGTTGGATCAAGTATGTAGTTATTTTCTTACTCTTAATGGAGTTTCTTCTTTGTGCATCTTATACCTGTATAAAACTTTCAATATGTGAAAAACCTATCTCTTGAACTCATTTCTGGTCTGAAAATTTAGTTGTGTAGTGAAAGATAAAACATGAAGCTCTTTGAAGTTCTTCTTTGTTTGATGGACATTGTTTATGCTTGAAAAATATCATCTCATACTTTTACACATAAAGAAGCTCTTATTGATTTAGAATTCTCACTAAAGAATTATGAAAATGTTGTTAATTTGTATATATGTTCTTTAAATAACTATAGATTGGAAATGAACTTACAGCTTTATCATTATCTATACTTAGATTTTTAATGGCTACTTATGAAAGCAAGTATATATTGATACTACCTTTTCTTTGACTATGCATGATTATGATGTTTCATCTAGTTGAGTTACATTTTATCAAAGTGATCTTTCGACTGTTCAAGATATAATGTACCTTTGAATTGAGTTGGGTTTGAACTATTACATCCATTTGTATATCAAACTATAACTTTGTATCTTTTACAAAGATCATCTATAGCTCTTGCATTTCTATCCTTTTATATCATTTATCATTGTTAAACAACAATATTAAACTTGTATTGGATCATCTGTGTTTTTGGTTATTGAATAGTTTCATCTTGTTCACTATTGAGTCAAGATTTGAAGTACTTGTACTTTCATGAATGTAATTTGTCTCATATCTAGCTATTGCAAATATCAATTCATCCACTCTTTTTATTAATATGGATTTAGTTATACCTTGAATGACCACTTTGTAGCTTGCTTTCGATACGAAATTGAGTTGAGGCACAAATTTTTTGTTGCATTTACTGATATATCATAGAAGACTTGTGATTATTGACTCACTGTAGCTTGTTCACTTTGAGATCACATGCTATACTTGTAAGTACTTGTCTTTCATGCATCTACAACCTTCATTCATGTTATTGTACCATTATGCAAAAATAAACTTCATTCCTGACTCTACAGAAGCTTACTATATCTTATGGTCCATAGCCTAAAATGACCACTGTTGTAGCTTACTTTGCACTATATTTGAATTAACCCATACAAAAGTTACATACTTCCAACTAACATTGATTGATTATATCATGTGAAGACTTGATTTGGTTTCCTGTACTTTTATTGTGCATAGTCTGAAAACTATTTCTTTGGATTTCAGCACTTTAGAAGACCATCATAAAATCTTAAAATTTTCTCCATCAAACCTGTAAATTTTTGTGCCTTAATGCTTGGAAAGTTGATCTCTTGATGCATATTCCCTTGTTTTGAAATCTCTGTAATTTGCTCTCAGAAACTGTAGATATGAAAGGTTACTTGTTGCACATATTTTATCTCTTTCTGATATCTGATTTGATGAAAATACTATATTCGTAAATGAATTAATTGCATTTTGTTTGAAAATTTGAATTTATCCTGTGAATTGTTGAAGCTCATTTGTTTTCACTATTCTCTTACACTTATTCCTTTTCTTCATCTAGATCCTTGGATTTTTTCTTATTTTTTTAGTATCTCCTGTAATTATCCTCTTCATGGGTTCTTGAAGAATTGTTTTTCACTAAAACTAGAAGATACCCTTGCTTAGTTTTTGTGCTTTGATGATTTTTTTTTCCCAAAATTAGGAACTGTTACTTGTACTCTACTTCCTCACTTCTGATTCAGTGTTCCAATGCCTTCTTTCTATAGATCATACGTTATTTGAGAAGTTTCTATAGATTCTGATACTCATTCAATACCTTATACTTGACTGTAATTTGATGAAAATAGATGTTTTCTACTTTCATTTTCTTTTTTCTTGGAAAAACTCGCAACTTGTACCATCTATATTCCTTTAGGCTTTAACAGAGCTACTTGTATTCTTGAGCAATTAAAATACTGAATTTCCTTTTAGTACAGTAATCATTTATGCAAAATACTTTTGTTTTCTTCATCTACTACATGTACCTGCACACTTAAGAAAAAAATTAGGATTTTTAGCCTCCCTTATGGTCCATAGTTTTTCTTTTCTCTTTCTTTTTCTGTAATGATTCTAGTAATCATATGTGCTACTATAGAGTATTGATCTATCAATTCTGTATCTGTCTCTGATGTACCTTAGACTTCTAAGATTAAGAAATATATTTTCATGTAGTTAGATAGTAAATGAGTATAGATCAAACCCTGAGATCTCCACTGATGTCATTTCCTTCTATTTTTTAGGTACACTTTAAAAATAATGATTACCAGATCATACCAAGCCAAGAACACAAATGTTAATCAAACACCACGATCAATAAGATGAAATTAATTCACCATAATAACTTTACATAAACCTTTACAAACAAATGAGCAACAATATCATATGTTATTATGGAACTCAATGAAATACAATGAGAATGGGCCTTGCATATATAGGTAAGGAATAACAATCTAAGAATCGGTCAAGTTTGTAGATCAAGCCATAAATCAAGGAAAGAACTAGTCATCAAAGAACTAGTCTAGTCCATAGATTTAGGAGACAACTAGACATCAAGGATCTAGTCAATACTATAGATCAAGGAAAGAACTATACCTAATAACTACATAACATCCCCCTAATATCTAAATAAAAATAAATATCCACACACATGTTATGCAGTGGGCTCATTTTGATAAATACAGTAAAGGTAAATAAATTACCTAGGTGAACATGAGCTAAGGTAAATACCTACTCTAACACCCCCCTCAAGTGAAGCTAGGGTATAAAATAGAAGTAACATGTCCATAGTATGAGTCCCGACAACTAAGCCTTATGAGGTACTCGTGTACAATAATAGGGAAAAAGGGACAACACAAGGTACCCAAAATTAGTAACAACAAAGTAAAGAGAGTGAGAAACTACTGCAAGGCATCCCAAGAAGCTCGGCTCAAAAAAATCATACAATGCTAAATAATTTTGGTGTGCACTATGGTCTGAATACACTGTTTGATAATAAAACTAAAAAAAAATGATATTGGGCTTCACCAAGATAGCTCCATACAAGGAGACTGTCAACAGAGTGATGTCAAAAGTGTAAAAAAACACCAAACATAATCGATCAATTACTATTTTATTTGGTGTGCCATGTTTATACAACACTTAGCCAAGACAATTTCAAGGAAAGTGACACAAGATCCAAATAAATTGAAGTGCTACAATGAAAACAAGAAATTTAGGCAAGGATATCAACATGAAGAATCAGTATCAACACTATACTCCCATACTATTGAATGTGTAGAGTGACACCTCAAATCTATATTAGTTACCCAAAATCAACTACTCGAGCACTAAAAAAATAACATTTGGCTTCATTAGAATAGCTACCCCATAAGAGAGACTGTCAACATACAAAAAATGTCAAAAATACAGATATAAAATCTCTCAACCAACAAGAGAGATACACTACACCTGCTAAATAAATATGATCAAAACAAAGAGAATTACAATGCAAAAGATATAGAAAGTAGAGCAAGAGGATGAATGGTGGAGGAACCATGCCTGTAGGGTCCTCTCAAGGAATGCCTATGTCTCTGCCATGAGTGATCATATATCCACCCCAAATAAACATGTATGGATGAAGAAGATGTCTACATATGACTTGGTACAAAATGCACAATGGGTTCTCATTTTGTAATTCTGAATCTACTTTCATAATGCACTAGTTAAGTTGATCTGTTTGACACCAGTTGAAAGCTCATTGTTTCTCAAGGCTAACAGTGAAGGTGTAGAACTCATGTGGATCTCATGATCCTTGATAAGAGTACGAGTGAACAAAAGTAAGAGCTCTGAAAATGTGTGATCCTAATGAAGTAACTACTTGAAGAACAATGCCATGGTGAGAATTCAACTTAGCATGTGGAATAGGAAAAACAAAACCCCATGAATGTTTTCCAATACCTCCACTAGTGAAACCCATAAAATAGAGCATGTGAGAACCAAATACAGTGGTATGCTTATTGAAAGAGCCATGCATATGAGAAGAAGTATGATATACATCATGTGTTACTGCAATAGGCACATATGTGGAAGAACATGTAGTAACAAGACTCATAGGCTTAGAAGCATCAGGAGATATAATGTACTCAGAAACTAACATATCAAGATCAGTGGGTGTGAGATAAATAACTGCAAGTTGGAATAGGATCTACTTGTATATGACAATCCATAATATGATGGCGATGTTACAAGCTAGCAAGTTTTTACTGTAGTGACTGTATTAGTGTATTCTTATCATGAATGAGTGTTTGTAGAAGATAATTTTGCTTCTTGAGTGATATATTTTATTCCACAAATTTTACAATATCATCTTGAAGTCCACACACTTCAGAGAAAATCATATCATTCTTAGAACCCATGATAGATACAAGAATGCCACACCCAAAAGTGCAACACCTAAAATTACGTCCACAAGTGATTACAACACCCACCCAAATTTGGAACTTTATAATTGAGTGCGTGTTACAATATGGAACTTTATAATTATAGTGTGGTTCTCAAAATAAATATTTCCAAGGGAAAGAGCATGAAAAAACAAGCACTTTTGTAAAATATTGCACTCAAATCCGAGTTGCTGATCAAAAGATACAAGCTTAAAAATTGTATGCTCTGCTATTTATTTTGGTTGCCACTAAAATAAAATAAAATGCTCTTTCCTTAACCACACAAATAAACTGAAAGGGGGTTGGAGTTAAGCACCTACTAGGAATCACGAGCTTTAAGACCTCATATGACCATACCATATGACCAAGGGCACAACTTATTATTTTGGGGTGTGTTACTTGTTTTGCTCTTTCTGGTAAAACTTATTATTTCTGGACTGTGTCAAAAATGACCTTTGCTACCGAAAATAGTAGCTTGTAGATTTTCCCAATATAGCAAACGTGCACACCAACGTGTAGACCCCTACAAATAGGAAAGAAACGTCTTTCCTAAAACCGCCTATTTCATGCCAATCGAGAATGTTCCAACATAACAAAAAAAATGCATTACGGATCTTGAAAAACTTAAAAAAAATGAGAAATTGATTTTCTGGGGTTTTCTCTTATTGATGCGAACTCTAACATGAACCATTCTTTTCACATCTCTTACAATAATTAAAAAAAGATGAAAAAATGAATGCCTCCAAAAATGATCAAGTTTACAGTCAATCTTAGGGTTTTTCCACCTTCCGAATCCAATGGAAGGATTTTTTTTACATAAAACTACACGTAAAAAAAACATACAAACAAATGCCAAATATATGAATATAAAAAAAACCACATGTTTCAAAATAAAATTTACTATACATGATATGTTAATTTAGCAATCTCCTATCTTATGATACTCATAAAAGGACCTGATAACCCTGATTGTACCATTTGATCCAAAAACACAAATGCTAATTGCATTTTCACTTCTGCTTGGAATCTCATAAGATTGAACCATCTAGATTCAACTTAAGCCATAAATGTTACATGACAGACCTTTGTACTTGTATTCTTGAGAAATGAGCAATCCTAATATCATATATTATTATGGACACTCAATAAAATATGCAATGAGATATGGGCCTTTCTTTAATAGGCTACAGGAACCTACACAATCTAAGGAACCAGTAGGTCGTAGATAAATCCATTAATCAAGGAAGGCCTCTCTTATGTCATCAATAGAACTTAGTCAAGTCCATAGATTTAGGAGATGAACTTTGGACATCAAGGATCTAGTCAATACCATAGAATACAGGATTTATTAATTCTATACCTAACGACTAGATAATATCCCCTTATATCCAAATAAAAATTAGAATATCCATTTGCATATAAGTGGGTGAGGATAAATACAATAAAGGTAAATATCAAGTACCCCGAACTGAACATTGATGTCATAAGGTAAATACCTACTCTAGGTACACTTCTAGCTTCTTGCAGACACAGATGAAAGATGGAGTTGGAACTTGAGACAAAAAGATTAGAAGAAAATCCCAAGGCAATGGTCGGGTTTATTCTATGCTCTTTTACTTTTAGCTTTATACACATGTACTTATTTCTTCATTAGTTATGAGTTACATCCCATGGCTTGTGTGGGAAGCATTGAAGTTTCTTCATGAATAAATAACATTAATTTCTGTAACTGATTTGTATACTTCTTTCTAAATTCATCTTTTATGATGGATAATGATTATATAATGAAATAAATAACTCAATCACATAATTAAATGTATTTAAAAATGTAGAAATAATGAGTTTTGAAGTACATGTAACTTTAAAAATGAACTCTCTTTCATGTAAACTATAAATCTATTTGTTGTTTCTAGATTTAACATTTCACCTAAATTGTGATTCCCACCTTCATCAAGGAAATGCATTAGCCCTTCAGGACTTTTGTGTTTCCTTGCTGAAGACAAACATGGAACGATAGTCTATGTGAGGTGTTACATTTTGTAACAACACACATAGTTGTAGATTACACGTATTTAATCAATTACTCCAATTCAAAACACTATAAAATTATAATGCATCCCTCTAGTTGGTTCCATTTCATCAATGCCTTCCATTGTAAACAAAGTTTCGAGTTGCCCATTTTTGCACAAGTGCAAAAATTGTCAACACTTACTACACTTGGAATCAAAACACTAGTGAATTTTTCATCAACAATATCATCATTACAAAAATATTTGGACTTCTAAATATTCCATTTTCTTTGTCATGACCATACACTCCCCCTTCATGAAAAATAACATCTCTTGACACAGAAATTTTGATAACTTGAGAGGAATATAAGTTCTATATGCAATAAAAATAAAAGACTCACTCTTTGGATCTAACTTCTTTCGTTTCTACTCAGGTACATGAGCATAAACTAAACAACCTTTTTTTGAAATAATTGACATTAGGCTTCTTTTCATACCACAATTCATTTGGAGTCATCCTTTTGAGAGAGTCATCATCTTGATGCTCCAATAATCATAATCATTTCAACTAAATTCTGGAATGAGAAGAGAGCTAGAGTTTTCCTTGATTAATTGTTAGAAAAATCTGAAACAAAATACTACAATCCAAACCTTACTTTGATATCAATTGAATATTTAAAATACAAAACAACTTCAATATTCATAAATATGAAAAATCAAATAACTTACAACAATAACCAACTTGTCATAAACCACCCAAGATAAGCTTAGACTCACAAAAACTTTCCAACTCGTCTGATTATTATAAGTATTCACCCATTACATGTATTTATGGATTTACATAGGCACATGCTTTTCCTAAAATTATATAATTATTAAAATAAAATTACTATTATTTTTAATAATAATTCAATCTAATTTTAAATTAGGCATAACATGGCTTTATTCTATTTTAAAAATATCCTCACAAATCTAATTTTAACTTCATCAATTGTATGGATTTTCCTTTTTTATGTAAAGTCATTGCATGTATTTTTATTATAAAAATAGACTCAATATAACTACACTAAATATACTCAGCAACAGTTAACTCATAGGTACACACCCTAAGTTGCAGATGCATGTACGGCTTGTTTCATAAGTTGGAGGGCGTCTGCACAATCTTGGCAGAACTGTTGCGGATCTGGAACTACCTCTTCAGACACCAATGTTATTAGCTTTCCTTCCCCTGCATAACTGATGAAATGTACCACCATCGACTGCACAAAAACACAATACAATTTCTTTTTTAAATTTATCCTTCAGCTCTGTAACCATTATTATTGTTTGTTAAATAATAATGCATGAAGTAAATATGCATTTTTAAAAAATATATAATTCTTGTATCTTATATGTGTTATATATTACAAATGAAATTGATCCAAGTTGGTATACTGACCATATAGTTAACTTGAGTTGTGGGAATAATGTGAGTAATTGGGTTATCATCATATTGAACCTCTTCCACTGGCCCCATCACATTGGAGATGCCTAATGTAGAGTTCACTGCTATTTTGTTGGAAACATATGCCACCAACTGTAATTCATAAATAATTGTAAGGATGGTCTTTAAAAATATTTGTTAAAAGATAAAGTAAAAATAAAAGGGCTATATTCATGGATATTTATCTATTAACGAAAAAAATGATTGATAGAAGGAATAAAATTATACAATTCTATCATCTTAATAGTTAGCAGTTCCATAGTTCATTAAAGAAGATATTATTTTGCTAGAAGAGTCTATTTATCACATATATTTACAAGGCTGATTGGTCAACCAACCAATGGGATGCTTACCACTTTTTAAATTGGATTTATCATTGGTTGGTTGACTAGTTAGCCTTACAAGCATATGTGATGTTTAGGCTAAACGTTTTTTACACTAACCCACTAAAGGATTAAAGACCTCTCATAAATCTATAAAGCAATTTTTATTATGAAGGGAAAAACATATATCCAACTAAAATGATACAAAATTATAAAATCTTATCTGTTAAATCATGTAGTATTAGTCAATTAGAATTTAATTACTGTTTCATTGTAAAGGTTGAGAAAAAACCATGTATCAAATTAAATTTATTTAAATTCATAAAAAAATATAACCAATTTAATAGTAGATATAAGATCGCATCTAGATATCACTTATATTAAATAATTGACTATAAATTAATTATAGAGTCTAATTTTTTATAAATTATTATAAAAAATACTTGTAAGGCAATGATAAACTATAAATTTGTAAACCATAGATCAAGAGTTAGTACTAACATGCATAACATAGCGAATAATAGCAACAAATTAAGTTGTTCTCCAACCAAAAACTATTCTCCTTCACTCTTCCCAATATCCACCTAAATTAACCTAGAAAGGAATAAATAAATCAATAAATAAAGTACATGTCTATCTTTTGGGTTAGCATAAGGAACATTACCTTAGTTGGAAAATATTTAGCTATTGCAAATGTCATGGAGGCCTCTAATGACAACTTTTTCAGCCTAGAAGTAACTGTGGTAATTCGACAATATTGAAGTGGGTCTTCATAATAGAGGATTGGTAATGGAAACAACCAAAAACCAAATTTATTACCCCACATTGATTGAGAAGGATTTTTCATGTTGTTGTCCAAATCCTGCCAAATATCATTCAATCACCCTCGTAAAAGCTCATATAATTTACAAACACTACCACAAAACATTACACAAACTAAAACAAAATAGATCCTTTGTACTTTGAGCATTGGAGAATGTCTCATGTTCACTGCAACTGTTGCTCGAACAGTTGTCTTTAATGGAACATTCACATGCTCTGCACGGGGATTGCTACCTGCAATCATTTTCTCTTGGAGTTAGCTCTTTAGTTTTTTTTGAATTTGGAATGGAGAAAACAAAGGGATTATATTTGATTCTCATTTGATTTTGGAGCACAGAAAAAGAAATTAGTTATTATCATACCATATTGTCTTTTGCTCAAATATCGCACAAATCCAGCTGAAAGAACGCCCATAATCACATCATTCAAAGTCTGCCATAGAGTTTTTTGTAAGTAAAGACTGACCATATAAAAAGAAACTCTTAAAAGTGATTGGGTAGAAATGACTAGACGTATATCTCTCAATCTTTAATATTAAGTTGAGAGTCCATGAGTTTATTTTTTGTTTTTAATAGAACATTACTCAAGTTTGTATGGTTAAATTGTTGACCAATCAATGGGATGGTTATAACTTTTTAAAGTGTTTTTTCATTAGTTTGTCAACAAATCAGGGGAATGAAAGAAATTAGTTTCAATATATATATATATAATCTAAAAACTATTAAACCTCTAATATCGTATATACCGTATATACCATATATATATACCGTGTGTGTGTATAGAGGATCTAACAACTCTTAAACCTCTATTATCGTAATTAGAAATTTGTAAATGTCTTACCAAACACCATTATTTGGTGTTTTGGTCCAGACTTTCATTTACAAAATAAATAAATCTAAAATAAACTAAAAAAATTTGAGTAACTTCTAAGTGAATTTAAGAGAGTAGAATATATTCGTCTATTTTTCATACACCAAATTCTTAAAAATATACTGATTTCTTATTAGCAGATCATCCTTCAATAAAAAAGAACACAGGACTGAGTGGGTGTAAGAATGTTCACCCCATTAACTGCCTTTTTGACCAAGAAAATATCATCAATGCTCAGAGTCACGTGAGCCAGACGCTTTCGAGAAACTGCCGCTCTGCTTCCTCCTCTTAATGGATTCCTATCTTGTGTCCAAAGCAGGGTGGCTCCATAGTGGAGCAGACATAGGAATGTGAGCCACAAAGCAGTAATCTTAATCCAAACCGTTTTCAACAAGCCTGTGGAAATAGTCTGGCTAGAACTTGTCTGGTGTGGAATAACGGTGGGTGGTAATTTAGCATGAGTGGTTTTGGTTGTGGAGTTGAGTATGAGGGACAACATGGAGACACAATCTCCTAGTGAATGATGGATTCTGAAAACAAGTGTGGCTGCTGCATTCCCAGAAGAAGCGTTCAGTACATGAACTTCCCACAGAGGCCTGCATGGGTTGAGAGGAGGAGCAGTCACCAAGCAGGCTGTATACTCGTTCACAAAGTTGGGATTTTCTATAAAGGACTGGCTCAGAGATGGCACGATCACATGATCATCTATCACCACCTCTCTCAGACACCACTTCAGATTGCTCTTCCTATCCTTTATCTGCACCCATTTCACAGACATAAATCTTAAATCAAACAAGTTTGTTAGCTCCTGCACCTCTCTGTGCCATTGTAAGGCCTATTCTGTTTCTGCACCCATTTCACATACATATATCTTAAATCAAACAAGTCTTAAATGCCTATATCGTCCATCAAACAATGATCTGCCATGTATTCGAGAGAAAATTTACAAGTCACATCACACACACATAAATAAAAAAAAATCTTGGCAGCTCTACCACACATAAAGCATATATCTACAAGGTGTTTGAGAAAAAAACAGGGGAAAAGAAGAGGCTAAATACTAACCACAATACTTGAAAATCTTTGGTGCTCCACCAAATTATTTTGCAGGGAAATTTTCAATGACTGGACATCGATTTCTTTCTTGAATCCCACAATGCCCAAGATGTAACTGTCAAATAATTTATCACAGTTGAGGCATGCCACTGGACTCAAAGGTTCTTCATGCTTGGACCTATTAACCATACAGTTTACATCATCTGTTTTCTTCACTGCAATCTCTCTCAGTTGTATCATGGCCTCTTCAAGACCATCACCATGATTATGAGCATTCTCCATACAGAGATGTTGGTCTTCTGTAAATAACGCTTCTTTCCCTTGGGAGCTTGAAAGGCTATTTCCCTGGAAAGATCATAAAGAAAAGTGTCAATATATGAATAAAAGCATTCAATGTTAGAAATGGGAAAATGGTAATATTATGACTCTCAAACCCTTTAGAGTCTAATTCAATAAGGGGTAACTGCAACTGTTCATGCCTCCAATGGAAATTGGACTACGCTATGATTTGCTTAAACATGCACGTTGTCTGGCCAAACAAGTTAGGAATGTACGTTTGTACTCACAACAATATTAAATATTTGCATTTTTGTACTCGTCAACCACATTTGATGGGATATTCAAAACATGTGCAAGTGAATGAAGTTGATGGCCAACAAACAAATTTTATTAAAATTATAGGAATTCTTGATAATTCATAAAAAGTGGGAAAGAAAAATATCACAAGAACAAAATAAAAAATAATATATTCATGCTGTCAAAGTCATCGATGATAAGATCCTGTCTTCAACCATTTCAACTCTCTATTGAGATGGTAAGATCCTGTCTTATATCATTTCAACTCTCTACTCAGCAACATTTGGTATCTGGTGGGTTTATTCAAAGTCAATCAACTTCACCAATGAACCAAGGGCCTTTCACTAGTTTCAATCATTAATTTAGTTGTTCGCTTACTGTAATTGTAAATCTGCTATATGCTTCCTCCAAAACATAAGCAGAGATGACAACATTCTATGTAATCTAATGTCCAATTGAATACACTTCTCAATAATAAAATAATATATCCAGACAGAAAAGAAAGAAAACTAAATTATGAACAGTCTTCCAAAGAATAATTTAACTGGAAAGGAATGAAGAAGAAAAAATGGGACAATCTACCTGACAGAACTTGGTTGTAGCAATGTTTTCTTTGATTTCATCTTCTCTCAAACTTTTCTTCATCGGTTGATTTACACAGGAGAAAAAGAGAGCTGAAGCGTTTCCGTTCTTCAACGCAACTCTCTTTTCCTCACTAATCTTTTAAGAGGAGTTGTCTCTACCAATTTGGCTATGTGTAATTGTTATAGATCCAAACTTATCCAATTTGGCTATGTAATTGTATCTCTCTTTAATTGTTTCACGTACACTTTTCAGTGTTTATTTATGTCGATAGACATTATACAGTCATTAGCATTTAATTGATATTTCAGATGAATGGCCTGCGTTCCCAGTCGTACATTGGATGACAATTCAATAAATCACAAATGGCAACTTTACAGCGGGGAAACTTTCCATACATAATGGTTTTGGGGACCATTGAAAACTCCAACTACCATTGAAAATTTACAATAATAAAAATTGATAAAATAAAAACAGGTTAATGGTGGATGCATTTAAGAGCAACCGGTAAACAGTGGACCACTTGCATTTCTTACACATATTATTAAAATTGATAATGGAGACTGGTAAACAGTGGATTTCCTGCATAAAATTATAAGTTGCGTCCATTGGTAGTAAATGTGCAGTCTAGTCTTCTCTTTTACTATATAGAACTTTAGTCAGATCTGAAGTCCGATTCAATCAACAGGAATCCAATGTTGGTATGCATAAGCCATAATTTTTGTATTGTTTTTTGATTTTTTTGTTGTAGCCTGGCTGAGCTGATTGGCCATTCCTGCATTGTGTGTTGAGAACACAAAGGGTGAGCATTATGAAAATGATTGTAACTTGTTTTTTATTCAACAAGGAGTGAACTTTGATAGTTACTATTTAACTATCTTTTTCTATTACACATTTATTATGTTGGTAGGCACTCTATGATGGCTACCAAAGGGTTATAGACCACTTGTGCTAAGCTTACTATAAATAAGTGTTCTCACCCTGTTTTTTAACTTATTTTCAACTCACAAGTGCTTTTCAATAAATAGTGTTAACCCAAAAACTTTGTAAATTCAAAAGGTAACCCAAAAACTTTGTAAATTCAAATCAATTAACAAGAAATTAATGAATAAAACATTTAACCATGAAAACATAAATTGAAAGTATTCCCATGTAGGGTAAGCTAAAAAATAGAGACGGCCACCTTGGCTCGCCTAGTTGGAATACAAGATGGCAGGGAAGTATTTGAATTTGGTTTAGGGTTATGCATTATCTCTTTTTTCCGATCCAAAAATACAGGAAGGCTTAGTTTGAATGGCTCATCATTGCAATGGCGCTGAGAAGGGAGGAAATGAAGGGCTGGTCAGATCACCAAGTTGTCAGTTATAGGTGATTGTAGAAATAAGGAAAATTAAATATCGAACAAAAATAAAATAACAAATATTGCAAATAAAACAGATTATTCCAAACTCAAATCAACACTTCAGTCGATATATATATTCTTCCATGTCAGAGCTTCAACTCAATACAATTTGTGTGTAAAAACACTTACAATTGCCTCCAATATATAGAAGGATTTCATCTCATTAACAAAAATAATGATCTAGTTCGCCTAAAAGGGGACACTAGGGTATTAATCTTAATCTAATTAGGAGGACTAAAATGTTGTAATGAATGGACTAAAGTAGTATGGAATAAATGCAAGTAAATTATTCTAAGTGAAATAAAACCCTAAATGTGCAAGAGAGGGAAGAGAAATAGCTTAGCTAATTAGAAGTAATTGTCGTAGGTTGTTGCAAATCTGGAAATGAAATCAGGAAGTGCGAATGAACACTCAAGGATCCTACGAAGGACAGATCTGGAGGATCTGAGATGACTGGGGCACCTGGGAGTGTACAAGGGCACCCTGGTTTGCAGTCTGGGTGCTTAGAACAGTGTAAATGCTCAAAACTTGGTTCTGGTATGGTCGTAAGTTGATTCGAAATCCTGCCTATCTATCGCTATGGATTCGTCGGTTGAGCTATATAGTGACATGCAATACAAAAGGAAGTATCAAACCCTATAAAAATAAAATATGTGAATGAATGGGTTGGACTAACCTCAGCTGCCAAACTATTGGTCTTATCTTTGAGCACTGCACTATATTTCGGACCCGGATGTTGTTTTGGTGTGCATGTGCATGTCATGCCCTAGGTGCTCTCGTGCGAGTCAAAATTTGTGAAGTAGCGAGCAATAGTAACCATAGAAAATGTAAATAACATGTGTACATGGAATAGAATAGAATCCCTCCCCCTATGCAGTGTGTGTGTGTGATGCAGATCTCCTAGCCTTGATGCATGTCACTATGTGGATGCAAGTAATGCAATGAATGAAACTCTAGATGGATTGATAGTAGTGTTATGACCTAGGACCCTTATTATGGTAGATTATAGCTTTATATTTATAGGGATCTCAAGCTTAATTTCATAATTAATCCCGATAAGGCTGGCTGGGAAAAATATAAAGACAAAAACTGTAACGACCCAAAAATTCACGCACAAACAACACAGTAAACGACAGGATATTTTTTTTTTGACTTGCTTGAAGATAATACGACACTACACAAGTTCTCTAGGGAATACAATCAACTAAAGACATGCGTTCCACAACACGGACCCACACTGGTTACGGATAAACATGAGGCACACACTTAGGACACAATGGTTCATCTAAAGTATGCAATTTTACAACAAGGTTTTCCCACAGAAGGTTTCTTTAGAATCATGTTTTAGCTATAAGTGCTTTTACATTCTTTACTTTTCCCATAGAAATCATGATAGGAGAATCTGAAGTTCATGTCTCCTTTGAAGAATTTTCTCCTACCTTGTTAATGTTAATATACAGTGTAAACCAATTATTTGATGGCAAGAGGTTACTTCATTTACTTGATTAACTTATTCATTTATGAGGAGGCAGTTAATTTCTCAAGGCTCTTAACTTCATCAATCTGTTTTCGACGTTGTGCTTTTGAACATATATGTTTCATCTTTTCAAGCGGTCAATTTTATTTTATTTTATTTTATTCCAGTACATGACTGTCTAAATATTGGATTCATCATTAAGATCTTATTAGTTGTTAATAAGATTTCATTGGGGTCAAGAGTCTAACCAGAATTATTAAAGGTTTCACTTGGGCTTCACTTGAAGAGATAGACATAAGTATACTGTTTACATTTTCAACGGGTAAGACAGATCGAAGAGTTTCTTAATCAAGTTCCTTCTATTTATTATAATTTTATTATCTTCCAAGATTTAATCATTGATTTCACCTTAAGACCGTTCCAAGGACTCACCACAATAAGAGATTATTGATTAGTTTACGTGGGATCACAAGGTATATTTGTTTCTCTTGTTTTCTTTTTGCTAGGTTCAAAACATAGTCCTCTACCAAACAACACATGACCAAAGGTAACCAAAGTGATGTAAGTTGATTCAAGTTTAGATAATTATAATTAGGTTGACAATTCAAGGATAAATCATATTCTGAAAAGTGAAAATTCAACAAAGGATACGCATGTCAAAACAAGTTCATTTAATCTTATTGACAATAATATTTCTCAAATTGACTTTCAAACGATAACAACCTACATGAGAACAATACAAAATTATAACACAATGCCTTCTAAATAGTCTCCACAATTTCCATACCAATGTTTTAAAGCAAAAGAAAAACATTCGTACAACAGCAGTTCCAAAGAAGGCTGGAATCCACTTTCTACACGTGTTTCTTTTTCTCTCTCTCTTTTTTTTTCTTTTCTACTCAGGAAATCCTCCTGCACATTTGTTAGCACATGTCAGTTCGCAAGAACTGAGCACGATAAAAGCTATAATATTAAGACAATATGTTGTTATCTAACTGTTTCAAGGAAGAAAAGCACCGTTGATGATGAAAAATAATCCAAGAGTCTAAACAAGAGCAATTAAAGAGTTGTCCAAAAGCATAAAACGTCAGAATAAAAAGGGAGGCACTAACTCTATTTAATTATCATTTTCTCATAGGAGAAGTTAACAAACAGCATGGTGAATTCCACCCATATCACAATAATGACCATCATTTTAACAAGATAACATTTCGAAACAAAAACAATTACAAGAAGAGAATTAATTTCAAACGTGATCTGTCCCTATTTGTTTAAGTTAGTTCACCAAGCCAAGGATTCACTATGCCACTGGAAGATCTCGAACAATCAATCGACATGAGAATATCTAAACCAACATGACTTATTAATATTAAGATGATGTGCCTATAACAGTGAATTTTATGTGAGCACAGAATAAATAAATTGGAAGGAAAAGGGATGAAACACACAAATGACCCCGTATGGGCCACATCCTATCCTAACAATCCTTCTATTAAACTTTCTTCTAATCAAGAGAATGTCTTAAGAAAAAGGACAAACTTGACAAGACCAAACATAACCATTATAAATCTTATAGGAGGGTTACTCAATCATTCCCAAGAACACAACACAGGATACATAGCTTCCAAAGGATCTGTCGTCAACAACAAGTTGACTTTAACCTTTCTGGTCAACATGTAACCATTCTACTACAATGACAGCAAGGAGGTCGTATCACAACGAGCATCACAAAAACCAGTCAACCAATGAGTTTCCAAACACACCAACCTCTAAGTCACAGGAGAATGAAATTTAAACATCTTTACGGAGCAAAACGTAGGGTAATTTCTTACGCATAAAACCAACATCCCAATTTTAAGATTTGAAAACTTCCTCAATAATGATCCAGTAGATCTCGTATCCTCCAACATGTGTGAAACAAAATCAAGGTACGAAAAAGAGTATTTCCTCTGACATTTTAAGCTATCCAAAAGAAATGTGAGTAACGTCTAAAGAAGACATTCCATAGGATCAGCTACATTCCTCAAAACAAACAACAGTCACCAAGGGAGAGAAGGTGAATTCCAAAGAAAACAATCTCCAAACGGTGAACATGAATTGATATCAAATTATGAAGATCAACCATGACGCTTGAAGAATAAAGGTATTTCTTCGAGCGATTTAAAAAAAAATAACAAAAGCAACTAACCTAGTTGAGAGTAATATCAACTTGGCTCAATTCAAAGATCAGTCAAGCTAAGCACACACTAAGCCAACCGGAAAGGGTTACTAGAACCTAAAACAACTAAAAGAAAAGGATAGAGACAGGGATAGCATCATTTACCTATACACAATGCACTCGCAGTACTCAATCACTATTTCGCAAATACCCAACATAAACCAGAACTACAGATCTTGAACCTAAACAAGAATAAGAACAAAACAGGAACTATAAGGTTGAGTCCAACGACAATGTTGGATAAAAAATTCAAATCGTGAGACCAACACAAAGAACTTGGGAATTTTCATTACAGGACCCCCACCTCTTTTGTTTTATTAGTCTTAAGAACAAATTTCACCCAACTAATATTTATTAAAACCCAGAAAACAATATAAAAGGCTTCAACCAGCGCAATCATTTCTAACGCCAAAAAAAATACAAAAGAGCAAGGGAAGTGGAAACCAAACAACATACCATCACACGAGACATTTATATGAAGATTAGAGTTATTTAATGAATCAGTTAAATAACAGTATAAGAATCAATGGTATAGAGAATATCGTGCCTGATTAAGCTCCCGCAGTCGAAATCAAGATGGATAGGGCCTGCAACAGCAACCCAAGCCTAATTCCATTTTCTTCAAGCTCGTTGGGTGCCCAAACATCGAACATCTTCACGTTGGCACAGGTAGGAGTTCACGGCCAGGGTGGGTGGTCTAAAATACTTGCCATCATCCTCCCAACACCGCTCCAAGATTAGCCCTAGAACTTCTGTAGGCCCCATTTTTGGCAATTGAACTTGATCCTTCGTCATTCATCCAAACACCTCCACCATCTCCATATGCATCTGATTGTTTCTAATTTGGACCTCCTAACCTTGGTGCTCTCATATTAGGAGCAGCCCTAGTCTGAGACAAAGCAAAAGAAGATGGCTTTATAACCAGAAACAATCTCTTGGTACAGACTCCATATCCATAAAACAGTCCCTAGACTTAGCATCCTCACCTTTTCCCTGCATCCCATAACCTGCAATCATGTCTGTCCATGAGAATACATCACTTTTAGGCATTTGATCAAATACTCGGCGTGCAGCTCTAAAATTCCCACATTTGCAATACATGTCTACAAGGGAATTCATTACTATAATAAACAAATCAAAACCACTTCTTAGTATGAAGACGTAGATCTCCTTCCCCTGATGCAAATTCGACAGGTGAGAAGTTACTGGAAGAACAGTTGCAAAGGTAACATTGTTGGGCTTCGTGTCAGCCAGATGCATTTGTTGAAAGAGATCTAAACTTTCCTCATAATGTCCACTCTGTGCATACCCTGCAATCATTGTATTCCATGACACTACTGTTTTCTCAGTACATGTTCTGAATCTGAAAAATATCCTGCTACCTTCATCTCCCAAGAAATTTTCTCCAACATTGCATAGATCTCCTGTGCCTGTGGGTGCGATCTGTCACCTACACAAAAAGCATGCACCTTTTTATTGCCTTTAATCCAACTACACCAAGTTTCTTTTTAATTCCTCTATCCTTCATCGATCTCCTAAAAGCTCTCTTGTAAAGCAAACTGTGCTTCATGAATATTCTGATATGAAACAGATCCACCTCTATGAGATCCTCTTACATGAGTTACATTGTAAAACAAGCAAGGTCTCAGTAGAGAATCTTTGTAATAAATTTCATCGGGTCTCCTGGTAACACTCTCACTATCACTTAATCGATTTTGATGAAAATATCTTGAAGGAGAATCCCAAATTTGAGGATGCAGTCGAAATAGAACAGATAACAACATAGCTAGACAGCCTGCCTGTTGGAAGCGCTCAAAAAGGCCTGAATACAACCAACTAAGACGCTTTAGATGACAACGCCAAATGCATATCACAGGGCGAGAGCTATAGCTTGGTCCTCGCCTGCGTGTCGATGAAGAAGGAGTCCCTGTCCGCGAAGGCTAAACCAAACGTAAATCCATCCTCTATGGATCTCATTTACATCACAATAATTGCAACGACACTTCCATAGATCCCCGACGAGAACACACCTCTCAGCACCCAAAGGAAGTGGAGGGGACACGTAGCAAGGAAGAGACAAGAAAAACCACAGCAACAGAAAGCTGTCTACAGCCCAGGCAGATACCCATACGCATTTAATAACAGAATCAAAATAAGATCATGGTGGAGAAAAACGGGACTCCACCGACTCCCACTGTCTCACACCACCGAGGTAATTATAAGTTCATTTAAGAAGTGACAGAAATGTCACCCATCCGCCAGCTAACCAGGGAGAAAACTGCGCTTCAACCACTACCAAAAAGAATAAACAAATACAAGACCTATAAAAAAATAATAATCATTAATCTTCTCCTTGATTACTAAAAAAAATTTAAACTACACTCTCCTCATTTAGAAATTTAAAACAATTCTAGGATTGCGGGATCGGTCGACCTAGGAGGAGAACAGGTTTGAGAATTTAAATGAAATATTTACGTGAACGCCACTCCCAAACCGTGGCGCCACCACAAAACATGCTCTTCCTCATTTGCGCAACAAGGCTTGATCAGCGGGAGCGACAAACAAAACAAAAGGGTAGTTTAACGATAATAGAGGATGATATCGATAACAATCGATTTAAAGAAAGTAATAATAAAATACAATCGTTGATTGATAATACATTCAAAATGTCATTATTATTATTATTATCATTATTATCATTTTACAGCTTGTAAAATAATTATCAATTATAATCATAATGGTCAGCAATCGGGGTCGACGAAGGCACAAAGACACTCCATGCTTAGCACTCGATCGCCGAAGGATGAACAGGTGTAACGTACAACAGGGCATTACATTCTCCTCCCCTTAAGAAAGCATCGTCCTCGATGCGACATAACACAGCGGAAAAGAAATGGTTCGCAACCAAGGACAGGTAAAGGAGAAGTACACCCTATGGTTCGAAATTTTAGTCGATTAAAGCACGGTCACAAAGTAGCCTTAGGAACATTTGGTAGAAATTTTAACTTTTAATGTTCTGTGAAGATTGGCAGTTCCCTCTTATCTATTATTTCACTACTTTGTTTCCATTAGCATTATTCTTAATTTTTTTTTTTTAAATTTCATCATTGAAGAGTTTTGGTTTATTCCTTATTGTGGGTGCCCAACATGAACTGCTAACACAACACCCTGTCAGGTTCACAAGACCCTACAGATTCACAAGCACACAAGTATATACTTCAAGACTGTATTACACCACAAAAGGTTACTCAAATACGGAATGGATTAGGCACAGTCCACATAACATAGTACACGTCACACATCTATGACTGACATATAAAATACTCAAACAAAAGAGTACTACAATCCACCAGACATTTCCTCAATTTGCATCAATGAAAAACTCACATAACACCAAACCATGCTACAGGTACATAGTGTCCACAATTGAATCAATGACATATCCACAACATCACAACACATATCCATCTGACATGAGTAACACATACATCAAAATACCACTCCAAAACATCACAATAACTCAACATATATCCCAGAACATCAACCATACACACAAATATCATATGCCTCCTTCAAACTCTTATGCCTCCCTCAAGTCTCTTATGCCTCCCTCAAGGAGGCCAGTTGACCCTATGGTCCAAGACACATAGAGTTCGAACACTCCTAACCCAAGTGACATAATAACGCGTGGTTCAACAACCCACTAGTTATCTGTAATTCCTTGGGGCGTACCCCCATACAACGAAGCAGGTCCATAGGTCCAACTATTTCATGGTGCATCCCATGACCCTATTCCACACATCACGACAATAGAACCAACACAACAATCCAATCAAGGTGCCAAGTGGCAAAGTACAAGCCTTGGGAAAGGCGGTAAAAATTCCAAATTTAAAAGAAGACCCAAAATCAAACAAAATAAATGGCCAAATAGCCATAGTTAGTATCAAAATCCCCATGTTAGTGCCACAAACCAAGGAAATGCCCAAAATTGTAAAGCATGGAAATCAAGAAAAGTTGCTGGTCCTTACAAAATAAAGTAAAAAGATCAATTTACAAATAAAATCAACTTATAATAATGTCACATCACGATAACTGTGTGGCCTTATCTAGCCACCAAGGGGTACTCAACGAGTTGTTAGCACTCAGAACATCAAGCCTCAGCTCATAAAATACATATCAATAATACAACTGTCATCACCTCTATCTGAATCATCCCGCCACCACTTCGACAAGGCTAAACATAGTCATAGTTGCACTTAGGTTGCATACATACAACCACATAGGGAGAGAGGAAGGATCACAGGTTGTCTACTAAATTGAATTTCAGCTCAAGTTATTGACCCATGGTACACCATTCCTCACTCTCAACATACGCTTCTACCAATTTCCCTCAGGGTCAGTTAGCATAAGGTTCACAACATAACATACAACAACATCACTAACATAACAGTGGCACACACATAACTACCATAACGTCTTACATATGGTACATATACAGGGTAGATCACGATCATACATTCACCAGGTGTGTCACACCACTTTACCACATTTTGCACTCAAAGCACAATCACCATACAATAGGGTTCATACACTCACCGTATGACCCCAAATCACAACATGAAGCATTACATATTTGCACAAATCATACATACGATGAACATAGTACATCTCAACATAACATCCATTACTACATAACCAGGTGGTACACACATTTCTTCAAAACATGGTAAAAACATCATGATACAACTCATTTCTTTTAACATCAAACTAGTCATACAACACATTGATACACCCACATATCATAATATGCCACAATGCTCCAACACTACGTCATCCACATTATAATTCTTTTCACACATCACGAACAGTAATTCACAAGTGAACTCTTCCTAGAATCCACAAGAAGGAGAGAGAATACTCCCATCCCCAACATATCAACATGATGACAAACACACACTAAGTGACATACACATCATGTGCATTCACAACATCACAATTACGACAATAATCACATCACGTTTAAAGCACATTACTCTTCCAATATCTACCACCATCATGCCTCATCATCATCATCATGCAGTATCATCATGTAACACCACCACCACCATGTAACATCATCATACAACACCAATCCGGCCCATAGGTTCGAGAGCATGAACCTATGCTCTGATAGCAAGTGTAACGACCCAAAAATTCACACACAAACAACACAGTAAAAGACAGGATATTTTTTTTTGACTTGCTTGAAGATAATATGACACTACACAAGTTCTCTAGGGAATACAATCAACTAAAGACATGTGTTCCACAACACGGACCCACACTGGTTACGGATAAACACGAGGCACACACTTAGGACACAATGGTTCATCTAAAGTATGCAATTTTACAACAAGGTTTTCCCACAGAAGGTTTCTTTAGAATCATGTTTTAGCTGTAAGTGCTTTTACATTCTTTACTTTTCCCAGAGAAATCATGGTAGGAGAATCTGAAGTTCATGTCTCCTTTGAAGAATTTTCTTCTACCTTGTTAATGTTAATATACAGTATAAACCAATTATTGGATGGCAAGAGGTTACTTCATTTACTTGATTAACTTATTCATTTGTGAGGAGGCAGTTAATTTCTCAAGGCTTTTAACTTCATCAATCTATTTTTGACGTTGTGCTTTTGAACATATATGTTTCATCTTTTCAAGCGGTCAATTTTATTTTATTTTATTTTATTCCAGTACATGACTGTCTAAATATTTGATTCATCATTAAGATTTTATTAGTTGTTAATAAGATTTCATTGGGGTCAAGAGTCTAACCAGAATTATTAAAGGTTTCACTTGGGCTTCACTTGAAGAGATAGACATAAGTATACTGTTTACATTTTCAACGGGTAAGATAGATCGAAGAGTTTCTTAATCAAGTTCCTTCTATTTATTATAATTTTATTATCTTCCAAGATTTAATCATTGATTTCACCTTAAGACCGTTCTAAGGACTCACCACAATAAGAGATTGTTGATTAGTTTACGTGGGATCACAAGGTATATTTGTTTCTCTTGTTTTCCTTTTGCTAGGTTCAAAACATTGTCCTCTACCAAACGACACATGACCAAAGGTAACCAAAGTGATGTAAGCTGATTCAAGTTTAGATAATTATAATTAGGTTGACAATTCAAGGATAAATCATATTCTGAAAAGTGAAAATTCAACAAAGGATACACATGTCAAAACAAGTTCATTTAATCTTATTGACAATAATATTTCTCAAATTGACTTTCAAACGATAACAACCTACATGAGAACAATACAAAATTATAACGCAATGCCTTCTAAATAGTCTCCATAATTTCCATACCAATGTTTTAAAGCAAAAGAAAAACATTCGTACAACAACAGTTCCTAAGAAGGCTGGAATCCACTTTCTACACGTGTTTCTTTTTCTCTCTCTTTTTTTTTCTTTTCTACTCAGGAAATCCTCCTGCACATTTGTTAGCACATGTCAGTTCGCAAGAACTGAGCACGATAAAAGCTATAACATTAAGACAATATGTTGTTATCTAACTGTTTCAAGGAAGAAAAGCACCGTTGATGATGAAAAGTAATCCAAGAGTCTAAACAAGAGCAATTAAAGAGTTGTCCAAAAGCATAAAACGTAAGAATAAAAATGGAGGCACTAACTCTATTTAATTATCATTTTCTCATAGGAGAAGTTAACAAACAGCATGGTGAATTCCACCCATATCACAATAATGACCATCATTTTAACAAGATAACATTTCGAAACAAAAACAATTACAAGAAGAGAATTAATTTCAAATGTGATCTGTCCCTATTTGTTTAAGTTAGTTCACCAAGCCAAGGATTCACTATGCCACTAGAAGATCCCGAACAATCAATCGACATTAGAATATCTAAACCAACATGACTTATTAATATTAAGATGATGTGCCTATAACAGTTAATTTTATGTGAGCACAGAATAAATAAATTGGAAGGAAAAGGAATGAAACGCACAAATGATCCCGTATGGGCCACATCCTATCCTAACAATCCTTCTATTAAACTTTCTTCTAATCAAGAGAATGTCTTAAGAAAAAGGACAAACTTGACAAGACGAAACATAACCATTATAAATCTTACAGGAGGGTTACTCAATCATTCCCAAGAACACAACACAGGATACATAGCTTCCAAAGGATCTTTCATCAACAACAAGTTGACTTTAACCTTTCTGGTCAACATGTAACCATTCTACTACAATGACAGCAAGGAGGTCGTATCACAACGAGCATCACAAAAACCAGTCAACCAATGAGTTTCCAAACACACGAACCTCTAAGTCACATGAGAATGAAATTTAAACATCTTTATGGAGCAAAATGTAGGGTAATTTCTTACGCATAAAACCAACATCCCAATTTTAAGATTTGAAAACTTCCTCAATAATGATCCAGTAGATCTCGTATCCTCCAACATGTGTGAAACAAAAACAAGGTACGAAAAGAGTATTTCCTCTGACATTTTAAGCTATCCAAAAGAAATGTGAGTAACGTCTAAAGAAGACATTCCATAGGATCAGCTACATTCCTCAAAACAAACAACAGTTACCAAGGGAGAGAAGGTGAATTCCAAAGAAAACAATCTCCAAACGGTGAACATGAATTGATATCAAATTATGAAGATCAACCATGACGCTTGAAGAATAAAGGTATTTCTTCGAGCGATTTTAAAAAAAATAACAAAAGCAACTAACCTAGTTGAGAGTAATATCAACTTGGCTCAATTCAAAGATCAGTCAAGCTAAGCACACACTAAGCCAACCGGAAAGGGTTACTAGAACCTAAAAAAACTAAAAGAAAAGGATAGAGACAAGGATAGCATCATTTACCTATACACAATGCACTCGCAGTACTCAATCACTATTTCACAAATACCCAACATAAACCAGAACTACAGATCTCGAACCGAAACAAGAATAAGAACAAAACAGGAACTATAAGGTTGAGTCCAACAACAATGTTGGATAAAACATTAAAATCGTGAGACCAACACAAAGAACTCGGGAATTTTCATTACAGGACCCCCACCTCTTTTGTTTCATTAGTCTTAAGAACAAAGTTCACCCAACTAATATTTATTAAAACCCATAAAACAATATAAAAGGCTTCAACCAGCACAATCATTTCTAATGCCAAAAAAAAAATACAAAAGAGCAAGGGAAGTGGAAACCAAACAACATACCATCACACGAGACATTTATATGAAGATTAGAGTTATTTAATGAATCAGTTATATAACAACATAAGAATCAATGGTATAGAGAATATCGTGCCTGATTAAGCTCCCGAAGTCAAAATCAAGATGGACAGGGCCTACAACAGCAACCCAAGCCTAATTCCATTTTCTTCAAGCTCGTTGGGCACCCAAACATCGAACATCTTCACGTTGGAACAAGTAGGAGTTCACGACCAGGGTGGGTGGTCTAAAATACTTGCCATCATCCTCCCAACACCGCTTCAAGATTAGCCCTAGAACTTCTGTAGGCCCCATTTTTGGCAATTGAACTTGATCCTTCATCATTCATCCAAACACCTCCACCATATCCATATGCATCTGATTGTTTCTAATTTGGACCTCCTAACCTTGGTTCTCTCATATTAGGAGCAGCCCTAGTCTGAGACAAAGCAAAAGAAGATGGCTTTATAACCAGAAACAATCTCTTGGTACAGACTCCATATCCATAAAACAGTCCCTAGACTTAGCATTCTCACATTTTCCCTGCATCCCATAACCTGCAATCATGGCTGTCCATGAGAATACATCACTTTTAGGCATTTGATCAAATACTCAGCGTGCAACTCTAAAATTCCCACATTTGCAATACATGTCTACAAGGGCATTCATTACTATAATAAACAAATCAAAACCACTTCTTAGTATGAAGACGTGGATCTCCTTCCCTTGATGCAAATTCGACAGGTGAGAAGTTACTGGAAGAACAGTTGTAAAGGTAACATTGTTGGGCTTTGTGTCACCTAGATGCATTTGTTGAAATAGATCTAAACTTTCCTCATAATGTCCACTATGTGCATACCCTGCAATCATTATATTCCATGACACTACTGTTTTCTCAATACATGTTCTGAATCTGAAAAATATTCTGCTACCTTCATCTCCCAAGACATTTTCTGCAACATTGCATAGATCTCTTGTGCCTGTGGGTGCGATCTGTCACCTACACAAAAAGCATGCACCTTTTTATTGCCTTTAATCCAAATATACAAACAAAGTTTCTTTTTAATTCCTCTATCCTTCATCGATCTCCTAAAAGCTCTCTGGCAAAGCAAACTGTGTTGCATGAATATTCTGATATGAAACAGATCCACCTCTATGAGATCCTCTTCCATGGTTTACATCGTAGAACAAGCAAGGTCTCAGTAGAGAATCTCTCTAATAAATTTCATTGGGTCTCCTGGTAACACTCTCACTGTCACTTAATCGATTTTGATGAAAATATCTTGAAGGATAATCCCGAATTTAAGGATGCAGTCGAAATAGAACAGATAACAACATAGCTGGATAACCTTCCTGTTGGAAGCACTCAAAACGGCCTGAATACAGCCAACTGAGATGCTTTAGACGACAACGCCAAACGCGTATCACAGGGCGAGAGCTCCAGCTTGGTCCTCGCCTGCGTGTCGATGAAGAAGGAGTCCCTGTCCGCGAAGGCTAAACCAAACGTAAATCCATCCTCTATGGATCTCATTAACATCACAATAATTGCAACGACACTTCCATAGATCCCCGACGAGAACACACCTCTCAGCACCCAAAGGAAGTGGAGGGGACACGCAGCAAGGAAGAGACAAGAAAAACCATGGCAACAGAAAGCCCTCTACAGCCCAGGCAGATACCCATACGCATTTAATAACAGAATCAAAATAAGATCATGGTGGAGAAAAACGGGACTCCACCGACTCCCACTGTCTCACGCCACCCAGGTAATTATAAGTTCATTTAAGAAGTGATAGAAATGTCACCCATCCTCCAGCTAACCAGGGAGAAAAATGTGCTTCAGCCACTGCCAAAAAGAATAAACAAATATAGTCTATAAAAAAATAATAATCATTAATCTTCTCCTTGATTACTAAAACAAATTTAAACTACACTCTCCTCATTTAGCAATTTAAAACAATTCTAGGATTGCGGGATCGGTTGACCCAGGAGGAGAACGGGGTTGAGAATTTAAATGAAATATTTACGCAAACGCCACTCCCAAACCATGGCGCCACCACAAAACATGCTCTTCCTCATTTGCGCAACGAGGCTCGATCAGCGGGAGCGACAAACAAAACAAAAGGGTAGTTTATTGATAACAGAGGATGATATCGATAACAATCGATTTAAAGAAAGTAATAATAAAATACAATCGTTGATCGATAATACCATCAAAATTTCATTATTATTATTATCATTATTATCATTTTACATCTTGTAAAATAACTATCAACTATAGTCATAATGGTCAGCAATCGAGGTCGACGAAGGCACAAAGACACTCCATGCTTAGCACTCGATCGCCTAAGGATGAATAGGTGTAACGTAGAACAGGGCATTACAAAAATAGCTAAAAAGGTCCCAAAAAGAAGAAGGAAAGGATGTGCATAGACTGGGGTGCCTCGAGGTGCCACAGTATAGGTTGGGGAGCCCTAATTTTTGGCTAGAAGACTCGTGAAATGGGCAGAAAAGTGCACTAAAATATGCGGGAATGAAGAAATAAAATATAAAATAAAGGTGGAAAAAAGTGGGATTAATTAGTACTCTATCCACTTGAGAACCTTCTAAATAATAGTCTAAGACCGGGCTAAATTATGTGTAAAGTGTATAATTTTGTGTCTACATTTTGCCCCCACGTAGATAATGTAGAAAATACCAAAAAAAGTAGTGTATACACGCAAGAAAAATAAGCAAACCACACAAAGTGGGTTTCAAACATAGGACATCACTCACAATATTGCAAGACACGCAAGGCCATCAAGGCCACAAACAATAGACAAGTGTGCACACAAGCAAAGGGAAAAGCCTGCATATAATGTAAACCAATGCGGACAAGTAGAAACAAACAAGTAGTCATGGAAACATGTAATCCTGTAAAATAAGTGTTGCACATGGAACACTTATTAGCATGTTAGAGTGATAACCAATATGTCAAAGCATGTATGAGTAAGTAGTATAAGATGCTAATTATAAAATGAAACAATAACATCTTGATAAGATGAATGTGGATGCCCCTAGCCACCAGTATAGGAAGGGTGGAAGAAAAGCAACCATTTCGCATGTAGAGTCTTATATATGTGATCACACTAAACAAAGGCATGAACGCGCATGTGTGGATGATAATGACATATAAGAAACAATCTAACATGTGTAGTAAAGTGAAAATGAAAAACACTACTAAGAAAGAGTAAATGCCGCCAAGACAATGCAACATGTTGGGGATGGATGGAACAAAATGCAAAATGGAATGATATGAGCAACATGTCCCCTGAGTGGATGGAATGTGTATGCAACAAGGTTAATTTTTTTTTCCCCCTCACCAATCGAGAATGAACCATAAACGAGAGTGCATCATCGGGAAATGGTCGAGTAGTGTAAGTTGTGTCTAGCACATTGTAATGAATGTGTATGTGTAGTGGTGATAATATACGACATGTGGACAGATGTACGTGAACCCTATAGCCAAAGCGTATATCACAACTTGGTTGAATGGAGGAGTGATTATTTAGCCCTGAGTATATATCACTATAGAATGAGGGAATGGGAATGAGATATATGAAAAGATGTGCATGGACCCTATAGCCTAAGTGTATAGCATGACTTGTTTGAATGGTGGAGTGATAATTTAGCCCTAAGTGTATATCACTATAAGATGAGCGGATGGCTTGAGGATACAAACAGAAAAATATGCGTGGACCGTATAGAATGAGTGTATAACACGACTTGTGGAATGTGTGATTCATGGTGTACCCTAAGGTGTAGGCCACTAGAAGATGATAAAAGGAAGGTGGTGATTTAGCCTAAAGCATAAACCATTACAGGATGACAAGAAGGGGTGACAATTTAACCTAAGGTGTATATCACTAACCCTTGAAATGGTGGATGAGGAAAATATTGCATTGGTGAATGTAAGGCACATTTGATTAGTAAACCCTCAACATTCGAGTATGGACTGAGGAACTAAAGTGTGTCATAGGGTGGTGAGTGCAGCGCGTAGAAAATAGCGTAGTATAAATGACCAAGTGATGAATATGTGATGTAAATGTGTGGTGTGGACAATGCAATGTAAGATGTATAATGTACACATGATAGGAAATGTATATAGAAATGGAATATGCAATGATGATAAAACTAGATCCATATGGAATGAGATCTAGTGTACCATGTAGGGTCAATGCATGGTGTTGTGTCTAACTTGTTGTCCTGAAAATGCGAGCAGGGATGGTAAATGGGCAGTATCCAAGTTGGGTTCACGCGAACACCCCGTTCACGTGAACACGTTTCACACGTGAAGAGACACGCAAGCCGTTATCTTGCCATGTCGTAGTTGGTTAGGTTCACGCAACATGTTGTTCGCGCGAACCCCTTTCGCGTGAAGGGTGTTCGCGCGAACACCCCTGTTTATATAGTGGAGGCGTTGCAGAGGAAATCATTTTCCTCCACCCCGCCTCCTTCACGTGAAGTTTGTGCGACCGACCAGAGCCCACCACACCAATGAGCCCACCACACCAGCCAAGAGCCCACCACACCATCCGAGAGCCCACCAATGACGCCCAGCAATGACGAGCCCAAGTATGTTAGCAAAATCGTACCCATTTTTTAGCAAAATCGTAGCCATTAAAATACCATTTTTTTGCAAAACCCTGGCTTTCACTGATATTATGTGGTTTTCACAAAATGGAAAACATTAGAATCAGTATTAAGTGTGTCTTAATATAAAAGTAGATGACAAAAAATTGAAATTGGGTGTTTTCAAAACCTAAGGCTTGTGCTCAAATCAGTCAAAAATACCAATGCTGCATGGGAAGCATCCTATTGAATTGAACACAATGCTGCATACCCAAATGGGTAATAATCTAGTACAACCAACCATGAATCAGATAATCACCCAGGAGCATTTCTACCAAAAATAACAGGTTGGAATCACACTAATGGAGAGTTGTAGTGTTTCAAAGAGCTAGATAATTTATCAATTGTTGCAGGTCACCCATGCTTGCCACTGAAAAGTGTAAATCAAACTCACTTTCCACTTCCATCCCAAATCTTGGAGACTTTGATCTAGCATTCCTCCATCTTTGTCCTCACTAGATCTTTAAGCACGCGTTCTTCCTATTTTCCAATCATCATTATACCCACTTCCATTAGCTTTTGAAGAAGCAGATTTTTCTGTTGTCCATTGGCCTCATCCACAAGTCTTGAATACACATTAAAGGATGACTCAGACCCTGGTGCACAATATTGGATGGCCTCTGCCAGTTTTATTGGAGTTGGAAGCAAATGCGGGAGCACACTAGTACCAGGAAACACATATCTAGTCAACCAGCTGTAGATAAATATGAAAGATGCATGTATGAATTGTTTCCCTTCAATGTCTGCATCAACCTCTTCCAACTATGCAAGCAGCTCTAATAAGGACAAAATACCCTTTGGTGAAAATTGTGGGACATGAGGGACCAACCAAGTATATTTAGTGAATATCTTCTGAGCCAATTTACCATACTCTGGGCCCAAGGATCATTCAAACATACACCGCTTACACTTGCACTGAAATCCCAATTCGCTACAATAATACTGTCGCAATTCCAAAGGTGTAAGACTCTTAAAGTAAGAGACTGTAACTTCCTCTCCTAGAGAAATCTTTCTGGCAGCTATGATAAACATGGCTTTTCCCACTACCATGCAATTTGCATTTGCGAAACATGAATGGTTGATGAAATATGTAAGAGCCCAAAATCCCCATCTGTCAAGTGTAATGCTTCCTGCCTAGGGATTTCCATCTTCATCAAACTTACCTTCTTCATCTCGTTTCCTTTGCGTCATATATGTGAGTAGGGCATTGAGATCCATTGAGTTTCTGAGTTTCTCCCTGTCTAGCTGTAAATTCTGCAAGGTTTTACAAGCATCGATGTTGCTCCAATTGCCGCAATTTATCTGGAATAGTTCCATGTCAGGAACCTGTGAGGGGAAAATGAGGTGCTGCAACTGCTGCATAATTCTGGGGGATGACACTGCAGAAGAAATCACCTAGGTAACTGTATCATGCCTCAGCCGCTCAATCTCCGCCAACTCGTTGTCTATTAAAGCATAAGGGTGTGCCCTCCTATACACATCACTCATTACAACAGCATTCTCCACAACAATGGTATCCCTAACATCTAAATCCCCAGTAGCAAACAGGCCTCTGCCACGCCCCAAAGTTAGTGCAAGAATTTGGGTTTAATTATTTCTGTCTTATTGACTATGCCAATTTTGTAATTGAAGGAATGAAAGGATAAACTCCAATTGAACTAATCTTAATATTGTGGTTGAATCCTTCTCATTAGACTGCCCCATGACTATTTCATCCATATGGTTAGAGTGCCTATATTCTGCTCACTACTTTTATTTTTTTTATTCCCACCTATTTTCAAACACAATTTAGATTGTTTGTGTATCCATATTGATTGTAGATAGCTTAGTAAAGACTTGCCTTCTATATTTAAGAGAGGAGGAAAAAAGTAGAAAGGAAGACATAGTTAAGGAGATAATCTATAGAAATAAATTTTTTATTGTTATTTTCATAGTAAGTCTCTAACATTTATTATAGCAAAATTATTAAGTTTTCTGTGCGGTGGTGAGACTATTGTTGGTTTAGTCTTTATAGAACTTGGTGGTTGTTAGCTTGATTTTCTGTTGACAAACAATTAATGGGATTTTCTTTCAGCTGAATTGTGTCATGACTTGTTTTGAAAAGTGTAGTAAAAAATTCAAATGTATTACATATATTTATTACCAATAACATTGTTTTTTATGTTGCTTAATTCGAATAGGAATTTTCAAATATAGCTTAGCTTGATTCTGTTATCTCAAATTTTCTTGCTTTTGTAGTTTAGTAGTATGACCTTTTTATGAATCTAAAGCATAGGCTAGTTTATGAGATGTACTTTTAAATGATGTTTTGAGGAATAATAGTATTTCTATTCTCAGTGGCCATGGTATGGAATAATATGCGACTGGTTGTTTTCATTATTATGTTACGAGTATACATGTTGAGCTGTATAAGCCAAAGTTTCCATCTGAACTTCCGTAGTTTCATTGTACATATGTTTCTCTAGAAGTTTGAATTAGGTTAATCCACGTCATTTTGTATAATCCAAAGACAAGACCTGTTTTTGGTGCATCTGTAATTTTTGTTAATAGTTTGTTTCAATTTCACAAGATTATTCTATCAGTCAAAATTGTACATGCATTTCTTTAGAAGCGATGCATGAAATGCATTTTATACCAGAGTGTGATAATGTACTCTGGACGCTTGTCTGCAATATCTAGGGACATCTTGTATAATTTAGTGTAGCTTCTAATTTTTGTCCATCTGGACTTTTTGTGTTGTGGTATTAATTTCACCTATTAGAAGTTTGACTTAGTGTAGCCTTTTTAGATTTTGCTTAATTATGGCTATTCACTCTTCATGAATCATCATCTCTTTCGACACTTTTGTAGCCTCTTATGATTTTGGTTACAATTTGTTGTTCTAATTCTTTAAGCATGCCATTTATAAATTTGGAGACCTGTATGACTGAGGTTCAGGAGCTTCTGATATATTTGTGCATACCTAAGTAATGGTGATCAGATTGATTAACATACATTGGTCTGATGGGTACAAGTGTTACAATGTCTAGAAGCACAAAGTACACAAGGTTTACAAAGTCAGAGACTTGTATGATTGAGGTTCAGTGACTTGAAGAATACCCGATTCACTTTTGAATATGTGATTAGGGGTGCTACCAGATGGTTATACCACTCAGTGAACGAATTTTCACGTAGCTTGAAGTTTGCTGGTTTGATCTCTTGTGCTCTTTAAAGAAATAATAGAACCAGAAGAGTGATAATTATGGAATGGCCCCACGATAAGTGAATGCTACCATCCTTGAGTGCATGTGCATCCCTATGAAATATAAAAGCACCAAGGAATTCATATAGCTTTTGAAGAAGATATGACTTACTTTTGGATCAGAAATGTGCTTTGTTTCTGGATATGTGATTAGTAGCACTTGTGATTGAATTTGCACATAGCTTGAAATTAGCTGGTTTGGTCCTTTGTGCATCATAAGAAACAATTGTATTAGCAGGGGTGCTAAAATTATGGAATGGACCTAGGTTTACTGAAGATATGTCAATCACCCCACGATTGCATATAGACACAGATACGATTAAGATAAAATAACTACAATAATATATAAAGAGCAGAGGTGGAGGGTTAGGAACCCTAACTAGAGTTTGCAAAGAGCTAACTTTTGAGACCCTTAGACTTGTTTTCAAGACCTGTAATTTTGAACAAATCTGGTGCATGGGTTATAGAAATTTTCATTATATATTTCTTATATGAACACTTACCTCCTAGATACATGTCCTCTTGAAAGAGATTCCAAGGCTTGTTTGAACTGACTCACACTTCCCTTGTACTAAGGATCTCCTTTATGAAGTTCAATAGCACCATTTCTATGCTCCAAACACCTTGAGGTCCATTGATATCTAACACATACTCATAAGAATACTAATATCTATATGAAGGGAAAACCATGAGATACCCATACCTTGGTTGTTGATTATGACTCCCTTGTTCATAAGCGAAACGACCCATCACTGGAGAAGTGTTGCAGAGGAGATAACTGTCGAATGGAGCGAAACGACCCATCGCTGGAGAAGTGTTGCAGAGGAGTTTAGGTGAGCGAACCATCTGATGTATGGAAGGTGGAACTCGTAGAAAAGGGATTTGCTCAGTTTTGAGCTTAAAAACATGTGCCGACAGTGATGAGTTGTCGAAACCACGGTGAGATCTCATCCGGTTGACAGTATTTAACCAGGCAGCAGGCATGTTGCAGTATAGTAGAAGCCTTTTTTGAGCGCTTCCAGCAAGCAGGTTGTCCAACTATGTCGTTATCTGTTCAGTATCGAATGCATCCTCAAATTCAGGAATCTCAATGCTCTAGCATAATGCAGCTGTAGGCTTATCCTTATTCTGAACTCAGATCCATGGCAGCTGCAGGAAACAAATATTCACTACCGTGTATGATGGATTGGAGTCACGCTATTCAAGGCTTCATAAAATTTCCCTGAATCAGGAGATGAAGGTTTATTACGGTGCAGAATGAAATGATTTATATTGCTCAGCATTTTTTCTCCTAGAAATGAATTGAATGTGAAGGTCAACTCTGAAAATACCTGGTTGGCCGTTTTGTATGCTACATCCTTGTTACTTGTAAATGGTCTCTTTGAGAAACTCTGAGGGCAATAGGCAATATTTATACCCTTCCATTATGTACGTCCAATCAGACAATAAAAGTATTCTTTTACCAGGTTCAGAGAAACTTGTTTTTTACAATGGACGATTATACTGTAGTTTCAAGCTAATTTTATCTAGCTTTATTTCTATTAGCTTTGATCCACGACTAAGGAAGAATTCATATGGTTGTTACCTGTACATTTTTCCAAGGTCCTCTTGGTTGCCCCAGTTGTTCAATGTATTTTTTTGAAGGGCTTCTTTTATGTGCTGCAAATTGTAACATAAAGGATCTTTTTAGTTTCTGGAAAAATGAGTATATTGTGTAGCTCACAGCTACCTATGCCATACTAAGATCCCAATAGTGGCATAATTGTTGATTGGAGCCGAGATTGCAGAGTGCACTGCCAAAATACTGAAGGGCTCTTTGGCCAAGAATCAGTCTTAAGGGTGTCTATCGACATGTTATGGGCATGAACCTGGGTCATCATCATGGCAGCATTAGGTCTTTATTGGTAATGGCATTTTCTCATCGTTTGGAAGGTACAATTGTGCTTATTATGGCAAAGCCAAAACATTCTTACTACAAGTGTTATATAATAAGGAAGAACCATGAGCATTGTGGTAAAACCATTCTTTTCAGAAATGTTGGGTTAAGCTCGGTATTCAAGTGAGTGTGAGCCAACGGTCATTTCAACAGAAATTAAGATTCAGTCTCTTGTGGTCTAAGTGTGAGAAAAATAGAAACATAACCCACCAATCAAATCACTTCAAAAGCATTTATAAGAGTCACTTTTCAATGATAATGAATACAAATTCAATCAACTGCCTGTTCAACCAGTAATTTGAACTTTTGCACTGCACTATGTCAAGACCCGAGATCAAGTCAGAATACATTAAACTGAATCCAACTGGAAGGCAGGTTATTCTTAAAGCACATCATTTTATGCTCCAGGAAAATTGCTTGGCATTACTCCGGCAGAACAAGAGTCTGAATAGTGGCCATTTTTTTACACATACTTGATTTTCTGACTTGGAAATCAATGCAATAGAAAAAATGTACCAATATGCGTATATGACTTTGGACCTGCAATTTGAGAACAATAAGTCTGAATAGTGGCCATTTATTCACACAATACTTGACTTTTGCATACAACACAAGGAAATCATATGGAATAGGAGTAAAAACACAGTTTCAAAATCTGAGTTTATATCTGCAGAATAGCAATTTGATGCCACACCAACGGAACCTACATCACAGAGGGATACACAGAACATTTTGACTCCCTAGTGCCCTAACAATCAACACAAGTGTAAGAATCATGTGCCCTAAGGAATTCTCGATGCTCGTTAAAACACAGAACTGTATAAAATGTTGGAGCCTATGTTGAACCTCAAAATCAGAATGAATGTGTAGCAACTACTGACTTCTTTTTTGCACTGTGATTTCCCTATGCCACAGCAGGGAAAACAGACAGAATCCCATGCCCTAACAACTAAAACGCGACTATATCCTGTGCCCTAATGTGAAAACTTCTGTAAATCTGCTTGTTATCCTCACAATTGTTAAACATCATGACTGAAGCCTGTGTTGAACCTCAAATTCAGATGAATGTCCTTAGCAATCTGGCTATAAGCTTATGTTTTTCCTATGATTTCAGTCCTGTTGCTCAAGGTAAAAACATGTTTTTATCCCATGGCATTAAGAGAAAACATGACTTATCTACCTAGCTGTTATCAATGGCGACTGTAATGGTCTGCTTGCTGATACTGTCACAATTTTCTGCCTCACTCTTACATGTAACTTGAAATTTGCTTCCAAAAGTAAAATGTTTGTAACTTTACTGTCCTCCCTGATTATTTGTGGACTATAACTCGTGATGCTATTAAGATGTGGTCAGATGCTTAAAGCTCAAAGTGTGAATGCATCTGTTAGTGTGATAGCTCATTTGCTGCAACCAATAAGAGTGCTTGATTTCATATTCTGTCCTGTTAATACAATTTCTAGCACTGCATAAGTGGTCTGCTAGCTTGTACATGTCTGTATTTTTTGCCTAGTTGCATTACTGTACACTGTCGTTTTGCTTCCAAAAGTAAAATGTTTTGTAACTTTAAAATGTTTATCCCTGATTATTTGTATTTAGAATGATGCTAATTAAGATGTGGTCATATGCTTACAAGTAAATTGTGTGAATACCAAGGAAAGTGTGAATCCCACTCATATTTGAGGCTTTTAACAATGGTTTGTGCCCAGGTAAACTTTCATATTCTGTCCTAGTTAATACAATTTTTACTTTAAATCATCTAAATGTATTCCAAACTTGTACATTTGGAGATATAGTGCAGCATCACTTGGTATATTTTATCGATTGTGAATTTGAGCCTGTCACATGTAAAACGGATTAGGTGTTTCATTTGATTGTTAACACTATTGTAGTCATATTGTACAAAAACTATAGGTTGCCAGGGAATTTTGAATCCAACTCAATGTAGACTTTGACATGCTGGTCTTGCTGGATTTTTAACCTCCAAGTTCTAAATAAAACATTGCTTTCACTTTAAGGTACAAATATTGTGTATTCCAGGTGACTGTTTCTATGGTTCTTACAGAGAATCTGCAGCATTACTTGGTATATTTTTTAAAACATTGTGAATATTTGATTGTCACATGTAAAAGCTAGCACCACATCAATGAATTACACACTATTGTAGTTATTGTTTATTGTTAGCACCACATGTAAGCCAAAGATGAAAGCTGGGTCATCATCATGGCAGCATTAGGTCTTTATTAGTAATGGCATTTTCTCATCTTTAGAAGGTACAATTGTGCTTATTATGGCAAAGCCAAAACATTCTTACTACAAGTGTTATATAATAAGGAAGAACCATGAGCTTCTTCAATTTGTCAACATTTCTATTGATTGGCTTCCTCTATTCAAGTACTGCTTGCATGACCCTTCTCACTTTATTCCCTTCAAGGGTAGAGAGGATATTTACCTGTTGTATATCTAGGTCACTTGGACTTTGTAATTTATGTAGATGGGAAATTTTTTAATTTATGTGATTTGTAATTTATGTAATTTATTTGATTTTGTAATTTATTTTCTATATTAGTTGCATTGAAGCTTGAAAATTTCATATTTCTGTTTTCATTAATATAGGAGAATATCTTAGGAATTTTTTTAATTAAAAGTACTATTAATTAGAATTTTAATTTCATTTTTTTTACAGTCATGGCTTCTTCTGGAACTCCTAATTTGTTTGAGAGGACCGATTTAGAGATTGCAAAATTGTAATCTATTCTCGAAAATCCAACTACAGTTGGGCAGTATAAAGCCCATTGCGAAAAAATACTGGTTGATCTTCGTAGAATAGAGACAAGTTTGAAAACATATAATCCATTTGATTCTGAATCAATAAAAAAATTTATGGATTCACTAAAATCAAGTGTCTCAGGAGATGTAGGTTATAATGAGATTACATCACGACTTTCCGATAAGGAAGTCGTTAAGAGGTCTTGTTGGAGTTTTTATGCAGACAAACAAAAAATAAGGGCATATTATGTAAACAAATGTTCATGTCCCCTATGTGCCCCTTTGATTTATCCTAGATTTTTCGCCTCTCAAGGATAATTTCCAAATAATGACCAATTACCGTTATACTTCATAATGATGCTACATGCTGAGGTTCACTTAAACCTAAAGGTGAACTATTTAGACATCCCTAGTTATTTGGGGCAGGGGTGTGGCTATATTAGCCACAGGAAGCCATATAGAAAGGAGGGAGCTCCTGTAGTTGTTGACACGCGACAGCTTGTACCAAGGCCACAACCATTCTTATCAGGCTTTCAGGATGTCGTAACACCTATTGTTATGACTGCACATGAGGCTACTATCGAGGGTCTTCCTGGCATTGCTCGCGAGACCCAATTGATCTCTTCTGACCATGTGGGTTAGTACCTTCAGAGACGTGATACTAGCAGTGGAGGTGGTAGTAGCACCAGTGATGCACGCAGCGAGGTATACACTTGTGCATCTTTGATTTCCCCAGATGACTTTGAGCTAGTTACAGATCCTGCTCAGGCACGTTGGCTAGGATGCATCATGGCTGCTGACTTGTTGTGTGCATATGAGGTGATTGCTTGGCATTACAGCATTCCACTATTGGGGGTTTTAGATTTTATAGAGCAGAGTGGGAGTGTATCTTCTAGTCAGGGCACTACTACCTCTGCTATAGATAGACTTCCTATTGTTGGGATCGTCACACCTGATGTTCAACACATTTATGTTTCGGTGTGTGAAAATTAAACCTTTAATATAATTAAAATTTACTTTAATTGATCATTACTTTACAATTTATTAATATTAAAATAAAACATGTACTTCTGTGTTTAGGATTCTGCTCCAGTGTGTGGAGCTTCACAGCGCACACCATCTACCCATGTCACATACACACAACTCCTGACTGAGCACAACATGGATCTCGATGTTCCGGGTTTGAGTTAACTTGGCTTAGTTGGCGACATATTTGCTGGTGTTGAGGTCACAGATGACAATCCCATACATTTGGAGACGCGTTCCATAGAGGTATAAATACACGTGTTTTAATAGAATTAGTATTTAATCTAAATTGAAATGTTAGAAATTAATGAACTTTATTCAAAAAATGTATTTATCAACTTCTTACATTTTATTTATTTTGTTTCACAGGGATCTACAGGAAACAGATCTACACATAGCGTAGATACTCCCAACATCCGCCCAGGGACAGATACTGAGGTAATCAATTGTACATATTTGTTATATGATGTATTGAATTAATCAAGATTCAAAAAACTTATTTATCAACTTCTTACATTTTATTTATTTTGTTTCACAGGGATCTACGGGACAGAGATCTACACATAGCGTAGATACTCCCAACATCTGCCCAGGGACAGATATTGAGGTAATCAATTGTACATATATGTTATATGATGTATTGAATTAATCAATAATTTGTTGTAGAATTTTGCTTATATATTTTGATATATGGTACATGTTATATATAGTTTATGACGTGTATATTCCTTTTTTTTAACATGCAGGGTGCAGTAGAGCGTAGTGAGGGGTCTAGCACTTTCCCTAGTGCACAGAGGAGACTTCAGTGATATTTTATAGATTTCAGACATTTTAGACATACTTTTAGAGATTGTAGACATGTATATATATTCATACTCATTCTAGACATAATTATTATATTTTGATATATGTCTTAGACATGTGTATTATTAATATATTGTGATATATGTCTTAGACATGTGTATTTACAATTATGGATGTGAATATAAGACACCCCCTTATCTTCTGATCTTATTTTCCAAACTTCTATCATTCCAACTGATGAGCGGTGAATCCATGAAACATGTTTTGGATTTCTTTTGTAAGATCTTAATTAAATTTTTCTGGTTTCTCTCATGGATTCATGTGTTCTTCTCTTGCTCTGATCCGCCTTTTTCTTCTCAGATAGCTGCCAGTGATCTTTTTATAAAATTTTAAACTATAATTTCTGTGATTTTTTCACGATGGCCACTGAAGAAGAATTTTTCAGGTCGACCTTTGCTTGATTTGAAGATAATGCAACTCATACTCCTTTACCAACTGCATTTATCCCAGAAGCTGAGTCGTCCCCTGTACTTGCTGGATCTAAACACAAAAGAATCGAACCATCGGCTTCCTCTATAGACAGATTTCACTCTAGATCATGTGGGGAGGTTAAAGTTCTCTTTGTGCCTCATGTGGATGTTCTACAAACCCTGGAATGGTTTGTTGAAGCTTCCAATCACCACTTTGCTACTCTGGAATCTCGTCTAGACATTTTTGCTTCTACTTTGCACATTTTGGCTTCCTCTCGGTCTCCAAACACTGCTTCAACTCCTGCTGTTGGCACCTTGGTCACTCCAAACGTGGCTTCAACTCCTGCTGTTAACGCCCACACAGCTAGCTGTGCACCCTCTCTATCTGAAGCTCCAACCCTAGCCACATTTGGTGCTTCTAATGCCCATGTTGTCAATCTTTCGTTGGCTCTAGACACCTCTAATAAGGCCGCACCTGCTGCTATTCCTTCTAAGACCGTGGGCACTTTTTCTTCGCATGTTCATGACATTCCAGAGGCTGTCAACAACCTGTACCAAACCTCCACAGTTGTTAATACTTTAAACATTATTCCAGATGCGGATATGCCTGATGTCCCTCTGTAGAATGTAGAAACTCCTTCTAAACCAGCTTTGAATTTTCCTGTGCAAATTCAACTTCTGGTAAACAAAGCTTTCGCTAAGTTTAAACACCTTTCTTTAATTTCTGAGTGTTCAAAGGATTTTCTCATGAAATTGCAAGGGTTCAAATCTTCTGGCATTTTTCCTAAAAATCTCCATGTTAAGGCTCCAAAAATCTCTGTCAATGATCTTGAAAGTAATGCTTCTCTTTCTTTGAAGCTAGATTCTATCCAAGTCGATGCAAACCACCTTTTTCTAGATGCTTATATTGATTCTCTCACCAAAGCACAGGAAAATCATGATTCTACCATTCTCCAATCCGTTGAAAACTTTGATTCTACCCTTCTGCATGCTTGTGGTGTAATTAAGAACCTTCCTCTTCTTGGCCAATTCTCTGTTGCTAGTGATGACTGGCATTTTGCTGCAATTTGTGAATTCCATTCTCTGTACGACAATTTTAAAATTGATCGTTCCTTGAAGAGAGATACTCCTAAACAAGTCAAATCAATTAGACAACAATCATGAGATGATGCTTTGGGAGACTCAGATAGCCTGCCTACTGATGCAACTATCTCTTCCCTTATTAATGAAAAGATGAACGCTAAGTTCGGGGGAATTCTTAAAGAGCTGCAGGACATTCATTATATGTTGGGTAAATCTTCTCCTGCTCTTCTTAAAACTACTCCCAAAGTTCCTCCAAACAAGGCTACCAATAATCATAAAAACAAGAAGAAAAAGGATTCGAATCCAAATCTGAATCCGTCTGCTCCTCTTGCTACAAATAAATCTTCTGCTTGTGTTGATCAGCCCCTTCACCAACCTCTTATTTCAGAGCTAAAAAATGGGCCTGCAGCCAAGTATGACATCCCTCTGAATGCCACCTTGGTTGCCTCTGGACCATTGCTCTCCAAGCCAAATTATGCTCCTCTCTTGAACAAGATCAATGCCCCATCTACGGGACATTCAACATCATCTTCGAGAGGAAGAAACAATGGAAGAATCAGAGGTCATGGTCGAGGCTCCTCCTCCCACAAGGGAAAATCTCCTCACAGGAAGAATTTAGTTCGCAAGCCATATGCAACTCGCAGTCAAAGTTTCCTCTTTTTTTCTCCTGTTGTCAAGTTCCTCAAGCGTAATACCATCTCTCTCACGAGAGCCTATGCATTCTATCTCCTTCCCAAAATTCACAAACCTATTTTGGCTGGGAGACCTATTTGCAGCTATTCTGGTTACATGCTTGAACCCGCCTCCAAACTCCTTCATTTTCTTTTGTTTCCCATTCTCCTTCAGCAAAAATTCCATCTTCCAGACTCCATCTCTCTTCTTTGTGACATTAGCAATTGCCACTTCCTGGCTGATTGCATTTGTTCACATTTGATGTGGAATCTCTTTATCCCAACATTCCTACTACTAAGGGTTTCATTGCTCTTCATGTGATGGTTTCTAATTATTTTTTGGAGCATAATCTGAATGTTGGTCTTATTGATTTAGTGTTCAACCTTGTTGAGCTTGTGCTTCGAGAACACTATCTCGATTTTTATGGATCTTTCTACAAGAAGATCAGAGGTATAGCTATGGGAAGTAATTTTTTTGTAGTGTATGCTTGCTTGTTCCTTTTCCATTTGGAACAGCAGCTGGTTGCTCGTTTTGATACTTCGCCCCTTACTTTCTACAGGAGATATATTGATGATGCTTTGGGAATTTGGACCGGGAGTGAAGCTTCTTTGCTGGAATTTTTCAAGCAACACCAAAGCTTCTATTCTGAAATTAAAATCACTCCCTCCTTCTCCTCTACTTTTGTCAATTTTTTGGACATTACTTTTTTCAAAGATGTTGATTTCTCTCACACTAGTATTCTTGGTACCAAATGCTTTCAAAAGCCTCTCAATGCCTACCAATACATTCCTTTTCATTCTTGGCATCCACAACATCAGAAAAAGGCTTTCATTGTCATTGAACTTCGAAGATATCTGTTGCATGAATCTGATCCAGCAGGCTTCATCAATCTCAGGAGGCTTCTTTATACCAGACTTCGTGCTAGAGGGTATCCTAAGCGGTTTCTACTTCATTGTTTCAGCCTCGTCTCTCACAAGGATAAGTCAATGCTGCTCAATCGAATGCATCTTGGTGTTCAAAAGAGCAAGAGGCCCCCCCTCATTTTTAAGCTTGATTATAGCACTTCTGCTAGAGCTTTAAACTTTTGGAAAATGTTTTTGGATTTATTTTGTAAGATCTTAATTAAATTTTTCTAGTTTCTCTCATGGATTCATGTGTTCTTCTCTTGCTCTGATCCACCTTTTTCTTCTCAGATAGCTGTCAGTGATCTTTTTATAAAATTTTAAACTATATGTCTTAGACACGTGTATTATTAATATATTTTGATATATGTCTTAGACATGTGTATTTACAATTATGGATGTGAATATAAGACACCCCCTTATCTTTCATTTTTGTCTCTTGATGATATCATAATAGGTATATAATGATAGATAAGATATTAAATGCCCTTCATTTTTGTGATATAACATTGTAAACTTCGTTAAAATTCTATATTGAATTATTTTCAATGCTTAGACCTAATTTAGTAATACTTTATGTTACATTAAACATTCCATGGTATAATGGCTTATGTTACTATTTGAATCATATATGATGAAAGTTTAAGTTCAATAGATCATTCAATTAACAACTTGAAATAAGACTCATAATGACCATAGATTGTAATAGATCATTTTTGGGGGTTATTTTGGGCAATAGATCATTTTTTACACATCCTTTCTATTTTAAAGTCATCTCACACCCATTTTGGACACATGCAATTATGAATAAATCTACATATATTTTTGTTTATGTAGGAATAAAATGTCATATAGGTCATGTGAACCACTTAAGAGTCTTGCAAACAAATAATACAACATCACGAATTGCATTTTACATTAAAATATATTCCAAATCATATAATATCTTTGCAATTGGAAGGATTTTGTTGCTTAGAAACTTAGAAAAGAGAAATTCATCCATTTTCTCCTTAGAGAGTTCCATTTAAATTTTCTTCGTAATTGATCCTTGTATCAAAACCTTCCATATTAATTACATTCTCTCTTTCTCCTCCTCTCTTTCTAAGGTAGCTAACTCTATGTCTTCTTGCAACTCTTCTTACACATAAAAGGTGTCGTGCCTCAAATTTTATACCTAAGATGATATATATTTCTGAACTTCAACCAACATAGTAGGCATTGCTAATAATATACATTCTTATGAAATAAGATGGGTTAAATTTGAAATCATTCTCAAATAATCTTCACACTTTTTGCAATCTTGTGCATACTAATCCATAGTTCTCACATATTTTAAAAACACCATTAATCTCTGCTCATTACATCTATAACCTATACTATACATTCATCCACTTTCTTTACAACACTCACACATCCTTAGTCCATACAAGCATGTCTCTTGGTCAAATTACGCCTTCTTGCAATCTCATGGAAGACTTACACTTGAAAATTTTATGGACCTTCTTTTGTTTTATCATAAAACTAGAAAAACAATTTGTTCTACCCATAGCCTTTAAAGCCTCACACCATCATTGACATATTGCACCCTTATGAAAAAAATTTGTTGTTCACCATTGTTATTCTTTAGTGCCAAGATGCACCATTGTAAAAATGTGAAGCACTTAACTCCTCCAAAATACCTCATGCTAAGCACACATAATCATACCACTCTTGTGTGCTTCCAAAACACCTTGAAACATGCCACACATTTTCTAGACATTTGATTCAAAATCCATGTGGAGACTCTCGGTTTCTATGCATCTTTCAAAGTGACATCTTCCTAGTTCACATCACATGGTATGAATATCTTGGTCTAACTATTAGCACCATGTCCATATAGAGGAATTTCAACGATCACTCAGCTTGGTAGATGAAATAAATTCTAACCATTATTCTTTATAGTCAATCTTTTATAGCTAAATTTTTCTAACTATAAATATTGTAAGGCATTTGAGAGAAAATAAGGGAGTTAAGAGATTTTATTTCCCCTTTCTTAATCAACTATACCCAGAAAGACTAATACTATCATGTTTCACATTTCTTGTATTATTTAACCATGTCTCCCACATGTTAGCATGCTCTACATATTTACCATAAAAATGGTAACTTCCTTGTTTAGGATTTTTTTTAGGATACATTCCCCCTACCTGATTGTAGGAGATTTCTCTCCTTGTATTTCTAGTTACTCACAATCTATGTTCCATTACATATTCTACAATCTATTTCCCTCCTATCTCATTCTTTATGACATAATGAATCCTTAATGAATCAACACAATTCCAAGCATATTGAAATATGATAAACTTGTACAGTGATAAGGGTACTCCATATACAACCTTTTGGTTCACAACTAAACAAATAACATATATCAAAAACTATGTACATCTTAATTCCCAACTAACATTTCCACATTAAAAATAATAATGCAACATACATCCACATCATAAATCATGTTTATACCATACATACTTCCATGTAACAACCATATCACAATACTTAAAGTAAACCATAAACCATCTCACAACAAGTAAGAATCACAAGTATTAAACAACTTTATTGTATAGTGGTCTCCATAGTCCCTTCAAGTAGAAAATACAATGATATCTAGCTTAATAGTTTATTACCAACAAGGTTTAGTAATTTATTCCATGTCCTTCTATATAATACCAAGTGGCTCTGCTCGTTGTTCAATGACTTGTAAAAGTTTTTCATGGTCTTCAACATGTAGTCTCAAATTTTTGCGTTTACTATTTGTAGTCTTCACCTGCTGCAATTGTAACCCTGTAGCAATTATGTGATGGGTGTAATGATACACCTTTTTGTCTGGTTTGTAATCAACAAAGTGAATCCCACTTTGGAGGGCTTTCACTTGTTGTAAGTATGTTCCCTGCACTACAACCGAGCCAGTAAAAAATGTTGTCACTTCACTTGTTATTTCACATGTTAGCTTTGTTCTCTCTTCTGTGCAATGCAACAAGTAGTACTCCACTTTCTCAATATTGGCTTCTTCAGCAATGATTGCAAATACATCTCCTACAACAAAATGTAAAGAAACATTCAATGATCAGATGTATAGTATAAATTATATACATATATATTTAATTATCAAATTATACTTGATCCTTTCAAATAAAACATACCTTGTTTAACCAGTCCAAATATGTGGTCATAATTAGTTGAAATTAATGGCACATCTTCAAAACTATCATCATGATCTGATCCATATGTGTCATCCACAACTAAAGGAACTTTCTTCCACTCACCTACATACCCATTTTTTTTACAATTGCACTCTGAATATGATTTGTTCATGCATTCATAACAAAAACAAGAATAATCTCTTGTACAGATTGTCCAGTTATTACTATCCATAGTCATCAAAGAGTGCAAATACCTAGAATTGGGAATCCTTTCACATCCATACTTTGTCCTTTGATCAATACCTTCATTTAATCATGCTCAAAAGATCAATAAATTTTAAAACAAACAACAAAAATCAGAATAAAAAAAATTAAAGTTAGTAACTTGTAGTTCACTTAATAAATCACATCAAGATCTACATATCTATGTTTTAAATGTGCATGTACCTGTTATCTCCCAAAACACTCTGTGTGGGTTTGAAGCCTGTGGGGTTAAAACATATGATGTTGAAGCCTGTGAGGTTGAAACTTGAACTGTAAAATGTTTCTTACACCATTCAACAACGGTGTGGGCATCAATCAATCGATCTCCCTCATAAACAAATCTTTGTTTCTTTAGAGCACGTTTGATGCATGCACCCGCACCATCGTGTTCTCCCTTCCCATGACCACTCTCAAAAAAACTCCATAAATGAGGAATTTTGTGATGACGATGATAACGACTGAGTGCAAAGAAAGGGCAAGAGGATTTGAATTGTGATACGCAACCATCTTACCAAACAAAATGTTGATCTATTTGTATTCCTCACTGATGAAGATATTGAAAGAAAAAACCAAAACAATGTTGCACAAAGTGGGTGTCATGTTCCTTGTCATCACTTATATAGAAGTGATACTCCTTCTTGATCATTCGCTTCACATATGTACTTTCAACCCCATCCAAATCCAATTGTGCATGCCTATAAAATACTTGAACCATGATAGTAACCTGGTCAGTATGATAATACTGTGTTTGAATTTATTTTTGATGAGAAAATGAGTACTTCTCAGCAAAATCAACCATAAACAATATGGAACCAATAGAGAATGTGTCCCTATTAGTCTTGAATTGTGTAGCCTGCCACTTTGAATAGTGAGAATGTTTGATGTACGGACTAATTAAACTTCGGAAACTTTGCATGAATGTAGCAATGGGGATTTCCTCTTCTACCAAATCCAACCTAGTTGCATATTTTCCAAGCCTTGTTGAATATTTTATGTATTTGAACCTACAAAATCAATTCATAACTTGGACAAATTGTCATGTATTCATTTGTAGTAAAATAAAAATCAAAATAAAATCTAACATCCAAATTTAAAAACATAAATTTATATATATCACCTCTTGCAAGCAACCAGGTTAACTGTGTCCAAATCTTCATTTGTTTTTGGCAATAATTTCAAGTCCCCACACTTGTCATAGACATCTTTGATGCAAGTCATACGATCATCGACATGATCATCAGATACGTTGCAAAGAATTGAAGTTATGAATTCACTGACACGGGTAGGTGGGGCAATTTGTTCTCGTAACTTTCTATACACCTACAAAAAACATAGATTTTGAAATACATTAATTTTAAATCACATCTCAAAAATGAGATTTAAACAAATTTTAAATATATAGATATAAATGAAAGCACACCTCAAAATATATATACATTGAATCTATAAAAAAAATTGTACCTGATAGTGATAATCAAACTCGACGTGATAGCGACAACAACATGTGTCAAGGACTTTATCAGCTCGCACATACCAAGGATTCAAATTTTCAAACATTCGTTGTCCAATCTTAACATCTGAATTTTCTTCTGTAAACTTTATGTACATCTCATGTTGAGTTATTTCAAGACAATGTTTTATATGTTCATCATAGTTATTGCGAGTTATCCTATGTTTTAAAACATCCCTCACATTCGGAGAAGGACGAGTCCTTTCAGTCCAAAAATCAGATACTATCTTCACAATATTATCCTCTATTTTATCAAAACGTGGATTTCTACACATTAGTGCCCAATTTCCTTCCATAGTAGAGTCATCCAATGTCTTCCTCCTCTTTACATACCTGCTAACCTTCTTTCTAGATAAACTCAATGCCTTGGCAAAGGTGGTAACATGACGATTCTTTGTTGTATCTTCACTTACAACTGAAGTTAATATTTCTCTATGAGAAATACTCTTATCAACAGACCTAGTTTTTGTACCCAAAAAACTTATTCCTTTAAAAACATTCCCAACAAATTCTTCTTCTACACGTTTTGAATTTTTCCGTCCAAAATCAACACCCAACAATTCTAATGTTTCCCTCATATCAACATGATTCAAGAATGTGACCAACAAATGTGCTCTAGCAACTGTAGTCAAATTAACAAATTCACCATATACTATCTCTGCACTTTTTGTTGTTTTCTTTCGTGATAGTGCTTCTTGTTGGGAAAATTCTTTTAATTTTTGTAAATCCATCTTCACCAAGTGTTTCACATTTTTCTTGGGAAGTAATTCCATAACTTTTGTTATCACTTCAGCATAATGTTGCGCATCATGAGATCTGTGTCCATAAACATACACATGGGATCCTATCAAAAACCTTGCCTTTACCCAATCTAAAAAACATAAATTATTATATTTAAACCTTAGAACTAAAAAAAAATAGGATCTATCAAGGGTTTCTATACATATGTACCAATTTTTGCAGCGTTGTCTTTCACTTGTTGTGTCTTCTCTCTCTCTCTCTTTGTGCCCTCCTACGAACAGATCTTCTAGCATTCTTCTCTGCATTCTCTTCCTCGATATATTTTCGTTTCTCATTCTTTGCATTTCCCATTATTCATCCACTTCAATAATTTTCACCTGCACACATAAATCATGATAGATCTGAATGTCTAAGAGTAAACTCGATACAAAACTATGTGCATGCAACTCTATTTATATACAAATCTCAGTAGAAATTATGTTATTTTTAATTTTAGTTTTCTATAACTTTAAAACAACTTTTCTAATTTTAATAGAATTTATATTTAATATGTAAAACAACTTTTCTAATTTAATATTACATATTTTTGGTTAAAAACAATTTAAAAAAAAAACAAACTTAGTTTAAAACACAAAAAATATGTAATAAACTAAATTTAAAACATAAAAAGCGAACAATATTAAATAAGTAACTTGTAAAACATTAAATTTAGAAGGGGAGACGCAATTGCGAAACATTAAATTTAGAAGGAGACGTTTTGGCGGCACTTTAGTGGTGCATAAGGGGTTCGCGTGAAAGGGTGTTCACGCGAATGTGGTTCGCGCGAACACCCTTTAGCGTGAACCCCACTGAGTGGCAGTGACGTGGCACCTGAGTGGCACATTTTGGCTCCAAATCCTTTTGGGGGACAATTATGAGCCAAAATATGCCACTCGGGTGCCACGTAATTAGGGTAAACAAACTAGTTAAATTAGAAAATTTTGACACAAAATTTATATTTTTATTGGCTTTCTAAAAATGTAATTTTCATTTTTTAAAAATATTTTTTGCTATTTATTTTTTAATTTTTACTAACATATGGTATTTTAGGACAATCAATAGTACACAATCAACCAAATTTGAAAAATAGTAGAAAATATCAAAAAAATTTGAAAAAAATATACTTAGTATTTGTTGAATTCTTCTTCTTACCTATGAAAAAAAAATTTAATTTCGATATAAATATTAAAAGTTATTGGTATAGAAATATGGACGCCATTTATTTTAAAATATAGTTACTAAATAATTAATTAAAAAAAAATATAAGTCAAAAAAATATGAAATTTTGACAGCACGTCAAAATTATAATCTTGAATATATATCTAAAATTTTATAGTGAAAAGATAAGTTTTCATTTTAAAAAACCACCGAGGGACAGTCATTCCTCTTTAATAACATAAGAAACAACATATGAATAAAATTAAGAAAAAGACCATATCTTTTGCCAATTTTTTTTTAAAAAAAATATACATGTATTCTACACTCTAAACAAAACATTTCATTAGTTTTTGGAATTTCATGAATATGTACGGTTTTGTGGCTATTACCTTTAGAAAATCAATTAAACTGAAAATTCATGTTTACTAAGGTACAAACCATACCAAAAAGTGGGACATTTTAGTGTTCTTCATCCGTAAAAGCAATTGGTGGGTAACCATGAGCGCACCAATGTAAAATGTTAGGTACATATGCAGGAGAAGAATCATTAGTAATGGAGATAGTGCCAAAAGGCATGGGGAATGAGAGCAAAGAATGAAGCAGGTCAAGTGTGCCGCTAATATAAGCAAGCCAAGATTGTCCAAGTGTAAACGCCAAACCATGGGAAGTGCTGTAACAAATACTGTTAAGTGAAAAACCCATAAGCCATAAGCTGCAGTAATATGGAAGTAACTCTGGTAAAGGTGGGGTGAATTGGGTGGTGGAAATATGTCATTAAGATTCATGCCAAACCTGGGAAAGCAATCACATGTACAGATAGTATAAGAGTTAGCGAGATCGAGGGGAATACATTCCCAAAATTTTTGATTGATATATAAGGTGTAGGTGAAATGGGGTCGCTAAACTACCTTAGGTGGAGAAGAAGATGAAACAACATCAACACTACTAGCGAATCCTTTATATAATACCATAGTATTAGTGGATGTAAGGTTTTTGAAACAATATTCACCTGGGCTATCAGTGAGAAATGTTTCATTGAAATAAGAATTTTCCACACCAAGAGGGGTGAAATCTAGTTGTTGTAGTGATTCGTCGATGATGTCTACAACATCAACTTCATCATTAGATTCGGTGGAAACCTCGGTATGTGGGTCATTAGTTTGGGTAGCACTATCAAGGAAATTAGGAGGTGGTGCGGGAGTAGAAGGGGGAGAAAAATTAGAAGATGGTGGAGGTGGAGTACTAACATGGACAAATATATTGGGTGAAAGGATGTCCGAAGTGTGAGTAGTAATGCGAGGAGAAGTGATGACAAGGGTATTGGAGGTGGGTGTACAAGATTGACCAACATCATATTTATCCATGTTAGCATATGGAATGGGCTGAGGCGGTGGGACAAGCATTTAAGTGGAAAGATCAAAGAAAATATATTTGAATGGCTCTGGGTCAACGGTGATAGTATATTCATAACCATCATGAAGGAATTTAACTCATTGATGTATGGTGGAGGGCATGTCTTTCATAACGTGGATCCAAGGTCTACCTAAGAGGAGATTAAATTGCAAAGAAGCATTGAGGATGTAGATATACGTAAGAACTGTTTTACTTCCAACGTGAATATGGAGAGAGATAGTGTTGAGACATGTGCGAGTGGATAAATCGTAACCATGAATGAGGGTGGAGTTACGGGTAAATGAGATAGGAAAAGGCTTCAGTAGAGTGGTCACATTTGACATGCATAGCGAAAAGGGTAGCCTCTAGTGTGGCTCAATATTTTCAAGCATTGTACAATAAGTCATAAAGTGATATTTTAGTGGGCTTATTCTTGAGATTGTCAATAATATCATAACCTTTTGAAGTAGCTAATGGATCGGTAGGTGTGATGGGTGGAGGAAACGAAACAGGTGTAGCCATTAGTGGCATGATGCGAGCACAACAGGTAACAACAACAGTGATGGATGGGTCAGATATAGGCGTGACACAATGAGGGGAGTGTTGGGTACACACACGCATGAAGTTGGTGGTAGTAGTAAAGACATTAGTGATCTTGGTAGGTGTATAGGTAGGATACAAAGATTAGGTCACGAACAAATAAGGAAATGACATGGTGGAAAAATATGGGAATACTAAACCCTAGAAGGTGCTAGAAGGAAACGTCAGGTTCACCAAAATGATTAACAAAAAAAAGGATCTACTTGGCCTAAAAGGGGAAACTAGAGTATTCATGTTAATCTAATTAGGCGGACTAAAATACTATAATAAATAGACTAAAGCAGTATGGAATAAATGCAAGTAAATTATTTTAAGTGAAATAAAACCCTAAATGTGTAAGAGAAGGAAGAGAAATAGTTTAGCTAATTGGAAGTGATTGTTGTAGGTTGTCGCAGATTTGGAAATGAAATAAGGAAGTACAAATAAACACTCACGGACCCTGTGAAGGACAAATATGGAGTATCTGAGATGACTGGGGCACCCAGGAGTGTACTAGGGTGCCCTGGTCTGCAATTTGGGTGCTATGAACACTATAAATTCTTAAAATATAGTTCTAGTATGGGCCCAAGTTGATTCAAAACCCTTCATGTCTGTCATACTAGATTCGCTAGCTAAGTTGTATGGTGACCTGCAATATAGAATGAAGTATCAAACCCTAGAAAATTAAAATATGCAAATGAATGGGTCAAAATGACCTAAATTGCCAAACTAGTGGTCTTATCACCGAGTGTTGCACTAAATTTCAGACCTAGATGTAGTTCTGGTGTGTGTGTGTGTGCATGTCGTACCCTAGGTGCTCTGGTGCGAGTCGCACTTTGTGAAGTAGCGAGCAATAGTAACTATAGAAAATGTAAATAACATGTGTACATGGAATAGAATATAATCCCTCCCCCTATGTAGTGTTGTGTGTGATGTAGATCTCCTAGCCTTGATGCATGACACTATGTCGATGCAAGTGATGAAATCAATGCAACTCTAGATGGAGTGATAATAGTGTTATGACCTATGACCCTTATTATAGTCTTATAGATTTATATTTATAGGGCTCTTAAGATTAATTTCGTAATTAATCCCGATAAGGCCGACTGGGGAAAAGATAAATACAACAAATGACTAGAAAGGCCCCAAAAAGAAGCGGGAAAGGATGTGCATAGACCGGAGTGCCCAAAGTGGGACCAGAGCACCCTAGGGCGCACTAATTTTGGGCTAGAATGACGGGGTAGTTGCAAAATGGGTGGACAAGTGTAATAAAATATGCAGTAATGACGAAATCAAATATAAAATAAAGGTGGCCAAAAGGTGGGATTAATGAGTACTTTATCCAGTTGAGAACCTTATAAATAGTAGTATAAGACCATGCTAAATTATGTGTAAAGTGTATAATTTTGTGTCTATAACATCAAACAATAGAACACACAACTCTAATAATAGAGAAACCTTTAATATATAATTATCATCTATAAATAACGCATGTTTTTGTTCATTAAAAAAAAGGTATTTGTTTTATTTTCTTTTATTCTAAAAATGGAGACATCTAATGTAAACTAAACTATGCATGGAAAGCTAGTTACTTTTTTCTTTTCCTAATAATAACAAAATCGTCTTCGGATAAATGATCTATTTTTAACTCCCCCCCTTAATTTTGACCTTCAAACTTTTATTATTTTGGAGCTGAGTGTATATTTTCGAATCTGACATATTCTTGATCACAAACTCCTAAACATATCCTCAAATACTCAAATACTTTCTTTCCCAAATATTTCATAAATATATCAACAAACTAATCATCAGATCTACAAAATTCAAGAAAATTTTCATTTTTGTTAGGCAACTCTCTGATGAAGTGATATCTCATGTCTATATGTTAGTTCCACTTGTAAAAAACATGATTATTGGACAATGCTATTGCAGAGTTGTCACAAAAACTATGTGTAGAATCCTCTTGATTCTACCTCAAATCTTTCAACTCTTCTTATCCAAATAGCCTAACATGCTACTCTTATTTCTGCTACATACTCTGCTTCAGCTTAAAATAGTGTGACTATGGGATGCTTCTTTGATGCCAATGAAACCACTCCTGTTATTTGGTGAAAAATAGAGCCGTATGTTTTTTTTTTCATTTATACTTCTGGAACTGTCACTATTTGTATAACCTATGAGTTTGAACTCGTCTTATGTTGAATACAAAATTCCATGATTCTTAGTTCGACATATATACCTCAAAGTATTTTTTCTAGCATTCCAATGTGAATATTTTTGAGATTCCATGAACCTTGAGATGAGGCTCACACAATACGTAATGTTAGGTCTTGTCATCATCAAATACATGAGACTTCCAACTAATATTTTGAATAATTTTGGATCCAGAAATTATCTACTATCATATTTTCTTAACTTCAAACCTACTACAACAAGTGTTGGTGGTGGCTTCCAATTCAACATGTTAAATATTTTCAAAACATCATTAGCATACTTTTCTTGTGAAATAAAAATCCAGGTTCTGATTTTTGAACTTCAATGCCTAAGAAATAATGCATGAGACCTAAATCTGTCATCTCAAATTATTTCTTCCTAGCTAATTGAATGATTCTGTAGATAGATTTCTAGTAATGATTAAATCATCCACATATAAACAAACAATCAGAATCTCACCTTGCTGATTTATCTTGATGTATAAGGTAGGCTCACTGCTGCTCTTGCTGACACCATTCTAAATCAAATAAGGATAAATCCTATTGTACCAAGCTCTAGGTGCTTGCTTGAGACCATACAACACTTTTCTCAACCTGTATACTTTTCCTTCATGACCTTCAATCTTATAACTTTTTGGATAATTCACATAAACTTATTCTTCAAGAAAACCATTCAAGAATGTTGATTTTACATCCATCTGATATATATATGCCATTTGTTTTGAGTTTTAATTGCTAAAACCATTATCAACGTGTCCAAACATTCTACAAGTGAAAACATTTATTTGTAATCAACTCCATATTGTTGTGAAAAAACTCTTGCAACTAGCCTTGATTTATATTCTTGTACTTTACCATCAACATTGTACTTGGTCTTATAGACCCACTTCACTCCTTTCAAGTCCTTTCTTTCTGAAAGATCTACCAATTCCCATGTCTAATTCTTCTCTTTGGAATCTATGTCATCATCCATGGATTGAGCACAAAATTCATTGTTTATAGCCTCTTTAAAGTATATTGGATTTGCAGCTTCAGAAAACAATTCAAAAAAATGAAAGAGTTAGTTGTATCAGCATTATAAATCTCACTAAGACTCCTTGTTTTCCACTGCAAAGGGCTATCTAATGATGGAATGTTTTTTACTGAAGGATTTTCTTATGGTGTTCTTTGTGGTGTCTCTTGTATGGTTGAATATGAATGAAATATTGGAGACCTTTTTAGATGTGGATGAAGGTGTAGCTTGTGATGCAACTTGTGGTGCATGTCCAAGATTCGAAGAAGATATAATACCTTGTTGCTCTATAGTGTCATCTGCCATATCATCATGAGGAATAGTTGTTGCTACACTAACTTTTCTTTCAACACTTCTATCCCATGCCTCATTTTAAACAAATTGTACATCTCTGCTGATTATGAATTTTATTGTGTCTAGATTAACAACTTGTAAGATTTTGTATTCTCTAAATATCCAACAAATATAAAAAAATTTCCTTTGTTGTCTAAGTTCTTCCTTAGTTCATCAAGTACATATGCATATGCCACACAACCAAATATTATAAAATGATAAACATTGTGTTTCCTATTAGTCCAAGCTTATTGAGGAACCATGTTTCAAACAAATTTTTGTTGGACACCTTTTTAAAATGTATATAGAAGTTAATACTGATTCTTATAAATATTGTTTTGAAATATGTTTTGCCTTCATCATAATTCTTTCCATTTCCATAATGGTTCTATTATTCCTCTCTTCCACACCATTATGTTGTGGTTTATACTTGGTAGTAAACTACTTTTGTATACTATGATATTTGTAAAAATTCAGAAAAGCATTTGTTAATATGATTGAAATGGTTTTAGCTCCTACAAGTGTATACATTGTAAAATACTTTTAAAATTTGGGATTTTCTAGAGTAGGAGCTTATGAAATAGCTGACTTGATAGCTTCAAATCCTTTTCTTCCTTCATTTGTCCAAGAGAAGGTCTTATCTTTATTTAACATGGTTGTTAATGGCTTGACTAATGATGCAAAATATGGAACAAATCTTCTAACCAAGTTTATCTTTTTGAGAAAACTTTGCGGTGCTTTCTTATGATGAGGAAAGAATAGCTATGAAATAGCTTCAATTATGAAAGGATCAATAGCTAAACCTTTTCTGGAAACAATATGTCCAAGTAATTTACCTGGATGGACTGAAAATATAGACTTTTTGGGATTCAATGATATTCCAAACTGTCTACAAATCTGAAAAGTCTGCCTTAAATGCATAAGATGATCAACAGAATTCATTGAAAATATGGTGGCATCATCTAAATAAACCAATATGCATTTATTTAATAGATTGTGAAAATCCATATTTATTGCATGTTGAAAAGTTACACTAGCATTAGAAAGTCGAAAAGGCATTTTTTTGTAAGCATAAGTTCCCCACTCTATGGTGAAGGTTGTTTTGTATCTGTCTTCCTCACGCACAAGAATCTAATTGTATCCGATATAACCATCCAAAAGGGACAATCTGTCTGAACCTGAAACTTTTCTTAAAATCTAATCCATATTAAGCACCGGATAATGATCTTTTAATCAAGCTTTATTAAGATCTCTAAAATCCACACATAGCCAAATTTATCCATTCTTTTTCCAAATATGAACAAGATTAGCTACCCAAATTGAATGTTTAACTAGAAAATTAATACTTAATTCTATCATCTTGGATAACTTTTTTCTCACCAATGGTTCAATTTTCAATTTTAGAGGCCTTTTTTCTGCCTAATTGGCTTAGAATTTGGCTATAACTCTATGGTATGCTGAGCTAAACTGGGATGAAAACCTCTCATATCTTGGTATTTCAAAGAAACAAAATCTCTGAATTCTTAACATAAATTGATAAATGATTGTTTTCTAGTTGAGGAACATACCTTTCCGATAAATAGTTTCTTTTCATCATCCACCAAGATCTCTTCGTAGTTATCTGATCATCAGAAATGAAAATATATTCTAGTGTGATCAATCTTTAAAGAATTGTTTTTTTCTTTAACTGAACAATATGATCACCATAGAAATGTTGTAGTTTTTCCTGATTTACTACAGAAAATTTAGCTTCTTGCTGCAGAAATATGCAGATTTGTTCATAATCATCAAAAAATTACCAATTTTCTTCGTTATCAAGTACTGAAGGTATTATAATTAGATTTATATGTGGTTGTACTTTGATTTTTTTGATCTGTTCTAGTACTTCAAATCTATCACCAACTGTTGAAAGTCTTTTTGCATGTTTATTTTTAGCTCTTCGAATAGATTGCATGTTAATAACATCAAAATCTTCCATTAAGTCTAAAACTCTATGTTTGTAATATTTCAACAATGAATTCTTACACACATTAAATTTTTTCACTTGATTAATCACTAACTGTGAATCACCAAAAACTTACAAAGTGTTGATACCTCTTTTTTTGGCCCATTGTAAGCCATGAATTAATGCTTCATATTCAGCTACGTTACAAGTGCAAGAAAATTACAAACTTAGAGATAAAAAATACCTTTCATTTTTAGGGGAAGTGAGCATTAAACCTACACTTTGTCCTTTCTTGTTCTTGGCTCCATCGAAATGAAGCTTCCATAACCCTTTTGTTGTTTTTTCTATTTTGGAAAGTAAAGGAACTGGTGTGTTTTCTTCATGAAAGCAATAAACGCCAAACAAATCTTCCTCTTCTTCTTCGAAAGGGTCATAAGAATGTTCTTATTAAGTTTTTCATCCATTAAAAAATTAGAAACACCATCTAGTGTAGAAACATGTACCATAACATCAAAATCAGATTGATCTAAAGTTACATAATTTGTTGTAGCATTTGAAGCATGAGCCTCAATATGAAATATAGCCAGAGGTTCTAAATTTACAGTAAATTTAGTTCCATATCTTGTAGTAAATAAAGAAAATGACCAGTCCGAAGAAAGATAACCTCCTATCTTTTTTGTAAAATATCTTGATAAGCATAAGACAAAGTAGGGAGGTAAATCTACAACAGTAACATCTTGTAAGATAGAAACATTTGGGAAAACATGTAAAGTTACCTCCAAATTCTAATGATCCCAACTGTATTAGTTGTTATTCCATCTAGTTGTAATACACTTTTCTTTGTAGGCTCATACTGCAGGCCTAACTTTTCTGCAATTACTTTTGTCATTAGTGTGTTGCTTACACCAATATCAACTATGCCTTACTGACATCATGAGCTATAAATTCCATTTGTTCTTGATCATCTGATATTTTGGTTATTGAATAGCTACATTTTATTCACTTGGAGTTGAACTTTTAAGTACTTGTATTTCATGACCGTAATCTGTCTCATATCTAACTTTTGCAAAGATCAACTCATCTACTCTTTGTATTACTATATTTATTCCATACCTTAAATGACCACTTTGGAGATTCCTTTGGATCTGAAACTGAGTTGAGGCACAAAATTTTCATTTGCATTTGCTGATATATCATGGAAGACTTGTCGATTTGGCTGTCTGTAGCTTATCCTTGATGAATTTTCTGAAAACTGTTTCTTTTGACTCCAACACTTTAGAAGACCATCATAACCTCTGAAAAATGACCCTTCCAAACTCATAAGTTTTGTGCCTTAATGCTTGGAAAATTATTCTCTTGATGCATATTCCCTTCTTCTAAAATTTCTTCAATTTGCTCTTTAGGAATGCAGATATGAAATATTACTTGTTACATATTTTATCTGTTTTTGATCTCTGATTTGATGAAAATATTATATTTTGAAATGAAGTAATTTCATTCTATTTGGAATTTTGAATTTATTAGGTGACTTGTTGAAGCTCATATTTTTTCACTATTCTCTTTAACTTATTTCTTTTCTTCATTTAAATCCTTAGATTTTTCTCATTTTGTGGCATATCCTGTAACTATCCTCTTCATGGGTTCTTGTAGAGGTTTGCTAATGAAAACTGGAAGATACCCTTGCTTATTTTCTATGCTTTGATAAAAACTTTGTTCCAAAAATCAAGAACCGTTACTTGTTCTCTACTTTCTCACTCTTGATTCAGTATTCCAATGCCTTCTTTGTATACATCATACCTTGTTTTAGTAGTTGTAGATTTTGATACTCATTTTGTACCCTATACTTGACTATAATTTGATGAAAATTTTGTCTTCTTCTTGCATTTTCCTTTTCCTTGGAATCTCAAAATCTTGTACCATCTAGATTCCTTAGGCCATAAGTTCTTTAACAGATATTTGTACTTGTATTCTTGAGCAATTAAAATCTTGAATGATTTCTTTTAGTGCAGTAATAATTTATGCAAAATATTTTTCTTTCTTCATCTGCTACATGTACCTGCACACTTGAGAAAATAGTTAGAAAATAATTAGGATTTTTGGCCTCTCCTATGCTCCATAGTTTTTCATTTCTCTTTCTTATTCTATAATGATTTTGGGAATCATATGTGCTATTGTAGAATATTGCTTTATCAATTCTGTATTTGTCTCTGATGTACCGTATGCTTATGATATTTAAAAATCCATTTATATGTAGTTAGACAGTACATTAGTACAGATCAAAGCCTAAGCTCAATATTTATGTAGTTGGATTGCATTGAATTCATTACTGGTCTGGAACCATTGATCATAGTACTTTGATGATATTTGAACCATCGATCTTTATCTTGTTAGTTGGTCTGTGGTTTATAACCTATACCGTTTGATCCTTGTACGATTTGATCTTGATCATTGATCATTAACCCTACTTTGACTAGGTGGTTGGATTAGGTATTAAATGTAAGCCATTCGATCATGCATGATTTGATCTTGGTCATTGATGTTAACTCAGGATTTTTAGCGTAATTACATTGTAAATGGACGGTTCCTTCTAACTATTTTGTAACTGTCTTCTATTCCTATTTATTTCTCCCATTCGTGGGTGCTTAAAAGACACACGCATTGAATGAATTGAATATGCTCTTTCTCCCATCATTGGTATCAGAGCGGATGCCTTCTTAGCGCAGTCTCCATTGTAATCACATTGAATGAAGGAGTTTAAACATGGTTTAAATTTTGGAGACATGCATGTCTATTAGCGCCCAGAATCTGTAGAGCCATGGCGATTGGATACACGTTTTTGTTTAGCATCGCGACATGATGTTGTTTCCATTGGAATTTATTAGAGTGATTTTTCTTGAAGTGGGAGCGGCGTTTGAGAAGCAAGAGGAATCCTACGACCTATTTTATCTTAGCATTGAAGACGTGGAAGAGTGGATGACCTGCATGGGACATTCTATTTTCTGGTCATTTTGTTTGCTGCCTTGAGATCTGCGTGGAAGACTCAAGTAGTTGAAATTTTGATTTCAACCATCTTGTAACTGTCTTCAACCAAAGACTGATCGAGAGGAAGAATATGTAGCATGCAGCGTTAGGAGAAGCTGTCTTTCCACCAGTATGGCCTATTATGGAAAATCCTGCCTATTTACACTTGCCATTATCAGATTAGAAATGGATTTAACGGTTCCCAAAGGATCTCGTATGGCTGTCTCTATATTACACCTACATGATTTCTCCGTCCAACAATGTGATAGATCAACCACACAATGAACGCACAACAGAATTAGGGAAAAGTTGGAGAGTGTATGCCCGTTCATTGTGTCATCTGCCAACAGTGTTATGGTTGCAACTTGTGATGTTGTTTTATTGGTAAAATATGTTAAATATATATTTTCTACAAATAATCTCAAGAAGAAGATGCCTTGTAATCCCATATATTCTCTACTCAGTGAACTTCATAGACAGAAACTTGATCATTACATTGTGTTGAACTATCCCCTCGCAACCTAGTCTACAATAAAGAAAATTGAGGACAACGATATCCTTGCTTTCATTGTTGATGTTCGTGTAGACAAGGAAAATTATATAATGGGTGCAATGAAAATTGATAAAGACCCGCCAGATGTTGAAGGTGTTGAAGATTCTGATGTGAAGTAAGTAGCAATACATTGAAGGAGGAAAAAGGACAACGGAGGCTGGAGGAAATCCAGAGACCTCTTGCAAGTTACAAGCGATGAGCTCGCTTATAGAGATTGTGGTAGAATAAGGTATTGAAGATCTATTCCTCAATTTTTGGTTTGTGTTTATTTTAGTTTCTATTTTTTGTTGTGTTCTATTGTTTTGTGATTGGATGCTGAAAATGGATTATTCTGGAGCATGTTCTTTGATGCGATTTATTTCTCAGTATTCTTCTTTAACATTATGGGTAAAAACGACTTAGTCAAGGGAAACATTCAATGGCAATGATTTTTTTCCTTTGCTGTTGAATATTAGCTAAATGACAATTGACATCAGTGGCTACAACTGAGAACATATTTTCTATGATTCTTAGAAGTGAATGTGGAATATTTGTTAGTGCATGTTGTTGTTTTCCTGTGCTGTGTGGTTGTTCAATAAAGTACAAATGATGCATAGTTTTTTGTTTGGGACCTCCTATTTGAAGAGCATAATGGGGAGCAGAGAAGCACTGAAAGCAGTGCATGATACTCGCCCTGGGTTTTTGGTAATCCTATAAAACCACTGAGGTATTATCCTCTTGGGTTCGTGGTACGCCTGTAAAACCACCGAGGTAAAATCCTCTTGGTTTGTGGTAATCCTATAAAACCACCGAGGTGAACAATTGGAAAGTGTTCCTATCCCTCTAGGTTTCTGGTTAACCTTAGAAAAACCATGTGAGACCATGTAGGCACATGCTCGTGTGAAGACCCTCTTTGCGGTGTTCTCATTAGGGGGGGGTACTCTCTATCTGGAAATGTATGTTTGTATGAACAATGTATTAAGGGGGGAATGTTAGCATAATTACATTGTAAATGGACAGTTCCTTCTAACTATTATGTAACCGTCTTCTATTCCTATTTATTTCTCCCATTCGTGGGTTCTTAAAAGACACGCAAATTGAATGAATTGAATATGCTCTTTCTCCCATCAAGGATGACTTAAGTTTTATTAGAAAATCTCGTCAAGCTTATCATTGTTCTTTTCGCTTGCTAATTTTGAGAGGTGAAGCCCTAGTCATTTTTAATGCTCACCGCTATGAATGATTTTTCAAGCTTTGTATTTATAATTTATAATTAGTTTCACAAATGTTCTAAATTTGAGCTTATTTTGATCTTACTGTGGGAAAGTATGTCTATTCTGTTTGCATCTACATTCTATCTCGGCTGCCATGAATACGTTCTCCTGAGCTCAATTTGCTGTAAAATTTTATACAGTGGTAAGTTCAGAGCACGTATCTTGAGTTATTTTTCACTATGCCATTGTTTTGAAGTTTTTTGTAATCACTTGGCACCATTCAAACTCTGTTTCGAGCTCCGTTTTTTGTTCTTTCAATATTTTTTGACCTGTCATTCCTTTAGTTTTTTCTTCTTCACGATAATATTCTAAAGATTCTTTGAATCTTCTGTGATTTTGTAATTCTTGCCTCTGTGAAACCTTCATAGATTATCTTAGAGAAAAGTGAGTTTTAGGTATTCGAGGTCTTCTTATTTTAACTTGATGCTTCGAGGGTTTATAGATTTGCTTTGATGAACAGTAAGTTTGACCTGAATTATGAATTTTGTATTGTCATTTCTATTTTATCTGGTTTTGGTTATGAAATACTTAGCCAAAATATTTTGTGTGTGTTCATAAACATTTACTCCTTTGTTGAAACTCCATGGATTTTGATGTATTAGGCTAAAACAAGTGACTTTTTTCCGATTCTCAGAGTTCTTTACAAATCTTTAACAATATGTATGACCATGGAAATGAGGCTTTTCTGTGCAAAATTTGTGAAAATTCCTTTTGTTATTTTTAAAGAAACTTTGTGGTCCTTTTAGGCCCGAATAATATTATACGGTTTAATCGTTCCTTCTAAAAATTCTTGTCTTGTTTCTGCCTCCATTGTTTATTGTTGAGGCCTTTGGTTTTAAACACACCTGAATTCTGATTTTGTTCTGTCTTGTTTCGATAATCTTCCTCCTAAAGGCGAGCTTTGTCATTTTTTAGCTCGATATTTCCGTTGCTTTGACATTTGTGTGTAAAGACTTGTATTCCTCTAGCTATGTTTTGCACTCAAGCTTTATTTTCTTCTCAGTTTGTAATTCTGAGCTATTTTTGGTTCACTAGTTGTAGATCTGTTAGACACCAATCGGAGAGCTCATTGTTTAAAGGCTAACATGTGTTAATAGGTGTACTTGTATCATTTATATTTTATACTTAGGTACCATGTGCAATAAATCTATTGGACCGAGATGGTTATGTTGTTAGGAGTCCTTCTATGAGCATCTTGTACTGGTAAACATTTCATCCTATGAAAACACATGTAATTTTGATCTCCTTGCATGTGTAAGTTACGAATCTTGATATTTGATTTCCTAGCCATCCATAAATAGTTTATTGAAAGAGTTTATGGTTGTAAAATTATTTTGAATTTTGGGTACTTTGTGCATTCATGAATCTTAATTTCAATTAAAATATTCTTGCAAGGTAACAAATAGAGATTCCTTTCCAATAATAACCAATGACCTTCTACCTAGAAACTATGAAACTACCATTTGAGCATTGTAAATATGAATGAAAGAGGAATTGATGACAGATCTACTTGTTTGTACACTTGGTAAATCACTTGGCATGAGCAATGTTCTCCTATGTAGTGTATGATGAACTAGGTATTTATTGAATGGTTGTAGCTTGTGATTTACTTACTCAAGTACTAAATGACACTCATCTGTAGAACTTTCTTTCTTATCCTTTGATATCATTTATCATTGAGTCTTGATTTTGAAAGGTGTATTTTTTTTTGTAATCAGAACTTCGATATTTCATATTGTATGTGAAGGCAACACTTGTTACTTTTTCTATCAAAATTTTACTATGTGAAATTCACTTCCTTAATTCAAACTGTGTTAAATCACTTGGATTTTGTATTTAAAACCATGACTATGCCTTACTGATATCACGTGCTGTAAATTCCATTTGTTCTTGATCATATGATATTTTGGTTATTGAATAGCTACATTTTATTCAATTTGAGTTGAACTTTGAAGTACTTGTATTTTGTGACCGTAATCTATCTCATATCTACCTTTTGCAAAGATCAACTCATCTACTCTTTGTATTACCATATATATTCCATACCTTAAATGGCCACTTTGTAGCTTGCTTTGGATCTAAAACTAAGTTGAGGTACAAATTTTTCATTTGCATTTGCTAATATATCATGGAAGACTTGTAGATTTGGTTTTCTGTAGCCTGTTCTTGGTGAATTGTCTAATTACTATATCTTTGGACTCTAGCACTTTAGAAGACCATCATAACCTCTAAAATATGACCCTACCAAACTCATAAATTTTGTGCCTTCATGCTTGGAAAGTTGATCTCTTGATGCATATTCCTTTATTTTGAAATCCGTGTAATTTTCTCTCAGGGACTATAGATATGAAATATTACTTGTTACATATTTCATCTCTTTCTGATCTCTAATTCAATGAAATGTTTCAATGTCTTATTTCTATACATTGTACCTTATTTGAGCATTTTCTATAGATTTTGATACTCATTATGTACCTTATACATGATTGTAATTTGATGAAAACTTTGTTTTCTGCTTGCATTTTCCTTCTCCTTGGAATCTCATAATCTTGTACCATCTAGATTCCTTAAGCCATAAGTGTTTTGACAGAGATTTGTACTTGTATTCTTGAGCAATTAAAATCCTGAATCATTTCTTTTAGTATAGTAATCATTTATGCAAAATATTTTTCTTTCTTCATCTGCTACATGTACCTGCACACTTAAGGAAATAGTTAGAAAATAATTAGTCTTTTTGGCCTCTCTTATGTTCCATAGTTTTTATTTTCTCTTTCTTCTTTTGTAATGATTTTGGGAATCATATGTGATACTGTAGAATACTAATTTATTAATTTTGTATCTATCTCTGATGTACCTTATGCTTATGATATTTAAAAATTCATTTGCATGTAATTAGACAGTACATGAGTACATATCAAACCCTGAACTCAATAATGATGTCATTTTGTTCTTTTACTTTTCACGTACACTTGTAGATAATGGAAGAGTTGGATTAAAGATGGAGCTAGAATTGGAGACAAGAAGATTAGAAGAAAAACTCAAGGCAATGATCTATTTATTCTATACTCTTTTACTTTTAACTTTATGCACATGTACTTCTTTCTTCAATAGTTATGAGTTACATCTCATGGCTTGTGTGAGAAACATTAAATTTCTTCATGAATAAATAACATTATTTTATGTAACTGAGATGTATACTTTTTTCTACATTCATCTTTTATGATGGATATTGGTTGTATAATGAAATAAAAAACTCAATCATATAATTAAATGTATTTAAAAATGCAGAAATAATGAGTTTTGAGGTACATGTAACTTAATAATGAACTCACTTTCATGTAAACTGCAACTCTATTTTTTGTTCCTGAATTTAACATTTCACCTAAACTGTGATTCTTGTCTTCATCAAATAAATGCATTAGTCCTCCAGGAATTTTGTGTTTCCTTGTTGAAGATGAACATGGAATGGCAGTCTATGTGAGGTGTTACATTTTGTAACAACACACATAGCTGCATATTACATGTAGCTAATCAATTGCTGCAACTTAAAATACAATAAAATTGTAATGCATCCCCCTAGTTAGGTCCATTTCATCAATGGCTTTCATTGTAAACAAAGTTTCGAGTTGCCCATTTTTTTCACAAGTGCAAAAATTGTCAACACTTACTACACTTGGAATCAAAACACTGGTGAATTTTTCATCAACAATATCATCATTACAAAAATATTTAGAGTTCTAAATATTCCATTTTCTTTTTCATGACCACACACTCCCCCTCCATGGAAAATAACATCTATTGACACAAAAAATTTGATAACTTGAGAGGATTATAAAGTCTATATGCAATAAAAATACAAAACTCGCTCTTTGGATCTAACTTCTTTCTTTTTTGATTAGGTACATGAGCATAATCTAAACAACCTTTTTTTGAAATAATTGACATTAGGCTTCTTTTCATACCATAATTCATATGGAGTCATCCTTTTGAGAGAGTCATCATCTTGATGCTCCAATAATCATAATCATTTCTACTAAATTCTGGAATGAGAAGAGAGCTAGAGTTTTCCTTGATTAATTGTTAGAGAAATTTGAAACAAAATACTACAATCCAAACCTTACTTTGACATCAATTGAATATTTAAAATACAAAACAACTTCAATATTCATAAATATGAAAAATCAAATAACTTACAACCATAACCAACTTGCCATAAACCACCCAAGATAAGGTTAGACTCACACAAACTTTCCAACTCCTCTGATTATTAAAAGTATTCGCCCATTACATGTATTTATGGATTTACATAAGCACATGCTTTTCCTAAAATTATATAATTATTAAAATAAAACTACTATTATTTTTAATAATAATTAAATCTAATTTTAAAGTAGGCATAACATGGCTTTATTTGATTTTTAAAATATCCTCACAAATCTAATTTTAACTTCATCAATTGTATGGATTTTCTTATTTTTATCTAAAGTCGTTGCATGTATTTTTATTATAAAAAATAGACTCAATATAACTACACTAAATATACTCAGCAACAGTTAATTCATAGGTACACACCCTAAGTTGCAAATACATGTATGGCTTGTTTCATAAGTTGGAGGGCGTCTGCACAGTCCTGGCAAAACTGTTGCGGATCTGGAACTACCTCTTCAGACACCAATGCTATTAGCTTTCCTTCCCCTGCGTAACTGATGAAATGTACCACCATCGACTGCACAAAAACACAATACAATTTCTTTTTTAATGTTATCCTTTAGCTCTGTAACCATTATTATTGTTTGTTAAATAATAATGCATGAAGTAAATATGCATTTTTTAAAGATATATAAAGCTTGTATCTTATATGTGTTATATATTACAAATGAAATTGATCCAAGTTGGTATACTGACCATATAGTTAACTTGACTTGTGGGAATAATGTGAGTAACTGGGTTATCATCATATTGAACCTCTTCCACTGGCCCCATCACATTGGAGAAGCCTAATGTAGAATTCACTGCTATTTTGTTGGAAACATATGCCACCAACTGTAATTCATAAATAATTGTGAGGATGGTCTTTAAAAATTTTTGTTAAAAGATTAAGTCAAAATAAAAGGGCTATATTCATGGATATTTCTCTATTAGCAAAAAAATGATCGATATAAGGAATAAAATTATAAAATTCTATCATCTTAACAGTTCGCAGTTCCATAGTTCATTAAAGAAGATATTACTTTTCTTGAAGAGTCTATTTATCACATATATTTACAACGCTGATTGGTCAACCAACCAATGGGATGCTTACCACTTTTTAAATTGGATTTATCATTGGTTGGTTGACTAGTTAGCCTTGCAAGCATATGTGATGTTTAGGCTGAATGTTTTTTTCACTAACCCACTAAAGGATTAAAGACCTCTCATAAATCTATAAAGCAATTTTTATTAGGAAGGGGAAAACATGTATCCAACTAAAATGATACAAAATTATAAAATCTTATCTGTTAAATCATGTAGTATCAGTCAAGTAAAATATAATTACTGTTTCATTGTAAAGGCTGAGAAAAAACCATGTATCAAATTAAATTTATTTAAATTCATAAAAAATATATAACCAATTTAATAGTAGATATAAGATTGCATCTAGATATCACTTATATTAAATAATTGACTATAAATTAATTATAGAGTCCGATTTTTTATAAATTATTATAAAAAATACTTGTAAGGCAATGATAAACTGTAAATTTGTAAACCATAGATCAAGAGCTAGTACTAACACGCATAACACACCCAATAATAACAACAAATTAAGTTGTTCTCCAACCAAAAACTATTCTCCTTCACTCTTCCCAATATCCACCTAAATTAACCTAGAAAGGAATAAATAAATAAATAAAGTACACGTCTATCTTTTGGGATAGCATAAAGAACATTACCTTAGTTGGAAAATATTTAGCTATTGCAAATGTCATGGAGGCCTCTAATGACAACTTTTTTAGACTAGAAGTAACTGTGGTAAATCGACAATATTGAAGTGGGTCTTCGTAATAGAGGATTGGTAATGGAAACAACCAAAAACCTAATTTATTACCCCACATTGATTGAGAAGGATTTTTCATGTTGTTGTCCAAATCCTGCCAAATATCATTCAATCACACTCATAAAAGCTCATATAATTTACAAAAACTACCACAAAACATTACACAAACTAAAACAAAAAAGAGCCTTCGTACTTTGAGCATTGGAGAATTTCTCATGTTCACTGCAACCGTTGCTTGAACAATTGTCTTTAATGGAACATTTACATCCTCTGCACTGTGATTACTACCTGCAATCATTTTCTCTTGGAGTTAGCTCCTTTTTTTTTTTTGAATTTGGAATGGAGAAAACAATGGGATTGTATTTGATTTTGGAGCACAAAAAAAGAAATTAGTTATTATCATACCATATTGTCGTCTGCTCAAATATCGCACAAATCCAGCTGAAAGAACGCCCATAATCACATCATTCAAAGTCTGCCATAGAGTTTTTTGTAATTAAAGACTAACCATATAAAAAAAAACTCTAAAAATTTATTGGGTAGAAATGACTAGACGTACATCTCTCAATCTTTAGTATTAAGTCGAAGGTCCATGAGTTTATTTTTTGTTTTTAATAGAACATTACTCAAGTTTGCACAGTTAAATTGTTGACCAGTCAATGGGATGGTTACCAATTTTTAAAGTGCTTTGTCAACAAATCAGGGGAATGAAAGAAATTAGTTTCAATATATATATATATAGAGAGAGAGGATCTAACAACTATTAAACCTCTATTATCGCTGGATCTAACAAATTTTTAATTACGATAATAAAGGTTTAAGAGTTGTATATATATACAACTCTTAAACCTTTATTATTGTAATTAGAAATTTGGAAATGTCTTACCAAACACCATTATTTGGTGTTTTGGCCTAGACTTTCATTTACAAAATAAATAAATCTAAAATAAATTAAAAAAAATCGAGTAACTTTTAAGTGAATTTAAGAGAGTAGAATATATTCGTCTATGTTTCATACGCCAAATTCTTAAAAATATACTGATTTCTTATTAGCAGACCATCCTTCAATAAAAAAGAACACATAAATGAGTGGGTGTAAGAATGTTCACCCCATTAACTGCCTTTTGACCAAGAGAATATCATCAATGCTCAGAGTCACGTGAGCCAGACGCTTTCGAGAAACTGCCGCTCTGCTTCCTCCTCTTAATGAATTCCTATCTTGTTACCACAGCAGGGTGGCTCCATAGTGGAGCAGACATAGGAATGTGAGCCACAAAGCAGTAATCTTAATCCAAACCGTTTTCAACAAGCCTGTGGAAATAGTTTGGCTAGAACTTGTCTGGTGTGGAATAACGGTGGGTGGTAATTTAGCATGAGTGGTTTTGGTTGTGGAGTTGAGTATAAGGGACAACATGGAGACACAATCTCCTAGTGAATGATGGATTCTGAAAACAAGTGTGGCTGCTGCATTCCCAGAAGAAGCGTTCAGTACATGAACTTCCCACAGAGGCCTGCATGGGTTGAGAGGAGGAGCAGTCACCAAGCAGGCTGTATACTCATTCACAAAGTTGGGATTTTCTATAAAGGACTGGCTCAGAGATGGCACGATCACATGATCATCTATCACCACCTCTCTCAGACACCAATTCAGATTGCTCTTCCTATCCTTTATCTGCACCCATTTCACAGACATAAATCTTAAATCAAACAAGTTTGCTAGCTCCTGCACCTCTCTGTGCCATTGTAAGGCCTATTCTGTATCTGCACCCATTTCACATACATATATCTTAAATCAAACAAGTCTTAAATGCCTATATCGTCCATTAAACAATGATCTGCCATGTATTCGAGAGAAAAATTACAAGTCACTTCACACACACACATAAATCAAAAAAATTCTTGGCACCTCTATCACACATAAAGCATATATCTACAAGGTGTTTGAGAAAAAAAAAAAGGGGAAAAGAAGAGGCTAAATACTAACCACAATACTTGAAAATCTTTGGTGCTCCGCCAAATTATTTTGCAGTGAAATTTTCAATGACTGGACATCGATTTCTTTCTTGAATCCCACAATGCCCAAGATGTAACTGTCAAATAATTTATCACAGTTGAGGCATGCCACTGGACTCAAAGGTTCTTCATGCTTGGACCTATTAACCATACAGTTTACATCATCTGTTTTCTTCACTGCAATCTCTCTCAGTTGTATCATGGCCTTTTCAAGACCATCACCATGATTATGAGTATTCTCCATACAGAGATGTTGGTCTTCTGTAAATAACGCTTCTTTCCCTTGGGAGCTTGAAAGGCTATTTCCCCGGAAAGATCTGACAGCAGACACGACAGTATCGGATAGGATGAAAGTCGTACGTCGTCGATATATTCATATTTTAATATGATCCAAGCACCTCTACTGTACATGTGGCAAGCGATAGTTGGAGAGTTCCCATGGCCAATTTAACCTAATCGATAAAGATGATGTTTTGGAAATTTTGGCTTGTGCTTTGTGGCGGCCACCATTCCCAGAGGCGGCAAGGTTGGCGTGATGGCGTGATGACAATTTAGGCCTGCACTCTCTGACATGTGAAAGAAATATTATTTTAATGTTAAATACCAACAACAATATCCGAAATCACCCCTGCCCTTTGCCTTATGTAAAATCACAGGAAAATTCAATTTCTGCATCTAAAACTAGAACGAAAAGTTGGGAACATGGAAATACTCTGTCATCCTCTTCCACATCCTTTCGTTGCGTGAAGATGAACTAATGCATCACAAACATCCAGATATGTGAAAACCAGTATCATTAAGCATGAATTTTGAGCATGGATCGTGAACCTAGCTCGTAAACATGTCGCTTATTAAGTACATCGGAGGAGAGGAGACGAAGAAAATTCATTTTCAATTCGACTGTCTGTGTTTTTCATCTGTAGCTCTATCCATTGTTTCAACTTCGTCACTAACTTGTGAGAAGACTTCACAAGAATTCCGTTCATATGCGGTAGAATATTAGAATTATTTAGTGTTGGAACAATTTAAAGATGTCGAACGAAAAGATTTACAGAAGAAACTTTGTGCCCGTTCGTGAATTTTTCCTCCGCCTGAGAACTTAAAAGTTAGAACAAATAATAAAGATGATCCGGCTGGTGCTGTGGACGATGGGGTAAAGAAATATGACAGGAGTTCTTTACATTTCGATGTTCAGACTTTTACGTGTATATAATATTTTGGAGTTTTAAAAAGTACGGTAAGAGTTTTAAATTTCATGTTAGTTTTATTCAAAATTGGAATTTAATTTATAAAAATTAAATAAAGATTCTAGGAATTTTTAATAAATTACTAGTGTTTGAATCATTTTAAGTTTTTTTTTAATGAATAGTCAACAACTAAACATTTTAATATTTAAAAAATAACATTTAAAGTTATTGAATTTGTTGAGACTTTATAATATATGTCGATGTTTATTTTTAATAGACTATGTTTTTTATTGTAAAGTATTTTTATGTTGATAACCGTTTATTAAATGTGATAAGGTGGTTGTTAGTGCAAATAGGACGGTTTGAAACTATCTTTTGGGATGTGTTGATGTTCGGCAATTTCAATGTCATGGATTTCCTCAACATTTTTACTATGCATTCAATGAATATAAAGCGGTTGGTTATTTACCACATATAAGAGGAACATTGAACAATTGTAATTTTTTCCTAAATAGCATTGGTGTGACTTTAGTTGCCGACACTTTAGGGTTCTAATTTCCTGATGTAATCGATCGAGGCCATTCATTTCCATTGTGCAAGTTAGCAATTGTAAGAAATGTTTTTACAACTTATAGTGAAGAAGTGTCAATGACAATGGCATGTGGATTGACATTTGACCCGGACAAACATATATCCACGAGTCAAGCACTAGATCATTTCCATAATTACCATTCTTTTCTTTTTGTCCATTGCGAGTTAAAGCCCTACTATATTTTTTTTATTATGATACCACAAATAATCCACAATAACAAGTGTAATCCTGTAGGACCTTTTGTCAATGGTTATAAAAAATGTAGGATTGAAAATTTGGTTGGGCTGCTAAGGATGCAACTTCATGTTTGTCCACATTATATCCCCTTTTAAAACTCTCAAAACCCTTGGCATCACTTTTTCTTTGTTGATGTGTTGCAAACACATGGAAAAAAATCCTAGATAGTTATTGTTTAAGAAGTGATTCATTTATATTGATAAGTAGATTATGGGTATGGATCTCTAACATGTGTCGACATCACTTATTAATTCAAAGACAAGATTTGTAATGCCCCATTTGGAGGACCCTAGTCCTTGTTTCGGTGGCCCTGTTGCTAAACATTGAACATTTGCGAGTGCTCTCATTATTCGTTAGATGACTTCTTCCCTTTCACAGAGAAGGATTAGCATCCTTTGTCTCTGTCTTGCCTCCTTTTTTGTTGTCATTGCCTCTAGTTGTAGACCTCGTAGTGTCCTTTGTGAATACCCTGTTAAAGGCATATTGTGTTCTATTATCCTAGTAGAGGGCTAGAATGACGTTTTGGTGTGTTAGGATGTGTTCGGTTAAAGAGGAATATCCATAATAATAATAATAATTAATTTCTCTATTGTCGAGCTTGACTTCTAACCGTTACGATTATAATTAATAACTATTTTAAGCTACAAAGTAATAATAATAATAATAATAATAGTAATAATAATATTACTATTATTATTATTGTTGATTGGTGATTATATTTTATTTTCAATTGTTATCAATTTTAAGTATTAATTATTATCGTTAAGTTTTTTTTTTATGTTGTCGGTCGCTCCCGTAGACCGAGCCTGGGTTCACGCAATTGAAGAGGATGTCTATTATTGTTGCCTTGGTTAGTCATTCAAATGTGTTGCCTTAAAAACTGCAACCTCTAGTCTTTTTCCCTTGGCTCCATGCAAGCTTAAAATTAATAGAAAATAGTTGCATTCACCTACCTTCATGCCATCCTTTATGGCCATCTATGCGACCTACCTGGCGTGAGGGAGAAGTTGTTCCACGAGTTGTTGTTTTTTTTTCCTTTTGGCAAGTGGTGTGTGGTTGGGCGCCTCCACCAACTATCTTCATTATTTGACAGGCCTACTTGTTCACTAATCTACCATGATTTATAACCCTGACACCTCATTTTGACCTACTCACGCAAAGAAACCTTGGTGGCCACGTAGCTTGCATTGGCATGTTCTGGATAGTGGATTCATTGATGGTGAAATGAAGGTCTATCGCCTTGATGTTGCATGGGTGGGTGTGGATTCTCAAAATTGTGTTGTACAGGCAGTTTCAGTGGAGCGTAGAACCGAAATTCTCCTAGGAAAGTGCCGTGAGGAAGTATTTGGCTATATGCAGCAACTACAGGGAAGAGAAGTAAACTTATCTCAGAAAATCAGTGGCCTCCAGAGAGATTTAAGTGCGACAGCTGCCGCAGGGCGATCCCAAGGAACCGTTGGTGTTGATCCTGATGTTCTGGTTTCACGCGACCACAGTCGTGATTAGTTGTTGCAAAATCTTGCAGATGTAGTAGAAGAACGAGATAAAGTTTTAGTTGAGCTGTCTTGCCTTTTCATTTTGGAAAGTCACTTCTGTCCAGCTGGTGAATTTAACATGGAAGAAGCTCGATCAAATCTTGAGGCTGGGTAATGCTTCTGCACCTCTTCTCAGTTCACCCATTTTCTACAGTTGGGTTTCTTGTTTTCTTCTGGGTATCCTCTGATTCGAGATTGGGGATTGTTATAGTTGCTGTTGCTCTAGGAGGTGTCCTTGCGGCTGGTAGAGACTGGAAATCAGGCATGTTAAGCACTGCCTAATCTAACATCTACTAGTTTTAAAAATTTCCTGAAATTAAATCTTTTCATGTTTTGAATGGTATTTTGTTTGGAACATCTCTTTCCTCTCTCTACAACGTTTTCCACTTCGTGCTTGTATGAACGAATTCTCTGCAATAGTTCTTTGTGTGATCATGTTGATAAAGGGTTTAAGTGGTATTATTATTTTGGTATTATCATTGTTACTTGATATTGGAAGTTGGGTATGAATTTGTGCTTTGGAAAGTTACTAGATTCACTCGATCTGTTGTTGTTAGGCTAATTGTGGATATATTCATTTGTATAATTTTCTGTGATTACTGAGGCTTGTAAGATATGGAATGCCCTGCAACTTTAGGATGTTATTACTCTTAATATACTAAATCCTTTGATTTGAATATGATTTTTTTTTTATGGCTTATCATTTTGCGAAGACAGTTTTGGGGTTTTTGTCGTTCGACCTGTATGGGGGGGGGGTCGACTCATTGTCTTCAAATGGAGGATTAGTTTATTCCAAAACAAAAAAACCATCTGGTTATTTTAGTCAGGTTTATGTGTGATTGTGTCTATATCTGTAGATTTGCATTTCTTTGTTGGCTTATCATTTAGTCCCTAGTTCGAATCCTTGTGTTCGTAAATAATAATAAATAAATAAAAACTTTGCTAATCATATTGAAGTGGAATCCTAGTCTCTGCTGATGATGGGTTTTCGAATAAGCTAATACTACCTTAGTTGATATGGATTCGTAGGTGAATCCATGGTTTTATATCAATTTAATCACGCAAGGTACTGTACTGCGGAACGGTGTAATAAGTGCCCCAATGATGATACAGGTCTCTTCGCAAGGTGTTCGGGATCCAGAGAAGCTTTACAGATATGCGTTAACATCCCGCATGCCCCGCTTAGCCCCCGCGTGCTTTGTTTTCCCTATTTTTCCCTCTTTTCTTGGCTTTTTGGTCTTCAGTGACGAAACCGCCGAAGGGCCGGTCTCGTGAACGCCGCCCTGAACAGGGCGGCGGTCCTGTAACCGCCGCCCTGAGCAGGGCGGCGGTCCTGTGCGCGTTTTCCAGAACGCTCTTTTGACGCGACCCGCGTGAAATATCACGACTCACCAGCTTTTCTTGCCGACTTGAGCATGCATTAATGTTTTTGGTCCCCTGGAATAGTGTTTTTCTTTTGTTTAATGTTTAGGAGTTCAGTTTGGATTTGATTTTTGGATGTTTGGATTCCTATAAATGCATGGTTTGTGCACATGCAAATGGCCTCTGAATTTTGCTCCAAAGTTTGCTTTTGAATTTCTTGTTACAGCAGTTTTAGTTTTCCTTTGCTTAGGATTCTTAGTTTTCTCATTGAGTGCTTTGGTTAGTATTGTGTTGCAGCTGGTAAGCCACATATCCAACTTGTGCAAGTGCAAACATTATTTGGGCCACCATTTTCACTCCAACTTTCATGTTTTCAGTGCTGTGGTCCTTTTAGTTTGCTTAGGATTGGTAGCATAGTTTGTTGCAGGTTTGTTTTAGCTTTGTGTTGCTGTTGGTAAGCCACAGATCCAACTTGTGCAAACAGTATTATTGTTTTGGAGTAGAATAGTCTAGGCAGCCATTAAAGTTGCAGGTTTTGCTCTTCATACAGACTAGTTTCAGGTTCTGGACGCTTTTGTTGCATGATTTGCAGTAGACCCCGCTAGGAATTGCATAGGCCAAGCTCTGTACTCTTGCGCTATCCCTCTCCTATCCGCATTCTATTCTGTCTGCATTCTGAAGGCTGTCCATTGATCCAAATATCTATTCCTGTTGATGCAAGCATTCCACGCTTTTCTGGATTCACGTGAGCACAAAGAACGAAGAGATCATACTGAGGGGACAAGAACACACACACCGTCGGATTCGCCACTGTTCTGCGAAATCCAGGTTCCATCTTTCAAAGTTTTAGTTAGAACTTATCAAATAAAGTAGTTAATCACTTTATTTCAGTTATTTCCATTCTCGATATTGCCAGGGAGGTTGTGGGGATTGATAGTTTCTGAGAAACTATGATTCATTCCTCACTTCTGAGGTAGGATCGAGAATCTTGCAGATAGATTAGTTATTTCGTTGTTTAGAATAGATATACGAAATCGCACAGACAAATAGCTACACTCGGCTATTTTGTTTGTTTTACGTTGTTAGTTTAGTTGTCAATTCTAAATATTTTTAAATAGCTGCTTTCTTATAAATTGCCAGAAAATACAAAAAGAAATTATATATGCTAGAAGTGCACTTAGATTTTACTTTATTATAGTTTGTTTCATTACTGCTTTTGCATGACAATTACGGGACCTAGGGAGCCCAGGGAATACATTTTCGAGCCAATTGTGCCCCAGCCCAATACCGTAGTGGCAATAACTGACATTGACCAAAACCTTAGGATACAAGTCTTCCAAACAACAACAGACTTCCAACAGATCAGGACACAGTTGAGAGGGTTAAACATCGAAGACGACCAAGCATATCTGTTTTGGTCAAATCAGCCAAACTACAGATTACCCTAGAAAATACCCACATGACTGTAGAAGGGCTCGAAAGAGAACAAACATTCGGGTGTGATCCTTTAGTTCCACAGCCAGACGCTGGAGACACCCTAGTAGATATAGATACCAGCTTAAGAATCCAAGTTGCGATAACGCCTGTAAGGTATTCTGAGAAGATCGCACAACTGTTGGTTCTAAACATAGAAGCTGAAAAAGCTTACGACTACTGGATACTAGGAATCAGAACTTGATCTCCCGTATGACCATAACAGGACCGCAACAACCAAGAGTCTATGGTTGTGATCCACAGATCCCACAGCCTAACGAATCCATAAGAGAATTAGACATAGACACTGGCCTACGTAAATTAGTATTTCAGTCTACTCCGATTCCACCTCTCATCATTCAACAGTTATCCCTACTAGACACAATAGCCAACGAAGCTAGAGAATTTTGGACTAGGCCAGAGAATCGTCCATAGAGTTGACTATATTCACCATATGACCCTATCAGGAGAAATACACGAAACCATCCCGGGTCATTTTCCACGCATCCCACAACCCATAGATCGAATCACGCCAGAGCTCGATATTGATTGGAGCCTTCGAGCAGTCATCCTCGCTGATCGATCTATCACACCAGTCCAAGTTAGAAGGGCCTTCTTTGCCTTAGATTCGCAAATACCATTAGTGCGTGTCGAAGACATTAGACTGCCTAACTAGTTTGCCTGCACATTCTACCCACACCGGCTGTCTCGGCACGACCTCGGGAGGTCGGGTACGCAGAAGAGTTACTTGTTGATTCTCAAGCTCGCCTGTCACTTTTCCGACGTACAAAATTGGTGAACCCGACGTGAACCAAACAATTCTTTCACCTTCTCTTTGAGAAGTTTCATCTTCTCCAAATTACCTTCGCTCCTTCCCATTATTCTGCGGGTATTCATATACCCCCCGAATATGTCGGGATTCGATGCATACGGCAGACCCCTCTTGGGTCTTGAGGCATACTACGCCCAACAGAATAGGCAGTCATCACCCTCACTCTCAATGTGGGGCGACAACTATTCAACTAATCAGTTGTCAACACAAACACCAAGGACTAGATATAACTCGTCCTTCCAAACAGAGGGGTTGGAGCAACTTGCTCAAACACAAACAGAGCCTTCAGGCTCGAACAATATGACATTAACTGGAGAGTCTGCTTCATCTCCTCAGGTATTACTCAGACCGCCTATTAGTAGACAATCAGATCCATACTCAGTTCTAGATGACGAGTACTCAATACGTTATCCTAGGAGTGAACAACGCTCTCAAGGCATGTACCCACCTGTAGGAACTTTGCAGATACAGCCCGAGTTCTCTCCTCAAGAAAATTCCCCTATGCCATCACGTATGGAAAATACTCTCAGAGATGCTTGGCAGGATAGTGATCAGTTCATAGCAGGATATCACACACCTCCGCAAAGCCATGTTATACAACAAACGCCACCAAGGCACGATATCGTGGCTTCACCGAACGAAGTCATTTCAACTCTAATAGAAAAGGTTAGAGGATTAGAACTTGCCCAAGCAAGTCAAAATTCGAGATTCATACAAACAGGGAGTTCCAATCCTCCGCACCATCCTAGCCAAGTAGATCTCCTCACAGGAGTAGGCACGTTAGGTATGACTCCTCAATATTCACAACAAGTGCCAACTAGACCCACCATCGCTAGCACTGTTCCTCCTGGTCCAGTACAGAGCAATCCATTCCTGGATAGTACACCTTCGTACTTAAACATGTACTCCAAATCACCACAAGGGGATATGTACTCATCCCCCGGCGTGTTTACTCAAATACAGGGATTGCCTTATGCCCCTGCTAACGCGTACATTACGCCATATCAACAACCCGTTCCGCCACCGCCTCCTCAACAGGCACCATCAATGGTTGAGACGTATGCGATAGGGACTTATTCAGAATATTTAAAGGAGCCCTTAGATTTCGCCATACGAAGCGTTATGCTTCCAAGGCCTCTTCCCGATTTGCCCAAATACAAAGGAGAAGGAGATCCGAATGCGCATATCAAAGCTTACGCTACAGCCATTCGTGAACTACTCCCATGGGATGGGGTTGTTGCTAAAATATTCCCCAAAACGCTGGAAGGCATTGCCCTCGATTGGTATTACAGAATACCCGAAGCTTCCATACATTCATTCAAACAACTCGTGTCTGAGTTCATCAAAGCCTTCGACATGAACAAACTATTAAGGACAGGAATCAGGGAGTTCTTGCACATCAAGCAAGAACATAACGAGTCTGTCGCCCATTTCATCCAAAGGTGGCGCACAGTCCTTTATTCCTCGGCAAGCGCTCCAAACATGGATCAGATGGAGCTATGCGATTTATTCCTTCATTCTCTTAGCAGAGAAGTGAAGGAAGAAGTCCAGAAGTTCCCACTAAGGACTTATGACGAGGTACTTGAGAGCGCTCTGCGAATTGATCAAGCAGCAATAGATAGTGGCCGTAAGACGTATGGAGCAAACGGGAGGTTAATCACCTCTACTCAAAATACTACAACCACCACAAGCGTCAATCAAGGACCCAAAATCCTTAACAAAAATCGTGGGGTAACAACAGATGGGGTAACTGACCAGCCCAAGAGGGTAAATGTCGTTAATACTCCGTCACAAACAAACAACCAAAGAAACAACAATTTTACCCCGACGATCAATACGGTGGATTTTAATAATCCACAACAACAACAACGGCGAAATCCCATACAAGGACCAAGCCAAAACTCCTTTGGTTATCAAAACCAAAGTCAAAACCAGAAACAACAAAACTTTAGTCCTAATAGGCAACAGTTTGATCGGAATTTTAGGCCACAATACACACCAAACCAACAAAACGGGAATTACAACCCCAATTCTTATTGTGGTTTCCATAAAATTCGGGGTCATGACACTAGAACGTGTCGTGATTACAACAAATTCATGCAACGCTTGCCAAATGAACAAAAACAATTTTTTATGGATATGTTCTTAGCAGATCCTACGTCACCAACGGCAAGTACCTTCGCAGGGGCAGTTTCCCCTCAGAATGCCCCTCTCAAGATCTTTAATGATCCACTCCCAAATCATGATAGCGATAGGTTGAAACCAACTGGAACAAACAAAGGTGCAATAACAGGAAACAACGATCACGAGGCCTCAACCTCGCTAAATCCGTTAGTCGCGCCACAACTAGGAAGTCAACCACGACCTAAGGTAGTTGGATTAGTAGAGTTAGACTCCGAATTACCCGTTGAAGCAATTACGAGAACACGAGAGTATTTCTCTCAACCAAGTCCAAGCCACCTGCCGGAAACAGATAACATCCAGCAAACCGTAGCAAAACCTATGGGTGCTTACGATCTAATTAATGATCTAACAAAAACCTTCTCGCATATTTCATTCCTTGATTTACTAAAGAATTCCCCTGCTCACAGGGCTGCTCTTTTAGAGGCGTTAGGTTTGGGTCATTTAATTAGTATCACTCCACCACCAGAAGCACAAGTAAATCATATAGACTTTGATGTTTATCCTCCGGGACAGGCAGATAGGGATGTTGAATTCATATTCGAAATAAGTAAAATGCCTACAGATGCTGAGATCGCACGCCGAGGCGATCCAGCCCTACACTTGCAAGTACAAGTTTATAATAACTATGTAAAACGGGCAATGGTTGACGATGGAGCTGCGGTTAACATAGTCCCTTTCTCTTTTCTCCAAAAATTGGGATATGGAGAAACAAACTGTTCTACTACACGAAATACCTTGAGAGGCTACGATAGCCTTAAAGCCACATCGATAGGAACTATAATACTACCGGTCACCTTAGGACCTAAAACAATCCTGACTGAGTTTTATATTATAGATCGGGAAACTAACTATAATATGATCCTCGGCCGGCCCTGGATACATCGAATGAAGGCAATCCCTTCCACGCTATTTCAAGAAGTAAGATTCCTGCATCTGGGAAAGGTATTTGTAGCCAAAGGTGATCCAAAGCCGTTTGACGTACACCTAGCTGATTTAAAGAAAAGACCAGGTATACACTCAGAATTCGAACTTCCAACAAACCAACTTAACAAACCCTCTGACCCAAAGCCAGAGGAAAAGTTGATACCTACGACGGATCTTGAAACTACCAACATAGCCCAAACAATTCCAACCCCTAAAGGCAAAACTAAAGAAATAGTATCATTAGGGACTACTGCGAAGATCGTTGAGTTGATAGAACAAGATTCACCAATGTTCTTACCATTCGATTCAGTAGGTATCGGATTTTCCCTAGGTGTTGGTTCCTTGCCAGCAGAAGATCTCTGTATGGTAGAAGTAGAGTGTGCAAACACAGCAGATACACCTACATCCATACTCCCGGCTAAGTATTGGACTCTCCATTTCGATGGAGCTAAATGCCGTTATGGAGCGGGGGCAGGTATAATTCTTACCTCGCCCGAAGAGAAGGTCCTCCCATTTTCTTTTAAATTAAACTTTGAATGCACAAACAACAGCGCTGAGTACGAAGCCCTCCTCCTTGGCCTTACCTTAGCCAAAAGAATTGGTATTGATAATATCAGAGTTTTAGGAGACTCGCAATTAGTGGCAAACCAAGTTTCAGAGGTATATGAAACTAAAGCCGAACACTTGCAACTTTACAAAAACGCTGTATTAGATTTAAGCAAGGCGTTCAACTTCATATCCATTGAAGCAATCCCGCGAGAAAAAAATCTTCTCGCCGATTCAATAGCAACCTCAGCATCACGTTTTACTCCAAACAATGAGCTAGAAGACACTCACTTCACAATATCCATTCGAAACGAACCATTGATAAAAACAATGATAGATCCTCTTTCAAACGGAAGTGAATCTACCGTCCTAGACCATGTTGGAAACGATGCGGCTACTTTGGATTACTTAAATGCCTATGCAGCACTACATCTCTCCTATCACACGCTAGATTTATCTCTGATCCCGCATTCATCTTCCTACTTCGGAAATCCCGTAATGAATCTTCCCTCACAAAAAGAACCTAATATATACGCGGTGGAAAACGGGGATGATATAGATCTACCTCCGGCACCACCTGAGTTCGAAGAGGGTAATGCCTCTTTAATTGAAGAAACAATCGATGTCAATATCGGAACGGAAGATGAACCAAGAATTTTAAAGCTAGGTTCTTCGTTAACCCCAGAGGAAGTGGAAATACATACTCAGGTTCTCAAAGAACATCAAAAGGCATTTGCATTTAATTACAAAGAGATGACAGGAGTCGCACCCCACATTGCGGTACACAACCTCGTCACTAGATCAGATGCAAAGCCAATTAAACAAAAATCAAGACCCATGAAGCCCAAAGTAGCCCTCATGGTAAAAGAGGAGGTAATAAAACTCCTTCAGGTAGGATTCATCAAGCCAGTTGACTACTCCCAATGGGTATCCAACATCGTTCCCGTTCTCAAGAAGAATGGAAAGATACGCATCTGCATAGATTTTCGAGATATCAACAAAGCTTGCCCTAAGGACGACTTCCCATTACCATCCATAGACGTTATTGTTGATGCAACAGCAGGTTTTGAACTCTTGTCTCTCATGGATGGATTCTCGGGATACAATCAAATCAAAATATCCGAGCAAGATCAAGCTAAAACCACGTTTATAACTCCTTGGGGAACCTATTGCTACGCTGTTATGCCATTCGGTCTCAAGAACGCCGGTGCTACGTACCAACGGGCCATGACATACATATTTCACGATTTAATCCATAAAATCGTGGAATCCTACGTAGATGACTTGTTGGCTAAGGCCAAGAAGCGTTGTGACCATCCCGAAGTACTCCGCATCATTCTTTCACGTCTAATAGAATACGGAGTCACGCTAAATCCAGAAAAATGCGTATTTGGTGTAACAGGAGGAAAGCTCCTAGGTTACATCATATCGTCACGAGGGATCGATGTTGATCCAGCCAAAATTCGGGCTGTCCTCGAAATGGTCCCACCCTCGAATGAATCTGGAATCAGATCATTTCTCGGAAAGCTGGGTGCAATCCGGAGATTTATCCCGGATCTAAGCTTCGCCGTTCATCCAATCAACAATTTACTCAAGAAGGACTATAGCATTGATTGGACTGAAGATTGCAATGAAGCTTTTGATGCAGTCAAGCGTTTCCTGCTATCACCGCCTACGCTAATGCCACCAAAGCTAGATCGCCCTTTAATTTTGTACTCACGGGCTACCGATGTTTCGTTAGCTTGCATGCTAGCCCAAGAAGACGATGACAAGAGAGAGCGTGCGATTTATTTCATTAGCCGAACATTGCTCGACTACGAAACGCGCTATACACAAGCAGAGCGAGAATGTCTTGCCATAGTCTTTGCTACTAAACGCCTAAGACACTACATGCTAAATCAAGAGACAAGGGTCATAGTAAAGACGGACCATTTACGGACTTTTCTCACACAAGGGTCCTTGTCCAAAAAAGCTGGACGTTTTATAACCTTAATGGGAGAGTTCGAATTAACTTTTGTAAACCAAAAGTCAGTTAAAGGGCAAATCATCGCAGATTGGTTAGCTGATAACCCGCTAGACGGAGGCGACTTAGTAGACTTAGACTTTCCAGATGAATGCGTATACTACGTCGAAACCCGACCTGCTATATCTGAGTGCCCTTGGTACGCTGATATCATTAGTTATATCATGGACCATAGGTACCCAGAAGGAGCTACACCTCAACAAAGAAGGCGGTTACGCATTATCGTAGCTAAATACGTCATTATAGAGCAGGTGCTCTATCGGAAAGCATTCGATGGAATGCTCTTAAGGTGTGTTGACACAGAAGAGTCCAAGAGGATTCTCCATGAATCCCATAGCGGTATATGTGGAGGCCACTTCGGTGGCCATGCCACTGCTCGAAAAATACATCGAATGGGCTATTTCTGGCCCACTCTAGAACATGACACAATAGAGTTTGTACGCAGGTGTCATAAATGTCAGGAGTTCTCTCATGAGATCCATATGCCGGCACAAGCTTTGCAACCGATCGCTACTCCGTGGCCCTTTTCTACATGGGGCCTGGACTTGATAGGGAAGTTCTCTCCCTCGTCCACAGACGGCCACAATTTTATAATCACGGCCACTGAATATTTCACTAAATGGGTAGAGGCCATGCCTCTTACAACTGTACCTGGTTCTGTAATCGCTAAGTTCATTTTGAACCAAATCATTTGCAGGTACGGTATCCCGCAAATCATTATCTCAGATAATGGAACTTCTTTCAAGAATGAAGAAGTTCGTGAGCTATGCAACAAATTTAAAATCAGCCATCATACGGCTTCCTTGTACTATCCCCAAGCCAATGGGCAGGCTGAAGCAACAAACAAAACACTGAAAGCCATTCTCCTTAAAACAGTGAAAGAAAACAAGCGGGATTGGCATTTAAAGTTATATCCGGCCTTGTGGGCCCATCGAACCTCAATAAGAACTCCGACAGGAGCAACTCCTTTCTCGCTGGTATTTGGGTCAGAAGCAGTTCTCCCACTCGAAGTTGAAATCCCCAGTCTCCGCATTTCGCTACAAGGGATTCTGGATGAGGACGCTTACAGAGAAGCACGTCTTTCTCAATTAGAAAGTCTGGATGAAGCTAGGTTAGACGCTGAACAACGACATAGAGTCTATGCCGACCGGATGTGCCGGCAGTACAACAAGAAGGTCTATGAACGTGACATATACGAAGGTGACCTAGTTCTAAGGTTAGACAGCCGGATCGACAAGAAGACCGGCGAAGGAAGGAAATTCCGGCCCAAATGGTTGGGCCCGTACCGAGTCACAAAGGACTACGGAAATGGTGCATACCTCTTATGCACGCTAGAAGGTGAGGAGTTTGGCGAAACAGTCAATTCTCTCCACCTCAAGCGTTTCTACGCGTAAGCAGCTAACGCTACCTATATAACTATCTACATTGCATCTTCATATAGATTTAGATCATTTTGTCCACTTGTTTCTTACATAAATTGTGATCAAGGAATCTATCCTCAAAGCAATTCATTACAAACTCGTGATGTTTTTGGCATAAAGCTCTTTAATCATACTTCTCCGTCTTCGATATCATCAATCAACTCAGAATCTTTTATCAAACAAAATCAGACATGACGAAGTCCTAACGGTAACCATACCAAGATCTGCAAGTTCGTTCTCGCTTTGATTTCTTCTTAGGATAGGTGTCTTGCCTATGGTCTGTTCTAGAAGCTTCATGGTGTCACATCTATCCCATATACACATCTCTTTGGAAAATAAGCATATACTGACATTTTACTCAAATAGACAAGTCAAGAAGTGATTAAACAGAAAATTTTATTTTTACACATTTCCTTGCCCCACCAACCTTCGGTGATGAGCTTGCGTCTCTTACTAGTGACGTAGGGTTGGGAAAGGATGGAAATGCCCTTACTCGCCTATGCCTTGCCCACGGTGATAAACCCATGCTTCTTACAGGTAGCATGGGGCAAAGTGTAGGGGGTCCTCTAAACAAAGTAAATGTTAAAAGGTCATAAACAATCAATTCAAACTTTGAGTCAATAACGAATGAATCAGATGTTCAAAAATTCCAAGAGAGTTAAAAATCCTAAAAACCCAGATTTTGTCTACTATGTGGCCATCTACGGGTCTAAGTCTGGATAAACCGCAAAGCAAGTTGCATCCAAAACTATGAAGTCATTCAGGTAGAATAAGCTTGTAGTTTTCATTTGGTTCCACCAAAGCTTCGTCTGTCTTTCATCACTATCACTTCACCATATTCCATAACTTGCGCCCTTCTTGGCTCTTGGTGATGAGCCCTCGCATCTTACTAGTTGCGTGGAGTTAGGAGTGGGGCAAGTTAATCTGTTCATCATACTGATTATTTTCATCACTTTGCCAAAACAAATCATGAGGTATCCAAATTGCTCACAGAAACTAAGATTTAAGATCACGATATATCTACAAAATCATGTATCAGCATCATGAAACACAAAAAGAAAGCAAACATTTGCATCATCTGTTTTCCATTGCATACATTCTAGAAAGCATATGAAACATACATCGTAGTATACACAAAAAAGCTGGAAACAGAAAGGGAAGACCCAAGTGACAAAGTTTTGATCCAAAATCGGCGCATATATATAAATAATCAATATTTGTATACAATGCCATCATGCACTAGGCATGGTCAAAACGCTCAAAGAGCCCGTAATACACAAAAGAATCTATAATACAAAAGATGCATAGGGGCCAAGTGGCCTCTCAACCCCTACGCGATCCCGCTGAAGGTGCGCGCCCTCGCCTAGGACTCCGGCTACGCTGGCGCTCTGAATGGACGGAGGGCTCAGGGTCCCGAGGAGCGGTCGTGGTCTCGCCATGAGAACGGCTCCTCATAAGGCGCTCGGCTGTCCTATAGCCTGCCAACTCTGTGCGGAGAGTCGACACCATCTTGGCCACATGCCAAACGGGAGCGAAGACGTCGGTATGCCTGCCGGCTGCTGAGGGCTCCCCGGCATCTACGGATAGCTCCGCACGGGTCTTATCCATAGGGATCATCAGAGAATCGGTACATACCCTACGGATTAGATCCCGCCACTCGTCAACGGTCTCTGCAAAACAAAGAGGAAAGACGAATTAAAAACTAGGCAAGAGGCTAAAATATACAGGATACCAATATAAGGAGAGATAGCAGTTAAAACAAGTCCTAAATCAAATTAACACTGCAAAGGAGGAGAAGATAACTTACTCGGATCACCGAGCCTCCAAGATGGGTCACTAGGGCCAGGACCCGCTGCAGATGCCGCTGCCGACTGAGGAGCTGCTCCTGTAGTTGGGGCAACATGACGCCCCGCAACGGACTCATCATCTCCACCATGGCCCCGGGAGAGTGGCTCCTCGGAAACCAGAGTCTCTCTCTCTGCGCTCTGCTCCGCCCTCTCCGCCTGCATGATATCCTGAGTGTCATGCCACTCAGGATCACTCTCATCCGTCTGCTCCTCCGACCCTCCCTCTGTGGACTCCTCAGAATCGGAGTCAATATCTATAGGGTCATCACTACTATGAGCAGGACCCGCGGTAATCCGAAGTAAAGGTGCCCGAGGCGCACCAGCTCTCCCTCTGGCCCGAACTATCCCCCTGGCTGCAATAGGAATGCCAGGGGTAACCACTGTCCAACCACGGCCTCTAGGCCCCCCTCTAGCCTCCCGAACTGATCTGTAAACTGGTGCTACTGGAGGAAGCATGCCCACATATGGGAGGCCGAACTGCTGAGGAACTCTGCTGAAAGGATGTACCTCTACCCGTCCCACACGGTCAATAAGCTGCCCTGTGATGGAGCAGGAGACCAATGTCATGGCCTCCTCTCCCCATACGCCGGCCATAAGCTGGTACGGTGTGGCCTCCATGTCTGCTATAGTAAGGGAAGCTACTGGCTGATGAGGTGCTCTAAGCACCGACATATCTGACCACCTGGCTGCCCTCACAGCCCCAGGATCTGCCACCTCCACGCCTCTGCCATAGGGAATGAAGCGCTCATACACCCAACTCATAACTAGAGTAGGGTGACTCAAAGACTGTCCCTGTAAATGGACCACCCTGTATAAGTCGTGATAGGTGGTCCCCAAGATGTCTGCCCCCCAGGCATATATCCGGCCATGCCCCTCTATCTGTGCAATGATGGGGGCCCAACAGTATAACAAAGTGTCACCTCCCTTGTCCCCGATCAGTCTCGAGGCAAGGATCCCCATGATGGCCTGTCGAAATACGGGGATGGGCAAAGAAGGAATGGATCTAACTCTCACTCCCTTCTTCGGCCCCGTGGAAATAGCTGCATCTCCCATATATGTCGCCCACTGTGCAATCTGTGCCCGTGAGCCTGCTGTCTCTAGTGTGAGTCTCCTCCCAATGATCGGGACCCCCAGAATGCGGTAGACGTCCTCTAATGTAATGGTCCACTCACCACGGACCCCTGGCAATCGGAAAGTGTTCCGATCTGCATCCCAGTATGAGAATAAGTCACAGAGTATGTGACTAGACGGAGCAACGTGAGGCACACGCGATATCCGCAATATGCCGGCCCTCTGCAATGTGTCCTCCTCATCTGCTGAAAGGGCATCCAATACCCCGGGCAGCCAGTCACACTCTCTCTCCTGGCTCCATCTAATATACTCCTCCTTCGCCTGCGTACACCCAAAAAAACACACAAAACAGAGTAAGTTAGTATCTAAACGATATCGGGAGAATCGCAAAAACATACAGAAATGCAAGAAAATATAAGTATAAGTCTCCAAAATAAGCTCTGTTGCATTCTGTGCAAAACCGCTGCCCTGAGCAGGGGGGCAGTTTTGTAACCGCCGCCTTAAAGGCGGCGGTCTCGTAACCGCCGCCTTGATCAGGGCGGCGGTCATGTAACCGCCGCCCTGGCCAGGGCGGCGGTCGCGGTCCGAAAACCCGCGCGGGTTTTTAACCCTAAAAAGTCCAAAAAAACGCAAAAAACGACCGTTTTAGCTAAAAACAAAGCCTACCCAGTAGGCGCCCCCCCTAGACGGACCTTTTAAACCTAACATTTTCAAAAATGACCCCCCCATTACAACAAATTTAGCATTTTAAAATTGAAGAGGGAAAAGCACAAAATTGAAGAAAAACCAACCTGTGATCTCGCGGGGTGGCGTTCCGCACGTGGAGGCATGATCACTATCTCGCTGTGGACGTTTTGACGCTACTCGCGTGAGAAACCGTTACCGTGGGCCCCAGAGCTCAAAATCTATCAAATCGACTCACGCAAATGAATAGGAAAATGGGCCCACTTTCATATATATATCCTTCTGTTTCGTTTTAAAATGGATTTTTCACAGGTTCGGAGCGCTGACGGAGGTAAGTTTCTATCCTCGCACTAATGGTACGTCCTCTTCCCCTATTATTTTAGCGTTTATTTTCCAAATTATTGTATCTATCTGCACTTGAGTTCTCTTTTCATTTTGTAGGGGGCGGGAATTTTGGATGGCGTCATTTCTACACATGGATGTGTAAGATATAACTTCTAACTTCCCATTTCGGGACTGCCATACTCGGACCCACCGTTTTATGCCTCTTCATGGCTAAAACGCTTCTCCGAGGGGGCAATATGTACGTACCCAAAATTGTAAGGTACTGTACTGCGGAACGGTGTAATAAGTGCCCCAATGATGATACAGGTCTCTTCGTAAGGTGTTCGGGATCCAGAGAAGCTTTACAGATATGCGTTAACATCCCGCATGCCCCGCTTAGCCCCCGCGTGCTTTGTTTTCCCTATTTTTCCCTCTTTTCTTGACTTTTTGGTCTTCAGTGACGAAACCGCCGCCCTGAAGGGCGGCGGTCTCGTGACCGCCGCCCTGAACAGGGCGGCGGTCCTGTAACCGCTACCCTGAGCAGGGCGGCGGTCCTGTGCGCGTTTTCCAGAACACTCTTTTGACGCGACTCGCATGAAATATCACGACTCACCAGTTTTTCTTGCCGACTTGAGCATGCATTAATGTTTTTGGTCCCCTAGAATAGTGTTTTTCTTTTGTTTAATGTTTAGGAGTTTAGTTTCAAGCATTATCCAACTTGTGCAAGTGCAAACATTATTTGGGCCACCATTTTCACTCCAACTTTCATGTTTTCAGTGCTGTGTCCCTTTAGTTTGCTTAGGATTGGTAGCATAGTTTGTTGCAGGTTTGTTTTAGCTTTGTGTTGCTGTTGGTAAGCCACAGATCCAACTTGTGCAAACAGTATTATTGTTTTGGAGTAGAATAGTCTAGGCATCCATTAAAGTTGCAGGTTTTGCTCTTCATACAGACTAGTTTCAGGTTCTGGATGCTTTTGTTGCATGATTTGCAGTAGACCCCACTAGGAATTGCATAGGCCAAGCTCTGTACTCTTGCGCTATCCCTCTCCTATCCGCATTCTATTCTGTCTGCATTCTGAAGGCTATCCATTGATCCAAATATCTATTCCTGTTGATGCAAGCATTCCACGCTCTTTTGGATTCACGTGAGCACAAAGAATGAAGAGATCATACTAAGGGGACGAGAACACACACACCGTCGGATTCGCCACTGTTCTGCGAAATCCAGGTTCCATCTTTCAAAGTTTTAGTTAGAACTTATCAAATAAAGTAGTTAATCGCTTTATTTCAGTTATTTCCATTCTCGATATTGCCAGGGAGGTTGTGGGGATTGATAGTTTCTGAGAAACTATGATTCATTCCTCACTTCTGAGGTAGGATCGAGATTTTTGCGGATAGATTAGTTATTTCGTTGTTTAGAATAGATATACGAAATCACACAGACAAATAGCTACACTCGTCTATTTTGTTTGTTTTACGTTGTTAGTTTAGTTGTCAATTCTAAATATTTTAAAATAGCTGCTTTCTTATAAATTGCCAGAAAATACAAAAAGAAATTATATATGCTAGAAGTGCACTTAGATTTTATTTTATTATAGTTTGTTTCATTACTGCTTTTGCATGACAATTACGGGACCTAGGGAGCCCAGGGAATACATTTTCGGGCCAATTGTGCCCCAGCCCAATACCGTAGTGGCAATAACTGACATTGACCAAAAACTTAGGATACAAGTCTTCCAAACAACAACAGACTTCCAACAGATCAGGACACAGTTGAGAGGGTTAAACATCGAAGACGACCAAGCATATCTGTTTTGGTCAAATCAGCCAAACTACAGATTACCCTAGAAAATACCCACATGACTGTAGAAGGGCTCGAAAGAGAACAAACATTCGGGTGTGATCCTTTAGTTCCACAGCCAGATGCTGGAGACACCCTAGTAGATATAGATACCAGCTTAAGAATCCAAGTTGCGAGAACGCCTGTAAGGTACTCTGAGAAGATCGCACAACTGTTGGTTCTAAACATAGAAGCTGAAAAAGCTTACGACTACTGGATACTAGGGATCAGAACTTGATCTCCCGTATGACCATAACGGGACCACAACAACCAAGAGTCTATGGTTTTGATCCACAGATCCCACAGCCTAACGAATCCATAAGAGAATTAGACATAGACACTGGCCTACGTAAATTAGTATTTCAGTCTACTCCGATTCCACCTCTCATCATTCAACAGTTATCCCTACTAGACACAACAGCCAACGAAGATAGAGAATTTTAGACTAGGCCAGAGAATCGTCCATAGAGTTGATTATATTCACCATATGACCCTATCAGGAGAAATACACGAAACCATCCCGGGTCATTTTCCACGCATCCCACAACCCATAGATCGAATCACGCCAGAGCTCGATATTGATTGGAGCCTTCGAGCAGTCATCCTCGCTGATCGATCTATCACACCAGTCCAAGTTAGAAGGGCCTTCTTTGCCTTAGATTCGCAAATACCATTAGTGCGTGTCGAAGACATTAGACTGCCTAACTAGTTTGCCTGCACATTCTACCCACACCGGCTGTCTCGACACGACCTCGGGAGGTCAGGTACGCAGAAGAGTTACTTGTTGATTCTCAAGCTCGCCTGTCACTTTTCCGATGTACAGTTATCATTTTTGCAATTATTCGTGGCATCTGAAGGTATTGTGGGCTTTCGACTTGTTTAAGGTGAATAAGGATTTACCTTAACATACTATCATATTTATGAGTTTTTGTTAGGGTAAATGGCCTTACCTTTGTTGTCTCACCTATATGGATGGCATTATAACATACTTTGAGAGCTTTTAGATCTCTCATGCATGATTGTTTTCTTTTGGGTGAGACGGAAAGTGAGTTGGGCCATGAATCTGACTAAAATTAGCTATTTTTAATATCAACTTTGTTGTTGTGGCTAGCATGTGAAACTCTTTAATAAAAAATGAAAAGTAGTTCTAAATTCCTTTATGATTAAAGTTTGGTTTTCATATGGTTATAATATGAATTTTGGTAACTTGGTCATGAACCTTGCAGTAGAATGGCTTGCTGAGGATTATCTCAGAACTCTCTATTATTATGAACAAGTTTGGTACGTGGCTATCCGGATTTGTTTCTTTGGCTTGTAGATGTAATCATGATTATCTGGTTGTGTTATGATGGAATTTTGTTGTTAAGTTTGTTAACTATTGTTGGTGGTACATGTAAATATATATAAGGGGGACTTGGGTATGGTAATGATGGTTACATTAAGAAAATATTGTGATGAGAAAATAATGATTTTCTTTTTAAAAATTTTATAAATCGAAATTATAAAATTACATAAGAAGGATGATGGATTTAAAGTACTATGAAATTTGGATGGATATTTAGAATGCCAACTTCCATGACGGACTTGGGTAGTTTCAAGTCTTTTTGGTTGTTCCTTGTTTGGATATCGCAGGTCACTTGACTTCTAGGCAATGCCTATTTCAAACATTTTGTTAGTATTAATTGTGGAGCCTCTTGGTAGGTAGGGTATTATAGGTTGATAGTATTAGATTTCAATCATATAATCATCATGATTACATGATTAAAATCGCTATACATTCGACCTTTGGATATATCTTATGGCCCTTCTTGAATAATTAATAAACTATTGTCATATAAGTGAGAAATGATCGCAACTGGTAATTTTGTATTTTCCCTATGAATTTTAGATTGGCGGGTTGAGTATTATATTTCCATCATGTAATCTATAGTATTACATTGAAATCCCAATACACTCCACATTTTGTTTCTAAATTTTAAGGCCTATGGTCTTACCTGATTGGTTGTTGAACTCTTGTTGCTATAGAGACGTTGTTCCTAACTGCAACACATGACCTCCTTCTTAGTTGGCATGGTGAAAATTTTATTTTGTCTTAAGAATTTGACTTGTAGTGAGAGTCTCAATCCTTTTCTAGAATATAGAAGTTTCCTTTCATGATATTGTTAATAGTAGCATGATGTTTTTTTTTGTAGTCCTTAACATGCTCAGTTCTCGTGAACTGATTCTAGCTAGTACTTGTGCAGATGGATTATGCGAGTAGAATAAAGGAAAGAGTTGTAAAGGTTTCATCAGTGCAACTTATGAAGTTCTTTGTAAAAGTGTTCTATGTGTTGTAAATTGTGTAACATTGCTTGCAAAGAGTTTATATGACCTCTTACCTGGAATTGTTTGGAAAATTCGTGAAGTAGTAGTTTTGTCTTTTTTTCTATATTTTGGCTGGTAACTCTTCTTAGTGAGAAATAATATTCAATCTCTTCACTGGCATAAGCATTGTAAAACTTTGATCTTGAGAATTAAGTGTTAATTTAAATCCTTCTAAGACTTTGTATTGATGGGTTTTATGTAAGCTTTAATGGGGTGGCTTTTCCTTACAGAAGTTACCTAACAGTTTTATTCAAAGAAATATGTTGTGGTTTAGATCCCCTTGTAAACAAACAATACCTTAAGTAATCAAGAGTGAGACCATCCTTGCAAAGTGATTTTATATAACGTGTTATCCCTAACTGAACTAGTAAACACTACTCTTTTGGTGAACGCTAAAAACAAGCTTAAAGGAAAACAATGGTTAGTTTCTAATAAGATTTAGCAAGTAAGAGAAGAAAATTTTGAAACCACTCAATTCATCTCTCAGCCTATTTAAAAGTAAGTAGCTTCCTCTTGATAAGCTCTTTCGGTGAAGAATAAGTAAGAGCGCTAATTAACTATGTATAAAACCTCAAGCTTCAATTAAACTTTAGTAAGAACTAATGACGTCTTAAGGGTGAACTCATTTGACCTTCTTCCTTTAACTTTATTCAGGGTACCTTGTAATTTTCTCTTAAGTTTGTTGAACGTGAACCGATGTTGTCATAAGGGCATGAACGAGTTCTAGTAATGTAAGTGTGAATAGATGGCCTTATGGAGTTAAATTACCATCTTTATCAAATAAATATATATAAAACAAATAATGGTTATAAAGGAGAAGACTTTAAGCGAACTACTCTACAGTGTATAAGAACATAACTCAGTTGGTAAGATGAATTTGTGCGAATCATATATTGAATCCTTCTGAAAACTTAAGTCATAAGTAAAAGGGTGTCTTATCAAAATAAATAACCTCCAATTATTTCTTACTGTTGGCTTGCCCTAGCTGTGAGAGTGTCATGTGGTTGGGCTTCTATGTTGTTCTGTCAAAAAAAAAACAAAGAAAAGTATATTGTCCTTGATAGGTGGTGAACGTTTCCGTGCTGCTTTTATGGCCATCCTTGTATCGAGTTGTTCACAGAGTTAGTTGTATCCTTGGTGACGACATGTTGCATCATGTTATGTGTCAAGCAAGTAAAAAAAAAAGTTATCCTGTATTTCACTGTGTTGTTCGTGTGTGAATATTTGGGTCGTTACAAGATTAGTGGAGAGGTCATTCTTGATGGCATCAATTTTGATATCAAGGTGACGACAAAGCACTACGACGATCTTGTCATGGCCATCTCTGCTCTCTACTCCTCTGCAAAAGTGTATCTTAGCACTACTACGCAATTCCCATACCTAGATAACTCTCAAGGGATGGTTTTGCATACGTGGGTGTTCAACTACATATGGAGCCAGTTTTACAACAACGTGCAATGTGAGTACACGGATGGGCACACTTTCAATCTCTTGAATGCATGAAAACAAAGGACCACGTTTGTAACAACTGCTCTGATTCAAGGTTTCTTCTCAGGCCTTCTGTATTCCATAGAAGATGGTTTTATTCCTGCTACAATGTTCACCTCCATTGTCCTACCTCAGAACAAGTCCGCCACCTTTAACTGTGCAGGAGTCATGTTGTGCTCCAGGTTCTATGACCAAAATACCATATATAGTTCTGCCATTGAATCTTCAGTCTGAGTAATCAATTGTATTTATAATAATTGAATATATATTAATAGTAATACATCCATCCCATAGTGAGGTGTACTAATTTGGCCAGGCCTCAATTTCAAAACATTTAGAGATATATGTTTAAATAAATCTTGAGCATGCATAAATAAATCTCAGCTTTGGTTGTTGCCAACACAATTATGTACACGAAGACATATTAAACTAATTAGCAATTGCACATGAGTTACAAATTATGGTAGCAGTCATATTAAACTAAAGTATCTTACTTTATTTTTAACTTTTATGTTAATTATTGGTTATTATAATAAGGGTTTTTTTCAATTCACAATAACTTTTGCACCTCATTTTGTCATGTAATTCCAATCCCACCATTTCTTTTTGAATTGATTTTGGTGCATCTCTATCAAATTTAATGTCGTGAGAGACATGGAATGGAAATGTTAAGGCTCATCTTTTTATGAAAACGTAAAGTCTTATTGAACACTATCATATCATGTGCCAAAGATCTATTTATATTAACAATCGTCAAAAATAGAAATAATCTAAGTCTCACTAATTTAACAAAAAAAAAAAATACTTAGATGTTTATCAATAATTTCTTGGTGTCCACTACCATGACAACAATTGATAAGATTGTGAATTGCTACGAGGTTTTGAAAGAGTTAAAGAGCGTAGTAGATTTGGGTGGGGTAAAAGGAACAACACTAAGGGAGATGGTGAAGGCATATCCTCACATTCATGGGATTGACCTGGATATCCCCCATTTTATCGCAACCACCCCTCCTACTCTAGATTTTCTTTCTTTTCTCCTTTCTTCACCAAATAATAGAGGTGTGCTATCTGATCATTCACAAGAATTTTTTTTTTTTGCTGGTTTTGAGCATGTGGGCGATAACATGTTCTACATCATACTAGGTGTAGACGTTGTATTTTTCAAGGTACTAACTCATTGTTTTATGCACAATGTCTTTGATTTTGGAAAAAGAAAAAATATATAACACGTTAGAAAATTATTGTGATGATTTGGTGAAACATAATTTAATTGTGACTAGGAACGACAAAAAGTCCACTAAAATACTGGCCGATTGTCACACGACATTGGGGTAGTTGGACGGTTCTGTTTCAAATTGTTTCACCTTTCCATGAAATTCACATTATTCCCCCTTTCCTTTTTTGCCGCCCTCACACTTCTCCACACTTTAACCCCTTATTTTTCACCCATCTTCCCCTCCCATTGTTTCTCTACCTCTAATTTGACTCCTTTAAAAAAACCCCTTCGGCGTTTCCATTGTACATTTCACGTACGATTGCTAGTAAATATTTGCATTTTTGTACTCGTCAACCATATTTGATGGGATATTCAAAACATGTGCAAATGATTGTGGTTGATTGCCAACAAACAAATTTTATTAAAATTATAGGAATTCTTGATAATTCATAGAAAGTGGGAAAGAAAAATATTACAAGAACAAAATAAAAAATAACATATTCACGCTGACAAAGTCGCTGATGGTAAGATCCTGTATTCAATCATTTCAATTCTTTATTGAGTATGTAGAGGTCTTGTACTCAGCAACACTTTGTGTGTGGTGGGCTTATTCAAAGTCAATCAACTTCACCAATGAACCAAGGGCCTTTCACTAGTTTCAATCATTAGTTTAATTGTTCACTCACTGTAATTGTAAATCCTCTATATGCTTCCTCCAAAGCATAAGCAGAGATGACAACATTCTATGTAATCTATTATCTAATGTCTAATTGAATGCACTTCACAATAATAAAATAATATATCCAGACAGAAAAGAAAGCAAACTAAATTGTGAATAGTCTTCCAAAGAATAATTTAACTGGAAAGGAATGAAGAAGAAAAAAATGGGACAATCTACCTGACAGAACTTGGTTGTAGCGATGTTTTCTTTGATTTCATCGTCTCTCAAACTTTTCTTCATCGGTTGATTTACACAGGAGAAAAAGAGAGCTGAAGCGTTTCCGTTCTTCAATGCAATTCTCTTTTCCTCACTGATCTTTTAAGAGGAGTTGTCTCTACCAATTTGGCTATGTGTAATTGTCATAGATCCAAACTTATCCAATTTGGCTGTGTAATTGTATCTCTCTTTAATTGTTTCACGTACACTTTTCAGTGTTTATTTATGTCGATAGACATTAGCATTTAATTGATATTTCAGATGAATGGCCTGCGTTCCCAGTCGTACATTGGATGACAATTCAATAAATCACAAATGGCAACTTTACAGCGGGGGAACTTTCCATACATAATGGTTTTGGGGACCATTGAAAACCCCAACTACCATTGAAAATTTACAATAATAAAAATTAATTAAATAAAAACAGGTTAATGGTGGATGCATTTAAGAGCAACCGGTAAACAGTGGAACACTTGCATTTCTTATACATATTATTAAACTTGATAATGGAGACTGCTGGTAAACAGTGGATTTCCTGCATATAATTATAAGTTGCGTCCATTGGTAGTAAATGTGCAGTCTATTCTTCTCTTTTACTATATAGAACTTTAGTCAGATCTGAAGTCCGATTCAATCAACAGGAATCCAATGTTGGTATGCATAAGCCATAATTTTTGTATTGTTTTTTGATTTTTTTTGTTGTAGCCTGGCTGAGCTGATCGGCCATTCCTGCATTGTGTGTTGAGAACACAAAGGGTGAGCATTATGAAAATGATTGTAATTTGTTTTTTATTCAACAAGGAGTGAACTTTGATAGTTACTATTTAACTATCTTTTTCTATTACACATTTATTATGTTGGTAGGCACTCTATGATGGCTACCAAAGGGTTATAGACCACTTGTGCTACAAAGCTTACTATAAATAAGTGTTCTCACCCTGTTTTTCAACTTATTTTCAACTCACAAGTGCTTTTCAATAAATAGTGCTAACCCAAAAGCTTTGTAAATTCAAAAGGTAACCCAAAAACTTTGTAAATTCAAATCAATTAATGATAAATCAATGAATATAACATTTAACCATGAAAACATAAATTGAAAGTATTCCCATGTAGGTTAAGCTAAAAAATAGAGACTGCCACCTTGGCTTGCCTAGTTGGAATACGAGATGGCAGGGAAGTATTTGAATTTGATTTAGGGTTATGCATTATTTCTTTTTCCCGATCCAAAAATAGGGGAAGGCTTAGTTTGAATGGCTTATAATTGCAATGGAGCTGAGAAGGGAGGAAATGAAGCGCTGGTCAGATCACCAAGTTGTGAGTCATAGCTGATTGTAGAAATTAGGAAAATTAAACATTGAATAAAAATAAAATAACGAATATTGCAAATAAAACAAATTATTCCAAACTCAAATCAACACTTTTGTGCATCTATATATTCTTCCATGTCAGAGCTTCAACTCAATACATTTTGTGTGTAAAAACACTTACAATTGCCTCCAATATATAGAAGGATTTCATCTGATTAACATAAATAAGGATCTAGTTGGCTTAAAAGGGGACACTAGGGTATTAATCTTAATCTAATTTGGAGGCCTAAAATGCTGTAATAAATGGACTAAGCAATATGGAATAAATTCAAGTAAATTATTCTAAGTGAAATAAAACCTTAAATGTGCAAGAGAGGGAAGAGAAATAGCTTAGCTAATTAGAAGTGACAGTCGTAGGTTGTTGCAAATCTAGAAATGAAATCAGGGAGTGCGGATGAACACTTAAGGTGAAGGACAGATCTGGAGGATCTGAGATGACTGGGGCACCTCGGAGTGTACAAGGGAACCCTGGTCTGCAATCTGGGTGCTTTGAATAGTGTAAATGTTCAAAACCTGGTTCTAGTATGATCGCAAGTTGATTCGAAACCCTTCCTGTCTGTCGCAATGGATTCGTCGGCTGAGCTGTATAGTGACCTGCAATACAAAAGGAAGTATCAAACCCTAGAAAAATAAAAGATGTAAATGAATGGGTTGGACTGACCTCAACTGCCAAACTAGTGGTCTTATCACTGAGCATTGCACTACATTTTGGACCTGGATGTAGTTTTGGTGTGCATGTGCATGTCGTGCCCTAGGTGCTCTCGTGCGAGTCACACTTTGTGCAGTAACGAGCAATACTAACCATAGAAAATGTAAATAGCATGTGTGCATGGAATAGAATAGAATCCCTCGCCCTATGTAGTGTGTGTGTGTGATGCAGATCTCCTAGCCTTGATGCATGGCACTATGTGGATGCAAGTGATGCAATGAATGCAACTCTAGATGGAGTGATAGTAGTGTTATGACTTAGGACCCTTATTATGGTAGATTATAGCTTTATATTTATAGGGCTATCAAGCTTAATTTCGTAATTAATCCTGACAAGGCCGATTGGGAAAAAGATAAAGAAAAAAGGCTAAAAAGGCCCCAAAAAGAAGCAGGAACGGATGTGCATAAACTGGGGCACCCCTGGGTGACACAGTACAAGCTGGGAAGCGCTAATTTTGGGCTAGAATGACGGGTTAGTTGTGAAATGGAGGGAAAAGTGCAATAAAATATGTGGGAATGAAGAAATAAAATATAAAATAAAGGTGGCAAAAAGTGGGATTAACTAGTACCCTATCCACTTGAGAACCTTCTAAATAGTATTTTAAGACTGAGCTAAATTATGTGTAAAGTGCATAATTTTGTGTCTACATTTTACCCCCACTTTATGTTGGTGAGTGAAAAGCTCGGTAACATAAAGTAGATATAGATGCGTACTTGATATCCATGTAGAGTGTAGAAGAAGACGTGCCGATGGACTAGACTCAAGCGTGGAATGACAACAAAAAAATGTGGAGAAACGTGGATTATAAAGATGAAAAATGCAAATAAAAAGTGATGAGAGTCAACCTAGAGTGGAACATGTGTGTAGGTGATGTTGTGTTTAGTGTACTTGCATGGTTATTAAAGGTAAATGCCTGTATTGGTGTGTTGTCGTCGTCGTTGTTGTTGCCCCTAATTTGACTATTTGTTTCTCATATGACGGACATGCAAACGAGAAAATGATCAAGTAGTCAAATATGTATGTATGTAAAAGTGCTATGTAAAATTCACAAATTTAAAGTACACAAGTGTAAAATATGATAGAATAAAAGTCTATTTGGAACATGTGCACATGATCCATGTCGAAAAAAAGGGTGTAGAAGGATATATTGTACTTTCACAACTTTTTTGGGCGATCTCACGCCACCCTAATTGAAGAAGTATAGGGAGGAAATACTTTGTGTCCTCTGACTTTAACCACTTCTGTTGAAATGTGTGAAGATATCTCTTTACTATCCTAGTTTTTTGGGCGATCCGACGCCACTGGACGAAAAAGTGTAGAGAGCCACACCTACTGTAACCCCCAATCCTGTAATTGCTCCGTAGAATTGCCGAAAGACACGATGTCCTGTTATGGCCACTATGTATGGAGCTTGTAGACTGGTCTAAACTCACTTGTGTCTGAATCGATGTAAATACGTTGTGTTAGTTGAAAACCCTCAATGATGCCCTCCCTCTTTGGGGGCGTATGTGACGACCCTGGAAGAAGAATGCAGCCCCAAAAGAGGACCAACCACACTCTGGCAACTCTCTATTGAGTATGTAGAGGCCTTGTACTCAACAACACTAGGTATCTGGTGGGCTTATTCAAAGTCAATCAACTTCACCAATGAACAAAGGGCCTTTCACTAGTTTCAATCATTAATTTAGTTGTTCGCTTACTGTAATTGTAAATCTGCTATATGCTTCCTCCAAAACATCAGCAGAGATGACAACATTCTATGTAATTTAATGTCCAATTAAATACACTTCTCAATAATAAAATAATATATCCAGACAGAGAAGAAAGCAAACTAAATTGTGAATAGTCTTCCAAAGAATAATTTAACTGGCAAGGAATGAAGAAGAAAAAATGGGACAATCTACCTGACAGAACTTGGTTGTAGCAATGTTTTCTTTGATTTCATCGTCTCTCAAACTTTTCTTCATCGGTTGATTTACACAGGAGAAAAAGAGAGCTGAAGCGTTTCTGTTCTTCAACGCAATTCTCTTTTCCTCACTAATCTTTTAAGAGGAGTTGTCTCTACCAATTTGGCTATGTGTAATTGTTATAGATCCAAACTTATCCAATTTGGCTGTGTAATTGTATCTCTCTTTAATTGTCTCACGTACACTTTTCAGTGTTTATTTATGTCGATAGACATTAGCATTTAATTGATATTTCAGATGAATGGCCTGCGTTCCCAGTCGTACATTGGATGACAATTCAATAAATCACAAATGGCAACTTTACAGCGGGGAAACTTCCCATACATAATGGTTTTGGGGACCATTGAAAACTCCAACTACCATTGAAAATTTACAATAATAAAAATTGATAAAATAAAAACAGGTTAATGGTGGATGCATTTAAGAGCAACCGGTAAACAGTGGACCACTTGCATTTCTTATACATATTATTAAAATTGATAATGGAGACTGGTAAACAGTGGATTTCCTGCATAGAATTATAAGTTGCGTCCATTGGTAGTAAATGTGCAGTCTAGTCTTCTCTTTTACTATATAGAACTTTAGTCAGATCTGAAGTCCGATTCAATCAACAGGAATCCAATGTTGGTATGCATAAGCCATAATTTTTGTATTGTTTTTTGATTTTTTTGTTGTAGCCTGGCTGAGCTGTTCGGCCATTCCTGCATTGTGTGTTGAGAACACAAAGGGTGAGCATTATGAAAATGATTGTAACTTGTTTTTTATTCAACAAGGAGTGAACTTTGATAGTTACTATTTAATTATCTTTTTCTATTACACATTTATTATGTTGGTGGGCACTCTATGATGGCTACCAAAGGGTTATAGACCACTTGTGCTACAAAGCTTAATATAAATAAGTGTTCTCACCATGTTTTTCAACTTATTTTCAACTCACAAGTGCTCTTTAATAAATAGTGCTAACCGATTTTTTTTTAAAATTCAAATCAATTAATGAGAAATTAATGAATAAAACATTTAACCATGAAAACATAAATTGAAAGTATTCCCGTGTAGGTTAAGCTAAAAAAAAGATGCGTCCACCTTGGCTCGTCTAGTTGGAAGACAAGATCGCAGGGAAGTATTTGAATTTGGTTTAGGGTTACACATTATCTCTTTTTCCCGATCTAAGAATAGGGGAAGGCTTAGTTTGGATGGCTCATCATTGCAATGGAGTTGAGAAGGGAGGAAATGAAGGGCTGGTTAGATCACCAAGTTGTCAGTCATAGGTGATTGTAGAAATAAGGAAAATTAAACATCGAACAAAAATAAAATAACGAATATTGCAAATAAAACAAATTATTCCAAACTCAAATCAACACTTCTGTGCATATATATATTCTTCCATGTCAGAGCTTCAACTCAATACAATTTGTGTGTAAAAACACTTACAATTGCCTCCAATATATAGAAGGATTTCCCCTGATTAACTAAAATAAGGATCTAGTTGGCCTAAAAGGAGACACTAGGGTATTAATCTTAATCTAATTTGGAGGACTAAAATGCTGTAATAAATGGACTAAAGTAGTATGGAATAAATGCAAGTAAATTATTCTAAGTGAAATAAAACCCTAAATGTGCAAGAGAGGGAAGAGAAATAACTTAGCTAATTAGAAGTGACTATCGTAGGTTGTTGCAGATTTGGAAGTGAAATCAAGAAGTGTGAATGAACACTCAAGGACCATACAAAGGACAGATCTGGAGGATCTGAGATAACTGGGGCACCTGGGAGTGTACATGGGCACCCTGGTCTGCAATCTAGGTGCTTAGAACAGTGTAAATGCTGAAAACTTGATTTCGGTATGGTCGCAAGTTGATTCGAAACCCTGCATGTCTATCACAATGGATTTGTCGGCTGAGCTATATAGTGACCTGCAATACAAAAGGAAGTATAAACCCTATAAAAATAAAAGATGCAAATGAATGGGTTGGACTAACCTCAGCTGCCAAACTAGTGGTCTTATCACTGAGCACTGCACTACATTTCGAACCTGGATGTAGTTTTGGTGTGCATGTGCATGTCATGCCCTAGGTGCTCTCGTGCGAGTCACACTTTGTGAAGTAACAAGCAATAGTAACCATAGAAAATGTAAATAACATGTGTACATGGAATAGAATAGAATCTCTCCTCCTATGTAGTGTGTGTGTGATGCAGATCTCCTAGCCTTGATACATGGCACTATGTGGATGCAAGTGATGCAATGAATGCAACTCTAGATGGAGTGATAGTAGTGTTATGACCTAGGACCCTTATTATGGTAGATTATAGCTTTATATTTATAGGGATCTCAAGCTTAATTTCATAGTTAATCCTGACAAAGCCGATTGGGAAAAAGATAAAGAAAAAAACAACTAAAAAGGTCCCAAAAAGAAGTAGGAAAGGATGTGCATAGATTGGGGCGCCCGAGGGTGCCACAGTACAGGTTGGGGAGCCCTATTTTTGTGCTAGAATGATGGGTTAGTTGTGAAATGGGTGGACAAGTGAAATAAAATATGCAGGAATGAAGAAATAAAATATAAAATAAAGGTGGCAAAAAGTGGGATTAATTAGTACTCCATCCACTTGAGAACCTTCTAAATAGTAGTCTAAGACCGGGCTAAATTATGTGTAAAGTGCATAATTTTGTGTCTACATTTTGCCCCCACTTTATGTTGGTGAGCGGAAAGCTCGGTAACATAAAGTAGATATAGATGTGTAATTGATATCCATGTAGAGTGTAGAAGAAGACATGCCGATGGACTAGACTCAAGCATGGAATGACAAAAAAGAAAAATGTGGAGCAACGTGTATTCTAAAGATGAAAAATGCAAATAAAAAGTGATGAGTGAACTTAGGGTGGAACACATGTGTAGGTTATGTTGTGTTTAGTGTACTTGCATGGTTATTAAAGGTAAATGCCTGTAGTGGTGTGTTTTCGTCGTCATCGTCATTGTTGTTGCCCTTAATTTGACTATTTTTTTCTCATACGATGGACATGCAAACGAGAAATCGATCAAGTAGTCAAATATGTATGTATGTAAAACTGTTGTGTAAAATATGCAAATTTAAAGTACACAAATGTAAAATATGCTAGAATAAAAATGTATTTGGAACGTGTGCACATGATCCATGTCAAGAAAAAGGGTGTAGAAGGATAAATTGTACTTTCGTGTGTTTTTTGGGTGATCTCATGCCACCCTAATTGAAGAAGTATAGGGAGGAAATACTTTATGTCCTATGAATTTAACCACTTCTGTTGAAATGTGCGAAGATATCTCTATACTATCTTGGTTTTTTGGGCGATCCGACACCACTAGATGGAGAACTATAGAGAAACACACCAACTATAACACCCAATCCTGTAACTTCTCTACAAAATTATTGAAGGACACGATGTCCTGTTATGACCACTGTGTATGGAGTTCATAGACTGATCTGAACTCACTTGTGTTTGAATCGATGTAAATACGTTGTGTTAGTTGAAAACCCTCAGTGATGCCCTCCCTCTTTAGGGGCATATGTGACGACCCTGGAAGGAGAATACAACCCCAAAAGAGGACCAACCACACTCTTTCCTGTAGATTGTGCCTTGCAGGGTGAAAGGGAAATGCTTGGTAGATACCAAGGCATGCACAAAAGGGGATGGCTAGCCAAAACAAGTGTTAGTTCTAAAAACACATACACACCATAAGACAAGTGTAAAATACGTAGATAATGTAGAAAATACCAAACAAAGTAGTGTATACACGCAAGAAAAATAAGAAGACCACACAAAGTGGGTTTCAAACATAGGACATCACTCACAATATTGCAAGACACGCAAGGCCATCAAGGCCACAAACAATAGACAAGTGTGCACACAAGAAAAGGGAAAAGCCCTCATATAATGGAAAACAATGCAGATAAGTAGATATAAACAAGTAGTCATGGAAACATGTAATCCTGTAAAACAAGTGTTGCACATGGAACACTTGTTAGTATGTTAGAGTGATAACCAATATGTCAAAGCATGTATGAGTAAGTAGTATAAGATGCTAATTATAAAATGAAACAATAAAACCTTGATAAGATGAATGTGGATGCCCCCATCCACCAGCATAGGAAGGATAGAAGAAAATCATCCATTCCGCATGTAGAGTCTTATATATGTGATCACACTAAACAAAGGCATGAACACACATGTGTGGATGATAATGACATATAAGAAACAATCTAACATGTGTAGTAAAGTGAGCATGAGAAACACTAGTAAGAAAGAGTAAATGCCCCCAAGACAATTCAACATGTTGGGGATGGATGGAACAAGATGCAAAATGGAATGATAGGAGAAACATGTCCCCTGAGTGGATGGAATGTGTATGTAACAAGGTTAATTTTGTTTTCCCCCTCACCAGTCGAGAATGAACCATAAACGAGAGTGTGTCATCGAGAAATGGTTGAGTAGAGTAGGTTGTGTCTACCGCATTGTGATGAATGTGTATGTGTAGTGGTGATGAAATGTGACATGTGGAGAGATGTGCGTGAACCATACAGCCAAATCGTATATCACAGCTTGGTTGAATGGAGGAGTGATTATTTAGCCTTGAGTATATATCACTATAGAAGGAGGGAATGGGAATGAGATATATGAAAAGATGTGCATGGACCCTATAGCCTAAGTGTATACCATGATTTATTTGAATGGTGGAGTGATAATTTAGCCCTAAGCGTATATCACTATAAGATGAGTGGACGGTTAGGATAAAGATGAAAAAATATGCATGGACCCTATAGCATGAGCATATACCATGACTTGTGGAATGTGTGATTGATGGTGTATGCGAAGGTGTAGGCCACTAGAAGATGATAAAAGGACAGTGGTGATTTAGCCTAAAGTGTTAACCACTACAGGGTGACAAGAAGGGGTGATAATTTAACCTAAGGTGTATATCACTAACTCGTGAAATGGTGGATGAGGATAATGTTGCATTGGTGAATGTAAGGTACATTTGATTAGTAAACCCTTAGCAGTCGAGTATGGATTGAGGAACTAAAGTGTGTCATAGGGTGGTGAGTGCAGCGTGTAGAAAATAGCGTAGTATAAATTACCAAGTGATGAATATGTGATGTAAATGTGTGGTGTGGACAATGCAATGTAAGATGTATAATGTATACATGATAAGAAATGTATATAGAAATGGAATATGCAATGATGATAAAACTAGATCCATATGGAATGAAATCTAGTGTAGCATGTACAATGTAGATGAGAGATAAATGCTTGATGGGAACTATGCAATGTGGGATATGTATGGTGTGTAGGCGATGTTAGTTGTGGTGATAGGTATAGATATAATATGTAGTGATGATAGGAAAATATAGACCCATGAATAATGTAACATAGTGTAAATATAAAATGTAAGGAAGAGATGCAAAACTAGATGCAGAGGGGATGACAACTAGTGTAACGTGTATGAGATGGGTGGTGTATAAATGACTAATAGGTGAGATATGTGTAGGATGTAGGATATGTATAGTAATTATGATATATCTTACATGTGTATAACCTAACATGTAGTGTGTGGGGTTTAGTGTAATGGTAATCCCTCAACATTCTAGTGTGAATTGAAGCACAAGAGTGCATCATTGGGTAGAAAGGGTGTTGTGACGTGTAAGAAACATGCCTATATACGAAGGAAGGAATGAAGAAAAGGAAAATAGTGGAGATGTAGTTATGTTAATGTGGGGAAGGGGGAAGTGGGTAGTGACGACGCCCCCTAGTGATAGTGTGACAAAGGTGACTAGGAAACATCGTCAAGTAATTCATTGTTGTCGAGATCGAAACCAGTAGGATCTGTGTTGTAAACTTGGTAGGTGATAGAATGAGTCAGATCATATAAAGATGCATTACGATGAAGAAGATAAGAATTCATCACATATTCTTCATCCATAAAAGCAATTGGTGGGAAACCATGAGCGCACCAATGTAAAATGTTATGTACATATGCAGGAGAAGAATCATTAGCAATGGAGATAGTTCCAAAAGGCATGGGGAATGAGATAAAAGAATGAAGTGTGTCAAGTGTGCCGCTAATATAAGCAAGCCAAGATCGTCCAAGTGTAAATGCCAAACCATGGGAAGTGCTGCAACAAATACTGTTAAGTGAAAAACCCATAAGCCATAAGCTGCAGTAATATGGAAGTAATTGTGGTAAAGGTGGGGTGAATGGAGTGGTGGCAATATGTCATTAAGAGTTGTGTCGAACCTGGGTAAGAAATCATGTGTCCAGATAGTATCGGAGTTAGCCAGATCGAGGGGAATATGTTCCCAAAATGTCTAATTGATATATAACGTGTAGGTGAAAGGGGGTCGCAAAACTACCTTAGGTGGAGAAGAAAATGAAACAACATCAAAACTAGTAATGAATCCTTTATATAATACCATAGTATTAGTTGATGTAAGGTTTTTGAAACGATATTCACCTGGGATATCAGCGACAAATGTTTCGTTGAAATAAAAAATTTCCACACCGAGAGGGGTGAAATCTAGTTGTTATAGTGACTCGTCGGTGATGTCTACAACATCAACTTCATCATTAGATTTGGTGGAAACCTTGGTATGTGGGTCATTAGTTTGGGTAGCACTATCAAGGAAATTAGGAGGTGGTGCAGGAGTAGAAGGGGGAGAAAAATAAGAAGATGGTGGAGGTGGAGTACTAACAGGGACAAATATATTAGGCGAATGGATAGCCGAAGTGTGAGTAGTAATGGGAGGAGAAGTGATGACAAGGGTATTGGAGGTGGGTGTACAAGATTGACCAACATCATATTTTTCCATGTTAGCATATGGAATGGGCTGAGGCTGTGGGACAATCATTTAACTGGCAAGATCAAAGTGACAATATTTGAATGGCTCTGGGTAAACGATGATAGTATGTTCATAACCATCATGAAGGAATTTAACTCATTGATGTACGGTGGAGGGCACGTCTTTCATAACGTGGATCCAAGGTCTTCCTAAGAGGAGATTAAATTACAAAGAAGCATTGAGGACATATATATATGTAAGAACTGTTTTAATTCCAACGTGAATATGGAGAGAGATAGTGTCGAGACATGTGCAAGTGGACAAATCATAACCACGGATGAGGGTGGAGTTATGGGAGATGAGACTATCATTGAACCTAATTGTTGTAAGAGAGAATGGGTGCATATATTAATAACAGACACATTGTTAATGAGGACACACTTGATACAAGTAGTGCTAATGACAACGGTAATGAGGAACAGGGCACAAGGATTATTTTTGGCAGTGGGTGACATGTAGTTGTCTGTGAAGAAGTTAAAATGAGGAAAAATAGAAAGAGACTAAATGAGATGGGAAAAATCTTCAGTAGAGTGGTCACATTCAACATGAATAGCGCAAAGGGTAGCCTCTAGTGTGGTCCAGAAATCTGGCGCATTGTGTAATAAGTCGTAAAGTGATATTTTAGCAGGTGTACTCTTGAGTTGGTCAATAACATCATAGCCTTTGAAAGTAGCGAATGCAACAACAGGTGTGATGGGTAGAGGTAGCGAAATTGGGTGGATCCAGCTGGTGGTGCAATGTGAGTGCATGTGAAGGTAGTAACAACATTGATAGATGGGTAAGATGCAAGCGTGAAAAAGTGAGGGGTGTTGGGTATGCACTCACATGAAGTTGGTGGAAGTAGTAACGACATTAGTGATCTTGGTAGTTGTATAGGTAGGATACGAAGATTAGGCCATGACCGAATAAGGAGATGACAAGGTGGAAAAATATGGGAATACTAAGTCGTAGAAGGGGCTAGAAGGGGACGTCGGGTTCACCAAAACAATTAACAAAAATGGGTGTATCCAGTTGACATAGAAGGGGAAATTAGGGTATTAATGTTAATGTAATTAGGCGGACTAAAATACTATAATAAATGGACTAAGGCATTATGGAATAAATGCAAGTAAATTATTCTAAGTGAAATAAAACCATAAATGTGTAAGAGAAGGAAGAGAAATAGATTAGCTAATTAGAAGTGATTGTCGCAGGTTGTCGCAAATCTGGAAATGAAATCAAGAAGTATAAATAAACACTCAGGGACCCTACGAAGGAAAAATATGGAGGATCTAAGATGATTGGGGCACCCAGGAGTGTACTAGGGCACCTCGGGGTGCCTTGGTCTGCAGTTTGGGTGCTTTGAACACTGTAAATTCTTAAATTCTAGTTCTAGTATGGTCCCAAGATGATTCATAACCCTTCTTGTCTGTCATACTAGATTCACTAGCTAAGTTGTATAGTGACCTGCAATATAGAACGAAGTATCAAACCCTAGAAAAATAAAATATGCAAATGAATGGGTCAAAATGACCTAAACCACAAAACTAGTGGTCTTATCACCGAGCACTGCACTAAATTTCATACCTGGATGTAGTTTTGGTGTGTGTGTGTGTGTGTGCGCGTGTGTGTGCGTGCGTGCATGTCATACCCTAGGTGCTCTGGTGTGAGTCACACTTTGTGAAGTACGGAGCAATAGTAACTATAGAAAATGTAAATAGCATGTGTACATGAAATATAATAGAATACCTCCCCCTATGTAGTGTGTGTGATGCAGATCTCCTAGCATTGATGCATGACACTATGTGGATGCAAGTGATGCAATCGATGCAAATCTAGTTGGAGTGATAATAGTGTTATGACCTAGGACCCTTATTATAGTCTTATAGATTTATATTTATAGGGATCTTAAGATTAATTTCGTAATTAATCCCGACAAGGCCGACTGGGGAAAAGATAAATACAACAAATGACTAAAAAGGCCCCAAAAAGAAGCGGGAAAGGATGTGCATAGACCAGGGTGCCCAAAGTGGGACCAAGGCGCCCTGGGGCGCACTGATTTTGGGCTTGAATGACGAGGCAGTTGCAAAATGGGTGGACAAGTGTAATAAACTATGCGGAAATGACGAAATCAAATATAAAATAAAGGTGGCCAAAAGGTGGGATTAATGAGTATTTTATCCACTTGAGAACCTTATAAATAGTAGTATAAGACCATGCTAAATTATGTGTAAAGTGTATAATTTTGTGTCTATATCATCAAACAATAGAACACACAACTCTAATAATAGAGAAACCTTTAATATATAATTATCATCTACAAATAACGCATGTTTTTGTTCATTAAAACAAAGCTATTTGTTTTATTTTCTTTTATCCTAAAAATGGAGACATCTAATGTAAAATAAACTATGCATGGAAAGCTAGTTGCTTTTTTCTTTTCCTAATAATAACAAAATCATGTTGGGATAAACGATCTATTTTTAACTCCCCCCCCTTAATTTTGACCTTCAAACTTTTATTATTTTGGAGCTGAGTGTATATTTTTGGATCTGTCATATTCTTGATCACAAAATCCTAAACATATCCTCAAATACTTCCTTTCCCAAATATTTCATAAATATATCAACAAAATGATCATCAGATCTACAAACTTCAACACAAATTTCATTTTTGTTAGGCAACTCTCTGATGAAGTGATATCTTGTGTCTATATGTTTGTTCCGCTTGTGAAAAACATGATTTTTGGACAACGCTATTGCAGATTTGTCAAAAAAATATGTGTAGAATCCTCTTGATTCTACCTTAAATCTTTCAACTCTTCTTATCCAAAAAACCTAACATGCTACTCTTATTTATGCTATATACTCTACTTCAGCTGAAGATAGTGTGACTATGGGCTACTTCTTTGATGCCAATGAAACCACTCCTATTATAAGGTGAAAAACAGAGCCGTATATGCTTTTTTTTCATTTATACTTCTGGAACTGTCACTATCTGTATAACCTATGAGTTTGAACTAGTCTTATGTTGAATACAAAATTTCATAATTCTTAGTTCGACATACATACCTCAAAGTATTTTTTCTAGCATTCCAATGTGAATATTTTTGAGATTCCATGAACCTTGAGATGAGGCTCACACAATACATAATGTCAGGCCTTGTCATCATCAAATACATGAGACTTCTAACTAATATTTTGAATAATTTTTGATCGAGAAATTATCTACTATCATCTTTTCTTAACTTCAAACCTATTGCAACAAGTGTTGGTGGTGGCTTGCAATTCAACATGTTACATATTTTCAAAACATCATTATCATAATTTTCTTGTGAAATAAAAATCCAGCTTCTGATTGTTGAACTTCAATGCCTAAGAAATAATGCATGAGACCTAAATCTGTCATATCAAATTATTTCTTCCTAGCTAATTGAATGAATCTGTAGATAGATTTCTAGTACTGATTAAATCATCCACATATAAACAAACAATCAGAATCTCACCTTGCTGATTTATCTTGATGTATAAGGTAGGCTCACTGCTGCTCTTGCTGACACCATTCTGAATCAAATAAGGATAAATCCTATTGTGCCAAGCTCTAGGTGCTTGCTTGAGACTATACAACACTTTTCTCAACCTATATACCTTTCCTTCATGACCTTCAATCCCATAACTTTTTGGCTGATTCACATAAACTTATTCTTCAAGAAAACCATTCAAGAATGTTGATTTTACATCCATCTGATATATATGCCATTTGTTTTGAGTTGTAATTACTAAAACCATTATCACCGTGTCCAAAATTTCTACAAGTGAAAACATTTCTTTGGAATCAACTCCATATTGCTGTGAAAAAACTCTTGCAACTAGCCTTGATTTATGTTCTTGTACTTTGCCATCAACATTGTACTTGGTCTTATAGACCCACTTCACTCTTATCAAGTCCTTTCCTTCTAAAAGATCTACCAATTCCCATGTCTAATTCTTCTCTATGGAATCTATGTCATCATCCATGGATTGAACCCAAACTTCATTGTTTATAGCCTCTTTAAAGTATACTGGATTTGCAGCTTGAGAAAACAATTCCAAAAATGAAAAATATTTAGTTGTATCAGCATCATAAATCTCACTAAGACTCCTTGTTTTCCATTGCAAAGGGCTGTCTAATGATGGAATGTTTTGTACTAAAGGATTTTCTTATGGTGTTCTTTGTGGTGTCTCTTGTATGGTTGAATATGAATGAAATATTGGAGACCTTTTAGATGTAGATGAAGGTGTAGCTTTTGCTACAACTTGTGGTGCATGTCCAAGATTCTAAGAAGATATAATACCTTGCTACTCTATAGTGTCATCTGCCATATCATCACGAGGAGTAGTTGTTGCTACACTAACTTTTCTTTCAATACTTCTATCCCATGCCTCATTTTAAACAAATTGTACATATCTACTGATGCTGAATTTTATCGTGTTTGGATTAACAACTTGTAAGATTTTGTATTATCTGAATATCCAACAAATACGAAATTTTCTCCTTTGTTGTCTAAGTTCTTCCTTAGTTCATCAAGTACATGTGCATATGCCACACAACCAAATATTATAAAATGATAAACATTGTGTTTGCTGTTAGTCCAAGCTTATTGAGGAATCGTGTTTCAAACAAATTTTTGTTGGACACCTTTTTAAAATGTAAATAGAAGTTAATACTGATTCTTCTAAATATTGTTTTGAAATATGCTTTGCCTTCATCATACTTCTATCCATTTCCATAATGGTTATATTATTCCTCTCTTCCACACCATTATGTTGTGGTTTATACCTGGTAGTAAACTACTTTTGTATACTATGATATTTGTAAATATTCATAAAAGCATTGGAAACATACTCACCTCTTGTGTCTGTTTTCAAAAATTTGATGTAGTACCCACTTTGATTTTGCACTAAATCCTTGAACTACTAAAATATATCAAAATCATCTTATTTTTGTCTCAAAAAGTACACCCATGTCTTCCTTTTGTAGTCATCAATGAATGTCATAAAATATGAGAAAACTCCAATAGAATTTGTTTTCATAGGCCCACATAAATATGAGTGAACAATTTAAAGTGGTACACTTTCTCTTTCTATTTTTCCAAATGAGAAGGATTCTATGTGTCGCTTCCCCAAAATACAACCTTCACAAAATTTCTCTGGTTTTTGAATCAAAGGAAAACCTTTTACCGTATTTCTTCTGTGTAAAAAATTTAAACCTCCAAAATTTAAATGACCAAACTTGAGATGTCATAGCCACGATTCATCTTTTTCAACTCAATGAAAAGCTAATTCAATTTCTTTAGCTTCAGAATGATATGTAGTATGACCTCATGATGTGGGTGGTCTAATCTTAAGCGGAAACATTCTATTGCTTGTCATCTTTAGCAATAAGTTGATTACTTTGAGCTTTATCCACGATCACACATTCATTGTATTCAATATAAACTATGTGTCCTTTTTGTACCAATTGACCAATACTCATAAGATTGTGCTTCAAAATTGTAACATAATAAACATAATGCAAAATATTTTTCTCTCCCTTTTTTAGTTAGAATGTTGATTGTTCCTTTGCCTTTTACAAACACTATATTATTCCTAAGGATAACATCTGTTTTTACTAACTCATTCAAATTGGAAAATAAATCTAAGTTACCTAATATGTGACTATTGCAACTAGAATCCAAATACCATACATCACGAGGACACTTTTGTGGTAGATTATAGTCAAGAGACGATAAATAAGGTGTTACTTTGGAAATATTTGTGCATGGAATAAACATGTAGCTTGGAGTAGAGCTCCCAATTTTATTTTGATTTTTTCTATTACGATCATACTAATTTTTCCTGAAATCATAAGCATAGCGCCCATATCTCTTGCAATAGTGACAATGCACATGCAACTTATCCTGTATCCAACCAGAAAATTGATTATGATTGTACTCTTGACTACATCTTCTTCCACCTGATTTTGATGGACCGTTGTTGCATCCTCTAGATGAACTTCTTCCCTTGTCTCTATGGATGAAGCTTCCTCTTCCACAAATTTCTGATACCTATGATGAAAAATCTTTATCTACAACTGCATGTTATCTATCCAACATTTGTTCATTTTTTATTAGTGATGCATGCAACTTAAAAATTGAAAAATGAATTAGATCCTTAGTTTTTTCAATAACAACTACCAAAGGATCAAAATTTGTAGGAAAACTTCTAAGAAACTTTTCAATAATCCTTTTGTCTTCAATAGTTTCATCATGAGATTTAATTTGATTGAATAAACCAATTACAAAAGTAAAGAATGATTATATGGAATTTGAATATTTGATTGACATATTTTAAAAATCTCTTCGAAGTAATTTTAGTTTGGTAGTTTTTAATTTTTCCTTACATTGATACGCAACTTGGAGAGTGTCCTATGTTATTTTTGTTTTATTGGCTGCTACCACTCTAGGTAGGATGCTTTCATGTATGCCTTGATGAATATAGAAAATAGATTTTCCATCTTTCTTTATTAATTCCTTCAAAGTATATTTCTCTATCTTGGAGAGTGCATTATACGATGCTACATCTGTGGGCTCTCTATACCCATTATTGACTATTTCCCACACATCCTGAGATCTGAATAGTGTGTTCATTGTTAATGACCAATATTCATAATTTTTTCCTAAAAATTGTGGCATCTACATACTGGGTATAGAATCCATAACTTTTCGATTAGAAACCTACTAAAAAAACACTCAGATACAAATTTGTAGAAATTAGACAAGTAAAACAACAGACATAAATAAAATAAATAATATTGCAAATAAAATAGACTATTCCAAACTCAAATCTACACTTTTGTGCATATATATCTTCTTCCCTATCAGAGCTTCAACTTAATACAATCTCTTTGTAAAAACACTTACAATTGCCTCCAATATGTAGAAGGATTTCATCTAAAAACAGAACATACAACTCTAAAAATAGAGAAACTTTAAGAAATAGAACTATCATCTACAAATAATGCATGCTTTTGTTCATGCAAACAAAGATATATTTTTTATTTTCTTTTATCCTAAAAATGGGAACATCTAATTAAAAGTAAATTATACATGGAAAAGTAAGTTGCTTTTGTTTTTCCTAATAATAACAAAAACATGTTGGGAGAAATTATCAATTTTCAAAACTGTTGTGAGTTGAGATAGCTCATATTCGAGCCATATTTGAAGCAAACCAAAACTAAGTGAGGAGTTGATGGTTGCGAGAAATTTATGTGGGGAGAAGAAATATTAGGGAGATGTTGTTGTAATAGATGGGAAGAGGATTAACTTGTCCTCTATACTAAAAAAAGGACTTCCTTAATGTATATTATACTAAATTGGGCTTCTTCTACCACTCTTAAGCTCTAATATCATATCAGGATAATTAGGAGAATCTAGATAGGTGAATCTGTCAAGGTTGAAGCCTTCCATATGACTTCTATTTCATGAATCTTTCTAAACCACTCATAGATAAATGCAAGAACACGTACACAATATAATATTTAATTATTCTCACACCAAACAATTCTATATTGAATCCTTATAAATAAAATTGTACAGAAAAGGTTATGACTAACAACCTTAAATTTGTTAATTTTTTTCTTAAAGAAACCTATATGGGAAACCAAGTTTGTTAAATATATAATGACAAACTTTGTTATAAGAAAAAAATTCTATGTAACTCCTTATAAATGAGTTTACTAAGTGTAAACACAAATTCTAACATGAAGAAGTAGATACACTACCATAGGACTATTGAATTTGAGTTATACACAGACCATCAAGCACTATAATTTATTAACATCTTGGAAAAGTCAAATTAAAGGTACATGAAGTGGGTGTGGTACCTACATGAATATGTTTTCAAAGATGGAATATTTCATTACTTATATGAAGACCAATGATTCAATAAATATCACAAATCTATTACTAAGAGAGATTATGAGACTACACAGATTACCATATAACACAGTGTCTAACATTGATTCCATTTTTGAAGTAGTGGATAGGTTTTCAAAGATGACATATTTCATTTCTTGTAGGAAGACCAATGCTTTAATTCATATCAAAAATATATTACTAAGGGAGATTATGAGACTACATGGATTACCATGCAACGTAATGTCGAACATTGATTCCATTTTGAAGTAGTAGATAAGTTTCCAAAGATGGCATATTTCATTTCTTATAGTAATACTAGTGATTTAGTGCATATCAAAAATCTAATATTAAGGGAGATTATGAGACTGCATGAATTACTATGCAACATAGTGTCTGAGATAGGTGTAAAATTCATTAGTCATTTTTTCTGAACATTGTGAAAGTTGGATACAATGTTACAATTCAGCTCACTATATCATTCACAAACTGATAGACAAACATAACTTGTGAACAAAATCCTTACATATTTTCTTAGATGCTTGGTTAAAGAATCAAGATAGGATAGGAACTTGGGATTTTGCTTTAGCATAGGTATGATTTTTTTACAAAAATTTAGTAAATAGGAGTACAGGGAAAATACCATTTAGAATTATCTATGGGAATATGCCAAGGGGGTTGTGTAATTTATATGAGACTTACCACACAATAATGATAGTAATGTTTTGGTAAACGAATTTACGAAACACATGGACGAAGTGTACAAACATGTAAAAAATCAATTGTGAAAGTTGAATGTGCACTACCAACAACATGTACATGGGAAATGAAGGAAAGTTGAACATCATATTGGAGACATGGTCCTGGCATATTTGTAGAAGGAAAGGTTTATGAAAGGAACATATAATAAAATTAAGTGGAAGAAGATAGGGCCATGCAAAATCATCAAGAAGTTTTCAAAGAATGCTTATGAGGTTGATGTTCCTATAGGCATTGATGTCTCTAATATAAGTAATGTGGTGGATTTTTGTCCATACCACATAATACAAGAAGGTAAAACTGAACCTGAATGAAAGTATTGTATATTACATTGGATGAAATAGATGTCTAAAAAGGAGTTTGATGAATTGGAAGAGATAGTAGACACCAAGATAAGGAAGACGCATAATAAGGAATAAATCAAGTATTTTGTCAAGTGGAAAGGAAAGAATACTGAAGAAGTGACTTGGCTAAGTGCTACAAATGCCACGTAATATGACATACCAATTCCATGAGTGTGATCTCAATTTTCTATAGAAATTACTCAAGGCGTATGATGTAGTAGCATCTAGATTCATCGGAAGTCCTTTATCAACAAAAAATATTTGAACAATTTGAGTTAATAGTGTATTCATTTATTTTCATTATGTGGAGTATTCTGTGGGTTACACATTGAAGAATTATATTGTTAAAAATATATGGATTATAGTTTTACATTATTTTGAGTGCGAAATTCCATGACAATGTTTTTGGAGTGTGTAGTTCATATGCATAATTTTTATTCTATTATACAATCATATTGTGAAACATTTGTCTGTGTTAAAATATAAATATTTTTGTTAGTCATCATTAATTACTTATTAACTACTGATATGTTGAAACTATCAAGCATTTTGTAACTATCTTTTTCATAATAAATAGATGCACACACAATCTCAAATGTGTGCAGTTTACTTAATATTCATTCTTCCTTGTTCATATTCCAACACAGGTGTCAGAGCCAGACAAGCAAGGAGAAATTTGAGGGACATTCGCGTAAGGAAATCAATAGCAATTTTTCGAACGCCTTGATATTCCATGAGTATTCATGGCGAGGGTTCATAGGGAGTCTTTTTCAAATAATTTCATTGCAGTCGTGAAAAAACTAGGTCATGATTTTTAAATCCATGAATCAAGAGGGCATCATCACAGCCTAAATAAACAAATTCAAGGCAAACAAGCCAAAAAAATAAGTCGCAATTTTTTTAGTCTAGGACACGAAATTTCTGTTATGTTTTTCATCATTTCGAGGGCACAAAATGAAGCAAATATAGTGAGTTTTAGACAACATGGGATATCCATATTTGAGCCAATCAGCTCTTCAAGGGAATGATCAAATCTAGTGAATACAATGTAGCCCTTATTAAAGACCCATCAAATGCTGAAGACAGTGCAGTATGGATGGTTTCCCAATTTTTTTGGGAGTCCGTGGATCTTAAATCGATACTCTTATGAGGGTTATGAGACAAATTGATGGATCTTTTGGATGGGTCTACATGGATGGTTGTCCAATATTTTGGGAGATTTGTGATTTGGTATTTTAGGGAGCTGGAAGTCGGGAAATCAGGATTTCGGCTTGTGAACAACGTATTTATGAAGGTCATGAGGTAGATTGATGGAGTTCTACCCAATAAACAAACCATTGTTCAACAAAGACACCTATGAAGAATGCGTACTTCTATTTTAGTTCTATTGGTGTTTAGCTATGTCATATATGTTTATTTTTGCATTCTATAGAGTAAGCCTTAAATGGGGTGTAAAAATATAAGGATTTTTGTTGGTTATCATTAATTAAATGTTAACTAATGATCAGTTGTAACTATCAACCATTTTGTAACTATATGATAAATAATAAATTTAAAAAGATACATAACTCTAATGTGTGTAGTCTGCTTCTTCTTCATTCTTCCTTGTTCATATTCCAACAATTTAAACATGTGAACATGTGAACTTGGAATAATTGAATATTTTAAGCCATGAGTTTCAAATAATGACGACTAGTTGTGATTGGATCTATTATTTGGTGCTTCAATCTTGTCATTTGAATTTTGTAGGATTAGGAGTCTTAGGAGGTACCATGAATGGTTATATAAGTATAGCCAATTACATTAGGAAAGTAGTTAAGTTTTTTAGGAGAAATCAATGTTCTTAAGAGAAGAGTAAGGATTCTAGCTTGATGGTCACCAAATCACGATTATGGTTGAATAACCCTAGTATAATGTAAAATTTTTACCTAAGACTGATTAAAACAATAGTAGTAGTACATGGAGGATCTTCCACGTCCATATGTTGTATAGAAGGTTGAATCATTAGTTATTGTTTTGATGATATTATTTTTATATATATTAAATATTCCCAAAACATTTTATTGTCCCAAATATGTGTTCATTTAATCTTTATGTTGATGTATGTTTATTTCTTTTTGAGTGGTTCTTTCATGTGTATTCTATGGAACTTTTTTGAACACCCCACCAATTTGTGTCAATAGATATACCCTCAATGTAGGAGGTCACTACACATTAGTGAGAAATTTTACATTACAATCATCACATATTTCTCCTATGGGTGAAAGACACCCCCTTGAGATGATAATAAAACTAAATTTCCTTAGAACAATACTCAACACCTCGAATACATACATTTTCACATTTCTCTATAATAATTTGAACATTTTTTCCTAGTTCCTAATTAGGCCATTACCTAATGATGCATTACATTTCAAGGGTTTGATGTGATTATTGAGAGAACAATACTTACCCAAGACCCCACCTTTCCTTTTTCACTAAGCCACCACCTCAAGGGAATTAATATCACATTTACCTATCAAGTATCCTACTCCAAAAATATAGAAATAATTTTTAATGCATACAAGATGCTTGGCCAAAAAGGATGATAGGATCTTAGTTTCCTCATCATTTTGGAGTCAAGAAAATTACTGTGTATGAGTTACAAGTTTGTAGTCAAATAAATGACCAATGAGGGTATATTCTGGACAATGTTATAGTCCTTTTAGTACAAATCTCTCTACCATCCCACTATTCTACAATCTTTAACTATACATAAGGCTAAGTAAATCCTAATTGTTGGGTATTTCTAAAAATAGGTAGATAATGGTAGAGATAAATGACATATTTACTGAAACCAAATTTCATGAAGTTGAACTATTTGAAATAGGCATGCACACCCAAATAACAAGAAGCATTTAATTTAATTCACACAAGAATTGATATATAACTGATGCAAATATCTAAGGGAAATTAGAACAATCATTGTATTTAAGCCTTCATCAACTAGAAAAACCATTAGATTTATCAATTCACATTGTATACAATTTATCAAGATAAGAATCCTATTACACTTTCATTAAACTTACAAAGAATAATTTCAAGATCAAAATTAAGGGCATGAAAATGATTATAATTGAACAAAAATTCATAAAGATCACATAGAAAAGGAAATAAAAATAGACTACTTCAACTCATAGCAATTCTTGAAAAAAGCTTGCATTATAAATCTTTAAATCGCCTCCTTTTTCAATGGAGGGGGTATATGTTTATTTATACAAAATATGGCCCTTATGATCCCTTGATATCTAGTGCTATGTATGAAAAATACTAAAGAAAATTGGAATTTTACAAAATATCTTAACTAATTCAGTTTGGATGTTACATAGATTACCTATCCCATCATGCCTAAAGAATATTCCTAGGATTTCCTAAAAATAATAACTTTTCTTCCCTCACATATCGTCCTTTTGAATTTTTTGGGGTTAGATGTGGGTGCATCATTTTTGATGCTACCAGTGCATTCCTGCATACTATAGACACCTTATTGTTAGGAATATTAGATATTGTGAACATTAGATATTTATATATTTGTGTGTGTGCAAATATATATTATATATTAGTGTGAGAAAAATAAAAGATTGTAATATTATTAATATGAGTCATAAAACAACTCATTATTAATAATATAGGATATTGTATTAGTTGTGAGTTTGTTGTATAAACAACTCACATTGGTATTTTTAGGATTAGTTGAGTGTGTTGAGATAACTAAGGGATGTTAGAGAGATATTAGGAGATGGGGTTGAGATTATTTAGGGATTGAAGATCATGTTTGACTCCACCATTGTAGGGGTTAATTGATCTATATATGTAACTCATCAATCATGAATAAAATGTCTCGAATGAAATACAATATATTTGGTTTTATTATTTTACTGTGCAATGTTTAATTTTTTTATTGATTAAATCATGCACATTTTTTAGATTTGGTATCAGAGCAGTGTTACAATCTTGTGGATGTGCATTTGTGGCTTTGGATTCAATAATTCCCGTGTAAAGATCAGGTCATAAGTTCATTTTTACGATCTGGGTCTCTGCGATTTTTAATGGGTTTCAAGATTCATATTGTAGTAGACTACTGTTAAAATTTCAGCCGAACCCACATCACGGTTTAGGAGAAAACGTGAAAGATATTCTGACGTCTGAAGTAATTTCTGGAATTTGAGACCACAATTCAGATGAATGTTGCATAATCCTTGCATAGTGATATTTTACATTAGCTTTGTTTCTCACAGAAATGGAGCATTACTCAGGAGTATTTAATTGCATATTTGATATCAGTATGAAGATAGCGTAAATTTTCTCGATGGAGGCCGGAGGCAACGGAGGAAGGAGGCAATCGGCGACCTCTCGTCAGGCACCATCGACGAGGCCGCGGTATTGATATGGTGGCCAAATATTTTCAGTTGTGTGTTTCATTGTTTTTAATAAGAACAGATGTCACATTCCTATTCAGAATTGTATTTCCTTTTATAACCTCCAGATGTAAATATGTGATAGTAGAAAGATAAAAGCACAAGAAAAAAAGCAGCATCATGTTTTTCTTGAAGAGGATGAACAGAGGTTCATGAGCAGGGGCTCGTACCTAGGATAGAGGTCCGTTATTATCGAACAGGGGTTCGTATTTGCTGAACAGAGGTTCAGTGTACCAAGATCATGAGCATGCAGAGGCAGGCAAGCTGTAGAAGACGTGTGAATGTTTTTCTCTACATTGTTCACATTAGGGGAGTGTATGTGTGGAAATATCGAATGTTAACAATAGGGGAGTGAATGTTAGGAATATTAGATATTGTGAACATTAGATATTTATATATTTGTGTGTGTGCAAATATATATTATATATTAGTGTGAGAAAAATAAAAGATTGTAATATTATTAATATGAGTCATAAAACAACTCATTATTAATAATATAGGATATTGTATTAGTTGTGAGTTTGTTGTATAAACAACTCACATTGGTATTTTTAGGATTAGTTGAGTGTGTTGAGATAACTAAGGGATGTTAGAGAGATATTAGGAGATCGGGTTGAGATTATTTAGGGATTGAAGATCATGTTTGACTCCACCATTGTAGGGGTTAATTGATCTATATATGTAACTCATCAATCATGAATAAAATGTCTCGAATGAAATACAATATATTTGGTTTTATTATTTTACTGTGCAATGTTTAATTTTTTTATTGATTAAATCATGCACATTTTTTAGACTTATATCGGTATCTCTACCCTTGTCTTCCTACATGTGCATATTTTTCTAGGGTCCTGTCCAGGTCCCTCCTTTAATTAAATTAATCCCCTTTAATATTTAATAAAATTCCCTTAAAATCTTATCACCTTTAATGCCCATCCAATTCTCATTAATTAATATTAATTAATTAATTAATTAATCAATATCCCTCCACATGCTATAACAAACCTTTTATTTTGGACTTTGCTTTCATTCTAAATTTACATCCCCTTGCATTTCTAGCTTTGATTCTATGTAGATTTATTTCCTACACAACCCTAAACAACCCAATCCCTCATACAAGCATTAAAGCAACTTTTCCAACTCTTAAATACATAAAATCCCAATGAAATCACAAAAACAACCCCATTGGGGAAACTTTCCCCGTAGTCGATAGCAACCCATCTAAGTCGCCGTCAACCCTATTAAATTAAGTTATCCCTTTACAAAATGAAGCAAACATAGAGATAACACATTGAGAACGCAACAAGAGAACAATAATAACACAATGAGAATGCAACAAGAACATAACGAGAACGCAACAAGAACATAAAAAAATATAGAAAATAAACAAACGCGACTTCCTTCCATTTTTTAATTCCTCTTTCAAACCAAAGCATCTCAGGAATGCCCTTGCAACCCTTGAAATCTCGTTTTTATCATCTGCATAACTATGAGAGGTTTTCAATTAATTTTTGTACTATCTATATGATCTATATTGCTATCCTATTCAGTGTAAAATCTCGTAGGTTTATTAGTGATCGTGACTCTTTTATTAGGGTGTTCTTCTATTTTCTATGCTCAAAAGTTTCTTTTACAATCCTACCTTCGGCTTTGCTTTACTCTGCTACATTCGTCATCGCCCTCCTTGAGTTTCCCTCGACTTGGCTCTCTGTAACTATGTTTTCCATCTCTAGAGTGTTCTTCAGCCTCTACATGTGTTTGGTCTCTACTCCAACTTGTTAAATCCATCATTTTGTTTCTCTGCTATCTCAAAACCAACATATCTACATCCTAGTCACTGTCACTTTACCCTGGTCATCGTTGACCAGGGTCCTCTTAGTTAGCTTCCCCTTCCTAATCTCCTTTATTCATTTTCTTGTTCCTTCAGCCCTAGATTCATTTCTGTAGGTTATTTCCAACATCTACAGGCCTTTGTTTCATTCAGTTTACACCTAGACCCTTTGTAGGTCTTCATATTCATCCTATTCTTCAGATCCATTCACCCAGTTTGGTGTTGACCTACCTCTACATAGTTTGGGTTGTCATCGACCTAGTAAGGTACCATTTGATTTGTATTTTATTTAGATCAGATTTTCACTTAGATCAATATTTATCACTTTCAAATTCATTAGCATTTTTGTTTCTACATGCAATCTATCTTTTACTTCACTATTCTTTAATTAAACATGGGTTGACATCCACCATGGAATTTAACGCTTCTATAGCTGGCTTTGTCGAGAAGCCCCTGCATATCCCATCTAATCAATCTCATTTTAAGTCTATCTTATTTGTAGGTCATCAACTATAGCAAGGATAAACTACTTGACACCCATTCATCCACCATTTGAGGTACCATAAACCCTCCATTTTCTGAATTATCTAGTTTTATTTAGTACTAGATAATTAACTTGGAAAAGGAATTTAAAACTAGATAAAAATTCTTGGAACATCCAGTGGGACCCCCCTTTAATTGATCCCTTTAATTTCTTTCTATTTTCTACTTCTTTTGTCTTCTACTAACACCGCAGCACAAGGCTTTGATTTTTGCTTACTCATGTTGGGTATGGCTGCTTAGATCTCTCTTCCCCTAGAGTTCAAATAAAAAGGAAAATATTTATCCAGGTACTCATCATTTTTCCCTATTTTCTCCCTTTTTCATTATATTTCCCTTTCCTGTGTGTGTCCTCATCGAAATATCAAATTTGGATTTGGTTAAAAAAAACCTTTTTTTCCTTCATCTTGCTTGATAACATAGCTTAAGTAGGGATTAAACTTCTGCATTTCACAATCCTCACACACAACCTAAAACTCACCCATATAAATAACACATCAAAACATATCATTACCCAGTTGACTGATAAGGATTTCATCACCCAATAAGAAGTTGCTCAAAATCTCCCAAACCACAACTACCTGAAACCAACCTTAGGCTACCATTCCTTAAGTATCTTTGTTATCCAATTTTTTATTTTCACATCTCCTAATAAATCATGATGATAAAAAACTTGTTGCATGATTTATTTGTTAACAAATTAGATCAACAAATGTTCATATATTTCATGCCTATTTTCACTCTTTCTCAAGTCGAAGCAACACAACAATCCACTCAATCCAATAAAATTCCTTCCTCTAATGATTCTAAACTTGAGACCACACCTTTGGTTACCTAGCCCCTTGTCTCTATGGTCTCACTTCTTGAGGACCATGTCATCCAAAATCATCATTAACTTGAAACCAATCCTCATATTTCTCATCAATCCAACCTTTCTAGACAAACTACACCACCATATTCAACTCCTTTAGAGATTCTTGGACCACCTTCTAGTCCCATGTATGAAATCTTATTCCGTAAATCTCCCAAATCTTTCAACCCTATCAATCTGCTCAATTGGTGGATCCTATTCCACCCATGTCACTTTATGTCAACTCTATCCCTATTCCATCTGCTACTAGTATGCCTATCCAACCATCTCAGCCTCTTAACACTTATATCTCCACTCATCATTTACCACAACAACTTTCCCAATCTCAACAATCACATCATGTCCCTATTTCTCAACATCAATCATTGCAGCTATTTATCCAGTTTCAACCCATGAAATATATTGATTGCTATCAAACGATTCCCCAAACACCCGCACATCCACAAAATTTTCAACCTCATTATCAAGCTACTTTTCATGCTACAAATCCACAATCCCAACCTATCATCACATCAAATGATTCTATTCAGGCCTTAATGAATATGTTGGCTACTCTAGAGGCCACTACCTTAGGACCCAAGGATACTTTATCTTATGGAAAAAATTGTAATGAACCCATTCATCTGTAGGTTTCAATCAAACCTTACCCTCCTCATTGGGAGCTTCCCAAGTTTACCAAGTTCAGCAACAAGGAATATCGCTAACATCACCTCCACGCATTTAAAAATGCATGTTACCTTATCACACATGACCAAGAACTTATGCTTCATACCTTTCCTATATCTTTGGTCGGTCCAGTGTTGGATTAGACAATGAGATTCCTCAACATTCCATATTCTTCTTTATCCAACTCGCGCAATTTCTCGTAGATAATTTCTTGATTAATATTGCACACAAAATCACTATCAATAACTTATACACCATTAAATAGTTTGATGATGAGTCTATCATATATTTTTTCACTCGATGGTGTGCCATTATAAGTTAACTATAATTTTCTCTTCCACAAGCTAAACTCATTGAAATCTTAACACATTCTTATGCGAAGGATATTTCTTCTATATTACAAATCCAATCTTTCAAAAAATTCAAAGAAGCCTTTACCATGGCTCACAAAATTGAGACTCATGCCCTTGAGCAAGGTCAATTCAAACTTAAATAAACAAAACCCAAAGATAAGTTCACCAAACTGTCTACAAACAATGATAAGTCTAAGAGTGAAACCAATGTTGTGGTTGCAAAGTCCTCTCTTATACCCACATCTAGTACTTGGACTCAACAACAAAACCCTAGACCTACACTCTACTATACACCCTTGGGGGAATGCTATAGTTCAGTATTTGACAAGTTGATGGAAGTACACTCCATCCAAATTCCTCCCATACAACCCATAGAATATTTGTGACGCAAGCCTATTTGGTATCACGAAGCCCACTATTGCAAATATTATTGAGTCAAAGGTCACGACATTGAGAAGTTTTTTTCCTTTAAGGATTGCATCCAACAAATTATAAATCATGGGGCTATCTAAATAGATAGAATTAAGAAACCTTTTCCCAACCATACACCAACAAGCCAAGCCGCAACCACTTCCACAACCCAAACACCTAATGCTTATACTATAGACATTTTAAACACCTTTGATCAAGAACCTAGAACTTCTCCTCCTTCATTGCCAATCACATTGATCCCCTTCAATATTGTTCCCACATCTATAAACCTGTTAAAACTTGTCCCCACAACTGCACCAATCATATCTACATCTACCTCAACATCCATTCCTACTACTAGGACCCCATTCAAAATTATATAATTCTTTATGCTATAAGTATTTATGAAACAAACATTCCCACCTACTTCCATGGGTGAAATTGGTTCCACATCTACTATGCTCCCTCTTATATTCGTTTCATTATTCACCAAATATTCTTCACTGAATCTGACTACCTTACCTACATCCATTCCACTTCTACCTGCTATACCATCCTAAGAATTAAAATTAGTGCCTCTTTCAGAGCTTTTATCCACACCAACTATTGAAATTGCATTCACATTTATTTATTCTTCAATGCCACCTTTATCATTTGAAGAATCTTTGAAAACACCTCAACTTAAAATAACCTCAAATGACCCTTCTACCTCATCGATAAAATCAAATCAACCTTCATATTCCATCAAACAAATACTACTTCCTACGTCTATACCAATTTTCACACCACCTCCAGATCTTATGGTAGAAATTATTGTCACTCTTCCTAAGGACACACCCTTAAAAATAAAGCCTACAACCATTAGTACATTACCTCAAAAATACTTTCTACATTTCTACAAGAATATTGACATTTCCACTTCTAAACGGTCCAACACAACAACCTCTTCATCAATAACATTCCGTCAACCTAAACTAAATCCATTTAACACTAAGACGTTAACCTATGCCAAAACTAAATCTAGATCATCAAGACATCAACATACTAAAACTTTATTATCTCATATATTCACCTCTCCTTCGAGGTCCAAGACATACACAAAGGGGATTCGTTCTCCTTCTTCAAAATAAAATTTTTCTACATCAACCAATTCAAAAATTACACCACAACCTTCAGCTCCATCATTTGAGATTATATTCTTCCCCGTAAAGGGTAACTATTCTTGATCAAAATTTAAGACTCTAGGTAAGCATCCCCAAAAGTCTCCCATGCACCCTTGTAAAAAATTAGACCTTACCTCTCCTCAACGATCCAACATTAAAAAATCCATCCCAGGCATACCCTCATCCATTTCAAGGCCATCCCCTTCATCTAAGACACCTCCCCACACTCAATCCAAATTCAAAAACTCTAATCTCCCTCTTAAAATTGATTCGTCTTCCAAGACGCCTAATCCACCCATCCAATCTACATCTACCTCTTCCCCTAAATGCAAGTCAAGATATTATATTAAAACCCACAAGATCTAACTTCCTTACAATACTTTAATCCAGTCCTATACAGATACCATTTGACATTTAATTCAAAGATCTTCCATCATGTTTCTTACCCTTAGACCTTTTAATACTCGAAGAAAGAATCCATCATGGTTCAATCCTAATTGCATTTATGTCTATCATTGTACCCTAGGTCATGATGTTGATCATTGTAAGGACTTTCAGACTCTTTTCCATGATCTTGTTGAGAAAGATGACTTTCTGATGTAGAAAATCCATCCTTCTCTATCCACCATGACCAATCCAAGTCCAATTTTTACTTTTTCATCCACCAAATCCCCTCCTTTATCCACACCATCCCTTAGCATCTCTCCTGCACATATCATTCCTCCTAAAGATATTCCCCCCTTGTTCATTAGTATTTTTTACCTTTCCAATCAACCCTATGATCTTTAACCATCTATCCAATCTAAATCTAAAGGAAAGATCGACACTCCTTCTACAGCGATCCCATTTAAACTCCTTCGACACCCACTAACTAATATGTGTCTAATTTTTACAAAGTGATCTAATATCTTTCTCTAGGGTGAGGTGGGGCATCCTTGCCTCATTTTTAACCCCCTCATGTCTAAGCATCACATCTTCATCAATCCAGACAACCACCCTTGATGCTGGGGGAATTCACTTTTGACATTGTTTTAATATCATCCAATCTTACCCAACCCATCTATTTATCATCTTAGCCCACCTTTTTAGCCATGTCTATACCTCTCTTGGGCACCATAACTTTTTTTCCCTAAATCCCATATTTTTGGCCATATTTGTAACTCCTTTAGGCAACCTTGACTTTCAAGTCCACCCTGGTGGCCATATTTGTGCCTCTTTTGGGGCAACATATTTTCTTCGTTCTCATCAAATTCCATGTTGTGGCCATATATCTTCCTCCTTTGAGGGACCATTCCATCTTGTTCATCAAATTTCACCTAAATGTGGCCATATTTGTGCCTCTCTTGGGGTACCATATTAATCAAAGTACACCTTTTTGGCCATACTTGTTCCTCTCCTAGGGTACCATTTTTTCATTCCAAATTCCACCATTGTGGCCATATTTTTCCTTCTCTTCAACCATTCATACTTATCCTAAATCCACCATTGTGGTCATGTTTATCCCTCTCTTTGGGGACCACTTATTTTTCATCACAATCCCCACTCTCGTGGCCATCTATCTGTCTCATTAGGGACGCATATTTTTACTTCCTCAATGGTAACCAATAGTTTTGATCTTTTCTCATTTATCTCATTGCATTTCATATTTCGTAAGCTCACATCCTATCTCAAACGTGACTTTAATTAGAACATTACATGGAAATGTTTCCCTCCCTTAATGGTAAACTGAAAGTGGAACTACTTAACACTTCACACTTGCGACCATTCTACTATTATCACACTATAAGTGAGATCTTATTTTTATCTTTAGATCATCTCTCCATTAATAGCCTCTTCCATCTTTCATTATTATGATTTGGAATTATATGGTCTTCAATCACTTTTCTAGATATGACCTTAAATATGGGCACCATGAATCTGCCCCTAACATTTTCCTTATGGATAGGTTCTCCCGTTTTGGTGATAAATACACAATCATTACATCCATGAACCTCTCATTTTCCTATTGGAACCATGCAAAGGGTCTGGGGGTGTCTCTTGTACATTCATTGTCCCCTCCAGAGTTGTAAACTTAGTTATTCCCAACTCTTCCCCACGTTAATCAAAATCAAAGGATGTTCCAATCAAAAGTCAAAGCACTCAAAAACTGACCGATCCCTTGAAGGACATCGGTTCATGAAAAAAATAAAGAAAGAAAAGGAAAACATGAAATAAAAATCAAAATCAAAAGAAATAGAACAATCTATCGAAGGACGACTATCATATATATTATTATTTTCATCTCTATTATGTATAAAGTGGACCATACCCTTGAAAGATGGCTACTCTTTTATTACGGTATTTGAAGGCTTATCACATTGATCAACATCCTCACAAAGCTTCCCGCATTGATCAAATTTATTCTAGTATCGCTCTTTCCCCTTTCCCAGAGTTGGGGCATATACTTAGGGGACACCACTTTTGGAGAACCCTCTTCCCACGTAAAATTTACATCTCAAACCACTTTTTCGTGTCAACATTGGGTTTATGAGTTAATCCTTATTTCCCTTATGATTTTTGGTATAACTAACTATCGTTGGTTATGTCCTAACATTATGTTTTGGTTGCATGTGCCTTGCGTTACCTGGATCTCCCTCTTGTTTACCTCCAATGTAGTTGGAGACATCCTTTCCTCACTCGTTCCTCAATGAAATAACACCATTCGTACCCTTTTGGTTGTATCTATTATCTCATGTATTACACCCTAGCTATGTCATATAGCTTTATTCAATCTATCTCATCCAAACATGCAATATTATCCTATCTATCTCATTTTATGTCCACTTTTTTGTCCATCTTTGTGTTCCCTCTCAAGGCACCATATCTCACATTTTTCTATCTCACCTTGTGGCCATTTCACACTCTTTCGGGGCACCATTTCCTCATTTCATCTTGTCTCAAATTCCACCTTTGTGGCCATATTCTAATCATACTTATCATCTTGAATTACACATTTGTGGCCATATTCATTTTCCCTCTTGGAATTTTAATTCTACATCCAAATCATTAGTTTATACATTAAAAATCCCACTGTGTCATACTTATTCTCTCTTTGGCATATTATTTTACAGCCCTATCCAATCTGCACAGAAAGTCCACCTTGTGGCCATACTTACCTCCCCTTTAGGGCATATTATTTCACCATCCATTTTCCAATTTAAATTTTCATCACTTTTCATGTCTTGTGATGGGGCACCATAAATTTTCATCCTTGTCCCTTGCGGAGGCATACCTTTTTGCTCGATTCATCGTGTATGAAGGATTTCACATACCTTTCACATTTAGTTGCACATGCTTTGATGTTTTTCCTATGACCCGTTGGCCATCGTGACATGCATCCATACTACAGTGACCTTCACCCAGTCACTGGCTCGTAGAAATTATTAGCCTGTCTCTGTTGAGACCACAATTTTCCTCTACCGATGTGATATTAGAGTCACCACCATAGTTTTTATTGTTATTGCTATTTTTTTTCTTGGGGCATATTTTCTTGGTAATCATTTTACCCATATTTCTTTCTCCACCCACCCTTTATCATCTACATTTTTCAAACGTGTCATCGATTCCCCTTGTCATCATCAACCCCCCATTTGAGGGGGAGCTCATAAACAACCTTTCATCAATATTCATCATATGATTTGTCTCTCATCATTTTTGTCTCATGGCTTGCTAGCACAAACCACTCAATAAAAATGGGAAAATGTAGAAAACTAAAATTAGTAGCTCTACCCTTTTCTGCCCACATGTGCATATTTTTCTAGAGTATTATCTAGGTCCCTTCTTTAATTAAATCCATCCCCTTCAACATTTAATAAAATTCGCTTATTATCCTATCGCCTTTAATGCCCATCCAATTCCCATTAATTAATTAATCTTAATTAATTAATTAATTGATAAATATCCCTCCACATGTTCTAATGAACCTTTTATTTTGGAATTTTCTTTCATTCTAAATTTACATCCCCTTGCTTTTCTAGCTTTGATTCTATCTAGATTTTTTTCCTACAAAACCCTAAACAACCTAATCCCTCATACAAGCTTTAAAGTAAATTTTCCAACTCTTAAATACATAAAATCCAAATCAAATTACAAAAGAAACCCCATTTGGGAACTTTCCCCATAGTCAACGGGGACCTAGCCCAGTTGCAGTCGACCCTATTAAACTAAGTTATTCCTTTCGAAAATGAAATGATCACAAAGAAAACACAACGAGAACACAAAAAGAACACAACAAGAAGATAGTGAAGACATGGAAAGAGCACAACAAGACACAATTAAAACACATAAAAATACACAGGTGCGACTTCCTTTCATTTTGTAATTCCTCCTTCGAACCAGAGCATCTCAACAATCTCCTTACAACCTTTAGAAGCTTTTTTTATCATATGCATAACTATGGGAGATTCTGCATTGTTTTTGTGCTATCTATATCATCTATATTGTTATCCTATTGAATCTAACACCAGATAGGTTTATCATTGATCATGACTTTGTTATCAAAGTGTTTGTACACACCCAAAATTACACGTGCTACATTATCGGGAAAAAATGGTTATAAACGTCCCCAATGATGATTCAAAATCCTTTCAAGAAGGTGTTCAAGCTCAAAAATCCCATTTATAGTATATATTTGTAGCCTAGATAGCCTTACACATCTTTTCCTTACATTTTTCCCTCTTCCCCCTTCCTTATGTGCTTGTTTTGGCTTTCAGTGCTGGGACCGCCGCCCTGCCTGGGTGGCAGTTCGCAAATCACCGCCCTGACTGGGGTGGCGGTCCTGATATATTTTTCCAGAATCTTCACGTGAGAAATTTCATGTGATGATTCACTTAAGTTTATCTTTTGAATGCGTCCGTGAGTCAAATTTTCTGAAAATAGCTTCCTCTGCTTGGTTCTCCTAGTTCCTTCTATTTTTTAACAGATTTAATGAGTGGAACTACCTCTTCAACTCCTTGTGCATGAAGTAACCTTCTAGCCTCCATTCCTATATATTCCATGCTTGTATTCAAGAAAAGGGCCTGAGAATTTTGTGTATCTTGCATTGTTATGCTGCCATAATCTTGCTAGGAATTGCATAGCTAAGTTTAGATCTCTTGTGTTATCTTTCTTCTACCTGCATTACATCAAGATTGCTTCCAAGCTACCATCCCTCATGTGCTATCTTATTGTTGTTGTTCTTTACATTCCCAATCCTTGGACTCACATGAACACTCAGAGAAAGAAAGGAAAGAACTAAAAAAAATATTCATACTACTGGATTTTCCAAATCTCATGCTCTTCTAGGTTGGAGTTGTGTATTTGTTTGTTTTATTTTATCAAATTGTCAAGTTACATATCAAATAGAGAAGATAAACAATTCATTTCAATTAATCAGATAGCTACAAGTAAATCAAGTCAATAGGAAGTTTTCTCTTCAATATTTCTAGGGGAGTAGTGGTTGAATAATAGCTCTGTTAAAGTCAGGATTTATTCTTCACTTTTGAGGTAGAGTTGGACAGATTTTATTTGAATTAGAGTAGATCTTAGATTTAGATTGACATATCTGCACAGATAGCTAGCTACATTCGGCTAGTTTTTTGTTTTTAGTTAAATTGTTTATTGGATTAGATGCATTGTCTGAAAAGTTAGAAAAAACAAAAATATTTATTTCCATAGATTAGTTTGTTTTACTGTTGTGTTCTGATATATTAAGAAAACACAAAAAATATAGTTTAGATTTCCCTTGATAGATATTTTATTTACCGAAAATGAACAAAATTATTTTACATGACCATCAACGGTCCGTAGAAGGAAAAGATCTACGGTTGTGATCCTCTGGTTTCACAACCCAATGGGCCAGAGTTAGTAACTGATATTGACACAAGTTTGCACTTAACATTCTTATGCACACCTACCACATACGTAGAGAAAATAAGATAGTTAGAGACTTTACACATAGCTGCTAATTAGGCCTACGACTTTTGGACTGCTCCTGGAAATAGGATTTGATTGCATGCATGACCATTCAAGGGCCTCAACCTCAACGAGTCTTTGGTTGTGACCCACAGGTCCCACAACCCAACGGGCCTACTATTCAGTTAGACATCGACACTAGCCTAGGCACACATGTATTCATATCCTCGCCACTTCTGCCTGATATTATCACAAAGCTTTCATTGTTGAATATAGAAGCCGATCAGGCTAAGACTTTCTAGACAAGACAAGAGAATCACCCTTAGTTCCTGTGGCTCCACTATATCTCTTGTCTCAATTTCCATGACCTTGTCTGGAAACCCATACAAGACACCTGTAGGTTACTTTCCACATATTCCGTAACCAATCAATAGAATCTTGGTTGAGCTAGACATCGATTGGAGTTTCTGAGTAGTTATTATATCATACCCTACCATCACACCCCTTTAGGTTAGGAGAGCATTTGGCTTAGATTCACATATTTTGTTATTGCGTGCCAAAGACAGAAGTTGCCCAATTAGCTTGGTCATCGCCATCACTTTCACTCCCATTTAAAATTACACACCAGATGTCTCGGCAAAACCTCGGGAGGTCAGGTGTGAAGAAGGTCATGTGTTGATTTTCTATCGTATAAATTGGTGAACCCGATGTGAAGAGCTAGTCTATAAAAATTTCCACTTTCATCCATCCTTTATTCTGCGAGTATTCTTATACCCCCCGAATATGTCGGGATATGATGGGTACGGTCAACCCATCCCAGGTTTCGAATTATACCAGTACCAGTCAAACATACCACAACAGTCACCTTCACTTTCAACATGGGTAGACAATCAATCATCCACTCAAACCCTTTGCTTCAGGGAACTAATGTTGGTTCTTCTGTACGCATCGAAGAACTGAATCAAATGACTCAGACTTACCCCCTTAAATAATCAAGTTCAAATAACATGACATTTATTAGAGAAGTGAGATCATCTCCTTAGGTATTGTTTCAATATCCCATTACCGTGCAGTCTAATCAACTCCCCCATCTTGATGAGGAGTATCTAGCGTGATATGCTAGGAGTGAGCATCAATTCCAACAAATGAACCAATATTTTGATAGGTTGCAAGGACAAGGTGGTGTTCCGCTTCAAAAAAATAACGCTACCCCGCCACCAAATGACAATACAACCAATGAGGGGTGGAAACATCATGAAAAATTCATAGTGGGACACCATACTCCTCAACAACCTCCAACGGTTCAACCAAAGGAATCTAAGCAGGGCACCGCCCCGTCAACGGGCGATGTCATTTTAGCTTTGGTTGATAAATTCAAGGAGTTAGAGCTTGCCCCAAATACAAATAATTTATATGTAGGGCAAGCATGGGCTCCTTCCTACCTAATGAACTATGGGCAAATACCGACTACCCAGAATCTGCTAGTCTACATGAATACTCTGAACTATGCAAACTTGTTAACTGGGACGGGTACCTTGGGAATGCCCCCTTAAGCCACATATGGATATCTACAATAGGCACCAGCCAAAAGTGCATTCTCAAATGCCATACCAACCAGAAATGCGATGTTCCCTAGCTTCGCGCCTTCAGCTCCATATCAAGGAAGTCAACCCCCTTAGATACACATGTATTCTAAATCTCCACAAGGAGACATATACATCTACCCAGGTCCATATGGAAAAATGCAAGGGATGTCATACGCCCCACAAAATGTCTATGTTGTCTTGTTTCAGCAGCCAATGCAGCCCCCACCTCCCCAACAAGGGTCTTCAATGGTGGAAACATATATAATGGGGACTTATTTCGAGTATCTCAAAGAACCCCTAGATTTCTCCATTTGGGTAGTCATACTCCCGAGACCACTTCCTCATCTCCCAAATTCCAATGGGGAGGGTGATCCAAATTCCCACGTCAAAGCTTATGCAATGACCATTCGAGAGCTGCTCCCACGGGATGTAGTCATTGCAAAGATTTTCCCTAAGACACTAGAAGGTATTGCTCTCGAATGGTATTATAGGATACCGGTGGATTCGATACACTCATTCAAGCAACAAGTGTAAATATTTATCAAAGCCTTTGATATGAACAAGCTTTTGCAAATAGGAATTAGATAATTTCTTCATATCAAACAAAAACATAACGAGTCTGCAACTCACTTCATTCAGAGGTGGCGACATGCTCTCTACTCTTCCGCAAGTGCTCCAAACATGGACCAAATAGAAATTTGTGATTTTTTCCTCCACTCCCTCATCATAGAGGCAAAGGAAGAGGTTACAAAGTTCCCACTAAGGAGCTATGAAGAGGTACTGGACGGTGCTCTTCAAATCGACCAGGCGGCCATTGACAGTGGTCATAAGACCAACAGAGTAAATGGGAAGTTAGTTATCCCTTCTCAAAACACTCCCAGTTACTCCAACAATAAAAATAACAATCAAGGACCAAAGATTCTTAATAATAATCATGGAGTCATGATCGACGATGTAACTGACCAGCCCAAAAATCCTAATCTTGTTAATCCCATCGGTATAGGTATAACAAATAACAACAATGGGAATAACAATGGCAATAACTAGAGGGGCAACAATTTCTCACCCTCAATAAACATTGTGGATTTTAATCATCCCCAACAACAACAACAACCTCAGCCACAAAGACAAATGCTGACCCCAAGCCCTAGTCAATACCCTAACCAATTCTAGAACTAGAGGCTAGGGTTCCCAAGTGTTAATTATAACAGTCAACAACCTAACAATAACTTTGGTTTTGGACCACAACAAGGAACAAACCAAAGGCCTCGGGTTTATGATCCAGACTTGTATTGTGGTTTCCATAGGGTCTGTGGGCATGACGCAAGAACCTACCGCGATTGTAATAAGTTTTTGTAATGTTTTCCAGAAGACCAAAGAGAGTTATTTGTCGACATGTTTATAGTTAACCCAAATACACCTAATCAAAACGCCTATATGGGACCAATGTCTCCACATAACACACCGTTGGGAATCTTCAATGATCCTCTCCCCACACATCCGAAGGACGATAGACTGGATCGTAGCAGTTTGAATAAAGGCATTGTAATAGGGACTCATGATCATGAAGCATCAACTTCGTCAAACCTAGAGGTGGCACCTCCTTTGGATGGTTTCCAGCAAATAAAGATTGTAGGTTTGGTTGAGTTAGATGTTGAACTCCAAATTAACGTTGTAACAAGAGCCAGAGACTATTCATCGCATCGGATCCTGATTTACCTAGTTATCTTGAATAATGTTCATGACACGCTAAGAAAGCCAGTAGGGGCTTATGACTTGATCAATGATCTAACCAAGACCTTTTCACACATTTCATTTTTAGATCTACTGAATAATTATCCCACTCATCGATCTGCTCTTTTGGAAGCACTTGGTATTAGCAATTTGGCTAACGTTACCCCCCCCGCCGCTAGAGGCACAGATAAACCATATAGAATTTTATGTTTTCCCTCCAAGGCAGCCCGAGAGGGATATCGGGTTTGTATTTGACATAAGCAAGATGCCTACGGATGCTGAAATAGCTCGTAGAGGTGATCCGACCATGTTTTTACAGGTTTGGATCTACAAAAACTATGTGAAGCATGTAATGATTGATGATGGGGCAGCAATTAATATAGTCCCCTTCTCTCTTTTTTAGAAGTTAGGATATGGGGAGACTAATTAATTCTCAACGCGAAACACATTGAGGGGCTATGATAGTCTCAAGGTGACCTCGATCGGGACCATAGTATTACCACTCACTCTTGGACCCAAGATGGTGTTTACTGAGTTTTATATTATAGATCGGGAAACCAACTATAATATGATTCTTGGTCACCCTTGGATCCATCACATGAAAGTAATCTCGTCCACCCTATTCCAAGAAGTTAGATTCTTGCATTTAGGGAAATTCTTTGTCACTCAGGGTGATCCAAAGCCCTTTGACATATATCTGGCCAACTTGAATAAAAGGACAGGGGTCCACTCTAAATTTGAGCTTCCCACCAACCAGTTAAACAAACCCGTATGCACGTTACCAGAAGAAAAGTTGGCTCCCACGATGGAATTAGAGGTTACATGTTTGATTGAGGTATTTCAGCTGTCAAGGATGAAAGTGTTGTTGTAGATATAGTTTTGTTAGGAACTACAACAAAGATTGTTGAACTATTATAAAAGGATTTGCCTATCCTTCTCCCCTTTGATTCCATGGGTATGGGACTTGGTTCCCTTCCACCAGATGAGGTTTGCATGGTAGATGTAACTGAGATAAAAGAAGAACTTATAAAGGATGACTCAACACCTATCTTTCTAAGTAGTTGCTGGACCCTCCACTTTGATGGGGCTAAGTGTCACTTCGGTTTTGGGGCAGGCGCAATCCTTATCTCACCCGAAGGAAGGGTTTTACCTTTTTCTTTCAAATTGAATTTTAAATACACAAATAATGGGGCTGAGTATGAGGCTCTCCTATTAGGTCTCATTGTAGCCAACAGAATAGGAATCCTCAATATTAGGGTGTTGGGTGATTCACAGCTAGTCACAAATCTAGTATCTGAGGTACACAAGACTAGGGTTGAACACTTACAACTCTATAAAACTGTTGTGTTGGACCTGACTACCGGGTTTGATTTCATATCAATCGAGGTCGTTCCATGTGAACAAAATCTTCTGGAAGACTCTATAGTAACTTTTGCCTAATGCTTCACCCCATGTAATGATTTAGAGGACATCAACTTCACGGTTTCACTCCGTGCTAAACCCTTGATTCAAAAAATGCCAGTGGTGTCAATGTTGACATACATGGAATCTAAGGGCTAGTTTGAATCTTTGGACTCTGTCGATGGGAATGAGTCAACTTTAACTTATTTAAACGCTTTGGCAAAGTTGCATCTTACCTGTCAATAGGTAGATTTTACCCTAATTCCACGTTCCTCCTCTTATTTTTGGAATCTAATGATTGAGTCATCTCAGGGAAGAGATCTTGAAATTTACGAGTTGGAAGAGGAAGGGGACTTGGAGTTTCCGCCAGCCCTACATGAGTTGGATGAGGATAATGCATCCTTAATTTAGGGAATGATTGATATAAACATCGGAACAGAGGAGGAACCAAAGATCTTAAAACTAGGGTCCTCTTTAACTCTAGAGGAAGTAGAAATTCATACACAAGTACTTAAGGAACATTGAAACACCTTCATATTTAATTATAAGGAAATGACAGGAATTTCACCACACATCAGAGTTCACAATATCGTCACTAAACCAGATGCCAAGCCAATTAAGCAGAAATCAAGACCTATGAAGCCAAAGGTAGCCCTTATGGTAAAAGAAGAAGTAATGAAGCTTCTCTAGGTAGGATTTATCAAGTCAGTTGATTATTCACAATGGGTATCTAACATTTGCCCCATTCTCAAAAAGAATGGAAAGATCCATATTTGCATAGACTTCCGAGACATTAACAAGGATTTTTGCAAGGATGATTTCCTACTACCATCCATTGATGTTATTGTTGATATAACTGCTAGATTTGAGTTGTTGTCCCTCATGGATGGGTTTTTAGGATAATCAAATCAAAAACTCAGCCAAGGATCAAGCTAAAACTACGTTTATAACTCCTTGGGGAACTTATTGTTATGCCTTCCTTCCTTTTGGTCTTAAGAATGTTGGCACTACATACCAACGAGCGATGACCTACATATTCCATGATCTCATTCATAAGATTGTGGAATGCTAAGTGGATGACCTACTGGCCAAGGCCAGGAAGTGCTGCGATCACCCAGAGGTGCTTCGTATCATTCTCTCGCGCTTGATTGAGTATGGAGTCATGTTGAATCTAGAGAAATGTGTATTCGGTGTAATAGGTGGAAAGCTCCCGGGTTACATTATATCTTCATGAGGGGTTGATGTTGACCTGGTCAAAATCTAAGATGTGTTAGAAATGCTTCTGCCATTAGACGAGTCTGGTATTAGATCTTTTCTTTGAAAACTCGGTGCAATCCAAAGGTTCATCCTTGACTTGACCTTTGTCATTCATCCAATCAATAATTTGTTAAAGAAATATTATAAAATTGATTGGATGGAGGAATGCAATGAGGCCTTCAAGGTGATTAAACGGTTTTTGTTATCTCCTCCCACGCTACAGCCACCAAGGTCAGATCGCACTTTGATCTTATATTCGCATGCTATAGACATTTTGCTAGCCTATATGTTAGCTCAATAGAATCATCAAAAGTGGGAACGAGATGTTTATTTTATCAGTCGTACGTTACTCAATTATGAGACACGCTATACACAGGCAGAAAAGGAATGCCTCACCATAGTTTTTACAACCAAGCGCTTAAGACATTACATGGTTAATCAAGAGACAAGGGTCATCGTCAAGTCAGACAACTTACGAACATTCCTCATGCAAGGATCCCTGTCTAAAAATGTTTCGCATTTCATTACATTAATGGGAGAGTTTGAGCTAATGTTTGTAAATAAAAAATCCGTTAACGGTCAAATAATTGAAGACTGGTTGGCTAATAATCCATTAGATGAGGGTGATTTTGTAGATTTGGACTTTCCCGATGAGTGTGAATATTTCGTTGAAACCATGCCCCATATCTATGTATGTCCCTAGTATGCTGACATTATCAATTTCATCATGTACCACACATACCTAGAAGGGGAAATGTCATAACAAAGAAGGTGGTTGTGCATAATTTCCGCCAAGTATGTTATCCTAGAATAGGTGCTTTATCATATAGCCTTTGATGAAATTCTATTAAGATGTGTTGATCCTAAAGAGTCTGAAAATATTCTTTATGAGTCACATAGTGGGGTATGTGGTGGCCACTTCGGTGGCCATGCCACTACTCGGAAGATACATCGGATGGGCTATTTCTGGCCCACCCTCAAACATGACACGATAGAGTCTGTGCACAGATGCCACAAGTATCAAGAGTTTTCTCCATGAAATCCACATACCGGCACAAGCTTTACAACCAATCACAACTCCATGGCCATTCTCCATGTGGGGCTTGGATCTGATAGGGAAGGTCTCTCCCTCATTGATGGATGGCCATAATTTCATAATTACAGCCACAAAGTACTTTACTAAGTGGGTAGAAGCCATGCCCCTTACCACTGTCCCTGGCTCTGTAATCCCTAAGTTCATCCTGAACTAGATCATTTGTAGGTATGGGGTGCCACAAGTCATTATTTCTAATAATGGCACGTCTTTCAAAAATGATGAGGTGCGTGAGTTGTGTGTGAAGTTCAAAATAAGTCATCACACAACTTCTCTCTACTACCCTCAGGCTAATGGACAAGATGAGGCTACCAATAAGACTTTAAAGTCCATTCTTCTAAAAATTGTTAAGGAGAATAAACAAGATTGGCATTTGAAGCTTTTCCCAGCCTTGTGGGCCTACCGAACGTCGGTTAGAACACCAATGGGAGAAACTCCCTTTTATTTAGTATTTGGTGCTGAGGCAGTTCTGCCACTTGAAGTCAAAATACCCAGCCTTCACATTTCACTACATGGGATCCTAGGAGAGGAGGGTTATCGAGAAGCTCATCTCTCCCAATTAGAAAGCCTCGATGAAGTTAGGCTGAATGCTGAGCAACGACACAGCGTGTTCGTTGACCACATGGCTCGGCAATACAATAAGAGGGTGTACGAACATGAGATCTATGAAGGAGATTTGGTATTAAGACTCGATAGTTGAATAGACAAGAAGACTGGTGAGGGAAGAAAGTTCAGACCGAGGTGGTTAGGTCCATATCAAGTGGTGGAAGATTATAAAAATGGCATATTCCATTTGTGTACTCTAGAAGGTGAGGAGTTTAGTGAATCCGTGAACTCCCTTCACCTAAAGAGATACTATGCATGATCCATCAACATTCTCATATGTACATTATTGCATCTGCATTGCATTTTCATTTGTCCATTCATTTTGTAAAAAGTGTGATCAAGGAGCTTATTCTTATAGCAATCCCCAAAAACTTCTGAAAATATTGGCAAAACATTCAAATCATGTCTCTTCAAATCTTCATTGTATCATCAACTATTTGTGTATCGATTATCGATCCAAACAAGATAAGACAAAGTTTTGAAAGTAATCATACCAAGGCTTGCATACTTGGTTCTACTTTTGGTTTCTTCTTAGGATAGGTGTCTTTTGTTCATGGTCTGTTCTAGAAGCTTCATGGTGTCACATCTATCCCACATACATCTCCTTGGAAATAAGAACATTCTAAACATTTTTCCCAAATAAGTAAGTCAAGTACAAATCAACAGAAAATTTTATTTTACACATTTCTTTGCCCTACCAACCTTCAGTGTTGAGCTTGTGTCTCTTACTAGTGACGTAGGGTTGGGAAAGGAAGGAAATTCCCTTACTCGCCTATGTTTTGTCCATGGTGATATGCATGTGCTTCCTACTGGTAGCATGGGGCAAGGTATAGGGGGTATCTTTGAAAAACCTGAAAGTCATAAACAATTAAATCAATTACTGTGAAATCTTAAGTCAAAACAAAGTGAATTAGATGTTCAAAATTCCAGGAAGAATTCAAAACCTTAAAACCAGATTTTGTCAACCAAGTGGCCATCTATGGATCCAAGTCTAGATAAACTGTAGAGAAATTCACATTCTAAACTATGAGGTAGCATTAGTGGGGTAAGGTTGTAGCATCCCAATTTGGCTCTGTCAAACCTCTGTCTTCATCTCACCACTACCATTCAACAAATTTCATGGCTTGTGCCCTTTCTAACTTTTGGTGTTGAGCCCTCACATCTTACTAGTTGTATGGGGTTAGGAGTGGGGCAAGCATATCTATTCATCATATCATTATGTCATCACGTTTTTTCAAGACAAATACGAAGTACCGAAGATTGAAAAAGAAACTAAGTTTAAGATCACATTGTGTTTGCATCATCATATATCAGCATTATGAAATACAAAAAGAAATCATTATGTTATCATTTCACATCAACTGCATACATTCCAAAAATCATAGAAAAGTGGAACTCTAAACATCTAGAGTACACATGAGAGATAAGCCAAAGAGGGTCAACTCGGATACAATGGAATGCCGAACCAAAAATAGAGTCTGTATATATCATAATGGATCAAGTTTGTATACAATGTCATCATGCGCTAGGCATGGTCAAAAATGCTCGCAACGAGCCCGAAACGTACAATCTATAATGTCAAAAAATAGTATCAAAGCAATAAAGGCTCAGTGGCCTATCAATCCCTATGGGATCCCTCAGATGGTGCGCGGTGGCGCCTAGGGATCCTGCTACGATTGCAACGACACTGAGAATGAACTGAATGGTGTGAGTGCTCATGGTGGCACCACTACCTGTAGCCTTAGTATGATAATGGCTTCGTCTCATCAGGTGCTCAACGGTCTCATACCAAACTACTATGGCATGAAGGGAGGTCACCATCTCTGTGATCTTCCAGACAAGAGAAAATATGTTAGAATGTCATCCAGTGGCTAATGGCTGCCCTGAATCAGCAGCCAACTCGGCCTGAGTCTTCCCTGAGGGGATCAACAAGGTGTCCACACATACCCACCGAATGAGCTCTCGCCACTCGTGTATGGACGCTACAAAAGGAAAAAGAAGAGATAGTGAGCAAAGAGAAAATCACAGAACGCAAGTGAGAAGAGAATGCTAAACTAAACTTGCAAAAATCAATAAGCAAAAAATGAGAAAGGAGTATTGAACATACTCAAGTCTCTGGGCATCCATGTGGGATCAATGGCTATTGTGGCAGGTACTGGTTGTGGCTATGGAGCCTCCTCAAATCCGAAGGCATGTTGCTGTCCCATCACAGATTCATTGTCTCCTCCAAGTGTTTCCTCTGAGACTAGAGTCTCTCTCTCCACGCTCGCCTCTTGACGCATTGCTCTGAGGATATCCTGAGTGTCATGCCACTTCGGGTTGCTGTCAGTTCCCTCCAAAGGCCCTGACCCCTCATCCTCCTCTCCGTCCAACTCCTCCTCCATGTCGTCTCCCTCCTCCTCCTCAGAGTCAGAGTCCGAATCAATCGGTTCATCCTCTTCCCTGTTGTGAGTAGGAGTCGCCCTAATCTGAAGTAAGGGTGCTTGAGGATCACCAACTGGCCATCGAGCCTGAACTACATGCCTAACTTCAATAGGCACACCAGGAGTAACAGCTGTCCAACCAAGATCCCCTCTAGGACCTCTCCGTGCCTCCTAGATAGTCTGGTAAACAGGTGTCATTGGAGGAAGCATGACAAGGTATGGAAGACCAAACTACTGAGGTACCCAGTCAAAGGGATGAATCTCTAGTCTCCTAGCCCTATCAACTAGTTGGCTCATGGAAGAGTAGGATACCATATTGTATTCTCCTCATCCTATATCTCTGTCATGTCTTGATAGGGTGTGGGGGTCATGTCGATCGTAGTCAGAGAGGACACCGAATGATGTGGAGTCCGAATCACAGACATGTCTATCCATCTAGCTATCTGGACAACCCCTGGATCTCACACCTCTACCCCTCTTCCATATGGGATGAAACGCTCATAAAACCAACTCATAACTAGGGTGGGGTGGCTCAAGGACTGTCCCTACAATATGACGACTCTGTATAAATCATGGTATGTGGTCCCCAGGATATCTACTCCCCAGGAATACTTATGGCCATGAGCCTAGATCTATGTAATGATGGAGTCCTAGTAGTACAAAAGTGTATCTCCCCCTTTGTCCCCGATCAGTCTTGAGGACATGATACCCATGATGGATCTTTGAAGGGTATGAATGGGAGAGGTAGTAATAAACCAAACCTTCATTCCCTTCTTTGAGACAGAAGAGACAATAACATCTCCCATATATGTAGCCTGTTGTCTCATCATGGCTCTGGATCTTGCTATCTCCAATGTCAGTTTCCTACCAAGTACTAGGAGACCAAGAATGTGATAGACATCCTCCAAAGTGATGGTCCACTCCCCCCTGACACCTAGGAACCGAAAAGTGTTCCAGTCTGCATCCCAGTAAGAAAATAGGTCACACAGAATATGACTAGTAAGAGCAACATGGGGCACCCGTGCTATCTGCTAGATGTCTTGCCCACTGTAAAAGATCCGTCTCAGCCTGGGTCAGCTGATCTAAAATCCCAGGGAGCCAATCACACTCTCTCTCTCTCTGCTCTAGCGTATGTACTCCACCTTTTTTTGCATCCACCAAAACATGAGAAAAGAGAAAGTTAGTAAAGTAAACCACACAATAAGCTCATCAAAAACATAGTAAACTCTTGAAAATCCAAAAAAAGTCAAGTTTCGAGCATGTTTTGACATTCTGTCCAGAACCGCTGCCCAGTGCAGGGCGGCGGTCCTGTGACCCTGGTGCCTTTCTTTGGGCGGAGGTCTTGAATCAATTTTCAAAACGTGCCCTTAACCCTAGAAATGACCAAAAATGTTGAAATTGACCATTTTTGACAAAATAAAAGCATGCCCTATGGGTGCCCCCCCTAAAGACTCATTCGAGACAAGAAATTTTGAAAATCTCCCCCACTAGGTGAACTTTTCAACATTTTAACTTTTAGGGTAAAAAAAGACAAATAGGAAATAACTAACCTGAGAGCGAGATGGCCGATCTCCCACTCGTGGAGGCATGACCACGATCTCGGCATGAACGTATCAGTTGTATCCTCTTCGAAAATGGTCACCGTGAATCTAGAGCTCCAAATCAATCAAACAATCCAAATCAACAATGCACGAATGAATTGAGAGATAAATTTGTTTTGATATATATATGATATTTCTAACTTTGTTTTGAGTATATGTGTTAACAGGACTTGAGTGTTGGCACAGGTATATTTCTATATCCCCACATAGATGGTAAGTCCTCTTGTCATTTTAATTTAGTGTTTATTTTTCAATATTTTATCTATCTGCACTTGAGTCTTCTTTTTCTCTTACAGGTAGTGGGAGTTTGGACGGTGAGATTTCAACACACGGGCATGTCAGGTATAGCTTCTAACTCCCCATTTCAGGAACGCCATACTCGAACTCTACGTTTTACGCATCTTCATGGCTAAGATGCTTCTCCGAGGGGGTAATATGTATGCACCCAAAATTACATGTGCGACATTGTCGGAAAACGGTTACAAAGGTCCCCAATGATGATTCAAAATCCTCTCAAGAAGGTGTTTGAGCTCCAAAAACCCATTTGCAGTATATATTTGTAGCCTAGATATCCTTACTCGTCTTTTCCTTGAATTTTTCCCTCTTCCCCCTTCCTTATGTGCTTGTTTTGGCCTTCAGTGCCAGGACCGCCGCCCTGCCTGGGTGGTGGTTCGCAAACCACCGCCCTGACTGGGGCGGCGGTCCTGAAACCGCCGCCCTGCACAAGGGCGGCGGTCCTGATCGATTTTTCCAGAATCTTCACATGAGAAATTTCATGTGACAATTCACTTAAGTTTATCTTTTGAACACGTCTGTGAGTCGAATTTGCTAAAAATAGCTTCGTTTGCTTGGTTATCCTAGTTCCTTCTATTTTTTAATAGATTTAATGAGTGGAACTGGATCTTCAACTTCTTGTGTATGAAGTAACCTTCTATACTCCATTCCTATATATTCCATGCTTGTAGTCAAGAAAAGGGCTTGAGAATTTGGTGTATCTTGCATTGTTATGTTGTTATAATCTTGCTAGGAATTGCATAGCCAAGTTCAAATCTCTTGTGCTATCTTTATTCTACCTGCATTATGCCTAGATTGCTTCCAAGATGCCATCACTCGTGTGCCATCCTCTTGTTGCTGTTCTTTGCATTCCCAATCCTTGGACTCACATGAACACTCAGAGAAAGAAAGGAAAGAACTGAGGGGATAGATACTCATACTACTAGATTTTCCAAAGCTCTTGCTCTTCCAGGTTGGAGTTGTGTATTTGTTTGCTTTGTTTTGTCAAATCGTCAAATTACATATCAAATAGAGTAGAGAAACAATTCATTTCAATTAATCAGATAGCTCCAAGTAAATCAAGTCAATAGGAAGTTTTCTCTTCAATATTGCCAAGGGAGTAGTGGGTGAATAATAGCTCTGTTAGAGTCATGATTTATTCTTCAATTTTGAGGTAGATTTGGAGAGATTTTATTTGAATTAGAGTAGATCTCACATTTAGATTCACACATATGCACAGATAGCTAGCTACATCTGGCCAGTTGTTTTTTGTTCTTTAAATTATTTATTAGATTAGATGCATTGTCTGAAAATTTAGAAAAGCAAAAAAATATTTATTTCCATAGACTAGTTTGTTTTATTGATTTGTTCTATATATTGAGAAAACACCAAAAATATAGTTTAGATTTCCTTTGATAGATAGTTTATTTACCAAAAACGAACCAAATTATTTTGCATGGCCATCACCGGTGCGCAACAGGAAAATATCTACAGTTGTGATCCTCTGGTCCCACAACCCAATGGGCCAGAGTTAGTAACTGATATTGACATAAGTTCTGCGCTTAACAATCTTATGCACACCAACCACATATACAGATAAAATAAGACAGTTAGAGACTTTAAACATAGCTTCTAATTAGGCCTATGACTTTTGGACTACTCCTGGAAATAGGATTTGATTGCATGCATGACCATTCAAGGGCCTCAACCTCAACGAGTCTTTGGTTGTGACCCACAGGTCCCATAACCCAACAGGCCTACTAGTCAATTAGATATCGACACTATCCTACGCACACAGGTATTCATATCCTAGCCGCTTCCACCTGATATTATCACACAACTTTCATTGTTGAATATAGTAGCTGATTAGGCTAAGAATTTCTAGACAAGACCAGAGAATCACCCTTAGTTCTTGTAGCTCCACTACATCTCTTGTCTCAATTTCCATGACCTTATCTGGAAACCCATACGAGGCACCTGCAGGTTACTTTCCATGTATTCCGCAACCAATCAATAGAATCTTGGCTGAGCTAGACATCGATTGGAGTCTCCGAGTAGCTATTATATCAGACCCTACCATCACACCCCTTCAGGTTAGGAGAGCATTCTTTGCCTTAGATTCATAGATTCCGTTATTGTGTGTCGAAGACATAAGGTTGCCCAATTAGCTTGGTCATCGCCATCACTTTCACTCTCATTTCAAATTCCACACAGGCTGTCTCGGCATGACCTCGAGAGGTCGTGTGCGAAGAAGGTCACATGTTGATTTTCTGTCATATAGTGTTCTTCCAATTTTTATGCTTGCAGGTTTCCTTTTCAGTCCTACCTTCAACCTTTCCTTACTCTGACATAGACATTGTCACCCACCCTAAGTCACCATTAACTAGGCTCTTTATAACTATGTTTTCCATCTCCAGAGCCTTCTCCAGCCTTAGCATGCGTTTGGTGTCTACTCCAGCTTGTTAAATCCATCATCACATTTCTCTACTATCTCAAAATGAACGTATCTGCATCCTAGTCGGTATCACTTTACCTTGATCACCATCGACTAGAGTCCTCTTAGCCAACTTCCCCTTCTAAGTGTCTATTTTATGTCATTTTTTTGTTCCTCTTGCCCTAGATTCCTTTCTACAGGTTATTTCCAACATCTACAGGCCTTTACTACATTCAATTTACACCCAGACCCTTATACGTCTGCATAATAATCTGATTCTTCAGATCTATTCACCGAGGTTTCCATTGACCCACCTCTACATAGTCTGGGTTTCCGTCGACCCAGTTAGGTACCATTTGATTTGTATTTTATTCAGATCCGATTAGCACTTAGATAAATCTTTATCACTTTCAGATTCAATATCATTTTTGTTTCTGCATACAATCTATCTTTTTCTTCTCTATTCTTTAATTAAATGGGGGTTGAATCCGCCAAGGAAGTTAATGGTTCTTAGACCCGGATTTGTTAGGTAGTCTCTGTATATCCCATCTAATCAATCTCCTTTTCAGTCTATCTTATTTGGAGGTCAACAAATACAACAAGTATTAACTACTTGATGCCTGTTTATCCATCACATCACATTTGATGTACCATAAAACCTCCATCTTTTGAATTATCTAGTTTTATTTAGTACTAGATCATTAACTTGGAAAAGGAATTAAAAATTACATAAACACGTACCTTGTAGTCCCTATCAAGTTTTTAAAGTTTGATAATGAGATTTTTGAAGAGCATAAGAGTTTTATCCAAAAGGATATTTTGAGAAACCATTATTGACTATGAAACATCCTTGAGAGTTTGGAACTTTTGGCTATTTTCTTTGGGATGAGAAACTAACTCAATAAAGTTCAAATCCTCTTTCTCATTTAGATTATAAGTATTTTTGTTGAAGTGCAACATGAATTGTCTAATTTTCCCTGAGAATTATTCCATGGTTACTACACTCTGGTGAATGCGGAGATAAAAATAGAAATTATGAAATGCCTTGAATTAAAATGATGTAAACACGCCAAATATATACAAGAAGAATTCGGTTATAGATGGAGGTAACTGGACGCCATGATGGCATAACCAAATTGTGTTGATGCAGAATCACAAAAACCCCCAAATTTCCTAGTTTGAGATGGGGAATTCAACGTGACTGCATAACATGGAGCTATCTTGAGTGTGGGACATTGAGAAATGGGATAATTCTCTGGAGAAGGAAGGTTCATGCTCCTAACCTACCTATCACTAACTAATCCTAATGCATACAAACCACTAACTAATCATAATCTAATGCTTCCAAGGAGACAAGGAAAGAAGGATTGTGTGAAATAAACCTACACTATGAGTGGTGATACATGAAGAAAGGAGTGTTGATCACTCTTCCCAGCCTTGTAAAATAGAGAAAGGGTGAATACTGGGGAGGCTGGATAAATGCAAAAAATCCCAAAGTTCCACCAATGTATTAAGGGAAGGCTGGAAAAATGCAACACAAACCTGAAATAAAAACAATCTTCATTCCTAATAACCACAAAACACCTTGTAATAACTATGAAATATGCACAGAACACCTTGTTGCAATGAGAGGTAAGAGAGACACAAAAATCATGAAAGGTTAAAAAAAACTACCACAAAACATAATTTTTATTGCTCATGAAGTATACACAGTACATTGCATATGGGAGAAAGGCATGGGACCATTACAGTATTTAGAGGAAGGCTTGGAGCCCCAAGAAGAAATGGGGTGCATGGGAGAAGAAAGATCAACCTTTTACACAATGCATCCCCTTACAATTTATAGAGGAATAAAATGAGGCTTGAGAGAGAGAATAAATTTGAAATATGTACTCCAATCTCTTGAAAAATTCATCATTGTCCTTATAGGAGTGATGGGCCAATTTTCCAATCTGATACTCCATTGTACCTTGCTTGTTGGGGAAGAAAAGGATTCCATCCCTCATCATTTTTGGTAGGTGAGAAATCTAAAACCACCTTCTAAAATGGCGGAGTATATTTCCTCATTTTGGAATACTTAGTCTCACTAAAATTAAGAAAACTTGTTATAGTTGTGTAGAGGACATTGACAGATTTCGAAAAAGTCCAATTTTATACAAATCTGAGCTCCCAATAAAAATTTATGGTCATCTGAGGATGAGGGTGCCATTCTACAATAAATGTGGATGGTTGGCTATATCTTTTCAAACTCCAAAATTGCAACGTAACCTTTGAAATCTGAAATTTTGGAATTTCGGGATTCAAAACATCAGGATTTTCCACTTCTGAGATCGATGCACTATTCATCACTCAAGTTGACTCGAGAGTTCCAAAATGTCAAACCTTTAAATTCTGGAATTCAGACTTTGGAGTTTGGACTCTAAAATCATGTCGCGCAACATTGTTCATTCTTTGAGCCAAAATTTTCAAAATTCTAAAACCCCAAAGTCTGAAATTTAGACTTCATGTTTCAGACCTTTGAATTTCTGGGGATTCAAGTTTTGGGATTTCAGGTGTTCAGGTTTTTGATTTTCGGGACTTCAGGTTTTGGATATTTGAGATTTTGGGTTTCAGGGTTTCAAAACTTTGGGTTTTGGAATTTCCTTCTCCCCGCGCAACACTTTTCATCGTGAGCTCATGAAACCTCTGAAACTCCAAAACACCAAATTTTGAATTTGAGACTTTGGGTTTCATATTTCCCACTCCCTTTTCATGCTTCTTTCCGTAGATTCCCCGAATTATGCTTTAGCCTACCTCTGAACAACCACACCTCCAAAGTATGAATTTTAGACTTCGAAATTTCTTCATTTACCAAACTAGCTCAAACTCTTGAGCTCCTCTATAATGTGTTTGGTCCTCTTCAACTTGTTTAGCCAATCTTGAAATGTGATCTCCCCTGGCCAAATCAATCCTACACTTTCTCTCTGTGGGGTCTTGTTTGTCAAATTTCACTTGAGGGGCCAAATTGGATAACAAATTGGTCAATTCATCAATGTATTATACTTAACTATTATAAAATTCCCCCTTTAATACATTATTTATACAAACATCATATTTCCATATAATTGTGCCCCCTTATTTCAAACATTGTAAAAAGTTGATTACACTCTCTATGTATCCTACTGACCTTTGAGGTGGCATGCCATATTTCTAGCTTTATGGTCTTGTTGACACCTTGGTTTTTCCCTACATGATTATCAAAAACATGGAAGTGACTTGAGTACATCTACCTGAGAACACCTCGGTGGTTTCCGGTTTCCCTAGATTACCACAAACCCCTATGGTTTTCCAATTGTAGGTTCACCACGAACCTGGAGGTGACCTGATGTCTCAATTGTACACTTTGGTGGTTTCTCGGATTTCCACAAACCCTTTACGAAAGAACCAAGCACCACTTTATTACTTTTTCTCCTCACAATTTCCTTTATTTAGGAGGTACCAAATCAAGGAATTCTCTACATCTTTTATTAAAAACATGCACTATAAACAACACAACCACATCACACACAACAAAAATAAACAAATACAAAAATGTTCACCAAAGAAATGATGTGACCCTGTCATAGGTGAATGATGAGAGGATGCCAATTGTCCTCCAACCTTTGTGTATCCCCTAATATCAAGTATTAGTTATATCAACAAGCATCCAAGTCATGGAAAGGTCGAAGATTTAGTTCACAAACAATGTATTCTGCTGAAAAACTAACACCAAATTGAAAAGATTTGCTGCATTGATCATTTTGTTTGGGGATTGCATGTTTATAAAGAAACTCTACTACAGTTTCAGAGGACATAAATTTCATCAGTGTGTATGGTATTTGGAGTCCCCAGAGTGCACTAATACCCTTGTACAGACCAAGTACTCCTTCTAATCTGAAAAACTTTGGCATACCATTTGACAATCCTCGAGAAAATATAGGATGGGTCTATACTCTAAGTTTTACAACCTCACAACGAAAAATTTCAATATCAAAAATAAATTTTACATACGCAGAACCTGCCAGGTATATCAGGTCATGTACTTGAAAACATATTCGGGCCCTGTAATGTCTACGTAATACTTCTTGAAAAACTCATAAAATCCAAAATTGCAAGAAACTTAAGAACTCATGTACTTCACAGGGTTAATCAACATGTTGCATTTGACAAGATCAAGAGGATTTATGGTAGTGTGAGTGAGACTACAAATGAGAATGCCTCCCATGGTGTAAGGTACATAAAATGGCAGGGAATACATGTGCGATGTTCTTAGGATCTCTAGGAGCTGACACAAAAAATGTCTTGTGGGGAGGAGAAACATTAACATTCTCTCTAGCATCGATCACATTTCTCTTCACTAGAAGATCCAATGCAACAGAGCCCCTCTTAGCACCCAATGAAGGCGCGGAAGAATATAGAAATATCAGAAGAATATATGATGCTCTTCCTTACTCTTAATACGTTGTGATAGCCATGAATCAAATCTATGTAAAATAAGATAACAATTACAAAATTACCCACAACGTAAATGATTAAGAATGCTCACTGCTCACTATATTTTCTTGAAACAAGGATCTCCATGTTTCTATTTCTCATGCCAATTCTCTGATACAGCATCAAAATTCTAGAAAATAAAAAAAATATCCACATTCCAAGTAGTGCTTTGATACATGTGACCATATTTTTCCATGTAAGAATGAACAAGGGTATTTTAAAGAAGTTGGCTATTTATGGCAAAACAGTCTATTTCTAGCGTTTTTATATTTTTATCATTCACTAAAAATAAAGTGTTCTAAATGGAAATTGGGTGGATGGTAAAAATTTATATTTTTACCATTCATTAAAAATAATGAGTGTCTAAACATAGAGTGCAAAAAAACATGCATAAGAGTTAAAATTAGCTGAAGTGGACACTAAGGGCATCACGCATAGTCGGTGCTAAAAAAATCTTGCTAAAAATAGGGAAACTTGGCACCAAAGGTTTCATGGAAGGGCTGCCAAGAATAATAGCTAAGGGTGTTAAAATTTAACAGTAGTCTAGTTAAATCTGAGGCCTAAAAATAACTTGAGGATGTAACAGTCCATGTAAATTTAAAATAAATATAAATTAAAAAAACATGAAGTCAGCAGAAAAGTAAAAAAGGACAAAATGTAAAAAACACAAAAAGGACGAAATGCGAAAAGAACAAAAATACAAAGGCCAAAAGGTAAAAGCAAAATTAGTCCATGTAGCAGGTCAAAGGGGCATTTTTTTGTTTGTTTTAGCACCTTTTGCATGCTAGATTCAACGAAACCGTTTCAAAGGTGATATTTGCAACCCATAAGGAGTTATTTTATCTTTTACTTATCAGTTAAAGGCACTTGCATGCTTGGAGAGCAATCAAGGGTCAAATAAAATAATTTATTTTATTCTTTCATGTGCAACAGGGGTCTAGAATGGAGGGAAACATCCTTTTAAAGGCTTATTTTTTATGAAGAAAAACTACACACTCTTCCAGTTGTTTTTCTTTGGAAATCCTATCTTGTACTTGCATCTCTATATAGAAAAGCTCTATTTTTTCCTTCTCATATCGCTGGTTTTCTGAGTATTCACTGTTTTTATTAGGGTATTGTATTGAATTTTTGTGGAATTTCTTCCCTATATTGCAGTCCCTTGCCTAAACCTTTGAATTAATTTTGTAGATTAGCCTAGAGTTGGGCATGCTTGTGGATCTCTATATTTTATGTATGCAGTAGTACATGCGTGTGTCAAATCATTGGTGTATCACCTCAATTTTACATTCCCCACATTCTTTCTCCCTTTTCCTTGTCAATTTTATTAGTTTATTAGGTGATTCACAAGGGAACCAACCCACTCTGGAGGTTCACCTCAGTCTTAGGTGACCCACAACATTGAGGTGTTCCAATTTTGTCAACATGAGAGAGAGTACACACCATTCTCTATCAGGGTGCACTTCTGGGTGACAACAATACCAATGAAGGTAGGGATAAAACATTATTATGAAATTCCTTGAATTAAAATGATGCAAGCATAGTCGATATATACAAGTAAAATTTGATTATAGATGGATATAATCGACTTTTATGAGGGCATAACTGACTTCGTCAATTCATCAATGTATTATACTTAACTATGCTAACATCTAGTTCTTTGTGTATACTTTGGTGATGAAAGTTTCAGTGAATATCTAGCTGCCCCAAAAAAGGATGTCATCTAATTATGTAGTAATCCTAGCCATTTGATTCTCATAGTATTTAATAGATGCATTTGTATACGTTATATCTGTTTTTTATAATCCAAAATCCTTTGTTGATTGCACAAAAGAATCATGAAATACCCCCTCATCAGTGGTCTTTATGATGACTTGTAGTACTTTTTTAGAATTTTTTTTTGCTTAAAACGATGTGGACGTTAAAGAAAATTCTTGTCCCATTTTATTCCCTCAAGGATATCCTTCATGATATTCAAAAGGGACAATAAAGCTTTCTCCACTTGGCTTGCAAGGTATTCAGGAGCAGTATCCTTTCCTTGTGTCTCCAATGCCTTATTTATTTCCTACACCCCTTGAACCATCTTCATCATAAGATTCGTTGATGCTCAAATGAAACATACATGGTCCTATTGATACACCACAACTTGAGACCCTTTATTTTTTCTCTTTTTGGTGATGGAGAACAAGCCCTATGATGTTTCATGCTAGATGAGGACCTCATTGTTTGAAATCCTCTTCCTATTTAGTCTTCTCATTATACTAGTGATGAGATTGAATTCAAATTTGATTTGAGGTTCCTCGTGTGCTATCTAATATGGACACTCCCTTTATATGATAAGGGATTTCTCTACTCATTCATATTATTTTTCATGTGGAGGTGTAATAGAAGAGCGTGATTTAACCTAAATGACTAATCTTTCAAGGTTCTTAACCGATGGTAGATTATCTTAATTAATTAGTTTGCAAGGATAATTAAAAAAATGGGATTGTCTCAAGGTGTGGGACCCTTGCAATTGAGACAAACCTCCAGAGAAGGTTGGTTCCTAACTTATTCCAATGTTGATCTACTCCTAAACTACCAATTCCAACGGACCAAAGGAAGAGAAGTACATAAATGTAAATCCTAAACTAAGGAAGGCAATAGCACCAAAACAAGACTAATTAAGAAATTCCTAGTGAGTGAAAGTGGAGGGAAACGGGGAATAAGAGGGAAGATAATATGGCATGGTCCCAAAACACATTCAAACCTCCAATCTTGTGGAGCACAACAAATTTAAGTCTTGCAAAGGAACACAATATGCACAATATACCTACAAAATATAATAGAAGGCAAGAAATGCAATATAAATCATGTTAGGGCAAGAAGAGCCACAAAACACTAATTTTATTTCTTAAAATGATGCACAATCCATTGCAATATAGGCATAAGGCAAGAATCCTTCAAAAATTGCATGAATTTGAGGCCTGCAGGTCACAAAAGTGCTGGAACAATTTTTGTAGAGTTCCTTTACAATTTTGAAATATCTCCCTTTCAAATGAGGGGAATATACATATATATAGAGAAAATGAGCTACCAACCAATCTCCTTCAATAAATGCATGTACGTAGGTATGGGCAGCAATGATGGTTCACTTTTCAATGGTCTTTTTCTTACACGACAAACAATGGTGCCATACCTCATTAATCTGGTTGTTGACGTACCTTGTACAGTATCATTAATGTCTGGTTGTATCTTAAACTCTTTGTTTTCGCCTGATAGAAACCACTAGCCGATGCATGACAAGAAGGGAAGAGTCTCTGCTGACAAGGGAAAGACTTGTAGCACAATAAGAAGAAATGCTATCACACGACAATGAGGGGAGGTTGACGCGCAGTAACAAAAGGAGGTTGATGCACAACAAGAGGCGATGCTGACATGTGAAGAGAGGGTAGCGGCGATGGGGAATAGAACGACGCACGAGGAGGGGATCTTATCACACAACAAGAAGGTATGTTGTCGTGCGTTAAGAAGAAATGGTTGACGTGCGTCAACAAGGTGTAGTTGAAGTGCGACAGGAAAAGGGCATTGTCACACGACAGGAAGAGGGCATTGTCGCACGACAGGAAGAGGGTGTTATCACGCGACAAGAAGAGACCGTTGTTGTGCGACAGTTAGAGGTTGTTTTTATGTGACAGGAAGACAACAATCCATACATTTTTTCAGCTTGACCATTAATGTAAATCCTACTCCAAATTTGTCAGTTTTTGCCTTATAGTAGCTGAATCAACAAATTCACACGGGTACCACTAAGAGACGAAAGTCACCATGAAAAGTTCAAAGGGACATCGACCGCCGTCATTTTAGAGAAGCGCAGGTTCGAGAGAAAGAAAAATGAAAGAGACGGATGGTCACGGTTATGTGCGTATTTCGACTAAAGGGGCCACCTTAAACATTTTTCCCTCTTCGATCCTTACAAAAAGATTACTCGTCGAGCCCAGACTAACCGTAGATTCCTGTGAACAATGGTCCTCATATGATTGTAGAGCATTCATTTCAGATCTGCGTATGCAAATGGAAGGTGAAGATGGAGTGCTTCCTGGGATCACATGCACAGAAAGAATTTTTTTGTTACATGTTCTTAGTGCATCTATTCATTTACATCCCTTGGGCTATCAGTTTATTTTTGCAGAAGAAGAGACGCGAGAGATGTGAGTTCTCTTTTTTTTTTGAATTGCATACTTTTGTATGTAGGTTTCCGAGGAGATGCTTGAGCTGGTGGTATGTTAGGTCACGCGAGAAAGAGAACACGTGGAAATCGATTGCGTATATGTGGATCGAGTACAAGAATTTGAAGCAAATCACATGAAAATTCCCAAAACAACATTTATCGATGCGATAACAATTATTGCGGGGATATGGATAACGCGCATTCTATCGTATGTGTGGACTGTGATGGTGGGAGATCTGTGAATAGGGAAAATGTGGAATGACACACAAGCGGTTTGACACAATAAAAACTGTGACTCTTGTAGTGATATTAAAGTGAAGGTGAGTCAGAAGAAAACATCTGAAGTCCACACGCGCTTTCTACGGGAGGTGTAACTTACACACAGTTCTACTCATTATTTTGTAGTGTGTGGTTAAATAAAATTCTGGACTCCCGTCGAAGATTTTAGAAAAGAATTTATGCAGTGGCTGTTATTCGGATGTGATGTATATGCAAATAATCGTACCTTGGAATAGTGTGTAACCCTCTGTGACGAAGGGAGTATTTGTAAGAGGTGCGAATATTAACGAGGAGGTCATCGATTTTCGAAGTGGAATAACATGGATCCAGGGGAACAATTGAATGTTTTACATATACTGACACAGGTGGAAACAATGTTGATAGCAAGTGTGAATCCTGTATTGCAACTGAATCATGCCCGTGGTGGCCAATATAAATATAATGCACACACAATTTGCTTCCCGTAAGACATATCTTCTGTTGCAAGACTTCTTCCACGTCGAGTAGAGGATATTTATATTCTTATAGTTAAAAGGAAGAACAATGAACACAGGGAATCTAAATGTATTGTTAATAGATCGTGTGTGCTTGAAGCTTTGTGCTATAAAATTTAGAATGACAGGTATTACAAGGATGTAGAGATAGACTATGCATCGTTACACGATCTCTGAGAAACAGATGGATATGTATTGCATAGATTTCTTCATATAGAATCTCACATACAGGACGGAACGGAAGAGCGCACAACAACAGATGCGGTAGGGAATATAGAAAGTGTGGATGAAGATAAAATACACAATCATCCATTTTCATTTTCTTTCAGATTTCCTAATCCGAGCAGGGAGATGGAGGAGGTTAAATTATTTTTTGAAAATACAGATGTGAGATCCGTTGACACTATTGACTGGATGCCAATTGCCTCTTCGTCGATCAATAGATACAATACCGAGGGAATGTTATCCATTACATTTCTGACACTTTTCGCTACAGGATACACAAAATGGCTGCAACCGAGGATGAAACGAGTGCAGATGCATGATTATATGAAGCATTCGATCAAGTATCATGACAACAGGTTTGGAAAGCACCCTAGATTTAGATATTTGGCATATAATACATCGGTCCGCCACTGCATCTAAGACACATCTTCTGTTTTTCTTAACAAACGTCTGGAGGATAATGTTCCCACGATTATTGAAGAATTGCATCGCTTGCCTCGATGGTGTAATAAACGAGAATTTAACAGAACATGTAATGCGTTTCTGTGTCAAGCTTCATGACACTAGATCGTATTGGTACTTGTGTCGTAGTCAATTGAAAGATATGATAATTCAATTGGGTATCCCGAGTCTATTCTTCACACTTATTTTAGAAGACACTAAGTAGTTTGATTTGCATCAGATGATGCCCGATAAATCTATCTCAAATTATTTGCGGGCACATTGATGGAAGACTCGAAATGTAATAGATTACCCTCATATTGTCATGGCATATATGTAGTAAAGATTTGAAATATTTCTTGAAGAGGTGATACAAAAACTAATTGGTCCAAAAGACTACAGGTACAAGTTTGTACCTTTTACACCCTCCAGTAAAATGTATAACATGAGTGTCGAAGAAATTTATTTATCCAACACATTATGGATGTTGTAAATGGAAGGTTATGTAAGGCACTCATCATTTGTGTGGATGATGTTGTATAGGTTGGAGTGATAACATCGAGGATCTGCACATGTACATGGACTCATATGGGTTCCTAGTTGCCCCAATGTGGAAACATTAGATTGGATGAGTAAGAGTTAGGTTGCGGCTACGACATCATTTTTATGATAGATATTTGGCCTTATGGAGTCCCAGTGATATCCATCAAATAAATGTGATGCTTGGTCGGTCTAGAGATGATGATCCAAGCTCGATGACACCGTCACAGGTATTGTAGAGCAATCCACTTCATGACTATGAAGAACTTGTTAACCATGTTCAGAGACACAAAATGTACTGAGATGTCTTTCTTGTAGATGAAAGGATCATCCATGTTTTTTTGTTACAATGTTCCATGGGATCTTCGGGATGAGCAGGAGCTGTGCATCTATAAGGATGACCAAAATAAATTTGAACCTTGTCGCAACGATGTGAGACTTAACCTTCACAACTCTGACATGTTATCTATTTGGCGCAACAACGTGGATTGTCAACCAGTCGTTTCTAGACATGCCATATTAAAATACATATAAAAATACGCTTCTAAGGTAGAAAAAAGGTTTGAGAGATTTCATGATATTTTGACAAGAATATCATCTGGTACAGAAGTAGAAGAGTATGCATTGTGCATATATCAAAGGTTTTTGACAGAAACAGTCGTAGAACGTGATGTCAGGGTGCAAGAAACATGCCAAATGTTATTAAAGTTACCATTAATTCACTTCAGTAGAACATTTGTGACTTTGAATGTTAGCCACAACGTGTTTCCTAAGGTCAACACTACATCTAAAGAGGACAATGTGGGATCGTATTTCATCAATGCATAGAATAATCATCCATAAAAGTTACAATTGATGCCATTTATTGATACAGGCAAATCATGGTCATTCAGCTTGAGGAGGAAGAGAAATAATTGGAATCCAAGGGACACTCCTTTCTTCGTATTAGTGTGGCCGCGGTATTGCTATGTTTCAGAGAGCTCTTCAGAGGATTATGAAAACTTATATTTTTTTATGAAGGGAAAATAGTTTTTTGAAAGGGACCATACCCTTATACAAGGAAGCTCAAAATCTAGATTTCACAAATTAAAAGCACGAAAAAAAAATACATGAAGATATAGCTAGAAAGCCCAAAATCAGAAAGTGATCTGCCAAGTTTAGAACCTAAGAACACCATCAAATCAGCACAACATCAACTGATCCACAACAACTCAACGTCGAGAGCCAACAACATCAGTTAATCATGGTTTCCAATGATGAGCTAAAAGTAAGTCATAAATCCCAGTCAAACCCTCGCGAAAAAAAAGACTAACCACTAGTTCATGTCAATGGACGGCTTCACAATATACGACCAGTCTTAGAAATATGTTTCTTGCGGTGGACCTTAGTCCATCCCTCGCCTACATTTGAGGAGGGCATGAAATTATATTTAATATATTCTCCATTAGCCATAATTACCACTTCCAAGTTGCCACGCAACTCATCCTCTGTCATGTTCGAAGATGGGGATTTTATCCCCGTGTTTATGCTCCTCCACATTTCTTGTTGCCTCGTGGTCTATTCTATTGCCATTTATACTACTATTTGAATTCTTTCGCTCGCTACTGGAATAGTCATTTACTTTTACAAATTCCTTATTTCAATTAATTTCCATATTGTCCCCAAAATCTCACTGAAAATCATGTGTATTTCCTAACTTGTCATTGTCAACAGTCATCGCCTTGATTGCATGTGAATTTGGATTCAAACTGCCAGCAAATGGAGTCTCGGGAGCATTAAACATTGGATTCAAATTTTGAATTTGTGTGGAGGCTTCCCGTCCACCACCGTAGGAGTGGTGCTCCGCTCATCCAGGAAAACTAACCGCCACAACTCCATTGCCTTACAACACGTCTTCTGTCTCCTCATGTGAGCTTTCACTGTCCTCCTCTACGTTTTTGTTTTCACTAGGCTCCTCTTCAGGTAAAATATCTTCGAATTGGGCTACTGGTATACATAACTCCTTTTCACGATGTTCCTCTGCCTGTGAAATCATTAGATTCCTACAACACGATGAAAAATTTTCATTTCCCACTTTTCGGCATTTTCACAAAAAACCTGTGATTTTTCAACCATTATTAATTGCTAGCAATGATCTAGTGGGTATTCAATTTTATTTTTTTGGGATTTTATCCCCCACATGTACATTAACACACATCCTAGCAATGATCTGACTTGATCGTGCCTTGGTAGCTAGATCCACCGCTATTAGGATGCCCATCGATCTTTCCAGACCTAAAAGAACTTCGGGTTCCCAAAATTCTAACAGGAGATCCGGTAAATGGATCCATATCGGAAGAGCTAGAAACATACTAGGAGATTTCAACCCTCGAGACCATCGACTCAAGCATAGGGCAATCTAAAAATTTCCTTTTTGTCGGTTATTTCAACCATAGAAACTCATACTAGGCCTATTTCCTAGTAACACCTGGGCCTCCTAGTAAGTCAGCATCATCAAGCATAGGGCAAAATTTCCCATAAAACCATTCGCCTCCTAGCGCTCTTACTTTAAGAACCTTTTGTAAGTCAGCATCATCAAGGAAACAAAAAAGAAATCTATTCCCTCCAAGCGCTCTTACTTCCAGTTTGCATGCCCATTTCCTCTTGCACCATTCCCGTCCAAAATCAATGTTCGGACGCATCCCTCCAAATCTTCTAATCGCTGCATTTTTGAATCTCCACTTGGCTAGATTCAAGATCAACTCAAGGATATAAAGATGAGGATCATTATCAATCCACTCCGGAAATATTTTCAGGGGTTCTCTAGCCATTTCTCCAAACAACTTAGCTGCCCAAGATTTGAATGCATCCGAAGGAGCACATGAAGCAGCAATGGGTGCCATTTTACCCAAAATGTAATTCTTGAGTGATCCTAGATTTAATATATTCCTAACTATGCCAAGGGTCTTACTAAGTCTAATATTTTGGAGTGAATTATTTTTCTAGAAACCGTTTCATGATTTGTAAGGGGAGATAGGTAGTACAAAGAAGGAAATTCTAGAAAATTGGGAAAGGACTAAGAATACATATCGCGCGTGGCATGTGGATACGAAGGATGCAATAGAGGAAAAATAGATAGAAGAAAGTGACGGTAATGAGAGTGATACTTTCATATGCGTTAATGGAATGGATGAGTGGGAGTTGTTGATGTGTAATCACAACACCCCTAATTTCTCGCAATTGAATAGTTGAGGCAGTAAGTGTGATTTGTCAAATATGGAGTTATCCTAAAGCGTGGGACTTTGCACTTGGGATAACCCTTCGGATGAAGGCCAGTTTCTATTCGTCTATTCTAATCCACACATTCAAATTGTCAAGGATCTACTCTAAAATCTACTCTAACTTGCCAAGGAGATAGGGTTAAGAAGATTACAAGAAATTAAACCTAAACTAACAGAGCTGATGCACAAAAAGGAATGTTGAAACACCTGCTTTACATGGAGATGGAAACCACAAGCAGATTAAGGAGGATGAAAACACACCACATATCAATCCACTACCCATTAAACACAAACCATTAAACATGTGATATAATAATTATGCACAGATAACCAAGATTGTAATAAGATATCAAAACAAAGCAATGAATACAAGAAAGGGTTGAAATTCATCCACAAAATTATATTATTGCTCCACAGATTTAATATAGTGCATTACAATGGGAAATAGGCACAAAATTGCATTACAACTTGAATGGGAGGTTTGAACTCCATAAATTCACTTATAGATAAGAGAAGAAGGGATGTTGCAGAGTAAAATTATCCAACATCAGGACAATGCTCCTCTTTACAATATATAAGAAGAAATGAGAGAAGGGAGAGAGAAGAATTCAAAATCTTTCTCCAACCACCCTAGAATGCATTAAAATCTCCTGGAACAATGATGGGTGCCACTACAAAATCCATACCTTTGTGTACTTTAGCTTGTTGGAGAAGAAAAGAGCCAATACCTTCATCATTTGGGTAGGTGAAAAAATTAGAAACACCCTCTAAAATGGCGGATTGTGTTTCTTCATTTTGAATAACTTAGTCTCATCTAAATTGAGATAACCAGTCGTAGTTGTGTAGAGGATTCTAAGAGATTTCTAAAAAGTCCTTTCTTGTGCAAATCCGAGCTCCCAGTCAAACGTTATGGTCATATGAAGATTGGGATGCCATAGTGCATTAATGGTGAGTGGTTGGCTCTATTTCTTCGGACTCGAAAATGCCCTGCAACCTCCTAAATCTGAAATTTTGGACTTTCAGACATCTTGACATCAAAGTTTGATGTAAATGTGCATCTTATTGATTGCTTGAAATCTCTGAAATTCTGAAACCCCAAAGTCTGAATTTCAGACTTCGGGTTTCAGAATTCAAGTTGTGATTTTTGTGTTTTGGGGCTCCAAAGTTCTGAAACTCCGAAACCCCGAAGTTCAAAATTTGGACTTCGGGGTTCGGACCTTGCACCTTTCGAAATTATTGCTTCTTCAACCCTGAAATGAACCTCTGAAACCAGAACCTCCAAATGTCCAAAAGTGAGACCTCCAAAAGTCTGAAAATTCCCATTGCATTGAATTCAAAACCCGATCCCTTTCGGACTTCGGCATTTTGGGATTTTGAGCTTTGGCTCACGTTTTTCCATTTTTCTTAGCAAAGACCCCAAACCTCTAAACCTCAAACCTTCAAAGTCTAAAATTTTAGACATTCAGAGTTCAGACTATGATATCCACAATCCATTGCATTGTTGACCCCGAAACCTGAACCCTTTCAAACTTCGGGGTTTCGGTCCTTTTCTTTATTTTATACCTACTTGGCTACTAAAACTTCGAACTGTAGAACCTCCAAAGTCTGAAAAATTAAAACTTTGGGGGCCCCATTTTTTCTCACCTCGACTCTGAGCTTCATTCAATTTCTTGCCTCCAACATCATCGCCATTGTCGAGCCCACCTATAACCTATTTGGCCAATCTCAAAATGCAAGCTCCCGTACTGAATCAACCCCTCCATTTTCTCAGTGTGCAAGTCTTGTTTATCCAATTTTTCCTAAGGGGTAAAATTGGATAACATAATTTGGTTTTGCATGTTTTTCTGCCCAATCAGGTGAATTTTAGTGATCTTCATATGCTTTGAAAACAAGAATTTGATTTTAGACATGTTTGGGATACAGAAGATGGTGAGGAATTCCAAGATGCATCTGGATGGTTCATAGAAACGAACAAATCCTTGCAACATGTGATGGACGCTTCAGATAATTCACTTTTAGATGTAAACAATTTGTCATTAAAACTATGTATTTCTCTAGAAATTATTATTGGAAATTACAGGAAGGGTCTAGATGAACCTCTATTCCACCTGATCATACAGGCTACCATTGGAACAAAAAATTCCTACATAAAAAATTCTATAAAAAATTCATTAGCAAAAATTTACATTGTAGGTAAGAGTCCTTTTCTTCTTTTGGTGTCGTCAGGTGTTGCTGCTTTCAAAATACATATTACAACCATACATGCATCCCTAAAAATTCCCTTGTGTGACATGAGACCTCTAATGAGGCAAGCACTTCAGATGTTCCAAGAACAAATGAAGCATTATCGGTATGTCTTTATCGATGAAATGAGCATTATTGGTCCAAAATTATTGAAAAAATGATATTCACTTGCGAGAGGCATTCCCTTTGCATGAGAACATTTTTTTTAGGTAGATCCATAATTCTTAGTGGAGATCTCATGCAGCTTCCCCCTATGAAGGGAAAATCAATGTATACAGGAAGCATAGAAGGAAAAAAATTATGGAAGTTATTTGTGATGGTAGACACTTTGGGCTCCATTTTCCACTAGCAAGGGGAGGGTGCGGAGTAGGTCAAATTTCGTAACTTGCTGGTTAATTTGAGAAATGCGAATCCCAAAATTGATGATTGACAACTGGTAAGGTTGAGAAATAATTTATGCTTTTGTGTAGAAGAAAATTCCCTGTATGATTCATTGACCCATTTTTACTTGACGAACTCCCTGGTCACAGCACATAATAAAAACACTCTTAAAAAATTAAATGTTCCTACAACACGAGTCATTTCAGCGCATGTGAGGAAAATAGCTTATGGAGACAATTATGATGACTAATTGGAGAGTGAGGTATCACTTGGCATTGATCAACATGTCATGTTTGTGTGCAACTTATGGGTAGAGGAAGGATTAGTTAAGGCATCCCTTGGACAAGTGAATAACATAGTTTATTCTCCGGGAACAAAGCCTCCTGATTTACCTATCTTTGAGATAGCGGAGTTTGAGAATTACATCGGCATCCCATGGGATTCCAGTCACGCAAAGTATGTACATGTGCCTCCGATGTTAAGGGGGTGTAGTAGACAAGTTCCTTTGAAGATGTCGTGGGGTTTAACAATTCATAGGTCATAAGGACTCACTCTTCAAAGAGCAACAATTGACATTGGTGGCAAGGAGCATATAGGATTGACATTCACGACAATATCAAGAGTTAAATCTTTTAACGGAATATGTATATCTCCTTCATTCTATTTTGATCATTATTACAAGATGAATGATAGTGCTTATGTATCTCTTAGAAAGAAAGAGTAAGCTCGTTTATTGAAATGTGAACACAAAAACAAGTTTTACATTAATACTCACTTATGATTGTTGAAATATATATTTATTCCATTATTTAGAACATTTAATATATATTAATGTTTGTTATAGGAGGATGTCATAGTTAATGATTTCAAACATGATAGGATGGTAAGAGAATATCATTGTTCGTGTATGTGTTGCACAAATTTTCATGTTGTGAATTATGACATTGTTTGTATACGGTTAACATTTTGAGTAAAAAATTAATTCTTCCGTATTTACTCACTTTTGAAAGACTCGTGGCCATATAAAAATTCCATATAATATTGACCTACAATGACTTTTTGATTCAAGAAACATCAAGATATGATGACAATGTTATTAGTCGATACAGAAGCAGAAGAGTATGCACTCTGTGTCTATAGAAGGTTTGAAAGATACAATTGTAGAATGTGATGTTGGGGTGCAAGAAACATGTCAGATCGTATTAAATTTTCCATTAATTGACAAAAGTTGAACATTTATTGACTTTGAACGTTGGCTTTAAGGTATTTCAAAAGGCCAGAATTACATATGAATAGGACAATTACGGATCATCTAGAATAGTTGGAATTGATGACGTTGATAGTTGTAAGAAAATCATGCTCATTTATCCACATCGTGGTCATTTACAAATAAATTTTACTTGTCATTTATGAAACGTGTTTCTATAAACATGTAAATTTTGACAATACAAATTTTGATAGACTTTTCATAGTAATTAGAGACTTGATATTTATAGTCGACTCATGTATCACATTATTCACCCAACATATTTTAATAGTGATTAAACTTTGTAGTGGGCACAATACTTTTATTCGAATATAAAATTTTATGTTTCATTATCACTTGCACGTATTTACAAAAAATGAAATTGAAATTTTCATTTATTTCTACTATCATAGGAATATATTAATTTGTATTTAAATTCTTTACTATGTTACTCAATTTTGTGTTTGATGTGAAGAATAACATTTTAAACGATTCTAATACTAATAATAATAATAATCAATTTTAATTTGTGTTAATTTTATTTTATTATAATATTTCTAAATTTTAATTTACAATTTTTTATTGGTTTTATTTTTAATTAATTATTATTATTACTAATTTTTAACTTTTATTATTTTATTATTATTATTGGAAAAGGTTAAAAGTGGGGGTTTTGAAAGGACCTGCATCATTGTACAAAAGGCCCATAAGGCCAAATAAAGCATTGCAGCATGAAAGAAAACAAGTCCACAGGAAACAAAGGACAAAGGCCACAAAGACACAAACAAGAAGAACTAGAAATGAGAAGTGAACAAAGGAGAAAAGTAGCAACCCCGCAATTGTAAAAACAAATTACACTAGAAGATTCTTAACATGGGATCATAATCTCATTTTAGAGAGAGAAACTTTCCTTTTTTTTCGATTAACGAATGTCCAATCATCATTCATATTGGGATCCAAATTTTCATCTAAATGAGTTGGAAACCGATTAACATAGGACTCCAATTTTCACCTCCTACTCCTCCTTCAAGAGTATATTTTTAGAACTATCAGAATCCTCCCCCGAAGAGAGAGTCACCACCTATTCAACCTTTCCCAACCAGCCCAACAAAAGGGGGGAATGTGAGTCTCATCTAGAAGCTGGGTATTTTATCAATCTAAATTAATTTCTTCACGAAATTTTTCCGAAGAGGAACTTGGTTCATCCCCAATAACCAACAAGATGGGATGTGAATCCTTCCACCAATAATCATTTTCCTTAAACTTCTACTTCACTTTTTGACATGTTCAAGCAAGATTCCCTATGCCAAAACATTTCTTGCATTTGAAGGGAAAGCCTTCATAGTCCAGGGGTTATGGCCAAACCCTATTCAAAACTTTGAGATTAATGGAAGAAGGTAGATCAAGATAGGTATCCAAATCCACTAAGATTCACACATAGGTAGTGTGAGTGTAGAGTTCGGTTTTGGAATTGATGGATACAAACTTACCCAAAGCATTGCCTATATCAATAAAACACTCCTCCCCCAAAAGTACAGTGGGAGACAAGGTAAACAAATCCAGATAGGCTTGACGTTAAAAGCAACGGTAAGAGGATTGAAGGTCAAAACCACAATTTCATCAACAAATGATGATTTTGTAGTTCCCAAAGCTTGGAGAGGATAGAAGCCCTATCTTTAATAGAAGAGAAAAATATAATAAAAAACCCTTGCATAGGGGTAAAAGTCAACCCAACCAGACAAGAGAGGTCACCATTTCGAATAAATTCACGAGTGAAGGAGTAGTAAACCAACCCAGAGGCTGCTGAAGCAACAGATCAAACCTTAGTTGGAGAATAACCTCTTAGAATCTAACACTAAATCCCCAAAGGAGACCAAGGGGAAGGATTTAGTAGCAGAAAGAGGTTTAGAAGATGCAACAAACAAGAAAGAGCGCTTCATAAAAGAGGAATGATTCTTGGTCAGATCTTCCTTCCCAAAAACTGGATCCAAAGTTGGAACATCAGACTCAAGGCACATGGACCCATAACTACCAATATGAAGATCAACGCTACCACAAACCATGCCGCCAAACTCCGCGGCTAGGGAGCCAAATCCATCACTTAAAGGAACATCACTGTCAACATGAGCAAGGAACTGAGAGAGGTCGCGTGGAGAAGAGCTCTGGTTAGGGTTCACGGAGGGAGCCACCATAGTCGATTTTCTAAGACTTTTTTACAACTTTTATTATTTTATTATTGTTAAAATTTAATACTTTTTAATTTTTAATTATTATTAATATTTTTTTCATTTTTAGTTATTTATTTTTATTAATTTTTTCAAATTTATTTTCAATATATTATTTTTTAAAATTTTAATTTTTAATTTATATTAATTGTTTACTTTTAATATTTTATTATTATTTTGTTTTTATTAATTTTTATTACTTTTAAAATATTTGTTGATTGTTATTATTTTATTAATTTGTAATTTTTCATTTTTGTTGTAAATTTAATATTTCATTAATTTTTATTTTTATTAATATTTATTTTTTAATTTTTCATTTATATTTTATATTAATTTCTAATTTTTTTAATTAAAAAACCAGTTTTACCTTTTTCAATTTTCAATTTTTAATTTTAATTTCTTTCAATTTTATTTTTATTAATATTTATTTCTAATTATTAATTTTTACTTATTTTTAAATTTTATTTATTTTTTATTTTTATTAATTTTGTATTTTTTAATTTTTTTTAAATTTCAACTTTATTTTTTCCTATTTTTTTTTATATTAATTTCAATTTTTAATTGGATTGCCTAATTTTTATAATCTTTAATTTGATTTTATAATTTTTTAGAATTTTTAATAATTTTAATTTTTTATATTTTATTATTATTGGTTGGAAAATTTGAATCTCAATGCAAGCAACAATTCAAGGGACAATAGTCCCTCCTCTTTTTGGGAGAGGTTCCCTTATTCATGAAACAAAAAGTAAAACCTACTTATTTACAAATGTACAAATTACTAATATCTGAATGAGGATCTTGATGCATTGAATGTATCCATACTTAATAATTCTCAATACGGGAGAAAAAGGATGTAAAAGAATTAATGATCTTTGGAATGGAGATGGCAACACTTTCAGATGTGTAGATTGCAGAGTAATATCCTACTTATTCATACATGGAATTTTAAGAACACGTGAATATATATATATATATATATATATATATATATATATGAATACATGACATATATGCAATAGACACAAATTTCGAAGCATAACATCAACTGAGTGAATGCAAAGTTTCATATCCAAATATATAAAATCCACATGCATTAAGTAGAGAGCAGAGATAGATGGAACACATGAATACAGAGGGAAGAACTTCTTCTGTATTGATCCTTAGTGGTTATGTATTCTTTATGTTCCCAACATAAAAAATCCATCTAGGAAATCACTTGGCCTTGGGGTTCTGTCATCTCTATCATGCTAGGGTCAAAGTGGGAGCTGCAGCCCAAAACTGTATCTGCACATTCAATCGAGACCGGAAATCATCCAGCATAGCCTATCCCACATTCCTTGATGAGTTGAGCCATAGGTAAAGGATTGGCATCATTAATTTGTGCCCATAAATCATTAAAATCCAGATAATGCACATCAGTGTCCCCTATGTTGGGTATAGAAGTCTCGAGAGAAGAAATATGCTTGTGAGATTTGAAATCAATCTTCATTATGGAAAAAAGGGGTTGAGGAATAGTGATTCAGTGGGGAGAATGATCATTCTGAGAAGGGCAATGTGGTAGGCCAAAGGACTGAATCAACTCAGAATTCTTACAGACGGTTATGGAAAAATCGATCTTTGATCACATGAAGAATGGTAACCATTTCAAGAACAAAATGCACTTTAAATTTTTTAAAAATGACCAAAGCAGGATCACACTACAGTTACGACAACTATGGAATGGAATACACAAGGCTTGGATTGTAGTTGCAATGGTAAGAATGACTATCTCTCCCATTTTATATTACCTCGTTTAGAGAAGGTCGGTGGGGGGTATTAATGAATGCATTTATTGAACAATGGGAAATGAAGAACTTGGAATATTGGATGTAAACCTATGCATATATAGTGCGGATATACCAAAGGAATGAAGCATGGAAGGCCCAAAACTATATGAGACGCTTAGGACACAAAAGTCTGAAATTTTCACAATGCAAAGGAAATGGCTACAATACGGCGAATGCGGGTTTGTAGAGAAAATAGGGCCAGACCGAACCTAGGAAATATGTGTAACACCCACAATTTAGACACACAAATACAACAGAAAAAATATGAGAATAATTTTTTTTTTACTTTAAATTCTCATGACACAATACCACATGGGCTCCAAAATATAAACTTAACACCACATAAGACACTCACACAAGTCATCAAATCACATAGACATAAGACAACACCATATACATGTTGATTCCACACTTTCCTCAATGAATGAATGCTAGTAATGACCCATCCAAAAAATCGGACCAAAGGATTGACAAACCTACAACACATCATTTCCATGATTACATCTTTATTTACGATTAACATTCAAAGAACATTATCATGCAAGGATAATTTTATCCTTTTTCCACCTACAAATTCATAAGTTTATTCCACATTCAACTTATCATTCGACCATTTAAGTTGTCTCTTCATCCCTTATGATAATCTCAAAAAATTACATAATTATTTGCCATATTTCAAATTTTATACAACGATCCTATTTATTTTTTCCTTATGTTAAGCTTATGCTTCTCAAATGTTTATTCAATGTTTAAATTTTACCCTTACTACAATAGTGAACCTGACATGATGTCAAGAAATAAATATTAGGATTAGAGGCAGATTTAGATTTAAGATACCTTTTCCCAAAACATTCTTCGATCAAGGTATCCTTATTTCGCATCGTAGTTAATATAGTTCAAAAACTTGTTGAATCCATTCAACATTTCCACATCAAGATATTTTATTTAAATTTATATATATATTTTGTTTTCTTGAAGTTTCATCTCAGCAAAGGAAATTCATATTTTTTTAACACAAGAAAATGTTGAACTGAGTTATAAGGACTCCAATAGTGACATTAATCCTAACCTCAAATCTTGTTTTACTATTATATTCTTTACTATTGCATTGCACTATGGTCTCGTTACTAGCATAACTTTATAACAAAAGAGTTACAAAAGTAATTGTCTAACATCTTAAAGAAGTACATGATTATAAGCATTAGAACCATACATGAACCACAACTACTTTGTTTTCATAGTGAGATCCCATGTTTCCACATTTCGTGATTCTGCATGAGAAATTTATTTTATTCTTAATGTCATAAACGACATAACAAGGAATTATGGAACCAAGTTTTTAGTTTCCTAGTTTCTCTTACGTCAACATATTTAGAATAAATTTTGTTTGCAAAGAGTTACCTATAATTTTCTACCCACAAGTTAACCTCCTAATCAACTATGGTTTTTTTTAATTCTGATTTGTACTCATAGATGTACACTCTATAATAGATTAAATTAAGGTGTACAACATATTTACCCTATAAAGCCTCTGCAAATGACCCTGGGCATTATATTTTCACTAGCCAAGGTAACACATTTAGCTGAGCGGATCTAAAGAGATCATTAACAAGAGTTTAAGTAATAGTACAACTATTTCACTAGCTCCATTATGTCATCTGGATCCCACAAGCAATTCATTCTACAATGAAATTAAATTTTGAATCTAACTTCGTAAGACAAGTTAGTCCATTAGGATACTAAGGAAGTGTTAGTTGTACTTACTCCAGATAAAGTTTGACTATGAAGTTCCTAACCATTGGGTTTACGACAATGTCGCTAAACATGTAGGCTATGACGAAAACTCAACAATTTGGGCTCTTATTTACTTAAACAAGAAGGTATCATAGAGTGCAAAGTTTAAGTTCATTATACTGTTTCAATTTCTTTTGGGCTAAGGAAGATCATTCGAGAAGGATAGATATGCACTTGTTTCAAACTAAGGTTATCTATTGTGATTAAATTTCCTTATCACATTTTCAGGGCAAAGAATACAACACGCCAATTATTTATTGCACACTAGAAATGCACTATAAGATATTAAATTCAAATTCATTACATATATATATATATAATTTTTACCATACGTAAATCTGAATTAAAATGCACATTTCCCAAGGTATCCCTAAAACTAACTTCTCATACATATCACAAAATTTAAAATATAAACTTTTCTGTAACATGGCAATACATTAAGCATACATTCTACAATTACTAATATAAATGATGATGATAAAAATGAATTACACCACGCCTTTTTGCCATCTTTCTTGCATCCTTCAAAACCATGTGAGCATGAAATCAATGATAAATCGTTGACATGGCATCCACCTAGATCTAACATAATTGATGTATTTATTTTCCATTTACATATAATAATAATTATAATTTGCATTCAAAAGAAAAGGTTTAGAGACATGTATTCATTTCATTTCATTTCACATCATTTCATAGCCAAGGAGAGAGAAAGAGATAAACAAGAGAGAGAAACACTATTTTCCCAAAAGTTCAATTTCACACAAAAAGTCACATAAAATAGAGTCCCAAAAATTATTTACAAGTGTTAACAAGTTTCCAAAGTGGTTTGGTAACCCAACGTGGGTCCTACAACTTTCCTTGTACATTTTCTTGCTAGTTGCAAAAATATTGAATTTAGGCTCAGAGGCAAGAAACCACTTTCTATCGTTGTCTTCTAATGAGTGAATGCACAACAGGTAAATTTATACATGTTATCCTATACACCAAGAATTCAGAGGAACTGACAGAATTCAAAACTGGTGAATGGTTTACAATTTGTGGCAAGTTTTTCGGGGCTATCGGTAGTAATTGGGCTAGTTGCAAAAATAACCAATTTTAGCTCGAGGGTTAAGAAACCTCATCCAAAAACTTACTTTTGATAGTTGGAATATCCATGAGAAGGTTCCTACTTCCCCTCATATATACAGAGAATACGTAATAGTTGACGGAACTGAGAACTGGAAAATGGTTATAAATGGCGACAAGTTTTCTGGAGGAACTGATCGTAATTGGTCCAGTTTGACCTAGTCAAACTACGACCGGAGGCCTACAAAACGCCCTTTCCAAACTATCTAGAAGAGTGTTTTTCCAAATAATGATGGTTACAAGTAATTGTCTAGTAAAAATACTAGAGGTTTGCGATGGCAGATAGGCATTTTGTTCCTAGGGACCAAATGACGAACCAAAATGAAACCCAACTTTTCACTTTTAGTAGCTTCCTACATTTGCAAAATGGTGTAACAGGACTCCTAGAATGACATAAAAAATATCACATATGATCAATAAAAGTCAATCCAAGGGTTGGAGTGACTCATCGAATAACAAGGTACACGTAGGAAACTTAACATCTCCTTTTCGGAGTTACGAAGGTTGATTTGTAGGTCTCCAGAAATCATGATTTATCTGCTTTAACAAGGGAATGGTAAACATATTTACAGGGAAGTCAAATTCAACTTGTCAATAAAAAGGGGTACTGTAGCAATCTATTCTAGTAAGGAATTTTGTTAGATCATCTCAAAGAGGATTCAAGTTCATTCTTGTCTACCAAGGAATATTTGGATTGTGTAAGTTATGATGTATCATCTTATTGTTTTGAAAACAAGTAAATTTAAAACTATCAATTCTATGATAATAATAAAGTTCAAAATTTTATTTTGTTGCAAATGAAAAATAAAAATAAAAACAAAAAATAATGAAAGATAAGGAGAGATGAACCATGCATGGAAAAAAATAAATATTAACGTTCGCCGCTTAAGAGTTTGGTGAAACACTTGCTAGATGCACTTTGACTCTAGATTCCCATTTATTTTCAAAACTCCACTTTGGGCATGTCTTTCCACCAACACAAACCATGAGATCACATCTCTTTGAGGCATCTATTCGAATGGTAGTGAAGTTCCTTACCAAACACCCTTTCCTTAAAGCTCTAATTTTCACACAAGAAGAGAGTGTGCTGGCTGAGGATGTTGAGTCTCGCTTTAAACCTTCCAATGGCATTTGATTCAAAGTTTTGAAGACCTTTTGAACATAACCATCTTGTACACAATGACCCACATTAAGATATCTTAATAAGCTGGGACTAAAAGGAGTGGGAAGAGTTAATTTCTAATCTTAAAGGTGATCTTGGAGATAAAGTTGGTTGCAGTATGGCAGACAACACATACACAGAGGTCCTTGAAAACTCCATTGGTTTTCCCAGGGAATGACTTAACAATCCAAATGCAATTTCCAACTTCGCACTATGGTGGCAGAGGAATAATTCCTTTATCCCTTACTGATATCGTTACCATTTGAACCTCACCTGAAATGTGCACTTATGCATAGATGTTTGACAGAAGAACATAAGTTGCATCATTTTGACGATGCAACTCAAAAGAAGAGTTGCTTTAAATTATTGTAAATCTATATTCTTATGTGCTCTACAGGATACCAAACAAACACATCCACACAACCACCACATGTTTAATTGGTGTGTTGACGATAAATTTTAGAGTTTCCTCAAGATGCTAGCACAACAGAGAATTTCAAATGAGAAGACATAATATTCAATTCTAGGTGGAATGTTATAAGCAACACTTATGACATAGAAGTATTTAAAACCCTTTTCCACTAAACCTGAAAGATTTCATTTTATAAAAAAAAATGAAGATTACATGGTCAGGGTGTGTTCCATTAGACCACATCTCTTTGATGAGTTTTACCGAACAATTGACTTGCCTTGTGTAAGCTTCCCCATTTTGTGTACATGACTACTAGGCACTTGTAACTACATCTGACACTATTCCTTTAACCTTGTTGCTTTGCTAGATGATCACCCTGTTCCAGTGGTCCCATTTTGACACAGGTTGAGAGTAAGTAGGAAAAGTAACAAAAAAATCAGATTTCCATTATGCTTTGATGGACGTCCTTGCTTGGTTACAGATCTCACATTTTTACATAGGCCAGGAGTGTTTGTCAACTGTAAACTCATCAAGTTTGTAACACCACAAATTTGATGTTCTAAAACCACATTAATCTTTGAATAATAATTTGGAAAGTTCAAGATTTTTTTTTCATTTTAAGTTACAAGGGTGTCAAACCCTAAGGTATGTTTGATTAAATTCCTACCAACAATGTTACATTTCATAATATAGATCCCCTCTAGATAATTAATTAAATATTCTTAGTTTTATTCTGATGTTACTTCGATTATCATCATTGGATAGAATCCATTAATTTCTTATGCTTGATTAAATAGTGTTCACTATCAAAAACTCACTTTTATCCCACATATATTAAACCCTTACCCTTAGATACCTTAGTCCATTTAACTTATTATCCTTGATTCCCATTGAAACATTTACTAAAACACATTAGGAGAGTTACACATTTAAATTAATATACTAGGGCGCTAAGTAACCCCATTCACCCACTTACATACACTTGGATTATTTAAAATCCCAAAACATATCCTCTCACCTAAAAATTATAGGATTGATTCTTAACCCTTGGATCAAATCAATAGGGACCAAAATATTTGATCTATTTAAAATAAGCCCTAATCATCCTTAAGGAAGTCTTCTTAAGCATTTCTTACCCTAATCTCATTCATTTGTTTCCCTTTAATTTGTAGGTTGAAGGAGTGGATGTCATGGATCAAGGGAAAACTATGAAGGAGTATTCTTGGATCCAATCTACAATAAGAAGGGGATTCCATCCAAATGGCTCCCCTCTAGAATAGTCGAATCTTATATCTAACCATGCATTCCTAGTTATTTAATTTCAATATAAGCATCTAACCTAGATCTAGTTTGAGATCTATTATTGATTAGTTTTATATATTTTTTGGTTTCATTGAGGGGGAAGGAAATCCCATTTTTTAGATCAAGAGTCTTATGCATTTAAATACCTCTTGAATGGTTTTTGTATGAGTCCAAACCAATATACACAACCCACATAGGCTGGATCTACATTTAGGTGTAGTTTAGATCCATAAGAACCAATGGTTTGGCCGCAAACATGTTCTTTAAAAAAAGTCACGCATAGGTGATCGACGATGGTCTCTTGACCGACCATGGTATCCTTTGTGCTACTGACGTCGGTTCCACTATCGATGTTGGTTCCTGTGTTATTGATAATTTTTTTTAATATTATTTTAAATGCAAGGGGAGTAAGATATTAAATCCATGAGAAATTTTATTCAATTTTAGGAAATCATCACATTCTCAGATGCATCTCGTATAACAAGGCACAACCAATGACTGCCAAGTTTGCATAAATGAAAATAGTGCAATATTTAATGACCGAGGTTGATCACAAGAATACTGACGACGGTTCAGTCACCGATGCCGGTTATTTCCAAAAGAGTATAATTTAAATTTTTTACCATATATTTCACATTTTGAGGTTCACACTTATCCTAATGCCATTTCAACAACTATCCATTAAATTAAAGCTTTTTGTGAAAGTCATGATATCATTTAAATTGATAACTAAGAATGGAATTGTTGGTATCCAAATTGATTCTCCCTCAAATTCTGAGTAGCATCACTAGTTTGACAGGAAGCTTAAGACAGATTAGATCATGGTAAGTCATTTTGTAGCAGCAGATGAGATCTAATTGGCCCTTTGTCACTCACATGTGGAGAAATGGATAGCACCCTCAAGAGGATTTGATCTATCCTCACTATTTTAGGTTATGCCTTTTAACCCAGGTAAGAGGACTGTATGTACCCGAAATTGTAAGGGTACTGCGCTGCCAGAATGATGTTACACATGCCCCAATGATGATATAAGTCTCCTTGCAAGGTGTTCGGGATCTAGAAAATCTCTCCAAGTGTACGTTAACATCTTGCATGCCCCACTTAGCCTCCGCGTGCTGTGTTTTGCTCTTTTCCCCTCTTTTCCTTTGCATTTCGGTCTTCAGTGATGAAACCACCACCCTGACTGGGTGGTGGTCTCGTGACCACCGCCCAGGAAGGGCGGTGGTCCTGTAACTGCCACCCTACACAGGGCGGCGGTTCTGTACGCATTTTTCAAATCCTTCCGACGATCACGTCAAACATAAATTTTGGATTTTACACGCTTTCTTCAACCACTTTGGCTTGCATTAATGTTTTTGGTCCCCTGGTAATAGTGTTTTTCCTTTGTTTATAGTAAAAGAGATCAAATGGGAGTTACCCTCTGGTAAATGCATTGGTTATAAATAGCCAGCTTGTTTTCAAGCAAATGGCCCCTCAGCCTCTCAATTCTCTTGTTGATTTTTTCAATTTCTTTCTTATTATTCTGTTAGTTTCATGTTTTGCTTCCATTGTTGGTATTTTAGAGGTCATATGATCTTCTTGTTTCAGTCTTGTTTCATTGCTGCTACATACAATATATTTAACATAGAATAGCTTCATTTATCAAATAGAATCCATTAAAATTGTAGGTTTTGTTTTATCACAAGGATAGAATCTGAAACTCTCGGTACACTTGTGTTGTATTCCCATAATAAATCCCGCTAGGAATTACATAGTCAAGCTCTGTTCACTTGTGTTATCTCTCTCCTAGTTGCATTATATTTGGTCTATATCCAAAGCTACCATTGTTCGAATACCATCCTCTGTTGATACGATCATATACATACTTTCTTGATTCACAAGGACACGAAGGAACGAGGAGATCACACTGAGGGGAAAAATCACACACAACTAGATTTACTATTGTTCTGTAAATGCTAGGTTTGAGCTATCAAATGTCTAGTTACAACATATCAAATAGAGTAGTGAATTATTTCATTTCAGTTAAAAGTTCACTCTCGATATCACAGGGGAAGCTGCGGGGATTGATAGTTTCTGAGAAACTATGATTCATTCCTCACTTGTGAGGTAGGATCGAGATCCTTTCAATTCGAAATATATAGCTGCTTAGATATTTAGGATAAAATCACAACTGCACATGCAAATATCCATACCAAGCTACGTTGCTTGTTTTTATTCTATTACTAGATTAGTTGTTCATTTTATAAATATGCTAGAGTAGCTACTCTTTAATTTCATTGAAAATAAAAAAAATAGAAGAATGCTTGCATAGTGTAAATACTTCTTTTGTGACCAGTTTATTAAATGTTAGTTAAAAGTTGAATCATTTTGTATGACAATCACAGGACCTAGAGAGCCTAGAGAGTATATATTTGAACCTGTAGTGCCTCAACCAAATCTACCCACAACATTAGCTGATATAGATTAGGACCTCAAGATACAAGTTTTTTGAGCAACAACAAATTTACAAGCAATTAGTGAGAAACTAAGAGGATTAAACATTGAAGACAACAAAGATTACACATTCTGGTCAAACCATCCAAACTATAGATTACCTTGATAAAGCATCTAAATGACTGTCCAAGGATTCAAACGAGAGCAAACATTTGGTTGCAATCCTTTGGTTCCACAACCCAATGCAGGAGACCTCCTTGTTGACATAGATACTAGCTTACGTATTCAAGTTGCTAGAACACTTGTAAGGTATTCCGAGAAAATCATACAACTTCTAGTTCTAAACGTAGAGGCTGAAAATGCATACAATTATTGGATAGTTGGGAGAAGGGATTGATTCTTCACATGACCATAACAGGTCCACAACAACCACGAACTCACGGTTGTGATCCCCAAATCCCACAACCCAACGGGCCTGTAAATCAGTTAAGTATTGACATTGGCTTGAGAACGCTGGTATTTAAATCCTCATCACTCCCGCCAGCTATCATAGTATAATTCACCGTATTAAACATAGAAGCCAATCAATCTAATATTTTCTGGGCTAGACCAAAAAACCACCCATAGTCAACTGTGAATCCACTAAATCACCATCACCATTTTATGACCTTGTTTGGAGATATATACGAAGCTCCCAAAGGTCACTTCCCATGTATCTAATAACCAAGAAATAGGATCTCGGCAAAGCTTTACATTGATTGGAGCCTTTAAGCAACCATTATATCTGAATGAACCATTACACCAATTTAGGTTAGGAGGGCCTTCTTCACCTTAGATTCGTAGATTCCATTATTGCATATTGAGGATATAAGGCTACCCGATTAGCTTGTCTATTCAAATTCAAACATTCACCAACTATCTCGACACGATCTCGAGAGGTCAGGTACGAGGAAGAGGTACTTGTAGATTCCCATGCTCACATGTCACTTTTCCATCATACAAAATTGGTGAACCCGACGTGAACAAATAGTTCTTCCTTTTATTATTCTTCATTTCTCTCATCCACCTTCGCTCTTTCGCATTATTCTGTGGGCATTCATAAACCCCCCCCCCCAATATGTTAGGATATGATGCATATGGTAGACCTGTCTCAGGTATTGAAACAAAATATAGTCAAACAAATACGAAACCATTACCCTTGCTTCCTACATGGGTGGATAACTATTCAAGTAACTACTTGTCATCTCAAACTCCCCCTCAAAGAACTAGCTCAAGTTCTTCGTTCTGAATCGAGGAGTTTGATCAGTTTGCATAAACACAACAGCTAGAGGCATCAGAGTCTAATAATATGACGTTTACTGGAGAGTCCACTTCATCTCCTTGGGTCTTGTTCAGACCACATATCAGTAGACAGTTAGATCCACTCCCCTTTTTGGATGAGGAATACTTAGCACGCTTCGCTAAAAGTGAAAAAAGTTTCCAAAACATGTATCCACCAATAGGAAGTTTGCAGATATAGTCTGATACCCTATTCCAGGAAAACACCCCCATTCCTCCACCTATGGGAAATACCCTCGGTGAAGCTTGGCAGGGTAATGACTAATTCATAGGAGGGTATCATACCCCTTTACAACCTCAAGATATACAACAAACACCCTTAAGGCAAAGCAATGCATCTTCACCAATGGAGGTCATTTTAGCCTTAGCTGAAAAGGTTAGAGGGATGGAATTTGCTCAAGCAAACCAAAATTTAAACTTTGGGAAAGCAGGAATCCCTAACCCTCCGCATCATCCCAGTCAGGTCAACCTTCTTATAGGAACATGCACGTTAGGCATGCTTCCTAAAAATCCTTATAGTTACCCATAACAAACACCAACTAGGACCATGTTTTCAAATGCTGCTCCAATTGAAAACATGACACCTCCCGGCGTGGCACCAAACAACCCGTACCAGAACAATGTCCCTACTTACTTAAACATTTATTCAAAGTCACCAAAAGGAGACATGTTCTCTTCTCCTAGGATGTTCGTTCAACCACAGGGTTTCCCATATGTCTCTACAAATGCATATGCTATGCCATATCAACAAACCATCCCACCTCAACCCCCTAAGCAAGCCCCATCGATGGTCGAGGCCTATGCAGTAGGGACTTATTTAGAATATTCAAAAGAGCCCCTAGACTTCACCATAAGAAGTGTTATGCTTCCAAGACCTCTCCTCAACTTACCCAAATACAAATGGGAAGGGAACCTAAATGCACACAGTAAGGCCTATGCCACAACCATACGTGAGTTAATCCCTTGGGACGGGGTTGTCGCTAAAATATTCCCTAAAACCTTAGAGGGTATTTCCCTTGATTGGTATCACAGAATACATGAATCCTCGATACACTCATTTAAACAACTCGTGTCAGAATTCATCAAAGCTTTTGACATGAACAAATTGTTAAGAACGAGAATCAAGGAATTATTGCATATGAAACAAGAACATAATGAATCCATTGCTCATTTTATCCAAAGATGGCGTACGGTTCTCTAATCATCAGCGAGTGCTCCAAACATGGATCAAATGGAATTTTGTGATTTATTCCTTAATTCTCTCAATAGAGAGATAAAGGAAGAAGTCTAGAAGTTCCCACTAAGAACTTACGATGAAGTACTCAAGAGTGCTCTCCAAATCGACCAAGCAGCAATAGATAGTGGTCGTAAGACATATGGGACAAATGGAAAATTAACTACTCCCTATCAAAACACTGTGGCCTATCCTAATGCTAGGAACACTAATAAAGGACCTAAGATCCTTAACAAGAACTGCGGGGTTACAACAGATGGAGTAACTGAACAAGCTAAAAGGGAAAGTGTTGTAAACATTTTGCCACATGTTAATAGTCAACGAAAGAACAATTTTACTCTAACAATCAACATGGTGGATTTTAATCATCCACCATGGAAATAACAACAACAAAAACAACAACAAAAATGAAAAATTCAAACACAAAGTCCATATCGAAACCCAACTGGATATTAGAGTCAAAACCAAAGGCAACAACCTCAAAATTTTAACTCTAACAACTAGTAACCTTATCATAATTTCAGGCCACAACAGATTATAAATCAACAACATCGAAATTATAATCCCAATTTATATTGTGGCTTCCACAAGATTCAAGGCCACGATACTAGGACTTCTCGTGAATAAAATTAATTCACACAGCACTTGCCAGAAGATCAAAAGCAACTCTTTATAGATATGTTTTTAGCAAATTCTGTAGTACCCATGCCAAACGCTTATGCAGGGGTAGTTTCCCCTCAAAATGCATCCCTCAAGATCTTTAATGATCCACTCCCAAACCACCCCAACGATAACAGGCTAGATCCTAATGGAATAAACAAAGGTGTCATGACAGGAAACAATTATCATGAAGCTTCAACTTCGTTAAATCCACCAGTCGCACCCCAATTAGGAACTTAACCTCAAACTAAAATAGTTGGTGTAGTGGAGCTAGACATAGAGCCACCCGTAGAAACAATAACAAGAACAGAGGATTATTCATCCCAACCTGTTCCAAGATATCCATTGGAACCAGACAACAGTCAAAAAAGGTTGGTAAAACCCATAGGTGCCTATGATTTAATTAATGATTTAACTAAAACCTTCTCGCACATCTCCTCCTTGGATTTGAAAAAAAACTCTCCCACCCATAGGGATGCTCTCTTAGAAGCGTTATGCCTTGGTCATTTAATCAACATCACTCCTTCCTCGGAAACACAAGTAAACCATGTGGAATTTTTCGTTTATCCTCCTGGGTAGCCAGATAGGGATACAAAATTTATATTTGATATAAGCAAAATTCCAACAGACTCTGAAGTTACACAAAGAGGAGACCCAACTTTACATTTACAAGTTTGGGTCTACAATAATTATGTTAAACGTGAAATGGTTAATGATGGGGCAGCAGTTAATATAGTCCCCTTTGCTTTTCTTCAAAAGTTAGGATATGGAGAGACAAATTGTTCCACAACATGAAATACGCTAAGAGGTTATGATAGCCTCAAAGCCACTTCGATTGGAACCATAGTTTTACCAGTCACTTTAGGACCCAAGATAGTCCTCACCGAGTTTTATATTATAGATCGGGAAACCAATTATAATATGATCCTTGGTCGGCCATGGATACACCGCATGAAGGCAATCCCTTCCACACTATTCCAAGAAATAAGATTTCTACACTTAGGGAAAATATTCGTGGCACAAGGTGACCCAAAACCCTTCGATATACACCTAGCCGATTTGAAGAAAAGACCAGGCGTTCACTCTGAGTTTGAACTCCCAACAAATCAAATCATCAAGCCAATTAACTCAAAACCAAAAGAAGAGTTGAAACCCACCAGGAAGTTAGAAGTTACAAATCTAGCCAAGGACATTTCAGCACTCAAGAATAAGACCAATGTTATAAAAATGGTGTCACTAGGGACTACCACCAAAATTGTCAAATTGTTGGAGAAAGACTTACCTATTCTCCTACCATTTGATTCCATGGGTATGGGACACACCCTGCGAATCGCTTCTCTTCCATCAAACGGAGTTTTTATGGTAGAAGTAACCGAAGCAAAAGAAATAAATACAACAGATATCCCAACATCCATTTTTCCAAACGAGTATTGGACTCTCCACTTCGATGGAGCTAGATGTCACTTTGGAGTTGGGGCGGGAGTGATCTTTACTTCACCTGAGGGAAATATCCTACTTTTCACCTTTAAATTAAACTTCGAATGTACAAACAACAGGGCTGAATACAAATCTCTCCTCCTTGGCCTCATTCTAGGTAAAATAATGGGTGTTCGAACAACATTAGAGTACTAGGATACTTGTAATTGGTTGCAAACCAAGTCTCTAAGGTATATGAAACTAGAGCTGAACATTTATAACTCTATAAGACAACATTATTAGATCTAAGTAAGGGATTTAGCTTCATATCAATTGAAGTAATCCCATGAGAGAAGAACCTTCTCACAGACTCGATAGAAACCTCAGCTTCCCGTTTCACCCAAAATAGTGAGTTGGAGGATACAAATTTCATGGTATCACTTCGTACTGAGCCATTAATGCACAAAATACCAAAAAACTCACTCCTAACTCATGGAGAGGATGTGGATCATTTTTCCATCGTAGATTGCTTTGACAATGATAGAGTCACTCTCGAATATCTAAACGCCTATGCGGAGCTACACCTTGCTCACTGTATAGTTGATCTTTCCTTAATACCACATTCCTCTTCCTATTTTGGAAATCCCATGATAGAGTCTCCTCCACAGAAGGATCTCGATATCTACAAGATAGAAGATGGAGAAAGTTTGGAACTACCTCCAGGCCCCACCTGAATTTGAAGAAGGTAATGCTTCTTTAATAGAAGAAACCATTGATATAAACATTGGAACAGAGGAAGAACAAAAAATTTAAAGTTAGGATCCTCGTTAACTCTAGAGGAGATAGAAATACACACCCAAATCCTCAAAAAACATCAAAAGGCTTTTGCATTTAATTATAAAGAAATGACAGGCATTGCACCACAAGTCACGGTACATAATCTTGTCACTAAGCCAAATGTGAAGCCAATTAAAAAGAAGTCAAGACCAATGAAGCCAAAAGTGGCTCTCATGGTAAAAGAGGAAGTAATAAAACTCCTCCAAGTAGGATTCATCAAGCCCATTGACTATTCACAATGGGTGTCTAATATTGTCCCTGTCCTAAAAAAGAATGGGAAGATACGCATTTGCATAGATTTTCAGGATATTAACAAAGCTTGTCCCAAGGATGACTTCCCATTACCATCCATTGATGTTATCATTGATGCAACAGCTAGATTTGAACTTTTGTCCCTCATGGATGGATTCTCAGGGTATAATCAGATTAAAATATCCTAACAGAGATCAAGCCAAAACTACATTCATAACTCCCTGGGGAACTTATTGCTACGCTATCATGCCATTTGGTCTTAAGAACGCCTGATGCTACATATCAACGAGCAATGACATATATATTCCATGATATCTTATCCATAAAATTGTGGAATCATATGTGGATGACTTGTTCAGCCAAGGCCAAGAAACGATGTGATCATCCAGAAGTGCTCCGTATCATCCTCTCATGATTAATTGAATATGGTGTCATATTAAATCCAGAGAAGTGAGTGTTTGGTGTGATAGGAGGAAAAATTCTGGGCTACATTATATCTTCACGAGGGATTGATGTTGATCCAGCCAAAATACGTGTTGTTCTTGAAATGATCCCACCATCGGACGAGTCTGGAATCAGGTCATTTCTTGGGAAACTCGGCGCAATCCACAGGTTCATCCCAGATCTAAGTTTTTCCATTCATCCAATCAACAATCTATTAAAGAAATATTATAGCATTGATTGGACTAAAGAATGCAATGAGGCCTTTGAAGTAGTTAAACGCTTCTTGTTGTCTCCACCCACGCTAATGCCTCCCAAACCAGACCACCCTTTGATCCTATACTCATGAGCCACTCATGTCTCGCTAGCCTTCAAGCTGGCTCAAGAAGACAATGATAAATGGGAACGTGCAGTCTATTTCATCTGCCAAACATTTCTTGATTATGAGACACGATACACACAGGTAGAGAGAGAATGCCTTGCCATGGTCTTTGCAACAAAATGTTTAAGACATTACAAGTTAAACCAAGAAACGAGGGTCATTGTAAAGATAGATCATTTACGAATGTTTCTCACACAAGGGTCTTTAACTAAAAAGTTTGGACGTTTCATAACCTTAATGGGTGAATTCTATTTGATGTTCATAAACAAAAAATCCATTAAGGGACAAATCATCACAGATTGGCTGGCTGACAATCCACTAGATGGAGGCGATCCGGTGAATCTGACTTTCCTGATGAGTGTATATACTTCATCAAAACCAGGCCTCCCATCTCCACATGTCCCTGGTATACTGATATCATCAATTTCATCATAGACCATACATACCCAGAAGGTGCCACGTCACAACAAAGAAGGCAGTTACGCATTATTACCGCTAAATATGTTGTCTTAGAACATGTACTCTATCGTAAAGCCTTCGACGACATGCTTCTAAGATGCATCGATATGGAAGAATTCAAGAAGATTCTTGATGAATCCCATCAGTGGGATATGTGGAGGCCACTTCAGTGGTCATGCCACCACTCACAAAATACATCGGATGGGCTATTTTTGGCCCACTCTCAAGCATGACGTGCAATGGAATTTGTACGTAAGTGCCAAAAATGCCAAGAATTCTCTCATGAGATTCACATGCCAACACAATCCCTACAACGAATAGTGACTCCGTGGCCCTTCTCCACGTGGGGTCTGGACTTGACAGGGAACTTATCTCCCTCATCAACCGATGGCCATAATTTTATAATCACAACACAGAATATTTTACCAAATGGGTGGAGGCCATGCCTCTCACCACCGTACTAGGTTCAGTAATTGCCAAATTCATTCTGAACCAAATTATCTGTAGGTATGGTGTCCCACAAGTCATTATCTCAGATAATGGCACGTCCTTTAAAAATGACGAAGTCTGTGAGTTATGTAGAAAATTCAAGATAAACCATCATACAACCTCTCTTTACTATCCTCAAGCCAATGGGTAGGCCGAAGTGACAAACAAAAAATTGAAAGCTATTTTCCTCAAAACAGTCAAGGAGAATAAGTGAGATTAGCATCTAAAACTATATCCGGCCTTATGGGCCCATCAAACCTCAGTAAGAACACCAACATGAGCAACTCCTTTCTCGCTGGTATTCGGGGCAGAAGCAGTTCTCTCGCTTGAGGTTGAAATACCCAGTCTCCGCATCTCATTACAAGGGATTCTGGACGAAGAAGCTTATAGGGAGGCACGCCTCTCTCAACTAGAAAGCCTTGACAAGGTCAAGCTAAATGCCGAATAAAGGCACAGAGCCTATGCCTACCGGATGTGTTGGAAATACAACAAAAAATTCTATGAGTGAGAAATATATGAAGGAGATCTAGTTCTAAGACTAGACAGCCAGATCGATAAGAAAACCGGTGAAGGAAGAAAGTTTGGGCCCAAATGGTTGGGCCCATACCGAGTCATGAAATACTATGGAAATGGTGCATATCTCTTGTGCACACTAGAAGGTGAGGAATTCGGTGAAACTATCAATTCCTTGCATCTTAAACGGTTTTATGCATAAAACATAAAAATCACCACTTGTACATTATAGTTACCTACATTGCATTAGTCTTTTAGCTTCTCCATTCTATCCATTTCATAAAAGTGGTAGTCTAGGAACTTTCTCTTAAACAATCTGTTACAAATTTCTGAACGTATTGGTAAAAGCATTCAAATCACATCTCTTCAAACATCATCAAGTATTTTCAAATCTTTTCATCAAGTTTAACAGACAAGTATTGACAAAAACCATACCGAGGCCTACATACTTGGTTTTGTTCTTTCTTTCTACTAGGTGAAGTTGTCCTTGCCTACGGTCTGTTCTTGAAGCTTCTTAGTGTCACATCTATCCCTCTTAAATCTCTTTGAACAAAAGGATATCCCAAAGTCATAGATCAAAAATGTCAAAATCAAATGAAATCCAAAGCACCAAGCAAACAAAATATTTTATTTTACACACTTATTTGCCCCATCAACCTTCGGTGATAAGCCCACATCTCTTACTAGTGGTGTGAGGTTGGGAAAGGAAAGAAGTGCCCTTACTCGCCTATATCTTGCCTTTGGTGACAAACCCATGCTTCTTACTAGTGGCATGAGGCAGGGTGTGGGGGGTCCAGTCACACAAATTAACAAATCTTGGTATGCTAAAAGCACAAATAAAATTCTATTAATAGAAAGCAAATATCCAAATATCCAAATTCCAAAGAGATCAAATCCTCAAAATCAGATTTTTTCAACCAAGTTTCCATTTATAAATCTAAGTCTAGATAAACTGGAAATTAAGTGGCCTTCTAAGCGTGGTAGTAGTTCTGAGTAGGGTAGGTGTGTAGGTCCAAATTTGGTTTTTGTTACTGGTTTGTCTGTCTCTCATCACTCCTTTCAATCAAACTCATACAACTTTTTCCCTTCCTAACTCTTGGTGTTGAGCCCTTGCATCTTACTAGTTGTGTGGATTTGGGATTGGGGCAAGTTCATCTCTTGATCACTATGCATTCATCATGTTTTACCAACATAAGAAGAAATTACAAACATTTCCCAAAGAGTTCAAAAGTTCAGTACTACCATATTTTAGTATCATCTCATATTAGCTTTACAAAAGCATAAAAAGTAAAACATCCTGTTTACCATCATTTGTTATCCATTGCATACATTCTAAAAACATGAAAACAAATATTCTAAAAATATCTAAGTACACATGTGGAAACAAGTCACGAAATTCTAGATCCAAAAGTCTAGATCGATATATATATATAAATATAATAAATCAAGTTTCATATATAATGCCATCATGCCCTAGACATGGTCAAAATGATCAATGAGCCTCGAAAAGTACAAAAACACTCATATAGATTTCTGACAAAATGCTACAAAATGGTCTCTCAATCCCTATGGGATCCCTCAGAGGGTGCATGACCACACCTAGGACTCCGGCTACGCTGGTGCTCTGAATGTACTGAGGGCTCGCAGTCACGACCAACAGCTACCATCTTGCTACGAGAATGACTCCTCCTCATCAAGCACTTGGTTGTCCTATATCCAGCTACCTCCGTGCGGAGAGAATTCACTGATATTCACCGAGTGCCAGACAGAGGAAAAAACATTATTATGCCTACCGGCTACTAAAGGCTCCCCCACATCCATGGAAATCTTAGCACGAGTCTTATCCGAGGGGAGAAGCAAGGTATCAGTGCATACTCAGCGAATCAAGTCTCGCCACTCATCAGCAGTCATTGCAAGTAATGGAGAAAACAAGTTAGAAAACAAGCAACGATAAAACCAAGAGTAAACAAAGAAAAAGATAAATAAACAAACTAAGACAATTCTAACTAAAAAAAATGTCAATAGAAGAGTGGAAACTCACTCGGATTACCAAGCCTCCAGGAAGAATCTCTAGGATTCGTACCCTGCCACTAATGCCACCACTGACTAGTGTCCCTCTCCCACATCTGGGGTAATGTGAAAACCTGCAACAGACTCACCATCTCCACCTAAGTCCTGAGAGAGCAACTCCTCTGAAATTAGAGTCACCCTCTCTGCACTCTGCTCAGCCCTCTCGGCCTACAAGGATCTCCTAGGTATTGTGCCACTCAGGATCACTATCATCCCCTCCACCCATCTCACTGATCTCCATCTCCTATGTCTCCTCCTCAGTCTCTCCCCTAGTGAACTCCTCAGACTCAGAGTCCATGTCAATGGGCTCATCATTGCTATGAGTGGGACTGGCATTAATCCGAAGTAAGGGTGCCTGAGGAGCACCGGCTCTCCCCCATGCACGTACCACCCTTCTGGTCGTAATAGGAACATCGGGAGTAACAATAGTCCAACCCCAGCCTCTAGGACCTCCCCGAGCCTCATGGATAGATCTATACACTAGCACCGTCGGAGGAAGCATGTCACTATAGTGGAGGCCAAACTACCTGTGGAAATCTATAAAAGGGGTGGATCTCCAGCTTCCTCGCCCTGTCTATCAACTGGATGGTGGTCTGACGGGTAATCAAGTGTAACGGTCTCCTCTCCCCATACCCATACCATGGCCTGATAAGGAGTGGCCTCCATGTCTGCAGTGGTCAAAGAGGCCACTGGCTGGTGGGGTGCACTAAGAATTGTCATCCCCATCCACCTTGCTGCTCTGAAAGCCCTGGGATCCTCCACCTCTACACCTCTCCCGTATGTTGTGATATGCTCATACACCTAACTCATGACAAGATTCGGGTGGCTCAGTGATTGTCCCTGTAATCAGACTACCCTTTATAAATCATGGAAGGTATTCCCGAGGATATCTTCTCTCCAAGCGTAGACACGTCCATGGCCCTCAATCTATGCAATAATGGGGGCCCAGCAATATAAGAGAGTGTCCCCTCCCTTATCCCCAATCAGTCTGGATGCAAGGATAGCCCATGATGGCCTTACGGAGAAAGGGAATGTCTGACTCAATGATAGAGTCGATCACACCCCTTCTTCGATACAATTGCATCTCCCATGTAGGTGGTCCACTGAACCACCTGTGATCTCGATATTGTTGTCTTAAGAGACAACCGCCGCCCAATAATCGGAACCCCCAGCATACGGTAAACATCCTCCAGGGTGATAGAACACTCACCCCTAACTCTTGGCAATTGGAAGGTGTTTCGATCCGTCATCCCAGTATGAAAATAAATCACACAGAATGTGACTGGCAGGCGCAACATGAGCCTGTGAAATCATCCAAATGCCAGCCCTTTAGAAGGGTATCTCGCTCTGCCTGAGAGAGCACCTCTTATACACTGCTGGGATCTAATCACACTCCCTCTCCCAGCACCATCTAATATACTCCTCCTTCTTCTACATACACCCAAAAACACAAAAAATAAGCGAGTTAGTATCCAATTCCAATTAAAAAGACTACTAAAAACATGTGAAAGTGTAAAAAATGCAAAAACAAATAAGGTAAAGCATTGTTTTGTCACTCTGTCACAGACCGCCGCCCTGTGCAAAGCGGGAGTTCCGTAACCACTACCTTCTAAGGTGGCGGTCCCATAACCGCCACCCTGCATAGGGCAGCGGTCCTGTCCCACAAACTTAAATGGGTCGTATACCCTAAAAAATGCTTTAAAAAAAGCAAAAACACCATTTTTGCTAAAATGAAAACCTATCCTATGGGCGCCCCCCCCCTAAAGACACGTTTAAAACTAACATTTTCAAAAATGACCCCCCCCAAGTAAAATATTTCATCATTTCCACATTTTAGGTCTAAAAGTGATAAATCAAGAAGAACTAACCTGAGTCTTCGCGGGTCGATGTTCCACTCTCGGAGGCATGATCGCTATCTCACCACGAATGTTTTGACTATACTCTCATCAAAAACCGTCACCGTGGGTCCCAGAGCTCAAAAATCTATCAAATCAATCCGCGCAAATGAATAGTAAAATGACTTCATTTTATATCTATATAGCTTTCTGAAATTAATTTCAAATGTCTTTGACAGGTTCGGAGCACCGACGGAGGTAATTTCTAAACCCCGCGTAGATGGTAAGTCCTCTTTTTCATATCAATTCATCCTTATTTCTCAAATTGTTTTATCTATTTGCACTTGAGTCCCTTGTTTTTATTTTGCAGATAGCAGGACTTTGGATGGCGACTTTCCAACACACAGGCGTGTGTCAGGTATATAACTCCTAACTCCCCATTTCAGGACTGCCATACTTGGATCTACCGTTTTACACCTCTTTATGGCTAAGACGCTTCTCCGAGGGGGAAATATGTACGTACCCGAAATTGTAGGGTACTACACTGTCGGAACGATGTTACACATGCCCCAATGATGATACGGGTCTCCTTGTAAGGTGTTCAGAATCCAGAAAGGCTCACCATGTATACACTTGTATCCCTCGTGCCCCGTTTAGCCTCCGCATGCTTTGTTTTCCCCTTTTTCCCCTTTTCTTCTTGCATTTTTTCTTCAGTGACGAAACCACCACCCTGCCTGGGCGGCGGTCCTGTGACCACCACCAAGGACAGGGCGACGGTTCTGTAACCACCGCCTAGCATAGGGCAGTGGTCCTGTACGCATTTTCTATATCCTTTTGGTGATCGCGTCAAACGTAAATCTTGGATTTTACACTGCTTTCTTCAACCACTTTGGCTTACATTAATGTTTTCGGTCCCCTTGTAATAGTGTTGTTCCTTTGTTTATATTAAAAGAGATCAAATGGGAGTTACCCTCTGGTAAATGCATTGGTTATAAATAACCAGATTGTTTTCAAGCAAATGGCCCCTCATCATATCAATTCTCTTGTTCGGCTTTTCAATTTCTTGCTTATAATTCTGTTAGTTTCATGTTTTGCTTCCATTGTTGGTATTTTAGAGGTCATATGATCTTCTTGTTTCAGTCTTGTTCCATTGCTACTGCATACAATTAGTTTAACATAGAATAGCTTCATTTCTAGACTAGAATCCATTAAATTTGCAGGTTTTGTTTTGTCACAAGGATAGTTTCTAAAACTCTCGGTACACTTGTGTTGTATACCCGTAATAAATCCCGCTAGGAATTGCATAGTCAAGCTTTGTTCACTTGCGTTATCTCTCTCCTACTCACATTGTATTCAGTCTATATCTGAAGCTGCAATTATTTGAATACCATCTTCTGTTGATACAATCATATACATACTTTTCGGATTCACGAGGACACGAAGGAACAAGGAGATCACACTGAGGGGACGAAATCACACACAACTAGATTTAACTATTTTGTAAATGCTAGATTTGAGTTATCAATGTTCTAGTTACGAAATATCAAATAGAGTAGTGAATTATTTTATTTTAGTTAAAAGTTTTCTCTTGATATCACCAGGGAAGCTGTGGGGATTGATAGTTTCTAAGAAACTATGATTCATTCCACACTTATGAGGTAGGATTGAGAGTCTTTTCAATTTAAAATATATAGCTTCTTAGATATTTAGGATAAAATCACAACTGCATAGGAAAATAGCTATACCATGCTACGTTGCTTGTTTTTATTCTGTTATTAAATTAGTTGTTCATTTCATAAATATACTAGAGTATTTGCTCTTTAAATTCATTGAAATACGTCATTGAAAATACAAAAATAGAAGAATGCTTGCGTAGTATAAATACTTCTTTTGTAATAAGTTTATTAATGTTAGTTAAAACTTGAATCATTTTGTATGACAATCACAGGACCTAGAGAGCCTAGAGAGTATTTATTTGAACCCGTAGTGCCTCAGCCAAATCTACCCACAACATTAGCTGATATAGATCAGGACATCAGGATACAGGTCTTTCGAGCAACATAAAATTTTCAAGCAATTAGTGAGCAACTAAGAGGATTAAACATCGAAGACGAAAAAGCTTACACATTCTGGTCAAACCATCCATACTATAGATTGCCTTGATAAAACATCTGAATGACTGTGCAAGGATTCGAACGAGAGCAAACATTTGGTTGCGATCCTTTGTTTCCATAACCCGATGCAGGAGACCTCCTCGTTGATATAGATATTAGCCTATGTATTCAAGTTTCCATAACACATGTTAGGTACTCTGAGAAAATCATACAACTTCTAGTTCTAAACATAGAGGTTGAAAAGACATACGATTATTGGATAGTTGGGAGAAGGGATTGATTCTTCACATGACCATAATAGGTGCACAACAACCACAAACTCACGGTTATGATCCAAAAATCCCACAACCCAACGGGCCTATAAATCAGTTAAGTATTGACACCAGCTTGAGAACACTGGAATTTAGATCCTCACTACTCTCGCTAGATATTATAGTACAATTCTCCATATTAAATGTATAAGCCAATCAATTTAATATTTTCTAGGCTATACCAGAAAACCACCCATAGTCAACTGTGAACCCACTAAATCACCTGTCACCATTTTATGACCTTATCTAGAGATATATATGAAGCTCCCACAAGTCACTTCCCATGTATCCAACAACCAAGAAACAGGATCTCGGTAGAGCTTGACATGTATTGGAGCCTCCGAGTAACCATTATATCTGAACAAACCATTACACCAATTCAGGTTAGGAGGGCCTTCTTCGCCTTAGATTTACATATTCCATTATTGTGTATTGAGGACATAAGGCTACCTGATTAGCTTGTCTATTCACATTCAGACATTCACCGGCTGTCTCGACATGACCTCGAGAGGTTGGGTACGTGGAAGAGGTACTTATAGATTCCCATGCTCGCATATCACTTTTCATCGTACAGTACCCCCATACAACGAAGTGGGTCCATAGGTCCCACCACTCTATGGTGAATTCCATGACCCTATTACAACACATTACGACATTAAAACCAGCATATCAATCCATTTCAAATTCCAAGAGGCAAAAATACCAAGCCTTGGGCTAGGATATAAAACTTTTAAACTTGATTCACAAATTTAAAACTAAGAAAAACAAATGGATAATTAGCCATGGTTATTGCAAAAATCTGCATGTTAGTGCAACAACCAAATAAATTCCCAAAATATAAGAACATGTCAATCAAGAAAACTACTGGTTCTTGCAAAAAAAGAGAATTTTTTAAATTTACAAATAAAATATGTATATGGAGATAACACATTACAATAACTATGCATGGCCTTGTACGGCCACCAAATGAGTACTCAACAAGTTGTTGGCTCTTGGACATTGGGCCTCATCTCGTAAAATAACATATCAAATAATACAACTGTCATCATCTCTATCTAAATCGTCCCTCCACCACTTCCATAAGGCTCAACATAGTCATAACCACACTTAGGTTGAATCCATACAATAACCATATAGGGAGAGAGGAAGAAGTGCAGGTCACAATCTACTGATCCTAAGGTATCCGCAAAACACAATATGCATGACACCCATTAAATAAGTGCCATACATACCAAATGAACAAAAGTGGGTTTTCATCTCATGTAAGACTCCACTTTCTATCTTGTACTCAACTCGAGTGACTAGTCAAGGGTACACATTTCCTCACTCTAAACATACACATTTTACCGATTTCCCTTAGGTTCGGTTAGTTTAGGGTTCATAACAAAACACATGACTTCATCACTAACACAATGGTGATTCACACACATTAAGAATAACGTCTTACGCATGGTATATATACAGGTTATAATAAAATCATTACTTTCATGGGTTTCAATACATCATATTACCACATAATGCACCCAAAGTGCAAGCACTATACCATAGGGGTTATATGTTCACCATATGTCCCTAAATCAGGACATGAAACATCACATAGTACATGAATAATACGTATATTAAACACAACGAGTAATAGTGTAAGTGCACAAAGTTTAGGGGCCAAAAAGTGGACAAAAACCTGAAAAAAGAAAAATGTGTACGCATTATATTATAATGTGATTGCATTTTAAATTCTTAGGTTTGGGATTTACCAAGCATAACGTGTACACATTATAATGCATACGTGTTATTTCTACTATAAATAAAAAAAGAGCCCGAATCCTCTATCATTTTATCTCCCTTAAACATGAGTTTCAGAGCTTAACCATGCCCTCACGTTTTTTCATTTATCTGGATCTCAAGCTCAAAGGATCATATCTGGATCATCGGGAAGATTTGAATCGACGATGGCGCCATGGAGAATAGGTAGGGAAAATTTACTTCTCAAAATTGCATTGAAATATGATAATTATAGAGTTGAATTTGAATTGAATACATTTTTTATTGTTACAGTTCGAGGTCGAGGGAATCAACCACAACCAAACCCTGTTATTCCTATCATCCCTCTCAACCCTCCCATAATTACTCAGCATCCCATGGGTAGTCAAGAAGATTTAGTAGCCCACATAGTTGAAAACAAAATTGAAATCTAAGATTTAATCAAAATAATGAGGGATTCACAATCTACAAACCCCCGACGCTCCTCTCTTGCAAACACATTGGAGGCATTACTTGTTCAAGTTGATGTGACAATGAGGAAAATTGATCGTTGGTCAACTTACATAGAGGGTTGTATGGTTTATTATTCCAAAAAATTGTCATATGTGGATGTAAAGAAAAAATAAATTACAAAAGACCTCATATGCACCTTATTCATAGACACCTACACTAATTTGCATGTTCCGTTGTCACACAAATGGTTTCCCATACATTGGTGGAATAATAATTTAATTAAAAATAATTTTTGGGACTGATGTTGGATGGTGTTTGATTTTCCACCTTGCAATAACAAAAAGGTGCCACTATACTTTCTGAGGAAACTCTATTGCGAGTTTATCCTCAAGGAGATCCCAAATTATTTTGATTTCTGAGATTTTTAGGGTCGAGGAAAAGGATCTACACATGATCGACTAGGTGCACAATGTGTAACTATTCAGCAGGGTAGAGTCCTCGCACATAATCCCCCTCACCCTAAGACTGTCCCTCCAGCTGTGAAGGAGACAATAGATATTGATACACTCCATGTACTTCAAGGGCTATTTGTGACCCTTGTTCAACATATGACAGAGTTTTCTGAGCCAGATGGTCGCAGAGGCACACAAAGTATTTCCTCACGGAGTACTAGCATGAGGCCACATCTTTTCTCATCATGTGGTAGTCTATGTTTGGGGACTGAGGAGGATGATACTTTCATGCGTACTGATTTTGGTGGAGTTGGTACTAGGGGTGCACACGATAATGTCACTATGTCAGATGCCTTTTTGAGTGAGACATTTGGATTACATTCATCGGCGTCACCTTCGTAGGTATTTGTTATGTTTTACTATGCATGTTACAAAATTTTTGGAGTACTTTATTTACTTATATATGTTAAATTTTTGAAATAATTGTTTTTGTACATGCACATGCATTGATATTATAGTGTGCGGGAGGTGCATTTTCATCCCAACAACATGCGGCGAGCACCATCTGTACACGTACATTCACAGAGGTAATTTAAAATGTTAATTATGTAAAATTCTCACATACATGCATATATATATATATATATATATATATATATATATTAGTTTTTAAGTCAAATATATGTATGTTCTTGTATGTTCATCTAACTCACGTGATACATGTTTGATAAAGATGTTGACTTCACTGAAAACCCCACCATTTATGTGACAAGTAGAGAAAGGTGTTGCCGCTACAATTTCATCTATGCAGCAACTCACTAAGGTATTCTTGAACAACATGTAAATTTTGTTAAATTTCTCATGTAATTCATATTATGTTAAATTACATGTTAGTAATGTCATTCACTGTAGAATTATTAAATTATGTTAATAATTTCCTTCATTGTGTATATGCAGGAGCTACCTATAATAGGTAGTAGCCCTGTTCATTTGATTCACAGGCGTGGTGGGGTAAAAACAATAGTTTTATATTGATAAAATTAGTTAAAATATTGGCATTACACATACATGTACTTAGTTCTATTTTTGCTAATTTTGATGTTAGATTTTCTGATCTTATGTGTATGTAGTGAACTTCAACCCCTTCCATTTTGACTTCGAGGGCACAGACTCCTCCATCTCATCATCTTCATACCCCCGTTCGTACTCCAAGGTGTCCCGATGACTCATCTGAGCGTGAGATATAGATTTGACATGATCAACAACTTGAGGTAAGTTTTTTTATTTATGTAAATACTTTCATTCTAGCATGGTCTCAAATACATGTTGAAAACATATATAAATTATTTTTTGACAAAAAAATCATCCCGACCATTTACAGGATCATGTACAGGAGAGTATTCAGCGGAAGAGGACTCGTAGCATGGGCTCAGATGATCCAAAGTCATCTCATAGATCTCCACCTTCATCTAAGGGAGGGCCTTCTTCAAGCAAGGCCAAGAGAGCTATAGATTTTGATGATTAGGAAATATATAGGTCTTACATGACATTTTTTGTATGCCTATAGGCATGGCATTTGAACTTGATGGTATATGACCTATTTGGGCAATTGTATATTTATTATGCACATTAAAATACTATTTTGAACTTGATATTTTTGCATGAAACTAATATGATGCGCACTTGACAAAATTTAAGACATTATGGATTAAATTTTCATTTATTGGTGATGTACATGTACTAGCATTTTCAATGTATAATATGCATCAAACTTTGGAAATCAATATTTATATAATGTAGGTATATAAAGAGTTACCTAATCTGAGTAATTATTCATTCAATTTATCAATGTGTATATATGTATTTACCTTACTTGCACTTCTTCTTCCACATGGTCTCTTTGTATTGGTTCCTATCTTATCATGCACCTACTACATTCCTCAATGCTTATTAGTAATCTCCCTTGTTAAAACACCTGAGAGTTGTCACAATTTGATGTCTTTAATCTGTTGATATTTTGAGAATGTCTCTCCATATTCATTACTCCAATGCTTGAGAATGTCTCCAGATGCAATGACATTCTAATGAATGGAAAATCAATGATTCTTGATTTTATAATCCTGTCCAATTCATGTTATTACCTTTAAATTTGTAGGCATTTCAAGTTATTTGGAAATCACATCACACCCTTCACTAGGCTTGATGACTACCCCTATCCTTTTGAAGGTGATTTTGTAAGCATCCATGGGTTTATCAGAGTATAAATTATCAATGAATGGAAGGTCACTAAGCTATAGGCTAGCTGAATCCCATTCAGAACTAAATAAGAAAGATTTACTAGGCAATTGATAACACCCGTGTGTTCTTAGAAATTCCCCTATAAAATTCATTCTTAAGCCAATCTAGTAATTAAACAAGAACTCCCAGACGAGGTGTTAGATTTGACAAGACGTTTCTAGGTGTCACGAAGTTTAATAAATCACGTATCAAAGATATAACATGTTTTGGTCTCAGAGCTCTTAAGGGACTACACCCAGACGAGGTAGCCTGAAAGAACAGGGAGTGTAGGGAACCAAAACAAAGCCTCCCATAGCATTTATGTAGCCACCCTAATGTGTTGGCATAGTTGGTTCAGCGCTAAGAGCTTCCATTTTCAAAGTATTGCATTTAGAAGCCTTACACTGACTTAGACTACATTATTTCATGCGTTTACAAACAATAGGACAGTGAGAGAACCGAATGGAGATGGATAAAACCATGAGAGGCTTTCATAGAAGGTCTCGACATGGAATTTTTAGATCTGACGAGATGTATCTAGGTGCCATGAAGTCTGAGAAGTCACCTATCAAAGATATAATGTGTTTTAGTCTCAAGGCTCTTAAGGGACTACGTCCGGACGAGGTATCCCAAATGCATGAGGAGCATATTTTGTTCTCTCGTTGTCCTATTATTTACAAACGCGTGAAATAATGTAGTCTAATTCAATTTCAGGCTGCAAGACACTATATTTTGCAAACGGTAGCTCGTGGGACCTAATCGTCTGCGCCAACACGTCTCGATGGTTCCCTATGCTCATTGTGCTTTCGGGCTACTTTGTCCACACGTAGTCCCTTAAGATCCCTGATATAAACATAGGCTATATATTTGACAAGTGATATCTTAGACTCCATGGAACCTAAAGATGTCTTGTTAGATCCGAAACCTCCATGTTGGGGCTCTCTACGAAATCATCTCACAGTTTTATCCATATCCTTTCAACGATCTCGTTGTCCTATTATTTGTAAATGCGTGAAATAGTGTAAGGCTATCAGACGCTATATTTTTCAAACGGTAACTTGTGGGACCAAACCTTCTGTGCCAACATGTCTGGATGGCCTTGTGAACACTAGTGGAGGATTTTTTTTGGTTCCCTATACTCCCCGTGCTTTCAGGATACCTCGTCAGGGCATAGCCCCTTAAGAGTCCTAAGACCAAAAGACGCTATATGTTTGACAGGTGATTTCTAAAACTGTGTGGCACCTAGAGATGTCTCGTGAGATCAAAAACCTCCATGTTGGGGCCCTCTAAAAAATCCTCTCATGGTATTTTTCATATTCTTTTAGTGATCTCGTTGTCCTATTGTTTGCAAACACGCGAAATAGTGTAGTATGAGTCAGTGTAAGGCTGTTAGATGCTATATTTTGAAAACGATAGCTTGTGAAACCAAACCGTCTACAACAACACATCTAGATGGCCTGGTGAATACTAGTGGAGGCTTTCTTCTGGTTCTCTACACTCTCCGTGCTTTCGGGATATCTCATCCGGGCATAGTCCCTTAAGAGCCCTGAGACCAAAACACACTATATCTTCGACGGGTGATTTCTCAGACTCCGTGGTACCTAGAGATGTCTCTTAGGATCAAAAACCTCCATGTGAGGGTCCTCTATGAAATCCTCTTGTATTTTTTTCCATATCATTTCGGTAATCTTGTTGTTGTATTGTTTGTAAACAAGTGAAATAGTGTAGTCTGGGTCAGTGTAAGGTTGTTAGATGCTATATTTTGGAAACGGTAGCTCGTGGGACAAAACCGTTTGGGCCAACACGTCCTGACACCCTAGTGAACTTTAGTGAAGGATTTTTATTGGTTTCCTATGCTCCCCATGATTTTAGGCTACATTGTTCGCGCGCAGTCCCTTAAGAGCCCTAAGACTAAACCACGTTATATCTTCAACAGGTGATTTCTCAGACTTTGTCGCACCTAGAGATGTCTCATCAGATCAAAAATCTCCATACCAGGGCCCTCTATGAAATAATCTCATGGTTTTATCCATATCCTTTTGGTGATCTCATTGTCTTATTGTTTGCTAATGAGTGAAATAATGCAGTTTAAGTTAGTGTAAGGCTATCATATGCTAAAGTTTGCAAACGGTAGCTTGTGGGACCGAACCGTCTATGACAACACATGTAGATGGCCTAGTGAAAACTAGTGGATACTTTTTTTTGGTTCCCTATGCTCCTCGTGCTTTCGGGATACCTTGTCTGGGCGTAGTCCCTTAAGAGCACTGAGACCAAAACACGTTATATCTTCGATGGGTGATTTCTCAGACTCAGTGGCACCTAAAGACGTCTCGTCAGATCTAAAACCTCCATGTCAAGGCACTCTACAAAATTATCTCACTTTTTTATCCATCTCCATTCGGTTTTGGCACTGTCCTATTGTTTGTAAACACATGAAATAGTGTAGTCTGAGTTAGTGTAAGTCTATCAGACACTATATTTTGCAAACGATAGCTCGTGTGACCAAACCGTCTATGCCAACATGTCCAGATGGCTTGTTGAATGTTATTAGAGGATTTTTTTTGGTTCCCTATGCTCCTCATGCTTTTGGGCTACCTCGTCCGGGCGTAGTCCCTTAAGAGCCCTGAGACCAAAACATGTTATATCTTTGACAGGCAATTTCTCAGACTCCATGGCACCTAGAGACGTCTCATTACATCTAAAACCTCCACGTCAGGACCCTCTATGAAATCCTCTCTCATTTTTATCCATCTACATTTTTTCTCTCGATGTCCTATTATTTGCAAAGGAGTGAAATACTGCAGTCTGAGTTAGTGTAAGGCTGCCAGATGCAATACTTTGCAAATAGAAGCTCTTGGTGCTGAACCGACTACGTAAACATGCTGAGGTGGCCAAGTAAATGCTAGGAGAGGTTTTTTTGGTTCCCTACACTCCCCGTGCTTTTGGGCTACCTCATCCGGGCGTAGTCCCTTAAGAGCCTTGAGACCAAAACACATTATATCTTCGCCATGGGATTTCTTAGACTTCATGGGACCTCGAAATGTCTCATTAGATCCAAAACCTCCACATTGGGGCCCTCTACAAAATCCTCTTGTAGTTTTATCCATCTCCATTTGGTTCTCTTGTTGTTCTATTGTTTGCAAATGTGTAAAATAGTGTAGTATGAGCCAATGTAAGGTTGTCCATTTCCAATCACCTGAATAATATAGGTGGTGAAATGAGAATTTGAATAAGATATGTTTACAATATAGGTGGTGAAATGAAAATTTATGTTTTTTGTTCCTTTCTAATATTTAATTTCACTTAGCTTCACTTGGCTTCAAGAATAATAAATTCTCTATTGACAGTGCCAACCACGTGAAGGTGTAAGATGTTTTGGCACCACTAACCTACACAAACATGTTAGTAAGAAATGGAATAGAATTTTAAATCATACAAAATTTAAAAAAAATTATTTAAGTAAATATTCAAATTAAATTCATGAAGAACATACCTTTGCAAATTCAATCCAATGAATTGTAAGGATCAACTCTACTCTTAACAGTGGCAAGAATTGCTTCATGATCTAATTCACAAACCTTCAATAGATTCTTGTTTAATGGCCGACCTCAATATTTGATCAATTTAATATTTTTTGCAAGGACCAAATGTGAATAGTAATGTATCTTTCGATGTACTTAATAGTCTTCAAACAACCAAATGTTTGAATTTTTGATAGTATATCGTTGAAGCCAAGTTCCAGTGACTACCACTGACCCAGTGGGATACTCAAGTTCTTCACCATCAATGACTGTGGAAGTAAAAAAATCCCCTCTATAGAACAAGACAATAAGAAGTATGTTCCCTCTTCGTTATATTCTGTCGCAATAACTACAAAAATGTTCCCTACATCATAAAGTAAAACTGAAGTCAAATTTTAAAATACATTAAGAGTTGAATATTTAATAATTTATATATCTAAAACATGGCATGTACATATATGTATGTTTTTTTGCACTAAATCATAGACTTCGTCAAAGTCAAGTGATGTTGTCATTTGATCTAAAGACCCTGTAAGTTGTAATGCTCATGGAACTTTATGTGGGTCGAGTGGAATTAGTGGTCTACAAGTCCATTCATCCACCCACTGCTGTGAATCACATTCATTCCACGCAAAATAAATGCATGATATATAAAAATATTCCATACACCTAGTATAAATAGTCCAAGCATTTGCATCTGAACTACGGAATGAGTGCATATCACTTGATCCTGCAATTTTCATATAATCTTCAAATTTTTCAAGATGTTGTTCCTCTATCAACCAAAAAATCTACGAACCGTTGATCTCTCTTGAGATTCATGGCCCATATTCTTGACACACCAATCAAAAATAATTTTTGCATCTATAAATTTAGCACCATCCTTGAACTTTAACTCTTCTCTTGCAAGTGCATACCATAGAATAACACATCAACACACGTACATACCAAAAAAAAAAAAGAAAATCCAACACTTTGTAACCCAAAACAACATTATTTTCACACACACCAAGGAGGTACATTGCACATGAACTCCTCATTGAATCCACGAAAAGGAGAGTGAATACTCCCATCACAAGCACATAACCATGATGATGAATACACACTAAGTGACATACACAACATGTGCATTTGTAATATCACAGTTAGAATGATTTTCACATTACAACATATATCACATTACTATTTCAATATCTACCACCACCAGGAAAAATCATCACTACTCCAATATGTCCCAGAGGTTTGAGAGAATGAACCTCCTCTCTGATACCAAATGTAATGCCCGCAATTTGGACAAACAAATACAATAGTAAAAATACTAGAATATTTTTTTTTACTTTAAATGCTCATTACACAATACCACATGGGCTCCAATAGATAAACTTAACATCACATAAGACATCACATAATTCATCGACAACATAAACATAAGACAAAACCATATACATGTTGATGCCACACTTTCCCCAATGAATGAATGCTAGGAATGACCCATCCACAAAAGGGGACCAAAGGATTGACAAACCCACAACATGTCATTTCCATGATTACATATTTAGTTACGATTAAAATTCCAAGAGCATTATTATGCAAGGATAATTTTCTCCTTTATCCAACTAAAAATTCATAATTTCATTCCACATTCAACTTATCGTTTTACCATTTAAATTGGCTCTTCATCCCTTATGACAATCTCCAAAACTTACATAATTATTTTCCATATTTCAAATTACATCCAATGATCCTAATTCTTTTGTTCTTAAGTTAATATTATGCTTCTCAAATGCTTATTCAATGTTTAAATTTTACCCTTACTGCAATAGTGAATCTGACGTGATGTCAAGAAAGAAATCTTAGGATTTGAGGCAGATTTAAATTTAAGATAACTTTTCCCAATACATTCTTTGATTATAGTATCTCTATTTCTCATCATAGTTAAGAAATTTGAATAACTTGTTGAATCCATTCAACATTTCCACATCAAGAAATTTTATTTAAATTTATATATATCTTTTATTTTCTTGAATTTTGATTTCACCAAAGGGCATTTCATTTTTTTTTAACATAATAAAATGCCAAATTGAGTTATAAGGAATCCAAGAGTGACATTAATCCGAACCTCAAATCTCGTTTTACTACTATATGCTTTACTATTGCATTGCACTATGGTCTGATTGCCGGCATCACTTTATAAAAAAAGAGTTACAAAATTACTTGTCTAACATCTTAAAGAAGTACATGATTGGAAGCATTAGAACCATACAAAAACCACAAGTGATTTGTTTCCATAGTGATATCCCATGTTTCCGCATTTTTGTGATTCCACATGTGAAATTTATTTTATTCTTAATTTCATAAATGACATAACAAGGAATTATGAAACCATTTTTTCGGTTTCCTGGTTTCTATTATGTCAACATCTTTCAAATCAATTTTGTTTGCAAAGAGTTACTTACAATTTTCTACGCACAAGTTGACCTCCTAGTCAACTATGGTTTAGTTTAATTCTTATTTGCACTTATGGATATATGCCCTATAATATATATCAAATTAAGATATAAAACATAATTACCTTATAAAGCCTCTACAAAGGACCTAGGGCGCTATATTTTAACTAGCCAAGGTAACATATTTAGCTGAGTGGATCGAAAGAGATCATTAATAAGAGTTTAAGTAATAGTACAACTATTTCACTAGCTCCATTATGTCATCTAGATCCCACAAGTAATTCATTTGATGATGAAATTAAATTTTAAATCTAACTTCGTAAGACAAGTTAGTCCATTAGGATACTAAGGAAGTGTTAGTTCTACTTACTCCAGATAAAGTTTAACCATGTCGTTCCTAGCCATCGGGTTTACGATGATGTTGTTAAACATATAGGCTATGATGACAACTCAAAAATTTTCGCTCTTATTTACTTAAGCAAGAAGGTTTCATAGAGTGCAAAGTTTAAGTTCATTTTATGGTTTCAATTTATTTTGGGCTAAGGAAGATCATGCGAGAAGGATAGATATGCACTAGTTTCAAAATAAGGTTGTCTGTTGTGATTAAATTTCTTTATCACATTTTCAGGGAAAAGAATACAACTTGTCAATTATTTATTGCACACTAGAAATGCACTACAAGATATTAAATTCAAATTAATTTGATATATATATATATATATATATATATCAAATCTTTTTACCATACGTAAATATGAATTAAAATGCACATTTCCCAAGGTATCCATAAAACTAACATCTCATACATATCACTAAATTTAAAATATAAAATTTTATGTAAAATGGCAATACATTATGCATAGATACATTCTATAATTACCTATATAAATGATGATAATAAACAGTGAATTACACCACACCTTTTCGTCATCTTTCTTGAATCCTTCAAAACCATGTGAGAATGAAATCAACGATAAATCGCTAGCATGGGATCCACCTAGATCTAACATAATTGACGTATTTATTTTCCATTTACATACTAATAATAATTTGCATTTTAAGGGAGAGGGTTAGAGACATGTATTGAATTAATTTCATTTAACTTCATTTCTTATCCAAGGAGAGAGAAAGAGATACGGAAGAGAAAGAAACACTATTTTGTAAAAAAATCAACTTCACACAAAAAATCACATGATAGGGTTTCAAAAATTTATTTACAAGTGCCAACCAGTTTCGACGGTGGTTTGGGGTCCTACAACTTTGTTTTTACATTTTCCCCACCAGTTGTAGAAACGTTCAATTTACGCTTGAAGGTTAAAATAATGCACTCAAAGACTGTCTTCTAATAAGGAAATTCTCGACAGGTGAATTCCTACGTGTCCAAATATATACCAAGAGTTCATGGAAACTAGAGGAATTAAAAACTAATGAGTGGTTTATGATTGGCGGCTAGTTTTTTGAGGCCATCGGTCGTAATTGGCCTAGTTTTAAATGATCTAAACTTAGCTCAAGGGATTAGAAAAGAAAGTTCAAAACTAACATTTGATGGATGAACATACAGCGATAAGTTCTCTACAAGTTCCCCTATATATGGAGAATTCACCAGAGTCGACATTATTAAGAACTAGAAAATGGTTTTCAAATGGAGACAGGTTTTCTTGAACCACCGATTATAATTGGTCCAACTTGACCTAGTCAAACTGCGACTAGAAGCCTACAAAATTCCTTTGCTAAACTATCAACAAGAGTGTTTTTCCCAAAACTGGAGGTTCTAATAAATTTTATAGCACAAATACTAGAGGTTTGTGAAAGTGGATAATCATTTTGTTCTCCAGGATTCAAACAACGATCTGATATGAAACACAACTTTTCAAACATTTAGCAACTTCCTAAAACTACAAACATGGTAATAGGGCTCCTAAAGGAGCGATGAAGAGAGTAAAAATGGTCGATTGGGGTTGGACTTAAATCTTGAGGAAACTATCCTCATTCCAAGGAATACGAATGAGACTTTACATCCATTTTTTTGGTTTGAGAAGGTTGCTTTGTGGGTCTATGAATATCATGATTTATTAGCTTTTACCATGGAACAGATGGTGGATTTATGAGGGAAAAAATTCAAATTGTCAATAAAAGTGTGTCATAGCTATCTAAAATTGTTATGAAATTTTCCAAATCATGTCTGAAGGGAGGTTTAAGTTTTTGCTTGACTACCAAGTGTTATTTGGTTTACATAAGTACCAGATGAAATTTTATCATTTTCCAAAATAAGTTTATATAAAATAGTCGAATGTATAATAAACCAAATATTTTTTTTTAATTTACTACTCTGGAAATGGAAAAACTAAAGTATGAAAATTCTATAAGACAAGGTGAGATGAACCATGCCTGGAAGAAAATATTAGCAATTGTTGCTTCAAAGTTTGGTGAAACACTTGTTAGATGCACTTTGATTATGGATTCCCATTTCTTTTCACAACTCCACATTGGGTATGTCTTGTAACCAACATAAACCATGGGATCATGTCTCTTTAAAGAATCTAGTCAACTGCTAGTGAAGTTCCTTACAAAACACCCTTGCTTTGAAGCTCTCATTTTCACATACCAAAAAATTGTGCTAGCCAAGGATGTTGAGTCTCACTTTACATCTTCTAATGGCATTTGATTCAAAGTTTTGAAGAGATTTTGAACAAACCCATCTTGCACACCACATACCACATTAAGATATCTTAATAAGATCTGACTAAAATGAGTGGGACGAGTTAATTTCTAGTCTTAAAGGTGATCTTGGAGATAAAATTGGTTGGAGTATGGTAGTCAACACATACACAGAGGTTCCTGACAAATCCATTAGTTGTCCTAGGGCATGAATTAAAAATCCAAAGGCAATTTCCATCTTCTCACTATGGTGGAAGGTGAATTATTCCTTTATCCATCATTTATTTCCTTACAATTTAAACCTCACCTGAAATGTGCACTTATGCATAGATGATTTACAGAAGAACATTAGTTGCAACATTTTGACAATCCAACTCAAAAGAAGAGTTGATGTAAATTATTGTAACTTTTTATTCTTATGTGTTATACAGGGGTACCAAAAAAACACATCCACACAACCACCATAGGTTTAATTTGTGTTTTGATGATAAATTTTAAAGTTTCCTTAAGATAGATAGCACAACAAAAAATGTCAACCGAGCAGACATGATATTTAATTGTAGGTGGAATGCTATAAGCAAAACTTATGCCATTGAAGTATTTACATCCCTTTTCCACTAAACCTGCATGCTTTAACTTTTAATAAAACAAAAATGAAGCTTACATGGTCGGGGTGTGATCCATTAGACCACATCTCTTTGATACATTTTATCCGAACAGTTGACTTGCCTTGTGTAAGCTTCCCCACTTTACGTAAATGACTACCCGACACTTGAAACTACGTTTGACACTATTCCTTTAACCTTCATGCTTTACTAGATGATCAAACCTTATTTGAGAGGTCCCATTTTAATGCAGGCTATGAGTATGTGGCAAAGGGCAGGAATCTCTACACCTTCTAATGCAATTTATTGAAAGTTTCAAATCCTTTTCAGCCAAACATAATTTGTGCAAATCCTGCAGTCTATGCCATCCACAGACCATGTTTTTTTTGCATCCAAATCTACCAGTGCACCTACACCTATAATCTAACAAAACTACCATTTTGGCGTAGACTATGAGGAAGTTGGCAAGGTAACAAAAAAAATCAGATTTCCATTATGCTTTGATGGAATTCCTTACACGGTTACAAATATCACATTTTTTCACAGGCCAAGAGTACATGGAAAATGAAAACTTGTTTTATTAGAGACCTATTTTTAGCATACGGTGAATGGTGTGACGGTCATGATATTTCACCCATGCCTTTACATGCTTCCACACTTGTCACAGTCCACCGCCATGCCCACTTACTTTCTTCAACGACCAACATTACTCCAATCCCACTCATAATGTCTTCCCAATCACTGAGAAAGAACTCCACGCGCATTTAAGGAAACAAGAACAGGTTTGGGAGACCCACACGCATTGTCAAGAAGCTCATGTGCCTTAAAATGACATTATTTACTCCACTCACCCAATTGCTTCTTAAACAAGTTCCACTCTTTTTTTAATTTAATTTAATTAACTAATTTATTTGTTATTTTCATATAGGAACCACATCTCCCTCCCCTTATAAGGGCATCATCCTTGATGTGACACAATGCTAAGGTTAAAAGAGGGTACTCAGGAGCAAGTGGGAAATAATTAACGACTCATACCATCAGCAAAACGATACTTGTTGCAAAAGTGTGATCACAAGGAATAAGGCAAGATTTGACAATTTTTAATTTTCTGATAAGATTGGCAGTTCTATTTTACTTTATTACTTAGTCTTTTCTTTTAAAGTATTTATTAATCTCAACTCTTAGTATTTAATTGTTTAAGATTTTAGTTTTTTTATTTTCGTGGGTGCGCAATAGAACAAACATCAAAATGTGACACAAGAACCAAACACAACACTAACTGTTCACAAGACATATATCTACATACTTCTCTGATTGTATCACATCAAAAGACATTTAATTCCACCATGGAATAAAAACAAGTATCCCACATGGCAAATAATTTCCAATAATTATGTCATAGACCTAGATCCAACACACACAAGTGACTAACAAACAATGAATCACGATGATTATACATATACCATAGGTATCACATAACCCAACTACTATGAATTTACCCACACAATTATAAGAAAATATCTAGTAGTATATATCAACTCAGGGGAATGTCAAGCCTCAAACATAAAAATGTCTAACAAGACTCACAAGAGTACACATAACTCATAACACTAACTCCAAACATCACAAAACGTCATGAAACAATCTCCATATATCTCCCAAAGCATCAGAAAAGAAATACATATACCTCCGAAGAATCACATAACAATTCCATATACATCCCAACACATCAATCACACACACACAAATCTCTTATGCCTCCCTTAAAGCATCACAAAACAACTCTATATACTTCCCAAGTAATAAAAGAAAAATAATTTTTTCTTCTCTCTTTAAAAGAGGTTGGTCACTCTATAGTCGTGGGCATATAAGGTCCAAACACCTCTAACCCAAGTGACATAATAACTCGTGGTTTAACAACCCACTAATTATCTGTAACTCCTTGGGGCATAACCCCATACAACAAAGTAGGTCTATAGATCCCACCACTCCATGGTGAATCCCTTGACCCTATTCTAACACATTACGACATTAGAACTAGCATAACAATCCATTTCAAATGCCAAGTGGAAAAAAACCCAAGCCTTGGGCTATGCTATAAAATTTTTAAACTTGATTCACAAATTTAAAACTAAGAAAAGTAAATGGATAATTAGCAATGGTTAGTACAAAAAATCTGCATGTTAGTGCAACAACCAAATAAATGCCCAAAATATAAGAACATGTCAATCAAGAAAACTACTCGCTCTTACAAGAAAAGAGAAAATGTTCAATTTACGATTAAAATACGTACATGGAGATAACACATTACAATAACTATGTGTCCTTATACAACCACCAAATGGGTACTCAACAAGTTGCTGGCACTCACACATTGAGCCTCAGCTTGTAAAATAACATATCAAATAATACAATTGTCATCATCTTTGTCTAAATCATCCCTCCAACACTTCCACAAGGCTCAACATATTCGTAACTACAGTTAGATTGAATCCATACGATAACCATATAGGGAGAGAGGAAGGACTATATGTCACCATCTACTAATCCTAAGGTTTTTGAGAAACATAATATGCATGAAACCCATTGAGACAGTGCCACACATGCCAAACAAAAAAAATGGATTTTCAGCCCATGTAAGACTCCACTTTCTATCTCATACTCAGCTCAAGTGACTGGTCAGTGGTACACATTTCCTCACTCTAAACATAAACCTTTTATCGATTTCCCTTAGGGTTGGTTAGTATAGGGTTCACAACATAACACATAACTACATCACTAAAACAATGAAGATTCACACACACTAACCATAGTGTCTTACGCATGGTATATATACAATGTATAGAAAAATCATTACTTTCACAGGTTTCAATACATCACATTAATGTTATCTCTTGAAAGTGCACCCTGTAGAGGGATGGCTGTAGGTTTTCTAGGCTTGAAATTTTTTATCTCTCTCTTTCCTAGATACAATGGAAACACCTCAGGTCTGTGGGTATACCTATTTTGAGGTGAGTCTCCAGTATCAAGGTTGATTCCTTGTTGATGTATCATAAATTGATTTTCTAGGGTTAAAAGTAAAATATGGTTGTAAAGTACTAAAACTGAGGTGATACAACAAATTTATGTGAGGGATTTGATTGAGTATATGCACAATTAATATGGGAAGGATTCTTGATGCACGAACCAAAATTTTTCTATAGAATAATTAAAGGAAAACACGTTTTTTACTGAGGGAAAATATCACAACAACACTGTTAAGTTAACATGCACATTAAAATTATGTAGAAAATACTGAAATTGCAGTAGGGTAAGATGATTTTTCAAGGAATTTGCATTCACAAGACTAATAGAAACACACACAAGGCTGAAAATAATTGAAAAGGATGAAAATACTTCACACTCAGAAGGTAAAACTAGAAAAAATTGCTTTAGTACTCTTGTATCCAAAAGTCCTCTATTGTGCTTTGCTAAAGCACATAATATATAGCAAAATAAATTTCACCCCCTTCCTAAAAATAGTCTAAGCCTTGTACTCACCCATGCATCCTATTTTTATCCTTTATTTAATAATAGATAAAGGAATAAAAATAGAACATGCAATTACAAATAGGAATTAATAACCTTGATTACATTACACTCAAACTGAAGTTAACTGTTCTATCTTTAAGAAAACAAAGGTGAATAATTTTCTAATAATAAGTGTGCTTGGTAAATAAGTCTCTTTCCATGTGTATGAGAATTTGTCTTCTTGTCTGTTTTGTCCTCTTGTAAAGCATAAAATAATCAACTCTCTGCTTGTGAGTAAAATAATTACAATACTTGCAATATTTGCAAAAATAAACATCAATACACCCATTTGGTGGGGACCACCTCCATGCTCAGATTCTGATGTTGACATTCCTTGTCTAAGTGGTCACATGAGTGACATTCTGTAGATCATCTTTAACCTCCTTGAGGTGGGGACCACCTTTGCACTCTACTTGTTTGGCCACCTTTGTGGACTTAGCATTATATAAGGTCGACCATTTTTGACAATGCACTTGCCATACTATAATACTTACCACCTTTTGATTAATATATGTATGGTATATTGGTTGGCTTTTGCATATAGTTTAAAAATTCACCTTTTCGGTAATCATTGTTGGCATGATTTGGTCGGCAATTTGATCATGAGGACATAGTTTATGCTTTAAACTCTTGAAATTTGATGCAATGATAATTTTTCTTTAATCATGCAGCTGGCCCCCTCTCTACAGTGACTCACCCCTTCACATTTTACGTTGGCACTTTTTCTTAAATATATTGGTCACTGTGATTGGATATGACCATTGATTCTGGCACTTGGATTCTTGTGAACCGTCAATCTTGATCTTCGTTTAGGGTTTCACTTGGATTTTAATGTGGTTGTTGGCATTTAGCCATGGTGATTTACTTTGAGAGTTGTTGATGATCTTATCTGTTGATCTCTGTATTGGACATATTCAAGCCATTGATTTTTGACTGAGGTTTAGTTTGAACCTAACCCAACTCTTGAGCTCTGTGGTAAAGCTCATTTTCCCTTAATGATCAATCCATTTTTTTTTGGTCCTGCGGGTGAATCCCTAGCAAAATTTTGTTTCAACGCCATTGGTGTAGATTTGAGGGAGAAGCCCTGTTGAATTCTATCCAGGATTTTCATTCAATTTTTGGGCTTTATGTGTATTTTTTTTCTCATTACAGTCATGGCCGCCATATTTTCTTGCCTTGTGTGATCTCAGCTTTGGAATGCTCTATTATCAATGACCACCATTTTAATTATTTTAAGTTCTTTGAATGGCCTATACCACAAGACTTGATCAAATTTTCGATTGCATTGCTCGAGTTTGAGACTTTATTTAAAAGATTTGCATTTTCTTGAGCTCTTTGAAGGTTCAATGGCCTCCATTTTTGAGGTTTGTGAACTTTATCTTGTTCTATAAAACGACCATCTATTACTTTCTTGCACCAGTAACACCATTATTTTGAGCAATGTAGTCACAGATTTTTGTTTTTTATACTCTCTTGACTTTATATTGCTCATTTCGATCAATATTTAGCTTTCCCTTTTACTTTTGAAGCATATCTCTAGATCTGGCATTTTTGCATCTTGTGTAATCATGCTTTTATTTGAAATTATAGCTTATTGCGAGATAGATCTAGATATGTTGTGGGTATTTGCATATTATTGCTCTGACTAGATGATCTTTGGCTCACATAAAAAGAAAGGCCACCATTGTTGAAGTTCTGAAGATCTGGTTTCTTTGATTTCCCAACTGTGATAGAGGCATATTATCTTATACTTTACACTTAAGATGTCATTCTTCTTGTGAAACCTTGATTTTTGAGATGAAAACTAGTTGTGGGTTATCCCTTTTCTCATTCTTTTTTAGCATAATAAGATTTAAATTTTATCTTTGTCTATGCTAACATGCTTGATTCAAGGTAGAGAAGACTTCTCCCTTTCAAATTTCCGCTTGGTGGATTTTGTTACTTTGCCCATATTTTTCACTATGGCCTGAATGAATCAATTTTTCTACCATTTCTGGTGATATAAAGGTCTAAGCCATGCTATTTACTTTGACTAAATTTTTTATAGAAAACTTAATGTGTAATCATTATCTATGACTTTTTTTGAGGTCAAATTTTTTTTCTTTGAATTGATACAAATACCTAGTTTGTTTTTGTATTGTTACTAAGAAATTTGAAGTTCAAAATATGCATTGAATTCGTTATTTTGAAACAAGGATTATTTTGAAACTTAAACTTTGTATGTTCTTGCACAAATAATTGAGAATTTGGGTGCATATTATTTTATGTTTGTGATCATAGAGTGGCATTTCATGATTGTAATGGCCACCATTGTTATAGCATAAGCTCTAATTTTTCTGACTTTTCAAACTTTGAGATATGGATGTGATTATCTATTGTTTAATGTTCACTCTAACCTGAGAATTCTACACTTTCTGGATTATTATTTCAATGTGTCTTTGATTGATTTCTTGTCCATTATGATATTTTGGGAAAAGTCCCTTGAAGCTGAGAGTGCATAGTTGTAGAAATTTTAGAGTTGATTTCTCATCATTGCTTAAAGCTTGTTTGATAGTTCAAATGTCATTGGACATAATGATTCCTACTTTCTTAGGAAATTACTCCCCCTTTCAGTTGTTATATTACTTTTCAAGATAGCCAAAGGTTGCTTGATTCTTGATTAGGACCTCTACTTCTGAAATTTTCATCTTTTGTATGAAGTTTTGAATACAAATATACAAACTGGTTGTATACTTGAATGAAACCTTGATATGGAAAATAAACCTCTTCAATTCCTTAGAAACCTGAGCAGTTGTGTAACATCATCTCATCTGACCTGTTTCATGCATTGTACTTCAATATGCATTGAAAACCTATTCTAAGGCTTGGTACTAAAATGGAAATATTTTCCTTACTCTTTCAAATCTGCATCATTTGCTATAAAAACTACTGGTTCATTTCTTTCATTTGATTATTTGCTAAATAGACATTCTGCTTATCAATTCCTTTTGTACTTGGACAAGATTTAACTGTACTATAATATGCTCCCTTTGATTCTGTCTTGTAAAATCCTACCTTATCCATTGGGATGTACTTGAATCACTTGTAACTCTAGACTCATGATTATGAAGTGTTTGATTCCTCTATCATGATCATTTGATCCTGGACCCTACAATATTAGTGCTTGATTGTTCTTAACTTAATGCGATGAACCTGAGGTTAATTTTCTCTTGATCTATTTCCTTGCATAAATAGTTGTACTTCTTTGATATGGCAACATCTCTTTGATTCATACTTTCTTTATTGAAAACTAGGATTATTAGAAGGGATGTACTTGTAAGATTACTTCAAATTTCATGTTATTTAGATGTTAATCTCTAATGAATGTTCCAAGTACTTCAATCCAATGACTGAAAGTGCAGTCTATTTCTTTTATGCATTATATATTGTATTTCCTTTTATTTAAGCTCTTATATGCATGCTGGAAAAGTCATAAATGTTAATTTTACATGGCAAATCCCTGTCAAAAATTTCCCAGAATTATTTGACTATCTATTTCAGCTTTAATAAATCCTTTCAGTTAGCTTTCGGCTTGTTGAAATTTGAGTTCTTCTTTGGTTGCAAACTAAAAAGTATACTTCTATTTGTCAGTCTCTTTTGATTTAAACTCTAGATCTGTACTGTAACTTCTCCTATTTGTAAGTCAGTTACTGAAACATGAGTTACATTTTTAATTCTCTCTAGCATGTACTTATGACTTATCTATTTCTTCTTGGCTGCAACCTGCACCTACACACTTAAAAAATAGTTAGAAAATATGTAGGATTTTTTGCCTCTCTTATGTCCATGGTTTTTTTCTTTTCTTTTCATTTTCTTTACTTCTTTTTGAGTGAGTAAAACATGTATGTATTTGATCTTAAAGTAATCTATATCTCTTTTTATTAGAGATCCATATGAACAAATTAGGACAACATATAAATATGGATTAACCCTAAGCTCGTAACTAATGATTTTCCTCTTTTCTTCTTTTCAGGCATAATGCTTTCAGCAGTGAAGATGGAGAGGGAACAAAGATAAAGATGAAGATGCAAGATAACTGAAGGAGAAACCTCCATGGTAATTATGGGTTATCTCATACTCCTTTATTTTCTCTTTCATGCATGTGTACCTCTTATTTCATTAGCTATACTTTACTTTTCAGTTACATCCCATGACTTGTGTGGGAACATTTTCAAATTCCTTATGAATAAAACATTGAATTGTGAAATTGAGTTGTGTATTTCTTTCTGCATTTTTCTACTTTCTGATATGGATTATATGATGTACTAAATAACCCAATAATATAATTGAATGTATTAATCATGAAGGAAAGAAAATTAAAGAATACCTATAACATCTAGTAATGAACTCTTATCTCTAATCTCTGCAATCTATAATTATGTTTTCTATTCCAAAACTTAGCAGTTCACCTATTCTGGTATTGAATGTCTTCATCAAGACAACACAACTATCTTTTGGGACCTTGTGTTCTTTTGCTGAAGATAGTCATTAAATTTCAGACTGTGTATTTTGTTACGTTTTGTAACAACACACATAGCTATAGATTTCATTTAATCATTAACTAATTCAGTAGTAACAATAATATCAAAACTCCATTAGCTTAAGTATACTTCACGAATGCCTTCCATCATAATGAAGTTTCGAGCTACCCATTTTTGCACAAGTGTAAAAACTATCAACATTTATGGCGATCTTGCGGGGGAAGTTACCTGGTAGCTTATGGACCATTGTCTTGCCCTTTTCCATTGGGCATGGAGTCCAAACATGAAACCAAATTTTTTCCTTTCTAGAAGGTCCAACCCTTCCAAATCAAACTAAAACTGGGAAAGGATATGGCAAACCAAATCACGTGCATGAATGCACTTATTGAAGGGAAAAATAATGCAATATGCACAACTGCACTTATTCAAGGGAAATCCTAGTCTAAAAAAACACCGTAGGATTTTCAATAACACTGTTTGAGAAACATACCATTCACGGGAATGAGAAGTTCCTCTCAACTCAGCTTTGAAAGATAAAAAGCACTGTGTTCTTTGCAAGCTAAAATCATGTAAGGGCCATTCCAAATTGTATCAAACTTTGTGTGTCTTCCTGGCTTTGTATGATCAACATCCCACTTTAACACAATATCTCCTTCATTGAAGATTCTCAATTTTGCTTCATTATCAAAAGTCTTCTTCTTATGTTTCTGATTATTTTCGATATTCAGATGGGCTTGATCTCTTAGATCTTGTAATTCAATTGTAATGGTTCATTCTCAAGCATCTCCATTTGATGCATCAAACCTAATGCAGGTAACTCAACTGAAATAGGCATTCTTGCTTCTTTTCCATACACAAGTTTGTATGGTGAATTTCTAACTGATCTTTTAGGACTCACTCTATCAACCCAAAGTGTTGAATTAAGCATCAAATTTCAAGCTCTTTGATTATAGAGTTGATTTTCCTTTTGATGATCCTTAAAATATTCTTATTAGTATTTGTTATCTCTCGAAAGTGCACCTTGTAGAGAGATGGCTGCAGGTTTTCTAAGCTTGCACAAATGATCTCTCTCTTTCGTAGATACAATGGAAACACCTCAGGTCTATGGGTATACCTATTTTGAGGTGAGTCTCTGGTATCAAGGCCAGTTCCTTATTGGTGTATCCTAAACTAATTTTTGGGAGTTTGAGAGTAAAAGATGACTGTAAAAAATGATTAAAACTAAGGTGATACACCAAATTTGTATGAGGGATTTGACTGAGTATATGCACAACTGATCTGTGAAGGATTCTTGATGCACGAACCAATAGTTTTTTCTGTAGAATATCTAAGGGAAAAACACTTGATTACACTGAGGGAGAATCACAACAATACTAAATAAGTTAACATGCACATTTAAAATTAAGCAGAAATGACTAAATTTTTTTAGCAGGGTAAGGTGGTTGATCAGGGAATTTGCATTCACAAGATTAATGTAAAATACACAAGACTGCAAAATAACTTGGAAAGGCAGAAAATACTTCACACTCAGAGGGCAAAACTGGTAAAATTTGCTTCAGTACTCATATATCAAAAAGTCCTCCATCCAGAATCCCTTGTGCTTTGCAAAGGCACACAATATATAGAAAAATAAAATTTCCCACCCTTCCTAAAAATAGACTAAGGCTGTACTCACCCATGCATCCTAATTTTATCCTTTATTTAATAATAAATAAAGGGATAAAATAATACAAACTAGTACAAGAGGCATTAATAGCCTTTGATTACATCTTAGTCAACTGAAGTTGACTGTTCTATTTTTAATAAAGCTGGGTGAATAATTTTGCCAAAAATAAGGTTGATTACTAGGCAAGTCTCTCTCCATGACATGCAACTCTGTCTCTTCTCTGTTCTATCTTCTTCTGAAGCATGCAAAAATACAACTCTCTGCCTGTGAGTAAATAAATCAAAATATTTGCAATATTGCAAAAAAAACACCCAATGTGGGGGCACCTTCCATGTGTGCATATTCTGATGCTGACATCTCTTTTGGCTCCAAAAGGTCGCAATAGTGACATATTGCCAATTATCTCCTTGAAGTGGGGACCACCTTCATATTACCAGGTTTGGCCACCTTTGTTGACATAGCAAATACAAAGGGTCAACCATTTTGTTTGACCATTTGTGAACTTTATTCACTTGCTATAATCTGCCACCTATGGACTTTCCAAATTACCATGGTTCTTGATGTTAGATGAGGGGACCACCTTTGATAACACACATGGCTTTCTTAGACCATGTTTTGAAACTAATCAATATTTGATCATTCAACCCCCTTTGATTAATATTATATGGCAACACATAGTCGGATTTGCATGATTAAATGGACTATAGCTGATATCTCACCTTTTCGGTGATCATTGTGGCATAATTTGGTCGGCTTTGTTTGTTTTGGATCGACTATAGTTTAGAATTTGAAAGTCTTTTGCAATGATTTAAAATGTGGACACGTGGGCTGGCCCCTTCCCCATGGTGACTCACCCCTTTGGAAATATTGTCGGTGGCTCTAATTAATGCTGACCTAACTGTGGTTAGGGTTTGTTAACTTATGGGTTTGCATTGGAACCTGGCTGATCGCTCACATGGGCGTTGATCTCTGTACCTTTTGTATTTACTATGGTCATTGATCTCTGACCTCTGGTTAGTCGCGTTCGATTTGCATTGATTGTGGTTGGTGCTGCTAACTATGGTTAGTTGCTTTGTTACTATTGATTGATAATATGGTTGTCCTGATCTAATTGATCATTGTAGGGTTAGTTGACTTTGTGTACTATTGATCGATCATTTGGTTTGATCTGATCCTTCTTGTTGAAGGTTGGTTGTTGATCTATCTGATCGCGGTTAGGGTTTGTTAACTCCACTCCCGAGATGGTTGTAGAAGTAAAATTTGAACATGTTGATCACTTCATTTCACTTCTTTTTTTGTCTGCGGGCGAAGCCCTGGAAAAAGTTTTGACACCATGGTTGTTTATGCTGAAGCTCAGCTTTTGATCTTTCTATTTTCTGGATCTCTGTCATCTTCTTGGAGTTTTGCATTTTTGAGGGTTTGTTGGCCTCATATTTATTGATCAGCCTCTGTCCTATTAGCATCACTATTTTGATGCAAAGATGGTAAGTTTTTGACCTCTGAGCACTGTAATCATTTTGTTCTTATTACCTTGACTTTGAAGCACTAATAATTCACCATTTTCCTTACATATTTCGTGTCTTCTTGGTTCCTTTGTGGATCTCGAGTTGAAACTCGTGTTGGGTTGCTTCTTTTGCTAGTTGCTATCGTCCATGAGCTCAGATTTTTCAAAATGAGTGCTTGTCACTCTATTGGGTCTGCAACATTCCTGTTTCACTCTGTTAGAGCCTTCTGTGCAAATAGTGATGGGTCTTTTCCTTTGGTCACCACTTTCTAGTTATGAGAAACTTTTTTTTTTGAAGTTTCGTTTGGCGAGCTCTATGTGTTCTCCACCAATGAAGATGGTAAGTTCAACCTCTGAACAAAGTAATTTGATTGTTTTCATCACTGTCACTTGGTTCTTCGAGAAATAATGATAATTGTTCCCTTTCTCTGCATTTTTTGGTGTTTCGTGACTGTTGCATGGACATCATTATTATAGTTTGTGAATCTGATTCCTCTGCATTTCTCGAATTTCTGAAACTTTCAATTAATATTGTGGAGTGCTTCATTTCTACGTTCCGAGGGTCTTGATATGTGAATCTTTCAAGTTTTATCTCTGCTCGAGTCTTGTATTCTGGAAAATCAATTCTGTTTATAATTCATTGTTCAGGATAAACTAGATTCTTTGAAATTTCAGTAGCACCCTCTTGAGAATGCTTGCTTTAATCCTTTTCCAATATGAGATCACTTGAAAACTGAAATTCCTTCGAGTTCTGGAAACTTGAATGCCATTGGTTCCTCGTTATTTGGAAATTTCCATCTTGAAATAATAGTTGTAATCCACTAATAATTTTGGAAACAGAAAAGAACTTCTATACTCAGCTTTACATTTTATTTGTAATACTCTTTAAGAAAACTAAATCATCTTCCATTTCGTTAGGTTTAAAAAATTTCTCTCCTGGATAGATATAGACGTTCTGAAAAGATAGTCATACCTTAAATCTGGGTTATTATCACCTTCCGAAGCCCTTTGTAACTATAGATGTTACTTGAATTACTTTCTCACTTTTAATGGAACTTCATGAGCTTGCTTGAATAATGATTTGAATTACTTAGCCCTCCTTGTTATAGTTGGGTATTACTTCGCAAGAATAGTTGAACTTCATTCACTTGATCCCTTTTGATGAATCATTGTCATTTAATGTTATGAGGATGTCATTTCTTTATTTACCATTTCTGTATTCACTTTTAAATGGCATCACGAGATAGCTCTTTTTCTCACCTGTAATAGCTTCTGATCATGTCATAGATGAGTACTACCTTCTTTGAATGAATGTACTTCATTGTCATTGTAGTATCTCTATGCTCTCACATTTGCTTTATTTCTATAACTTGTAATCTGTAAGTGCTTTTCTGGAAAAATGGAAGCAATATTTAACTGTTTCAGATATTATTTTCAGGGCATATACCTTGATTTGGATGCTTTATTTCCTTTCTGCAATTGTTTCTCACTTAGATGCTTTTATTTCCTTGATAGTAGTATTTCTGGCATGCTGGAAAATTTTAAAAGTTGATTTTACATGGCGAAGCCCTGTTAAAATTTTCCCAGAATCTTCTCTCTCATGTATTTCTAGAAATAATAGTTGTATTTTCTGATCCAGAATACAGAAAGTAACACTTTTCATGCTGAACTGATATAGCAATTGAGAACTGAAAACATGTTAGCTTGTTTATCTTGATCATGTGATGCTTTTCTGCTTTCTGTATCACTTATTTGATTTGCATAGTTCTTTTAAAAGCATGTAGTAATTGAAACAACATGATGAAAAGTTGTAAATGTCCATTTTACATGGCGAAGCCCTGTCAAAATTTTCCCAGAATCTTCTCTCTCATCCTGTTTTAGCTGTAATCCTTTTTACTTTTAGCTTCATCTTGTTAAAATCTTACTCTCCCTCTTCTTTGCAAACTGAAAAATGCACTTCTATCTTCCATCCTCTCTCTTTTGAGCTCTAACTTCTTCCATTTGCATAATGGTTGCTGAACTTTGAGTTTGCACTCTTCCTTATTTTTAGCATGTACTTATGACTTATTTCTTTCTTTCTTTGGCTGCAACCTGTACCTGCACACTTAGGAAAATAGTTAGGAAATATTTAGGATTTTTGGCCTCTCTTATGTCCATGTTTTCTTCTTTCTTTTAACTTTTCTTCTTGCTGAGAGAATAAAGCATGCATGCAGTTTGTCCTTCAAGTAGAATACATCTCCTGCTTAGGGGAAGATTCATATGCACAAAGTAGGATAGTGTAGGAATATGGATTAATCCCTGAGCTCTTAATTGATTATTAACTTTTTTTCTTTTCAGGTACAATGGCTTCTATAATGAAGATGAAGGAGAAACAAAAAATGGAGATGAAGATGCTTCAAACGAAGAACAAAAACCCCAAGGCAATGATGGGTTCACTCATACTCCTTTACTTTCTCTTTCATGCATGTGTATCTTTCTTTTCAGTAGCTGTACTTTACTTTTCAGTTACATCCCACGGCTTGTGTGGGAAACATTTGACTCTCCTTGTGAATAAAGCATTGAATTCTGTAAATGAGTTGTATATCTCTTTCTGCATTTCTTCTTTCTGTATGGATTGTATAATGAACTAAACAACTCAGTAACATAATTGAATGTCTTAATCATGAAGGAAAGAACATTGAATAGAACTTGTAACATTCAGTAATGAACTCTGATTTTTCTGTGATCTGCACTTATGTTTGTTGTTCCAAAACTTTACACTTCACCTACTCTGTAATTGGATGTCCTCATCAAGACAACACAACTGTCCTTCGGGGCTTGTGTTCTTTTGCTGAGGATGGTCATGAAATTGTAGACTATGTGATCTGTTACATTTTGTAACAACACACATAGTTACAGATTTCATGTAATCTTTTAAATAAATCAGTAGTAATGACATAATCTAATGTGATCTCCCCTAGCTTAGGTATACTTCACCAATGCTATCCATCGTAACAAAGTTTCGAGTTGCCCATTTTTGCACAAGTGCAAAAATTGTCAACATTTCTGGTGATCCTGCGGGGAAAGCTTCCTGCTAGCTTATATACCAGTGCCTTGCTCTTGTCCATTGGGCATGGAGTCAAAACATGTAACAAAATTTACCTTTTTGAAAAGTTCCAACCTTTCCAAAACAAAACTAAAACTGGGAAAGGATCTGGTAAACAAGATCACATGCACGAATGCACTTATTGAATTGAAAAATGATGCAATGTGTAGAAACTACACTTATTGAAGGGAAATCCTACTCTAACAATCACTGTAAGATTTTCAATAACAGTGTTTGAGAAACATACCATTCATAGGAATGGGAAGTTCCTCTCCATTCAGCTTCAAAAGCTAAAAAGCGTTGTGTTCCTTGCAAGCTGAAATCATGTAAGGGCCACTCTAGAGTGTATCAAACTTTGAGTGTCTTCCTGGCTTTGCACGATCAACATCCCACTTTAACACAATATCTCCTTCATTGAAGACCCTGAATTTGGCTTTCTTGTCAAAAGTCTTCTTGATTTATTTCTGATTCTTTTCCATATTTAAATGAGCTTGATCTCTTAGCTCTTGTAATTCCATTAACTCTACATAATGAACCTGCAATGGTTCATTCTCAAGTAGCTCCATTTGATGCAGCAAATCTAATGCGGGTAACTCAACTGAAATAGGCATTCTTGCTTCTTTTCCATACACAAGTTTGTATGGTGAATTGCCAACTGATCTTTTAGGAGTCACTCTGTCAGCCCAAAGTGTGGAATTCAACATCAGATGCCAAGCTCTTTGATTATCCTTGAGTGTTCTTCTGATGATTCTTAACAGATTCTTGTTAGTACTTTCAGCTAAGCCATTACCTTGTGGGTAATAATTAGATGAAGAACTTAGATATATTCCATGGTTGACAGCCCAATCTGTTATCTTTGCACCAAGGAATGCTAAAGCATTATCTGATATGATAGTTGTTGGAACACCAAATCTGCAAACTATTCCTTCATAAAAGGATAGTATCAAAGCTTCATTAGCATCTTTCAAGGCTATTGCTTCAGTCCATTGTGTAAAATAATCTGTAGCAGTTAAGATCCACTTATGTCCTTGTGACGAAGGTGGGTTTATCATGCCAATAAAATCAAGACCCCACTGCATAAAAGGCTGATCAACTGAAATAGGCTGCAAAGGAAATGAAGCAAGACATTCTTTTCCAACAAAGAAAGCACATTTCTTACACTTTCTAATCCATTCAAAATAGTCTTTGAATATGCTAGGCCAATAATAACCTACTTTCATAATTTTTAAGGTTGTAGTACGTGCTGAGAAGTGACCTCCTGCAGGTCCTTCATGGAATTCTTATAATATTTTTGAATTTTATTATAATCAACACATCGAAGCAAGATCCCATTTATATCCCTTTTGAACAACACACCATCAATGAAAAGATAAGGAATAGCTTGTAATCTGAAATATCTTCATTTATTCTTATCCATACCTTCCAGATAGGTGTCATACTGTAAGTAATTAACCAAATCAGTCATCCACCTTGATTCTTGGATCTCTCGAGCAAGTTCAGGTTGCTGATTTTCTATTTGGACCATAATTTTTGATTTCTGATACATAATTTCAGCATGCTGTTTTGAATCATTTACTTTTGTAGCTTGCTATTTTTCTATATCAGCAATTAGATGTTCACATAATCATTTACCTCAAACAGTTTTAACAATCCAAATGTCAACATCATACTCCATAACCTTCGTTATCTAGCACGCTCTTTTCTCATTCAATTGTTTATTTAAACGGAAAGATTTCACACTTGGACGAGAAAAAAGAACATTGATTTTATTATTCGAAAGCATATACTTAAAATTCTTTAGTCCTCTGACTACTGAAAGTAATTGCTTTTAAAGAAATGTGTACCTTGTTTCATAATCATGCAAAATCTATCCGATGAAAGAAATTAGATGCTCAATATTCTCATCATTAACCTGAGTCAAAATAGCTGAGATTATTTCAGCTCCTGCAAGTGCATACATTGTAAAATATTTATCGAAATTTGTGTTTGCAAGAGTAGGAGCCTGAGAGATAGCTATTTTCATTGCTTAAAAACCTTCTCTCCCTTCGCTGGTCCAAGAGAAAGTTTTCTCTTTCTTTAACATAGTTGTGAGTGGTTTAACCAATGATGCAAAATTTGGAACAAATCTTCTAACAAAGTTGATTTTCCAAGAAAACTCTACAATTCCTTCTTATGATGAGGCAATGATAGGTGTGATACAGCCTCTATTGTAAAAGGGTAAATTGCTAAAACTTGCTTAGAAATAATATGACCAAGAAATTTACCTTGATGTACTGAAAAGATAAATTTCTTAGGATTCAAAGATATTCCAAACTGCCTACATAACTGAAAATTCTACCTTAAATGCATTAGATGTTCTTCAAAATATTTTGAAAATATAGTCACATCATCTAAATAGACAAGGATGCATTTATTTAATAAGCTACAAAAATCCATGTCCATTGCACGTTGAAACGTTGCACCGACATTTGAAAGACCAAAAGGCATTCTTTTGTAAGTATAAGTACCCCACTTGGTGGTAAAAGTTGTTTTGTATCTATCTTCTTCTCAGACTAAAATCTGATTATAGCCACTGTAACCATCTAGAAGAGATAGTCTATCTGAACCTGAGACTATTCTCAAAATATGATCCATATTCGGGAGTGGGTAATGATCTTTTAATGAAGCTTTATTAAGATCTCTGAAATCTACACATAATCTGATTTCACCGTTCTTCTTCCTAACAGGAAAAAAATTGGCTACCCAACTTGATTACTTAAGTGGAAAGATAATACCTGATTCACTTAATTTAGATAATTCTTTCCTCATCAGAGGTTCTATTTTTGGATTTACAGGACTCTGTTTCTATCTTACAGGCTTAGCATTTTGATGTAACTTGATTGTATGCTATGTTAGAATGGGATAAAACCCTTTCAGGTCTTGGTATTTCCAAGCAAAAACATCCTTAAACTCTTTGCAAAGATTAATAAATGACTGCTTTTCGGTTAAGGAACATACCCTTCCAAGAAGTAAATTTTTCCCTTCATCAATTGAAATCTCTTCATAGTTATCTACATGCATTGATAGCTTAGTTTTATCTTTTCTTAACTGATCATCAGTACTGAAGATGTCTTCCAAAGTGACAAGACCTTGAGGAAATTTATTTTTCTTTAGTTGAACAATCTGATCACCGTATAAATGTTGTAACTTATCCTGATTTACTGCAGAAAATTCAGCTTCCTGCTGTAAAAACTTGCAGATTTGATCATCACTTTGAAAAACCTGCCAATTTAAATCATTATCAGGTATTGAGGGCCTGATAATTATCTTAATATGAGGCTGAATTTTGTTGTTTTCCATCTGTTCCAGCACTTTGAAACTAGCACCAACTGCTGCAAGTCTATTTGCATGCTTGTTTTCAGCTCTAGGAATAGACTGAATATTAATGGCGTTGAAATATTCCATTAAGTCTGAAACTCTATGTCTGTAAGACTTCATTAGTGGATTCTTACAAACATTGAATTTTTTTACTTGATTGATAACCAACTCAGAATCACCAAAGATTTGTAATGTGTTGATACCTTTCTTTTTGGCCCAAAGTAAGCCATGAATTAATGCTTCGTATTCAGCTACATTACAAGTGCATGTAAATTGGAGACTCAAATATGAGAAATACCTTTTGTTTGTCAGGGAAGTGAGCATCAAACCTGCTCCCTGTCCTTTCTTGTTCTTAGCTCCATCAAAATGAAGCTTCCAAATCCCTTCTGCTGAATTTTCTATTTTAGACAGCAAGGGAAGTGGTGTATTTTCTTCATGCATACAATACACACCAAAAATATGTTCTTCAAATTCCTTAAAATTATCATGAGCATGTTCTTCAACTGTCTTTTCATCCATAAATAGGTTAGAAACACCATCTAATGCTGAAACCTGAGCTACATCATCAAAATCAGATTGCTCTAAAGCTGAGTAATTAGCTACTGCATTTGGAGAATGAGGCTCAATATGGAATCTGGCCAATGGTTCTGAATTGATAGTAACCTTAGTTCCATAACATGTAGTAAAAAATAATAAGGACCAATCCGAAGAGAGATAACCTCCTATTTTCGCTGTGAAATCTCTAGATAAGCACAAGGAAAAGTATGAAGGTAGATCCACAACAGTAACATCTTGTAGAATAGTAACATTTGGGAAAACATGTAACGTTACCTCCAAATTTTTTATTATACCAATAGTATTAGTTGCAGTTCCATCAAGCTGTAAGACACTCCTTTCTATAGGCTCATACTACAGGCCTAATTTTTCTACAATCACTTTTTGCATAAATGTGTATTTGCATCACTATCCATCATGCAATTATGAACTAAATGTTCACTAATAATCAATGATAAATAAAATGGTGGTGGTTTCTTGATGTCATGAGCATTCAAAAATTTCTAAACCATCCAATTAAATTTTTTAATATGGTCTTGCTCAAACGTTCTAAGGACTATGTATGTCTTCTGAACTTCCTTTTCTGCTATACTTGAAGAAATCTACAGCTTAGCTAGTTCATGAGAAAGTAAATCTTTTTGTCTAGGAATACTTAGAGTGTCCCACATTGAGATGTTAACATTATGCTTTTTCTTTACATCAACAATGTTAAAATAATAAACTATCTTAGAGTAGGCCTTAGCGAAAACTGATTCTGCTTCAGCTGCCTTGGATATCTGAGGTATAAACAGTCTTCTTGGATTAGGTTGTAGCTTTCTTTAATGACTTTTATCAACTAGGAAACTTTTTGATTTTTGAGGAACAACAGGGTTGCTAGTTGACTTTGGAGCTATAGATGTTGTCTTCTCAGTGACAGTAGGCAGGATAGGCCTATTTTGTTTCTTTTGATTTTCAACAACCCTCCCTTGAGCCCTAGTAGTGACTGCAACAAAATCCTCCTCATTAAAACTGACTAATTTCTATTTAGGTGCTTTCTGAACATGAGTTTCTTGTTGCCCACCCTCCATTTGAGGCCTAAAACATGTTTCAAATTGAGGTTGTGTAACAAGATTTAGATTCAGAAAAGTATTTGGGCAAGTTGCCGCTGAATGAGGTTGATTGCAAGGCTGACACCACTCCTCTCTAGCCATATTAACTGGAACTAAGGTGTTAGAAGAACTAGGAGTCTTTGGGTCAAACTGCCTTTGTTGGTAAGGTTGCCTATAATTCTAATTTTGTTGATAGGGCTACCTATTTTGTTGATTCTTTTGGTAGGGCTGATAAGGAGCCTGGTAGGGTCTACTAGGTAATGAAAAATTGTTCTCAATTGAAGTCAATTTATTTCCCATAGTCTACAAAGCTTTGAATACATCATCTAATGGAGCTACAACCGTGGGCTCTATGATTGTAATAGGCTGAGGAATAAATGTTAAATCTACCAAAAAAGACATTGATGGCCTTGGCACCAATTTTCCAGTTTGAATAAGACTATTTTTCAGCTCGGATAGCAATATCATAAGCTGATGGGAGTGTCTCTTCACTGATTGACTAAATCATAGTTGATATATCATTGTTTAACACTCTAAGATAATAAAGGAAAGCATGATCGACTTGAGGCTTGGCACTTGCTAGAATTCTCTCCCAAGTTCTGGCAAAACAGATATTGAAACTAGACATAAATTCATTGGGATCTCTTTTAATAGTAGATAACTATTCGATGAGAGACAAATGATTTGAATTATCCTGGAACTGTTTTATAAATTTTTCACCTAATTCATCCCAAGTTCTTATGCTATCAATTTCTAGGTTTCTATACCATTACAAGGCTTGCCCTTTAAAAGATGCAGATAAAAGTCTTAAAGCCATGTCTTCATGAGTAATATTATGGACTACACATAGGGCTACAACATCTCTGATATGTTCAGCTGCTGTAACCTTATTTTCACCCATGAATGATAATAAAATTTTCATGGTAGCGTTGGGAATATCATGATAAACTAGAATTACTAATGGGCTACCATTAGTAAAGGGCACAAAATTCCCTGGTGGTTGGATAGCCATTTGAAAATTTGGGATGTTAATAGAGAAATTGATACGTGGTGAAGGAATATTAGGAGGAGGGTTACCAAAACCAGGGCTATTATAAGGTAAAGTATTACCAACTCTTCTCCTTCTAGCATAATTCAAAGGTAAAGAAAAAAAATCAGAAGGAATTACTCTTACCGATGATATTGTAGTTACTTTAGGCATGGAACATGCTACAATACTGGTATGAAATCAACTTTACAGAGTAACCAAAATATCATAAAAATCTTTAGAATAAATTAGCTGCAGTTTTCTCCCAAAAGTGACTTTTAATTTGTTGTAAATCTACTGTAGATCTGAAACTCACATGCAGATATGCTTCGTGGTCCCACCGGGCATGCCAAAAACTATTATCTCTCGAAATTGCACCCTGTAGAGATATGGCTATAGGTTTTGTAAGCTTGCACAAATGATCTTTCTCTTTCGTAGATACAATGGAAACACCTTAGGTTTGTGGGTATACCTATTTTGAGGTGAGTCTCCGGTATCAAGGCTAGTTCCTTAATGGTGTATCCTAGACTACTTTCTGGGAGTTTGAGAGTAAAAGATGATTGTAAAATGATTAAAACTAAGGTGATACACTAAATTTGTATGAGGGATTTGACTGAGTATATGCACAACTGATCTGTGAAGAATTCTTGATGCACGAACCAATAGTTTTTCTACAGAATATCTAACGGCACAACACTTGATTATACTGAGGGAGAATCACAACAGTACTAATAGGTTAAAATGCACATTAGAATTAAGTAGAAGGACTGAATTTGTAGTAGGGTAAGGTGATTGATAGGGAATTTACATTCACAAGATTAATATAACATACACAAAACTGCAAAATAACTTGGAAAGGAAGAAAATACTTCACACTCAAATGGCAAAACTGGCAAAATTTTCTTCAGTACTCATATATCCAAAAGCCCTCCAGAAGAATCCCTTGTGCTTTGCAAAGGCACACAATATATAGCAAAATGAATTTTCCCACCCTTCCTAAAAATAGACTAAGGTTGTACTCACCCATGCATCCTAATTTTATCCTTTATTTAATAATAAATAAAAGGATAAAATAATACAAACTAGTACAAGAGGCATTAATAGCCTTTGATTACACCTCAGTCAACTGAAGTTGACTATTCTATTTTTAATAAAGCTGGGTGAATAATTTTGCCAAAAATAAAATTGCTTTCTAAGCAAGTCTCCCTCCATGGCATGCAACTTGTCTCTTTTCTGTTCTATCTTCTTGTGAAGCATGAAAAAATACAACTCTCCGCCTATGAGTAAATAAATCAGAATATTCGCAATATTTGTAAAATAAACACCCAATATGGGGCCACCTGCCATGTGTACATATTCTGATGTTGACATCTCTTTTGGCTCGAAAAAGGTAACAATAGTGACATACTGCTAATCAATTCTATCTCATCTCTAGAGTGGGGACCACTTTTGCATTATACTTGGTTTTTCCACCTTGTGGAATTAGCATATACCATGGTTATTGAAGTAGGATGAGGGGACCACCTTTGATAACACACATGGCTCTCTTAGACCATGGTTTGAAAATAAGTTTGAAAATAACCAATACTTAATCATTTGTCCCCAGTTGATTAATATTTTATGGCAATTGCGTAGTCATCTTTACATGATTAAATTGGCTATAGTTGATATCTCACCTTTTCGGTGATCATTGTGGCATAATTTGGTCATATTTTTTTTGTTTTGGATTGACTATAGTTTAGACTTTGAAAGTATTTTGCAATGATTTGTTTATTCGTTCTGATTTGTTTATTTATTGGGGACTTTAAGCTCTGATTTTTTTATTCATTCTGTCTCTGTAAAGGCGTTCATGGAATCTGAGTTTCTTTTGAAGTGGCCACCATGGTTGATCACTTTATTTCACTTTTTTGGTCTGCGGGAAGAGCCTTGGAAAAAATTTTGACGCCATGGTTGTTTATGCTGAAGCTCGACTTTTGATCTTTCTATTTTCAGGATCTCTATCGTCTTCTTGGAGCTTGGCCTTTTTTAGGGTTTGTTGGCCTTGGCTTTATTGATTGGCCTCTATCCTACTAGCATCACTGTTCTGATGTGAAGATGGTAAGTTTTTGACCTCTGAGAATGGTAATCGTTTTGTTCTTAGTACCTTGACTTTTAACTACTAATAATTCATCATTTTCCTTGCATATTTCGTGTCTTCTTGGTTCCTTTGTGGATTTCAAGTTGAAACTCATGTTGGGTTGCTTCTTTTGCTGGTTGCTATCATCCATGAGCTTGAATTTTGCAAAATGAAAACTGCTCTATCGGGTCTGCAACATTCCTATTTCACTATTGGAACTTTGAGTTACATTCTTCCTTTTCTTGCATGCACTTATGACTTGTTTATTTCTCTCTTTTGCTGCAACCTATACCTGCACAGTTAGGAAAACTGTTAGAAAATATTTAGACTTTTTGGCTTCTCTTATGTCCATGTTTTCTTCTTCTTTTTCACTTCCTTCTTTCTGAGTGAATAAAGCATATATGCACTTTTTCCTTCAAGTAGAATACATCTCCTGCTTAGGGGAAGATTCATATGAATGAAGTAGGATAGTGTGGGAATATGACTTAATCCCTGAGCTCCTAAGTGATGCCTAACTTTTCTTCTTTTCAGGTACAATGGCTTTTATAATGAAGATGAAGGAGAAACAAAAAAATGGAGATGAAGATACTTCAAACAAAGAATAGAAATCCCAAGGCAATAATGGGTTCATTCATACTCCTTTACTTTCTCTTTCATGCATGCGTATCTTTCTTTTCAGTAGTTGTACTTTAATTTTCAGTTACATCCCACAGATTGTGTGGGAAACATTTGAATGTCCTTGTGAATAAAGCATTGAATTTCGTAAATGAATTGTACATTTCTTTCTGAATTTTTACTTTCTGTATGAATTATATAATGAACTAAACAACTCAATAACATAATTGAATGTCTTAATCATGAAGAATGAACATTGAATAGAACTTGTAACATCCAGTAATGAACTCTAATTTTCTGTGATCTGCACTTATGTTTGTTGTTTCAAAACTTTACACTTCATCTACTCGGCAATTGGATGTCCTCATCAAGATAACACAATTGTCTTTTAGGGCTCATGTTCTTTTGCTGAGGATGGTCATGAAATTGCAGACTATGTGATCTGTTACATTTTGTAACCCACATAGTTTTAGATTTCATGTAATCTTTCAAATAAATTAGCAGTAACGACATAATCTAATATAATATCCCATATCTTAGGTATATTTCACCAATTCTATCCATCATAACAGAGTTTCGAGTTGCCCATTTTTGCACAAGTGCAAAAATTGTCAACAATACTTTCAGCTAATCCATTACTTTATGGGTAATAATTAGATGAAGAACTTAAGTAAATTCCATGGCTGACAGCCCAATCTATTATCTTCACACCAAGAAACGCTAAAGCATTATCTGATATGATAGTTGCTGGAACACAAAATCTGTAAACTATTCCTTCATAAAAGGATAGTATCGAAGCTTCATTAGCATCTTTCAAGGCTATTGCTTCAGCCCATCATGTAAAATAATCTGTAGCAGTTAGGATCCATTAGATTTCCTTGTGATTAAGGCAAGTTTATCATGCTAATAAATTCAAGACCCCACTACATAAAAGGTTGATCAATAGAAATAGGATGCAAGGGAAGCAAAGCTAAACGTTCTTTTCCAACAAAGAAAGAACATTTCTTACACTTTCTGATCCAGTCAAAATAGTCCTTGAATATGCTGGGCCAATAGCAATGAGCTTTCATAATTTTTAAGGCTATGGTACGTGCTGAAAAATGACCTCCTACAGGTCCTTCATGGAATTCTGATAATATTTTTTGAATTTTGTCATAGTCAACACATCGCAGCAAGATTTCATTTATATCTCTTTTGAACAACAGACTATCAATAAAGATATAAGGTACAACTTGTAATCTGAAATATCTTTGTTTATTTTTGTCCATACCTTCCAAATAGGTACAATGATGTAGATAGTTAACCAAATAAGTCATCCATCTTAATTGCTGAATCTCAAGAGCAAGTTCATGTTGATGATTTTTTGGTTGAACTATGATGCCTGATTGTTGATACGTAATTTCAGCATATTGTTTCAAATATTCAAGTCCTGTAGCTTGTTATCTTTCCATATCAGACATTAGGTGTTTACAAGGACCTTTACCTCAAACTGTCTTAGCAACCTAGATATCAACATCATATTCCATAAATTTTGATATCCAGCCTGCTCTTTTCTCATTCAATTCTTTATTTAGCAAGAAAGCTTGCACATTTGGATGAGAAACAAGAACATGGATTTTACTATTCGAAAGAATTTACTTGAAATTCTTTAGTCCTCTGACTACGGAAAGTACTTGTTTTTCAAGGAACGTGTACCTTGTTTCATAATCATGCAAGCTCTGTCCGAAGAAAGAAATAGTCTGCTCAATATTTTCATCATTAACCTAAGTTAATATAGTTGAGATTGTTTCAGCTCCTACAAGTTCATACATTGTAAAATCTTTATCAAAATTTAGATTTGCAAGAGTAGGAGCTTGAGAGATAGCTGCTTTGATTGATTCAAATCCTTCTCTCCCTTCGCTGGTCCAAGAGAAAGTCTTCTCTTTCTTTAACATAGTTGTCAATGGTTTAACCAATGCTACAAAATTTGGAACAAATCTTCTAACAAAGTTTCTTTTTCTAAGAAAACTTTGTAATGCCTTCTTATGATGAGGCAACGATAACTTTGATATGGCTTCGATTCTGAAAGGATCAATTGCTAAACCTTACTTAGAAACAATATGGCCAAGTAATTTACCTTGATGTACTAAAAAGATGGACTTCTTGGGATTTAAACATATTCCGAATTACCTGCACAACTGAAAAGTTTTCCTTAGATGCATCAAATGTTCATCATATTTTTTTAAAAATATAGTAACATCATCTAAATAAACAAGGATGCATTTATTTAGCAAGCTATAAAAATCCAATTCCATTACACATTGAAACATTGCACCGGCATTTGAAAGACCAAAAGGCATCCTTTTGTAAGCATAAGTACCCCACTTAGTGGTAAAAACTGTTTTATACCTATCTTCTTCTCGGACTAAAATTTGATTATATCCATTGTAGCCATCTAGAAGAGATAGTCTATCTAAACCAGAAATTGTTCTCAAAATTTGGTCCATGTTTGGTATTGGGTAATGATATTTTAATGAAGCTTTGTTAAGATCTCTAAAATCCACACATAATCTGATTTCTCCATTCTTCTTCCTAACAGGAATAAGATTTTCTACCCAACTTGAATGCTTAACTGGAAAGATAATACCTGATTCAATTAACTTGGATAACTCTTTCCTCATTAGAGGCTCTATTTTGTGATTTACATGGCTCTGTTTCTATCTAACTGGTTTAGAATTTGGATACAATTCGATAGTATGTTGTGCTAAACTAGGATCAAACCCTTTCAGGTCTTGGTATCTCCAAGTGAAAATATCTTTAAATTCTTTGCAAAGATTAATAAATGACTTTTTTTCAGCTAAGGAACATACCTTTCCAAAAAACAAATTCTTCCCTTCATCAACTGGAATTTCTTTATAGTTATCAACATGCGTTGACATCTTCATTTTGTCTTTTCTTAACTTATCATCATTGCTGAAGATGTCCTCTAATGTGACTAGACCTCGAGGCAACTTATTTGTCTTTAATGTAACAATTTGGTCACCATATAAATGCTGTAATTTATCTTGATTTACTACAGAAAATTCATCTTCTTGCTGTAAAAACCTCCAGATTTGATCATCATTTTCAAAAACCTTCCAATTCAAGTCATTATCAAGAATAGAAGGCCTAACAATTCACTTAATATGATGCTGAATTTTGTTGTTCTCTATAGTTTTCAACACTTCAAAACTAGTGCTAACTGCTGCACATCTATCTATATGCATGTTTTCAGTTCTAGGAATGGACTGAATATTAATAACATCAAAATATCCCATTAAGTTTGAAAATATATGTCTATAATACTTAATTAATGTATTGTTACAAACATTAAAATTATTTACTTGATTGATAACCAACTCAGAATCACCAAAAATTTGTAATGTGTTGATACCTTTCTTTCTAGCCCAAAGCAAGCCATGAATTAATGCTTCGTATTCAATTACATTACAAGTGCAAGAAAATTGGAAACTCAAAGTTTAGAAATACCTTTCATTTGTTTGGGAAGTGAGCATCAAACCCACTCCCTATCCTTTTTTGTTCTTAGCTCCATCAAAATGAAGCTTCCAAATCCCTTCTGCTGAATTTTCAGTTTTAGACAGCAAGGGAAGTGGTGTATTTTCTTGATGCATACAATACACTCCAAATAGATGTTATTCAACTTCCTCAAAAGGATCGTGTTCATGTTATTCAACTTTATTTTCATCCATAAACATGTTAGAAACACCATCTAATGTTGAAACCTGAGCAACATCATCAAAATCATATTGATCTAAGGCTGAATAATTAGCCATTGCATTTGGAGAGTGAGGCTTAATGTGAAATCTGGGCAATGGTTCTGAATTGATAGTTACTTTGGTGGCATAATGTGAGGTGAAAAATAAGGACCAATCTAAAGAGTGATAACCTACTATCTTTGTTGTGAAGTCTCTAGATAAGCATAAGGAAAAGTATGGAGGTAAATCTACAACAATAACATCTTGCAGAATTAAAACATTTGGGAAACCATGTAACGTTACCTCTAAATTTATGATTACACCAAATGTATTAGTTGCAGTTCCATCAAGCTATAAGACACTCTTTTTTGTAGGCTTATACTGCAGACCCAATTTTTCTACAATTGCTTTTGGCATAACCGTGCTACTTGCACCGCTATCCACCATGCAGTTATGAACTAGATGTTCTCCAATAATTAGTGATAGATAAAATGGTGGTGGCTTCTTTATATCATGAGAGTTTAAGACTTTTTGAACCATCCATTTAACCTCTTTTATGTGGTCTTGTTCAAACATTCCCAGGACCATGTCTGCTTTCTGAACTTCTTTTTCTGTTGTTTTTGAAGAAATCTGTAGCTTAGCTAGTTCATGAGAAAGTAAATATTGATGTCCTGGAATACTTAGAGCATCCCACATCGAGATAATAACATTATGATTTTTCATTACAATAACAATGTTAAAAGAAGCAACCGTTTTAGAGATAGATTCAACTATTTTAGCATAAGCCTTAGAAAAAACTGATCTACTTCAGTTATTTTTGATATCTGAGGTATAAAAAATCTTATTGGGTTAGGCTGTAGCTATTTTTTATTTCCTTTATCAATTGAAACACTTGATGTTTTTTGAGGAACAACATGACTGTTAGCTAGTTTTGGGACTATAGATGCGATCTTATCAGTGACCATGGGCAGAATAGACCTATTATGTTGTTTTTGACTTTCATCAGTTTTTTCTTGAGCCCTAGTGGTAATTGCAATGAAATCCTCTTCATTAAAACTGACTAAATTATGTCCAGGTGCTTTCTAAACATGAGTTTCTTACTTCCCACCCTCCATTTGAGGCATGAACAATGCTTCAATTTGAGGTCGTGCAACAAGATTCAGATTCAAAAAAGCATTTGGGCAATTTTCCGCTGAAGGAGGTTGACTGCAAGATTGGCACCACTCTTCTGTACTCATGTTAACTAGAACTAAAGCGTTAGATGAACTAGGATCCTTTGGGTCAAATTTCCTTTGCTGATAAGGCTACCTATAATTTTGATTATGTTGGTAAGGCTGCCTATTTTGCTGATTTTGTTGATAAGGAGCCTGATAAGGTCAACTAGGTAATGCAAGTATATTCTCAATTGAAGTCAATTTATTTCCCATAGTCTGCAAAGCTTTAAATACGTCATCTGATGGGGCTGCAACAAAAAGTTCTATAATCGTGATAAGATGAGGAATAGGTGCTAAATCTACTAAAAAAGGCATTGAAGGCCTTGGTTCTAATTTCCCAACTTGAATAAGACTATATTCAGCTTGGATAGCAATATCATAGGCTACTGGGAGCATATCTCCTCCCATGGACTGAATCATAGTTGAAATATCACTATTTAGTGCCCTAAGATAGTAAAGAAAAACTTGATCAACTTGAGGCTTGACACTCACTGGAATTGTTTCCCAAATTCTAGTAAAACAGATGTTGAAACTTGACATAAATTTGTTGGGAGATCTTTTAATGGTAGATAGTATTTTTATAAGAGATATATGATCTGAATTGTCTTGAAATTGTTTCAGCAATTTATCACTTAAGTCATCCCAAGTTCTTAAGCATCCAATCTCTATATTTCTATACCTTTTCAAGGCTTGTCCTTTAAGAGATGCAGCTAAAAGTCTTAAGGCTACATCCTCAAGAGTAATATTATGAAATGAACATAAGGCTGCAACATCTTTAATGTCCTCTGTAGGTGTCACCTGGTTTTCACCAATGAATGATGACAAACTTTTCATGGAAGCATTAGGGATGTCATGGTAAACTAGGATTACTAATGGGATGCCATTAGTAAAGGTCACAAAATTTCTAGGTGGTTAGATTGCCATCGAAAAAAATGGGATCTTAATCAAGAAATTGATTCATGGTGAAAGAATGTTAGGAGGAGGGTTATCAAAATCAGGTCTATTATAAGGTAAAGTATTACCAACTCTTCTCCTTCTAGCAGAATTCAAAGGTAAAGAAACAAACTCAAGAGGAATTCCTCTTACTGATGATCTTGTATTCACTTTAGGCATGAAACATGTTACAATACTGGTGTGAAATCAGCTTTATAGAGTCGCCAAAAGATCATAAAATCTTTAGAATAGAATTTCTATAGCTTTTTCCCGAAAGTAAGTTTCGATTTTTTATAAATCTGTTGTGAACCTGATGTAAAATTTGTAACTTGCATGCAGATCTGATTCGTGGTCTCACCGAGCATGCAAAAAACTGTTATCTCTTGAAAGTGCACCATGTAGAGAGATGGCTGTAGGTTTTCTAAGCTTGCAAAATTTTATCTCTCTCTTTCCTAGATACAATGGAAATACCTCAGGTCTATGGGTATAACTATTTTGAGGTGAGTCTCTGGTATAAAGGTCAGTTCCTTGTTGATGTATCCTAAATTGATTTTCTGGGGTTAAGGATAAAAGATGACTGTAAAATACTAAGAATGAGGTGATACACCAAATTTATGTGAGGGCTTTGACTGAGTATATGCACAATTGATAAAGAAAGGATTCTTTATGCACGAACCAACAGTTTTCTATAGAATAATTAAGGGAAAACACTTGTTGTATTGAGGAAAAATAACACAACAATAATCTTAAGTTAACATGCACATTAAAATTATGCAGAAAATACTGAATTTGCATCAGGGTAAGATGATTGTTCACAGAATTTTCATCCACAAGAATAATAGAAACATACAAAAGGCTACAAATAATTGGAAAGGCTGAAAATACTTCACATTCAGAAGGTAAAACTAGAAAAAAATGCTTCAGTACTCATGTATCCAAAAGACCTCTATTGTGCTTTGCCAAATCACACAATATATAGCAAAATAAATTTGACCCCCTTCCTAAAAATAGTCTAAGGCTTGTACTTGCCCATGCATCCTTTTTTTATCCTTTATTTAATAATAGATAAAGGAATAAAAATAGAACATGCAATTACAAATAGACATTAATATCCTTGATTACATTACATTCAAATTGAAGCTCATTGTTCTATTTTAAGGAAAACAAAGGTGAATAATTTGCTAATAATAAGCTTGCTTGCTGAACAAGTCTCTTTCCTTATGCATGTGAATTCATCTTCTTGTCTATTATGTCCTCTTGTGAAGCATGCAAAAAAATCAACTCTCTATTTGTGAGTAAAATAATTGTAATACTTGCAATATTTGCAAAAATAAACATCAATAAACCCATTTGGTGGGGACCACCACCATGCTCAGATTCTGATGTTGACATTCCTTGTCTAAGTGGTCACATGGGTGACATTCTGTAGACCATCTTCAACCTCCTTAAGGTGGGGACCACCTTTGCACTCTACTTGTTTGGCCACCTTTGTGGACTTAACAATATATAAGGTCAACCATTTTTGACCATGCACATGCCATACTATAATACTTACCAGGTTTTGATTAATACATGCATGGTATATTGGTCGGATTTTGCATATAGTTTAAAAATTCACCTTTCCGGTAATCATTGTTTACATGATTTGGTCAGAACTTTGATCATGAGGACATATTTTATGGTTTAGACTCTTGAAATTCGATGCAATGATAATTTTTCTTTAATCGTGGGGCTGACCCCCTCTCCACGGTGACTCACCCCTTCACATTTTATCCTTGCAGTTTGTCTTAAATATATTGGCCACTGTGATTGGCTATGACTGTTAATTTTGGCACTTGGATTCTTGTGAACCGTCGATCTTTATATTCGTTTAGGGTTTCACTTGGCTTTTAATGCAGTTGTTGGCATTTAGCCATGGTGATTTTCTTTGAGAGTTGGCAATTATCTTATCTGTTGATCTCTTTACCAGACATCTTCAGGCCATCGATTTTTGATTGAGCTTGAGTTTGAACCTAAACCAACTCTTGAGCTCTATGGTAAAGCTCATTTGACCTTAGTGATCACTCCATTTGTTTTTTTCTTCTGTGTTGCGAGCGAAGCCTTGACAAAAATTTTCTTCGACGCCATTGGTGTAGCTTTGAGGCCAAAGCCATAGTGAATTCTATCCAGGTTTTTCATTCGATTTTTGGGCTCTAGGTGTATTTTTTTGCTCAGTAAATTCATGGCCGCCATATTTTCTTGCCTTGTGTGAGCTCAGCTTTGAAATTATCTGGTATCAACGATCACCATTTTAATTATTTCAAGTTCTGGGTTTGGCCTATACCACAAGACTTGATCAAATATTTGGTTGCTTTGCTCGAGTTTCAAAAGATTTGCATCTGCATGAGCTCTGCAAAGATTCAATGGCCTTCATTGTCAAGTTTTATGAGCTTTATCTTATTCTGTAAAATTACCATCTGTTACTTTCTTGCACCTGTAACACCATTATTTTGAGCAAGGTAGTCATGGATTTGTGTTTTTTGTACTCTTCTGACTGTACATTGTTAATTACGTTAAATATTTAGCTCTCCCTTTTACTTATGAATCATATCTCTACATTTGGCATTTTTGCATCGTGGTTAATCGTTCTTTTATTTGTAATTTTTGCTTTTTGCAAGATAGACCCAAATCTGTTTTGGGTATTTACATATTTTTTCTCTGACTAGATGATCTTTGGCTCACATAAAAAGAAAGTCCACCATTGTTGAGGTTCTAAAGCTCTGGTTTCTTTTATTTTCCAACTGTGATAGAGGCATATTCTCTGATATTTTGCACTTAAGATATCATTCTTCATGTGAAACCTTGATTTCTGAGTCGAAAAATTATTGTGGGTTATCCCTTTTCTCATTTTTTTTGAGCATAATAATATTTAAATTTGATCTCTATCTATGCTAACATGCTTGACTCAATGTAGAGAAGACTTCTCCCTTTCAAACTTCTACTTGGTGGGTTTTGTGATGTTGCCCATAATTTCCACTGTGGTCTGAATGAATCAATTTGTCTATCATTTCTGGTGATGCAAAGCTTTGAGCTGTGCTATTTACTTAGACTTAAAATATTATAGAAAAATTAATGTGGAAGCCATTATCTCAGACTTTTGCTGAGATCAAATTTGTTTTCTTTTAATTGCTACAAATACATAGTTTGTTGTTGTATTGTTACTCAGAAATTTGAAGTTCAAAATATGAATTCACTTTTTTATTTTGAAACAAGGATTTATTTCGAAACTAAAAATTTGTACGTGCTTTGACAAATAATTGGGAATCTAGGTGCATATTCTTTTCTGTTTGTGATCATAGTGCAGCAGTTCATGACTATAATGGCCACCATTGTTATAGCATAAGATTTGATTTTTTTGACTTTTCAAACTTTGAGATATGGATGTGCTCTTCTATTGTTTAATGTTCACTCTAACTTGAGAATTCTACACTTTTTGGACTATATTTTCAATGTTCTTTTGATAGATTTCTTGTCCATTATGATATTTTGGGAAAAGTCCCTTGAAGCTGAGAGTGCATAGGTTTAGAATTTTTATAGTTGATTTCTCATCATTACTTAAAGCTTGTTTGATAATTCAAATGTCACTGGACATAATGATTCCTTATTTCTTGGTAAATCACTCCCCCTTTCAGTTGTTATGTTACTTTTCAAGATACCCAAAGTTTGCTTGATTCTTTATTAGGACCTCTACTTCTGAAATTTGCATCTTTTGTAGGAAGTTTTGAATACAAATTTACAAATTGGTTATATACTTGAATGAAACATTGATATGGCAAATAAACCTCTTCAATTCCTTGGAAACCTGAGCAGTTGTGTAACATCATCTCATCTGACTTGTTTCATGCATTGTACTTCCATATGCATTGAAAACCTGTTCTAAGGCCTGGTACTGTAATGGAAATATTTTCCGTACTCTTTCAAATATGCATCATCTGCTGCAAAAAATACTTGTTCATTTATTTCATTTGATTATTTGCTAAATAGACATTCTGCTTATGAATTCCTTTTGTATTTGGTGCAGATTTAACTGTAATATAAGATGCTCCCTTTGATTCTATCTTGTAAAATCCTGCCTTATCCATTGGGTTGTATTTGAATCACTTGTAACTCTATACTCATGATTATGAACTATTTGATTCCTCTATCGTGATCATTAAATCCTGGAACCTAAAATATTAGTACTTAACTATTCTTAAATTATTGTGATGAACTTGAGATTAATTTTCTCTTGATCTATTTCCTTGCATAAATAGTTGTACTTCTTTGATATGGCAGTGTCTCTACGATTCATACTTGATTTATTGAAAACTAGGATTCATAGAAGGGATGTACTTGTAAGATTACTTCAAATTTTATGTTATTCAGCTGTTAAGATATAATGAATGTTCCAAGTACTTCAATTTGATGACAGAAGGTTCAGTCCATTTCTTTTCTGCATTATATAATGTATTTCCTTTTCTTTTAACTTTGATATGCATGATGGAAAAGTCGTAAATGTTCATTTTACATGGCGAAGCCCTGTCAAAATTTTCTGAGAATTATTTGACTATCTGTTTCAGCTGTAGTAAATGCTTTCACTTAGCTTCAACTTGTTGAAATCTGATTTTGTAGTTGGTTGTAAACTGAAAAGTATACTTCTATTTTCTAGTCTCTTTTGATTTAAATTCCAGATCCAAGGTGTAACTTCTCCTATTTGTAGGTTAGTTACTAAAACATGAGTTACATTATTCATTCTCTCCAGCATGTACTTATGACTTATCTATTTCTTCTTGGTTGTAACCTGCACTTGCACACTTAAAAAATTATTAGAAAATATCTAGGTTTTTTGGCCTCTCTTATGTCCATGGTGTTTTTCTTTTCCTTTCTTTTTCTTTCCTTCTTTCTGAGTGAGTAAATCATGTACGCAGTTGATCTTCAAGTAATCCATATATCATGTTATTAGAGATCCATATGCACGAATTAGGACAACATAGGAATATGGATTAACCCTAAGCTCATAACTGATAATTTTCCTCTTTTCTTCTTTTCAGGTACAATGCTTTCGGCAATGAAAATGGAGAGGGAACAAAGCTGAAGATGAAGATATATGATAACAAAAGGAGAAAGCTCCAAGGCAATGATGGGTTATCTCATACTCCTTTATTTTATCTTTCATGGATGCCTACCTCTTATTTCAGTAGCTGTACTTTACTTTTCAGTTACATCCCATGGCTTGTGTGGGAAAATTTTAAAATTCCTTATGAATAAAACATTGAATTGTGAAATTGAGTTGTGTATTTCTTTCTACATTTTTTGCTTTCTGATATGGATTGTATGATGAACTAAACAACCGAATAATATAATTGAATGTCTTAATCATGAAAGAAATAACATTAAAGAATACCTATAACATTGAGTAATGAACTTTGATCTCTGTAATTTGTAATTATGTTTGATGCTCCAAAACTTAGCATTTCATCTATTCTGTAATTGAATGTATTCATCAAGATAACACAACTGTCTTTCGGGACCTTGTGTTGTTTTGTTGAAGATAGTCATGAAATTACAGACTATGTGATTTGTTATGTTTTGTAACAACACACATAGCTATAAATTTCATTTAATCATTAACTAATTCAACAGTAACAATAATATTAAAACTCCCTTAGTTTAGATATACTTTACCAATGCCTTCCATTGTAACAAAGTTTCAAGTTGCCCATTTTTGCACAAGTGAAAAAATTGTCAACAATTACCATATAATGCACCCAAAGTGCAAACACTATATAATAGGTATCATAAGTTAAGCATATGTCCCTAAATCATGACATGAACCATCACATATTACACAAACAATACATATGATGAACACAACGAGTAAGATTACAACATAAAATTAACTACCATATAACATGGTGACAAACAAAATTCATCACAACATGATGACAACATCACGATACAATCCAATTCACTATACACCAATTATGTCATGCAACACATCAACACACCTCCATACCACATAATAACAAAAAACTCCAACACTCTACAATCCACAACAACATTATTTTCACACACACCAAGGCGGCACATTGTACGTAAACTCCTCATTGAATCCACAAAAAGAAGAGTGGATACTCTCATCACAAGCACATAACCATGATAAAAAATACACAATAAGTGACATGCCCAACATGTGTGTTCGTAATATCACAATTACAATGTTGTTCAAATTACAATATATATCACATTACTCTTTCAATATCTACCACCACCATGCAAAATCATCACTACTCCAATCTGTCCCAGAGGTTCAAGAGCATGAAACTCCTCTCTGATACCAAATGTAACGCCCACAATTTGGACAATTTGTTCTTATGTTAAGCTTATGTTTCTCAAATGTTTATTCAATGTTTAAATTTTACCCTTACTGTAATAGTGAATTTGACGTGATGTCAAGAAATAAATCTTAGGATTAGAGGCATATTTAGATTCAAGATACCTTTTCCCAAAACATTCTTCGATCATAGTATCTGTTTTTCCCATCATAGTTAGTATAGTTCAATAACTTATTGAATCCATTCAACATTTCCACATTAATAAATTATATATATATATATCTTTTGTTTTCTTGAAGTTTGATTTCAACAAGGGAAATTCATATTTTTTTTAACAGAAGAAAATGTTGAATTGACTTATAAGGACTCTGAGAGTGAAATTAATCCTAAACTCAAATCTCATTTTACTATTATATGTTTTACTATTGCATTGCACTATGGTCTCATTATTGGCATCACTTTATAACAAAAAAGTTACGAAAGTGTCTAACATCTTAAAGAATTACATGATTGGGAGCATTAGAATCATACATGAACCACAAGTGAATTTTTTTCATCATGAGATCCCATGTTTCCACATTTCCTGATTCTACATGTGAAATTTATTTTATTCTTGATATTATTAATGACATAACAAGGAATTACAGAACCATGTTTTGCAGTTTCCTGGTTTCTCTTATGTCAACATCTTTCAAATCAATTTCATTTGAAAAGAGTTACTTACAATTTCTACCCACAAGTTAACATCCTAATCAACTATGGTTTAGTTTAATTTTGATTTTCACTCAAGGATCTACGTCCTATAATAGATCAGATTAAGGTGTAAAACATATTTAACCTATAAAGCCTCTGCAAAGGACCCATGGTGCTATATTTTTAGTAGCCAAGGAAACACATTTAGATGAGACGATATAAAGATATCATTAACAAGAGTTTAAGTAATACTACAACTATTTCACAAGCTCCATTGTGTCATTTGAATCCCACAAGAAATTCATTTGATGATGAAATTAAATTCTAAATCTAACTTTGTAAGACAAAGTATTCCACTAGGATACTAAGGAAGTGTTAGTTATACTTAATCCAGATAAAGTTTAACCATGTCGTTCCTAACCTCCGGGTTTTAGATGATGTCGCTAAACATACTGGCTATGATTACAACTCAAAAATTTGGTCTCTTATTTATTTAAACTCAAAGGTGTCATAGAGTGCACAGTTTAAGTTCATTATAAGGTTTCAATTTCTTTTGGGTTAAGGAAGATCATGCAAGAAGGATAGATATGCACTATCTTTAAACTAAGGTTGTCTATTGTGATTAGATTTCTTTTTTTACATTTTCAAGGTAAAGAATACAACACGCCAATTATTTATTGCACACTGTAAATGCACTATAAGATATTAAACTCAAATTCATTTAACATATATATATATATATATAAAACCTTTTTAACATACATAAATATGAATTAAAATTCACATTTCCCAAGTTATCCCTAAATATAAAATTTCCTATAACATGGAAATACATTATGCATATATAAATTCCTCAATGACCTATATAAATTACGATAATAAACAATGAATTACATCACACCCTTTTGTCATCTTTCTTGCATCCTGCAAAACCATGTGAGCATGAAATAAATGGTAAATCATTGGAATGGCATCCACCTAGATCTAGCATAATTGACATATTTATTTTCAATTTGCATACTAATAAAAAATTACATTTGAAGGGAGAGGGTTAGAGACATGTATTGAATTAATTTCATTTCACTTGATTTTTTATCCAAGGAGAGAGAAACACTATTTTGTAGAAAGTTCAACTTCAAAAACCAAGTCACATGATTGGTTTTCAAAAAATTATTTACCAGTGTCAAAAATTTTCCACAGTGGTTTGGTAACTTGACTTGGATCCTACAACTTTGTTTTTACATTTTCCCTACTAGTTGCAAAAATGTTCAATTTACGCTCGGAGGATAAAATAGTCCACTCAAAGACTATCTTCCAATAAGAAAATTTTTGACGTGTGAAATCCTACGTGTCCACCTATATATCAAGAGTTCATAGAAACTGGCGGAATTCAAAACTAACAATCAGTTTATGATTGGCTGCCAATTTTCTGAGGCCATCGGTCGTAATTGGCCTAGTTGTAAATGATCTCAACTTAGCTCGATGGATTAGAAAACCAAGTCCAATACTAACGTTTGATGGATGAATGTGCAACAAGAAGTTTCCTACGAGTTCCCTTATATATGGAGAATTCACTAGAGTCGACGTTACTAAGAACTAGTAAATGGTTTTCAAATAGATACAGGTTTTATGGAGCCACCAGTCGTAGTTGGTCCTGATTGACCTAGTCAAACTGTGACCAAAAGCCTACAAAATTCCTTTTCCAAACTATCAAAAAGAGTGTTTTTCCCCAAACTGGAGGTTCTAATAAATTTTCTAGCACAAATAATAGAGGTTTGCGAAAGTGGATAAGCATTTCGTTGTCTAGGATTCGAATGGCGAGTTGATACGAAACCCAACTTTTCAATTTTTAGCAACTTACTAAGAGCGCAAATGGGGTAATTGGGCTCCTAAAGTAGTGACAACGAGAGTAAAAATGATTGATTGGGGTTGGAATTAAATATTGAGGAAACTCTCCTCATGGAAAGGAACACAAATGAGACTTTACATCCATTTTTCAGATTTGAGAAGGTTGCTTTGTGGGTCTATGAATATCATTTTTTACTAGCTTTTACCATGGAACAGATCGTGGGTTTACGAGGGAACAAATTCAGCTTTTCAATACAAGTGTGTCAGAACTATCTAAAATGGTTATGAAATTTTCCAAATTATGTATGAAGGAGGGTTTAAGTTTGTGTTTTACTACTAAGTGTTATTAGGTTTACATAAGTACCAGATGACATTTTACCATTTTTCAAAAACAAGCTTATATAAAATAGTTAAATGTATGATAAACCAAAGTTTTTTTTTTTTAATTTATTACTTTGCAAATGGAAAAAATAAAATACAAAAATTGTAAAGGACAAAGTGACAAGAACCATGCCTGGAATAAAATATTACCGTTCGCCTCTTCAATGTTTGGTGAAACACTTGCTAGATGCACTTTGATTTGGATTCCCATTTATTTTCAAAACTCCACTTTGGTCTTATCTTGCCACCAACCCAAACCATGAGATCACGTCTCTTCAAGGCATGTAGTCGAATGGTAGTGAAGTGCCTTACCAAACAACCTTGCCTTGAAGCTCTCATTTTCACACAGTCCAAGAGAGTGTATTGGCCAAGGATGTTGAGTCTCGCTTTACACCTTATAATGGCATTTGATTCAAAGTTTTTAAGACCTTATGAACAAACCCATCTTGCACACCACGACCCACATTAAGATATCTTAATAAGATAGGACTTAAAGGAGTGGGAAGAGTTAATTTCTAGTCTTAAAGATGATCTTGGAGATAAAGTTGGTTTCAGTATGGTAATCAACACATACACGGAGGTTCTTGACAACTCCATTGTAGGTTCTACGACATGACTTAACAATCAAAATGGAATTTCCAACTTCTCACTATGGTGGCAGAGGAATTATTCCTTTATCCCTCATTGGTTTCTTTACCATTTGAACCTCACTTGACCAGTGTAATTATGCATAGATGTTTGACAGAAGAACATAAGTTGCAACATTTTGACAATTCAACTCAAAAGAAGAGTTGCTATAAATTATTGTAACTGCATATTCTTATGTGCTCTACAGAGGTACGAAAAAAAAAACATCCACACAACCAAAACATGTTTAATTTGTGTGTTGATGATAAATTTTATAGTTTCCTCAAGATACTCATCACAACAAATAATGTCAAACAAACAGACATAATATTCAATTCTAGGTGGAGTGGTATAAGCAACACTTATGTCATTGAAGTATTTACAGCCATTTTCTACTAAACTTGCATGCTTGCATTTTAAATAAAAAAAGTGAAGCTTACATGGTCAGGGTATGTTCCATTAGACCATATCTCTTTGATGCATTTTTTTTCCGAACAGTTGACTTTCCTTGTGTAAGATTCCCCATTTTGCGTACATGACTACCATGCACATGCAACTATGTCTGACACTATTCCTTTAACCTTTATGATTTGTTGGATGATCAAACCTTATTCCAAAGGTCCCATTTTGATGCAGGTCGGGACTATGTGGAAAAGGGCAGGACGATCTACACCTATTAATGCATTTTCTCAAAAGCTTCAAATCCTTTTCAGCCAAACCCAATTTATTGAAATCCTGCAGTCTATGCCATCTGCCAGACCACATTTTTTTTGCATCCAAATCTACCAGTGCACCTGCAACTATAAAATATGACAAAACTATCTTTTTCATGTAGACTTGGAAGAAGTTGACAATCTAACAAAAAATAGATTTCCATTATGCTTTGATGGACTTCCTTACCCGGTTACAAATATCACATTTTTGCACAGGTTAGGATTACATGGAAAATGAAAAATGGTTTAATTGGAGATATTTTTGTAGCATACAGTTAATGGTGAGAGTATCCTGATATGTCGTGCATGCCTTTAGACTCTTCCACACCTGCCACACTCAACCGCCATGCCCACTTAATTTCTTCAACGACCAACATTACTCTAATCACACTCATAATGTCTTACCACTCGTTGACAAAGAACTTTACATGCATTTAGGGAAACAAGAATAGGTTTGGGAGGCCCACACACATTATCAAAAATCCCATGTGAGTTTACATGACATTATTTACTCCACTCACTTGATTTCTTCTAAAATGCATTCCACCCTTTTCTAATTTAATTTAATTAACTATTTTTATTTTTTTTTCAAACAGGCATCACAATCTGGGATATGAGAAGCTGAAATTTTTTCACTCCATTTGCATGCAATGGAAAGTGCGTAAGTTGGGTGAAAGACACAAGTTCCCCACTAGCCTGAAAAATCTGCATCATGAAGGGGGACTTAGAAAAATTTGAAGAATAGGTTGTGGGTCAAAAAGACTTGCGAGTACCGTGGGGATGTGGGGAATAGAGATTCATGAAGCACAAGGGATGTGATTTCATAAAAATTATGATACTCCACAAAACCACAAAGACTAGTTTTCTGCAGGAAAGGCATGGGATCATGGAATAAGGGGCTCAAAGGAACATTGGACATGCGGGACACCAGGATCCAAAATACCCGCAATTGGAAGAAATAATCAAAACTGACATTTTTTGAAAATGGGATAACTATTGAGACATGTTTCCCTTAGCCTTATACTTCATAAAGGAAAACAAAGACCTCAAAGGGGAGGACCTACTCAAAATTTTGGAATTTTGGAAAAAATACACATATTTTGGGTAAGTGACAACAGTTGGTTCTTTCTGGGGATTGGACTGACTTAGCACAAGGTAGAACAAAAGGACCTTAGAGTGTCTAGAAAATGACAAGTTTAGATTCCATTAGGGAATAGAGTCTAGAACAATACAACACAAGAAAACTAGAACAAAGAGAGAGCAACACATGCCAAAAATGAGAACTATACAAGACTATACAGGGGACTACCTATTCACCTAGGATTGGAATAACTTCAAATATTGACTACTATATGACAATGGAAGGGAATTTCCATCCATATAGCTTAAGTAAAATGAGTTTTCACTAGTGAAATACTTGATCTTAAAAGGACCAATCCTGAGATGATCAAACTTACCATGAATTCCTTGAGGTTCATGATGTTTTTCCTAGAGTAGAACAATGTCTCCAACCTAGAATTCCCTGGTTCTAGATTTCTTGTAAAATAGCTACTTCACTTTTTTCTGGTGTGTAGCAATCCTATCTACCACCTGTAATTTGTCTTCATCCAAATTTTGTAGAGACACGATCCTCTTCTCCATAGAGCTCTTGAAATTGGCATCTTTAATGGCTTTCATTAGTTGCAATGTTAGAAACTCCATTATTACTGGTAGCTGGGATTTTGCTCCATAAACAACATGAAATGAGGACATCCCAATTGCTCCTTTGGGTGTGATCTTGTCTTCCTAAATAGCATCATAAATATTCTTGTGCCAATTCCTTTGTGACTCATCCACGAGCTTTTTTATGATTGTTACCAGTTTTTTGTTAGTTGATTTTTTATTCCAGTTACCTTGAGGATAATAATCAGAAGAGTGTGCTAGGGATATCCCGTAACCATAGTAGAAATGAATTAGCTCATAAGAGAAGAAATTTGGGGCATTATCAGCAACAATTTTATTTCAGACTCCAAACATTACCAAAATTTTCTCCTTAATGAAGTTACATACTACTTTAGAAGTAGTTCTTTTAACTAGAATAACTTCTACCCACTTGGTGAAGTAGTCGGTAGCTGTCAGGACATGTTTGTGTCCAGAATTGGAATTAGGATTAAGAATTCCTATAAAGTCTAGCCCCCATTTCTCAAAAGGCTCCTCTATTACTACGGGTTTGAGAGGCATGGTGACCAATTTGGGTCTGCTCATAAAGGTTTTACTTGCCTCACATTTTGTGATCCAGTTTGTTGCATCCTTGAACAATGTTGGAAAATAATAACCTGTACAAAGGATCTTGTGAGTTGTTACAGCATATGAAAAATGACCTCCATAGGCTTGATCATGGAAATATCTCAGCGACCTTTTTTGTTGTTCTCTATCTACACACCTCAAAAATATTTCATCAATTCCCCTCTTGAACAATGAATTGTCCCAGAGTACATATTGTGTAGATCATAATTTAATAAACCTGTTTTCTTTAAAATTCATATGTGTTAGACATTCTCCATAAGTCAGAAATTGTTAAATGTCAGCATACCATTCATCTGTTGAACTTAGGAAAAGGAAAATTGGGGTATCAACATCTACTTCTTTAGATGACTCACTCTGAGTGTTATAGCAATTATTTCACAGAGGCCTCTACCTTGAACCAACTTAGTTGGCATGATATCCATGTCATATTCTTGGACCCTTGCCACCCAATTTCCTCTTATTGACCCAAACACTTGCTGTGTAAGCATGAACTTAATAGTTATGTCAAGAACAAAGAAAATTGAGTGATAATTAAGAATATAGAAAAATAATTACTTATTTTCCTTTACAATAGTAAAATAATGCTTCTCCATTTGTGTGCATTTCAAATCATGAGACTTCAAGACATAACTAATGAAAGCTATGGGGAGTTCACAACCTCTAGATTTATTTTGTACCAAAATGGCTACCAAGATTTGCTTAGTGGCATAGTAATAGATTATGAAATTTTTCTCAAAATCAGGACATGTAAGAATAGGTGTGTTGGCATGGTCTTCTTGATGTTTTCAAAAGCACTCTTTCCTTCAGAATTCCAACAAAAGGATTGTTTCTCTTTCAATCATTTTAGTTATGCTCCTGCATAATTCTGCAAAATCAAGGATGAATCTTCTCAAAAAATTGATCTTAGCAAAGAAATAATGCACACCTTTATTTCTTGTTGGGAGTGGAATTTGTTGAATATCCTATACCCTATCTTGATCAATCTTAATTTCTTCCTTGGAAACAATGTGCCCAGAAGTTTTCCTTATGTGACACCGAAGATAGATTTTTTCAGATTTAAAGAGATCCCATGTTCCTTGCACTTCTGAAGGATAGCCTCAAGATGCTTAAAATGGCCCTCTCTTTTCTTAGAGAAAACATTCAAATCATCTAGGTAAATCACAATGCAATTTCCCTTTAAATTACAAAAAGCCAAATCCATTTCCTTCTAAAAATTTACACCAGCATTGACGAGACCAAATGTCATCCATCTATAAGCAAAGGTGCCCTAGGAGGTTGTGAAGGTTGTCTTGTGTCGGTCTTGGACATATACCTCGATCTGATTATACCCTCAGAATCCATCGAGCATGGATAAGATTTCAGAACAGATGATAGCTTGCAAGATTTTCTTCATCATAGGGAGTGCATAATTATCCTTGAGAGAGGCCTGATTTAAATTTTTGAAATCCACACAAATCCAGATCTCCCCACTCTTTTTTCTTATAAGCATGATATTGGCTACCCAAGAAGAATGGTGAATCGGAAAGATTATTCTAGAATTTAGCAACTTCTAAATATCTTGGTGAATTGTATCTGTAATCTTAGGATTATACTGAATTTACTTTTGGCGGAATGGTTTGATCCTTGGTTTTAAAGGAATGTAATGTTGTATTTCCCTTGGCTTGAATGATTTTAGATCATCATAGAAGTATTCCAACACATCAATATATTTCCTCAACAATTAAATCATTTTCTTTATTTCCTCCTTAGTACAACAGGATTTTCTTCACTCCTTATATTTATTTTTTCATATTTAGCTGATTGATGAGCCCCGTGTGATCCCTTGGACTTGATATATTTATCATGTTTGTCAAATAAATATTCTAAGCTTACCATTCCTCTATGTATCTTATTTCCTTTCAATCTTATGCAAACATGTTTATTAGATTCTTCCTCTACTCCTTCAGATACTAAGGAGGAAACATACTCATGAGGAACAAATTCACTTCCTTCAAAATACAGCTAAATGAAATTATCTTGGAGTTAAAGGAAAGAGATGAGGTTTTTATCATCATTGAATAAAAGGAACGATAACCAAATTGTACCAAGCCAAGAACACATATGCTAATCAAACACCATGATCAATAAGATGAAAGTAATTCACCAGAATAACTTTAAATAAACCTTTGCAAAAAAATGAGAAGAAATATTATATATTATTATGGAACTCAATGAAATACAATGAGAATGGGCCTTGCTTATATAGGCAAGGAATAACAATCTAAGAACCAGTCAAGGTCGTAGATCAAGCCATAAATCATGGAAAGAACTAGTCAAGTCCATAGATTTATGAGAGAACTAGACATCAGGCATCTAGTCAATACCATAGATCAAGGAAGGAACTATACCTAACAAATAGATAATATCTCCTAAAACATAAATAAATAAAAATAAATATCCACACACATAAGTGGATGAGGATAAATACAATAAAGGTAAATAAATTACCTAGGTGAAGATGATCTAAGGTAAATACCTACTCTAACACCCCCCCTCAAGTGAAGATAAGGGAAAAAATAGAAGTGGCATGTCCATAGTATGATTCCAAGAAAGTAGGCCTGATGAGGTACTCATGTACAATATATATATGAAGAAATATCAAACCAAAAGAAGGAAAGAATCCTACTAGAAGGAAAGAGAAAGAAGAAGAAGAAGAAGGAAGATGTTCTCATGAAAACCCCCCAAGAACAACTTCTGAAACCCCAAGCATTCCACATAACTCAAGGTAGTGAGGTGATGACAAAGGCTTTGTAAAGATGTATGAAACTTGTTGCTAAGTCGGAATGATCAGATAGAGACTACACGAGGCACAGGACCAACAAAAGAAGTATGTAGATTAGCATAGGACAAATAATAGTTTTGATGTGGGCATGAAGGAATTCCTTCATGTTAGGACACATAAGAGTCCTATCCATTATGGAAAAGCTTTTTGATTTAGCATGATGATTAGATGTTAGATATACTGGACTATTGTTGATTTCGATTCATATATGATGCATGTGGATTATTAGAGACATTTTATATTGATGTTGATATACTGTTGACATGGTTATTTATATATATATATATATATATATATATATATATATATATATATCGCCACACTGTCGTAGGCTTTGATAATTGAATTAATGTTGTGATCACTTTGACATGGATGAAACATTGGATAGAAATGTTTACTAGAAACTTGTAAATGATATCGTATTTTCCTAGATGATATTAATTCATTATATATATAGATGATTGTAGATTTATATTGCATATTTTATCATAGATGTTTTTAATGCGGCCATGAGGCCGAAGGAGGTATTTTTGTGTTTTATAGGTAAATTTATTCACAACAAACATTGGGGGGATTGGAGACCAACCACATTGGAATTCTAGATGAATTTAACAAGGGTCACCATGGCAACATGTAATTGTGTGTGTGTTTGAATTTGGTTAGGGGGAAATTGTGACCAAGGGGTATGTGTTGTCTTTTATTTTAGTTTCCCTTTGTTAATGTTAGTATGTGTTTCTTTTAGTGATGTAATTTACTTGTTTTAATTATTTAGATTTTGATGTATGTATTTTACCCTTTATTATTAATGGGTTGTAGTGTCTTATTAAAGTTAATAAATCTTGTCCTAAACTAATTAAATATGTGACCAAAGGAATGCATTTATTAGAGTAGATTTCTCTTGGATTTTGGGTTGTAAGTTGAGTGCTTGGGGATCTTGAGTGTTGTACACTCTACCCCTTCATGGAAATTCGAATTTGGCCTTAGAGGCCAAATTTGGAAGCTTGTGGGACAAGTCAAACTTGTCCCACACCTCTTAAATTGCTATGTAAACCCTACCTATGGGTTGGGGGGTCAAAATTAGACCCCATTAGGTGTTTTGGGAAGGTAAAAAGGTGAAATGTTTATTGCACTTTCTTTCAAGTAATTAATTTTGTCCTTAAGGGGGTGTGGGCTTAGATGGTGTGTGTAATTAATATGTCATTCCTTCAAATAATTGTGCTTTGGAATATGAGGTTGACTAAGGTGATGTGGAGGGGAGAGGAAATGAGGTGGCATCCTACTTAGAGCCACATCACCCTCCTCTCTCCCTTTTCTATTTATTGAAATTATTTTGCTTGTTTGGGGGTTACTTCATTATTTTTGCTCTTGCATTTTTGGAAGAGTTAGAGGATTGTTGGGAGTGCTTGTGGATTGTTGGAGCTTGTGGATGCTTTCTTGGTTTTGAGGAGATTGGAGTTTTACTCTTGGAACAAGCTCTACTATGGAAAGGTAGGAGCTTTACCTTGCTTATGTTATGATTTATTTTGTGTTTATATGCTTGTGTTGAGTATTGTTTCTTTGGAATGCTTGTTGGGTGTGGGTAGATTGCCTAAGTTTGGAGTAGGAGGAGACTATGGGGAGATTTCATGTAGGGAGGCATAAGAGTTTACCTTTTTTTGGAGGGAGTTTGGGTTGGGTGCCCCACCTTGTACAAGGAATGCTTGCATTTCTTTCTTGTTTCTTTTATGAGGGAGGCATAAGAGATTGAGGGAGGCATAAGAGTATGTGGAGGTATAAGGGGTACTTGAGGGAGACATAAGAGTATGTAGGGGATTTGAGATATGCATTGGAGGCTTTAAGGTGGGCACCCATTCCCATTGGGAGGCATAAGTGGCCTCCCCATAGGTCTTGCTCCTTTGGCTTTCATTTTAAGCCTTATTTTTGTTGTTTTGTTGTTCTTCTTTCTTGTGTTGTTGTTGAGTTGAATGTGGTTGAAATGGTTGTGAAATATTTGTTTGTGTTGTGGAATCTTGTTGTTGCCATGTGTTGGAATTATCTCCCATTGTAATGTGGTTGGGGCTCGGGGGCCAATGGAGAGGATGGCTTCTCCTCTTCATTGGATATCTTGGTTGGGTGGAGAGCGTTGCCTCTACCCCCATTTTGTTGTGAATCAAACAAACCTTGGAGGAGCTATCTTGTTGGTGTTGTGAAGCTTGGAAATTTTGGTGGAGTCCCTAAGAAGATTCTTCTTGTAACAAAACTTCCTTTGTGTTATTCCCACTTAGAGTGGAGGAACTTGTAATATTGCATTTTAATTTTAGTTTATATTCTTGTATGATTTTCCACTTTAAGTGGAGAACATTGTATGGAACTTGTGAAGGAAAATTGTATTCCATTGTTGGTTATGAAAGTTGTATTATATATTGAAAATAAAAGAAATGTTTGTGTTGTAAAGTTATTTTTGTGAAATGGGAAATAAAGTTCATTACCTTGTTTAAAAGTTGTATTGTAGGAAAGGAAAGTTGTCTTCATTGATGTATTTTTATTATTAGAGATGAGAAGGAAGAAATATTAAAGTTCATATATTACTTAAAGGCATGTAGTGAAGTAAGTGGTATTGATTTATTTTCATGTAGTGGAGGAAATATATTTTAAAACCTTATTCCCAATAGATGGAAATTACTTAAGTTTTAATTAGTCTTGGAATAGGCCAATGAAGAAATCTAAGTCCTATCTCTAGCATGTATCCTCTTTTAAAAGTTGTTGCAATCTACTACATCTAGTTAAGGGAAGTGAAATGAAATTTTCTTTACCTCCTATATAATGTTTACTAAATGGACTAGAAAAGAAGAAAGTATTAATGCAAGTTTTAACTTGCCCATACTACTAGTTACATTTCACTTTTAGGTTGATAGTAATGCTAGTATCCTAAACATTATTAGTAATAAAACATTGCTACTAGTGAAAGTTTTACTAATAAGATAATTTATTAATACCAATATACTATTCCAATTGTTTATTAAATGTATAAAAAAAGACACCCTATTGTAAATCTTAGTCAAAGGAAATATTATTCATATTACATACATACATACATACATACATACATACATATATATATGCACTTAAACAAGTTACATAAAGCAAATTTTAATTATATTGAAAACCAAATTCAAAAAAATAGAGGTCGGTATTGGAGGGCCGTGGCCTATGTTGTAGTGGTCGGTTATTATTATATACAGATTGGGGTGGGGAGGGGTCGGCGACCCCAACCCCACCCCATTTAATATTAAATGGGGTGGGGGTTGGGTCATTGACCCTCCCCACCCCCTAAACACTATTTACTCCCCACACATAAACCGCCCCCTCTCCGATGCGGCCAGTTTGCACAATGCCCCCTGCGCAACATTTTTTCTCACCACCTGTTTTGGCAATAAACACACACACACACATATATATTGTATATATTTTAAAATTTGTGTTTCGTTTAACCTATTTTAAAAATAAATAAATAATAAAAAATAAATGTTTTCTTAACTTAAATAAATATATACACAAGTATTTAAATGTATATATTTACATATTTTAAATTTTTGACTTAACACAACACACAATATGTATTTTAAATACATATAATATATACACAAGTACACATATATATACATATATATGTATATATACTTACTCAAAATGAAAGTATAGATCTAATGTAGCTTTATAAATAAAATGGGCAAAAACCCACAAGCCCATTTAGGTAAAATACCAAGAAAACTAAGCTAAATAAAATTAATACAAATGTTTTGAAACCCTAGGAGAGGGTATAAAAAAATAGAAAAAAATGAAACTTGTAAGCCTCCTCCAAAATCTTGGAAGGCCTCCAATGGCCTCCCTTCCTCCTCCAATAACCTGCAAAACAAAATAGAAACAATGAGACAAATGAAATGAGAAAGAGGACTTCATAAGGATGCTTTAGGGTTGGTTACCCTATTTCCACATCAAGGGACCAAATTGAATCCATCCAAGGGATGAGATTCATCCCTACAAAAAGTAGGTGGAGAGTGGGTGAATAGAAATTGCCCTTTTAATTTAAATGTTTTAATTTCAAAATATGGGTTGACTTTTAAGGGGTTACTTTATGGGGTAGGGAAGTGTTCATTATCCTAACCCAAATTTTAATATGGGACCTTGCTAGTTGTTTCAACATTGTAGAAATTAAATAACCTTGGTATTTAATTTCATTGGCCACTTTTACCCTTGACACCCCATGGGGGAATATTCAACTTTAGTAGGAATTATTTTATTATTTAAATAATCCTTAGGGAGATTAAACTTGCCAAATCAAATCAATGTATTAAAGTTTAATGTAGATTTTAAATATTGTGTTATCATGGAATATTATTTTTATTTGTGTCATCGCCTTAGAGACATTAATGTGGCAACTGTCATTTATCGAAAAAAACTTTGTGGGCACACTTTTCAAAAAAAAATATTCCGTAATTTTTCTAACTAAACCTAGGTTGTTCTTGGGTCTCATGCGAGCATTTTTAGCGGGCGTTACACTTGGTATCAGAGCCATGGGTTCAAATCTTGGACCCTTGGGCACATAGGAAAATGTGAGACACGAACATTGAACCTAGTACAATATTAAACCTAGCACAATACTAAACCTAGAAAAACAACTTGTCTGAAAGATTGTATATTTTAGTAAACTTAGAAAAATGGAATAAAACCTAGAATGATGAACTAACTCTCGCCTTGGTCTGTGCAGGAGGCACAGATCAGACGAGGGGTCCTTTCACATAGACCTAGATATACCACCTCTAGAGTAGGCCATAACAACCATTCTACCCCAGATTTTACAGACGCTTCAGGATGTCAATGCTGCTATACGTGGAGGGTCCTTAGGAGGATGATCAACCAGACATGATAGGGAGCCATCCATTGAGGCTCGTGCATCTCCTCGACACAGAGAGGAGCATAGGGCAGAGAACTCCCATGGAGTCAGCCAGAGTAGAGTCACCATAGAGGGGACAAGGAGATAGGATTTCAGGACACAGGGATAGGTCTCGGAGCCCTAGACCTAGAGATGAGCATGCAGAGAGGCCTAGGGGTCACCAGTCGATAGTTGTAGACCATATCAGGGAGATCCTGAAGCTACAACCATCTCACTATTCTGGAGATACAAGGTGGATTTCAGGAAGAGGCCTGGTTGGTGAGCTTGAGCGGATGCTTCAAGCTCTGCCCTTGTACTAGCAACATGAAAGCTCGTGTTGCGATCCATATTCTGAGGGATGGAGCTGGTGTCTGGTGGAGGACCAAGGAGTAGAAGCTCCACGTTGATTCAGAGACGGTTACTTGGGAGCTCTTTGAGGAGTGGTTTAGGAGCAGGTACTTATCCCAGAGGTTTATTCAGCAGCATATAGACGAGTTCCATGATCTCCGTCAGGCATCTATGACTGTAGCTAAGTATGAGAGTCAATTTCTGGACCTACTCCAGTATGTCGACTATATGCAGGATGAGTAGGTACAGATTCATAGGTTCATCAGGGGCCTGAATTTGGATTTGGGTGGTGCAGTGCACATTCACTACCCACAGACCTTAGCAGAGGCCATGGAGAAGGCCTATATTGCAGAGGAGACATGAGGAAAGACACAACAGGCTAGGGACAAAGTTCGGAGCCACATCCAACAGATGCAGGATAGAAGATCAAGGGGGTTAGTTCCTCCTCCTCATGGTGGACAGGGTTCAACACAGTCATCTTTCAGGCCACCACAACAGCCACCTCAGTAGCAGTAGCAAAACCGCCCACCTTACAAACCTCCTCAGAGGTTTGATGCATAGAGAGGATGGAGTATGGGGCCTCCACCTAGGGGTCCCATTAGGACATAGGGTGTGTCGAGGGTGTAGACAATAGGAGCTCACTAGCAGAGACCTCAGTAGTCCATAGCCAGATCATCAGGATCCATAACTCAGACCTCTAGAGTACCGATGGGAGCTACATCTCACTAGAGAGGACTAGGTATCTATTATGGTTGTGGTTTTGCTAGACATCATTGGAGAGATTTCCCACAGAACCCTAGCAACAAGGGTAAGACGTAGATCTCAGAGCCTACTGTTGGAGATATGGCACGGAGCCATCAGATCTACGCAGTGGTCAAGAACCACCAAGCTGAGCACCAGAGTACCGTGATAGAGATGACAGGTAGTATTGGTGGTATTTCCACCTCTATATTATTTGATTCTGGTTCATCTGATTCTTTTATTGCACCATCCTTAGTAGAGCATTGCAGGCTAGTGGTAGTTAGGAAGGGTCTTAGTTGGGACGTCAAAATGGCTTCTGGAGCCAAAATTTCTGTAGACTCCTTAGTAAAGGAGTGTGTAGTGGATTTGGGACCCTTCACCACTACCTCGGATCTTCACATCCTTCCTCTGGGTTCTTATGGAGTCATCTTGGGCATGGACTGGTTGTCTGCACACAGAGCTAGAGTGGATTGTTACCATAATACTATTGCTTGTACAGATGATCTAGGGGTTGAGTCAGTGATAGCAGGAGTTAGGAGGCATTTCCATGCAAACCATCTCTGCTATGCAGCTTAAGCGGTGTATGTGATGGGGTTGTCAGATGTATGCTGTTAGGGTTAGTGACAAATCTGAGGATGAGTCTAGTGGACCATCCCTTGATGATCATCCCATCTTGAGAGAGTTTTCAGATGTCTTTCCAGGGGAGCTACTAGGGTTACCACCCCCATGTGAGATAGATTTTCACATAGATTTGGTTCCGGGAGCAGAGCCTATCTCACGAGCACCATATCAGATGACTACTCTTGAGCTCTGTGAGCTCAAGTTGTAGCTTGAGGGCCTTCTAGAGAAAGGCCTAATCCATCCTAGTGTATCCCCTTGGGGTGCACCGGTGATTTTTGTAAAGAAGAAGGATGGATCTCTTGGTTGTGTATTGATTACCGCCAGCTGAACAAAGTAACAATCAAGAATCGTTACCCCCTTCCACACATTGATGATTTATTTGATCAGATGAAGGGGGCCACGGTTTCTCCAAGATAGATCTTAAGTTAGGTTATCATCAGTTGAGGATCATGGAGGAAGATATTCATAAGACCACCTTCCATATGAGATATGGCCACTACGAGTTCACCGTAGTGCCTTTTGGTTTGACGAATGCCCCCACAGTGTTCATGAGCTTGATGAATGGGGTATTCAGGACATTCTTGGATCACTTCATGCTCATCTTCCTTGATGAAATTATGATTTACTCACATACACGTGAGGAGCATGAGGAGCACCTTCGCCAGGTTCTTTAGTGTCTTCGTGAGAAACATCTTTATGGGAACCTGGAGAAGTGTGCATTCTTTAAGACAGAGGTGTAGTATTTGGGCCACATCATTTCTGGGGAAGGTATCACAGTCGATCCTTCCAAGATTCAAGCTATTATGGATTGGACAACACCCACTAGTGTGACAGAGGTGCAAAAATTCATGGGTTTAGTAGGATATTACAGGAGATTTGTTTAGGACTTCTCTTAGGTTGTGCACCCCATCACTTCCCTTCAATGGAAAGGGAAGAATTTTGTATGGTCAGATAGATTAGAGTAGGCCTTCAGGAAACTGAAGGAATGCCTCATGACAGAGCCTATTCTTGTTGTACTAGATCTTCATGGTGAGTTCTTCATATGCATAGATGCTTCTTTGGTAGGACTTGGAGGTGTGTTGATGCAAGAGGGAAGAGTAGTGGCTTTTGAGTCTCGCAAACTCAAGGATTATGAGCTCAATTATCCGAATCATGATCTTGAGCTTGCGGTAGTTGTTCACGCCTTAGTATGATGGAGACACTTCCTTCTTGGCTAGATATTTACACTCAAGACTGATCACTTGAGTCTTTGCCACCTCTTCATGCAGCCCAATCTCAATGCTCGTCGCTGGCATTGGATGGAGTTTCTTTGTGAGTATGACATGGAGATAGAGCATGTGAAGGGGAAGGAGAATGTGGTTGCAGATGCTCTTAGTAGATTAAGACATGTGGTTATGGCCACTTCAGTGGGCACAAATTTGTAGAGTAGGATATTACAGTAGCTTCCTCATGATAGCTTCTACCTTGTAGCCAGGGAAGAGATTGAGTCTCAGAGACCCCTTGAGGGGAATTTTGATGGATTCTCATTAGAGACAGATGGCCTTCTCTGACACCGAGGTTGGATTTATGTTCCTAGAGATGGAGGTTTGAGATAGGACATTTTGACAGAGGCTCATCATGCACCCTATTCAGCCCATCCCAGGGTGAAGAAGATGCATGCCACTTTGAGACAGTTATACCATTGGAGGGGACTTAGGAGAGACGTGGCTTAGTTTTTATCACATTATTTAGAGTTTCAAAAGGTGAGGGTTGAACATTATCATCCATCTGGCCTTCTCTTTCCTCATGATATACTAGAGTGGAAGTGGGACACCATTTCCATAGAATTAATTATTGGGCTACCGACATTGAGATACCACCACGAAGCCATTTTGGTCACGGTGGATAAATTTACGAAAGTGGCTCAGTTTTTCTCTAGTGAAGATCACCTACACATAGCTGGTGTAGTGCCACGGGTATATCTTGATGAGATCGTCAAGTTACATGGGATTTCATAGAAAATCATTTGTGACCGTGATCCTTTGTACACTTCCCACTTCTGGACTACCATGCAGCATGCCCTCAGGATGAAGATCAATTTCAGTACAACATATCACCCTGAGACAGATGGATAGACTAAGCGGATGAATCAGATGTTAGAGGACATACTTAGGATGTATGTCATGGATCACCAGTCAAGATGGGAGGAGTACCTATACTTGGTGGAGTTTTCCTACAATAATAGTTTTCAGAGTTCTATAGGAATGGCTCCTTTTCAGGAATTATATGGTAGAGAGTGTAGGACACCTCTTAGTTGGGACAGGTTAGAGGACATGTTTTCTCTTGGGCCAGCTTTATTACATGAAATGGAGCAACAGGTGATTATGACTAGACAAAGATTACAAGAGGTACATGATTGACACAAGAAGTATATACATCAGCATAAGACAGATCGTAGTTTTGATGTGGGCATGAAGGTGTTCCTTTGTGTTAGGCCACATAAGATCCCTATCAGTTACAGAAAAGGTTCTAAATTAGCTCCTAGATTTGTGGGTCCCTTTGAGATCTTGGAGCGTATCGGCCCTTTGGCCTACCATCTGGCATTGCCACCTAGCTTGTCTCGTGTCCATGATGTGTTTCATGTTTTTTTGCTTAGGAGATATATTTCTGCTTCTTCTCACATACTAGATTAGACATCATTGTAGGTGTAGGATCAGGGGTAGGTGATGGTGGAGCCCATCTGCATTGTAGGATAGAATCCGCATTAGGACCCTGGGCCTTTGTGGAAGAGATATTGACTAGGTTTGGGTGTCAGTGGGACAGGTATGATGAGACTACTCGGCTACATGGGAGGATGCTACATTTCTATGAGTTCAGTTTCCACACTTATTCCAGTGACTTCTAGGAGGAAGTCGAGTCTAAGGGGAGGGGGATGTAGTGCCCACTTCCCTTCGACACATTTCTTATTGTTGACTATGATACTATCAACTACTTATGGATATATTGTAGCTTTTTGATTTAGCATGATACTAGATGTTAGAGATACTGGACTATTATTGATTTTGACTCATATATGATGCATGTGGATTATTAGAGACATTTTATATTGATGTTGATATACTGTTGACATGGTTATTTATATATATATTTCTGACATGTGACATAAGTCACCATACTGTGTAGGCCTTTGATAATGGAATTAATGTTGTGATCACATTGACATGGATGAAACGTTGGATAGAAATGTTGCTAGAAACTTGTAAATGATATCGTATTTGCCTAGATGATATTTGATTAATATATAGATGATGTTAGATTTATATTGCATATTTTAGGCATAGATTTTTAAAGTATGCATAAATGTTTTAATGCGTCCACAAGGCCGAAGGATGTATTTTTTTGTTTCTTAGGTAAATTTATTCACAAAAAACATCAGTGGGATTGAAGACTAACCACATTGGAATTCTAGATGAATTCAACAAGGGTCACCATGGCTACATGTAATTTTGTGTGTGTGTTTGAATGTGGTTAGAAGGAAATTGTGACCAAGGGGTCATGTGTTGTCTTTTATTTTAGTTTCCCTTTGTTAATGTTAGTATGTGTTTCTCTTAGTGATGTAATTTACTTGTTTTAATTATTTAGATTTTGATGTATGTATTTTACCCTTTATTATTAATGGGTTGTAGTGTCTTATTAAAGTTAATAAATATTGTCCTAAACTAGTCAAAGATGTGACCAAAGGAATGCATTTATTACAGTAGATTTCTCTTATATTTTGTGTTGTAAGTTGAGTGGAAAATTCCAATTTGGCCTTAGTGGAAAAATTTGGAAGCTTGTGGGACAAGTCAAACTTTCCCCACACCTCTTAAATTGCTATGCCAACCCTGCCTATGTGTTGGGGGGTCAAAATTAGACCCATTAGGTGTTTTGGGAAGATAAAGAGGTGAAATATTTATTGTACTTTACTTCAAGTAATTAATTTTTGTCCTTAAGGGGGTGTGGGCTTAGATGGTGTGTGTAAGTAATATGTCATTCCTTCAACCACTTATTAATTATGCATTGGAATATGAAGTTGACTAAGGTGATGTGGAGGGGAGAGGAAATGAGGTCGTATCCTACTTGGAGCCACATCACCCTCTTCTCTCCCTTTTATATTTATTGAAAGTTTTTTTCTTGTTTGGGGGTTACTTCATTATTTTATTCTCTTGTAATTGTTTTATAGAGTGAGAGAATTGTTGAGAGTGCTTGTGGATTGTTGGAGCTTGTGGATGTTTTCTTGGTTTTGAGGAGCTTGGATTTTTACTCTTGGAACAAGATCTACTGTGGAAAGGTAGGAGCTTTACCTTGCTTATGTTATGATTTATCTTATGTTTATATGCTTGTGTTGAGTATTGGTTTCTTTTGAATGCTTGTTGGGTGTGGGTAGATTTCCTAAGTTTGGAGTAGAAGGAGACTATGGAGAGATTTCATGTAGCGAGGCATAAGATTTTACCTTTTCATTTGGAGGGAATTTGTTTATGGGTGCCCCACCTTGTAAAAGAAATGCTTGCATTTCTTTCTTTTTTATTTTATGAGGGATGCATAAGAGATTGAGGGAGGCATAATAGTATGTGGGAGGTATAAGGGGTATTTGAGGGAGGCATAAGAGTATGTAGGGTATTTGAGATATGCATTGGAGGCTTTAAGGTGGTCACACATTCCCATTGGGAGGCATAAGTGGCCTCCCCATAGTTCTTTCTCTTGTGGCTTTCATTTTAAGCCTTATTTTTATTGTTATTCTTTCTTGTGTAGTTGTTGAGTTGAATGTGGTTGAAATGGTTGTGAAATATTCATTTGTGTTGTGGAATCTTGTTTTTTCCATGTTCTGGAATTATCTCCCATTGTAATGTGGTTGGGACTCAGGAGCCAATGGAGAGGATGGCTTCTCCTCTTCATTGGATATCTTGGTTGGGTGGAGATCATTGCCTCTCCCCCCATTTTTTTGTGAATCAAAAAAACCTTGGAGGATCTATCTTGTTGGTGTTTTGAATCTTGAATCTTTTGGTGGAGTCCCTAAGAAGATCCTTCTTCTCAAAAAACTTCCTTTGTTTTTTCCCACTTTAAGTGGAGGACATTGTAATTGAACTTATGAAGGAAAATTGTATACCATTGTTGGTTATAAAAGTTGTATTATATATTGAAAAGAAGAAGAAAGAATTGTGTTGTAAAGTTAGTTTGTGATATGGGAAAGAAAGTTCATTACCTTGTTTGAAAGATTTATTGTATGAAGGAAAGTTGCCTTCATTATTGTATTTGTATTTTTAGAGATGAGCAAGAAGAAATATTAAATTTCATATATTACTTAAAGGCATGTAGTGAAGTAAGCGGTATTGATTTATTTTGATGTAGTGGAGCAAATATAATTTACAACCTTATTCCCAATAGATGGAAATTTCTTTAGTTTTAATTAGTATTGGAATAGGCTAATGAGGAAATATAAGTACTATCTCTAGTATGCATCCTCTTTTAAATGTTGTTGCAATCTACTACATTTAGTTAAGGGAAGTGAAATGAAATTTACTTTACCTCGTTTATAATGTTTACTAAATGGACTAGAAAAGAAGAAAGTATTAATGCAAGTTCTTAACTTGCCAATACTACTAGTCACATTTCACTATTAGATTAATAGTAATGCTAGTATCCTAAACATTATTAGTAATAAAACATTGCTACTAGTGAAATTTTTACTAATAAGATAATTTATTAATACCTTGGTATACTATTCCAATTTGTTTATTAAATTAAAAAAAAAACACCCTATTGTAAATCTTAGTCAAAGGTATTATTATTCATATATATATATATATAAACATACTTATATGTATTACATAAAACAAATTTTAATTAAAGTGAAAGCTAGAATTTAAATAAAAAATAGAGGTCAGTATGGGAGGGTCGTGCCCTGTGCTGTAGGAGTTAGTTTTTATAATATATAGATTGGGGTGGGGAGGGGTCAGTGACCCCAACCCCCACCCCATTTAATATTAAATGGGGTGGGGGTTGGGGTCGCCAACCCCTCCCCACCCTCCTAACACTATTTACTCCCCACACATTAATCTGCCCCTCTCTGATGTGGCCAAAATGTATAGTTCCCCATGTGGAACACTCCTCATGGCCTATTTTTTACATCTACACACACACACACACATAATGTGTGTGTGTGTGTGTGTGTGTTTGTATATATTATATAGATTTTGTACATATTTTAAATTTGGGGTTCCTTTAACCCTTTAAAAAAACAATAAATGTTTTCTTAAATTAAATAAATATTTAGACAAGTATTTAAATGTATATATACTTACTCAAAATGAAATTATAGATCTAATGTAGCTTTATAAATAAAATGGGAAAATACCCACAAGCCCATTTGAGAAAATATAAGAAAATGAACTAAATAGATTGAATAAATTCATCCTTTCTAACCCTAATGAGGGTATAAAAAAAATAGAAAAATGATGGAGCTTGGAAGCCTCCTCCAAAAGCTTGAAATGGCCTCTAATGGCCTCCCTTCCTCCTCCATTAACATGCAAAACAAAATAGAAACAACGAGACAAATGAAATGAGAAATAGGACTTGATAAGGATGATTTAGGGTTGGTTACTCTATTTCCACATCAATGGACCAAATTGAATCCATCCAAGGGATGAGATTCATCCCTACAAAAATTTGGTGCTGAGTAGGTGAATAGAAAATGTCTTTTAATTTAAATGTTTTAATTTCAAACTATAGGTTGAATTTTAAGGGGTTACTTTATGGGGTAGGGAAGTGTTCTTTATCCTAACCCAAATTTTAATTTGGAACTTTTCTAGTTGTTTCAAAATTGTAGAAATTAAATAACCTTGGTATTTAATTGCATTGGTCACTTTTACCCTTGACACCCCATTGGGGTATATTCAACTTATTAGGAATTATTTTATTATTTATATAATCCTCAGGGAGATTAAATGTGCCTAATCAAATCAATGTATTAATGTTTAATGTAAATTTTAAATATTGTGTATCTTGGAATATTATTTTTTTATTTGCGTCTTCTCCTTAGAGAAATTAATGTGGCAACTTCCTTTTTCGAAAACTTTTGTGGGAACGTTTTTCAAAAAAAAATATTCCTTAATTTTTCTAACTAAACATAGGTTGTTCTTGGGTCTCGTGTTAGCATTTTAGCAGGCGTTACAATATATGGGTATGAGTATCGAACGGGTATGGGTACGATACATGGATACGTCAATTTTAGAAAACCCTTTGGTATGATACGTCCGTACATATATATTAAAAAATTATATATATATATATATATATATATATACACACACACACATCTACTCATTTTCATTTTTAGTCTATAAATAACTGAAATAGTAATATGAAACTTGAATCAATGTTCAAAACATTCAATATAATTAACACTTAGCATTTTTATTGATCATGTGGCTATCATATGTATTCTTGGCATATCAGTATCCGTATCCGTACGTATCTGTATCGGATACGTATCAAACAGGAAACGTGGGGGGTCAGGGAATTGTAGTGCCCACATTTTTATAGCCTCAGTTATCTTTTTATCTCTTTATTCATAGACATCTTTTGACAGGGATTTGATATATGTTGGACAATATGTTATGATATTTTACCTTCTTGGACACATATGGATATTTGGGCACATAACGCCAATTCAACTTGATTAGTATGTTGACACATTTTCATTTGATGTTGCAGATAATAACTTATTACAATGTTTCTTGGACCTATTTGACAAATGTTAGATAATTTTCTTAGTCGCATGTCTATATTTTATGGGTGTATGTCACTTTTATTGATCTCTATGGTTAACTCATGGTAAATTGTGTTGTAATTATGCATGTTTTTGCATTTTCAATTCGAGGATGATGATATGCTAACATAGATTTCATTGATCTCTTATTTAGTAGTTGATTTATATTGTATCAGATAGGTGCGTTTAATGTGTGCAATGAGTGTCCAGGTGACAGGTCACATGAGAACTTGGGTTTTAGGGCTGCTACATAAATTGTGCACAAGCGGCCCACGGGGCTAAGTCCTATCCATGTTTATTATATGAGGCCTTATTATTAGCTATCACTATTTAGGGCACCATGAGTGACCATCATTTGCAGTGTAGTATGTCATGTAATATTAATCTTGTTTAGGATGTTTAGTTTGCTTTGTAAAGTTGATTTGGGGACTTAATGGTTGCCACTTGCATTAAGCTTTGTGTTTGGGTAATGGTATATTTAATTAGAGGGGATTAGGGTCACATGTGAACCCTTGGGTGGGCCCCACATCCTCTACACTTGTGCCCAAATGTGCCAAACACTAAATTTGGCTATTTTAGGCATTTTAAGCGACCCTTTTTAAGTTTGGGAGTTCACTTATCATGAAATTAGGCCCTTAGACCCTACCTAATAGGTAAGGGGGCTTAATTTCAAGGCACAGAGGGAGTTGCCCTCCCATTTTGCCTCTCTTTGGTCACCATCCATGTAAGATGGATTAGTATGTGTATTTGTAAAAAGTTTCACAAGTTTGTTTTGTTTTTCATTTTGGGTGATTTGGGAGAAGAGTGTTAAAAGCTAGTTTATCTATTCTTCTTTTATTTTAAGAATCTTTGACTTGGAGTGAAGAGAGGGGTGACACGTGTCACCCCCTCATTTAAGAGGAAATTTGTTGTCTTCTCTTCAAATTATCCCTCATGGGGGAGAAGAGAACTTTTTTTTTGGAGCTTTTACTTGGAGGCTTTTTTATTTTGGAGCTAGAGCTTACTTAGATAAGGAAGAGGAAAAGCTAGAGTGTTGGAGAGATTTTGGAGGTAGGCTCCTTAAGCCCATTTTATGTTTTATATTACGATTAGATCTTAGGGTCAATGCATGGTGCTGAGTCCCACTTTTTGTCCTGAAAATGTGAGTGAGGAGTGATTTTGGGCAGTAAAAAGAAATGGTTCGCGTGAACACCCCCTTCGCGTGAATGCGGTTCGCGCAAGCTGATACGTCAGCTATTTTTTCCCATGTATTTTGTTAAATAGGGTTCACACGAATAGAGTTCACGTGAACACCCCCGTTTATATATTGTAGGCACTGCAGAGGAAATAACTTTCCTCCACCCTACCTCCTTCGCGTGAAGTTTACCCCGACCGAGCCCATAGCTAGAGCTCATGGACCAGAGCCCACCGAGATGCTATTGTTGAAGGAGACCAGACTGAGCCCACAAGCACCCAGAGCTCACAGCGCAGACCAGGCCAAGCCCACAAGTGAAGACCGGGCTGAGCCCATAAGCGCCCACTGTGCGCCACAATCCCACTGAGGAGTGAGGAGGCCATCCAGTTATGTATTTTGTGGTTTTTTTGGTAAAAAATGGACGATCCTTAACAAATTTCAAAAAAAAATGAAACCCTAGTTTTTTATTTGCAAAACCCTAACAAATTGCAGACATTTTTTTGTGTAATCATTTTTAATAGAGATTTGTTCTCATTTTTTCATTGATCTACCTCTATATTGGCACATTTGATCATTTTTTGTAATTTGATCTACATGAGGTTTTAGTTAATTTTTGAAATCCAGAAAAGCGTTTTATACAATTACATATTATTATCTAATTTTTCATTAAATAATTTTTGTTTTCTTCTTGGTCACATGTTTTTCATTTTTTCTCTATTAGAGGTTGGTTTGGACAACAATAAAGTCTTATTTTAAATTCAATTTGAGTATACAAACACATACATTCTAGTTCATTTCGATATCTACGAATCACGAAGTAATCGGAAGCAACATGACTACATTTTTACAAGTAATAACTCCTATTAAAAGTAGTTAACAACTAATCGACATCCCTATAATTACTCCTATATTCCTATTTACTTGAACTATTATAAATAACCTCACACATAAAATCTAATATATGAGTTGTCTAATTAACTCATTTACACTCTCACACCTCACATTATGAAATACCATTAACTCACACATTACAAATATGTGATGTTCATACTGAGATTTCCTAACATTCCCCACACCCCCACCGCCCCACTGTGCCTTCCTTGTAGTGTGAATATGGGAGAAGAGAAACAAATCATACAAAATCATCTCTCTACAAGAAATATTTAGACAAGGTGCGGTCCATCAAGTAGTCTCATTACATTCAGAAAGACATATTGAAGAGTATAATTTCATTGTGAATATTCCCAAAACCCTTACCCATAAATCCTAAATTCTATATCATGTTGATTCCAATAATTTCCTAGAGCTCCCTCACTAGCTAGAAAACAATCTGTACTATGTCCATACCGAGCTACCTCGAAATATTATCTTTTCCCAAAAGAGTTAGATTCATTAAATATGCTTCTTTTCCCATATGTTAGAGAAAGGGGTTTATTTAGCAAAACAACACAGGAAATCTCAACATAGAAAAATGCCACCAAATCTCTATGTGGCCTCGTCGCTAGTAGCTAAAAAGAGGTTGCTATTTGAATTCCTTCCATTTGTTTCCTCCATCCTGTAAATTACGTAGTTCAAATAGATAGATTGATTGCGAAATTTCATTGTATGTTGTTATTTATAGAAAAATTATCCTCATAGTATTATGATAATTGGATGTTGGGTTGACCTAAAAATGCATCCATTACAAAGAGATAGATGTTTTACTTTGAATCTTTTGACATATAAAACTTGATTCACTAATAAACTCAATATAAACATAACTATAGATAATGGAGTGACCTCTATCTGAAATTGATAATATTGGATAATCTCTAATAACTTGGATATAAAAATATTGACTAAATTTGAATTCTAAATAACAAATTATATGTTATGCGTAAGGACCTAGTGTCACTTAATAATCACTTTTATAGAATCAATAGTTTTTATTGAAAAATAATGACTTATATTGAACCACTTACAAGTTATTTAGACCTATCAAAAAAGACTTTATACTAAACTACCTCCTAGACTTACCTATCAAAAGAGATGTTGACAGTGAATAGTTTTTGTTGTAGTGGTAGAGTGTCAATACATGGCTGGTCTGTGAGATGCTTGAAAATGTGGAGGAAATCTGGAAATTTTCCAATTCTTCAAGTAGAACTCATTGTTCCATCTATTGTAATAATTTTTCATTATAGGTCTACGTAGCAAGAGCTCGAGCTTCTTGATTGATTTTTTATCGATATGCAAGGATGAGATGATTTGCAAAAAACTAAAATACATGAAGACTCCTAAAGATGATATTAAGCATATATGATTATATCACCATTCTTAGATGCATATGGTAGTGATCAAATCAAATGAATTTCTAACTCATGAATGAAATATGTAGACTTGGATTAAAGGTGACTATGCAATAATTGGAGTGGATTATGTTCTCACAATTTTAATTAATAATTTATTTCAACAAGTAAATACATAAAAAAATTCCTCGATTCTCATATTTTAAAATTTTAATCAGGATCATAATAATTAATGATTTTTGAGAAAATACTCTACAAAAAACAAAAAACCTATATTGGAATTTTATACATAAATTTTTGAGCTCTTGTAATCATTCTCGAAGAAATCAAGCAATCATTAGAGCCTTAATTGGATACCACAAATTTTTGATTAAACACACCACAATACGAGTTTACATGCTATTGGAGATACTATGATAATTGAGGTTTAGTGTTTTCAATATTGTTATTATTTAGGGGCCAGAAAAATATCATGGTAATTACATTATTCTCTAGTTTACACATGCCCAATTTTTTTTTAATTTTCCCAAAGATTTAAAACATTTTAAACCAAATTTATTATTATAAGGGTAAAAGGAGGGTTTTTTGAAAGGGCCCTAACCCTTGTACATCTAGAAAAACATATAATAAGACATTACATGACCAGATGAAATGGGTATAACAATATCCCATGTGGAAAAAGGTTTACTACCAAGAACAAATATACAACAAATTTACAATTATTTTGTAAATAAATCATAATAAAGAAATACCATGTTCCATTCTTCGTTGAAGAATTTCAAGTGATCCTTCAACATTTGCATGTCTATCTCTTGGTTTTGTTGATTCTTTCCTCAGCCTTGTGCCTGATTCTCTTCTTTGAACCTCTCTCTTCACCCATCTCTTTTCTCTTCTTAATACTTTCCTTCATTATGAAAATATTGATAGTACTATTTTTGATAATTGTTCTACTCAAGTCTACCACCTTATTAAGCGTATATTTGTGGCTTCTTTTCTCCCACCCCAACATCTGTAACCTCTCCTTGAACCTCCTAATCTCCATAACCACATCCCTACATCACTCACACATCATACTCTTTTCATTTCCCTTAGGCATTTGTGTAGACACATGATGACATATCAAATTAAGATTCACATTTTCCATCATTAAGCATTTCATGATATTGTGTTAAATATTTTTATTCACCTCTAAATCCTAAATTCTCTTTTTAAGATGCTCCACATTACCCTCCTTCTCCTTATGCTTTTCATCGTCCTTGTTTCTTTCCAATCTTGTATCAAGTGGAATGTAGCATTTTAACCTAGTAAGGGAAAGAAGTTTTTTTTAAAATGTGATTGGAGTGAAAGCGCACAAATGTGAATGAGGTTTTTAAATTACAATTGACTAAATTCATAATATTACCTGACAATCATATGGCCTTGGGATGATCTTATTGGCGATTGATTGAATCTCATTGTTGAAAAGATTATTAAGCAATTGCAAAATCAAAAATGTTGTAAGTGTGGAAAAATTCAAAATGAAACATCTTTTTAAATTTTTTTTTTAAAGATGAATTAAAAAATCAAAAACATTCAAACCATGGAAAAATTCTTATAAAACACATTTTGTAGAAGCCCATGTGACAACTTCATGTTTAGCTAGTTTTTATTTAGGTCAATCTTGAAAAAAACACATTTCATGTAGACACCACACACATTTATTAGTAATTAAAGTGTATAATTTTAGCATAGTTATATATTTGATTATTGTTTTGAAATATGTTTTATTGGAACTTTTAATATCATATTTCAATTAATAATATTGATACAATCCCCATAAGGAATCCGAAAGGTCCAATATAAACTCTTCATCACTATACACCGACTCACTTTCCCCAAATAAGCATGATATATATCAATGTAAAAGGGAATTTATTCTTACATGATGATATGTAGGTGAATCCACATTAGTTCCAAAATAATTTTTTATGGTTTCATTATTTCAAAGAGTGTCAAAATATACTCTCTCATATGGCAAATCAAAATGGTTTAACTTAAGACGACCAAGTACAATTTGTAATTTTTCTTTTGATAATAAATTCCTCCTTCAAAGTGCAAATTACGTATTTAACATGTTTGGAATGTTCTCGTGTGCACTGAAGAACCTCATGAGTCGTTTGATTGGAATAATCATCATGTTTAAGTTGTTACTAACCTTTTTCCCCGTATGGGTGAAATAACCAATATATATATATATATATATATATATATATATATATATATATATATATATATATATATATATATATATATATATATATATATATATATATATATATATAACCCGAGCAATTTTACATCCATAACTATACATAAAGTTGTGGTTTCCGTCACTTTGGATGAAGCATCGATTTGTCGACCAACCTAGATTTTCCTTTTTATTGAGTCCTTAACCTTGTAGCATATATTTTTAATGTTTGGATGATAATCCCTATAAATAACTTCCATGTAACCTATCAATATTTAAACCACAATGAGCTTAAACCTCTATTTTTATTTGTACTAGTATGTGGGTTTGACATAATACTTCTTAATTAAATCAAAGTATGGGTTATAAAATCATCTCTTAATGTGTCCGCATAATGTTATGCACACCATCATTAAAATCCTTTTTCTTTACTACACATAAGGGGGGAAATTAACATTTCCTATCTTCTCAATTTTCTAGAGGAGTTTTCCATTTCGTTGTTTTAAATAAGGGATCACGTGAGCTACTCATTTCGATTGTTATCATGTTTATATTCCATTTAATTTTTAACTTTTGATAAGAATTTTGGTTGTGTCCAATTGTAGGCATCATGTCAAATAACATTCTTCTAAACTTTTTTGTGTCCTTAATTTTAAGAGGTTGTGGGTGGAGGTCGTACATCTTAAATTTGGTTACTAGCTACTTTACAATGATATTATGTTTTATATAGACATTTGAAATCATAAATTAGTACCAAAAAGCTCTAAATGAAAACATTTAAATAAAGTCACAAACTTTTTATTATTAATATTTATAATGTCTTGGTTTATTACATTTGATGATAATGTTAGTTCAATTGTGCTTTATATTTGGTTATTTGTTAATAAAAAATGTATATTTATAATGTCTTGGTATATTTGTTAATAATAAACTTGTTAAGAAGAAACCTAAATTATAATATCTTGGTATCCTAATTACGTGCACCAAAATTTATTGTGTGATGTTGCACGTAGGAACTCAACGATGTGTGCAATATGTTTCTTGCATTTGATTATATTCTAAAAAAACTGCATGTTACATTCTAGATAATTCCTCCTTTAGTTCCATTAAATCTATGCGATCGATACACTCATGCATGATTGACTTATAAGATATATGTAATTTCTTATTTTCTAAATTATTTGCATTGAAGCTTGAAAATCATGTTTCTATTTTCATTCAAATAGGATAATATCTTAGGAATTTTTTTAAATTAAAAGTACTATTAATTTAATTTTACTTTCATTTTTTTTTACAGTCATGGCTTCTTCTGCTCCTAATTTGTTTGAGAGGAACGATTTAGAGATTGCAAAATTGCAATCTATTCTCCAAAATACAACTACATTTGGGCAGTATAAAGCCCATTGTGAAAAAATATTGGTTGATCTTCATATAATAGAGACAAGTTTGAAAACATATAGCCCATTTGATATTGAGTCAATAAAAAAATTTATGGATTCATTAAAATCAAGTGTCTTAGGAGATGTAGGTTATAATGAGATTACATCACGACTTTCCAAAAAAGAAGTCATTAAGAGGTCTTGTTGGAGTTTTTATGTAGAAAAAAGGAAAATAAGGGCATATTATGTAAACAAATGTTCATGTCCCCTTTGTGCCCCTTTGATTTATCCTAGATTTGTGGCCTCTCAAGGCCAATTTCTGAATAATGACCAATTACTATTATACTTCATAATGATGCTACATGTTGAGGTTCACTTAAACCTAGAGGTGAACTATTTAGACATCTGTAGTTATTTGGGGTAAGGGTGTGGCTGAATTAGCCACAAGGAGGCATATAGAAAGGAGGGAGCTCCTGCAGTTGTTGACGCATGACAACTTGTACCAAGGCCACAACCATCCTTATCAGGCTTTCAGGATGTCGCAACACATGTCATTATGACTACACATGAGGCTACTATCGAGGGTCTTGCTGGAATTGCTCGCAAGACCCAATTCATATTTTCTGACCGTGTGGGTCAATACCTTCAGAGATGTGATACTAGTAATGGAGGTGGTAGTAGCAGCAGTGATGTATGCAACCAGGTATACGCTCGTGCATCTTTGATTTCCCTAGATGACTTTGATCTAGTTATAGATCCCGATCAGGCACATCGGCTAGAATGAATCATGGTTGCTGACTTGTTGTGTGCATATGAGGTGATTTCATAGCATTGCATCATTCCACTATCGAGGGTTTTAGATTTTATAGAGCAGAGTGGGAGTGTATCTTCTAGTCAGGGTACTACTGCCGCTGCTACAGAGTGGGATCGTCACACCTGATGTTTATCACATTTCTATTCCGGTGTGAAAATTAAACACCCAATATAATTAAAATTTATTTTATTTCATCATTACTTTACAATTTATTGATATTAAAATTAAACATGTACTTCTGTGTTTAGGCTTCTGCTCTAGTGTGTGGAGCTTCATAGCGCAAACCATCTACCCGTATGACATACACATAGTTCTTGACGGAGCACAACATGGATCTTGATGTTCTGGGCCTGAGTCAGCTTGGATCACTTGCTGACATATTTGCTGGTGTTGAGGTCATGGGCAACAATCCCATAGATTTGGAGACACGTTCTTTAGAGGTATAGATATATGTGTTTTAATAGAATTAATATTTAATCTAAATTGAAATATTCTAAATTAATGAACTTTATTCAAAAAAATTATTTATCAACTTCTTACATTTTATTTATTTTGTTTCACATGGATCTATGGGACAAAGATCTACACATAGTGTAGATACTCCCAACATCCGCCTAGGGATAGATACTGAGGTAATCAATTGTACATATATGTTATATGATGTATTGAATTAATAAAGAAATTGTTGTAGAATTTTTCTTATATATTTTAATATATGGTACATGCTATATATGGTTTATGATGTGTATATTCCTTTTTCTAACATGTAGGTTGCAATAGAGCATAGTGAGGGGTCTGGCACTTTCCCTAGTCCACGGAGGAGACTTCAGTGATATTTTATAAATTTTAGACATTTTAGACATGTATATACTCATTAGACACGATTTTTAAAATTTTAGACATACTTTTAGAGATTTTAGACATACTTTTAGAGATTTTAGACATGTATATAGTCATTAGACATGATTTTTGATATTTTAGTAATACTTTATGTTACATTAAACCTTCCATTGCTTAGTGAATGCTTCTTTACTTATGCACTTGTGAAATATTTTCAAAATACATTTTTATTATTAAACTATCACTCTAAAACTCTATAGTAACTTAAAAACTTGTGAAAATAATAGATTCCCTCTCTTTATCTATCATCTCTCTTAAACTCAGGAAATATAAACTCATGTGTTGTTACAGGTGTGTGAAATGATGGAAAATGAAGTAAATGTAATGGAATACATTTCCATGATTTATACTATTTTAATGTAATTGTAAATTTGACTTTATTTGGAGATTTGTACTATTAAAACACCTAATGTAAAATGCCTCTCTGTAAACCAAATTATTTGGAGATACAAATCGTGCCATCCAACCTCATAAAGAGTAATAAGTCTCCATCTGCATTTGTAATATGTTCACTCGCATTTCTACCACCATTTGTAATATTATTAACCTTGAGTGATAATATCTTTCAATACAAGTAATAAATGTATTTTGCATATTTTATTAATTATATGGATGTGTATTGAATGTTTAGTTTACACATTAATTTATATCAGAACTCTTTATTAATTTTAATATCAATCATATTATTTTTTTGGATTAGTTAAATTGAATTGATAATAATAATTTAAGGTCCTTACGAATTAGGTTTATGAAACCCTATAACAATGATAAAAAAATACCTTATACCATATATGTCAATGATGAATTAGCTTTCTCAATGATGACAAAATACCATTTCTAATGGGAAAATCATAATTATGTTTCAAATAAAGCAAGGTCCATTAGCTATGATATCTCTACAATGGTCAATATTGTTATAGTTAGAACAAAAAGAAACACTTGATTAAGATTTTATTTGTGTAAAGCTTGACACCGTGAGGCATAATCCATGCATCATGAAACCATGATTTGAAGGTTCTCTCAAAGGGGACTCAACTAAAATAATATGCAACTAAAGCAAGTTGCTCCAAATAATTGCATAATTTATTGAAGTTAAGGAAATGTAAAACATCAAGAATATTTTTAGGGCTATGATCATGAGCTCATGAAAATATTTTGGCATGGAATTTTTTTGTCTCTTCGTTGCCTTTGAACTCCAAAATTCCATTAATTTCTCTTACAAAAATGACTACAAGAGTTGACGAGGGAACATTATAAATGGCTTACCTTCCCAAAGGGTATTTGATTAATGCAAAACAATAATTAGCCAAAATAATAAAATTTCTAATAAGCGTTAATGGCAGTGTGACATAGACCCTATTATGTATGTTAATATTTAGTTTAATGATGTACATGTACCTAAGTTGTCTTAAGGTATGTGGACTCACACAACATCCAAATCATGTAAACAACTATTAGCAAGATGTAGGACCCAAAATTTGGACCTAAGGAACTTGGAAATAATTATTTGGCATCTACCCCAACATACTCCCATTTACACATAAATTGACTTAATTGTAAAAAACACCCCGCTCAATTCCTATGTTATGATTCCATCAAATCAACACTTTTCATTGAGTTTAGCACTTTATGAACCGATTTAACTTACAATGAACACATTTGCACTCTCATATCCACTCAACACATGTATGAGATTAGGTCCCAAGTTAAACCTAGGTAGAATCGAGTGACAAGGGTAGAAATGACCAATGTTTTTTACCCAAGTTGAAAATTTTGACCCATGCACTTTTAATGGTCACATTTTCAAATACACACCTTACACCAATAATCTTATGGTCAATTGAGTAGGAAATATTTCACACAAGTTGTGTATATAAACACATACATGTTATTTATTAAGGGAATCTCTTAACTCCTTAGACATCTAAAGGATTTCATTCTAAAGAACTCTAAGGGCTTTAGGCCCTAATAATTAAAATATCACATAATTGTTAGCATTCATTTATTGATAATACATTGTTTGTTAGTGGACAGTTAATAAATGTCACCTTCCTCTTTATCTTCCACAGCTTTTATATTTGGGGCTCTGATCTTTTGTTTTACACAATGAATACATTGAATCATTATTTGTCTTATGCTATCATTGGTATCAGAGCTTCCACACATTCCTTGACGTGAAGAATTTTCTTAGATGTTTTCTGGAAACATGGTGGTTGATTTGGAGTTTGGCAGTATGCGGCTGAGTGGCTATTTTAAATCTTTTTGCACATTAAGACTACAACAACCTACAGCATTGGAAATTTGGATACTATTGGATGTGGCTCTTTGGCATATTTGTTTGGAGTTATCTAGAACCTGTGGCATGGAATTAATTCTTTAGCCATTGACCAAACACAAGCACACAGGGAGGGCCTGTGTGGAAGTTTATCTAGTGATTGATGACATGTGTATAGGAGACCTGCCTAAAGGAGAAATCACAACTCCATTTCTACGTGGAAAGTTGACTGGACATGTCTTTGGAGAAGTGGATGTTAGTGTGTAGTGATCTGTTACTACATTGGAAGCAAAGAAAAACTTATTCTTTGTATTTATCTCGAAAGCAGAAACATGGTAGTATTTCTTTTTCGTAAAAGAAGAATTGTGTGGTGATTTGAAGACCTATTGATTGTTGGCGTTGGAACGTGTGGATGTGGTGTGCATTGGGACCAGTTTTTTCTAACATTTGGCTGCATATCTAAAGTAGAGAATAATCCTACGTTGATCAGAATCTTAAACCGATAAGTGTAGTGTGCAACACCTAACAATTTCTGCTCCAAAAATATTGCTATCTGATGCCCAACTCTTGAAAGGGACAAATTTTTCCTCATTGAAAACCAATATGCAGATAATTTTTTAGTTTGAAGATCTTTGGGGGATTGTTTTTGGCATGAACACCCCTCCCACAGACACTGATCTGTTGGCTAAGTATGAAAAGGCTGATGAAAAAGCATTAACGCTTATCACTCTGAGCCTTTCTAATGAAGTTCAACCTCACATTCGGGAATCAACCACTTCCTCTACGGCACGGGCCAGCATTGTGTACCATCTATGAAGACAATAATCTGACATGACAATGTTGCATCTTCAGATAAATATTCACACGATGAGTATGCATGATCGTGAATCAGTTGAAGCCTTCTTGTAGCGTGTGGCTGAGTTACACGAAGAACTTTTTTCTCTCGGTGAACACAGTGGAAGACAAGTTGCTAGTCCTTCTCACCTTGCGATCTCTTCCTTCCTAATTTCAGAACACTGATCACCATTTTTTCCATCACTCAACAGGAGGTGAGTTTTTCCACACTGGTGAATTATCTCTAGCAGGAAGAAGCCATTCAGAATGTTCAAGAAGCCTTTGAAGACAAGGATATCATCACGAGGAAAAAGCATAGCAGCAAGCCTCACAACGGGCAGTCAACCCCCCAAAATCAGAAGCAACATCCACAGCAGCAACCTTCTTAGTGGCCACCATAGCGGCCACCCTATAAGCAGTATAACAACAAGGCAGATCAATGGTGCCACACATTTGCTCCATGAATACACACATGACTGCGAACTATTATTACAACCATCGCAAGCATGGAGAACTCTGGTGAAGAGAGCACTTTTGGCGAAGGATATTCCAGGAAATCCCAATGGCTGTGCTCGTAATCAGAGGCAGAAGGGTCATATTGTTTCTCAGCAGGATGCCTCCTTCAATGAAGAGGTTCTAGACGCAACTCATCTGGACATTGTCCTAATCTTGAAGACTTTGCAATCGTCAGAAAGTGTTTGGTTGATTGATTTGGGTGCTAGAAAACACATGACTGGCAATAAGAAGTTGTTCCATACCATAAGTGACTAGCCCACTGGAGATTGGATCACCATCGCAGATAATCAAGAGTATATTACGGTGGGGATTGGTGATGTCATCATTCCTCTTAGGACATGAAGATGTACACTCACGAAGGTAATATATGTTCCAGGTTTAACCTCAAATATCTTGTCTGTGAGTCAACTTCTTAATCATCGAATGTGGGGTCGAATTATTTGTTCATGAAAGGGGGTCAAGTCCTACATAATTTCCCAGGGGAGACTTAGTTATTACTCGACGCATTTATGAAGGGCCATCTATTTACACTGGATGCAGTCACTTCATCTAACATTTCTCTGTCTGCTTCAACGGTGGAGTCCATTACAATATGGAACTTTCGATATGGTCACATTTCTACCGGGGCTCTACATCAACTCAATGCCAAGGAAATGGTAAGAGGACTTCCTCCACTCTCCCATTCCTTACCTGTTTGCTTGGGATGTCTTGCGGGAAAACAACACAGAGGTCCGTTCAAATAGAAGCTCTTATCATTCTACAGAGCATCTTTAGGTTGTACACACCGATCTGTGCGGACCCCTGCCAACTAGCTTCCAATGTTTTGAATACTTGCAGCTCATCATTGATGATTACTCATGGAAAATGTGGGTATATTTCCTCTGAAAGAAGAGTGAGACATTTGAAAATTTCCAAACCTTTTACCAGGAAGCCACCAGGTAGTTTGGGAAGCCTCTCCTTCTCCTCTTCTAAGATCAAGGTGGGGAATTTATATCGAAGAAGTTCTTAGCATACCCTGAAGCAAGTATGGCATTCAACAACATTTGACTGCACCCTACATGCCCCAACAGAATGGGATTTCTTGAGTGACACAACAGGACTGTCATGGAGATGGCTCGTTGTATGCTCTCCACCGCCAAGTTGGAGGATCAGTTTTTGGGCAGAATCAGTCTAGACAGCAGTGTATCTACTCAACTATGGGCACCCATGAAGATCTTGCAGAACAAGACACTGAAAGAGGTATGGACTGGTTGTAAACCTTCTATCTTTCATTTGAGACTTGTAGGTTGTACTGCATATATGCATTTTCCAGATAAGAAAAGGCAGAAGATCGGTCTAAAGACACTGTCATGTCTTTTCTTAGGGTATAGTACTACCTAAAAATCATATCGTCTCATGGATCCTAAGATGAAGAAAATCTCCGAGAGTTGAGATGTGGTGTGTGATGAGTCATCCTTTGACTCCTTGCCACACAATGGAGATCCAGTACCGACCTCATCACATAGATTGCTCACACACCCAAATGATGGGCAAGATGAATCTTCTCAGAGAGAAGAAGAGCTAAGTGGAGACTTATTTGTTGATCTAGGCACATTGGAAAACACATCTTCACGTCAGCAGTAGTAGCACCAACGTCTGAAATAGATCCAAAATATTGTTGGGGATGCACACTTGAACTCACTTCTAACCACTTCTATGGCAATTAGAACACGAAGTCAAGCTAGACATGAGGTAAATTTTACACTCATGAGTTCAGTTGTTGATATCACCAAACCTGACACTTTTAATGAGGCATTAGACCAACCACAGTGGAAACAAGCTATGAATACTGAATATGATTCCCTACTTCAAAATCGGATGTGGGAACTTGTCGCTCTACCTCCAGGTAAGAAATCCATTAGCTGCAAATGGATTTTCAAAACAAAATATAAGGTAGATGGTTCAATCGACTAACACAAAGCATGACTTGTTGCAAAAGGTTATGCTCAGCAAGAAGGAATTGACTATGATGAGACCTTTGCAACCACTACAGTGAAGATCAAAACCATCAGAGTTGTCTATGCACTGGCAAGCATAAAATGGATGGAAATTTTAGTAGATGGATGTCAAGAGTGCTTTTCTGAACGGTTATCTCAAAGAAGAAGTATACATGGCCAAACCTAAAGGGTTTGTAGATGAGCATCAACCACACAAGGTATGTCGTCTGATAAAGTCACTTTATGGACTCAATCAAGCACCTAGGGCATGGTATATAAAAAATTGATGATCACCTATTGCAACATGGATTCACTTATAGCCCCTCAGATACAAATCTGTATATCAAGAAGGTAGGAACAAATATTTTTATTCTGGTTTTGTACGTAAATGATCTTGTGATCACATGAAGTTCTGAAAATCTTGTGGATGATGTAAAAAATGATCTGAAGAAATCCTTCGACATGACTGAATTGGGACTACTTCACTACTGTCTTGGCTTAGAGATATGGCAGAAGAAGAATCATATCTTCGTCTCCCAGATGAAATATGCCAAGACACTCCTGGAGAAGTATGGAATGTCAGATTGTAAACCAATTTCCACACCTATGGAAAAAGGTTTGCAATTATCTAGATTCCAGGATTCACCATAAGTAGATGGCACTCACTACAGGAAGCTTATGGGGAGTCTCATTTACTTGACTTATACCAGGCCATATCTTTTCTTTACAGTGAGCTATCTCACTAGATTTATGTCATGAGACGAAGAAATGTCATTGGGTAGTAGCAAAGCATGTGTTGAGATACGTTCTGAGGTACAGTAGACTTTGGTCTGGAGTATCAGAAGAACACTCAGTTATTCGTACAGGGATATACAGACTCAAACTATGTAGGATCATTTGATGACAGGAAATCCACTTCATGGTATGTTTTTCATCTCGGATATGGACCTATCTCGTGGATTAGCAAGAAGAAAACTATTTTTTCTCTCTCATCCACTGAGGCTAAATATCGCATCGCACGAGGAGTTGTGTGCGAAGTGATTTGGTAACGTTGCATTCTTACAGAATATAGGGATTCCTGAAGAGAAACCTCCCATCATTCACTATGATAATCAAGGTGTGTTGAAGCTTGTGAAGAATCTTGTTTTTTATGAATTGAAAAAAAACATATTGAGGTCGAATGTCACTACATTCATGAACAGGTCTTGAACCACCAAATTTAGATCCAATAATGCCCTACTGATTTTCAGGTTGCAGATATTATCACCAAGCCTCTCGGCAAGGTGAAGTTTGATTTCTTTAGGGGGTACATATGTAGGAACAATGTATTGAGGGGGGGAATGTTATCATTAATTTAATACATCCTACACTGCATATGATGGTGGACAGTCCTATAACCGTCCCCACCTTCCTGTAACCATCTTCTGCAATCTTTATATTCTGGGTCTGTGCTCCATTGTTTTGTATACACATTGAATAAACATTGAATAAATCTATTTTATCTCCTGCTATTAAAAAGCCCATGATTGGATCTCTTTTATCAAGTTATCATGGCTAGCACATCTCATTCAACTTTAACACTAAAATTCAAGGGATTACCTACCAAGTAAATGGAGGCCTTTTTGGGGTATTATCTTAAAAATTATTGATGCATATATGCACACAGATGTATGGGAGGGGTCTAATACTCATATGTTTAAGGAATCTATAATATTCATCGATAATAGTAGGTGATGCTTGTCACAGAGGGGGTTGAGGAATCATGAAGCCAATAAGACTATAACTCTCATCAATGTTATAACATAGTAAGGATCTAGAGTTTTGTAGATATCCAAACATTCCATTTTCATATCTACTTAAGATATAACAATATGTGCAAAGAATAAAATATGAATCATCCACATGATATCAAGATCTAATTCCATTAATTGTATCATTTTCTATTTGAAGAGAAGGTAAAGACTCATTTTCAACATTAATCACAATATCATGTATAATACAACAATAGGTATTGGTATGCCAAACATCATTATCCTTAATATGACCATCATCATTATAATTGAAATCATTAATAGAATGTAACTCATTTGTATCTCCAACACTAGGTTGTATAACATGTTCCTATGTACACTTAAAGTTGTTGTAAACCCCTCCTTATGGCATGTAAAAGAATAAGACTCATACAATGAGAAATTGTGTATTAGGGCCTATTTTTTCCTAGAAAGGACATCGAGAAACCACTTTTGACATAAGTCAACATAAAAATTCATATGCATTCAATAGATCTTACCCACTTTTAATATTTCTAGATCTTGAGACTTATCAAACATGTAATGTTTTACATGACAAATGATTTTTAGACTTTTTAATATTTTAGAATATCCTGAAAAAGATGTATATATAATATTACATGTCCTTCTATAATTATATTGTGTTGACTTTCAGACTTCATAACTCTAGCTTCTTTGACCTGTAACCAAATTTTTCACTGGTCTTCCTACATCTAATGTTTGACTACCATTTTATACTCTTGACTAGTTTGGATAATTTTTATATAATAGGAATTGTAAATACCTGTACCAACATTTTACATACATGATGGGTATAATGATTTACCTTAATAAGATTAAACTATTTTGTAATGTCATCAAAGTGAATCACACTTTCAAGGGTTTTGGTACATGTTGTACAGTATGTATACCTGCAGTGGGGCATATTGATCCTTATCTAGAATGTTGAAAGAGTCAACTTGTTATTTCAGATGATAATCTTTTCATTGCCCTCTCTATGTGCATTCACAACTAGTAGTAATCCAATTTCTCATTATTGTGATCTTCAAGAATGACATGTATCGTCTATCACATACAAAAAAATGGTCAAATAAACATTTTATAATGTTTCCATCGGTATAATACACAAATAAAAATTTAATTATCAAATTAAACAATCCTTTTAAATAAAACATACCTTGTTTAACCAATCCAAATATATGGTCATAATCAGTTGAAATTAATGGCACATATTCAAAACTATCATCATGATCTAATCCATATGTGTCATCCAAAACTAGAGGAACTTGCTTCTACTCACCTACACACCCATGTTTTTTACTATTGCACTCTGAATATGATTTGTTCATGCATTCATAACAAAAACAAGAATAATCTCTTGTACACATTGTCTAGTTATTACTATCCATAGTCATCAAAGAGTGCAAAGACCTATAATTTGGAATCCTTTCACATCCATACTTTGTCCTTCGATCAATACCTTCATTTAATCATGCTCAAAAAATCAATAAATTTTAAAACAAATATTAAAATTCAGAATAAAAAAAATTAAAGTTAGTAGCTTGTAGAACTTAATAAATCAGATCAAGATCTACATATCTATGTTTTAAATGTGCATGTACCTGTTATCTCCCAAAACACTCTATGTGGGGTTGAAGCTTGTCAGGTTGAAGCGTGTGATATTGAAGCATGTGATGTTGAAGCCTGTGAGGTTGAAACCTGAACTGTAAAATGTTTCTTACACCATTCAAGAACTGTGTGGGAATCAATCAATCAATATCCCTCATAATCAAAGATTTGTTTCTTTAGAGCACGTTTGATGCATGCACCCACACCATCGTGTTCTCCTTTCACATGACCACTCTAAAAAAAACTCCATAAACGAGGAATTTTGTGATGACGATGATAAGGACAGAGTGTAAAGATAGGGTGAGAGGATTTGAATTGTGATGTGCAACCATCTGACCAAAAAAAATGTTGATCTATTTTTATTCCTCACTGATGAAGATATTGAAAGAACAAACCAAAAGAATGTTGCATGAAGTGGGTGTCATGTTCCTTGTCATAACTTAGATAGAAGTGATACTCCTTGATCATTCGCTTCACATATGTATTTTCAACCCCATCGAAATCCAACTGTGCTTGCCTATAAAATACTTGAACCATGATAGTAACCTAATCAGTATGATAATACTATGTCTAAATTTATTTTTGATGATAAAATAATTAATTCTCAACAAAATCAACCACGGACAATATGGAACCAATAGGGAATGTGTCTCTATTAGTCTTGAATTGTGTAGCCTACCACTTTGAATAGTGAGAATGTTTGATGTACAGACTAATTAAACGTTGGAAACTTTGCATGAATGTAGCAATGGGGATTTCCTCTTCTACCAAATCCAACCTACTTGCATCTTTCTAAGCCTTGTTGAATATTTTATGTATTTGAACCTACAAAATCAATTCATAATGGACAATTTTTCATGTATTCATTTGCAATAAACATAAAAATCAAAATAAAATCTAACATCCAAATTTAAAAACACACACACACACATTTATTAATCACCTCTTACAAGCAACCATTTTAACTGTGTCCAAATATTCATTTGTTTTTGGCAATAAATTCAAGTCCCCACACTTTTTATAGACACCTTTGATGCAAGTCATACGATCATCGACATGATCATCGGATATCGTACAAAGAATTGAAGTTATGAATTCACTGACATGTGTAGGTGAGGCATTTTATTCCTGTAATTTTCTATACACCTGAAAAAAACATAGATTTTTAAATACATTAATTTTAAATCACATCTCAAAATATGATATTTAAACAAATATCAAATATATAGATATAAATGAAAGCACACCTCAAAATATATATACATGATCTATAATTTTTTGGTACCTGATAGCGATAATCAAAATTCAACGTGATAGCGACAACAACATGTGTCGAGGACTTTATCAGCTCACACATACCAAAACTTCAAATTTTCAAACATTCGTTGTCCAATCTTAACATCTAGATTTTCTTCAATAAAATTTATGTACATATCATGTTGAGTTATTTCAATCCAATGCTTTATATGTTCATCATAGTTATTGTGAGTTATCATGTGTTTTAAAACATCCCTCACATTCAAAGAAGGATGAGTCCTCTCAGTCCAAAAATCAGAAACTATATTCACATCTTATCCTCTATTTTATCAGAACGTGGATTTCTACACATTAGTGCCAAAATTCCTTCCATATTAGAGTCATCCAATGTCTTCCTCCTTTTTGTATACCTCATGACCGTCTTTCTAGATAAACCCAATGCCTTGGTAAACAGAGGAGGTAACATGATGATTCTTTGTCGTATCTTCACTTACAACTGAAGTTAATATTGCTCTATGAGAAATACTCTTATCAGTAGACCTAGTTTTTGTACCCAAAGAACTTATTCCTTTATAAACATTCCCAAAAAATTCTTCTTCTACATGTTTTGAATTTTTCCATCTAAAATCAACACCCAACAATTCTAATGTATCCCTCATCTCAACATGATTCAAGAATGTAACCAACAAATGTGCTCTAGCAACTGTAGTCAAATTAACAAATTCACCATATATTATCTCTACACTTTTTGATGTTTTCTTTCGTGATAGTGGTTCTTGTTGGAAAAATTCTTTTAATTTTTGTAAATCCATCTTGACCAAGTGTTTCACATTTTTCTTGGGAAGTAATTCCATAACTTTTTTTATCACTTCAACATAATGTTGCACATCATGATCTATGTCCATAAACATACACATGTGAGTACACCAAAATTTGTTAAAAAATAACATACAAATGTGATTACACCATTAATGACCAAGTTAGTAAACACTTTAATATCTAAAAAATTAGCTTACTATCTAGTAAACAATAATATTAAGTTCACCAAGATAAAATTGTATTTAGGTGTTAGAGCTATCTAATTTTCAAATCAAACCTAGATGAAAAACTTTCAACACATAAAACCCAAAAATATTGTACAATATTTAAAAGATTGAGTAAACATCACTAAAAATGTAATTACGAGCTCAATAGGGAAGAGAGAGTGTCCAATGCTACCAAGATGATGTCCTCTTTAGAATGCTACCAAGATCTACCATAATGTTTATACCCAATAAATTTCATAACAAAAATTATTTTCAAATGTCATATTATGTACAACAGGTTATATTTAAATTTTGTCAATTTACATCTATATATGAGATCATTATTAATCCAATACATGACATGTAAATTATATAAACTAAAAAAAATGACTCTCGAAATTCAAAATATACTATCACGTGAAGGTCAATATTAGAGAGTAAATCGTAACAATTTTTTTAATGAAAGGTATAGTAGACTATCAATTATATCCCCTAGATTAATCACCTGCTGGGGTTAACCTTGTTTTCGATGACACATACCATGTGCAATTGTATAGCTCGTTAATTTTTATGTATAGTTTGGTTATCAAAGTATTGGTAGAAAAATAGGACGTAGTGGTCAATTGTAAAATAAGGGGTAATATTTGGAATCCCATGATAACAAATGTTTTGAACATTTATTACCAAGTGACCCACCCACGACATTAATGCACTTCAATCCAATTTAAAATATTTCTACTTGGGCAAGTTCAATAAACTTAGATAAATAAGGAAAATTGGTTTTAAGTAGAATCACTATATAATATACCACATATTGGTACTTAGGGTTAAAAGAAAAGAAGAAAAACCAAATGCTTGTAAGGATTATTGTTGTTTTGTTGATCATTGTTGGAAGGATTTTAACAATATGAATTCCCCAATATATTCTAATCCAACATCTTTGAGATCTACATATTCCAAGGCATTTGATTATTCTTCTAATGACACTTGATGAGAAGGTGGTTGGACAAGGTCCGAACTCATACTAGTTTTTACACAAGATATCAATATCATCATTAGTATTAAACATGGTTGTCCAATTTCTCTTACTTTGTCTGTTCTCTACATAGACAAATTAAAGGATGCCATAATAAGTTTAAAGGAAACATATGATGATTTCATGTTCATTATGATATAACCATTAGTTTTTTTTAGTTGTTTTAGACATCATTCTTATGTCAAATGATTTTATTTTCAGATGTATTATTTCTATTGTTTTAGGTTATGGGATCCTATCAAAACCCTTGCCTTTACCCAATCTAAAAAACATATTATCATATTTACACCCTAGAACTAAAACAAATTATGATCTATCAAGGATTTCTATACATATGTACCAATTTTTGTAGCCTTGTCTTTCACTTGTTGTGTTTTCTCTCTCTCTTTCTCTCTGTGCCTTCCTACAAATAGATCTTCTAGCATTCTTCTCTGCATTCTCTTCCTCGGTATATTTTCGTTTCTCATTCTTTGCATTTCCCATGATTCATCCACTTCAATAATTTTCACCTGCACACATAAATCAGTGATAGATTTGAATGTCTAAGAGTAAACTTGATACAAAACTATATGTGCATGCAACTCTATCTATAAACAAATCTCAATAAAAATTAGGTTGTTTTTAATTTTAGTTTTTTATAACTTTAAAACAACTGTTCTAATTTTAATAGAATTTATATTTAATATGTAAAATAAATTTTCTAATCTAATATTACATATTTTTTGGTTAAAAACAATTAAAAAAAAAAACTTAGTTTTAAAAAAATATGTAAAAAACTAAATTTAAAACAAACAATATCAAGTTACTTATAAAAAAGTAACTTGTAAAACATTAAATTTAGAAGGAGACATTTTTGCGGTGCTTTGGTGGCGCGGTAGGGATTCGCGCGAACCATGTTCACATGATCGTAGTTCGGGCAAACCCATGATTGCATGAACCCCTCTGAGTTGCACTAACGTGGTGCATGGGTGGCACATTTTGGCTCCAAATCCTTTTGGGGGATAATTGTGAGCCAAAATCTGCCACTTAGGTGCCACATAATTAGGGTAAACGAACTAGTTAAATTACAAAATTTTGACACAAAATTCATATTTTTATTAGCTTTCTAAAAATGTAATTTTTTGTAAAAAAAAATTGTTTTGTTATTTATTTTTAAATTTTTACTAACATATGGTATTTTAGGACAATCAATAGTACACAATCAACCCAATTTGAAAAATAGTAGAATATATCAAAAAACTTGAAAAAAATAAAATTACTATTTATTGAAGTCTTCTTAGTACCTGTGAAAAAGAACCTTAATTTCGATATAAATCTTAAATTTTATTGGCATAGACATATGTACACTATTTATTTGAAAATATTTTTAGTAAATAATTAATTAGAAAAAATATAAGTCAAAACAATATGAAAATTTGATAGAATATCAAAATTCAAATCTTAAAAATACATCTAAAATTTCATGGTCAAAAAAAAAAAATCATATAAATAAACCACCCGAGGATAGTCATTACTCTTTATAACATAAGAAACAACGTATGAAAAAAATTAAGAGAAAGACCATATTTTTTACCAATTTTATTTTTAAAAAATATACATGTATTCTAAACTATAAACACAACATTTTGTTAGTTAATGGAAGTTCATGAATGTGTATGGTTTTGTGGCTATTACCTTTAGAAAATCAATGAAACTGAAAATTCATGTGTAAAGGTATAAAACATACCAAAAAGTGGGGCATTTTATTGTTTTTTTACTTCTAAGTAGCCTTGTTTTATTTAAAATGTGGGTGTTGTGTTTTATGTGTGGCTGTTTGTTGAGTATGCTTGGTGTTTTTTTTCTCCATCCATCATATGGCATGACGGATTTTGGAGTTTATGGAGGGAGAGAGAGCGATTTTCCCTCTCAAATCTCATGGCTTGATGGGCAAGCCATGTAGGTTATTCTTATTCCTCTCATATGGCTTGAGAGGGAGAAGGTGGTTCATATGATTTAAAACCCCCTTCCCTATTCTTGGAGAGGAAACCCAATGGGTTTGAAAATCCTCCCAAGAAGGATTTTGGTGAAAGGGTGGATGAATAAGGAGGGTTAGATGGCTTGGAGGAATAAGGAGGTTGTGAAGATTCTTGTTTGTGTGCTTCTAATGTTGGACCACACTTTTGGTACCTAGAATATCTCTTCTTCTCTTCCCCATTTTGGAGGTAGAATATGGGTTCTCCTCATCTCATTCTTTGCAAAAGTTGGTGTTCATCTTAGTGTTAGGGATTGTCTTGATTGTGAAAATGTAATGTTGTTGTATCCCTTTATCTTGTGATAAATGTGTGGAAGCTAGCTCTCTCTCCCATGGGCTTTGGGGAGGCTATCATGTCTTCCAACCTTGGAAATGCATGTGATGATGCCTAAAGGTTGGGTGGTTAAACAAGATTTTTATCCTTGTGTTGGTTTCCTTGAAAGCATTTGAAAGTTGGAGCTCAATGTAGAAAATAGTTGGAGATTCTTTTCATCTTGGCTTCTCATTGTCTTCCTCATATTTTTGTGGATATCTCTCTCATTGTATCTTTAAGAATATGGCTTTGTGGAAGCTTTCATTGTCTTGTAAAATCCTCTTTTGTATTTGGAGTTACATGTAAACTAGCATCACATTTGTTGATAAATATACCATTAATATTAGTAAGTTACCTTGTATTGTTTTCCCTTTGAGTAGTTTGAATGTCATGGAATTATGTTATGCCTTATGTGAACCTAAACCCTTGGAAACGAAAGCTTGTAAGATAGTTGAAAGTTTCTTAATATGGATTGTTGGGATTCCATTTGGAAGGAAAATTGAATTATTGGAAATATTGATAGTCTTGATATAGATTTCCTTCTTGTAAAAATGTTTGTAACATGGTTGTATGTAAAATAAAATACCCTTCTTGAAATGTATCTCTTCTTAAAATTTTGAAATTTAGTGAACAGAGTACAACTAGTTTTCTCTTTTCCCTTATTACCAAAATGAAATAGAGATATTAGTTAAAACAAAAATGAACATACCCTCTCCTTCACTAAGTTATGAACTTAATTCTAAGTCTCTTCCATCATTTGAAATAGCTTGCCTACAATCTTCTTATCACCTTAACTATTAAATCAGCTTGTTATAGAATTGCATATTTTCCCATCAATGCCTAAACACAATCAGTTATTAAACAACTTGAACTAACATTTCCTTTATAATGTATACAATACAAATATATAGGTGTAAATATATATATAAAGAATCAATACAATTATATTTACAATATAACTATGTTGTATTTGAATGAAGTCACATATTATTGATACCATCATATATTATAAAATAATATATTAGATTATATTGCGGTTTATATTATGATATAAAATATTAAAAAAAAATTAATTAACTAGTAAAAACCCTCCCCAAAGTACCACTAAACCACCTCTCCCCCAGCCACGTCCATGCTGCCACACCCCCAAAAATCTACACACCTATCCCCGGCCACGTCAACACTCAACCGCCCGCCTTATCTCTCACCACTACTACGCACCTCCACACTCTCCCTACTCCCCACACCATCCCCTCCCCCGTCTCCAACCGCTTCTCGCCCAATCCTTGCAAAAATCGCGTCCAACCTCAACTCCATCTCGCCGCCATACATTCCCTTACCATGGCGGTGTGTATCCGCAAATTTGCGATTATGGTAACTATATAATTTGGTTATTTCAGTTTTTCTATTATATTTCTTAAGAATACATACATACATACATATATAAAAGGAAAAAATGCCTCTGTAGTAAAATAATTAACTAAAATGATCATGTGGCCATGGAAGAAATGCCCAATCTGAGGAAATCTCAGTGGGTAGGTAAACAAAAGAAATAATAAGGAAATATTATTATGATCCCTCTCATGAAAAGAGTAATCCCATGAATCCTTCTCTCCTTGAGCTCCTCCACAACCTGTACATGCAAATGACAACACAAAACAAAATGAGAAGAGGAATAGATAGGGAAAAGAAAAAAATAGAGATGTTTAGGGAAACTTTAGGGTAAAACTCAAATCTAGGGTCAAGATTAGATCCATCCTAGGGCTCACATTTAAACCTACACTCTTTAAGTCATGAATACTTTATGGGAATGGGAAAGTAAAATAAATAGGAGTGTGTGGGAAAACTTTTAATAAAGGGGAAAATTAACTATAGAAAAGGGGTAGACCTAAGTTTTGTGACCCTAGTTAATGCTGAGTAGAATAATATAATCGAGTTATTATTGGGCTAGTGTTTAGCTAACCTTGGGTAAATTAAATTAGTATAAATTATTCATTAATGGTTACAGGTTAAGAAATGGATTAGTATCAATTAAGCACTTCAAAACAAAAAAAAAAACCCAAATTTTTAGTCACTCCTTGGTGTGTTAATGATGTCCCGTGGTGGGGTATTACAGACGTATCCTGGCAACATAGCCAAAAAACACATAAAAATTACATTTTTATAGAAAAAAATATATTTGAAAGATTAGAAAGGTGTTTATAGAAAAATGGCACGAACTCCAAGTAAGAAAGGTGTTAGAAGCCAAAATTTTGAATTAAAAAATGAATTTTTTATACTCAGTGGTGTATGCATGCACCTTTACATGACTCGGGTGGTTCAAGATGAGACCGGACCGGTTTGGTACTAAACCAGTATAAATTATTCATTAATGAGACCCTTTATCCACAATGGTATCCACAATAAAAAAATATTGTGAAACAAATGTGGATATTCCATAATTTTCTTCTATTCTAAGAAAAAAGAAATGTGGATTTTCTACAACTCCATGAATATCAAATCTTAATTTATGAATTATCCATAATACAAAATTATTATTTGAAAACACTTATTAAAAAACACATTTTTCCACATTCAATAAAGTTAAACTAATTTTGTGAATTGTAGATAAACATAAACCTAACAATTAATTGTATAAATTTTACACTATAATTAAATTTTACAAAATGAAGAAATTAAATTTATAGTATAATGTTACTATTAAAGCTCTTATTGTTTAAATTTCATTATGAATAATCTACATTACATAATCTAGGATTGTGAATGATTAAATTATAAAAAAAATATAGTTACTATATATACATTTCTAATACAAGTAATTTAATATACAGGGATTAGTTTTCTATTTCAAAAATGATGAGGAAAATTACATTCTAAGTAAAATTGACTATTAATAGTTTATAAATATAAATTTAATAGTTACTATTTCCTTTAAGTTTTTTAATACACAATATCTTATATAAATATTAAGTAATTTTAAATGAAATTACTAAATATTAAACCACATTGATTTTCAGGTTCAATTATTTTTAATGAGAGTTCATATTTTCTCTTTTTAATTATTTTATTATAAAAAATTAACATAATTTATAATTTAAAATTAATTATGGATAAATTATTAAATTACAAAATATAAATAAAATATACATAAAAATATTGATAATTTACAATATAATTCAAATATTTTAATTAATTAATATTGTATATTGTTAATATGATTCAAGTATTTCATTTAATACTTTAGTTCATTACATAAAATCACTTCAAATTTAATTTTAATTTCATCTCCTTTAAAAAGAAGATTAATAATCTCATATGCTATTTTAAATAATAAAATATTTAAATAAATGGAACTACGGTCTACCTTCCACAACTCATCTATATATTAAAAGATCCACATACACATCTTAAAATATTAATATCAAATCCTAAAATATCTACAAATATTAATATTAAATCCTAAAATATCTACACCAAACTGTTAATCAGAATTTCAGACCTATAATTTAGTATCACAACTCACACTTGTCATTAAGTGGAGTGTTTTCAGCCATAAAAAAAGCCAACTAATCCTGTGATGAAATTTATGTTTTAACCCAACAAATAAAAATGGAATCTATTTATACGTACAAAATGGAAACCTCCTAGAAATGCATACAAATGAAGGAATATGTGCATTCAACTGAAGAAATGCAGGTCAAGGATTGCACATCGCCCTTTAAGGAGAAGGTAATCATCATTGAGTTCATATGTAATTTTTTTATAGGTTATGTTTTATACAATTAAATTATATTAAACAAAATGATATGTTTATGCAGGTTTTTTGGACTGTATCGAAGTCAAGATCCAAGAAATGAACCTGGTATAAGGAGAATGATCTGCTTGAATCCATCATTTTTTCATTGATAATAGAAATAGAAAAAAATTTATTAGTTTTAGATTATTTAGTAAATGTTTTCAAAATCTCACACAATTTTTGTTCACATGTCCAGTATTTTGAAGTGTGGTATTAGCGATTTATTAGACGATCTATAACACCACTATTGGATTATTGCTAGCCTACCTTCTCCATGAGAGGATCTCATGCCTTTCTCAATTTCCCTGCTGATGTTGTTTGTAAATAATTATAACAGAGGCTCCAGCAACAGAAAGCATTGGAATTATGTCCCCTCCTTCTTTTGATTCTAGTGGCAGTGGCACTGTCACCTAAACCTTGTTTTAGAGAGCCTTTACAAAGAGGTTATACATAAGGTGAAGTGCACCATTAGAAAAGCATCACATGAGGACCAAAAGGCAAAGTTTCCATTAATCCACAAATCAAGGCAGGAGAGAGTGTAAGAGTGTGTGATGTAACAAAAGTAGCCACAACAGTGTTCGAGTTAAGAGAATTTGGGTGTGGAGCACTAATATTACGAGCATAGATTTAAATTAAGATCCCGAAATCCGCTAATCAATTAAAATCCCCAAATGTTTTGAAAATTTTCCTCACAATTACTCTCACATTCCTTTCCTTATTTATTGGTTAATTTTGTTTTTTAATATATATAGATATACATCGTATTTTATAATTATTTATATTGTTTTTTTTTTTTAAATTCCATCTAAAAAATAATAATCTACAACTCAAATAACATTACAGGATCTCTCCAAATTATGGAAAAAAAATGTTATTCCACAATTTTTCAATAATAAAATCATTGTAATTATTATTACTTTATAAATTATATTTTATACATTATTTTGCTAACTTAATTTTATAAAATCACAAAATAAATTTAAATTATTAGAGATATAATGACATTTTATTTATATAAATTACAATAGTTTTTCAATTTAAGAAAATAAAAAATTTATATTCTACAATTGTTATAATGTGATATCTTTTAAATTGTGATTTTATCACAAATTTTTGGTTGTATAATTGTCACAATTTATTATTGTAGCATTGTGACAATCTATTATTGTTATATTTGTGGTAATTACCACAATTTTTCTACAATGCAATGCTTCCACAAAATATTTGTGGGTGGAGTCCACAAAATCCAATTCACAATTTTAACAAAAATATCCACAACAAAATTGTAGAAATATTGTGGATACACCACCCTTTATCTTGTAGTGGGTCTGGTGTTTTAACCGGTTCATGTCTAAATATGTTGAACCAGTCGAACCAACCGGTTCCGGTTCGACCAGTTTTAAAACATTGGTTTAGACAATTCTCTTACATTTGTCCCATTGATAAAAAATTAAAAAACCAAACCTGTCTTCCAACTTAAACTATTTTATAAGTTCCTTACTTCCTAGTTGGTGCTCACACTTCCTAATCCCTATTCTTCCTCATTTAACTCTTAACTTATAGAAATGAAAGTATTTTAATGGAATCTATTTTATGTTTTATTATCTTATTTTTATATCCAAATTTCCCTTACCATTTCTTATTCTTACTATTACTAATCGAATATTTTATTCAACAATACCTCATTTTTGAGCCAAGGATTGCCCAAGTATCCCTCTGCATTGCTTGGAGAGGAGATCTAATTCTCACCTTCTTCTCCAGCTTCGACTTCTTCGCAAGTCTCAGGATTAACAACTATCATCTCAATACCCAGTTCCGTGAGAAAATTCGTGCAGAAGGAAAAAGGCTTCTATAAGTAGGAAGAACTTGGCTTACATCAGGACTCCATGCAATGGACATAAAGGTACAGTTCTCTGCTAGTCCGTAGGATGAAGCCATTGCAGAAGAACTCAAACCAATTTTTGAAAATTTCTCCACAAAGTTGCTTCCACCCATGTAGTAGATGGGAATTTTTGAATATGAAGATGAAAACATAATTTTTGATTAAGATTGCGATGTTCCATTTTCAACAATGGAAGTGATGGTCATGATGAGTCTCATAATCAACATTCTGCTTAGAACTAATTTGAGAAAAAGCAGAGAATTTGACAATGAGTAGAATATTGTATCCAATGATTGAATATTGGCATATGGTCCAGTTGAAGATGGTCTGCAAGTTTTTAAAGAATTATACACATAATTGGATAGTTTTTATCTACTTTTGTTTCCTTTTATATCAGTGTCTCTTAATTAAATTTGTTTAGTTCCCAACTTGGTTTTTATTTAGTTTGTTTTAGAACCTCTTAGTGTTACTTTGCAATTACATTATTATTCTAGTTTTGATCGTATTTTGTTTTTAGCATATACGTGCTTTGAGTTGCAAAATGCATTATATTCTTTTCGTAAAGTTCTGTGATAGTTGATAATTAATGGAAGTATTTTGCGCAAAGTGTTGCTCCATTTTAATTTTTTATTTATCTTATTAAGTTCTCAGATAGGCCCCCCTTCTTTTAGTAGTTGCTCTATATTATCTATTTTATTGGATTCTATACTATTTGATACTCTTTTACAATTGATTGTTCGAATCTTATGACTCATAATTTTTTCACGAACTTTATCCATTGGCGAACTTCTGAACCGAACGTTATTTTACCATCATCGAATCTCGAACTCGAATTCGTGGGACTTTTAGTTATTAAGTATACATATAATAATAAAAATAATAATGATAAAGTATGTTCAATAATATAAATATATAGCATCATATCAGTATATATATTCCGAACTGGACTTTTTTGGAATTTTTTCGAGAAATTCGGATTTTTTTACCCTTCCGATACTTAATCGGATTTTCTCGCAACCTGGTAATCTATGAGTTTTTTTTAGATGATTCATAGATGCCATCACTACCCAACATAGGGGGACCATTGTGTATAGTCTCGGGACATCACTTATGTCCAAATATGCCGTCCCGTACATCAGTTGCAAACACACTGGGACAATGCCGAGGTGTGTCCCCTAGACCTCAGGAAGTTCGACGTCCCCCCCTTTTTTTTTCAGCACATTTCGGGATGCTATTGAGTAAATGTCCCTGTCCCCGTCCCAACGTCCCCATCCTGAAGTCCCGAAAGACATCCGGGATGGCTGGAACACAGGGGGGGGGGGTGCGCGCGCCCCTAAAATGCAGGGATTAACACTGGAAAGATATTTAACTGTTTATGTCATTCTGTTCAAAATAGAAAATCAAATAACGGCCATTAGTTAGTGGCAATGGAACTAGGGGGGTGGTAACGTGTCCCCGCATAACATCTGGGTTTACACTGTTTATGTCATCTGTTCAAAATAGGAAAATAAACTAAACGTGCCATAATGTTAGTGGCTGAGTTAGGTTTTTGTTTTACAAGACATGCTTTATATCGTTCTTTAGTGGCTTTTTAAATTGAATCATTTTATTTAATTTTTTTGATAGTATGGCCGTTTTGAAGACAATCTGGTAGTGACACTGGTGACTCTGGCTCCTGGGATTGTTAGGTATAATCCAAGGGATGCTGACACCCAAGAGGTACTATGTAATCATAGGAGATTTTCACTGGTTTCCCACTCTATATCTCGGATAAGAATACTTTGTATGTTATACTGGGTACATTGAGATTCTGGAGGGTTCCCCATACCCATACCCATACCTGTACGTACACTGGGTACTGTCAATGGAGGGGTCCCCATACCCATACCCATACCCATACCCATACCCATACCTGTACGATTCTGGTACTTTGTACTAGTGTCAGGTACCTCTTGAGGTTTTCTGTGTTTTTTAAAGGTCATAATAAAACATATTTAAAAAAACAGTGAACTAATAAAGTTACAAATTTTATGCAAGACAAAAAGTTTCTTACTTTTAGATGATAAAAAACATAAGGAACATTTTACTAAATATGCTATTTGCTGTCCCTATTGCATCTGATTCTAACATGTTGATTGTAGATTTGGATGCTATCGATAAATATTAAATATTAAAGAGTAAAAAGGGATTTGACTATAATCGGTGACCACCCTTGGAAAACGTTGTTTTTTCTCTATATTGGAATTACCGACCTTTCAGCAGTAGCATACAATTGTAAAACATCCTAATGGGCAGTGCCAACCATCTTGTATTACGAAAAGGTCTGGGGGACCATAGCAAAATGTTGTAGGAAAACTGGTTAACAGATATACTGGTAGAGCTGATGTTTCATATTCTTTTCAAAACATTGGTCTTATGTCAATATTATTGATCTATTACCTCATGGAATCTTCTTTAGGCATTCTTTGGTGGTTTACAACCATTCTCAATATCATGACAGATCTTTCATTTGACTAGGAAATTGAATCATATTATTAGACATTATCTCTTAAAGAAGTCCCCTTGAATATCCACATGTTATTTCTCAATATCCAGCATTTTGCTTCTTCAGATTGTGGATGATTGAAAATAATAGAGGGTGTTTGGCTGTAATGCTATGGAAAATCCTATGCAAGTAAAATGCGGTATCATTAAGAGTGGTAATATTCAGATAAGCTTCCTACAGTTCTACCTAGCGAATAGGAACCTCATTCACTTGATCTCTCTAAGAGAGAAAAGAAAATAAAAATTGTAATGATTTATAGATCCTACCTCAACTCCACATGGACTAATCCTAAAGATGTAAGTCACCTGATTCTTCCAATGGTACTTAGGATCAAATCTTTACTTTAGATGGGGTGTCACCAGGCAAAAGGCCCAGGTTCAAGCCCCGATGAGACTATAGTTACCTTGCAAATCACTAGAATAAAAGCTTTCTGAGCTACGATAATATCAGAAAATTAGTATGACTATTTTTACATATGATTTGCATCTGTCCGCCAGTGACCCGTATCTGGTTCAAATGGCCTGTTTTCGAGATACCCATTCGAGTGGAACCACTGAGAATATAAAGCTAACAGTATTTGCATTGCTAATAATGTTCTCTGCCTACTGCTAGGCTTTTCTGAAGACACTATATCTAAGCCTGATGTTGTTATAATAAAGCTAACCTGAGTTAGCCTTTTGAAGATCCAGATCTAAGTTTGATGATGTGAAATCACACTAATACCTGATATGGCAAGTGAATATATGCGGATCATATTATAAGAAAAAGAGTACATGTCCGACTTAGTTTAATAGATAATTGGACTGATTGTTCTTTTATTGGCAGCCCAAGGACGTAGCAGATAGTACGGATTTCGCTGTTTGTTTCTCTAATTTGAGAATAGCATAATTTGCTCTGTTGGTTTCTATTTTCCCATAATGACTAATTCAGGTGTTCAACGACCATGGATTACCTGGAAACTTTCCCTGGAAAACAAGACTAGTGGTAGTCATCTTGAAGACAGATTATGTTTTAACTTTCTTGACTATTTTGTTTATCATATGGTTGCTAAACAGATTGTCATGCTTACCAGTGTTTGGTATAATCTTCTGAAACAGTTTTCCTATGAGAAGTCTCTCGAGGCAGTTGATCTCTGAATCCTCTCTCGAGAATTTGTTACTCCCCACCCCAATGGGACTATGCACACATTTTGCGACCAAGCAAATGTGAGGTTCCAGCGCTAAAACCAAATTGAGAAAAATCTGGCTTTCGTTTGTGTCTTTTATGTTGAATATGCAGATACAATTACATGAGCTTCAGCTAAACAACAATCTACTATGGGGTAGTCTGAGAGTTTTTTATAGCATGCTACCACTCTGCAAGATTTCCAGATCGTATTAGGTACGACGAGGTACACAGTGAGCGTTTAGCCCCAAGATGTAGATATTTCATCTATGCATGCCAATTTCAACTGAGAAATCAGAGCATATTAGCAACAAATAAGAGGAAAAGACTTAAGGAAACTGCTGGAAGCATTTGTTTCGAAAATCTTGGGGAGGAAGGAAAGGTTGATGAAGCTTCAAGCATGTGGTCCAGGACAGGCTACAATTAAATTATACGGTATGATACTAACATTTATACCAGTATTGGGGTAGTTTATAACTATTTCTTGAGATGATTTATGGATGACCATATTCTTGAGCCTAATTTTGTGATTTTTTCACAGGTTGGATAGTATGCTGGAAAATGTGGAAATTGACAGGCTTGGTGACACAATTTGCAGCATCAAGGTGAGAGAGTGTGATTGCCTTGATACTATCTGTACAGCTGAAAAAAAGATGGCACTCTGTGATAATCTGCGGCTCTTTCCTAGTGAGCAAATGATGCTGCTGAGAGAACTCAATCTTTTCTAGTGTTAAACTGGGGAAGCGATATGCACATTGGCTATGGCATGGTTCGTAGATTATCTATTACCGATGTTTAAGGTTGGCAGATCTTCTGAAGTATTGACATTTTCTACTATAATTGGCATTTTATAAGTAGAGTTGGAACTGCAGGCTGGATTCGACAGACAGTTTTGATATCTGCCATTTGTGTTGAGCAGTAACTGGATTCAGTTGTCTAAAAAAGACAAAGTGAGTATCAAGATCTTCAGAGATCTGGTCAAGAGAGAAGGAAGCAGAGTTGAAAGGAGGAATCAAAGGGAGAAAGAAATGGGAAGAACAAAAGTTTATCTCCTTTTTTCTGGTCGATATGAGAGGGAAATAGATGTAAGAGAAGATAGGGACCGGTACAGGGAAAGGACCGTGAGAGGGACATGAACTTAAGGGAACAGCGAGAAAGAGCGAGAGACAGGGATAGGAATCTCTAAATGCAGGAGGATCCAAAAGCGATGGGACCTAAGGGCTTTGGAATGTGGACAGATCCCTTCGCTGAAAGAGACATTTTGACAATGGAGATAGGTTGAACGTCCTCATAGGGACAAAGACCATGTAAAAAACAATATCATGATCTCCTTACAGACATGCATCTACTGGTAGACATTTTCGCTGAAGTTATTCAAGCTCTCTAGATTGTGTAGTTCAATACAGACTTTTCTCATCCTGGCCTACAAAAGCTCGTGGTCAAGTTATGCTTGGAGGTGACTATACTCTTTGTTATGTGACCTTGTATCATCAGAATAGCTTCAAGTATAAGTGCAATGTTATTTTGCATTTTCTTTTCAAAGTTACCCATCACATTATGCAAAGGCGCAGTAGAGGCATGCCTTGTTATTACAGATGGCCTTTCTTATGAAAGGTTGATGGTTTCTTACTATATGTTGAATTCAACCTCAGTATTTTAATGAGATGTTTGTCGAATTTTCAAGTGAAAGTTGATAAACCCAACAAGTCATTATAATTTTGTTTTGATGTAGACTTCATATGAGTTGCTTGGTGCTATTGATAGTATATCAAAGTTGAGACAATCAAAGTGAAGAGCATGAAATGACAGTTGTCAGCAGAGAGGGAGTTGCTCAAAACAAAAGTTAAGAAAAAGAACCTCAAAGTAGCACTAGGGAAGCAGGCGGATTGCTTGAAGCTAGTGACAGAGAGTTGGTCATATTGTATGCGAAGGGTTAACGACATTTAGACACCCTTTTTTATTTTATCATTGTATTTAAAGAGTTAACGACATTTAGACACCCTTTGGTATTTTATCTTATTTGATATTACTAAAATGTTTGTGGACCCATTTGTTGGGCACAAGATTCAAATCAAATTGTTTTTAATTTTAAATATTAATTACCAATCCACTTTGACATCATAGAGGATATGTAGCTGTCAATTGCACCGTATAATATTTGGTTATTATTTATTCTTGAAATTTAGATTTTTCATTATTTAATTTGTATCATCTTTAGAGAGAATAAAAATTGAAATTAGTATTGTCTATAGAGAGACAAAAAATTAGTATTGTGAATTGTCTCTAGGGAGACTAATGATATTGTCTCTAGAGAGACAAAAATAATATAGTTTCTCAAGAGACAAAATATATAGCAATCTATATTGTCTCTGGAGAGACAATAATTAGAGTCAATATTAGAGACACCTATTTTGAGACAATAATGGAAACAATATACAACATTTTAGTCTTTATTTGAGACAATTTTGTCAAGTCTTGTCTTTATTATTGTCTCAAAACATCCCCTTGTAATAGTGATATACATATACATATGCATATGACGAATTTAATCTCATTTTAAAAACTTTTCCCAAAAATGTCGGCAAATCAAGCCAAAGGTTCCATAGAATTCTTGGTGATCCAAGATTTTTTTCAAATCTCGTCAATTATGCAACAATTCATAAAAAAATGTAAGTTGGGATTTAATATTTTTTACTATTCGCATGGGAATAATTACTCTTTGTGAAATTTTTGGGTGAAACATGAGCAATGACATGGTCATCAAAATAGCCAAATGCATATTCCATAATTCTTACTATTCACCTAATTATGAATACTCACCGCTAAATTTTTTCCTACTTTTCAATCCATGCTTCATATGGAGTCATCTTCTCAAGAGAGTCATCATCTTGATGTTCCAATAATCATAGTCATATCGACTAAATTCTAGAATGGGAAAAGGAATAGATTTTTCCATGATTAATTGTTAGAGAGATTTGAAACCAAATACTACAACCCAAACCTTCTTATGATACCAATTGAGGATTCTAAAATAAAAAACTACTACAATATTTGTAAATATGAGAATTCAAATAATTTAGTGTAGACACAAAATCATGCACTTTGAGTCACTATTTAGTTTCAATTGCATATTACTATTTATATGGTTCATAAGTAAGAAAAATACTAATTAACCCATGTCTTTTGCCACCTTTCTTTGCTTTATGCTTCTGCTTTCAGTATTTCACTTGTACTTGCTCAGTATAAAGCTGATTATCAGACCTTTAGTGCCTGATAATGAAGAAAAATAGCAAGTTTTCGAAGATGATGAATAAACCTGCAGATTTGTACAGCAAGAAGCTGAATTTTCTGCATTTAATAAAAAACTTGTAGCACATATATGGTGTACAACTGAAGACAAACAAATTGTAACGCCGCAAAAATACGACGCCACACTCACGTCAATGATGACGACGATGATGACGATGACGACGACAACGACGCCACAACCAAGCGACCCAAAAATGCGACAAATTTTTTTTTTGAAATTTAAGCAAGGTAGTGGAATTCTTGTTTGATTTGTCTTATCTGCAGGTCTTGTGGCCTGCTTGATATCGGGAACTGGTACGCTTCAATCTTTTACCTTGTATTCCGATTGCAAAATAAGAACTATATGGTTGTCGCAATTCCAAACACTCGGGCTTTACTTCAACATTTGTCGTATTTGACTCCTCCTTAACGGATAATTTCGAGTTTCAGCATGGTGTTACAAGACTTCAAAAGGGTATCTGATCACTGATCCCGTATTCACATTATGATCCATTTTATAAGAAGGTAAAGGCGTCCCGGGTAAATGTAGGTATTATGATTTCATTGATATTTTTTTTTTAATATATTTTAATATATATCTGCGAAAATAAGAAATATGGATAATACATATATTACTATCTTGATGACTTTTAGAAAACCTTTAATATATGATCATAGATATCTTTCTAAAGGAAAATGGATACTTTTAATTTAAGTGATAATTATATATAGATATATTACCAAGATTTATATTCAATTAAGACTATGCGCCTATACCTATATCTACAATTTGAAGTTTAAGGAATAAGAATCAAATGGGGGGGTGGAAAACATTTCAAATTATACTTTAATCTTTTGGTTGGTAGGCCGCTCCACTACAACCGACAACATTTAAAGCTTCTGCTTACCTGCCCGCCGAACATAACCTGGCCGCCGCTCATCCCAAATAACTCCATTGGATTTGCAAATCTTTTTACCACACAGTTGGTTAGCTGTCGAAGGTCGTTCAGGCCGTGTGGAGAAACATGGTGGTCAAGAGGGAAGCTACAGGCGCAAGAATGGCGTTTTTACTAGCTTCAACTGGCGCCATTCCAAACACAGACTAGGTGCCCAGGTGGAAAGACGTTTTTTTCTGGTGCAAAGTTGTGTGTATACTTGGTGATTTCAGACCGGATTGAGAGTGTAAACAGAGTCTGAAATCGTGAGGAGCATTTGAGTGTTTTTTCAGGATCGAAACCATAAAAAGGGAAGACCAGATCAGAGGCAAGCAGTCATTTTCGAATTTCCCAGTCGCGATTTGGAGTATAAGATCGCGTGAGAACACACAAAAAACAGTGTCATGATTTTTCAGTTTCTTTACTTTACAGTCACCAGGCCACATGAAAAAGAATGGTTTCTCTCTTTTTCCTGTCCCTGGCACGTGGACAGAGGGCTTGTTACCTCCATTTCCATTGGGTGCAGCAGAATGGACGGAGTTTTTTTTCCTTTTTCTTTGCAAGCACTGCAACAATTTAAATATTCACTATGACAAATAGTGCGTTGTGTGTCATGTTATCTAACAGGCATATCTACTGAAACGAATCATCACTTTTTTTTTATATTAGCAGTCACTCTCTTAGACACGATTTATGGGTGATTGACTGGTCTTGATTTTGAGACTAACTTCACATTTGTTTGGGCAGTTGCGAGACCTGCCATGTAGTTTGATATTTGTGAAGCTAGGACCACTCGCAGAGTCCTAATCTGTAAAAAAAAGAACGTGCAAAATCTTTGTAAGCATTGCAACAATTTAAATGTCTGCTGTGACAGTCAGCGCTTTGTGTTTCAAGTTGTCTGTCAGGCGTATCTACTGAAACGTATCATCATTTCTTTTTATATTAGCAGTTATTCTCTTAGACATGATTTAAGGGTGATTGACTAGTCTTGATTTTGAGACTAACTTTACATTTGTTTGGGCAGATGTGAGGCCTGCTATGCAGCTTGATATTTGTGAATCTAAGACCACTCGCAGTGTCCTAATCTGAGAAGAAAAACGTTTAAACAATATTTGTAGGCATTGCAACAATTTAAATATTAGCGGTGGCAGTCAGTGCTTTGTGTATCAAGTTGTCTATCAGGGATATCTGCTGAAATGTATCATCATATTTTTTTTTATTTTTTATTTTATTTTTTTCAACACATTACTTTCAAGTATCCAAACAAAATTTTTAATATATTTCCTTTTGTAATTTCTTTCCAATATTCCACCAAAGAATTCAACACATTCCCAATAAATTTTAGAGCAAGAAATACTATCATTTCAATGCAAATTTTCCTTCAAATCTTATTACAACATACCCTACTTCATGTGGAACAAATTTACAATAATGGAAGCTAGAGAAAACAAGGCAATATTAAATTTCTTTCTCCACTCAAGGTGGGTAATTACATGATGTTTTAACATGGTCAACAATAAGGTTCTTGTGCTCCAAGGTGTTCTTCTTCCATGCTCCAAGTTCCAAGTATATCAATCACAACCAAGATAGGGGGAGAGGCAACACTCTCCTCCCAACCAAAACTCAATGGAGAAGAGAAGCAATCTCCTCCATTGACCCCCAAGCCCCAAACACAACACAATGAAGGACGGTCTCCAACTCAAGGCAACAATACTTACTTCCACAATACAATTTTCTTCACAACATTCAAATTAAAAAGAGGAATCAACAAGGAAACAAAAATAACACAATACTTTGCACCACAAGGCTTTCATCCAAGCCAACAAGAGAAGGAACTATGGGAATTTTTCCTTATGCCTCCCAATTGAGATGAGATGCCCATCCAAAACCCTCCACAATAAAACACAAGCCCCTATGACTCTTATGCCTCCCTCAAGTACCCCTTTTTCCTCCCATACTCTTATGCCTCCCTCCTCTTATGGCTCCCTCAAAGACAAGGTAGAATGTAAACATTCTTACCCAAGATGGGCATCCCTCTCAAAATCCCTCCACAATATCCTAATCTACTCTTTTGCCTCCCTCATGAGTATTCCCATAGACCTCTCCTATACTACACAATAAGCATTCTATCCATTTTTCACAATACACCAAAGTAAACATGTATTTTTCACAATTTTAGCATAGAAGCAACAATAATATGAAAGCAAAACAAAGGAGAGGGTTTCCTACCTCTCCATTGGAGAAGCCTAAACCAAGAAACTTGTCCAAGCTCCTTCCCAAATCAATCCAAGCATGCAAGTCCAAGCACTCTCTTTTTTCTCTTTCTCCCAATTCTTTTTTCTCCCAAAATAACAAAAGAGAACTCTTCAACAAAACAAAAACAAAACTCCAACCCCCTCAACAAGAGAGGAAGTTTCAATAAATAGACCAAAGGAAAGGGTGAGGGTGATGTGGCTCCATGTAGGATGCCAAATCACACATCCTCAAACCACCTCCCAAGGTCAACTCAAATCCCAAAACACCATAAATGGGTGGTTGGGTCACATCCATCCCTTCCCATGTGCCTTAAGGCATAATTAAATGTAAAAAGAGGAAAGTGCACTCCAAATTCATATTTCCCTTCCCAAAACAATAAATAATCCCCTTTTTAGATTCCCAACCCATAGATATGGTTGGTAAGGGGTTTTGGGAAGTGTGGGACAAGTTTAACTTGTCCCACAAGTCCCCCAAAATTGCCCTCAATCTCAAATTCGATATTCAAAGAGTTTGGAGTGGTCAACACTCAAAACCAAGCAATCAATACAAGAGGACACACAAGGCTCAAGGAGCCAACCAACAAAATTTAATACATCCACTAGACTACCCTCCAAGACTTAAAATTTAAAACAAGGTGTTAAATTAATTCTAAACATACTTAGCAAAAGAAATTTTAAAAGATATCAAAAATAAAATCACCTACTAAAGCAAGTTAAACAAGAAATCAAAATTCTTACCCCCTTGGTCACATTAGAAAATTTCCCCCTCATGGAAATTTTCTTAACACATAAAAGAATAAAGGTAACACAACACAATTTACTAGTTACCTTGACGACCAAATGTTGTAACCACCCAACATCCTGTTGTGTTTGGTCCCCAATCCCCCTCATGGTTGTGATCAGGCTGTGCTTCCTGCAAAATGCAAAATACCTCCTTCGGCCTTGCGGCCATGTCAAAATATCCAAAATAATCATATGCATGAAATTTATTAACATCTATACATAATTCAACTATCCATTATTCTAGGTCTAAATCACAACTTAATTATGCATTCCATCATTATCCAAAAATCATAGTAATGTAAATTCAACAACTACATTCTACTCATCATGGCGAAGAAATCCAATGTTAGAACACATGCAATATATCCATATAAAAATAATATCGGTATCCAATAGTCTGTCCATGAGTCAGTGTAGGTCATACTGAAAACAACATCCAATCATAATCCAAATGCATCTAATCACAAAACATCATGCTAATCAAAATAAGTATAAATCATGTCCATATCCAAAGTCTGCATAACTCAAAATAGTAATAAACTAAGTGTCGTAGGGAAGTGGGCATTACACAAATTACCTCAAGGACTTGCTACTTTATAGGACATTTTCAGTTCAGATGATCAACTCAGAAAAGACAAAGGAAAGACATCAACTCATGTAGATAATTATGAAGAGATCTTAGTTGATGATGAAAAGAAATTGATCATTGGAAATGCATGTTCGTTAGCTGAAAAATAGTCTTTTACCAATTTATGTAAAGAATTCAATGATGTTTTTTCCTGGAAATACCAAGATTTGAGAGGATTTGATCCCAGTTTAGCTCAGCATACCATAGAATAACAACCAATTTTTAGTCAATGAAGGTAAATTACTTGGGCATATTGTTTCTAGGAAAGGTTTAGTTATTGACCCTTTCAGAATTGAAAAAATTTCATAGCTATCCTTGCCTCATCATGAGTGTAATGCCCCATTTGGCGTACCCTAGTCCTTGTTTCGGTGACCCTGTTGCTAAACATTGAACATTTGCGAGTGCTCTCTTTATTTGTTAGATGAATTCTTCCTTTTCACAAAGAAGGATTAGCATCCTTTGTCTCCGTCTTGCCTCCTCCTTTTGTTGTTGTTGCCTCTAGTTGTAGACCTCGTAGTGTCCTTTATGAATACCCTGTTAAAGGCATATCGTGTTTTATTATCCTAGTAGAGGGCTGGAATGACGTTTTGGTGTGTTAGGATGTGTTCGGTTAAAGAGGAATATCCATAATAATAATAATAAGTTTTTTTTCTCTATTGTCGAGCTTGACTTCTGACCGTTACGATTATATTTAATAACTATTTTAAGCTACAAAGTAATAATAATAATAATAATAATAATATTACTATTGTTATTATTGTCGATTGGTGATTGTATTTTATTTTCAATTGTTATCAATTTTAAGTATTAATTATTATCGTTAAGTTTTTTTTTTCACGTTGTCGGTCGCTCCTGTAGACCGAGCCTGGGTTCACGCAATTGAAGAGGATGCCTATTATTGTTGCCTTGGTTAGCCATTCAAATGTGTTGCCTTAAAAACTGCAACCTCCAGTCTTTTTCCCTTGGCTCCATGCAAGCTTAAAATTAATGGAAAATAGTTGCATTCACCTACCTTCATGCCATCCTTTATGGCCATCTATGCTACCTGTCTGGCGTGAGGGAGAAGCTGTTCCCTGGGCTGTTGTTGTTTTGTCCTTTTGGCAAGTGGTGTGTGGTTGGGATCCTCCACCAACTATCTTCATTGTTCAACATGCCTACTTGTTCACCAAGCTACCTTAATTTATAACCCTGACACCTCATTTTGACCTGCTCACGCAAAGAAACTTTGGTGGCCGCGTAGCTTACATTAGCACATTCTGGATAGTGGATTCATTGATGGTGAAATGAAGGTCTATCGCCCTGATGTTGCGTGGGTGGGTGTGGATTCTCGAAATCGTGCTGTACAGGTAGTTTCAGTGGAGCGTAGAACTGAAATTCTCCTAGGAAAGTGCCGTGAGGAAGTGATTGGCTATATGCAGCAGCTACAGGGTAGAGAAGTAAACTTATCCCAGAAAATCAGTGGCCTCTAGAGAGAGTTAAGTGCGACAGCTGCTGCAGGGCAATTCCAAGGAACCGTTGGTGTTGATCCTGATGTTCTGGTTGCACGCGACCACAGTCGTGATCAGTTGTTGCAAAATCTTGCAGCTGTTGTAGAAGAATGAGATAAAGTTTTAGTTGAGCTATCTTACCTTTTCATTCTGGAAAGTCACTTCCATCCAGGTGGAGACTAGTTCCTTGTGGAGGAGGGGTGTGGAAACAAGCTAGGGATGTAGTTGTGTTACCTCCACTTTCATTGGGAGCTGTAAGGTGTGTTCTTGTTGGGAATCCACAGCAACTACCTGCAACAGTAAATAGCCAGGCAATAGGCATGCTACAGTTTGGTAGAAGCCTTCGTGAGCGCCTCCAACAGGCAGGTTGTCCAACTAGGTTGTTTTCTGTTCGGTATCTCTGCATCCTCAAATTCGGATTCTCCTACAAGATATTTTTTCTCAAAATCGACTTTGTGACAAGGAGGGTGTTACCAGCAGACCTGATGAGATTTATTGCAGAGATTCTCTACTGAGACCTTGCTTGTTCTGCGATGTAACTCATGGAAGAGGATCTTATAGGGGTGGATCTATTTCATATCAGAATATTCATGAAGCACTTTTTTCTTTGCAATGATATGGGCTTCTTCAACGAGTCACTGAGTTGGAAGGCATAAAGGTCTCTATTGGAATTATCACACCTTACAAGCTGCAGTTGTAATGTTTGCACCGAGAGTTTGATGTTGTCCCAAAATCTGATGAAGGAAAAGGTTTATGTATTAATACGGTAGATGCCTTTCACAGCCAAGAGCGTTGTAATCATTATGTCTTGTGTCCGAGCTTCAAACCATGGTTGGTGTTTAGCTTTCTAGCACAAGTGCTCTCAGATTGAGTGGTAAGCAGTTCGACTCTCACCCCCAAAGTAAATGCATTGAAGCAATCTAGTGTTTGGACAGCCACCTATTGCATTCTTCTAGTCATGCTTTCAAAAAGGGAATCCTGGTGTGGTATACTGCAAGAAAAGACCAGTGTAGTAGAGGATAAAGCAGAGGGCGTGTGGCTGTAGCAGTCCCTGCTGGATGTACACGACTGGTGGATGCGTTAAAATAGGCAAGATAGACTAACCATATACATAATATGCTAGAAGCTAACAGACCTCTTAAAATGAAACATTTCCTTTCTAGAAATTGGTATAAAATTGTGATTTTGTAGATTTGTGTTCAGTATATGGGTAATAGTTTGTTATTTCTTGATTTGCCTCCGTTGGTTGTTCTTGTTGAAGTGATCAAACCCATTTATATATATAAAAAAATGTTCTCGGTGTTTATGCTTCGATTAATTATATGGAAATATATATATATATATATATATATAATGGTACTGTAAGGATAAAAATACCCTGTGCTAGAAATCGAATCTTCTGGGTACGTTGGTTTTAACAACTTGTCGGCTTATATATATATATATATAATCTTAAGTTACTTCCTTCTACAAAAATGTCGCTGTTTCTTTTGTGAACCTGGGTATGTAATCACCCCTGGAACGTTGCAGCTTTGACTAGTATTGGGTTCCTTTTATGTTATTTCCCTAGAGGAAAATATACAGTTAAATTATTATTTTGTTTATGATAAGCGTAATTATGCACTTCATGTATTGTGTAAATTATTAGGGTATTTGGAAATTAGAAGATCAATATATATGCTTGTTAAGAAGGAAGTTTTGGACTGAAAATATGTCCTGGGTTGATAGAAGGCATATCTTTGATCTTGCTTTAAATATTTTTAAACCTCTTGGGTTTTATGGCTTCATAATTATTGTTTTTGGTAGGCCGACTTTCACTCAGTGAGCCTTAATGTTTTAATCACCCTTAATCGGGTATATGTGTATCATTTCGTTGTCTTGGTGGGCTAAGCCGAGTTGAAGTGCAAGTTTGATTTTTGTTACGAGTTTAGAAATTGGCACTTTTGTATAAACCCAAACTGAGAACTTTGGGGTCAATTATATATATATTTTGGGTTTAGACCTCTGTGTTTTTTATTATGTTGTTAAGTCCTGAATGGGATGAACGCCTAGATTGTTATTATTGTTTTAAAAGGGCATGATTTTGATAGAATCCCCACTTGACCCTAATCTCCTTAAGAGTAAAATTTGATAATATTATGGCCTTATAGTGTTATGAAAATTGAATGGATGTGTTTAGAATTCTAGCTTGCTTAATGGACTTGGTTAGTCATGTGGTTTGTCTCTATTCCGGTCTTGGTTATGTCTAGTAGGTAGGCTGCTAGGCAATACCTATTCCAGACATTGATTTTCTTTGTTTTTCATCCTTTCCACTCAACCTTATTAAGCTATGAAGTCACTTGTTAGATAATAAATAATGGTTTGAGTTTGAATATAATATTTTCAGCCATTTAACCTTTTGTTTACATGATGGAACTCTCTTTTTACCCTCCTTGATTACTTCTAACCTATTAGGCCTATGGCCTTCTAGAATGATTGTTGAACTATTGTTTGTTTTTGGTGACTAAGATCGTGACTGGTTTTCATCTTTCGACTTCACCTAGAGAATGTTGATTGATGGGTAGCATCTTATATTCCGACCACATATTCTACTGGATTACATGACTGAAATCCTAATACTCTCAACTCTTTGTTCTAACATTATAAATTCCATAGTATTGCAGATTTTGGTTGTCAACCTTTATTGGTTTTTGGGATATTGTTCATAATTAAAACACAGAGCTCTTTTCTTAGTTGGTATGGTGAAAATTATATCTTGTTTCAAAAGGTTGTTAGAGGTTAGAACTTTGATCCATTTCTTGAAATAGAATGTTTCCTTTCTTGGTATTGTTAGCTAGTAGCTTATTATTGCTATGTATAGTCTTATCTTGCTCAGTTCTCGCGAACTGACTCAGGTTATTAATTGTTGCAGATGGCTTATGTGGTTAGATGATGGAAATACTTGTAGATTATTGCATCAATCTTGGTTATGATATTCCTTTGTACGAATGAGTATTATGTTATAAAATTTGGAAAGGGCCTTTGGACATTTTAGAAGAAGGGTCAGTGCCTTAGTAAATGTATTGTAGAGTATTGTTGTTGTAACTGTTGAAACTTTGGTTTGTTTGGTTATCACGTGAAAGATGAAATTTGATTACCTCTTGGTTACGGGATATTCTAGTGTATTTTAATCCTTAGAATACTAGCGGGGCATGTCCCATGTTATTAATCTCTTGGTTTCTAGTCATGGTTCAATAGAGATTGTATGTCCCTTTGGTTTTTGCATCATGTTGGAATGAATTGATGTAACCTTGTTTTGTCTCGCAAACGAGTACTGTTAAACATTGCTCTTGAGTTAAAATGTTGATTTGTAAATCCTTCTAAGGCATAGTAGCAATGAGTTTGTAAGCACTATGAAGTGAGCTGGATAGTCCTGATAAAAGTTAAACTAAAATGTATATATATATATATATATATATATATATTAATGTAGATGTGATCTACTTGATAACATTTGAGACCTGGAACAATCAAGAGGAAACTATCTTTTGTAATGAAATATGATTACTTTTTTTTTTTCCTGAGCCAAACCAATAAACACTATCCTTTTATGGTGAAACCTTAAATGATCTCATGGTGAAATCAATGGTTAGATTTTAGAAGATGATAGGATTTAATAAGTAGGAGGGAAATTGATTAATAAAACCTTAAATATCTCTCTATCGTTTGAAATGTTCTCCTTTGTCAAACTTAATTAAGTAAAGTCTAGATGGAACATTTAACCAATCTTGATAAACTCTTAACCTCAATAAAAGACTGATAGTAAACAATGTGACCCTAAAGCTAAATTTTGTTCTCCTGTTCTGTTAACCCTTGCCTTGATTCATGGTGATATTTCTTAAGCAAGGTCAAAATTTGATCCTTAAACAAGAAGGTTATTGTTATGAACCCTAAGCGGTACTTTCCACTCAATCGGAGCATATGCCTTCACCTGTGCAATAGAGGTGTGTAACATGTGTTAGTGGCTTGAGTAAGTTTAATTAACCTTGTAAGAAATGGAAAATGTTCTAAAATCAAATGAATAAAAAGCCTTGGACATAAAATTGATGATCCTAGTTTAGAAAGCTTGGCCTTAAGCTATCTAGTCAATAGTTGAAAGGAAAGAAGTTCTCCCTTGTGAAAAGAATTGTGTGAATCATTACATGAAATTTTATAGGAACGTAAGTTAAGAATTAAGAGAAATTTTAGTAAACAAGGATATTTAACAAGAATTTTCTTCATGGGATGCCCTAAATGTAAGTGTGTCATGTGGTTGGACTTCCATGTTGTCTTGTCAAAAAGAAGAAGAAGAAAAAAAAAACCGTATGTATTGTCCTTTATAGGTGTGAACGTCTCCGTGCTGCCTTTATGGCCATCCTTGTATCAAGTTGTTCATAGTGTTAGTTGTTTCCTTGGTGACGACATGTTGCGTCGTGTTATGTGTCAAGCAAGTCAAAAAAAAAAATTATCTTGTATTTCACCGTGTTGTTCGTGTGTGGTTTTTGTGTCGTTACAGTTGGTATCAGAGTATAGGTTCATGCTCTCAAACGTATGGGCCGGATTGGTGTTGTATGGTGATGTTACATGATGGTGATGGTGTGACATGATGATACTGCATGATGATGATGATGTTGCATGATGGTGGTAGATATTGGAAGAGTAATGTGCTTTAAACGTGATGTGATTATTGTCGTAATTGTGATATTGTGAACGCACGTGATGTGTATGTCACTTAGTGCGTGTTTGTCATCATGTTGATGTGTTGGGGATGGGAGTGTTCTCTCTCCTTCCTATGAATTCTAGGAAGAGTTCATGTGTGAAAATAATTATATTGTGGATGACATAGTGTTGGAGCATTGTGACATATTGTGGTATGTAGGTGTATCAATGTGTTGTGTGACTAGATTGGTGTTAACAGAAATGAGTTGTATCATGATGTTTTACCATGTTTTGAAGAAATGTGTGTACCACCTTGTTATGTAGCAATGGATGTTATGTTGAGATGTACTATGTTCATCGTATGTATGACTGTGCAAATATGTAATGATTCATTATGTGATTTGGGGTCATACGGTGAGTGTATGAACCCTATCGTATGGTGATTGCGCTTTGGGCGCAGAATGTGGTAAAGTGATGTATTACACCCTGTGGATGTATGATTGTGATCTACCCTATATACATACCATACGTGAGACGTTATGGTAGCTATGTGTGTACCACCATGGTGTTAGTGATGTTGTTACATGTTGTGTTGTGAACCTTACCTAACCGACCCTGAGGGAAATTGGTAGAAGTGTATGTTGAGAGTGAGGAATGGTGTACCATGGGTCAATAACGCGAGCCGAACTCAGTTTAAGTAGATAACATGTGGATTCTTTCCTTCTCTCTCCCTTAGTGGTTGATGTATGCAACCTAAGTGGCAGGAATATGGACTATGTTTGAGCCTTTGTCGAGAGTAGTGGCGGGATGTTCAGATGGAGTGATGAAAAGTTTATTCTGATATGTATTTTTAACGAGCTGAGGCTTTATGTCCCGGTGCTAGCAACTCATTGAGTACCCCTTTGGTGGCTAGAATAAAGCCACACAATACGTATGTGACCTTATTATAATTTGTTTTATCGTAAATTGGCTTTTTTACCTTATTTTTGTTAAGGATCCAACAGCTTTTCTTGATTGCCATGCTTTACAATTTTGGGCATTTCCTTGGTTTGTGGCACTAACATGGGATTTTGATACTGAACTATGGCGTTTGGCATTATTTAGCTTGATTTGGGGTCTATCTTTTTAAATTGTATTCTTACCACCTTGCACCAGGTTTGTACTTTGCCACTTGGCACTGGGGATTGGATTGTTGTGCTAGTTCATTGTCTGATTTGTTGGAATATGTTCGATAGGATTCACCATGGATTGGTTGGACCTATGGACCCCGCTTCGTGTAGGGGGTATTCCCAATGAGTACATATAATAGCGGACATTGTTAACCACGCGTTTTATGTCACTTGGTTAGATGTCGCACTCTATGTGTCTTGGACCATAGGTCAACCGGACTCCTTGAGGGAGACATAATAGTTTAAGGAGGCATAAGAGATTGAGGGAGGCATAGGCTTGAAGGAGGCATAAGAGCTTGAGGGCATAAGCGTTTGTGTGATGTTGGATATTTTCAGGATATACGTTGAGTTATTGTATGTTTTTTGTAGTGGTATTTTTGGATTAATGTTTTACTCATGTTCAGATGGGTATGTGTTGTGAATGTTGTGTTATGTCGTTGATTCCCTTTGTGAAACTATGTACCTTAGCAGGTTTGGTCGTTATGTGATTTTTATTTTCTTTGATGCAAAGGAGGGAATGTCTGGTGGATGGAGTGTTTTTTCTCTCTCCCTTCTTATGATTCTAGGAAGGTTCATGTGTGAAAATAATTATATGTGGATGAATAGTGGTGGATGTTGGAGCATGGGTGACATATTGTGGTTGAGGTGTATCAATGTGTTGTGTGACCGAATAGAGGGGGTTCCCCCACAGGCGGTGGCGAAAAAGAAAACAGAATAGAGGATTGGAGGCCATTTAGTTGAGCCGCTGCACGGTAAGAAGGAGGGCCTCTACGCGTGGGGGGGATAATGCGGGCTGGGGTGCCGGGGAAGAAGAATGGGAGGGGTGGGTGGGATCGTTGCCGAATAGCATGTCAAAATAAGCGTCGCGGGGGGCTCTCTGGGGGAGGGAAGCGAAACTCAAGAAAGGGCCCCAGGAAAAGAACCTATAGGTAGGGGATGGTTGTAGTGTTGTGTGAGAGGTGAGGTGTAAGAGTCCCTCCCTCCGGTCAGGTAGGACATGTGTTTGTTTGCGTTAGGGGGGAAGATGTAATGTGTTAATCTTATGTGGGAGTTGGGGGTGGTAATGACCGGGTGAGGGATGAACAATAATTCGTTAATGGGTGATGCGATGTTGGGACGGCGAAGAATGAATGTTGCGGTTAAAGTGATTGATTTGAGTACCCTGTGGATGGAATGATTGTGATCTACCTAATCATACCATACGTGAGACGTTTATGGTTAGATATGTGTGTACCACCATGGTGTTTGTAGTGTTGGATGTTGGTGTAATGTTGCTGTGTTGTGAAACTTACGCTAACCTGACCCTGAGGGAAATTGGTTAGAATTTAGTGAGCACAGGTAGAAGGGAGGTTGAGAGGGAGGAAATGGGTGTCTTGTGACATGGGCAGCTCGTCCCAATAAATAGAGAAGGTAGGAAGAAACTAAAGTTTAGTAGTATGAAGTAGAGCGAAGTAGTAGATAACATGTGTTTGTGATTCTTTCCTCCTCTCCATATGGGGTGGTTTGATGTATTTTGCAATAATAAGTGCAAATATGAATTATGTAGCATTGTAGATAGGCGGTATCCATGCTCTCCCCGGGGCCCTTGTGGGAGGGATAGTGATAGGGAGGTAGGGATCCAGGCTGTTCTCTCGGGGCTCCGCGCGAGAGGAGGATGGAAGGAGATGGCAGGGGCCGGGAACCCCATGGAGTTTCCTTCTTTCCTTGACTGCCCCACCTCGGTGGACCGGTCTCAGGAGTGAGGGCGGCGGAGGCCCGACAAGTCCCCCCGTGGGAGCGAGGAATCACGGCGGGAATGGCATTTCTGCAAGAGCGGGCGGACTGGTGAACAGAGAGGATCTAGGGATTGGAGGTGAGGAAGGGCCGGCAAGATCACCGGCTGTAACGAGCGGAGGAGGCAGGCTAGGGGGTGGGAGTACACGGCGCAGTATCACAGACCTAAGGCCCTCTTTTACTCTATCTATCTTTTCTTATCTCCTTTTACGTTGACTTTGTCACTTCTCAGTCTGGTTTACTTCTTTTATTAGCTCAGGGGCTATAATCGACCGCCAGTTTTCTTCCCCTTTTCCTTCTTTTCACTTTTCGAGCTCCCTGATCTCTCTTTCTGCTATCTCCTGATTCTCATAATTCTTGCTATCATTGTCTCCAGATAATCTCTTCTCTTCTCTTTCCTCTTCCTCCCCCCTTTTCCCCCCCCCCCCTCCTCCCTCCCTCCCCCGCTAGACCCTCTCCTAAGCTAGACAGCAATTTTAACGCGCAATCATTTGAGTAGTAGTACCCCTTTGGTGGCTTAGATATAAAGCCACACAATTATCGTAATGTTGGACATTATTATAAGTTGGGTATTTTATTCGTAAATTGAGCGCTTTTTAAATTATTTGTAAGGACCAACGCTTGTCTTGATTGCCATGCTTTACAATTTGGGCATTTCCTTGGTTTGTGCAATACCATGGGGATTTTGATACTAAATCTGGCTATTGGCCATTTATTAGGTCTTATTTGGGGTATCTTCTTGAAATTTATTTGGAATTCTTACCACCTTGCCCAAGGTTTTTGTACTTTGCCACTTGGCCACTTTGGATTGGGATTGTTGTGTAGTGCTATTGTCGGATTTGTGTGGAATCGGCATAGGAGCACCATGATTGGTTGGACCTAGGGACCCGCTTCGTTGTATGGGGGTATGCCCCCAAGGAAGTACATATAACTTAGGAGGGATGTTTGAACAGAGTTATTCTGTCACGGTGGGTTAGGATGTGTTCGAAACTCTATGTGTCTTGGACCATAGGATCAACCGGGCATAATTGAGGGAGACATTAAGAGTTTAGGAGGCATAAGATATTGAGGAGGCATAAGAGCTTGAAGGAGGCATAAGAGCTTTGAGGGAGGCATAAGAGTTTGTGTGTATGGTGATAGTTTAGGATCTACGTTGAGTTATTGTGATGTTTTAGTAGTGGTATTTTGATGTATGTGTTACTCATGTCAGATGGGTATGTGTTGTGATGTTGTGGTTATGTCGTTGATTCCCTTGTGGAAACTATGTACCTTTAGCATGGTTTGGTGTTATGTGAGTTTTTCTTTGATGCAAATTGAGGGAATGTCTGGTGGATTGTAGTACTCTTTTGTTTGAGTATTTTGTGTATCAGTCATTGATGTGTGACGAGTACTACATTATGTGGACTGTGCCTATTCTATTCCATATTTGAGTAAACTTTTGTGGTGTAATACAATCATGAAGTATATACTTGCGTGCTTGTGAATCTGTAGTGTCTTGTGAACCGATAGGATGTTGTGTTAGCAGTTCATGTTGGGCACCCACAATAAAGAATAAACCAAAAGTCTGCAATGATGAAATTTTAAAAGAAATTAAACTAAGAATATTACTAATGGAAAGAGACAAATGAAATGATGAACAAGAAAGAACTACCAATCTTCACAGAACTTTAACAGTTAAAATTTTTGCCAAATGTTCACTAGGCTACCCCATGGTCATGCTTTTGCATCTGAAATATTAAACTTAGAGCGTACCTTCGCCCTTATCTGATCCTCATTGCTTACCATTTCTTTTCCTTTGTGTTATGTCACATTGAGGACGATGCTTTCTTAAGGGGAGGAGAATGTAATGCCCCATTTGGCATACCCTAGTCCTTGTTTCGGTGACCCTGTTGCTAAACATTGAACATTTGCGAGTGCTCTCTTTATTCGTTAGATGACTTCTTCCTTTTCACAAAGAAGGATTAGAATCCTTTGTCTCCGTCTTGCCTCCTCCTTTTGTTGTCATTGCCTCTTGTTGTAGACCTCGTAGTGTCCTTTATGAATACCCTGTTAAAGGCATATCGTGTTCTATTATCCTAGTAGAGGGCTGGAATGACGTTTTGGTGTGTTAGGATGTGTTCGGTTAAAGAGGAATATCCATAATAATAATAATAAGTTTTTTTCTCTATTGTCGAGCTTGACTTCTGACCGTTACGATTATAATTAATAACTATTTTAAGCTACAAAGTAATAATAATAATAATAATATTACTATTTTTATTATTGTCGATTGGTGATTGTATTTTATTTTCAATTGTTATCAATTTTAAGTATTAATTATTATCGTTAAGTTTTTTTTTTACGTTGTCGGTCGCTCCCGTAGACCGAGCCTAGGTTCACGCAATTGAAGAGGATGCCTATTATTGTTGCCTTGGTTAGCCATTCAAATGTGTTGCCTTAAAAACTACAACCTCTAGTCTTTTTCCCTTGGCTCCATCCAAGCTTAAAATTAATGGAAAATAGTTGCATTCACCTACCTTCATGCCATCCTTTATGGCCATCTATGCGACTTGCCTGGCATGAGGGAGAAGCTGTTCCGTGGGCTGTTGTTGTTTTTTCCTTTTGGCAAGTGGTGTGTGGTTGGGCGCCTCCACCAACTATCTTCATTGTTTAACATGCCTACTTGTTCACCAAGCAACCTTAATTTATAACCCTGACACCTCATTTTGACCTGCTCACGCAAAGAAACTTTGGTGGCCGCGTAGCTTGCATTGGCGCATTCTGGATAGTGGATTCATTGATGGTGAAATGAAGGTCTATCACCCTGATGTTGCGTGGGTGGGTTTGGATTCTCAAAATTGTGTTATACAGGCAGTTTCAGTGGAGTGTAGAACTGAAATTCTCCTAGGAAAGTGCCGTGAGGAAGTGATTGGCTATATGCAGCAGCTACAGGGTAGACAAGTAAACTTATCCCAGAAAATCAGTGGCCTCCAGAGAGAGTTAAGTGCGACAGCTGCTGCAGGGCGATCCCAAGGAACCGTTGGTGTTGATCCTGATGTTCTGGTTGCACGCGACCACAGTCGTGATCAGTTGTTGCAAAATCTTGCAGCTGTAGTAGAAGAATGAGATAAAGTTTTAGTTGAGTTGTCTTGCCTCTTCATTTTGGAAAGTCACTTCCGTCCAGGTGGAGACTGGTTCTTTGTGGAGGAGGGGCGTGGAAACAAGCTAGGGATGTAGTCATGTTACCTCCACTTTCACTGGGAGCTGTAAGGTGTGTTCTTGTTGGGGATCCACAGAAACTGCCTGCAACAGTAAATAGGCAGGCAACAGGCATGCTACAGTTTGGTAGAAGCCTTCGTGAGCGCCTCCAAAAGGCAGGTTGTCCAACTAGGGTGTTTTCTGTTCTGTATCTCTGCATCCTCAAATTCGGATTCTCCTACAAGATATTTTTTCTCAAAATCGACTTAAGTGACAGTGAGAGTGTTACCAGGAGACCCGATGAAATTTATTACAGAGATTCTCTACTGAGACCTTGCTTGTTCTGCTATGTAACTCATGGAAGAGGATCTTATAGGGGTGGATCTGTTTCATATAAGAATATTCATGAAGCACTTTTGCTTTGCAATGATATGGACTTCTTCAACGAGTCACTGAGTTGGCAGGCATAAAGGTCTCTGTTGGAATTATATACTTACAAGCTACAGCTGTAATGTTTGCACCAAGATTTTGATGTTGTCCCCAAATCTGATGAAGGAAAAGGTTTATGTATCATTACGGTAGATGCCTTTCAGAGCTAGGAGCGATGTAATCATCATGTCTTGTGTCCGAGCTTCAAACCATGGTTGGTGTTTAGCTTTCTAGCGCAAGTGCTCATGGACTGAGTGGTAAGCAGTTCGACTCTCACCCCCAAAGCAGCTGCATTGAAGCAATCTAGTGTTTGGATAGCCACCTATTGCATCCTTCTAGTCATGCCTTGAAAAGGGAATCCTGGTGTGGTATATTGCAAGAAAAGACCAGTGAAGCAGAGGATAAAGCGAAGGGTGTGTGGCTGTAGCAGTCCCTGCTGGATGCGTTAAAATAGGCAAGATAGACTAACCATATACATAATATGCTAGTATCTAATAACCTCTTGAAATGAAACTTTTTCTTTCTAGAAATTGGCTTAAATCTATGATTTTGTGGATTTGCGTTCAGTACATGGTTAACAGTTTGTTACTTCTGGATTTGCCTCTGTTGGTTGTTCTTGTTGACGTGATCAAACCCATATATATATATATATATATATATATATATATATATATAAAACAAACAAAGGTTCTCAGTGTATGCTTTGGTTGATCATATGAAATATATATATATATATATATATATATATATATATATATATATATATATATATATATATATATATATATAATTTTAAAGTTACTTCCTTCTACAAAAATGTCACTGTTTCTTTTGTGAACCTGGGTATGTAATCGCCCCTAGAACGTTGCAGCATTGACTAGTATTGGTTTCATGTTATGTTGCTGCCCTAGAGGAAAACATACAGTTAAATTATTATTATTATTTTTATGATAAGCGTGATTATGCACTTTGTGTATTGTGCAAATTATTAGGGCTTTTGGAAATTAGAAGTTCAATATTTATGCTTGTCAAGAAGGAAGTTTTGGGCCGAAAATATGTCCTGGGTTGATAGAAGGGCATAAATTATTGATAGAACCCCATTTTGATTCTACTCTTTCTATGAGTAAAATTTGATAAAATTAATGACCTTTATGGTGTTAAGATATGGTATTCTGATGATTCCTTGTGTGATCAATTTAAGCATGTATAGACATAATGCCTTGATGGAGTAAGGTAATATCTTTCACAGTTCGTGAAAGTTAAGGTTTTCATCAACTGCTTAAGGTAACATGAAGTTCCTTAATTTAGTCAAACTTGTTTTGTACTTCCTTCTTGATGAGTGACCTTTCATTGCAAATTTAGAATGATTGTGATTGAAGGTCGTGAATATATTTTGTTGTCTAAAAAAAGGGAAAAGAAGCTACGGAATAGTTTGTTTGTGTGTCGAGCGTAATAATTGTAATAACATCGTTATAGAAGTTCATTATTGGAGGATATCTATCTTCGATGGTATATTATGTGTTTAATCACTGCATAGGTTGCCATAAACTTAGTGATGAGATGTAAATTAAGGAGAGTTGAGACGACCTTTCCCTTGTGTATACATCGTTTATGATATTAGGAAGTGAGTTGATGTCGGATAGAATTTCAACCAAGTCTAGATTCATGGCTATGTCTCCTCTAAGAACGGGAGGATTTGATAATATTATGGCTTATAGGTATTATGAAAATTGCAATGGATGTGTTTAGAATACTAGATTGCCTACTCAACTTGGGTATTAATGAGGCTTGTCACTATTCCGACCCTGGTTATGTCTCAGTAGGTAGGTTGTTAGGCAATGCCTATTCCGGACATTGATTTTCTTTGTTTTTCATCCTTTCCTCTCATCCTTATTAAGCTATGAAGTCACTTATTACCTAGGATAAATAATGATTGTGGGCTTGAATATAAGTATTTTCATCCATTTAAACCTTTTTGATTGCATGATGGAACTTTGTTCTTACCCTCGTTGTTCATTTCTAGCCTATTAGGCCTATGGCCCTACTAGAACAATTCCAAAACTATATTTGTTTTTGGTGAGCTAAGATCGGGTCTGGTTTTAATCTTTTGACTTCTCCTTGAGAATGTGGATTTATGGGTTAGCACCTTAAATTTCAATCACGTAATCTATGGGATCACATAATTGAAATCCTAATACTCTCAACTCTTTGTGTCTAATCATTATAAATTTCATAGTCTTGCATATATTTGGTTGTCAAACTTTTGTAGTTTTCGAGGTATTCTTCATAACTAAACCTTATGGATTTCTTCTTAGTTGATATGTTGAAAATTATATCTTGTTTCAAAAGGTTGTTATAGGTTAGAGCTTTAATCCATTTCCTGAAATAGAATGTTTCCTTTCATGGTATTGTTAGCTAGTAGCTTATTGTTGCTATGTATAGTCTTATCTTGCTCAGTTCTCGCGAACTGACTCGGGTTATTAATTGTTACAGATGGCTTATGTGGTTAGATGATGGAAAGACTTGTAGATTATTGCATCAATCTTGGTTATGATGTTCCTTTGTACGAATGTGTATTATGTTATAAAAATTTGGAAAGGGCCTTTGGACATTTTAGAAGAAGTGTCAGTGCTTAGTAAATATATTGTAGAGTATTGTTGTTGTAACTGTTGAAACTTTGGCTTGTTTGGTTATCATGTGAAAGATGAAATTTTATTTCCGCTTGGTTATGGAATATTCTAGTGAATTTTAATCCTTAGAATAGTAGCGGGGCATGTCCCATGTTATTACTCTCTTTCTCCCTAGTCATGGTTCCATAGAGATGGTATGTCCCTTTGATTTGTGCATCATGTTGGAATGAATTGATATAACCTTGTTTTGTTTCCGCAAACGAGTACTATTAAAATTTGCTCTTGAGTTAAAATGTTGAGTTGTAAATCCTCCTAAGGCTTAGCAGCAATGAGTTTGTAAGTACTAAAATTTATATATATATGAAGTGAGCTGGATAGTCCTTATTAAAATTAAACTAATAAACATTATCCTTTTATGGTGAAATCTTAAATGACCTCATGGTGAAAGCAATGGTTAGATTTTAGAAGATGATAGGATTTAATAAGTAGGAGGGAAATCGATTAATTAAACCTTAAATCTCTCTCTCTATCGTTTGGAATGTTTTCCTTTGTCAAATTTAATTAAGTAAAGTCTAGATGGAACATTTAACCAATCTTGATAAACTCCTAACCTCAATGAAAGACTATTAGTAAACAATGTGACCCTGAAGCTAAATTCTATTGTCCTGTTCTGTTAACCCATGCCTTAATTCAGGGTGATATTTCTTAAGCAAGGTCAAAGTTTGATCCTTAAACAAGAAGGTCATTGTTATGAACCCTAAGCGGTACTTTCCACTCTATCGGAGCTTATGCCTTCACCTGTGCAGTAGAGTTGTGGAACATGTGTTAGTGACTTGAGTAAGATTAATTAACCTTGTAAGAAATGGAAAATGTTCTAAAATCAAATGAATAAGAAAGATTTGGACATCAAATTGATGATCCTAGTTTAGAAAGCTTGGCCTTAAGCTATTTAGTCAAACAGTTGAAAAGAAAGAAGTTCTTCCTTGTGAAAAGAATTGTGTGAATCGTAACATGAAATTTTATAAGAACGTAAGTTAAGAATTAAGAGACACTTTAGTAAACAAGAAAATTTAACAAGAAATTCCTCATGGGATGCCCTAACTGTAAGTGTGTTTTTTGGTTGGACTTCAATGTTATTCTGTCAAAAAGAGAAAAGTAGATTGTCCTTGATAGGTGTGAATGTTTCCGTGTTGCCTTTATGGTCATCGTTGTATCAGGTTGTTCACAGTGTTAGTTGTATCCTTGGTGACGACTTGTTGCGTCATGTTATGTGTCAGGCAAGTTCAGTCAAAAAAATTTATCCTGTATTTCATTGTGTTGTTGTATGTGTTGGTATTTTTGGGTCCGCTACAATTGTTGTGATATTTTTACCTATAAAAACACACAATACCTCCATTGGCCTCGTGGCCATATCAAAACATCCAAGATAAATTATACGCATACAAAGCAATACTCATATATATATAAATTGAACCATCATCTAGACCAACAATGATATTATTTAAAAATTCTAGCAACATCTCAATTCTATATTTCATCAATACCAATAGGATCACAAGATTAGTTTAACTGCTAAATCCTATTCAATATGACAAGAATTTTGAAATTCAGAAATATATAAATATGTCAACAACACATCATCATAAATATTAAATATTTGTCTAAGAATCCACACAAATCATACTATGAATCGAAATCCATCAATAGTCAAAGTATCTATATTGTCTAACATTATGCTAATCTAAAATGATACAACAATATCCATGTTATATAGTCAACAATATCAAAATCAAAATATAATTAGTGTTGAAGGAAAGTGGGTACTACATTTTGTTTGTCTTTTCTCCTCGTCCTTATTTCCCTTGATTATAACATCTATTTATGCAAAAAATTGTGGGAAACTTTTATCTAGGTTTGTTGATGTATCCTCAAGATTTATTTTCTTTAATAAGATCCAATTGTTGTCCAAAAATATTTATTTGTGAAAATTTAAAAAAAATCCAGGTTAGTGTGTTCTAGGAGTCAATCTAGTTCAACACATTTATTTTCCATGTACTTCACCAACTTAGTCAAAAATCGTCATAATGTTTAATTGTCACATTCCAATTGTCATCATTGACATTCCTCACCTCTCATAAAATGATTCTCGCAAATTAATACTCACTAATTTAATTAATTATGTTTACTTAATTTATTAAAATTAATTAATTTTATTTATTTAATTAGTGTTAGCATTTTATTAGCTTGAAATAGTTAAAATTATGATCTTACATTTCCATGATTAATTAACTATGAATTAAGGTTATATAATTTATTTTTATTAATTAACTATATGAATTTAATTTAGTAAACTTGGCATTTAATTATTAAATTAATGAGTTTATATTTATTAAAAAATGTTAATTATTTGTTTTAATCAATTAAATTGATAAATGATAGAGAGTAAAATGGGAGTTCACTCCCACTTCACTATCAATTGCTTTTAACCATAAATTTCTCTCAATTCTCTATGGTGAACTTTTAGAAATGTTAAATTTGTCAAATCGCAATATTCAATCCACTTCCCGACTTCCCTCTTCCTCTACATCTCTCTTTTGAATTAAATTCCCTAGTGCCCAAAAATGATGGAAACGGTTAATGGATGCACGAAACTAATTGGTTTCTTCTTCAATTATTTACGTATACTAGCAATTGCATGTGTACTATGCAATGTGAATGTCGAACGATATATGTTATTTTATTAGAGGGATAGTTATTAATTTTGTAGTTGATGTTGATAAGAGCTGTAATTGATTTTGTAAGTGTAAGAATATAGATGAAGCATTTCATTTAAAGGTTCTATCTCTACATTTCAAATTTGTTATAAATTCATAAATATACATTTGCAAATATTATATCATGAGTGGTAGAGATTTGTGAAATATTTTATTTGAACAAAACATGAATACAAAATATTTACATATTTTATAATATGAGTGGTCTTTACATGCCTTCACCTTGCAAGGAGCACAATTGTTTTGGCAACTAAACATGAATACAATTGATATTGCATTGGATAGTTCCGATTACTATTGAATAGTTGATGTTGGTCTTGTAAATTGATATTGGGGGAAACTGTGTTAAGTGTTGCATCTTGTTTGAATACGGATGGTTGCATCGGTTCATTAAGAGTTGGTTCTTTGTTGAAAAAGCCTTTTTTGTCATTATCAATAACATGCATTCATGCATGTGGTCTAGTTTACCCGATCCTAATAGTCGGCTAGTGTAGTTATATAGATGAAAAGGGTTACATTTTTTTGAAAGGGACCTATGTGCACATTTCAATTTTTAATACAAATTTGTACATCCATACCCATTTGGAAATCTTATATCATGAGATCTGAACTAAACATGCTATGCATGAAGATTTCCTCGCATGATCATTTGAAAATTGTTGATAGTTTGAGTAGTAGCGTATTGTGGAGAATTTTATTTAAACTCAAAACTTGAATACATTTGTTACCCCTTGAATGAGCACTGGCACTTTGGATACAAGGGGGAAGTGTTGAGTAATTTAGTCAGTGTGTTTTTTAGGTGCTAGTAAAAAGATTAGAGGGCAATATTTACAATGGGTTGTTATGTGTGTTGAGTGATAGTAGTCTTTACTCCACCCTTCTTCTTCCATTCCAAGTGTTGGTATGTGTGTCATTTTTGAAAGATATCTTTCCAATGAAAAAGGAGGGGAAATGCATTTCCTTGATGCAAGTGATGGAACTCTGGAGAAACATGTGGGATGTCAGACTCTTTTACTTTTAGTGAGTTGCTAATGTCGATAGTTTCACTATGAAAAGTTCAGTACTTTAGTTACTTGTGGATAGTTAATCCCCATGCCATTTCCTATCAGATTAATTGTCTTTGATTACCCTCTCGAAATAGGGGGTATTATGAATATGCATATCCTGTTGGAGGGATTATCTCCCATTGTCACATAAGATTGGTAAGTATGCTTTATCCTATTTTAGTTGATAATTTTGGAGACTTGTATATTGGCCCCTCAGAGAGCTGCCTCTCCTAATGTCATTCACCAATGGCATATGTATGTTGTAGATTTTATACCATATTCTAGTGCTAATAATTATATTGGGAGTGAGCCTCTGTTTCTTTATTGGCTAGTATTTCTAGTTAATTAAAAAGGGGATAGATATATCAACATTCCTGTTTATGATGTAGAATATGCTAGTGGCTTAGTTGAAGAATTGTTACAGGTAGCACCAAAGATTCTAAACTATTGGACATTTTCACTCTAATTATTTCATAAGTAGAGTTGGAATTGTAGGCTATACATTCATACAAAATGATAGATCATTTGTAAATGTAACTACAGAAAATGTTCTCATAGTCACTATTGTAATCTAAGGGGAATGTCTCTGAAAGCTTTTGGACCTTTTGAAATGCTGTACATGTCCCCTTTGTATGCCAAATCTTCCAGCCTATGTGTAAGCTCACTTTTTATCTCATTTTTCTTGTCGATATAAGAAGAATTCTCTCTAGCACATCTGGGTACTCTATCAGTTAAGCTTGACCAGTAAGTTATGGTATAATTTATTCATGAATCACATGTTATCTACCTTCAAGAAAACTTGTGATGTCATTTCTTGTCAAAATTGATGGGATGTAAGGGCTTCAAGAATTATAAGGAAAATCCATATCGCTGGTAATTTTGAAACTACTTATGTTTTTCTTCATAAGAATTAATTATGAAAGAACAATATCATTATCATCCTTAAATGACAAGAATAATGCTGGTAGACATGGTGATATGCTGAAAAGTTATTCAATGTAGGTCTAGTATTAATCTTGTGATGAACTTCAATACATGATTTGGAGGATTCTGAACTAATATAAAAAAAATGGTCATAGTTATGCTTGGAGGTGATTATACTCTATTATTATGTGAAGTTGTATAATTAGACAGTAGCTTGGGGTAGTGAAGTGAAATGTTATTTTAACCAGTTTTTTAAATTTTTAAGTTACCCGAATAGAAGTGTAATGCAAATGCACTAAAATAGGCACTGCAAATATAAACAAAAGAATAAGACCTATTTTTATGACTCCTTTTTTGTTATTTTTGTATATGCTTCAAATTCAACCAGATAGGATCATATTAACGAAAAATCCCATTTGCATTGTAGGAAAAGTGATAAGGAATCCTCAACAATGTAGCAAGGCTGAAACAATTGGCTAACTGCAATGGAGACTTCACATGATGATTGCTTGGTGCTATTTTTAGTATTATCCTACATATGATCCATTTCTAAAATTGATTTGAACATCAACATGACAGACTGTCTAAAAAAAATGTATGACTTTCGTGAAAACAAAAGTTAAGTAACAACGAAACTCACTTTTATGCATCCATTTATTTCATTAGTGATTGCCTTTAAGCTGGTGATAGAGTGGTTGGTCATTAGTTATAGGCCAAATTGTTGGATCGATTTTTTTTGTGACATACTATTATATTTTCATCAATCATTCGAGACATTCATGTCAATATTAATCTATTGTGGATCATATTCTTCTATTCATGAATTTTGCTGACTTAGATACACCCTTCAGGAATTGTATTTACATTTAACTAAATATTAACTTATCTATCCTTTGTTGATTGCTTCCTTCACGATCTGTAGTTGTCCGGTTGCATTTTTTGTATCAATATATGGTTATTATTTTAGGAATTCCTATTAAGTTGCATCAATTTCCATTAATACATAAAATTGTGTCGTATATTGGTTGAGAATAAAAATTGAAATTAGTATTGTCTGTATAGAGAAAAAAAATTAGTATTGTGAATTGTCTCTAAGGAGACTAATGATATTGTCTCTAGAGAGACAAAAATGATATTGTTTCTCAAGAGACAAAATATATAGAAATTTATATTGTCTCTGGAGAGACAAAAATTAGAGTCAATATTAGAGACACCTATTTTGAGATAATAATAGAAACAATATACACCATTTTTAGTCTTTATTTAAGACAATTTCATCAAGTCTTGTCTTTATTATTGTCTCAAAACATCCCCTTGTAATAGTGATATACATATACATACGCATATGACGAATTTAATCTCATTTTAAAAACGTTTCCCAAAAATGCCGGCAAATCAAGTGAAAGGTTCCATAGAATTCTTCGCGATCCAAGATTTTTTTCAAATCTCATCAATTGTGCAACAATTCATCAAAAAATGTAAGTTGGGATTTAATAATTTTTTACTATTCACATGGGAAATATTACTCTTTGTGAAAATTTTGGGTGAAAGATGGTCGTTGACATGGTCATCAAAATAGCCAAATGCATATTCCATAATTTTTAATATTTTCCTAATTACGAATACTCACTGCTAAATTTTTTACTACTTTTCATACCATGCTTCATATGGAGTCATCTTGTCAAGAGATTCATCATCTTGATGTTCCAATAATCATAGTCAGATCCACTAAATTCTAGAATGGGAAAAGGGATAGATTTTTCAATGATCAATTGTTATAGATATTTGAAACCAAATACTACAACCAAAACCTTCTTATGATACCAACTGAATATTCTAAAATAAAAAACTACTACAATATTTATAAATTTGAAAATTCAAATAATTTAGTGTAGACACAAAATCATGCACTTTGAGTCATTATTTAGTTTTGAAACTACATATTACTATTTATACGGTTCATAAGTAATAAAATACTAATTAACCCATGTCTTTTGCCAGCTTTCTTTGCTTTATGCTTCTGCTTTCAGTATTTCACTTGTACTTGCTCAGTCTATCTTTTCATGTTTTAGCATTTGTAATTCTTGATAGGTCAACAACCAACTAGGACGCCAGATCTAGTGACCTCATCAGCTCTGGTTGCCCTTTTCCTCTTTGTACTTTGGTCACACTTTTTCAGGCCTTTCTATCTATTTTAGCATCACATATTTTTGATAGTCAGTCTTTTCGATGTTAATTACAAAATTCAAGTGAAGTAATCCTATAAATATAAAGTTATGTGATCATAATAAAGGACCAAACACTAAGCATTTACTATCTCCATCTAAGGTTGCATTCATAAATTGCATCTATATCTTTATTTGCATCCATCTATCTTCACAAAAAATGACAAAGGCTAGTTCATCCACATCACACTTTATAGGAGGGTAGTCTATTGTTTCCATGCACATATTATTTACATTTTAAATCCAGCTAGTTGCTCTCTATCCACGTGCAACTGACATAAGAGCAACCTAGGGACAAATTTTGTACAAACACAAAACTACATTAGGTATGAGATGTAGTGCAACGCTCAGTGATAAGTCCATTATTTTGGCAGCTGAGGACAATCAAACCTCTTCATTTACATTTTTTTTAGGGTTTGATACTTTGTGTTTGAGGTTTTGGAAGTGATTCATTCATTCTTAATTTACAGGGAATTTTATAGACTTCTGTGACATACACGTGAAAAAGACGAGCAAGTATGAACCTCTTTCGACATCTCAGAGGAGGTTTTTTGAGCATCTACATAGACCAAGGTGCCTAGAATCCAAATGAGGGCGCCCACGGGTGCCCCCTATCCTTCTCCAAGTACCCCAGTCTAGTCAAATTTGTTAGATCTGCATTTTTTCAGGATTTTGTGCAATGGTTCTCCATCATTTTTTTGTCAATCTCCACTACGATACAGGCCAACAACCTCTCTAAATCAACTAAGGCTCTTCTAACCATATTTGCACATTAGGGTTTTATATTTTCTACCTTAGTTTGGTTGGGTATTTTTTCAGTATTTCAGTATTCATTTATTTACCAAAAACTTGCATTAGATTAGGCTATTCTATTACATTTTAGCATAATCACTTACCATTGTAAATGACTTTGTATAAACAACCCAAGAGAAACTTACAACAACACAAAATTGCCAACTCCTCTAATTATTAAAATGATTAACAGATTACATGTACTTATTAACACATTACATGTCTTTGCGGTTTTGAGGCATGCTCTCATACCACTTTTTTGTTGGAAAAGACTTGTATCATGTTGCATTTGACATAATATAAGATATTTTTTCATCAAAAAAAGAGCTAATAATTTTTTTAATAATAATCCAATATAATTATATAAAACATGCATAGCATGACTTTATTCTATTTTAAAAATATCTCACAAATATCATTTTCACCCCAACCATTGTATGAATTTCTTATTTTTATTTGAAGCAATTCCATGACTTTTTATTAATAAAAAATAAACTTAGCTACCCTAAATATACTCAACAACAGTTAAATGACAAGTACACATCCTAAGTTACAGATGCAAGTGTGGCTTGTTTCATAAGTTGCAAGGCATCTGCACAGTCCTGGCAAAACTGTTGTGGATCTGGAACTACCTCTTCAGAGACCAATGCTATTATCTTTCCTTCCCCTGCGTAACTGATGAAATGTACTACCATCGACTACACACACACAAAGTATAATTTCTTTTTTAATGTTATCCTTCGCCTCTACAACCATTATTATTGTTTGTTAAATAATAATCTATGAAGTATATGTGTTTTAATAAAGCATGTAACTTATATGTATTATATATTGTATAAAAAAAATGTATTCAAGTTGGTATACTGACCAAATAGTTAACTTGAGCTGTGGGAATAATGTGAGTAATTGGATTATCACCATATTGAACCTCTTCTACTGGCCCCATCACATTGGAGAAGCCTAATGTAGAATTCATCGCTACTTTGTTGGAAAAATATGCTGCCAACTGTAATTCAAAACTAATTGTGAGGACAATCTTCAAACAACGTTGTTAAAAAAATAAGCTCGAAATAATGAAAAATATATTCAAGGATAGAATTCTTTCTCTATTAACAAAAAAGGTTGATAGAAAGAATAAATTTATAAAATTCTATCACTTTGAGAGTTGTCGATTCCATAGCATTAAAGAAGATACTATTTTTTTAGAAGAGCCTATTTATCACATGTGTTTATAAGGTTGACTAGTCAACCAACCCATGGGTTGTTTACCACTTTTTGAGAAAGATTTATCATTGATTGGTTGGCCAGCTAGCCTTACAAACATATGTGATTTTTAGGTTGATAATTTTGTCAATTCATTAACCCAATCAAAGATTAAAGACCTTTAATAACTCTAAATTGCAGTATTTATTAGGAAGAGAAAACATGTATCCAATTAAATTGATATAAAATTATAAAATCCTATCTACGTAACCATGTAGCATCAGTCAACTAAAATTTAATTATTGTTTCAACATAGTGCTATAATATAAACTGTAAGACTTATAAACCATAGATCAAGAGTTAGTACTAACATGTACGATGCACCCAATAATAACAACAAATTAAGTTGTTCTCCTACCAAACACTATTCTCCTTCACTCTTCCCAATTCCCACCAGAAAGGAATAAATAAAAAAATATAAAAAAGTACAAATGCCTATCTTATGGGTTAGCATAAGGAGTGTTACCTTAGTTGGATAATATTTGCCTAGTGTAAATGTCATGGAGGCCTCTAAAGACAACTTTTTTAGCCTGGAAATAACCGTGGTAACTCGACAATATTGAAGTGGGTCTTCATAATGGATGATTGGTAATGGAAACAACCAGAAACCTAATTTATTACCCCACATTGATTGTGAAGGATTTTTCATGTTTTTGTCCAAATCCTGACAAATATCATTCAATCACACTCATAAATGCTCATATAAGTTAAGGACCACAAAACATTACAAAAACTAAAACAAAAAGATCATTTCTACTTTGAGCACCGGAGAACGTCTCATGTTCACTGCAACCATTGCTCGAACAGTTGACTTTAATGGAACATTCACGTGTTCTTCACTGGGATTGCTACCTGCAATCATTTTCTCTTGAAGGTTAGCTCTTTAGTTTATTTGGAATTTGGAGTGGAGAAAACAATGGGATTGTATTTGATTCTCATATGATTTTGGAGCACAGAAAAGTAATTAGTTACTATCATACCATATTGCCTTCTGCTCAGATATCGCACAAATCCAGATGAAAGCACACCCATAATCACATCATTGAGAGTCTGTAACAAAGTTTTGGTAATTAAACACTGACTTTACAAGAAGAAAATTCTAAAAATCATTGGATGGATACCTCTCAATCTTTAGTATTAAGTTGAACAAGGTAGACAAGTTTATATCTGATTTTTAGTGGACCATTACATATGTCTGCATAGTTAAATTGTTGATCAGTCATTAGGCTGGTTATGCATTTTTTGGATGTTTTTTCATTAATTGGTCAACAAGTCAATCTTAAAAACCAACTTAATTTTTAAACTAAGTGAACAGAAATTAGTTTATATATATATATATATATATATATATATATATATATATATATATTTAAACCTCCACTTAAACAAGGGTACAAGTATTTACAAAGTTATAATTACTTTACCAAACACCATTATTTAGTGTTATGGCAATGACTTTCATTTACAAATTAAATGATTCTAAAATCAATTAAAAATTTATGAATAAATTTTAAGTGAATTCTAGAGAGTAAAATTTATTCCCTCGACACTAAGCTAAAGAAAGTCTATATATATACACTTTTAAATCTCCAATTTAAAAAGGCTACAAATATATACAAATTTATAATTACTTTACGAGACACCATTATTTTTTTAGTGTTATGGCAATGACTTTCATTTACAAATTAAATGAATCTAAAATTTTAAGTGAATTTAAGAGAGTAGAATTTATTCTCTCAACACTAAGATAAAGAAAGTCTATTTTTCATACACCAAATTCCTAAAAAAGTACTCACCCCATTAACTGCCTTTTTGACCAACAGAATATCATCCATGCTCAAAGTCACATGAGCGAGACGCTTTCGACAAACCGCCGCTCTGCTTCCTCCTCTTAATGAATTCCTATCATGTTTCCACAGTAGGGTGGCCACATAGTGGACCAGAAATAGGAATGTGAGCCACAAAGCAGCAATCTTATTCCAAATTGGTTTCAAAAGGCCCATGGAAATAGTCTGGCTAGAATTATTTGCCTGGTGTGAATTTGTAATGGTGGGTGGTGATTTTGAATGAGTGGTTTTGGTTGTGGAGTTGAGCATGAGGGATATCATGGAGACACAATCTCCTAGTGAATGATGGATTCTAAAAACAAGTGTGGCTGCTGCATCCCCAGAAGAAACGTTCAGTACATGAATTTCCCACAGAGGCCTGCATGGGTTGAGAGGAGGAGCAGTCGCTAAAGAAGCTGTGTACTCATTCACAAAGTTGGGGTTTTCTACAAAGGACTGGCTCAGACATGGCACAATCACATGATCATCTATCACCACCTCTCTTAGAGACCACTTAAGCTTGTTCTTCCAATCCTTTACCTGCACCCATTTCACCGACATGAATCTTATATCAAACAAGTGTCAAATACAGGCGCACTAGCTACTGCACCTCTTTGTGCCTTTGGAAGGCCTATTCTGTATCTGCGACCATTTCACAAATATAAATCTTGAATCAAACAACTCTCAAATGCCTATATCGCCCATAAAACAAAGACCTGCCACGTATTTGACAATAAAACTGACAACTCATTTCACACACACATAAATCTTACATTAAACAATTCTTGGCACCTCTATCATACATAAAGGATAGATCTAGAAGGTGTTTGAGAAATAAGAGGGAAAATAAGAGGCTAAATACTAACCACAACGCTTGAAAATCTTTGGTGCTCCACCAGATTATTTTGCAGTGAAATTTTCAATAACTTGACGTCGATTTCTTTCTTGAATCCCACAATGCCCAAGATGTAACTGTCAAATAATTTATCAGAGGCGATGCATGCTGCTGGACTCAAAGGTTCTTCATGGTTGGACATATTAACTATACAGTTTACATCATCTATTTTCTTCACTGCAATCTCTCTCAGTTGTATCTTGACCTCTTCAGGACCACCGCCATGATTATTAGTATTCTCCATACAGTTTACATCCACTATTTTCTTCACCGCAATCTCTCTGAAAGATAATAAGGAAAAGAGTGAATATATGGATGAAAGCGTTCAACGTTTAAAATGGGAAAAGGGTAATAATATGACTATGAGACTAATTAAATAAGGGGTAGAAATATCGAAGATCATTGCATCATCACATCCATTATATTTCTTAATGGTGTAAACCTAAAATGGAAATTGGACAACAATATTAAATATTTGCATTTCTGTACTCGTCAACAATATTTGATGGGATATTACCACTGTAAAAACATGTGCAAGTGAATATTTTGACCACTGCCAACAAATAAATTTTATGAAAATTATAGGAATTATGATGACGTAATTTTTGATAATTCATAAAAACTGGGAATGAAAAATATTACAAGAACAAAATAAAAAATAATATGTCCTGTTAGTGGGCCACCATAACCATGTGTGAATTTGTGGGGTTTAAACATGGGTGGAGAGCAATGAATGCTATCACCAACTTGCCTAGCCCTTTTTCACACAATATTAAATCTTTTAGTACATATATAATTGTTTTATATGCAATATTTATTGTGTAATTTATTTTGACCTACATATGTGGGTGCTTAATAATGCCGATAGGCATTATACGGTGATATACTTACTATTCCAGATGAATGCAGGCCTTCGTTCTCAGTTGTAATGGGACGACCGTTCAAGAAATCACAAATGGCCTACGTACCCAGTTGTACATAGGCAGACCATTGAATAAATAACAATCATTCACGTCTGTTTTAATTTACAGCGGGGAAATGAAATGAAAATAATTTTAATAGTTTAGGGGACCGTTAAAAACTCCAACAACCATTAAAAATTTACAACAATAAAAATTGATAGTAAAACAGGTTAACAGTGGATTTCTTGCATTAATCCAAAATATCAAGTAAATTGCGATAATAAAAATTGATAGTAGAAACAGGTTAACAGTGGATGCATTTAACCACAACCATACATATAACTAAAATTAACAATAGAGACCAGTAAACAATGGATTTCTTGCATTGAACGTGAACCATTGGTAGTTAGATCCGTCCATCGGTAGCAAATGTAAGCAGTCTATGTAAGTCCTATATAACAGTCTATGTAGTAAATTTATTTTTATTTTTTTGATTGGCTGAAATCTATTTGTAGTCATACGTAAATATTATGATTAATAAAAATAATATATATTTCTTTCCAATCTACTGCGAAAGTGGCCCCTGATTCTGTTTAGAGGTAACCAATATTAGGATGGATAAGGGATAAATCTTATATTGTTCCTTAATTTTTTTGTTCTAATGTCGATTGTCCGTATGTTATGCATAAGCCATAAACAAGTTGGTTGTTTCGGCCTTGTGGTGAAACATTCTACCAGGTATCCGCCTTTCCAATATCAGTTCATTGATCTCTTTGTGACCATACCTTGAAATGACCATTCCTCATTGAGTGTTGAGAATACAAAGGGTCTTGTAACTCGTTTTTTATTCAACAATGAGTGATGATTGACAATCTAATTGTTCTTATTTAATAACTCCTTCTACCACACATTTATTATTTATGTTGATAGATATTCTACAATGGCAAAGAGGTGGAGTATACACTCTAATCACCACAAAACATTTTTGTCATTTGTGTGAAGGAGAAAAAACGTGGTGAGTATGTTGGCGAAGTAAATATTGGCGGACATATCTCAGAACACAAGGAGTGGATGAACAATAGAGTCGAAGTGAATAATTGTTTCGAAATTCAGCCCTTATATTTATTCAAAGGTTCGAACACACCTAAATGAGATGGGAATTTGAATGCATGTTTCATGGGACACATAAGAGATAGGAAGATGTGGAGTCGACCTAGGAGCCCTAGGTAGTGATTTCATGTAAATATTAAATAAGGGCTTATCTCTAGTTATGAAGTTAGCGATTAGGATTTTTCTCAACAACATTCATAGTGGTGATGTCCATCAAAGTCTATTTACGTCGGTCATATAAAATTGGGAACAAAAACATTCATGCGAAATCAAATTTGACATGCGTTGTTCCTTGTTTATAACTAAGGAAAAATGTCGCATATCTCCTTTGTGAACGTTAGAAGGGAAGGGGTGGAGGAATGAAGCATGGAGAAGAGAAGGAAAGTAAGTAATGTGTTTTTAATCATGAAAAGGGTTTCCCTCATCAACAATCATGAGGGCATTGAGGATTCTACATACTTGCAAATTGGACATGATAAATAAATGCAACATAGTTCTAGGTTGTCTCGAGCCTCCTCCACATTGTAATCAGACATTCAACATAATCGGTAATTTGTTTTTCTACGATAGAAATTATTAGAATTGACACCAATGTGTTGATAATGAATGGACTTCACATATTTTAAATCCAACATCCTCCCATGGGGGTTCATTAGGTAGGCAATATCTTAGCACGTTCATTCATATTGAGGTAATTAAAATTAATAAAAGTAAAGTCAATATGCTAGTAGACATGAAGGGGTGAAAGGGTTTAATTTATTAATATTTTGAATCAAGTATTGGGGTTAGGTTAGAGAGATGGGCCAGGGATACGAATATTTAATTTTAATATAAAAATAAAATATCTCAACCCTGGTTTTAAAAATAAAATGCTTTAAAATTGCAAAAAGAGTGTGGCCATAAAGTTAAATTATAATATTTTTTTGAATAAGAAAATCTCAATTAAGAGATTTTTAAAGAAAATACAATAAGATGGAAGAAAACTAGGATTGAGTATGCTTTCAAACACAAGTGATATTATTTCACCATTTTAATTATTTAAAGAACAATTGATAAATGATTAAATCTTATAAACATTTATAGGGTAATTGGAAATAGGTCTTGAGTGGCTTCAAATTCTCTTTTGAGAGAAAATGCACATTAAGAAAATAATAATTGACTGAGAAACATGATATATTTTCTATTTGATATATTAGGGTAGAAATATAAAGGGGTAAACAAAATTGTAATAGAAAAATGGGTGAGTAATGTACATGGAAAAATAGGGGGAATTTTCATTCTACTAATATATGTGGGAGGGGATATTATTAATTGAATTATTAGATGTTAAAACTAGCATTAAGGGTGTTCTTTAATACCCTTCGAATGAACGTGTTATATACCATACTTTTACTAAGTGAAACCCCTCTGCATCCTCCAAACTTCTACAGTCCAATTCCATGAAACTGGTAGATAAGACACAAACATGAATGACATGTTTAAAATTAAAAGGTGTGAGATTAATGCTTGCATGAATGACACCAAGTCCATGGGTTAGATTGTTCCCACCCAAAAAAATACATGGTATATGTGTTTCACTCAAGCACTTCAATCTCATAAAGAGGAAAAATAAAAATGGGGAAACTCAAAAAGTTTTAGGGTTCGAAACCCAAAAAGAATGATTATGTCTTGCAGTTTTTTGTAGCCTTCTGTTCCAGTGGAAAGATCAAATAACAGTACAAAAATAGGTGGTTTACGAACAACCATTGATAACTAAGCCCCTCAAGTGATCAAACATAGAAGAGAAAGGTAGATTTTATCTATCAATCAAGCTTACTATTATTTTATTTCATGGCATAAAAGATTTTGATTGACAAAGTTCTATTTTATAGGAAAATTATAAACATGAATGCAATGTTGGAAATTAAAATATGGGAAATTAAATTTCTACATATCCCACACCTATTCCACAAAGTAGTTTGTTCCTACCCAAATAACATTTTCTACATGTGCTCTAGTTAATCATCTCAAATTCGTGCACATTATTCATGTTAGTGTAATGTGAGCTTAAAAGGGTCTAAATATAAATAGGTGAGAAATCAATATGGACCAAGTTCAAAACCCAACCACAATACTCGCTTCTTGTAGCACTTTGCAGGCATGCTTTTCATATTTAAGTTCGAGTAATTGCAAAGAACTAGTCGATGCTGGAACAATCATAGATAATTGAGCCCCTTTATCAGTTGGACATATGAGTGACATGAACATTTTATCTGCCAATCGATCTTTGCTATTTTTTAAAATTTAATTATTCATGGAGTTAAGGATTTTGATTGGACAATGTTTAATTTGTTAGATAAGGCAAATACATGAAAGGAATGTTGGAAATAAAAAGGTGGGAATTGAAACCTTATAGTATCCCACACCAAATAACATTTTCTATATGTGTCTCACTATATCATTGTCATCTCGCTCACATTATTCACATGAGTGCAATTTTTACTTAAATGGGAAAAAATAAAAAATTCTAAAAAAACCAATATGTATTAGGGTCAAAACAAACCACAATGCTTTCTTTTCGTAGCATTATTTTACCCCCTTTTCAGTGTTACACTTGCGTAATTATGAGAAAACATGCCATACATGAAAAATCATTGTTTATTGAGCCCCGTCAGTTTAAGCTCGAGTAAATAATTTTTATTATATTTTTGAGAGGTGATATATTTGGAAAGCTATTTCGACATATATCTAGGTTTGATTAAAATATATTCTATGTCAAGGAGAAAATAAGGAGAGGATATTTTAGGCGTAGATATGATCAAATAGGCTTTAAGTAACATGTATCACCTTAATCAAAAATAATATCATGAATGACAAAAATTGTGATAGTGACAGAGACATCATTCGACAAATAGGACATGGTGATTTCAGTTGATTGAGGGGTCACTCAATCAATGCTTATAACTTGTGTGTCAATTCTAGAAACAAAATAGAGAATGACAGTAACATTGAACAATATTGATACAGATGATCTGAGTAAAACAAGGAACGACGTAAAAATACATAGTGAAACAGATATAAAATATATCATGTTGCAGATACGATGCTCTACATGGTGTTAGAAAGGAAATCCAATTCTACTTATGCCAACTCCTTCAACATAATTATATATGCATTTGCAATGTATGTTTGTATTCACAACAATATTAAATATTTACATTTTTGTACATGTTTTTTTTTATTATTGGAAAATAGTTTTTTGAAAGGGACTATACCCTTGTACACAAAGGCTCAGAAGCCAAAATTGAAAGTTAAAGCACAAGAGAAGGATCAAAATCCCGATAGAACAATTAAGCTCGACTGCAGAAAATAGACTGCAAAGCAACGACAAAACAACAACAAAAAAACAACTGAAGCACAGCAAACAAACAGCAATGGCCTATCAACACCATTGGAAGCAGTCTGCTATCTGGCTAAGAAAAATGAGACCAATGAAACCCATCCAGCCAATAGCAGAAATGAGAATCATCAAGGCGAAGTGTTACCCTTTAGAGTGGTAGATTTTTTCTTTTTGTTGACCGTAATCCACCCTCATGGAGCCTTCGTGGTTGGAGAAGCAGACAAGGGAGGATTATTTTCCTTAGTCACATTTGTCCCATTTGGAACAACCACGTTGTTTTCTAGAGAGAGATATTTATCATTTTCCATGCTGCCCTCAACAGCTTGTGTATTTTTTATGTTGCTAACAACCTGAGTTTCAGATAAAGGGGTTTTCCTTGACTCTGGTTCATCTACTGCTTTAGATTCAAGATCCTTTCTATCCACAAAAATCAGGTGCTCTGGGAGTGCGTATTTCCACTAGTTGTGCTTCTCATGTTGACATTTTTCCATCCCACAAGCAGTAGATGTGTGCCCTAATCCAAAGCACCTTCTACATTGGAAAGGTAGACCTTCATAATCAACAGTTTGTGACCAAGTTCTATTTTGCACTCTAAGGTCTATTATAGTAGGAAGATTTTTATCAGTGTCAAGCTCCACCAAGATCCGGGCATAAGTAGTATGGGTGTAATTAGTTGTTTGAGAATCTATGTGGAGTGTAGTACCCAAGGTATTGCCAATGGTTGTTAACCATATTTTTGTACATGTTAACCACAAGGATATTAGTACTTTCAAAACATGTGCAAGTGAATTTGGTTGATGAATTACAAAAAAAATTGACTAAAACTATAGGAATTTTTTTTATGATTAAATGCTTTTGAATGGAGCTATGAACTGGGGGGGTAGAGGGCCCCAACCCTACAAAGGAGAAAGAGCAATGGAAGAAGGGCTAAAAACCACCTCCAGCTGGAAGAAGAGAATAAGGAGAAGAAGAAGAATAGGACAAATACTGGAAGACCCTCCAGCTAGGAAGAGAAAAAGGGGGCAACGAACGCCCAAGAACATCCAAACCAACATCAAAATCAAAGAAATCAGCCAAACTGAGTACCTTCACTGGTGTTGGCTTCCTTGAGAAGAAGCCCAAAGGCCTCTCCAGCATGGTCTCTAAGTTCATTCAAGTTGTCTATTGCCAAATGAACAGGAAAGAGGGCAGCGTCAATGTCAACCGGGGGAAAGATTATGTGATCCAACTGATCATAAATGAACAAAGAATTCACATTTTGGGTGTAATGCAACAAATCTACGATATTGGATGAAGAGCCATTGAATACCATGTCCAAAACCAAGATCTTTCTCATCAAATTCTTCCACCCACAACAATGGATCGAGAAGTGTGAAGTCCAACAGTTCGTCATGCAAGCCAACACAATGGACAGGATAAATCTGATCAATAACGATGAATTCCATGACCAACAGATCAAGATGAACTAAGAGGCAAAATGAAACAAAGGCCACTTTCATGATATCTGAATTTGTTCAGGCATGGCATGAACAGAACCTAAAGGAGTTGCCAAGGATGATTTCAATGGCCTTTGCTTCACGATGAGATGAATACCAACAAATTTTAGACAACCGGTTTCGGTCAATTTTCACTGAAGTGGCCAATTCTCGCTGAAGTGGATATCGATTCCAGATGTTTCCTGTGAAGAAAAATGAAGGGAAAACCCAAAAAGGGCCATTTGGAGGAGAAATTGAAAAAGCCACAGTACAAACCAAAACCGAACCCTACAGCTAAAAAGAAAATAAACAACGCGAAAAGGCATCATGACACTACAACTAAGAGTCCTTCCTTTCCTTTGAGATGATGGAAGAGAGCCCATCCCAGTCCTTCACATCACTTGAGATTTTTATGGCGGAAGGAAAATCAATAGCATGATTGGCAAGGAGATCCGCTATAGAATTGGTTTCTCAAAAATTATGTCAGATGTACCATTCACTTAGTTTCGTGAGCTAGAAATGAATGTTTGAAATGAAAGTATTAAGTTTCCAAGAGAGGGTAGACCCTTTAGCAATAGCATGGGTGATGATTTGAGAGTCCCCTTCTATGAATAAAGAGTCACAACCAAACTAGACAACCAGTTTAACTCCTTCCAAGCAGGCTTGAACTTCGGCCAAATTACTCGAGCAATCACGGAGTGGAAAAGAACTATCTGAGATAAGAAGACCATTAAAACTTATAAGAATACAACCGAAACCTCATTTTCCTGGATTACCTCTGGAGGCTCCATTAAAGTTCAATTTCCAAGAGCCCTGAGAGGGAGGCCTCCATCTGTCCTTCTTTCTTCTCAAAATTTTCTCCAGTTGGGATAAACATCACCTAATAATGGACCCAGGGTTAGGAATTTTAATGAGTGGCCATGATTTTTTGATGATAGTATCACGTGAGGAGAACATAGGGTTATTAAAACTATTTTTACTAAATTTTTCAGAGATAGCCACTTCCAGTTTAGTTAGAAAAGTACGTGAGTCAGAGGACTTCTCTCTAAAGAGGTGCAAATTGCGCTCCCACCAAATATGCCAATTAAGAAAAAATGGAGCCACAAGCCATTTGGAGCTCAAAGAGCTCTTGGAATCAATCTAAGGTCAAGCAAGGAGGGTATCTTTAATATTATTACAGGGTACCCAGGGAAGATTGAGCTTTCCAAGGATCCAATTCCAACTCTTAGTTACAAAGGAACAAAAGAGGAAAATATGGTCTATATCTTGTTCGGCTTCACCGCAAAGAACAAATTTGGAGGGCCCGGCGTAACCCCATGATCTTCTGCGTAATTGGGTTTAAAATTTTTTGTTAAGAACCAGCCATTCAAACAACGTTCTTTGGGAAGGATAGAAGAATTCCAGCATCCATAAATACAGGGAACCCCTTTACCAGACATTAAAATGAGCTTGGATTATCCTTCTTCAACAGAGTAGATACCCAAACACGAGCCTAACCAAATAAAATGATCTTCACAATCCTTGAAGGTTTCACTTCTAGAAGAGAGAGCCTCTGTATAAGAGGAGACTTCCAAGAGGAAAGCACCGAGGGAGGCAACATCCTTCCACAACCAAATAGGGGAGCCGTTAGGATGATGCTGATCATCGTTAGTAATATTACCACCCCAGGTTGCCTTGGTGACGTTCATTACTCTATTGAGAATGGAATTAAGATTGATAGGTGCTTGAATGTTCCAACTATCCTCCCAAGTATTAATCAAACTTCCATTATTAATGTGCCAAAAAACTGAATCCGCAATAAAAAATATGCTATTGTAGATGAAGTTCCAAATATTGGAGCCTTTAGGAAGTTCTTTGCTTGAAATAATGACCTCAGGGTAACTAGCCTCCAATTATTTGTGGGAAAGAACATAGAAGACCAACCTCTTGGCATTAGAAATAATGTTCAAGACTAATTTCTCTCCAAAGACAATGTTCTGAAGATCCAAATCCACTATCCCTAGACCGCCTAAAGATTTGGGAAGTTTGACAACGTCGTAATCAACCAAATGAAATTTTCTATCATCATTATTCCCATGCCAGAGAAAGGATCGGACTATCTTTTTAAATTCAAGCAAGACCATTTTAGGGATTTCCAAAACTGAAAGCATATTGATTGGAAGAGCACTATAGGACTGATTTGATCAGAAGATCTCTTCCAGCCAAAGATAGCCATTTCCCTTTCCAAGATTGCAACCTCGACGAAAGAGAATGGAGGAGATCATCCCATAAACTAACTTTTCCTTTACCACAAAATAGGGGGATGCCCACATATTTATGGGGAAGGGAGCCAACAACAAAGCCCAAAACATCCTTGATTCTACGCTACAATCGAGGAGAAATGTTAAAAAAGAAGATGAAATATTTTTGAAAATTGATTTCCTAGCCAACAACTATAGAATAGGAATTCATAATATTAAGCATGGATCGAGCTTCCAGGATAGTTGCAGAGCCGAAGAGGAAAGTGTCATCCATGAACTATTGATAAGAAAGGGGAGGTAGATTAGCAGTGATGGAGATTCCCGAAAGGGAACTAAGACCAATCGTCAATTTGATACTTCGGTTCAGAGCTTCTGTGACGAGAATGAAGAGAAATGAACAAAGGGGATCCCCTTTCTTGAGATGCCTTATGTGCTGAAAAAACATTCTGCTGAACCATTAACCAAGATGGAGAAGTAAGGGGAAGAAATGATGTTGAACACCCAATCACATAAGTGTCTACAAAAGCCGATAGCCTGAAGGGATTTGAGAAGGAACCTCCAATTGATATGATCATAAGCTTTGCTAAAATCTAGTTTGATCATCATACCAAGACAAGAGGAAAGGTGCAGAGTGTGGATTAAATCATGCAAAATGATGATCCCATCAGCGATGGATCTTCTAGGAATAAAACCACTCTTTTTTTGCACTACGAGCTTATGACGGAGGAGACTAATTCTTGAGGCGATGGATTTGGAAATGATTTTATACAAAGTATTATAGAGAGAGATAGGCTGGAATTCATCAAGCTTCTCTGTGAGGATTTTCTGGGGAACATACAAATAAAAGTATGATTCAAAACACCTAAAATCTTACCAATACTACAAGATTCTTTCATAGCTTATTGCACATTGTCCCCTATGGCATCCCAAAAGTCTTGGAAAAAAGTGGCCAGAAAGCCATCCAGACTGGGGGTTTTGTCCCTTTCCATAGAAAATAAAATCTTGTGAACTTCCTCTTTGGAAAAAGGGGAAAGGATCCAAACATTTTTACCTTCATTGATAAGCTTATGAGAATGCGCCAAGATAGGAAGTTAAGAAACCAAGGAGGAATGTGATTCATCATTCAGAAGATTTTGAAAGAAAGACACAAACTCAGCTTGAATAAGGGGTTGGGTGGAAATCTGTGAATCATCTTCTATCTTCAAGGAGGAGATATCGTTTATGTTTCTCTTGGATTTAATAGAAGCATGAAATAATTTAGTGTTTTTTTCCCCAACATTCAACCAGACTTCCCTCAATTTTTTCCTCCAACAAGTCTATTCTTTCAAAAGAAGATCGCCAAGCTCACTAAGAAGTTACTTTTCTTTAAGATGATCCTCATAACACATACCATTTCTAAAAACTAAATCATTGAGAGTACAAATCACTTTCTCCACTCTCAAATTTTCCTGGAAGATATTTTTGAAGGAGGAAGAATTCCAGGTAATCAACTGAACTTTGAGCAAAGAATTTTTTTTGGAAAGGATAAACATCTTGGTGCTTGACACATAAAATGAAGCCCACAAATTTTTGACTTGGGTCTGAAAAGAGGGATCCTGCATCCACATGGATTCGAACTTGAAAGGGAAGCGACAGGGAGGGAAGTCAAAATTGATGTTGAGGGAGACAGGGAAATGATTAGAACCTGATAGGGGATTGACAGAGCATTTAAGGAGAAAATTTTGTTGAAGCCAATCTTCCAAGATCAGAAATCTGTCAATGCTGATAGCCATGTCACCAAACCCTGGACGACGATTGTTCTAAGTGAACCAACAAGAGTGGGGTTAAACATCTAATAAATTTGTACTATCAATAAAGGAGATAAAATCAACTTGAGAGCGTGGTTTCCAGCGAATGCAACCCCGCTTATCTTTATCCGAAAGGGTAGCATTGAAATCCCTGACAACAATGGTTTTGGAGTCCATGATGGAGCCTAGGATGTCCTAGACCTTAGAATAGGTTTCACATTTTTTAATAGCATTATTTGGGCCATAAACATTACAAAGATAGAATAACTTGGCTGAATGTTTCAAACTAACCTTACACCATTGAAAATAAGGATTATCTAAAAGCAGGTCAATACAACAACTACTAGTCTTCTATAGAATGACCAGACTGCTAGAGGCACCATCCGAGTCAACGAAGAAGCCCTCCTAGCCTTTCCAACTATGAAACCAACCAGTAAGACAATCCACACTAGACATTTTTGATTTTGAATTAAACCAATTGAAATGTCCAACTCTGCAACATAGCATCTGAGAAGATTTTGTTTTTTAGGGGCATTAAGGCCCCTAACATTCCAAGATAAAAGATTCATCTTTTCTTTAGAGAGGACGTACCTCTCCTACTTGAAAATGGTAAAAATGATCGGAGTTGCATTTTTTTACCTGTAGCTACCTCCTTTAGGGAAAGACTATCTTTGGAAGGACGTCTGGGTTGAGCTTTCGAACCTAGATCCGTATTGAGGATTGCTGGAGTCAGAAGGATAGAGCTCTGCAAGCCGATATCTTTGGAACAAAGCTCAAGATCAACCTTAGAATCATTGTGCTCCTCCCCTGATCTAACAACTTTAGAGCTAATCAGATATTATTTATGACTAACCCTTTTTTCCAAGGAGGCTGCATCAGAATTGATCCCTCTTGAAATAGAGAGAGGATACGAGTGCAGTCATGAATCACAGATGCAGTCTCTTTGACCAGAGCTATGGTGCTTGGGTCGAGAGCCAATGGCTCTTGCGAAAGAACCTTTCTAGGAGAGTCTATAGAAGGGATAGAAACCTTATCTGAAGAAAGAGGAACAAAGACCTTTAGAGCTGGTGACTGAGAGATTTTTTTTTACAAACAATGGTTCTCAAAGGAGGGTTTTTACAAACATTTTGGAAATGACTGGGCTTTTTGCAATGAAAACAACAATTAGAAACTGCCTCATAGTCGACCTTTTGAAACCATTTCCCACTGGAGGATGAGATCACTATGAAGTCTTGCAATTTTTTGGAAGAATCTACAGAAACACAAACCCGAGTGAAAGAAGAGAGAGATCCTTTGAGGGTTACCAGATCAATACGAATAAGTTGTCCCAGGCTAGAGAAAATTTTCTTGAGGAGATTTGGAGACCAAAACTCACTAGGAAGAGAATAAATCTGGATCTAAATTTGAAAGACATCCATTTCTGCTTGGTCTGGGTCAAAGTGAGCGATCCACCCTTCAATATGAATCACAGAATCAAAGAGTAAAAAAGCTTTCCTCACTAGGGAGTTGTCCTGTTGAGCTTCACTGTGAAATATCACTAAGAAAAAGACTTTATCTAAGAAGTGAATATAAAGGCCACTCCCCCATTGGGTTTCACAACAACTGTGGATTCCTTTAACCGAAAAATGATGAACCAAAAATTTTTCTGTTATCACTCTTTTTCCAAGGAGATTGAGATGAGAGGTGAGTCCATCTGAGTCCTCCAGGGAAACAAACATAAAATCAGCTATTAAAGAATCATCTTGGGTAGAAACGCTCCCTATACATCCTTTGTTAACCCGTTCCGAAACAACCACTCTAGATCCCAGGTGATTCAAGAGAGTAGACGATAGGCTTCATGTCTTCTGAGTCGTAGGTAGGTTTTGGTTTGGATCTATTGCGACGTTTGAATTTTGTAAAAAAGGACCGTTTTGCAATAGTCCCCAATTGTTTTCTGACCATCTTGCTTCCACCCAATTTCCCCTTTCATCTCCCATACTATCTCAATAAATGTATGCCTTATACCATAAGTAAAGTAGAGATTATCTTTTAACAAGGATCCATCCCAAGACTTCATTAAAACTATAGGAATTATGAGCACGTAATTCTTGATAATTAATAAGATGTGGGAAGGAAAAAAATTATAAGAAAAAAATAAAAAACAATATGTTTAGACAGGAATGAAAGGAAACTAACTTCTAGACAGTCTCCTAAAGAATAATTTAACTAAAAGGAATGGAGAAGAAATACTAGGAAAATCACCTTGCAGAACTTGGTCATAGAAATGGGTGTTTTCTGCCAAGAATTTAAGCAATGAAGTTGATTTCATCCTTTGATGTCAGACTTTTCTTCATCGGTTGTATTACACAAGAGAAAAGACAACATATCCTGCTCAGTAGATGCACTTCCATTTATCAACACAATTCTCTTTTCTTCATTAATCTTTAAGAGTTATTGTCTAATAGAATTACCTCCCAATTCTCTTTTCCATAATAATTTTATATATGTATTTATAGATGTGGACCATTTTAAGTGTATAGGATTATAGTATCTTTATTTTATTTTTACTGTTGTGACAATTTAATTTTCTAACTCTTATGCTTGTGTTTATAGACACTAAAATAGTTTCTTCATTGACATTTCGTCTGTACATGTTTCTTCATTCATATGAACTTGAATCTATATTGTATAACGCTACCCTTATATATCACAAGTGAATTGTGGGTCCTCCTGCTTGGTTTCTCTCTACGTCATGAAGACCATTATTATTCACCATTGTATTCAATATACACATTCTTTTATGTAGCCTGTGTAGTTTGTAAATTTGGTCAATGGAGAGAGGTGAGTTTTATTTTTGTTGGCATTGTTATTGCCAACATATGATTGTAGATGTGATTTTCCTGCTACATTTAAATTTGGGGATTCAACCTCAAATATACGGGCAATCCACTTTACATTCCCATATAAATAACTTCAGAGAATATTTTTGAAAAAAAAATGGTTGCAAGTTTAGAAAAATGAAAACAAGCACTCACTTTTAGTTTGATCTATGTTGTGTTTTTTTTATTTCATTTTTCTATTGCAATTATGTATTATTATAGAGAAGACATGGAGCCAATCTAATATGTTAGTATCTTCTGAGAATCTTACATGGATGTTATGCATTAAGAACATTCATTGCGAGGAGGAATTTTATAGGAAACACTTTGTTGTCCATGTCATTTACCATAAAAGAAAAAATTTGAGTTGTAATGAAATAAAGGACGAGATCTTAAAAATATTTATAGTTGATGATCCTATTGGTGCTCAATTTGATCTCGAACCATTTTTCCTTGAAATTCTTTAGTTTGCGGGCTCTGTCATGTTTTCTATCTCCCTATATTGATGCATGAAATCTCTGCCCTTCATTTGGTTCCCATGATTAGTCCCTTCCTTTGGTTGAGGATCATTTTAAATCCAGAATTTTTTTTCCATTCCACTGTCCATGTGAAATAATTTGTAACTTGGGTGTAAAATCGGGTTGTTTCCCTTCCTTCCATTTTTCCACAGTCACATTTTGTTTTCCCTGTCAATCTTTACCCGAATACTTGTAGAAAAGTGGTCCTTTCTGATTGGATACAACTCGGTGGATCACATTTGGGCCTTATATCATTTCCAAATTCTCTGTCCTGAAAGAAAGATTCATTTATGGGTGCAAATGGTGATTTCCCTGCATTTTACAGTTTGATAGGTGTGTTTTCCCTGTCAATTTTATATCTCAGCATCTATGGAAATGTGGCCCTTTCTAATTGTATGCGGCTTAGTGGGGAAATTTGAAAATCTAAAGCCCGATTCAACTCAATTTTTTTCCACGTGGAGGGCCTACGCTCATCTGAAAGTCCCCTCTTGGTTTTACCTTTGGAGTTGCACCAGGGAGACAAGTGGAGGTTTCTACGACCTTGCCCAAACTTAGACTTTTTCATGTGGCCGGTGTAGCTTTGTCAAACCATGGACACGTGGAGGTCCGACGCTCATTTAAGGATCTATCTCAGGTTCTTACCTTAGTAGTTTCTCCAAGGGGACATGTGGTAAGCCTGCACTTGTTCAGGGTCTCTGTTTTGGTGCACGATCTCAAAATTGTGCCAGGGAGACACATGGAGGTTTTTGCCAGCTCCTCTCTTTGCTTAAAATTTTAAAGAAACTTTCTAAAGGCCTAAGAAATGTGGAGGGCCCCTGCTTGTTTTGGGACCTACCCCTGTACTTGACTTTTGAAGAAGCGCCAAAGGGACACATGGAATTTTCTTCCCACTTTTCCCTTGCTTGGACTTTTCAACAGCAAAGGAAAACTGTCGCGGACCCTAGACACATGACGCCTTCCGCTAGTCCTTTAAATTTTTCAACAACTCTACCAAACTGAGACACGTGGTGAGCCCACACTTGTTTGGGGTCTCCAATTTTGGGAGCATCCCAAAGGTGTGCCAAGGAGACATGTGGAGTCTTCTGCTGGCTCCTTTTATGTTGAGACTTTTCAAAGGCCAAATGGCATTTTTCTTGGGCCCAAGGCAGGTGGAAGGCCCGCGCTTGTATGGAAATTTTCCTCTGTACTTCTCCTTTGCAGTTATGCCCAGGAAACACATGGACGAATCTAATAGAAATTTAAGAAGAGGTAGAATTGATGTTTATTGTGCATTGCTTTTGATTTTTCCGCCTGTTTTTTGTTCCAAGACTCCAGAAAGTGTGAATACGCATTATTTTTCTTTTGAATCAAACTCACAGTGCATGTATGTGGAATAATCCATGCATAGAAACTCATTTTTTAGAGGCACGGATGCATGTGTCCATGTGGGGACATTCATTTCTCAAGGTGTTTCCTCGGGGGTGAAAAAGGATTTCTTTAGAGATCCAGCTATACAAAGCTACCAGAAAATGATTAAAACAGGGATTTCTCACATGAAAGAGTAAGAATGATTAAAAGGATAGTAAAAATGTTGTGGCATGGCATCCCAGTCATCAATTGAGGGCTGAAGAAACGTGATCAGTTCCTAATGTTTCCACCTAGCAGGTACGGGTGAAAATTTGTTAAGTGTCACTTTCTGAGACAAATTGTTAAGAAGCAAACGTTCCTCGAATATTACTATTTTTTGAGGGGGAAATTTGGGATGATTGAGCAAGTGAAATGTATAAATACAATGAGAATACTCTTGCAAAGGGTCGGGTGTTGAATTCTTAAGAGAAAATTTGAGAGAGCCCATCTTCCCTGAGAGACCAATCCGAGAAACCTGTTAATTTACTGTGTTTTAGATTTCAATCACATCAAGTTGGTTGCAAGTGTAGAACCATTGAAAAGCTCTGAGATTGTTCAAAGAAACTTTCCCCTCTTGATGAATCTAATCAATTTTGAATTAATCTATGTCAATCTTGGACCAATTTGTTTCTGCTTTATTTTAGAATGTTTGCAAGTAGTTTTTCTTATCCCTATTGCAATATTGTGTTAAATTCCCTCCGAATCACACAGGATCTTGTCCCTGTAACTATTTAATGATATTTTAAATTTTATTTCAAGAATATCCTTCATCCTGTAATGAGATAAACAATTTAAAATCATTTCACTGTCATTTGTTGATAAAGATTATCTGTAAGTCTTTGAGTGTATCTTAGGCGTGAGGAAATAGGGGTCTTTGATGATGAATTGAGTCTTTAGCTTGAGCCTTCGTGTTAAATTCTTGGAGATTGTGTGAAACTGTGCAAATATGGACCTCCATTGATGCACACCTTCTACTTGAATGAATATTTCAGCTATTCTAAAGCTTTCTGTCATTTAGTATTCCAATTGTTGTGAAGGTTCTCAAAGATATGGCATAATCAATTTTATCCTACTTAATCTCCCACCAAAATTATTCAGAACCAATGAATCCATCCTGAACTACCCTTGTTTGCCATGTATGTCCACAAATGTATAAATTTTACTGCCAAAATATGTAGAAGCAATCAAGATCCCATAATGTCTTTACTAACATTTAACCTTGTTTAGGAAATATCACCATTCTTCATAAGTGACAACTCGTGAGAGTTAAATTGTGGTGCATTGATCATATTTTCTCAGGGTCCCCTTTCAAATTTGTGCAAAGAAGGATATATTCATTCTCCTTCACCGACAAAGGTTACAAAACGGGTCCTCTCACCCTGTTTGAAAGCCATGGCCTAAAGTAGTGAGGATAGATCAAATCCTTAATGAAGGTGTTATCCATTTCTCCCATGCCTAAGTGACAAAGAGTCAGAAAAATCCCCTCTTCGACTACAAAACAACTCATAATATGATTTGTCTGTCTCTCAGTGCCCTGCTAAATATTCGATGCTACTTGGTTTCCAAGGGAGAATCAATTTGGATACTAACACCAAAATTTCATCATTCCCGGGGAGCTGATTTACTTTCCTAGGGATTATTTGATCTCTGAGATTTATTTGGCTCGTCAACAACACCATAATGGCGCTATTTCTGGGGACATAAAGTTGTGTGCAAAGTTTGAACACCATCAGCAACGCATATAAACCTTGCTAAATTCTTCTTACAAATTTTAAAATGCAAATACATTGTTGAAACATCATCCTGTGTCTAGATTTGTAAAAATCAAGCAAAGTTACAAGTTCTGCATGTAATATTTCTAGTTTTAGTGGTTTTTTACACTAAGCTTACATCATCAAAGTTAAATATGGGTAAATTAGGGTCATATATATTAAGCTTTACATGAATCCAGTGTTGACAGATCAATTTTAGTGCATTTACACAACTAATGTGAAAATCCTTAGTGGCGACTCCATGTTGAATGAATTTTTGATAAATGCCAGTGTCTTAACCTTTATTAATTGAAATTTATCACTAATTTTTGAATTTCATTGGTTGTTTCCAGAGATGGGAAAGGAAAAATCTAAAGGAAGAAGAATCTGGAAACTTGTTGAAGATCAGAAATCAAGCAAAGAGTTATTAATTGTGGAAACTAATCAACCTATCATTGAAGATTGCCATACTTCCTCAAGTGCTTCTGAATCAGGTAGTCTTTTTGTAAATCTGAATTCTCCAAATGGAGAGGGTCCTTATTTTATATTTGAAAAATTTACATATTATTTTGTCCATGTGTTCTCCAAAGCTGATAGGATCTTCCAATAAAACAATTTTTTAAGAGAACATTAATTCTGAGAATTGTATTCCTGTGCCCCACAAACCCTTCACTCCTCATCATTTTGTTTCTCCTGTAATATCACCTGCCCAAACCATATGGCCCAGCCCCCACCTAGACCTCCATTTGTTGTCAACACTTTTGGTCCTATAGATTTCAGAGGTATGGTTGGATATCCAAATCCTGTGCCCCAAGATGTTAGAAATAGACTACCTAAATTTCAAGGAAATAATGCCATTATTGGGGATCAACACTTAAAGCTTTTTTTCAATATGATGGAAGACTTTGAGATCAAATTTGAGGATGTGTACATAAAATTGTTTATTCATACTCTAGAAGAGGATGCATGGGACTGGTATAAATCTTTTCCAGACAATTCCATTGATTCATGGAAAGAAATGAAGAATGATTTTAGATTACAGTATGGAGATAAAACAGACCCTAGGTTTCTTTTATCAAAATTTTAAAATATAAAAAAGAATCCTAATGAGACTATTCATGACTTCAATACAAGGTTCAATAAGACCCTGAATAGGATACTTGTGATCTTGAGGCCAAGTGATGTTTCATGTTTAATAAAATACTCCGATTCTTTTGATAAGAAGGCTACCTATTATTTGAGGGATAAGAACCCAACAACATTGAGGCAGGCCTTCACCATGGATTTGCCGATTGAAAATAACATCAAGGCAATTGGTAAACCTCCTAAGAGATAAGGCATCAAGCTAATAAATCCAGAGAATCCTCATTCAAGTAAATTTGTGTATCTAGAGGAGGTTGTAAAAACTTTGGCCAGAGCTGTTAAGGAAATATCCTATAAACTGGCCAGAGCAAAGGATTGGACAAGGTTTCTAAGGTCATCATAAAGTAAAAGGTCAAGAAAGATTTGTAAATCATCCTAGGGGTGATCAGAGATCTGATGACAAAGGTGATGGACTCATGGGATCATGAAATAGATAGCCCCAACTCAGGGAAAAAAAAATGGTGCCTAATCCTTTTACTGTCAAAGTTGGTGTTGTGGAAGAAGCCAATGAAATTGAGTGGTGTGACATATGTTTCTTGCCACATGCCCCATGTGATGAAGAAAAAGAAGTTGAGGAAGCTGATGATGAAACTGATGATGATGTGTGCATGATGGGGTGCTCTACAAGCTCAAAACAAGGAGCAACTTCGACTGAATTAATCAGTCCTAGAACTGCCCCTTCCTCCCTCTCATACTTTTGAAATAGATATGGTACAAGCTTTTGAATTTCCTAGTAATGATATTGAATACTTAAGGGCATTAATGATTAAAAAGTATGATGGAGGAATCCCTTTTGAGGAGGATAAGCAGTTGTTAATGAATGTTGTAGTTGTCCATGAAAAGGAATATAACACTAGGAGTAAAGTTGTTAAAGGGGCAGGGCCTCGGGTCGAATCAAAAAATCTAGTTCTCAACAATATCTCAAAAGAAACTCCTAAGAAAGATACATGTGGAAAAAGCCTTATGTCGCCAAGAAGAATTGGTATCCCTGCCCATGCTCAGACCATGGAAAATCATTTGTTGTCAGATGAGTTTCTCATTCTTCCTCCAAATGTTGCCTTGTTTGAATACGTTCCTTATGAAATTGCCCAAGTCTTGAGTGTAACACTCAAAATTACTAGAACTGGAAAATGGGGGATATTTTTTTAAACATACATAAAAAAAGATTACGTAGCTGCAATCATACAAATTTATTTAATTAAATTATTTAAATCAAATTTATTATTTTGATCTATTTGATAACATCAGTTTCATCCATGTGCAGTTGAGAAGGGTGCATGCAGATCTCCACGATCTCCCTTCGCCACTACTTTGAGTGATAATGCTTACTAGCATTTCGGCTTGACCTTTTTTTAAAAGTCATGGGAACCATGTGAAAGTCCTTGGGTCTACCACAAAGTTATTTTTCCAACTTTTTATTTTGGTATCTGACCATTGCCTACCTCATGTTCAGTGTTCAATTTCCCATGATCAGGTTACTAACAATTTTTAATTTAATTGGAGGACAAAGATATCAGACAATGCACAACCGTCGATGCATTACTTTGGCCAAATTTTTCTACCATGCTAGTTATAGCTAAACTCAAGACAACACACTAGTCTTATGAGTTTAAGTCTTCTGCCACCTCACAACTATCCCTTTCACAATTATCTAGATCTTATAGTTTGTATTTACTTTATTTCCAATTTAAGATATCTTGCAAGATTTTATATCGAGATAAATGCCAAATGCTAACTAGGATCATGAGATAAGTGTAATGGATCTTTTCATCTATTTACCATCCCATTTTGTCTCTCTTTTCTTGATGCTTGTTTATTTAAACCGTAAATTACCTTTTACAATGATACTCATCCATTCTCTATACAACAGGATTTACAATCTTATCATATTAATACCAAGTTTACCGAAAGGCCAAATTAAATATATACTAAAATATGTATATTTAATTATTCCTTCGATTAGCTATGCCACTAAATAGCTTATTTAATTTAGAAATTAAAGACAATTGATTGTTACAATAATTGCCCAACTATCGGCTTCATACATTGACAAATATCAAATAAATAAATTTAACAATTTATGATAAGTAAGATTTCTTACTTCTAGTATTTATATTTTACTCATATTGAGATATTATTACATACAAGGTAATCATCTCTTTATTAAAATCATAAATTACATATGTCGTTAAGGCAAAATATATAACTACTATGGTAACTCTCACACAGTGAGGTTTGAATATTAACAAAAGGTCTAAGATCCCAATAAATTTAGTCAAAATTATGGGATATCATCCTTCTACAAATTGAAATCCAAGTATCTCATTTAGATCCATGCTATGATAAAACTTCATAAAACATGATTTTCTGCATATCCGAATGTGACAACTAATTTTCCTGCAAGACTGGAGTAGTGGTATGTTGTCAGTTAAAAATGAACTGGAATGAATATTAACTCCATTTCTGATGCAATTAGGTAATAAAATATGAAATGATATACAAGTTATTTTACCAACAAAAGTATGGTAATCTAGCAGAGGATGTATTATTACATGTTTTTCATCAAGATACAACTATGAATGTACACAAATAGAACAACCAATTTCTATTTCAGCAATCATGTTTCACTCTAATCACAAGGATCAGGAAATAATCAAACCATAATAATTCAACATCCGAATTCTGATAAATCCACAAGCAAATCCTGCTTCACATGGTACAAATTCAACTATTATTTTTCTAAACTTCAAATCAACAAACAACTTAATGACACAGGCTAAATTCATTATTTCCAAATACCAATTAGACATATTCCCTCTAGGTAATGAGCAGCTCTATAAAATGCACAATAACTTTATTTCAAACAATCAAAATACATTTATATATATTTATAGAAACAGTCCAACTAAATAGTGTAAAAACACCTCTATTTAATCATTTTAACATGTTCTTTCAGGTAATTGATAGATATACAAAACAAATTAACCCACATACCACAGGATGATAATTTTGAATTGTATTTGCATAGGATAACAACAATAAGTTTCTAACACTTCCAGTTACTAAAGTCTTTGAGAAAACTAAGTCATCTTACCTAGACTGTTAACACTAATTTACTTTCAATCACGTAATAAAATTATAGCTATAGGAAAATCAACTTATACATATCCAAATTGGTTCATTCTAGCATTAATTTCTTTTCTTTTTAGAAATTATTAGAATCCAGAAGCAAATATATATAAGGAAAAATGATGAAATACCTGGTAAAAACATTTTTCACACTACCCAGAAATTGCTTTGCTCATACAAATAAATTATTGTTTGATTGTAATAAAACCCAGAGGTAGAAATCAATTTGGGGTTTTCAAAAATCAAATTTAAATAGAAAATAAAATAAAATAAAAATTGATTAGGAACACCCATCTACTTTTTTTCTAGGTTTAGCTAAAACCACATAAAGAAAACTTAAGAGAATACATAATCCATCAATTTCCTTTTTAGATTTCATTTCCAAGCAATTAAATAAGAAACTATCCTCAAATTCATTTAATTGCCATTTAAAACAAAATGTTTATTTCCTCATTATTTACAAATAATGATACAGAGAAAGGAGAAGATATTCATGCTCGAAGTAAACCCATAATCGACAACCTTCTACCCTTCCTGCTCCAACAAGTTGAATCCTTCCTTCCTCCAAAACTCATGCAGGTATTTCCAGAAGAGAAGAATGAAAACAAACAAAGGACAAATAAAAGAAAATATAATGAAGAAACTATACTATGATGAAGAATTTTTGGGCTTCCAAAGGTTGCTTCATGCATCAATGCATCTCTTGATGCCACATACTTGTTGTCAGATGAAGTCTTGTCCCTTTCAAAACTCTAAAATTTTAAATATTAAAATATTATTATTATTATACTTTTTAAATGTTGATTTACATGCCTAATCCTTTTAGGCTTTAAATATATAATTTCACAAATTAATTAGGCATTTTTTAAATTTAATTTTTATTTTAATTGATACATAACTTAATGGTAAAATTAATCATCATAATATAAGTCCACATATTGCCAACAATAAGTTATCGTAATAATTATTCGAATTCCCATTTTCCATATAAAATATTCAAACAAATGAAAAATCACCAAGTCCATAAATAATAATAATTCAAATATTCTCATAAAGTTGGTTTGATATAGCATTGTCAGATAAAACAGATGCAGTATTCATCACAATCACTACAAAAGTCGAACAAAATATAAGACGACCAAACCAATTAAAATTAAATAATTGAAATAAATAACCGAAAGATTCACTATCATTAATGAATCATTTCACCTATGATTAAGGCCTAATCATGTTTTATGAAGGATCATCAAGGTGGGTGTGGCCCTATGGGGTTATTCATTCCGTAATGTCATGCCCCGCAGCAGAAGCTGTGGGTCATGATACGACAAACCAAATGAATTTTACACCTAATGATGATCTCTTCTAATCTTGTTTAGACTTAACCGTAGTTAATCTAACTTGTAAGAAATTTTGGGATGTTACATACTCCACCCCTTATAATAATCATCGTCTCGATGATTTCAGGATAAGTAGAAAAACTAAACCCATCATTCATTTGTTGCATTAATATATTTCAAATCAGCTTAAAATTTTTATCAGTATCATTTCAGCTGAATCATAAAGGTCACAACATCCCTTATATATCTAGGAAATCAGTCACATAATAGGTAGACATAACACATTACTGTTTAAATGACATATTTTCCAAGTTCATTACAAAATCTTCAACAGTAACTATTCATTAAAAACTACCTTAGTTCTAATATTCAGTTCTAAGCTTATCTATAGGTTTTTCTTATCTACTTCTTTATAGAAAAACCGAATTTAGAACTATACCAAAAATATATTCTTAAAAATAAGTCAAACAGATGTGGAAAAGTAGTTTGGACATCTTCCAGATTCTCCTAAGTGGCACTTTATTCAGAATATTGGTCCCACTAGACCTTACATTGTGAAACCTCAAGGTTTTTCAAGTGCAACTTGTGGGTTTCTAGTATCATTATAGGCTCAACCACGATTACCCATGTATCTAGAACCTACAATGAATCCCAATTAAGTACATGTGTTTAATTAGGTACATATTTCTTAAGCAAGGATACATGAAATACATTGTGCATCCTGGATAGAGCAGGAGGCAGTGCTAACTTGTAGGTTACTGGTCCAAGGACCTCTAGAACTTCAAATGGTCCTACAAACCTAGGAGATAGTTTGGTTGACCTACCAAACGAAATGGAACTCTTATTAGGTTTGACCCTAAGAAAAACTTTATCTCCCATGTTAAATTTTCTGTCAATTCTTTTTAAATCTGCATAACTTTTTTTGTCTATTTGCAGCCTCTTTCAATCTTTCTTGGATTAATTTAACCTATTTTTACAATTCTGACATTATTTCAGGTCCAATTAGTACTCTATCTTCAGGATTATCCCAACTTATTGGTGTTCTACACCTATGATCATATAAGGCCTCAAAAGGAACCATTTGAATGGAAGAATGATAGGTGTTATTATAGGCAAATTCAACCAAGGGAATATAATCTTCCCATTTGTATTGATGATCCATGCAATACATTCTTAGTAAATATTCTAGCACTTGATTTACTCTTTTAGTTTTACCATTAGTTTCAAGATGGTAGGCAGAACTTATGTTTAGTTTTTTCCCTAAGGAAACATAGAAAGTCTACTGAAATATGGAAGTCATCCTTGATTCCCTATCTAAAATTATTATTTCTGGAACTCCAGTTGATCAAGAATTTTACGCTTGTTACCTGTCCAAGTTAATGTACCAAACTAAACACAAAAACCTTGAAAAAATCAAATGAAACTGATACCTGATGGACAAGATCTGAAGATGTAGATGGATAAGGAAGCTGATGTAGATAAGACGGGTGCACACGAGCAATTCTGCACAGTAGATCCAAGTAACCTACGAGACACCAATGCTTGAAAGAAAAAAGACCACGTTAAAAGATATTTAGGTGGACTGCCCGAGAAGCGGGTCTGGGAAGCAATAAGATCCCTTGGTGGATGTCAGTCCACGTTTTCAATTAAGTAAAGAAGCATACATGATAAAAGATGTACGTACAAGACTAGATTTTCTGATCAAAGTAATAAACAAAATCTAAACAGCAGATAGAAAGTAACATAAAATAGGGAACTATGAAAACAAAGCTAGATTTGTGTTACCTGTGTCCTTTTACCTGTCTGCAGGATGATCGGTGTCGATTATGTAGAATAGGCGTCGACTGGTTTAGATCAGTGTCGACTGATATAGATCGGCGTTGATCTAAGACAGAGTGTGAGAAGGTTTGGGAATTGAAAAATGAAGGCAAGATCGTCAACGTCCGCTGGATCTGCAGAAGCCAGAGAGATACTGGCAAGGCTCCACCTATGCTAGATGTAGGAACAGAGTCATAAGAAAATCAATGGAGATGTGCGATGTTGATGTGGTAAGAGCAGAGTAACGATGCTCCTCTCAGGGATTGATTTGGACAAGATTCGCTCTCACTCGATAGATAATGTTCAAACTTGATGCTCAAAACTCTCTCGTTCTCTCTGTCTAATTCACTGTCTATCTCACCGTCTAATTGTCTCTCTTACAATCTGTGTCTAACCTGAACTGAGTTCTGGGCTTCTATTTGTAATCGGCGCCGACCGATATTAAATCGGTGCCGTTCCGAAAAATTGGCGTCGATCGAGTACCGGTCAGTTCCGATCATGGAACAGACTCCCGAAATGGCCAAAAGGAGCGATTTCTGGAAAGATAAGAGTGATCCCTCCACCTCAAATACGGGAAATATCCCGCTGCTTGGTTTGGGAGGAGGAGAAATAGGGGGAATATATGGATAGAATAGATATGGGGTAGATAAGTGGTTAGGATACATGTAAAAAGGTGTAATTAAATAGTTAATATTTAATTACTCACGGGTAAAACATAATAGGGTGAATTAAACTTAGGATAGGTGTTTAAATCAAAAATTGAATAATACCCCAAGGGGATAGTGGTGATATAAATGTGCCCCAAGTTACCTAAATGCGCATGAGGGACACTAAATTGGATAACCAATTTTAGGTGTCTACATTTTGCCCCTTTTTGTCAAGTAACTTGCGATAAGCAAGGTTGTGAGACAAAAACAAGGAGGTGGAAGAAAGGAAGAAAAAGTGATGATGTGATCCCCCTCAAACTAGGGATGGGATGGGTGATAGAACAAACGATCCCAAGTTTGAAAAAGGTAGATGAAAATGCAAGAAGCCCCAGCTAGATGTCTGGAGTAGATCGGATCATTAATGACGCATAAGAGAAAATAAAGAGGAAGCAACCTAAGGAACTCACATTGGTAGGGCAGACTAGATGGTCTCCTCATGAGACGACGTTAGTACCTACAGACCCATGAGTGTAAGGAGGGCTGCAAAATATTTAGCATCTAAAGAGAGACACATTGGTAGGGACAACCAGACGGTCTGCAAAGCAGACGACGTTAGTGCCTACAGACCCGTTAACTCTAAGCTGCCAAAAAAAGTACGAGTGCCCCATGCAAAGGGAACAAACTTGAAATGGATGATAATATTGAAAAATTATGTGCCAAAAGGTAACACTCAGGGAAGGATGACAACTAGATAGATAAGCCAAGCATCAACACCATGGCAAGAAGATTAGGAGATGGAAGTAAACGACGTGGAGAAGCAATATTGCAACCCATCGGCAAAAATGAGTATAAATCGGCATCGATTTAGACAAATCGGTGCTGACAGAAAAAGATAAAAATAATTTCCACCGACCAATTCAATTGGCACCGACAGTGCCCAGCACATATGAATATGCCAACGGAAAACGTGAACGATTTATTTACACCGTGACGATTGATTCAGAGAGAGTCAAAAATTAGATTTGAGCACCATGGAAGATTTTGGAAGTGGTCAGAAGTGGAGGAGGACACGACCTGGGGTAAGTGGTTCTTCCTGAACCCATTATTATTATTATTATTTTTATTTTTTTATTTTCTATTTTGGTGGGAGGCCAGTGTTTCTGACACGCTGCCTTCCAATCGGCGTCGATTGATATAATCGACGTCGATTTTATTATAGCGGCACTGATTTAATTCAATCGACATCAACTGAGTGTGATTGATGCCGTTTGTAATTTTGGACAGAATATTTGGATAAAAATGATAGAATGTGTTTTGGATGCTTCGGATTTGGATAAATATAAAGCTAACATTGCTCTTGATGTCGTGGATGCAGGCACGAGAGGTATTACACATGAGGGATGCGATTCCCAAGTTACTAGAGACCATTCTCCCTGACGTCACTGACGCAGATTGGCGCCACTTAGAGTTAGCTGGGCTCGGGGGCTTTCAGTACTACACACGAGTGCCGCGAGATGTAGAGTTGATACGAGCACTAGTGTGACGATGGGATAGCCAGACTTGCACTTTTTGGTTCAGGACGGGTGAGATGACCATCACCCACGAGGACATATACAGGATTTTGAGGCTGTCGATCACTGGGGACCCGATAGAGATTACACCACGAGAGCAGCAGCAGAGGGCCCTAGGTCGATTGTATGGAAACAGGGCAGATGATTCAGAGATAGTGTCTGAGGTAGTGAGGATAGCCTCGCAGTACAGACAGGATGTTCCCAAGAGCAGACGGATAGTGTTGATTCAGATGGCGATCTCCTACTTTTCTCTACCAGATTCAGGACGTGGGAGATTCCCATTGTTATTACTAGATTACATTTGTGACATCCTGTAGTTCAGATAGGTGTTCACATTTGCTGATGCCTTGATAGCTCAGATATATTATGAGTTATGGATGTATACCACTGGCCAGAGGACAAGCATTGATGTCAGTTTTGTGCTCCATTGCTGGGAATATGAGCACATAGTAGTGATCAGGCCATCTGGGCTTCCTTGGATGCCAGCAGCAATGGGGGCTATTGATTACAGATTCTGGTGATGGCGGCTGATATGGCCCCGGGAGATACAGGGAGATCTGCAGATTTGTATGCCGAGCGTTTTAGGATGCTGACACCAGAGCAGGTCATCTGGAGACCATATCGGGTATTTCTGATATGGGCCGGTTAGGATGCTCACCTGGTGGGATTGAGACAGAGTAGGGTGGTTAGGGGCCGCAGGCCTGATATGTGGGAGTGCGTCTCGTTTATACGGGTATTGAGACAGTTCGGCCTAGTACAGACAGTGCCGACTACCTACAGGCCTTACAGGCGAGATAACAGAGAGACTGATCTATGGATTTTGATCCCGGCAGATCCATTGAGAGAGGCCCCACCCTCCACAGATAGTGATGACGACACTGGAGTGGATGATGGTTATGCGGCATGGCATGCGACAGAGCTACCACGACACCTTCCAGCATCTATAGATGCCGATGAGGAGGATATGGCTATAGTGCTGAAGAGACTGGAGGGAGAGCATGTCACCCTGATGCATACACACCAGGTGGCTCTCGAGGAGATCAGAGCTCTGACATAGGAGAGGGATGCCCTAATTTTGGAGAGAGACACCGCTCACCAAGAGCGAGATACAGCGATCCAGCAGAGGGATCACTACCATCGACATAGGGAGGCCCTCAGGGCCAAATATGGTGATACAGGTACCATGTCAGAGTCTAGGACACAGGGCACGACCATAGGAGGGGCACCACTAGCAGCACCATCAGCACCACTACGAGCACCTCGTACCGTAATCCTGAGTACATATCAGTATCTCCTCGCTGAGGTGAGATACTATGAGGATGTCCTAGCATAGCATGCCCCAGATGTGCCTCATTACGGGGTAAGGAGGAGATCAGCAACAGCCACAGCGAGCAAGGCATCAGAGGGAGGGAGCACCAAGAGAGACCGAGGTGGGCAGAGGCCTCCAGCAGCAGGTGCGTCTAGCTCGATAGGTGGCGGCCAGGAGAGACAGCCTGGTCCAGAGGAGGGTGGAGGAGATAGTGTCTTCCACCTATCAGATTTCACGATATAGAGATTGATGTATTTTGTATCGATGTAGTGATGTAGCCTCGATTGGAAGGCATTTTATAGATGGCTTGATTGAGAGCCACCCATTTTTTGTTGTACAGACACTCATGTATATATATAGATTCATCATTTCCTTTGTCATATAATTGTTCTCATGCTTTTAATTTTGATATACATGGATAGATGTAGTGTAATTATGATGGATATAGACATAGATCGATAGATGATGAATAGATGTGATGGGATAGACATAGATGTAGAGGATATAAATAGATGTGATTTGATGTGATTGATATGTGGATTTAATTTGGATGAGAAAATAGATATAGACAGATGTAGTGTTACTTGGATGGACAAGTTTTTAGATGATGTGATGGATAGGTGGGAGTTGATAGTTGGAATGGATTTGATATTTTTGAGATTTTAATTAAATTTTGATGAAAATAGATAGATAGACCCACATGTGTTTATAATAGAGGCGATGAGATGTGTTTAGGACAAAGTAGATCAGATGAAATTAGATAAATGATAGAGTTTGATTAAATTAACATGTTAAATGTTAATTTAACTAGATGAAATAAATGGAAATACTCTCTGTGAGAGCCAAGGATGTAATGAAAATGACCTTGATTAGAAATAAAGGAAATACACCCAAATAAGAAGAAAAATGATAAGCTGGCCTCCTAACCGACCATAAATAGAATCTGGATAGGAAACCAAAAGATCGTGCAGATAAGGCCCTATATGAGGTTAAAATAAACCTGACACTAACTAACCACAAACTAGATTTAGGAGGGAAACGGAAGGAGCAGTAAGTAGGTATCTTGTCGAAATTTACAAGGGACAGAATACATGTTCATACTGGGAAAATAGGATTCTCCATATGATCGACAAAAAGTCTTATATCTTAGCTTCATGATTTCTGGCAGAAAAGCAAACTGATCAATGTGGGAAGTTTGCTAGATATAGAAAGACTGATCAATACGGGAAGTCTTTCAGTGATGCTAAAAAGTGTATAAACTGACTGAAAGGCTGATCAATGCAAGAAGCCTTGAGAATTCCTTTGAGAAACAGCCGTCCTTCAAGGGAGCGGTCCGTATTTTGAATTTTAATGATAGGCATCCTTCGAGGGCATGGTCTATATCTTTTGATTCATTTGATAATGTATGGATAGCTATCCTTCAAGGGACCAGTCTATCTCTTTTGGATAGCATCTTTTTTTTTTTTTGAAAAGATTTTTGGAAGAAGCTGAGTTTAGACCTAGATAGATCAGATAGAGGGAAAGAAAATGTATAAAGCACACACACTCATGCCCTGAGTAGATCTGATTAAGATAAACACTTGGGACAAATGAAGCGGTGATTAAGGTATTCCTACCATGAGGAGAAACATATCCAGAAGAAAAATGCTACGAGTAGAGCTGCGATACTCATATTTAAGGTAAAAAAGACAATAGGCGGAGAACCACATAGTTTCGAATCACCATGAAAGTATATGACTGGTTGTTAGATGGATGAAAGATCTGTCTTGCGACTAGATTTGTGTAAGATAGATTTTAACAGTAGAAGGGCCATAGATGCAAGGCATTAAGAGGTTCCATTTTAGGTATACCATCCATGGAAGATAGACGATAAGCCCCAGACCCATATTTATGAGTGATAACGTACGGACCCATCCAGTTGGGAGAAAACTTACCACGCTGACTCCTTTCGAGTGTAGTGACATTTTGGTTTTCTTTAAGAACAAGATCACCAATTTTGAAGTCATGGTGCTGCAAGTGCTTGTTATAAGCACGTTTGACACGCTCAAGATAGACTTGATGATGTTCAAGAGCGTTGAGACGCCACTCAACTAATAATTCAAGTTGTGCTAGATGATTTTGATGATAGCCCTCATCAGAGACAAATTCTCTGAGAGAAACACGGAGAGATGGGATTTGTACTTCCAAAGGAAGAACAACCTCAGATCCATAGACGAGAGAGAAGGGAGTAGCACCAGTAGGAGTACGAATGCTAGTCTAATAAGCCCAGAGAGCAAAATGGATATGTAAATGCCAATCCCTACCAGCTCGACTAGTTACCTTTGCGAGGATATTACACAAAGTTTTATTGGAAGCTTCGACCTGGCCATTAGCTTGAGGATAGTATGGAGAAGAAGAGCTGAGTTTCATATTGAAAGCATCGCAGAGGTTCTGTAAATCAACGTTCTTAAAAGACTTACCGTTATCTATGATGAGTTTGTGTGGAACACCAAAGTGAAAAATGATGTGTTGATAGACAAAATCAACTATGGGTTTAGCTTTTGTTGAAGAAAGAGGGATAGCTTCCACCCACTTAGTAAAGTATTCAATGGCAGTAATGATAGAATGATGACGCTGTGAAGAACGGGGATTGATGAGACCAATGAGATCAAGACCCCATTGCGAAAAAGGCCACAAATCCATTGTAGGTTGTAAAGCTTGACTAGGGATATGTGTGAGATTGGAATGTTGTTGACACTTGACACATTTCTTAGTGTATTCACAACAATCTCGATTAAGAGAAGGCCAATAATATCCCAAATGTAAGATGCGTTTAGCTACGGATAAGCCACTAAAATGTCCACCACAGATACCGTCATGGACCTCCTGGATAGCTTTAGATGATTCAAGGGTTTTGAGGCACCGAAGCAAAATACCATCAAAGCCGCGTTTGTAGAGGATCCCACCTAGAATAGTATAGTGATTAGCGCGTAGGATAAAAGATCTTCTACCATTGGAAGTCAGATCTAGAGGAAGCATTGAATGAGATAGATAATCAATGATCTATTGATACCACTCATCCTGAGTATTGGTTGTGACAACATGGATTGAAGTTAGTTGCCTAAAATGAGATGGTTGATCTAATCATTGCACAGCCACATAAAGTCGCGAGTCCTCAGTAAAAGGCGGGATAAGCGAGGATAACGAAGCCATTGTATCTGTGAATCAATTCGTAGTACGAGGAATAGCTTGGATAGTGAATTTATCGAAAGATTGGAGTTGAACGAGAACAATATCACGATATTTTTGAAGGATATAATTCTTGCATTGATAGACACCCGTGACTTGATTAACGATGAGTTCAGAATCACCAAAGATGTCAATATGACGAGTGCCGAGATTAATGGCATTTTGAAGACCCAAGACAAGAGCTTCATATTCAGCCATATTATTAGTGCACTCAAAGTTCAATTTTTGTGTGACTGGGATAGGCGTACCCCAAGGAGGAATTATCATGAAACCTGCACCTCCCCCTTGCTGGCATTTGGATCCATCAAAGAAGAGTTTTAATTTAAATGGAGACAGACCAAAATCAATTTGTTGGATATATTCATCAGGGAATTGACAAAGGGGGACTTGAGTGTCCGGAAGAGGAGCATCAGCTAATTGATCTACAATGACCTGACCCTTGATAGAATTTTGCGAGATAAACTCGAGATCAAATTCTGTCATAAGCATGAGCCAACGAGTGATACAATCATTGTGATAAGGTTTCGCATGAATTGTTTTGAGTGGATTGACACTTGTGACAATGTAAGTTTTGTGATTAAGGAGGTAATGACGAAGCTTAGAAGTTGCGAAGAAGAGAGCACAACACAACTTTTCAGCTTCGAAATAACGTGTTTCATGCTCATGGAGGGTGCGACTGATGTAATAGACAGCTTGTTCTTTACCGCAAGCATCCCGATGCGAGATCATGGATCCCAGAGCATGGTCAGTCACATAGATATAAAGATAGAAAGGCTCCCCATCGTGTGGAGGTGTAAGCACAGGTGGAGAAAGAATATAAGCTTTGAGATCATCAAAGGCCTTTTAGAAATGCTCATCCCATTCAAAATGAACATTCTTACGGAGGAGACGATGAAAAGGTTGACAATGGTCTGAAAATTGTGAGATAAAACGATGCACTGATTGAAGACGTCCTTGGAGACTATGGAGTTTCTTTAAGTTAGAAGGGGGAGGCATCTCAAGGATAGCTTTTATTTTTGCAGGCTCTACTTCAATAACCATGATGGAAATGATAAAACCTAAAACTTTACCAGTGAGAATGCTAAACAAGCGCTTAGATGGATTTAGACGAAGACAAAAGTGAATAATCCTCTCAAAGAGTGGTGCAAGAATGAAAATATGATCCTGACGACGTTTGGATTTACCGAGGAGATCGTCAACATAATCTTCCACAGTTTTGTGTAAGAGATCATGGAAGATGTAGGTCATTGCTCACTGATAGGTTGCTCCTGCGTTCTTAAGATCAAAAGGCATGACATGATAACAAAAGGTCCCCCAAGGAGTTATGAAAGAATTCTTATGTTGGTCTTCTGGTGCGATGAGAATTTGATTATACCCAGAGAAACCATCCATAAGAGAAAGCATCTCATGACCTGCAGTTAAATCCACGAGTTGGTCGATATTAGGTAGAGGAAAATCATCTTTGGGACAGGCAAGGTTAAGGTCTCAGAAGTCGGTATAAATTCAAATTTTCCCAGTAGCTTTAGTTACTAGTACTACATTGGAAACCCATTGTGGATAATTGATGGGTTGGATGAAGTTAGCTGAGAGCAAGCGCTGCAATTCTTCTTTAATAAGAAGGGCTACTCTAGGGTGCATTTTACGTAATTTTTGTTTAACCGGTTTGATGTCGGGAAGAGTAACGATATTATAGACCACGATATCGGGATTGAGTCCTGGAATATCCTCATATGACCAAGCAAAGGCTTGATGATGGTTGGAAAGAAAAGTGGTAAAGTCTCCTAACTCCTATGGATTAAGGGATTGACCGACCTTAATGATGCAAGGGTCTTTAGAATTCCCTATATTAAGGTCGACAGTGGCTTCGTTGAGAAGTGTAGACATGTCAGAAGAAATGGTTTTAGGAAGATAGGAATCCTCTGCCACCAGATAGGTGAGGACAGAATCATCATCCGCACAGTGGATAGTGTTGATAGTAGGAGAGTCGTCTCCAACTATTTCAGGGAAAATTAATGGTATGGAAGTGGACCTATCATTAGTCTTATAGGCTAGTGGCCCTAAGGAAATGGTATTGACTAAAAAAAAAAGTTAGACGGGATGGAAATGGTGTCGTCCACATCGAGTGATGCTTCTGACCTAGCGGGAGAAGATGGTTCCTCAATAGGAAGAGGCTCATCGAGAATAATGACTGTGGCTTTTGAAATAGGTTTAAATCCTAAACCAAATTTTTGATGTGGCTTGAGAATTGGAATGGATGCGAGGTCATGCACACCTTGTTCATATTTTCCCAAGCCAAAGCCCTTCCACGCGCATCGATATAAATAATTTTTTGCAAACATGGGATTCTGTAGATAATCGAACCCTGTTGAATAAGGTTTGGTCCTAGGAGGATAATCCAGGCGATAGTGAGGTGTATCAAGACCACCATAAATGAAGTTAGTCTATTGATTGGGCAGACCAATGGTGACGATGCGACCAAGACCTGGCTGATATTCAGGTTGTTTGTCTGGTCTACCATACTCACTAGGTTTGAGATGGGCGTCAAAAGAAAGGAGAGGAAGCTCTCCCAGTGAGAAACACTGTAATGTCTCTTCTAGATTTTGTAAATCTCATAGTTTGGTTGCAGGTATGGAAGAAGATGAGGCCCCGTCAGGAGAACAAGCATTTTCCTTTAGAGGGGCAGACCCTGTGGTCATATCGCATTGTGCGGAAGGAAAAGGATCTCCTGGATGAGTATAGATTTTTCCCTCATATTGATATTTTAAGCATCGATGGAGGGTGGATGGGACACAATGCATTACACGAATCCAAGAGTGTTCGAGGATCATATTATAGTGGAATTTCCCTTCCACAACGTAAAAGAGTTCGTGAAGTAGCTTCTTACCTACTCGAATGGGTAGGACCACAGTCCCTAAAGTAACTGCTAGCTGATCATTAAATGATCAAAGAGTGAAAGGTGGTGGTGACACTACGTTCTTCGGTAACTTAAGTTGCTCGAATGTGTGCGAGGAGATGACATTGAGTGCAGCACCACTGTCGATCATAATGCGTTTTAATGTAGTGTTGTCGATTTGGACTGTGATAAAGAGTGGAGCCTCCAAATCCTCGGAAGAAAGGGAAGGAATTTCTGAATCTTCGAAAGAAATGGTGGTTGATGGTCTATTCAATCCAACAACCATCTCGAAGGGCTGGGGCTCATCTGAATTCACTGCAATGCGACACAGATTATCTATCAGAGCCTGGCGATGTTGCGGAGAGGATTGAATGAGGTCAAAAAGAGACATTTTGACCGGAGCCTGGGTGAGTTGTTTCATAACACTCTCCTCTACTGCCACAGGAATTTGAGCCCGAGGTGTAGCGCGGATAGAGACCCGAGGTCTCGGGGCTAATGAGGAAGGAGGAACTCCTTCGGGGGCTGCAGAAATGACAACCCGTGGTCGAGATGCTGTAGATGAGGATGGATTATCATACTATTGGGTTCTAGTGGCGATATGAATTGTGTCAATTTGAGAAGGTGGAAGATAATTTGGAGTGGAATCACTAGAAGTAGAGGTCTGAATAGATCGTTGGGGCTCAGATGGAGCTAAGATGATAGGAGATAGTTGTTCCTTCTCCTCTTCCAGCAAAAGATCACTTTCTTCCAAAAGGCTATTGATGATAGATTGAAGAGCTTTACATCCCTTGGTATCATGACCCGGGGTACGGTGGTAAGAACAAATCAAATCAGAGTTAAACCAGATAGGTTTAACTCCTTTAGGGTTATAGGGTTTAATCAGAGGAAGAGATATGGATGAAGATTGGATAAGTTGGCGAAGGATTTCAGTATAGAACCCGGTAGACAAAGATGAGGACAAAGATGATGAAGGCGCCTCTTTTACTTTAATAGACTGTCGAGGTAAAAGAACCTGCATGTTAGGTTTGACAATATTTTTAGGTATCATCTTATTTTTTTGGACATCTGGAGGAGCGGCCTTGGGCAATTGAGATGGAAGTAAGTGAGACATGATTCATTTCGATGGAGGAGGAGCCCCTAAAATAGATTTTGAAGATGATGGAGATGTGACAAGTATTGTGGTCTTCAGAGATAAGGGAGGCAGCTTGGCCGAAACTAATGATGATTTAGATAACGTCGATTTAGATGAGGGAGAAGCTCCCAAAGTAGGTATAATCAGAGGAATAGAGGGTGCCCTAGTTTTTGGTAACGAAGATGATGATTCTGATAAAAGAGGTGACGACTTTTTAGTAGGTAAGTCCACTTTTCGAGGTGCTGGTGAAGAATGTGTTGTAGAAGAAGATGATGGTTTTGATAGGTTTATAGAAGAAGGAACCTTCTCAGTGGACAAATCCAATCTTTTATGAGGTCCAGAGAGAGATTTTTTCCTGAAAGCACCAAGATTCTTTATGGTTCGAAATATGGGCTTTCCTTTTTCAGGGATGGTGAAAATTTCAACCGCATAAGGTGATTGTAACCTTTTCGGGGGAAGCAAATGGGGAGGTACTGATGACGTAACGTTAGATTTTGGTTGTCTCGGTCTAAGTTCAGGAACCGAGTGTATAGGTGTCAGTGCTACTTCTTTAGATTTTCCCTTAATAGGTAAAACAACATTGGTGATGGAAGAAGTGAGTGACGAAGAAGCAGTTCCTTGCAAGGGAACTAATTCTGGTACAGTAACTATGGGTGAGGCTACTGTAGGAAAGAAAATGGGAAGAGTCAAAATCAAAGACACTTCCATCGAAGTTGGTACAACTATAGGTACATTCACCAATGGCATAGTCACAGCAAAAATAGGAGAAACAGAAGTAGATGTATCTGCGGTGGAAACCCGAAGGGATGTAATTGCCTCGAGCATTGAAAGAATGTCTGACGATGAGACAGATGAGGATGATACTGTCTCAGGTATGAATGGAAGATCAGACAAAGAAGCAGAGAGAGGTGAATCTATATCTAACAATGTTGGAATATTCAAAGATGGGCTATCTGAAGATGGTGGAATCCCAACGATTAATGAAGTGGAAGGAGGTTCTGATTCAGTCGATGTGTTCATAGATGGCTTAGGTTTAGAAGAAGATTCTCTAGTAGAGATGAAGCTGATGGTATGAGTGTTTGGTTTTTGAGACTCTGAAGCATCACGGTTCGGGGAATGATTGGGAAAAGGTTGCTTAAAAACATCAAGCGCTTGATTTGGGGGAGCATTTGGGTTATCCAGAATGAGCTCGCCTTTATCAATGAATTTCTGGACAAGATTTTTGAAGGTTTGACATCATTCAATGTCATGACCTTTGGTTCTATGATAATGACAGAAGTCATTTTCCCTATACCAGAATGGACGTTCTTGGCTTTCATCAATATTCCTAATGTGTGGAAGTTCGATCATGTGAACTTCCAACATTTTTTCCAGGATAGAAGCATATGATTCCCCCAACGAAGTGAAAGATCGAGATGACGAGGACCCTTTTCAAGAAGATGAGGAGTCTCTTCATGGTGTTTGATTAGAAGTGTTATCAGCTCGTGATGTTTTTAATATGATAGCATTGGTGGATCTCTGATTCTTGTCTTTAGAAGTGGAAGGATTTGATTTGGTAAACCGAGAAAAATCTGGTTTAGATTTAGAGCGAAGTTTTAACTTCCCTTGTGCAATGGTGCGAGACTCAAGTTTACGTGCCATCGTAAAGGCTTCTTCAAATGTGTGAAAGGTCTGGATCCTTAAAGTGGAAGAAATATGATTAGCACAAGATCGAGTAAACAAATCGATCTGTTGGGATTAAGGAAGGGAGAAAGACAATTGTTTTATTATCCCTCTCCAACGAGTGACAAAGTCTGCAATAGATTCATCATCGAATTGACGAATGTTATAAAGATCTGTAATCGAGATCTTATGCACGATATTTATTGAAAAGTTTTCAACAAACATCTGGGCCAATTGAGAGAAAGAAAACAAGGAATGTTGAGGAATGTTATTGTACCAGTCTAAAGCAGGACCTGCTAGAGACATAGGAAAAGTACGGAGCATAAGATCCTGATCCTGGACTACGAGGTAGCAAGCATGTTTGAATGCTCGCAAATGTTGTTGAGAGTCCTCCTGACTATGAAATTTTGAAAATTTAGGAAGTTCCCATTGGGGAGGATAAGGCTTAAAATCCACTGAGGGGTGAATGGGTTCATCACACACTTCTTCAAAAGAGTATGAAGGATGAGCCCCTTTGGTGGTGGCTTCCAAGTCTGCGATTTTCTTGAAAATAATTTGAACAACGTCAGATTGAGGAGGCACACTGGCATGTCCTACATAAGAAGTAAATGGTGGATGTTGTTGAGGTGTCAACGGGGGATTCATCTGTTGATTGATAGGATGATAAGAGGAAAAACTAGGCATTCTGGGTGACACCTGGTGGGGTATTTGGTATGAAGGAGCCTGTGTATAGGTAGGCTGTGAGATAATAAGTGGTTGAGAAAATGAAGGTTGGATGACGGACGGAGCCTGTGATTGGTGGACTCCTATGCTTGTTGACTGAACCGGAATAGATTGAGGAACATGGGTGCTGATTTGATTGGACATGGTGGGGAACAAGACTTGAAAGAGGCTTTTTACTACCGGATTAGTTATTAAGGGTGCCGATGCTAGAGGATGGGTGAAGGTCACTGTTGCTGGAACATTGGAAGAAAAACCCACTGGAGGACGAGAAGCAGGAACCAGCTGACTAGTCGAAGGGGGTTAACTCATAAAGAGGTATAAAACCTGGGACACAATGGACGGCATAGATGAATTAACAGCAATATGTGGGTGCACAGATGCACCCACTATAGCCAGAGAAGAGGACTTCTCGGAAGTAGGTTGTGGAATAGTCGAGGTAACTACGGCGTTAGGAATAGGTAAGACTATTTCAGAACTAGTCGAAAAGGTCGGTGGAAGAGAAAAAGGAGGCACAGGTGCACCACCCTCTTCTGTGGCTCGAGGCGAGAAAAATGATGCTAACTGTTCTACAAAAGCCTGGGATGGTTCACGAGAATAATTGTACACTTGCTGGATTGGTGGTCCCTGATCAAATATTTGAATAGACTTGTGTACTAGGTAGTCCATAAGGGCTACCGGATTGTGATCAAGGAGCACCTAAAATTTAGGATCCCCGCAAGGAACATACTCTATGTCAGAAGTAGATCATATTTCGGAAGGACTAGGGGAAGCTGGACGTGATGGGGTTGCTTTGCCCTGATAGAAAGGATTATATGACCAGGATGGGGAACCAACTAACAGTAGTCCTGAGGAAGACCTGTGGGGTGCCGAAACATCCACACTAGTGGTGATCTCGGAGGAAGAAGAGGCTAGTTGATCCATTCTTCTAGATTGTAACTGAGTGATGACCGTCATAAACAAGAAGAAAAGAAGATTGACTTAACTAATGCACAGATAATTCAAGCAGCGTAGGTGATTATCTCTTTTAAGTTTTTATGCTTTTAAGAAAGAAAATATTAGGGAAGGCCTTTTAGAACAAGAACTACTCAGATAGCCAAACTAAGGATGGTTTGGGGGATGTTTTGGTGAGGAGTCCCGAAGGCACTTCAGTAAAAGACCGATACGTGGCTTGATATAGGGGCCTACCACCGCACTTCACACACCGCTGCGATAAGGGAGTCAGGTGCTTTGCCAATATATACCAGAACTTCTGTGAATTTATAGCACGGCCCGAGTACTGCGTAGGCTCTTCCTCTTGGATGTCACTTCCAAGTAGGCGAGGCCAGGGAAAGAATTTTTTATTTAAATGCTTTATACCTAGTGATTTTGGCTTTGTGTGCAAGGGTGAAAAATAAAAATCAAATAGTGTCACTACCGATTTTGATCAATTTTCCAGCCTAATTAAAACTAGATGAAAAACATACAGCAGAAATGACAAAGAAAGAGTTCTTTTTAAGCACTTAAAAATGAAGTGTTTGATTTCAATGAAGACAAGTCAAAAAGATTCTTTCCCAAATGCGATTAAATTATTTTTAAGCACCAAAAATTGAAATTTTAGAATGTGATAGAAAACAAACAAAGAAAGTTTTTTTTTTTCTTTCTTTCTTCTCTTTTTTTTTAGTTCCTAAAACGGAGAAAACACCGTAAAAGAGAAATACCTGTAGATTTATCTCTCCAAGGTGTGTGGACTTCAAAAAGCGCATTGTTGAGCTCTTCCCCTCGAACAATCCCACGAAAAAGCAAAGTACTCCGCAAGAAAAGGTTAAGCAAACACCAAACAAAATCCAGAAAGATATATCCAGATAATGGTGAAAAGAAAATTTCTATTTTAAGGAACTAGAAAAAATTTCAAGGAAATAACAATTTCGCATAAAGAGATGGATCAAACATGTAATCTTGAAATCAAAATGAAATATTTACTAATTTTATAAATAGAAATTAGAATTGAAATTTGTAAAAAAGAACGGACCTAACTTTACAAATTCAGAAATGAAAGAAGCAAGACTGAAACGATGAAAGGAAATGCTTAAGCAGAACTGATAAAAATCAGTGAAGAAAAAGAACAAAGCTCAAAACTAGAAAAGAGATGGACTTACCAATAAGGGACTTTGGTTGGGTCCCACCGGGCATGCCAAAATGTTGATCAAGAATTTCGCGCTTGTTACCTGTCCAAGTTAATGTACCAAACTAAACACAAAAACCTTGAAAAAATCAAATGAAATTGATACCTGATGGACAAGATCCGAAGATGTAGATGGATAAGGAAGCCGATGTAGATAAGACGGGCACACACGAGCAATTCTGCATAGTAGATCCAAGTAACCTGCAAGACACCGATGTTTGACAAAAAAAAGACCACGTTAAAAGATATTTAGGTGGACTACCTGAGAAGAGGGTCCAGGAAGCGATAAGCTCCCTCAGCGGATGTCAGTCCACGTTTTCAATTAAGTAAAGAAGCATACATGATAAAATATGTATGTATAGGACTAGATTTTCTGATCAAAGTAATAAATAGAATCTAAACAACAGATAGAAAGTAACAGAAAATAGGGAACTGTGAAAACAAAGCTGGATTTGTGTTACATGTGTCCTTTTACCTGTCTACAGGATGATTAGTGTCGATTATGTAGAATCGGCGTCGACTGGTTCAGATCGGTGTCGACTGATATAGATCGGCGTCGATCCGAGACAGAGTGCGATAAGGTTTGGGAATCGAAAAATGAAGGCAATATCGTCAACATCCGCTGGATCTGCAGAAGCCGGAGAGATATTGGCAAGGATCCACCTGTGCTGGATGCAGGAACAAAGTCACCAGAAAATCAATGGAGACGTGCGATGTTGATGTGGTAAGAGCAGAGTAATGGTGCTCCTCTCATGGATTGATTTGGACAAGATTCACTCTCACTCGATAGATAATGTTCAAACTTGATGCTCAAAACTCTCTCGTTCTCTCTGTCTAATTCACTGTCTATCTCATCGTCTAATTGTCTCTCTTACAATCTGTGTCTAACCAGAACTGAGTTCTGGGCTTCTATTTGTAATCGGCGCCGAATGATATTAAATCGGTGTCGTTCCGAAAAATTGGCGTCGACTGAGTACCGGTTGGTGCCGATCATGGAACAGACTCCCGAAATGGCCAAAAGGAGTGATTTCTGGAAAGATAAGAGTGATCCCTCCACCTCAAATATGGGAAATATCGCACTGCTTGGTTTGGGGGGAGGAGAAATAGGTGGGATATATGGATAGAATAGATATGAGGTAGATAAGTGGTTAGGATACATGTAAAAAGGTGTAATTAAATAGTTAATATTTAATTACTCACGGGTAAAACATAATAGGGTGAATTAAACTTAGGATAGGTGTTTAAATCACAAATTGAATAATACCCCAAGGGGATAGTGGTGATATAAACGTGCCCCAGGTTACCTAAACGCGCACGAGGGACACTAAATTGGATAACCAATTTTAGGTGTCTACAACTCCATGTAATCAAAAAACTGCTTGCATAAACCTTTTTTCCAGTATGAGTGAATTATCCTTTAAATTACTTGCTATAAAATGTGACACTTTAATTAAATTGTCTACGTCTACAAATATAACATCATGTTTATTTTTAGACATAGGTAGATCTTGGACAAAATCCATAATTATAACTTGTCACTTATATTCTCGCACGTTGTGAGGATATAATAGTCCTACTGGATGTGAATGTTCATCCTTTACTTTCTAACATTCTAGGCATTTTGAGACATAAAAAATCACGTCATTTTTCATTTTTTTCCAGAAGTATTTCTTTTTGATGTCTGCCATCATTTTCTTTACTCCTAGATGTCCCGAGTAGGGAACATCATGAAATTCTCTCATGAATTTACTTATGATTTCTTTACCCTCTGGTACATATATTATGTTGTTATAGCGCAGAATCCCATCTGTTTCCAGCTTGAAACCATCATACCTTTTATCCCTCAGATCTTTTTCTAAAGCTATTTTAACATGATTGTAGGAGGGGTCATTTGTTAATTCATTTTTGACTTCATCTTTGAATTGGGTTCTTAATGTAATTATAACAACAATATAATTTCTGTGACTTAAGGCATCAGCCACCCTATTCTCTTTTCCTTTAATGTAATTTATATCAAAGTCATAATTTGCTAGGAACTCCAGCCATCTTCGCTGCCTTGCATTTAGATTCGGCTATGTAAATATGTATTTGAGCCCAAGATGATCTGTTTTGAGTTCAAAGGGTTTCCCAAGTAGATAATGCCTCCATACTTGCAGCACATGAACAATCGCAACAAGCTCAAGATCATGTGGTGCATAACTTACTTCATGGACCCTTAACTTTCTTCTTTTAAAAGCTACCACATGCCCATCTTGTAGTAGTACTCCACTCAAACCTTCCTCTAAAGCATCGGTTACCACTAAGAAGTTAGCATTTGGATCTAGAATCTTCAACACCGAAGAACTTGTGAGTCTGCCTTTTAAATCCTTAAAGGCTTCTTCACAGTTATTGTCCCAAGAAAATTTCTTACCCTTCTTTTACAAAGAAGTGATAGGTCCCACTAACTTAGAAAAGTCCTTTATGAACTTTTGATAGTAGCCTCCTAGACCCATAAAACTTCTCACTTCATGCACATCCTTCGGTGCTGGCCATTCCATGATGGCACGGATCTTTAAAGGGTCCACCGAGATTCCCTCTTTATCTATTATGTGGCCTAAGTATTGTACTTCGTATTGATAGAAAGCACACTTAGATAATTTTCCATATAATTTATGTTTTCTAAGAATTCCCAGAACAATCCTTAAATGTTCATCACATTCTTCCTCATTCTTGGAGTATATTAATATGTCATCGAGAAAGATAAGTACAAATTGGTCTAAGTATTCCCTAAACACACTGTTCATAAAGTTCATGAAAGCAGGAGGTACATTTGTTAGTTCAAAGGGCAAAACTGTAAACTCGTAATGCCCATACCTTGTTCTAAAAGTAGTTTTATGGATATCTTCATCGTTGATTTGCAGTTGATGATAACCAGATCTGAGATCTATCTTGGAAAAAAAATTGTGCTCCCCATTTTATCAAATAGATCATCAATTCAGGGCAATGGGTACCGATTCTTCACTGTTACCTTATTGAGCATTTGGTAATCAATACAAAGTCTGATGGTCCCATCCTTCTTTTTCACGAAGATAACCGGTGCACCCCATGGTGATATACTTGGTCTAATCAAAGCCAAGGACAACAACTCATGTAATTAAGCTTTCAATTCAACTAATTCTGTTGTTTTCATTCTGTATGGTGCCTTGGCAATTGGTTTTGTTGCTGGTTTGACCTCTATTGTGAAGTCAAATTCACGCTTAGGTGGAAGTCTATGCAACTCATTAGGAAACACATCTCTAAATTCCCTTAGGATGGGAGATGCTTTAATTTTAGGCTCAATTTCCTGTCCTAAATTTTTTATTTTTACAGCATATAGATGGCATCCCTTTCACTTTTCCTTTTTTAGTTGCGTGGTGGAAATCTGCCTAGTGACAAACTCTCTTTTAACACCCTGAACACTCGCTATTTTTTGTTAATCATCACAGCAGGTTACTCATTTTCCTAAGAAATCTAAGGTTGCATTGTGTTGACTTAACCAATTCATACCTATGACAACAGCATAGGATCCAAGAGGTGCCACATACAAGTTTAATCTTGTTGTGAACTCAGGTAATTCTAGTGGTGCCTCAAACAAACATTACTTCACTCTATGCACAACATTATTTCCATATTGTACTGTCCAAGTGTGTTCTATGTACCCAGCTCTTATTTTGAGTTTATCAGTTACTTTAGATGAAACAAAACATTCTATTGAACTGGAATCAAATAAAACATAAACAAGTTCTCCAAAAATCTTACTTGAGGTTTCAATGAGAGTCGCTTGCTTTTCTGCTTGCTTATTATGGACTGCAGCATAAATCTTATGTTGTTGCCCCTCTTTATTTACTGCAGTATATCCCTTCTGCTGGTTATTCCATTGTCCTCTTTGCATACATTTGTTAGTGAAATGATCTCCACCACACTTATAACATCCACCCAGAGGTCATTTTCTCTCAATCTTATTCTAGCCGATACTTGTTCTTTGTTGCCCATTATTTTTATTATTCACAACAATTCTACCCACTATTCCTCTGTTATTGACAAGCTTGAACTTTTTGTTTCCCTTTTTCCATGCTGGTTTACTTGTGGTTGGTGTTTGAAAACTACTATATTTCCTTCTATTTTCCTCTTTAGAGGCGTAAATACTTTGCAGCTTTTGTTCTTGCTTGATAGATTTTTCAAACACTGTTTCCATCGAAGTAGGTCCATGAACATCTACCTCACCACCAATGCTATGATTCAACCCCATTATAAATTTTCTCACTCTAGAATTCTCATCCGTTTGATACATAGGAACATATTTCAACAATCGAGTGAAACATTCCCAATATTCTATAACTGAGTACTTTCCTTGAGTCAGCTTTTGGAATCCTACCATCTTTTGGTCAAAGTACAGCTGAGGTAGCCATCTCTGATGGAAGTAGGCCATAAAAATCTTCCATGTGATCATACAAGAATTAATTCCTAGTTCCATTTTCTGGCTATCCCACCAATAAGATGCTTCACGGGACAATTGGTAGGCTCCTCATACTGCTTTTGTCTCCTCTGAAAAGTCCCTAATCTCAAAATACTTTTCCATTATGGATAGCCAATTTTTAATGCCATCCCCAAGAGTTGTACCATAAATTTTAGGTGGAGATATTCTTTTAATGTCCCTCGCTAACTCAGCAGCCAGCCTTGCTTTCATATTTGCCCTTTCATTTAGGTGCTCGGGTTGATCATCATATTGCTCATCACCATGATTCTCATCCTTAAAATCCTCATTCTCTTCACCACCCTGACCTTGTTGTTCTAAGGCAACAATTCAGTTTTGGGTGTCATTCAAAAGGTTGACAATTTCTTATAACTTAGCAGCTGTATTATCCGGCATGTCGTCAATATTTACCCCATTGTCACTCACCATATTAGCTCTTATTGCTGGCCTAGCCAAAGTTTCCCATTTTTATAAAAGAGGATACTTTTTATTAGAATGTGTGTCCCATCAATTTCCAAGTGTCTAAGCCTCTGGCTCTGATACCAAAATGTAATGCTCAAAATTACTAGAACTGGAAAATGGGGATATTTTTTTTAAACATACATAAAAATAGATTACACTGCTGTAATCATACAGATTTATTTAATCAAATTATTTAAATCAAATTTGTTCTTTTGATCTATCTGATAACATCTGTGTAAGCCATGTGCGGCTGAGAAGGGTGTATCTATATCTCCATGATCTCCCTTCGCCACTACTTCGAGTGAAAATGCTTACTAGCATTTTGGCTCGACCTTTTTTTAAAAGTCATGGGAACCATGTGAAAGTCCTTGGGTCTACCATGAAGTTATTTTTCCAACTTCGTATTTTGGTATCTAACAATTTCCTACCTCATATTCAGTGTTCAAATTCCCATGATCAGGTTAGTGGAAATTTTTAATTTAATTGGAGGACTAGGTGATCAGACATTGCACAACCATCGATGCATTACTTTGGCCAACGTTTTCCATCGTGCAGGTTATAGCTAAACTCAAGACAACACACTAGTCTTATGAGTTTAAGTCTTCCACCACCTCACAACTACCCCTTTCACAGTTATCTAGATCTTATAGTTTGTATTTACTTTATTTCCAATTTAACCTATCTTGAAAGATTTTATATCAAGATAAATGCCAAAGGCCAACTAGGATCATGAGATAAGTCTAATGGATCTTTTCATCTATTTACCATCACATTTTGTCTCTCTTTTCCTGATGCTTATTTTTTTAACCTTAAATTACCTTTTACAATGACACTCATCCATTCTCTATACAACAGGATTTACAATCTTATCATATTAATACCAAGTTTACCGAAAGGCCAAATTAAATATATATTAAAACATGTATATTTAATTATTCCTTCGATTTTCTACGCCACTAAATAGCTTATTTAATTTAGAAATTAAAGACAATTGATTGTTACAATAATTTCCCAACTATGAGCTTCATACATTGACAAATATCAAATAAATAAATTTAACAATTTATGATAAGTAAGATTTTTTACTTCTAGTATTTATCTTTTACTCATATTGAGATATTATTACATACAAGGTAATCATCTCTTTATTAAAATCATAAATTACATATGTTGTTAAGGAAAAATATATAACTACTATGGTAACTCTCACATAGTGAGGTATGAATATTAACAATGGGTCCAAGATCCCAATAAATTTAGTCAAAATTATAGGATATCATCCTTCTACAAATTGAAATCCAAGTATCTCATTTAGATCCATGCTATGATAAAACTTTACAAAACATGAGTTTCAGCATATCCGAACATGATGGCTAATTGTTCTGCAAGTTTGGAGTATTGGTATGTTATTAGTTCAAAATGAACTGGCATGAATATTAACTCCATTTTTGATATTATTATTTAATGAAATACGAAACGATATACAAGTTATTTTATCAAAAAACGTATGGCAATACAGTGGAGGATGTATTATTACATGTTTTTCATCAAGATACAAATATGAATGTACACAAATAGAACAACCAATTTCTATTTCAGCAATCATGTTTCACTCTAATCACAAGGATCAAGAAATAATCAAACTATAATCATTCAACATTCGAATTTTGATTAAACCACAAGAAAATCACACTTCACATGGTACATATTCAACTATTATTTTTCTTACCTTCCACTCAACAAACAACTTTAAAAAATAGTCTAAAATCATCATTTCCAAATACCAATTAGACATATTCCCTCTAGTTAATGAGAAGCTCTATAAAATGCACAATAACTTTATTTCAAACCATCAATATATATATATATATATATATATATATATATATATATATAGGAACAATCCAAGTAAATAGTGTAAAAGCACCTCTATTAAATCATTTTAAAATGTTCTTTTAGGTATCCGATAGATCAACAAAACAAATTAACTCACATACCACAAGATGATAATTTTGAAGTCTATTTGCATAGAATAACAACAATAAGTTTCTAACACTTCCAGTTATGAAATACTTTGAGAAAACTAAGTCATCTTACCTAGATTGTTAACACTAATTTACTTTGCAATTAGGTAATAAAATTATACCTATAGGAAAATCAACTTATAAATATCCAAATCAGTTCATTCTAGCATTAATTTCTTTTCTGTTTAGAAATTATTAGAATCCACGAGCAAATATTTATATCAAGAAAAATGATGAAATTCCTAGTAAAAACATTTTTCACACTACCCAAAAATCGCTTTGCTCATACAAATAAATTATTGTTTGATTGTAATAAAACCCACAGACAGAAATTGATTTGGGGTTTCCAGAAATCAAATTTAAATAGAAAATAAAATAAAATAAAAATTGATTAGGAACACCCATCTGCGTTTTTTCTAGGTTTAGCTAAAACCACACAAAGTAAACTTAAGAGAATACAAAATCCATCAATTTCCGTTTTAGATTTTATTTCCAAGCAATTAAATCAGAAGTTATCCTCAAATTCATTCAATTGCCATTTAAAAAAGAATGTGTATTTCCTCATTATTTACAAATAATGCTATAGAGAAGGGAGAAGATATTCATGCCTGAAGTAAACCCATAATCGGCAACCTTCTACCCTTCCCTATCCAATAAATTGAATCCTTCCTTCCTCCAAAACTCATGCAGGTATTTCCAGAAGAGAAGAATGAAAACAGACAAAGGAGAAATAAAATAAAACATAATGAAGAAACTATACTATGATGGAGAATTTTCGGGCTTCCAAATGTTGCTTCATGCGTCAATGCATGTTGTGATGCCACATACTTGGTGTTAGATGAAGGCGTATCCCTTTCAAAACTCTCAGATTTTAAATATCAAAATATTATTATTATTATACTTTTAAATTTTTGATTTATGTGCCAAATCCTTTTAGGATTTAAATATATAATTTCACAAATTAATAAGGCATTTTTTTAATTTAATTTTTATTTTAATTGATACCTAACTTATTGGTAAAATTAATCATCATAATATAAGTCCACATATTGCCAACAATAAGCTATCATAATTATTATTTGAATTCCCATGTTCCATATAAAATATTCAAACAAATGAAAAATCACCAAGTCCGAAAATTATAATAATTCAAATATTCTCGTAAAGCTGGTTTGATATAGCATTGTTAGATAAAACAAAGGCAGTATTCATCACGGTGACTACAAAAGTTGAAGAAAATATAAGATGACCAAACCGATTAAAATAAAATAATTGAAATAAATAACCGAAAGATTCATTATCATTAATGAATTGTTTTACCTATGATTAAGGCCTAATCATGTTTTATGAAGGATCATCAAGGTGGGTGTGGCCCTGTGGGGTTATTCATTTTGTAATCTCATGTCCCACAACAGAAGTTATGGGTCATGATATGACGAACCAAATGAGTTTTACACCTAATGATGATCTCATCTAATCCTATTTAGACTTAACCGTAGTTAATTTAACTTGTAAGAAATTTTGGGATGTGACATTGAGTCAAATCAAGGTTTTTGTTCCAATTGTTGAGCTCTTTAGGATTCTTGAGCACAAGAAAAGGGCCTTTGAGTATTTGGGATTGAAATAGGAAAATTTTACCCAAGGCATAAATGTAAACAATGTAGAGGTTCCTCCTACCATTGCAGAGTTGGAAAAAACCGCAAGTGCTGCAAGAACTAGGTGAGCCACCTGAAGTATATTTGGGAACATCATTGGTTGAGTCCCAACTTAATGTAGATCCATTTTTCACTATTCTGATTATTAGGGACATGTTGTTACACAACTGTATGTTTCATTCTGGAGCATCATGCAATGTTATCCCTCTTGAAGTCATGAATGAATTAGATATCAAAGTGATAACAACTTATGGAAAGTGTACTACCATGGATTCCAGAGAGGTACCAGTGGTTAGATGTGTCAAGGGTTTGATAGTGCAACTCACAGCTTACCCAGGCAAGAACTTAAAACTAGATGTTGTTATTGTTGATTGCCTTGTTGTTGGTCGTAAAATAGGACTTTACGAAGAGCAACAGTCAGGGGACAAGAAGTCCCTCCTCTTTAATGGGAGAGGTTCCCTTATTCAGAAATGAACCTATTTACAAATATATAAAAACATGATTTTCTGGTTGAACTTGGATATTACAAAAGTGTTTTCTATAAATATCATCAATTACAAAAGGACTAAGGAATGAGAGTACGAGAATGAGTAGAAAGGCAACACTTAGAATTATAGATAACAGAGTAATTCTTTATGTATGCGAAGTTACAAGGAATTGAAACAAGATCATTTGTATCATATAAATAAGATGGAATTTAAAGACACAAAGTTCTGTAAATAACATCTGCTAGAACACAAAGTTTCTTAACATAACACAGACAAATGATCTTCACAAAATTAAATGAAAAGCTGGGGACAAAAGAGATCAGATAGACAAAGAATGAAAAGCCCTTCTGTATTGATTTCTTTATGATCTATTTACACTTTCAGAAAATAAGCCAAGTTCTTCCTCCCTTTCAAAATGGCGTGAAGAGGCCATTATATAGCTTACAAATCAGTTACTCTTTGTTACTACTTCCTTTAACTAAAGATTAGTTAAGGATTGCCAATCGCAATACCTCAACTAATTACAATGAATCCGAGAAAAAGAATTAGAAGAGAAGAGAAGAATAAGGGGAAGAAGACAGGTGGTTATGAATGGGAGGGACCCACTGACTTCAAAATTCACTGCCTGAATCTCTTCAATGCCTCGGCTATGCCTCTGCCATGAGGGACTGACGTGTTGGCTATAGACTGAGCCCAAAATCTGAGGCACTTCTCCATTTCCTTATCAAACTTGACATGAGTATGATAGTATTTATTTTCTTCTTCAATGGCATATTGAAGAGAGCAGATCTCCTTCATTTTCTCTTTGGAAATGGAGCTTTCCTTGAATAGATTATCTTTGACAAAAGCTTTGAATTGAGCTTTGATTTCTTGCAAGGAAAGAGGCACACCAGAAATTTCATCCTGAAGATGAAAGTGTATGTCTTTGAAAGCAGATACAACCAGTGTCTTGAAAGCCTCACCCTTCTGCCAGTTATTCTTCAGCTCTCCCAAAGCCTCCTCCAAGACTTTGATCTTCATATTGATAGTAATTCGGAGGGAAGAGCCGCAAACTAGACTCGGGAAGGAATTACAGAGGGAAGGGATACACGCGCAGGATTTTAGATTGCAAGGGTTCGAGCAAAGGATAGCATGGAAGTAGTGTGAAAAATTCATAGGGGTTTTGCTCGTTATATATCCGATTAGGAGAGAGAAAGATAATGAATGCACATTTAATACATACCTACCAATTTGAATAAGCAAGATATTCAGGTAGAGCAGGAAAAATAAGCACGAATGGAACTTGGTTCATTTGGTACATGTGAGACGTGAATGCGCGAAACACGCAGCTCGGCCGATTTAGGCGAAGCGGGGAAAAGACGCACAAATTGCTTTTGGGACATGTGGGACAAAAGTTCATGAAACACGCGACTCGGCCGGATCGGACGAAAATGTGACAATAGGTCCGGGTGAACTTGGGACATTTGGGACGTGAAAGCACGAAGTACGCGGTTCGGGTGATTCGGCCGAAAATGGAACAACTTGCCAAATTGAACTTGGGACATTTGGGATGAGAAGTTCTGATGGGCCTTAAAGGGACAAACTTCGGGGAAACCGGCCGATCGGGGAACAGAGCGCCCATTTGAACTTGGGACATGCGGGACAAAAATGTCCGACAGGCCCAAAAAACACACAAAAATGACCCAAAAATGCAGATTTTCTCAATTTCTCGACTTTTAACATTGAGTACAACAGAGAAGACACTTAAAACTCAAAATTTTGAAATTTTCACTTTCTTAAGAGCAGGGGAATTTTGAGTGGACAACAGCTGGCTCCTTCTGGGGATGACTTGGCATAAATCCAAGGAATGGGACAAGGTAAGAACTTAGACAAACTCGGGGAAGCAGACCAGTAGCTTATCCATTGGGCCACAGAGTCAAAAATCAAACCAATACAGAGGACAACACACCAACAAAAAGGAAAGCAATACAAAACACTATACAGAATATACAAAGGACTCCCTAATCACCTATGACTTGAACAACTTAAGGTACTGCCCACTATAAGGAAGTGGGAGAGGAGAACCATCCATGTAATCAAGATAAAAGGAATTCTTACCCGCAAAGTGTCTGATCTTGAAAGGTCCGAGCCAAAGGGAATCAAACTTGCCATGGCTACCACGAGGTTCATGCGTTTTATCCCATAACAACACAGTGTCTCCAACTTGGAAATATCTGAACCTCGGTTTCTTATCAAACAGGACCTTTACCTTCTGCTGGTGAACAGATATCCTATCAGCAACGTCCAATCTGTCCTCATTCAATTTTTTAAGATACATAATTCTCTTATCCAAAGCATCACTAAAACTAGCATCTTCAATGGCCTTCATTAGATGCAAGGCTGGCAGCTCCACTGTTACTGGCAATTGAGCTTCTACTCCATATACCACTTGAAAAGGAGACATTCCAATAGCTCTCTTTGGTGTAATCTTGTCTGCCCAAAGAGCATCATAGAGCTTCTTGTGCCAGTTTCGTTGAGACTCATTGACTAATTTCCTTATAATAGTCACCAAATTTTTATTAGTAGACTTTGCTTGCCCATTTCCCTAAGGATAGTAATCTGAGGACTGAGCCAAAGAGATGCCATAGCCATAGCAAAAATCCATTATTTCGGTTGAAGAGAAATTCGAAGCATTATCTGTCACAATCTTGTTAGGTACACCATACCTTACCAAGATGTTCTCTTTGATGAAGTTGCATACCACTTCAGAAGTAGTACTCTTAACTGGAATAGCTTCTACCCATTTGGTGAAATAATTCGTGGCAGTTAATACATGAGTATGACCAGCACTAGAAGTGGGATTAAGTGTTACAATGAAGTCCAAACCCCACTGTTGAAAAGGTTCTTCAATTACAACTGGCTTAAGAGGTAAAGAGGCCAATTTGGGTCTTCCCATGAAGGTCTGACAAGCCTCACATTTATCAACCCACTTGGATGCATCTCTGAACAAGGAAGGCCAGTAATATCCTCCACCAAGTATCTTATGAGCAGTGACTGTTGATAAATAGTACCCTCCACATGCCTGATCATGAAAGGCTGAGAGTAACTTTTTCTGTTGTTCCTTGTCCACACATTTCAAAAATCTTCCATCTAACCCATGTTTAAACAAGGCGTTTTCCCACAACACATATTGCACTGACCTTAGTTTAACAGTCCTCTTTTCTTTTGCATTTAAATGAGAGGGGCACTCTCCATAGGTGAGAAAATGAGTGATATCAGCATACCATTCATCAACTGAGCTAAGAAATAGAACGGTAGGAAGGCCAACTTTATTCTCCAGTAATTCATGCTTAGCTCCTTCAGCAATGAGCTCACAAAGACCTTTTCCACGGATGAGCTTGGTCGGTTTGATGTCAATATCGTATTCTTGGACCTTAGCAACCCAGTTCCCTCTCTTGGATCCAAATTCCTGTTGTGTGAGAATTGACTTAACAGTTGTATCTGGAACCAACACCATGGAGTGAGAGTTGAGGATGTAAAAATGAAACTGCTTAACAGCTTTGACCACTGCAAAAGCATGTTTTTCCATCATGGTGTATTTTAACTCATGATCTTTCATAATATAGCTCATGAACGCAATTGGGAGTTCATGCTCATTAGATTCTTCTTGAGTCAAAACAACATCCAAGGTATTATCTGTGGCATAGCAATAGATAATAAAATCTTTGCTGAAATCAGGACAGGCTAAAACAGGGGTTTTAGCAATAGCTCTTTTAATACCTTCAAAATATTCCTTTCCTTCAGAAGACCAACCAAATGTTTGTTTTCCTTTCATCATTTGGGAAATACTCAAAGTTAACTCTACAAAATCAGGAATGAACCTTCTTAAAAAAATGATCTTACCAAAGAAAGAGTGCACGCCCTTTTTGCTGGTTAGGAGAGGAATTTGATGGATAGCTTGAACTCGCTCAGGATCAATCTTAATACCATCTTTGGAGATGATGTGCCCTAATAATTTCCCCTCTGTAACACAAAAGACATATTTTTTAGGATTCAAAGAAATCCCATGTTCTCCGCATCTTAGCAGAATTGTCTCCAGGTGGTCAAAATGATCCGCCCTTGTTTTAGAAAACACAGTCAAGTCATCAAGGTATATGACAATACACTTCCCTTTCAAAACTTCCAAAGGCCAGATCCATAGCTCTCTGAAAAGTGGCACCAACATTAATGAGCCCAAAAGGCATTCTCTTGTAAGCAAAGGTACCCCAAGGAGTAGTGAAAGTTGTTTTGTGTTGATCTGCAGTATCAACCTCTACCTGATTATATCCCGAGAATCCATCAAGCATAGATAAAATTTCAGATCCTGTTACTACTTGCAAGACCTGATCCATCATGGGCAAAGGATAATTGTCTTTCAAAGAATCCTGATTCAGATTCCTAAAATCAACACAGATGCGGATCTCACCATTTTTCTTCCTAACAGGCACAATATTAGTAATCCATGTTGAATGGTGAATGGGAAAAATGATTTTGGCCTTCAACAACTTCTGTATTTCCTGAAAGATGGTGTCAGCTATTTTGGGATTGTATTGCCTCTGTTTCTGCTTAAAAGGCTTAATTCTAGGTTTGAGAGGAATAAAATGATGCATATCTTTTGGTTTTAAAGCTTTTAAATCTTCATAAGAGTAAGCAAGAACATCCTTATACCTCTTTAAAAGATCAATTGCTTTCTTCCTCTCATCGGCTGTGCAACATTTTCCAATGTTCACGAGCTTAGGATCAGTAGAACTCCCAATATCAATCTTATCATACTCAATTGATTGCTGAGGTCCAGTAGAAGCTTTAGATTTCACGTACCTGTCATGCTTATCGAATAGTTCCTCCAGACTCACCAACCCTTTAGGAATCTTGTTTCCTTTGAGATTGATGCATCCATCTTGATCTGTTTCTTGTCCTTGGGTGACGGCTTGGTCAGAGGACGCCCATCTTCACAAGGTAGGTTGTCACTTCCCTCAAAATATAGTTACTCGAAATTACCCTTAAGTTCCAGGAAGGAAAGCAAATGCTGGTCATCGTTGAAAACTTGCCAGTTATTGGTATTGTCAGGTACACTAGGCCGGTGGACCATTTCAATAGTGAACTTATTTTGAGAGAATTCAGGATGGGGAATCAGTAGTGACCCTGAGACAGCCAGTGAATCAGCCCTACTATTCTTTTCTCTAGGTATTGCTTTGATAGAGAAAGCATCAAGGAATTCAATGGAATCCCAAACCTGATTCTGGTAATGTTTCAACCTTCCATTTTTTACCTGGAAAAGGCTTCTAACTTGATTTACAATCAATTCTGCATCACCATGAGCCAGAAGATTCTTTACACCTTGTTCTTTGGCCACTTGCAGTCCAAGAATGAGAGCCTCATACTCTGCTGTATTATTAGTATTTTTGAACTGTAACTTGAATGAAAAAGGATGAAGGCTTCCTTCAGGTGACACCAGTAAGACACCAGCTCCAGAACCAGCTGAGGAACAACTTCCATCAAACTCTAAAATCCAAACACCATTAGGATCTTTAGGTGACACTTTGGGGAGTTGAATTTCATCAGGGGACATAATCTTGTAGTTACCATGCCCCATATCCTCATAGAGTATTTGTGCTTTAGGATCATCCATTTTTTGTACAATATACTCAGATTGGTTCTCAGGCAACAACTTCCTCATTTGTCCATTAACAGGTACGAGTGCATGTGACCAATCCATTTGAATTTCTCCACCCACATCTTTACAGAAGTTCCTACTTAGCAAAATCCCGCATGAAGGAGGAATATCTGCTACTAAGATGGTAGCCAAAACTCTCTTCTCAGGAAAAGTAACAAAAGCCACTTGTGCATCTTTAATTTTTCCGACCAGGGGCACTTTCTTACTCTCCATAGAGTAACAAGATCCATAAGTGCATGTGAGGGTAAATCCTAAGGCATGAGCTACTTTAGCAGGCATCATGTTGTCTGAGGCTCTTGAGTCTATGACACAATTACTGAGCCTATGGCCAGCTATAACAAGTGTTACATAAAATGGTTTAATTTTGTCATTGGGTGAGGTGACAGTGGCTACCAGACTAGGCTGTGGTGCAGAAGAAGGAGTGGGTAAAAGGTCTTTAGAGGTGGTTTTAGAATGGGAATTGAAAAAGTGAATCATTTTAGCAAAAGCTTTGGAATGAGTTTGATAATACTCAGCCTCTGAGATTTGAACCTTAGTCTTTTTCAGGTGATCAATAATATCAAAAGACCCAAAAGTGGACGGGCCATCATCACTTGAGATCCTAGGTTTATCAACTTTAGGGGAAAAAGAAGTAACTTTAATAGCAGGATTGACAGGAATCACCTTTGGTGTAGATGAAACAGGGATAGGAGATCCTCTTTTTTCAATTACAGGGATAGTTGTCATCTGCTCCTTAGATTTCTTGGGGGGATGCATCACTTTCTCCCTCTAATTTTTCTGCTCTCGAGTCATGACAGCGAATGATTCGTTATTCATGTCCGCTACTACTTCATCATAATCATCTCCATCATCAATGCACTCAGTGGTGAAGAAATTAACTCAAGATCCCTGAAGTTCATCTGCTTCATCATCAACTTCTTCCACAAATTCCTCGCAAGTTTCATTATCCTCATCATCATCTGGTTCCTCAACTTCACAGGTTACATTGACAGGAACTTTAACAGGAGGTCCTTCAAGTGCTAATCTTGTTTGAGAAGCAGGAAAATGATTTCTTGGCTGAAAATTCCTCCTTGGAACGTCTGCATAGGGAGCATGCTGAGCCAATTGTTTCTTTATGCCAATGAGATCATTCGCAAGTTTTTGAACCAATGGATCAGTATTAGGTCCAGGGGTGGAAGAGGAAGAAGAAGCAGACTTAGATTTGGAAGGGTCTCTCCTCAACTTCCCTAACATGATTAAATCATCCTCGACACTAACAACAAGAGTTTGATCTTCAGCCAATGTTGCGAGATTAGCCCTTCTTAGCGCATAACTAACTTCAGGTGATTGGGCATTTAGGAAGAAACATTTTTGGATTTGATCAACAGGTCGATTATTTGGTGGAATTTTATTAATCAACCTGTTGAATCGGGCCACAAATTCTCTCATGGGCTCTTGTAAATCTTTCTTTATCTGAGAGATTTGGGGTAGCAAAGCATGCACATCTTCTGCTCGTTTGAAACGGTTTTCAAACCTAGTTCTCATTTTGTCCCAGCTATTGATAGCACCAGCTGGAAGGTGATAGATCCAATCAGCAACATTATCTTGTAAATTCTCAACGAACAGTCTCACGGAGATGTCTTCATGTTCAACTCCCAGAACTCCACATGCAACTATGAAGGCTGTGATGTGTTCATCAGGATGCACTTTTCCATCACCTTTGAATTTAGGGAAGTTCTTATGGTTACCTCTGGGTAACTCATGCAAAGGCTCAGGAAGAGCAAGGGGCCCGACACGATGACCCCAGGGCAATGGTACCGCCATTATTGGAAAAATGGCTTGGAGAGGAACTACAACACCAGCAAGAATCAAAGCTCGAAGATTAGGACTAGTTGGCTCTGAAGGAATACCACTCGTAGGAATTCTAACTTGAACAGGTGGAGTGCTTGTCGAACAAGTCTTTCTATTTCTTGTTGAAGGGAAAGGAAAACCCTGCTGCTCCAAAAGTTGAAACTAAGAATCTTTAATACCAAGGACCTTTCTCCCTCGAGTAAAACGCAGAGTCACCAGATCAAAGGATGATCAAAAATTACAGAACTGGAATATGATTTTCCCCAGCAAAGTCACCAAAAACTGTTGGTCGTCAAATAGGACTTTACGAAGAGCAACAGTCAGCAGATAAGAAGTCCCTCCTCTTTAATGGGAGAGGTTCCCTTATTCAGAAACGAACCTATTTACAAATATACAAAACATGATTTTCTGGTTGAACTTGGATATTACGAAATTGTTTTCTATAAAGATCATCATTTACAAAAGGATTGAAGAATGAGAGTACGAGAATGAGCAGAAAGGCAACACTCAGAATTATAGATAACAGAGTAATTCTTTATGTATGCGAAGTTACACTGAATTGAAACAAGATCATTTGTATCATATAAATAAGATGGAATTTAAAGACACAAAGTTCTATAAATAACATCTTCTAGAACACAAAGTTTCTTAACATAACACAGACAAATGATCTTCACAAAATTAAATGAAAATCTGGGGAAAAAAGAGATTAGATAGACAAAGAATGAAAAGCCCTTCTGTATTGATTTCTTTATGATATATTTACACTTTCAGAAAATAAGCCAAGTTCTTCCTCCCTTTCAAAATGGCGTGAAGAGGCCATTATATAGCTTACAAATCAGTTACTCTTTGTAACTACTTCTTTTAACTAAAGATTAGTTAAGGATTGCCAATCGCAATACCTCAACTAATTACAATGAATCCGAGAAAAAGAATTAGAAAAGAAGAGAAGAATAAGGGGAAGAAGACAGGTGGTTATGAATGGGAGGGACCGACTGACTTCAAAATTCACTGCCTGAATCTCTTCAGTGCCTTGGCTATACCTCTGCCACGAGGGACTGACGTGTTGGCTGTAGACTGAGCCCAAAATATGAGTCACTTCTCCATTTCATTATCAAACTTGACATGAGTATGATAGTCTTTATTTGCTTCTTCAATGGCATATTGAAGAGAGCAGATCTCCTTCATTTTCTCTTTGGAAATGGAGCTTTCCTTGAATAGATTATCTTTGACAAAAGCTTTGAATTGAGCTTTGATTTCTTGCAAGGAAAGAGGCAAACCAAAAGTTTCATCCTGAAGATGACAGTGTATGTCTTTGAAAGCAGATACAACCAGTGTCTTGAAAGCCTCACCCTTCTACCAGTTATTCTTCAGCTCTCCCAAAGCCTCCTCCAATACTTTGATCTTCATATTGATAGTAATTTGGAGCGTAGAGCCACAAACTAGACTCAGGAAGGAATTACAGAGGGAAGGGATACATGTGCAGGATTTTAGATTACAAGGGTTCGAGCAAAGGATAACATGGAAGCAGTGTGAAAAATGCATAGGGGTTTTGTTCGTTATATAGCTGATTAGGAGAGAGAAAGATAACGAATGCGCATTTAATACATACCTACAAATTTGAATAAGCAAGATATTCAGGTAGAGCGGGAAAAGTAAGCACGAATGGCACTTGGTTCATTTGGGACATGTGAGACGCGAATGTGTGAAACACGTGGCTCGGCTGATTCAGGCGAAGTGGGGAAAAGATGCACAAATGCCTTTTGGGACATGCTGGACAAAAGTGCACGAAACACGCGACTCAGCCGGATTGGATGAAAATGTGACAACAGGTCCGAGCGAACTTGGGACATTTGGGACGTGAAAGTGTGAAGTACAGGGTTCGGGCGATTCGGCTGAAAATGGAACAACTTGCCAAATTAAACTTGGGACATTTGGGACGAGAAGTTCCGACGGGCCCGAAAAAGACAAACTTCGGGGAAACCGACCGATCGGGGAATAGAGCACCCGTTTGAACTTGGGACACGCGGGACAAAAATGTATGAAAGGCCTGAAAAACACACAAAAATGACCCAAAAACGTAGATTTTCTCAATTTCTCGACTTTTAACATTGAGTACAACAGAGAAGACACTTAAAACTCAAAATTTTGAAATTTTCACTTTCTTAAGAGTAGGAAAATTTTGAGTGGACAACACCTGCCAAATGGGGAATGTTGTTATCAATAAAATGGGCTTCTAGTGTGGGTGGTAGTGTGCAGATGGACAAGTATTTTTCCACTATACCTATTAAGGGCATCCTGGTAAAGTTGTATCGTGAAAAGAAGATGCTACATCTCATTGAGGATCCCAATACTGCTTCCTATGAAGTGTTATACATTGACACTGATGCAGATAACTTTGTTAGATTTGTTGATGGTAAAGAGCACAAAATTGATCAATGCAAGTCTCTTAATCAAGTATGTTCTCCTTGGACTTTGTTGTTCAATGGGGCTTCCTCTAAATTTGGAAATGGTGTCGGTATTGTTCTGATTTCTCCAGGCTAGGAAGAGTTTGTTTTCTCTTTTAAACTCAACTTTGAGTGCACTAACAATATTATTGAGTATGAAGCACTGCTCTTGGTCTAAGGATTACATGGAAATATGACATTAGAGACATCACTATTAAAGGATATTTAGAGCTAATTGTCAAGTAGGTTAGAAAACTTTATGCAACAAAAAATTAGAGAATGAAGCAGTATAAGCATGTATTCTGGGATTTCATTGAAATGTTTGAATCCTTCATCATAATACATTATGATAGGAAGAACAATACTCTAGAAGAAAAATTTACCATATTGGGGTCCAAATTTGAAAATTATACTATATCCCCCTATTTTGAGTATAATGTTGAGGTATTGACTAGGCCATCTATTCCTGACAATGTTAAACACTTGCAGGTGTTTGAAGACGATGCCCAGGTGCAAACGTTTTTGCATAACCAAGGAGAATTTATTGATTAGCATATAGATTGGGAGCCAATGGTTTGTGCGGCTGATGGAAAGGAGACATTATTTGGAAAAGACATCATTTAGTTGAAGACTAATATTATTCCTAGATGTTTGGTATCACTTGAGTCAAATTTTGATAATTTTGATAATGTTGATTGCATTATTAATAGACACATGTCAGCCTGAAGGGATGTTGAAGAGCATGACCTGGGCACAAAGGATAAACCATGTAAGATCTGGCTAGGTAGAAATCTGAGAAAGGAATAAAAGCAGTCATATGTTCAATTGTTGAAGAAATACTAGGAATTCTTAGCATGGTCTTATTTTAAACTGAAAGCATACAGAGAGGATATTTTCTAGCAAAAAATTCCCTTGGAAACTTCTACCAAGACATTTAAGTAGAAACAAAGGCCAATCAAACCACTCCTTTCCCTGAAGATGCAAGAAGAGTTGAAAAATTTGAGGGATGGAGGAATCATACAGCCCACAAGGTACTAATCATGGGTTGTAAAATTAGTACCTGTCAGAAAGAAGAATGGAGATATAAGGCTATGTGTGGACTTTAGAAACTTGAATAGAGAATCAATGAAGGATAACTACCCTCTGCCAAATATGGACAATATGTTACAATTGGTTAGTGGTTCGCAATTATTATCCACCTTGGATGGTTTTTCTGGATATAAACAAGTAGTTGTGAAGGAATTAGAGCAAATCAAGACTTCCTTTACCACTCCTTGGGGAACATATGTATATGTCAGAATGCCTTTTTAGTCTAATTAATGCTGGAGCCACTTTCCAAAGAGCAATGGATGTAGCTTTCTCTGGCTATATTCATGATATCATTTCTTTATATCAAGATCATGTGACCATTTTCTCTAGAAAAAGGAGTGACCACCTACAACACTTAGAAAAAATATTGTTAAGATGTAGGGAGTATGGTATTTCACTAAATCCCAAGAAGTGCCACTTTGGAGTTTAGAAAGAAAATTTTCTTGGACACATTGTGTCAAAGGAAGGGGTCATGATTTATCTTGAGAGGGTAGAATCCATCAACAAAGTCCTTATTCCTAGAACCAAGAAGGGAATTCAATCCATTTTTGGGCAGATTAATTTTATTAGGAGATTTATCTCCAACTTTGTTAAAATAACTATCCCAATCACTAGCATGCTAAAGAAAGATCAAAGTATCAAATGGGAAGAAACAACTATTCAAGATTTAGTTGGGATCAAATAAGCATTAAAGAATGCCCCTGTTTTAGTAGCTATTGATTATAAGAAGGCTTTCCAAATTTTTTCTTTTGCTTCAGATAGTACTATTGCATCTGTATTGTTGCAGAAGGATGATGAGGGAGTTGAAAGACCAATTGTATTTTTTAGTAAGGCATTACAAGGAGCTGAAATAAAATATACTATGATGGAGAAGCAGACATTTCCTTTGGTAAAAGCAACAAAGGTCTTCAGGCCATATATTCTAAGTTCCAAAATCATTGCTTATGTTCACCACACCATGGTGAAAGATATCCTATTAGAAATGGAGGTTTCAAGAACTAGATGCCGATGGGTCAAAAAATTGCAAGAGTATGATATGGATATCGAAACAAAAGAATTGTTCATAGGTTTGGTCCTGAAAAAACTTATGGCAGAGAGCAATTTGTAGACAATTAAGGTAAATGAAGTTGAAGAAGAAAGGTTGAATGTCCTTGAAAAATTGATAAATTATGAATGGTACAAGGATATCATTTTTTATCTCAAACATCTACAGTGCCCTGAACATTTGAGAAACAATAAGAAAAGATCACTTAGGTTAGCTTCCTAAAATATGTCATTACTGATTTTGGGTTAGCCTGGAAGAACCCCGAGGGAGTTCTCTTGAGATGCATTACTAAAGATGAAGCCCCTAAGATAATTTTTGATCTCCATGGAGGAGTTTGTGGGGAGCATTTTATAGGGAGAGTAACAACCCATAAGATCTTAAGGGTTGGTTACTAGTGGCCAACCCTCTTCACAGATACAAATTTATTGGTTAGAAAATGTGTGTTATCCTGTAAAATTGACAAGGGCAATTTTGCAGGTAACCATACCAAAAAAAATTTCTGGTTCCTTGTTAAGGTCCCTCAGCATTCAGAAGGGCATAAAATCCCTTTCCAAAAAATCTAGTTTTTTGAACTTAGTCATTTTGGTCCTTTTTGGCTGGGCGCAGATTTTGTTCATGCAACACAAACATTATTTGCACCCCCTTCTATTTCCTTTGGCACACCCTTTGGAGTGTTAACACAACAATTGTTGCACCTCCTCGTGATGCACCTTTCTTCCTTGCGCTAAGGTGCATGTGTTGGCCTGTCAACAGTAAAAATGTTGCACCCTTAAGCGGTGCACCAAAGCGCTCAAAATCCCATGTTGACAGTCCTGAATTTGCGCCAAAGGTGCAGATAATTTCTTGCTGACAGATGCATAACCGCGCTAAAAGGCACAAATATTTTCATGTCCACATACTTTTTGGTGGATCCTTTGAAAAATTTGGTGGCACATTTATTATGCCTTTTGCTATATATAGGCGCATCCACCCTTTCATTTTCACGATTAAAAAAAACATGAAAATTTATTCCTCTGCACTTGTCAACGCTCCTATCATCCTCATGTCACGTTCGTGGGCCCCACTTCGTTTCTCTCATTCTATATATTCCGGGTAAGTTGTCTTTTCTTTTCTTATGATTTTTGTTTTGGTTGTTTGTGGGATGATACTAAAATGAATCTAAAGAAACCATAAACCCCTCCAGCCTGTTTTGTAATCTTCCCTCCCAAGCCAGTTTCACCCTTCTTCCAGATCTGTTGGCATGGAGGGATTTGTCTCAAAAATGAGGCCAAGATCTCTTCTTTGCTCTATCCCCCTTCACTATAAAATCCACATCAACAAAGGCTTAAAACCACAAACCAATTAGGAAAATCAGAAACCTAAAAGTTATGAATTCTAGGACATAGTTTTCTTTTGGCGTAATCCCCATCTTTATTGCATAAAACACACAGTCACACCAAGAGGGTGCATTGTCTTTTCCTACAACACACATACTTCTTACACCGAAAAAAAAATAATAAAATTGTGACACCGGCATAGGCGCAATCCTGCTTACAACCAACAAATTTTGTTATGCAATCTCTTCCTACACTGCGCTAAAAGGACCCTTGATGCATATAAATTCAATGATACACCATTTAATGTTACGCCCCTTGGCACACCAAACATTTTATGCAACATGTTCCATCTCTGCACCATTGGCGCATTCTGCTACCATGTAACACATAAATTATTTGTTCCCAGTTTAAACTTTACACAATGTCGCAAGACGCAAATTTTTTTACATCAACACATAGTGTTGTATGTAATTTTCTTGCAGTGCCCCGTCATCCTTTGGCGCTGTTTTTTTCCTTCCAACACTCTACCTCAGTGTGCCATACTTTTGACCTTGTAGCCTATAATATTCCTACGCCCTATGCACAGAAGCTTTTAAATTACTAACTCCTCATTCTGTAACGCTTTGATGGACGATTTAATAGCTAACATGGCTCTTCTGCGTCCAACTTCGCTCCTTCTTCTTGTAGATCACCAACTGAACTCAGATTCACATATTTCTACATCAAGCAAAAGGCCAACCAAGTCAAAGGATAAGGCCAAACTCATGGAGGAATAAATGAAATACAAGTATCAAATAGTCATAATACCAGACTCCCATGTAGAATGTGACTTAGACCTCAGAGATTCCGAACTTGGCCATATAGACATGGAATATTTTTGGGCTACAACCAGAAGGGTCATAGGCAGTCATTAGATGGACAAACTAGAGGGAAATGGTCTGCAATTTCATTGGGGGAATCCCCCGTTAGTGCAATAAATAATGAGTTCATGATGGTGGTGGCATACTAATATAACAAAGACACAAGGTGTGTTGAGAACGAAAAGGGTGATGTCATAATCAACCTCACTACCCATGGCACTTCAAGATCATGTTGGGTATTCCCCACCACTGGAATTTTGTGGCTATAAGACAGGAAGACTACGTAAAGGCATCGGAAGAAAATGAAGACAAATGTATGTATTTGATGAACAAAGTGTATTTGAAAAATAAGAAGGTAAATAACCAAGGTGGCCATAGGTTATTCACTGTATTGATTTCTCTAAGGAATTGAGCAACACCATTACCTTCCTAAGTAGGGTCTTTGGGTTTTCGTTATGCCCATTACTTCTATAAATTAGATGCTCAAGTACCCGGAAAAAATGAACAAGAATGTTCCTTATTAGCGTTTTGAGTCGGTAGAAATTATCAGTATCACCATCTCTGAGCAGCTTCAACAACTCACAACAATGGGGAGGTTCTACATGAACTCCTACGTGGTCTATGTTGTTGCTTCTGAGACAGATTATCTAGCATTGAGCCAATGTGGGGTATGGCCCCAGGTAAAAATATTTGAATACTATCTAGAATTAAGACTGGAAAACAACATTCCACAGTTCACCAAGATCAACGATGCCTTCTTCTACAGCATCATCTACCTTTTGAGGCCCAATATGACTCACGGTCGGACGACCAAGAGCATAGTAACTGCAACGGAGAAGTGGGGGGCGTTGTTTACGTAATTCCCCACTTTTACTTATCTCAGAGCAACCAACTTCTTGGGGGTGCCCACCAAGTTACCAAGGTATGCAGGACCTAAGTTGATCTTGTTGTAGCTATCCAGACAGCTCATAACATATCACGAGAAGTTCTTGAAAAGGAATAAGGGTGGAACTCCTTTCCCCCTCATATTGGGTAGGTACACCTACACTTCTCACACCAAGGCCAGGGAAATGTTAACAGAACTGGAACTGCTCAACCTGAAGCACAATTTCCTTGCAAGGCCAACCTTTGATCCACGGAATTACCTCCCAAAGGCAAAACTTGATCCGATCCACGTTCCACAGATCGAGGACATCTACATCGACCTGTATCACGAGGTCAAACTTAGGAGAAAGGATCACTCCCACCTGGCCCTGGCAGAAATTATTCAATATGGCATGGCCATTGTTCCAAAAAGTTTCCAAACATCTAATCAAGAAGTTAATTAGGTATATCTAGATACGAATGGGGATGACTGGCCATTTGTCGAGATTGATAGGAAAAGAGCACCTCAGACCATTGAGGAGAGGGTTAAGGGAACATTGTAGCACACAGAGCACTTGTGCAAGTATAATGGCCTCATCTACCTTGGGGTAGATTTCACTACGTCCCCTTTCGGGAATGCACCTGCCAGACCGAAGCATTTTCCGAATGGAAAAGGTAAAGATAAAGAGGGATAATCAAGCACCACTCAAGAAGAAGCTCCTGAGAGCCCTCCCTCCACCACACAAGAATAGGTTGTAACCCTGGTATCTCCAGAGAAAGAAGTGGCAGAGAGTGTTCCAACAGGCACATCCACTCAGGATGTTGCCACTACTACAACCATGGAGGTTCCCACCATCCCTCTCCCACTCCTCCTTCCCCTCCTCCCAGTGTCTCTCAAGCAACCATTACTTTGGTTGTGTCTTCTCCCCCATCTCTTTGTGTCCCCCTTTCCTCTTCTTCAATCTTCTCTTCCCTCGTGGAGTTGTCCCCTAGTATTTCTTCCCTCATCTCTTAGCTCCCTTCTGCCCCCATAGTTTCCTCTCCTACAATAGCTCCTACCCCTGTGACCATTGGGAGTTTGGCTTCTTTAGCAATGTGACTGCCAAGTGTCTCAACCCATTTCCCTGAGTACACTATAGTTGCTCCTTCTTCTTCCGCCATTCCTTCTTCTCCCTTAAGTCCAGCATGGATCTCCCAACACTTGAGCCAACACAAGAGAAAAGTCCCCATTGCACCTATGGACTTCTCCATCATCCTAACAAAAGGGGCTAAGAAGTAGAAGCCAATAACCCACTTCTCTCAGAGTGCCTCAGGTGAAAGAGTAATGGAGATCGCGTATCCCGATCCCACAAAGGATAAAAAGGATCTGTCCCCTACAGATTATACAGTGACGTAGGTCACAATGGGAACATCATCCGAGAGCCTTCAAGGAGAGGCCCTATCTGTGGTAGATGCCCTTTGCAAGAAGCTTCGAGAAGAAAAGGAAGAGAAGAGGCTACTGAAAGAGCAGAACAAGCATCTTCTCCACGCCCTACAGAAAATGGGCAGTGTACCTCCTATGACTGCCACTGAGACTCATGAGGCCCTTAGTCAGGATAAGATAAATGAATACGCCAAGATTGGTGAACAAGGCATGGTAGTATCCACCTGGAGAGACCAGATCCTCAAAGATAGTGAGGAAGTAATTGTCAAGTTCACCGAGTTATATCAGAACATTGGTCGGGTGAACAAGGAACTCCAGGCGATTGCAGGACCTATCTCTGAAGAGTTGGACCATGCTAGGTTGCATCATGAGACATTCTAGAAGATTCTCAACTTCTCAGTCAATGATTTAATTAAATTCGGTATCTTCGATCACCCCAGAGCACCCAACAAAGTCCTTGCTGCTTTGGACTACCGAGTCGATCAGATGGAATTTGTCCTGGAGAAGATAGATAAGGTCAAGGAGGAAGCCCTAGATGCAATGCATCAAATGGAGAAAATTGTCCTAAGGATGTCTCTGGGCTTGCTCACTCCGTCATTCTCCTTGAGGAAGGCAGATGAAACTATTTGAATCTTCAAAGAGATCGTCTCGCAAGGGTTAGAGCCAGAAGCCACTTTTGACGCTGAATCCATCAACAACCTTCTGGCCTGCCGTGACTTTGTGGGATACCTGATGGAGGTAGGTAATGAGTACTTCAAGCTCCCCAAAAAACTTAGAGATGAACGGGAGACTTATGAAGTCATCGGCGATCACACCAAGGGTCCTACCCAGTGATCAACTCCAGCCGATGATCAACAAATTCATGGAGTACCGGGCCCAATTCCATATTGCCTCTCTTGAGTAAAAGCGAGATACTCCCTTCCAGCGGTGAGACGATGACAAATAGCTCACTCCTCTTGGATTTCCTTTTGTAATATTTAAAAGTATGTTTGCATAAATGATGACATCATCCATGTTACACCATGGGATGTTGTCATCCACCAAGTTGCCCAAAGTCAACAGTTGACTTTTAGATATTTTGTAAATTTTTGTAATTAGTTGTTGGTTTCTTTTTTACCTTCTCTCTTCTCCTCCTATAAATACTTGAATATTTGTTGTATTCAAGGGGGAACACTTTTTAGATGAAAAATAGAAGTGAGAAGAAAAGGCTTTGTACTTTTGTAACAGAAGAAAACATAATACAAATATTAAGACTTTGTGCTGAATATGTGTGTCATGGGCATCTGATCTTTCTTATGTCAGATCTATGCGTTTATTCTGTTGGATCTATCTCTACTTTTTTGTCATTTTTTCATCAGTATTGCTTTGTTCGTTTATGCAAGTAGGTTTGGATCCATTTATTACCAATCCCAAAACATAAACCCTCTGACCTTTCTACTTTGGAATTCATTTCTTTTCTCCCTTCAAATCTATCCTATCTCCTCCCCCTGCTTCTTTCCCTTCTCTTTACAGTCAAAAATACCCCAACTGGGACGAGATCCCAAACCCCTGAAGGTAGAATACTGTAGGACTTGCATAGATTCCATGCTGGTAGAATAGAAAATAAGACCGTAGGGGGTTTTCGGTCTTTGTCTGTCTCAAAGAGGGGCTATGCCCTATACACTGTTGGCTCATGTCTATCCATAGATCTGTCCACACCTGACAGATTTTTGGACCAATAATTTTTGGTCACTCTACTAGGGAGTGAACAGATCTATGTGAATGTTGTGTCACACTGTTGGCTTAAAGGACACTAGATTTTTGGCTCATAAATTTTATAAAGTAACTAAGAAGATTGATAAAAAATCTGCAAGAAATCACTACCTGTTTGCAAATCATAACTTTTGGCTTAAAATCCAAAGTTTTTGCAAAAGTGATCCAAACTAAAAATTTTCTTCAGAGATCCATAGATCTGGGCTAGTTAGAGATCTTTAGTTCGCTGAGTTTTTACAAAAACCCGTATATTTTCGTAGATCTGAGATTCTGACAGTTTACAAAAATTTCAAAACCCTTGCAAAAAGTCAAATCTAAGATCCGAAAATCAGCTTACTAAGTTGACCATCATTTTATCCTCACTAATCTTTGTCATTAAACCGCAATCAGTTTTCAAAAGAGGGATAAAATTAAATATTTAGAAAAGGGTACATGCTGCTGATTTTTATCAGAAAAATTAGAAAATCAGCAAGTACAACCAAAAAGAGTTTTTAAATCTGCTCCAAAAACGTTGTAGATCTGAACGATACACTAGCAGGTGAACCATTTACTCGTAGCAGGAGAGCTCATGGAGAAGTTGATCCTAATTTCGATCTAATTCAAAGGCATAACTTCAATATTACACTGACACGCTTCTCATCGCTAAGTACAGCTGACCAGTCATCCAGAAGTGTCTCACCTCCATGAAGGAATCATTTTTCACAGGGAGCATCCACATCCCTTTGCAGTGCTTTATTGCTCAGTGGAACCGTCCTCCTGGCTTGCATCTTTTTTCCATCTTTTCAAATGGTAGTACCATGGGGAAATTCTATGGGCCCTCTTGCCTTGCCACATCCGGTTCACGCACTCCCTCATGGAAACCGAAAGAATTTCCCCAAATTTGATGGGAACAGAAACCAAAACACTGATTCACATATATCCGCATTCATCATGTCATGTAGCATCCTGAGATGTGACTCATGAAGATGTGTCAGCTCACCTCTTTCTGGAGACCTTGCAAGGACTCACGGCGGAATGGTTTCAACATTTGCTGGTCGGATCTATCACTAGTTGGGCCACATTACGGACTGCATTTCAAGAAAGGTATAAGCCTTCAGAGGATGCATTCACGTTAATATCAAGGATCACTCACCTGAAGAAGGAAGTCAATGAAACCATGCGTGCATTTCAATCACTCGTTTCAACTCACTCATTAACTGTGTGCTGCCTGCCATGCTGCCAACGCCAAAAAATCAGAAGTGTTTCTTTGTGAATGCCATGAGCTCGAAAGTAAGTTTTTTACTCTTGCAAGAACAAGTCACTACTCTGGTTCTCGCCCAAGCTGCTGCCATTCAAATTGAAGATAACTTACTCATATCTAGCGAATTAAAACAAGAACCATCCAAGCCTAAAGCTTCAACTCCTTCTCCCACCACTTCGTTAGATCCGACATTCCAAAAGATGGCGAATGACTTGCTCGCATTAAAGAAGCAGCTAGCTCAAGCTTCCCCCAGCTCTTCATACCGGGATATCCCACGAAGAAATTTCACTTCCAACAATGTCCCACAAAGGCCGCGTTTACCTGCAACTACTCCACAGTTGGCACTTGAGGCCCCTCCGGTCAATGCTCTAGTCGAAATTGAAGAAGAGGAGAAAAATTATGAAGAACCTTCATCACAAGGTGAAGATGACCAAGATGTCAGTGAACTGACTAGTGACTCTACTATATAGGTATATGGAATTTGATGAGGAGGAATCTGATGAAGAAGAGGGTACCCAAGGATATGCAAGTGGGTAGTCATATGTTGTTTTCACCCGCTCACAAGGAAAAGAAGCTAGAAGTTGCTGTCAGGATACAAAAAGAGAAGGCTATGTCGAACATGCCTCCAACTATTACTAAAAGAGGTAATCCTCTTCCTACTCAACCTCCTATTATGTCTTTTACGAAGAGATATTTTTCCCTATTTCCCCTCTGAATCAGCCTTCTTCTATTCCCATAAAGACTGGTAATCCTACCCTACCATCGTGAAATGAGGGACTCATTCCTTCATCAACGCAACCCTTGGCCACATTCGACATAATCGATCATGCTAAAAAGACCAAGATTCAAATGTCTGAAGCCGAATATCTTTAGTCTAACCCCGAGCATCTTGTAAGATTGACCGAATATATCCAAAATCAAGCTGTCGTAAACTCCCAGGTTTCCCCGAAAGGAATCCTTTCCACTCCTCCAGCATCTCACATAAATTTTGCCTCAACTTCTTTGTCATGAAAAATAGAACCTTTCTATCTCTCCCTCCTAATCAATGGTCACAAGCTAAGCAATTGTATAATTGATTCTGGGGCTTCCGATAATGTCATGCTGGAAAAAGTCACCCATGCTTTGGGCCTCACTCTTACCAAACCTTTTGGCAGATGTTACTCCTTGGAAACCAAACAGGTTCCGTTGATTGGTCAAATCAAAGACGTGCAGTTCACGTTTGTGGCATTCCCAGAGAAAAGAGTAAAGATGACCATCCTCATTGCTGATATTCCAGCAGCATATGGATTTCTACTAGGAAGGAGCTTTGTAGCAAAGTTGGTGAAGAGATTCATATGGATTGGTCTAAGGCCAGAATCTCCGTCAAGGGCGTAATGTAGACATTGAAGCCTAAATCACAAAATAAGTACTTGGTCACCAACTCCGATGACCCCAAAGCCCAAATTCTCTTCGAATCATTAGGGATGGGGAATTATTTCTTATCTACTGAGTCTGACAAAATGGATGTTCTCATCCGGGAAGAGGACCTTAACAAGGTTTGGACGCTACAGTTTGATGGCAGTTGTGCAACTAGCGGATGCGGTGCTGGAGCTGTGTTAATATCCCCTGAAGAGGATATTTTTCCTCTCTCTTTCAAGTTGCAGTTTTTCAACACAAATAATACTGTTGAGTATGAATCTTTGCTACTTGAGCATGCAAGCCACAAAAGAAAGGGGAATCAAAAACCTAAAAGTACAAGGTGATGCTAAGCTGGTTGTAAATCAAGTAAAGAGGATATACCAAGTAAAAAATGAAAGGCTCAGGCATTACCGCAATGTAGTATGGGACAACATTGAGGAATTTGATGCCTTCTCAATAAAATTCATTCCAAGAGCTAAGAATGACATGGCTGATTCATTGGCCGTCTCGGCATCCCTTATGCTCCCCCACCCATTGTTGAAAATAGACACATATACCATTGAGGTAGTTTTCCGCCCAAGCGTGCCAGACAACTCTCAGCACTGGCAGGTATTCAATGATGACAATCAACTTATTGCCTTCCTGGAAAAGGTAGAAAATTTCAGTGAGCTTCATTTTGAAGGATCTACTTCTGCATGCCGTGAATTTGTTATAAATCAAGATGATGAATCAAAAGGAAGTGATGGCATATGTCAGCTCAAAGGAAATAAAATTCTAAAAGGTTTGGTCTCTCTAGAACATTTGTTTGACAGACATGATCATTTTTTCAGGAAGAAAAGGTAGGATAATCCTAACTCCTCTCTAGAGACCGAGCCGGTCAATCTAGGTTCTGTGGAGCATCCGCAGTTTGTGAACATCAGAAAATGTTGCACACCCAAAGAAAAGTGAAAGTTTGTCAAATTGGTGAAGAAATATATGGATGTATTGGCATGGTCTTATGCCGATCTAAAGTCTTTCAAGCTGAAGGACATCTGACATGACATTTTGTTGAAGGAAGATGTCAAACCCTTTCCCCAGAAATAGAGGCACTATAATCCCAAGATCTCAGGTACCATCCAGGCTGAAATACAGAAGATGTTGGATGCAAGGATCATTTTTCATATCCATCACAATACCTGGGTCACAAACATTGTGCCAGTATGCAAGAAAAATGGTGAGATACGCATATGCGTACATTTTCACAATATGAATCAGGCATCCTTGAAGGACAACTACCCGCTACCCATAATGGATCAGGTTTTGTAGGCAGTAATTGGTTCAGAAATGTTGTCCATGCTTGATGGTTTTTTTGGGCTATAACGAGATTGAATTCTCACCTGAAGACCAATTGAAAATAGTATTCACTAACCCTGGGGCACATTCACCTATAGAAGAATGCCTTTTGGTTTGACCAACGTTGGTGCCACCTTTCAGCGAGAAATGGACTTGGCGTTCAAAGGTATGATGGGAAAGGTTATCATAGTTTATTTAGATGACTTGACTCATGTTCTCTACAATAGTGAAGTGATCATTGTGATCATTTGGAGCAAGTATTGAATCAGATGCCGAGAACACGAGATCTCCCTGAATCCAAAAAATTTCTGTTTTTGAGGTCACTGAAGGAAATTTGTCTGGGACACGTCGTTAGCAAGGAAGGGACAAAGATAGATGCCGAAAGGGTTAGGGCTATTCAGAGCCTTACTTTACCCACAAGTAAGACCAACATTCACTCTTTCTTTGGAAAAGTGAATTTTCTCAGGCGCTTTGTTCCCGACTTTGCTGAAAAGACTCGTCACATATTAAATATGATGAAAGAGTCATAAACTTTCTAATGGAGCGAAGAAGGGAAGACATCATTCGATGATATAAAAGCCTCCGTTGCTCATGCACCAGTCCTGGTATGTCCTGATTTTTCCAAGGATTTTATCATGTATAATTATGTATCTGAGCATACTGTATCAGCCATCTTAATGCAAAATAATTCTAAAAATGTTGAATCTCCAATCGCGTTCATGAGCTCTCCCCTCAAGCCTCATGAGTTGAAGATGTCTCAGTTTGAAAAGCACACCTTCGCCATTGTCAAAGCAGTCAATAATTTCCGGTACTACATCCTAAACTCTCATATGGTGGTGCTGATTCCTAACACAACAGTTAAGTCTATCCTAACTCAATAGGAGCTAGGAAGCTTACAAGGGAATTGGATTGCAAAGGTCCAAGAGTATGATCTGGACATAAAACCAACCAAGCTGGTAAGAGGAAAGGGCCTATGTCAGCTTATGGCTGAAAAAAAAGATTTAGAGGTCCCTAAAGAAAAAGATGATTGCATCGATGAAATGCAAGGCCAGCTGGAGAAAGCTGATTCTCTACCTATGGTTTTATTTATTGTGACTAGCGACGAATGGTATTCCAATATCACTTTCTTTCTCACTTACAGTGAGTGTCTAGCTCATCTAACTTCAAAGGAAAAGTAGACTATAAAAGCTCAGGGTAGTCAGATATGTCATCTGGGATGACAGGTTATACAAGTGCGGGATTGATGGCATCTTTTTGTGATGCGTTGACAAGCCGTAGCAGGTAAAGTTACTAGAAAGCTTTCATGATTCAGCCTGCGGTGGTAAATTTTCCTCTTCCGTCATAGCACATAAGATCATTTAGGCCAGGTAATACTGGCCTACACTATTTCAGGATACAACCACCTGGGTAGCAAAATCTGAGCTTTGCCAACAGTTCGTTGGTAAGCCAAAATTGGCTGCTTTCCCCTCAGGCAGCTCATTATTGACGAACCATTCAAGCAATGGAGAATTGACTTTATCAGAGCACTACATCCACAATCAAGAGCTAGACATAGTTATGTGCTAACAACAATAGATTACTTCACCAAATGGGTGGAGGCCATACTTATTAAGAATGCCACCTCTGAAGTTGTTTGCAATTTCATCAAAGAAAACATCATTATAAGGTTTGACGTTCCAAACAAGATGGTTGTTGATAATGCTTCCAACTTCTCCTCAGGGGAAGTTATAAGTTTTTTCTATGAATACGGGATAACCTTGGCCCGTGCCTCAAATTATTACTCCCAAGGAAATGGTCAGGCTGAATCTAGTACTAAGAACCTAGTAACCATCATACGGAAGTTGGTCAATGAGAATCAACGGTCCTAGCACAAGTCAATTTATGATTCTTTGTGGGAAGACCGTATTACTCCAAAAAGGTCTCTTGGTATGTCACCTTTTAAAGTGCTATATGGAATAAACACTGAGCTCCCCATTTATGTAGAACTTCCTGCTCTGCGCTTGGCACGAGCGATTGAAGATGAAACTTTCCAGATTTCTCTAGAAAAGAGGATCATGTTTCTAACAGGACTTGAAGAAAAAAGAGTAAGAGTGGTTGATAGGATCACCGAACATCAAAATCAAGTCAAGAGACCGTTCGATAGAAAGGCCAAGCAGAGGGATTTCCAGGTGGGAGATCTCGTCCCTTTTTGGGACAAGCAAAGAGAGCCAAAGGGCATGCATGAAAAATTTGATTCCCTATGGAGAGGGCCTTTCAAGATCAAGTAGCTCAGTGGAGAGAGTAGCTTATATCTCTCATAACTGGATGGAACCGAACTCCTGCTTCCCTGTAGCGGGTAGCATCAGAAGATCTTCAGGAAGTACAGCTTGCTCTCTTCTTTGTACAGTTTTCTTTTGTTGTGTGTTTGCTTTCTGTTGTGTGTTTCCTTTCTTTGTTCCTTTTTGTTCACCCTCCAGTCACCCTTGTTTTTGACTCTCTGTAACCCAATGGATAGGCACATGTTGATCTAGGATTCTCTACCCTTAAGCTTCGCTTGAAGATAGTCCCCAAAAAGAATCAACTGTTATCTTGTAAAATTGACAAGGGAAATTTTGTAGGTAACCATACCAAAATTTTGTTTTTTTTCCTCATTTAGGTCCCTCAGCATTCGGAAGGGCACAAAATCCATTTCGGAAAAGTCTAGTTTTTCGAAATTAGTCATTTTGGTCCCTTTTGGCTAGGCGCAGATTTTGTTCATGCAACACAAACATTATTTGCGCCCCCTTTGGAGTGTTAACGCAACAATCATTACACCTACCTGTGATGCACCTTTCTTTCTTGCACTAAGGCACATGCACCGGCCTGTCAATAGCAAAAATGTTGTGCCCTTAAGTGGTGCGCCAAAGCGCTCAAAATCCTATGTTAACAGTCCTAAATTTTTGCCAAAGGCGCAGATAATTTCTTGCTGACAGACACATAACCACGCCAAAAGGCACAAATATTTTCATGTTGACATACTTTTTGGCGTGCCATTTGAAAAATTTGGTGGCGCATTTATTACGCCTTTTGCTATATATAGGCGCATCCACCCTATCATTTTCGCGATTGAAAGACACGAAAAAATTTATTCCTCTGCACCTGTCAATGCTCTTGTCATCCTCGTGTCATGTTCATGGACCCCACTTTGTTTCTCGCATTCTATATATTCAGGGTAAGTGGTCATTGCTTTTCTTAGGTTTTTTGTTTTGGTTGTTTGTGGGATAATACTAAAATGAATCTGAAGAAACCATAAACCCCTCTAGCCCATTTTGCAATCTTCCCTCCGAAGCCAGTTTCACCCTCCTTCCAGATCTACTGGCCTCGAGGGCTTTGTCTCAAAAATTAGCCCGAGATCTTCTTCGATCTATCCCACTTCACTGTAAAATCCACACTAAAAGAGGCCTCAAACCACAAACCAATCAGGAAAATCAAAAACCTAAAAGGTATCAATTCTGGGCCGTAGTTTTCTTTTGGTGCAATCACCATCCTTTTTGTATAAAACACAATCGCGCCAGGAGGGAGCACTATCATTGTCTGTAACACACATCCTTCTTGTGTCGAACAAAACTAAGAAAGTCCTTACATCGGCGCAGGCGCAATCCTGCTTACACAAACAAAGTTTGTTATGCAGTCTCTTCCTGCGTCATGCCAAAGGTTCCTTAGCGCGTATAAAGTCAGTGATACACCATTTAATGTTGCACCCCTTCGTGCACAAAAATGTTATGCAACATGTTCCATCTCTATGCCATTGGCGTATTCTGCTGCCATGTAACACAAAAATTATTTGCGCCCAGTTTAAACTTTACACAATGGCACAAACACAAATTTGTTTGCATCAACACATAGTGTTGTATGTAATTTTCATGTGCCCCAGACCCTTTGGCGTTTCCTTCTTCCTTTCAACACTCCACCTCAGTGTGTCATACTTTTGAATTTGTACCCTACAATATTCCTACGCCCTGTACCTAGAAGATTTTAAATTGCTAACTCCTCATTCTGTAAAGCTTTGATGAATGATTTAACAGCTAACATGGCTCTTTTGCATTGGACTTCGCTCCTTCTTCTTACAGATTAGCAATTGAACTCAGATTCGTATATGTCTACATTAAGAAAAAGGCCAACCAAGTTAAAGGGTAAGGACAAACTTACGGAGGAAGAAATGAAATACAAGTATCAAAGGGTCAGAATGCCCGAGTCCCATGCAGAATGTGACTTAGACATCAGAGATTCTAAACTTGGCCATATAGACATGGAAGATTTTTGGTCTAGAACCATAAGGGTCACAGGAAGTCCTTGGATGGACAAACTGGTGGGCAGTGGTCTGAATTTCGCTGGGGGAATCCCCTTTAGTGCAGTAAATAATGAGTTCATGATAGTGGTGGCCTGCTACTATAACAAAGACACATGGTGTGTCGAGAACGAAAAGGGTGAGGTTATAATCAACCTCACTTCCCGGCACTTTGAGATCATGCTGGGTATTCACCATCACCATATTTTTGTGGCTATAAGCCAGGAAGACTGCATTAAGGCATGGGAGGAAAATGAAGACAAATGCATGCAGTTAATGAATGAGGTGTATCTGAAAAATAAGAAGGTAATAACCAGGTGGCCGTAGGTTATTCACCACAGTGACTTCTCTGAGGAACTGAGCAACACCATTACCTTCCTGAGTAGGGTATTTTGGATTTCTAATGCCCATTACTTCCAAAAATGGATGCTCAGGTACCTGGAAACAATGAACAAGAATGTTCCTGATCAATGTTTTGGGTGGGCAGAAATTATCAGCAGCACCATCTCTTAGCAGCTTCAAAAACTCACAACAACGGGGAGGTTCTGTATGAACTTCTACATGGTCTATGCTGCTACTTCTGAGAGAGATTATCCATCACTGAGCCAATGTGGGCTATGGCCCCAGGTAAAAATATTTGAATACTATCTAGAATTAATACTGGAAAACAACAATCCACAGTTCACCAAGATCAATGATGCCTTCTTCTATGGCATCATCTGCATATTGAGGCCAAATATGACTCACGGTCAGATGACCAAGAGCATAGTAACTGCAATGGAGAAGTGGGGGGTGTTGCTTATACAATTCCACACTTTTACCTATCTCAGAGTAGCCAACTTTTTGGGGGAGCCCACCAAGTTACCAAGGTATGCAGGCCCTAAGTTGATCTTGTTAGAGCTATCCAGACAGCTCATAACATATCCCGAGAAGTGCCTAAAAAGGAAGAAGGGTGGAACTCCTTTCCCCCTCACAGTGGGATGGTACACTCGCACTTCTCACACCAAGGCCCGAGAAATGTTCGTGGAGCTGGAACTACTCAACTTGAAGCAAAATTTCCTGGCAAGGCCAACCTTTCATCCATGGAATTGCCTCCTAAAGGAAAAACTCGATTTGATCCATGTTCCATAGATCGAGGAAATCTACATCGACCTGTATCACGAGGTCAAACTCAGGAGAAAGGATCACTCCTGTTTGGCCCTAGCAGAAATTATTCAATATGGCATGGCCATTGTTCCAAAAGATTTCCAAACAACTGATCAAGAATTTAATAAGGTATATCTAGATATGAATGGGGACGACTGGCCATTTGTTGACATTGACAGGATAAGAGCACCTCAGACCATTGAGGAGAGGGTTAAGGGCACATTGCAATGCACAGAGCATTGGTGTAGGTATAACAGCCTCATATACCTTGGGGTAGATTTCACCACGTCCCCTTTGGGGAATGCACCTGCCAGACTGAAGCATTTTCTGATGGAAAAAGGTAAAGATAAAGAGGGACAATCAAGCACCACTCAAGAAGAATCTCCTGAGAGCCCTCCCTCCGCCGCACAAGAATAGGTTGTAACCCTGGTATCCACGAAGGAAGAAGCAACAGAGAATGTTCCATCAGGCACATCCACTCAAGATGTTTCCACTGCTACAACCATTGAGGTTCCCACCATCCCTTCTCCCACTCCTCCTTCCCCTCCTCCCATCACCCAAGCAACCATTCATTTGTTTTTATCTTCTCCCCATCTTCTATTGCTCCCCTTTCCTCTTCTTCTATTTTCTCTTCCCTCACGGAGCTGTCCCCCAGTATTTCTTCCCTCATCTCTCAGCTCCCTTCCACCCCCATAGTTTCCTCTCGTACAGTAGCTCCTACCCCTATGAGCGTTGGGAGTTCGGATTCTTTATCAATGCCACCACTAAGCTTCTCAACCCATTTCCCTGAGTACACTGTAGTTTCTCCTTCTTCTTCCACCGTTCCTTCTTCTCCCTTAAGTCCAGCATGGATCTCCCAACACCTGAGTCAACATAAAAGGAAAGTCCCCATTGCACCTATGGACTTCTCTGTCATCCCAACAAAAGGGGCTAAGTAGAATAAGCCAATAACCCACTTCTCTCAAAGCGCCTCAGGTGAAAGAGTAATGGAGATCACATATCCCTATCCCATAAAGGATAAAAGGGATCTGTCCCCTATAGATTATATAGTGACGCAGGTCACAATGGGAACACCATCCGAGAGCCTTCAAGGAGAGGACCTATCGACAGAGGATGCCCTCTGAAAGAAGCTTCAAGAAGAAAAGGAAGAGAAGAGGCTACTAAAAGAGCAGAATAAACATCTTCCCCATGCCCTGCAGAAAATGGGTAGTGCACCTCCTACAACTACCACTGAGACTCCTGAGGCCCTTTGTCAGGATAAGATAAATGAATATGCCAAGATTGGTGAACAAGGCATGGCAGTATCCACCTAGAGAGACAAGATCCTCAGAGATAGTGAGGAAGTAATCGTCAAGTTCACCGAGTTATATAAGAACATTGGTCGGGTGAACAAGGAACTCCAAGTGATTGCAGGACCTATCTGTAAAGATTTGGACCATGCTAGGTTGCAACATGAGACATTAGAAAAGATGTACAATTTCTCAGTTGATGATTTAATTAAATTCATCATCTTTAATCACCCCAAAGCACCCAACAAAGACCTTACTGCTTTGGACTACATGGTCGATCAGATGGAATTTGTCCTGGAGAAGATATATAAGGTCAAGGAGGAAGCCCTGGATGTAATGCATCAAATGGAGAAAATTTTACTAAGAATGAGATACTTGGTAGAGATGAGGGGGGTGAAGATGAGGACATAGGCATTTTAAGCTTCTGTAAACACTTCGGGTATATGGTAGAGGCGTCTGGATCGGTCATCTGCATTTGAGTAGAATAGGGGGTACTCAAACGTTCACATAGGACTAGTCTATCTCCTGAGGGATGACAATCCTCACATGTGAATTGGAACTTTGATATGGAAGAGAGGTGTGTTGTGATTCTGGTCCACTATGGGTGTGTAGAAGGGGGTAGATGAGGCACTGTATCAATGGGTGTTAAGAAGTCAACCGGTCGCTGAAAAGATTTAGGTGATGAAGAACTGATAGGTAGGAGGGCATGTTTGAGAGGATCTGTCATGATTAAAGAATGTGGTGATGTTGATTTGAGAGGTTTCCCTCCTACAGATGACAGAAAAAGAGGCGAGTCTTCTTCTTTTATGGCAAGAGCGACGGAAGGATATGTTTGGGAAATAGATAAGTTAGATAACATCCGCTCACAGTCTTGCAAGGATGTGGTGTAAGAAGGTTCATCTGTAAGAAGAGAACTCTGGGTGGTTAATTCCTTTATGGGTAAAGGAATGGTAAGGCTATTGTCTTTTCTTGATGGTGGTGAAGGGGATTCGGATCCCTATGTTAGTAAAGAAGTTTGATTCAGAATTTTTTCGATAGAGGATTTTGGCTGGGAGTCGAAGATTGCATGGATCTCATGAACACTATCCTCGGCTAAGATATCTTGGTTTATGTTACTGTTAGGAGAGTGATTTGGGAATGGTTTGTTGAATATTTTCAAATTTTTGTTAGCATGGGCATTAGGATTATCAAGGGTTATATCCCTTGCATCAACCATTTCCTGCACTATGTTTTTCAACATCTTGCAGTTTTCATGACTGTGTCCCTTTATGCGGTGAAAGTTACAGAAGTCATTTTCTTTGTACCAAGAAGGTATACCGCGGGTGGAGTCAAACCCGGAGTGAGGTTTAACAGGAGGCAAGGTGAGAGCTCCGGCTTTGAGCAATTTTTCCAAGATGACACCATAAGTTTCTCCCAAAGGAGTGTAATTGATGGGCTCGGCTTTATACTTATAGGGGGTTTTTGGTGTGGTATTAGACGGTGCTTGAGATTTGACCATCACCGCATGGACGGCTCCTTTTGATTTCGAAGAAGTGGATGTGTGAGGAGTGGTGGTGTTAGGTTTATTGGTGGAATCTTGAGTTAGGAAATTGGGGTTTTTGTTGTGCAACCGCAATTTCTCTTCTTCTAATGCTCGAATCTCTAGTTTTCGAGCCATAGTAAAGGCCCCGTCAAATGTGCGGAAAGTTTGAATTTGGAGGGTAGGAGAGATGTGCTTAGCGTAGGCCCGCATAAAAAGTTCAATAAGTTCAGCCTGAGGCAAGGCATATGTAAGTTGGCTGATAAGGCCCCGCCATCGTCCAACGAAATCTGCGATAGATTCGTCTTCAAATTGTCAGATGGCATAGAGGTCAGTGATAGATACTTTCTTGGCAATGTTAATGGAGAAATGATCTAAGAAAGATTGGGCTAGTTGGTTAAAAGAGAAGATTGAGTGCTAGTTTAAAGCACTGTACCACTCCAAAGTGGGTCCTAATAAGGGCATGGGAAAGGTGCGGAGTAGCAAGGAATCATCATAAGCAATCAAATAACAAGCATGTCTAAATGATCACAAGTGTTGTTGAGGATGCTCTTTACTATTAAAACGAGTAAATTTTGGTAGTTCCCATTGAGGAGGATATGAGTGAAGGGGGATAGAAGGGTGAATAGGCTCCCGAAAAACTTGCTCGTATGTCAAGGCGCTACGACTTCCCGAAACAGAAGCCTCCAGATTTTACATTTTTTCCATCATTTGTTTGATGAAATCAATGGTTGGATGAGATGATGGTGCAGTTGTGGTAAATGGAGGCAAATTGGGCCAAGGGCCTCCACTAGACAATGGTGGGGTTAAATGTTGATAAGGTATGGAGGACGAATATGTTGAGGCGACTGAATAGGGATGTCCTATATAAGATGTTGAGGTCACTGGATATGTGTGTGGAAATGAAAAGGTGGGCGGAGCTTGAGAAGGAAAGCTCGTGTGGATAGGTGGTAGAGAGCAAGTCATGAACGGAGCAGTCTGCAAGAGAGACGAGGTAGGAGAAGTCGGTGGTAGTGATATGTGGGGCCCAAGATTAACCAAAGGAAAGCCAATTTGTGCCATATGAACCCCTGAAGCCACTGGATTGGGAGACAGGGCTAAGGATGCAAAAGGAAAAGCGGAGTTATCAGGCGGAGAAGGAGCTAAATGAGCAGCTATACTAATAGGCATGCCAACAAGGAGTTGACCATCGGGCGTACGGTCAGGGGCATGAGACAAATAATATTGTACAGCGCTAGGATTAGCATCTAATTTTTTTTTAAATTCCTTATCTCCTACGAGGATTTTGGGAACCTAGTTGGTGTCTATAGGATTCCCCACAGTATGGGCAGGAGGTGATTCAGGAAAAGGCACAGAGTAGGCATGTGAAACCATGGCGGCGGCTTGCTTCCGAGTGATAACAACCATGAGTAAGAGTACACAATAAGGTTTCAATTTATTAGGAATAGAAACAACCCCATAATGTTGAAATTGGTAGGTTTCTCATTTGTCAAGGACTGTAAAAGACTGTAACTGATATCGGTCTGCTAACCGATGTCGGTTGTACTGTAGCCGACGTCGGTCACTTAACTGATGTCAGTATAGTAGGACTGGTATAAGAAACTATAAGAAGCTGCTGATTTGGGGTTAATCGATGTCGGTATAATAGGACTGGTATAAGAAACTATAAGAAGCTGCTGATTTGGGGTTAACAGTGCTTATTATGCCTACCAAACTGTTCTGAAGTGATCATAGAAAACAGTGTATGACAGAGAAATAGAACCGAGAACAAGCAAGAATGCACAGACAAATTAACAAACTAACCCTAGGGTTAGTTTTAATCAATTTGGGCTTATGCCTTTAGACGCAGAATGATGTCAATCCTAAACAAAATACTTAGGGGAAATGTCAAATTTGTTTTGGCTTATAAGGTTACCTCAATCGGGCGGAGGAATACTGCGGAAAAAAGGGGGGATGTTTGAGCTGTTGTGTTGATTATGTCATGATTCGGTATGTGTTGTGCAATGAAAGTAAGATTAATTTCTTATCAATACCATGGAAATCACCCCCATGTGTACGACATGTTACTTAATCTACGTTCACTAGAATTGAAAACAGCAAGCAAGAATGTAATGCATGTGTTTTAAACCCAAATTGAAAATGATATTTGATGAAGCAAAGAAGATGACTTTCACTAATGCAAAGATGTAAAAGCAAAGAAAGTTCTTTTACCAAAATAACAAAATACCTTGTGAATATCTTAAGAAGAAGAAAACAGCAACTATGCTCCCTATGTGAAAGCAAGCAAGAAAGAAAGAAATCCGAAATGGGTCCCACTGGGTGTGCCAAAATGTTTCACATGGAATGTTTCAGCTTTTAGGAATAGATTTGCTTCTATCCTTTCATTCCTTTGAGAAACAGATAAGGGTTAGGGCTAGGAGGAATACCTGTTAAATGTCGAGAGGGTGTGCACGTACCGTAGAGAGAGAGATCAGATCCACTGCGAAGAACTCCTTTTTGTCTTGGAAGGACTACCTGCAAGTAAGAATACAAGACCACCAGATTTTAATTAGACAAGAAATGAGGGAACTGCCTTGGGCCCAGGAAATATAAAACTTCCTTTCGAAGGTGGTCAGTTCCCCTGCTAATATGAATTAACACAAATTCTAACAAATAAGCTATTGTCCAATTACAATTTGTTTACCTTGTTAGAACAATAGAGAAAGGGTTGGTCTTGGTTTAGAATCACGGTGACCGACGCCGGTTAGTGTCACCGGTACCGGTTGATGATAACCGATATCGGTAGGGGTAGTGATTTAAGGGGTTGGGTGAAGGTTGGCTATAAGATGGCTATATGATAGTTATGGTGTTTATAAGGCTGGTAGAATGACTAGGGATAGGTAATGAGGTGATGGAGAAGACTCAGAGGGTATGGGGCTGTTCTTGGAGAAAAATAGGGGTAAAGGAATGTAAGTTAGGTGGAGAGTGTTACCAGGTAGTGGATCTGGGGGTAGACTTGTAATTACTGTGATTCAGAAATCCAAGAAATATTATTAAAAGAACATATAAGACTTACTAATTCCTGATGAAAATGTAGGTTCTGGGACTGCGATGGTGAAGACAGGGCTCAAGTGGGATGATCTGACAATCCAAGATGAGCTATCTTCTCTCCTGATGCTTGGATGAGTGTCACTGGGCTCTGGTTATTCAGTTGCACTCTTGGGCTTGATGTCCTTCTCTTCCAACTCCTCTCTTTCCTTCACTTGTCTCTGCTCAGCCAAGTAAATTCCAGATCCTTCCAATGACTTCTGATTCCGATCAACGAAAATCCAACCCCTTGTTTTTGGTTGGGAGAGGTCATTTACAGGGAACTGATGGCAATTACGTAACCGACGGCGGTCGAGTAGGAACCGGTATCGGTCAGGTCAAAGTGGGCTATTTTTAGTAAAATAGCCAACTTTCCCTCCTTTTCTCCCGAGGGATTAGTTGTGGGCTTGGTCAAGTCATTATGAGGTTGGTTTTAGGTGCGGGTGAGGAGTAATTAGTTATGGGTGTGGATGTAGGCCAAGTTATAGGTCTTAATTAGGTTATTTTAGGGTTAAGGCTAGGTCATGATGAGGTGGTGAAATGAGGTGGCAGGTATGGCAATGTGGATTTATTAATTATAAGGTAATTAATAAATAATTGTGTAAGGTTTAGGTGATGAGGTTAGGTTGCGAAAATGAGATGCGGGGCACAAGGGGGTCGTAAGACACAAATTTGGTGTCTACATTAGCTCCTTATTGTCGTGTAGCTTGTCTTGTAAAGCTGCACGGACAATAATATGAAGTGGTTACCCCTGTTAAGGGTATAGGTAATCCCCCTCAAATCTATCATAGATTGAGGCAGCGTGAAATTAGGGATAGAGTTGATAAAGGGTAAATGGTGTTGAAATAATGGTGAGATAGTGGGGTAGGTCCAAAGAAGCATACGCACGTTGAAATGAAGTAGTGCGATCAGGGTACATTATTTGAAGAGAAAACAAGCAATTCATAGGCAAAGGTCGATAGTTTATCCAAACAAGGGTGATATAATCCTGGTATCCAAGGCATAGGAAGTAGCTCTAGGGGATATAACGGGTAAGGTACAAGAACGTTTAGGCATGTTCGGCAGTACCAAATGGTTGGTTTGGTCGAGATAAACGTCACGGTCTAGGTCTAGGAAAAGTTGGTCAATTGATCAAGTCAAGTACCCTAATCATGCTAAAAAATGAACAGGTGAGCTCGATTGAACAAAAAGCTACATGTTGGGTGGATAAAATTGTAATTTGTTGGTTTTGGGCGAGGTATTTGAGTGGTACAGCCTTGGGTCGGGCCGATTGATGAGTGAGGGCCATGGGTCGGGCCTGATTGGTTGTTTGCGGCCTTGGGTCGGGCCAAATGGTTGGTGGCGGCCTTGGGTCGGGCCGGATTTGTTGGTTGGGGCCTTGGGTCGGGCCAAATGGTTGGTTGCAGCCTTGGGTTGGGCCAAATGGTTGGTTGCGGCCTTGGGTTGGGCCAAATGGTTGGTTGTGGCCGTGGGTCAGGCCAAGTGGTTGGTTACGGCCGTGGGTCAGGCCAAGTGGTTGAGTTGCGACCTTGGGTCGGGCCAATGAGGTCAAAAATGGCTAAATAGCAATGGAGTGTATAGGCAATGTGGTGAATAGGCAACGTGGTGAGAAAGGGAGATTGGTGAATAAGGGCAGAAGTTGGGTGAAGTTAGGTACTAAACCAATATCGGCTAGGTAGGACCGGTATCGGTTAGGTGACCGATACTGGTTCTTTAGGGCACAATATAATTGGTATCGGTTATAGGTCAAAAACCTATAAAAAGAAAAATACGGCCTGTCATTGTCACATTGTCAATTTGAAAACCCATTTGAGTTGTCTGAGGTGTATTGTTGAGATTGGTGCATTTGTCGGCTGAGGTGGCACTATTTGAGTGGAGAAGTGAGTGGTTGGTAGGCCCTAGCGAGTAGGAGGCAGCAATTGATTGGTGGAGGACCCAGAAGAGGAGAGGTAGAGTCATGGCACAGCCAGGAGGAGCAGGAGGTACTGGACCAGCTGGACCACCACCACCTATCCCGCCACGATGACGTGTCGTTGTACCGGTAGGTTCGGAACCTTTCATTGTGTGATTTTGATGTTGTTAAGCTAGATTTGGGGGTTTGGGTAGGAATCCAATGTTTTGATAAAATGATGAATAAATTGAAGCTATTTGAAAAATGGAGAGGGTAGATGGGTTAAATAGGCCAAGGCGGCAGGGTGGGTAGGTTTTTAGGGTGTTTGGGTGGGTAAATAGAGATACATAGGCCAAAAATGGATTTGGGGGGCCACGTCGGGTTCGGCTTTGTAATTTTACAGTGACCGATGTCGGTCACGAGGTTTTTGAGCGTGGTTGGTTTGTGGTTGACCAGTGTTGGTTGTGGGTCGACCGGCATCGGTGGAGAGAGGACTGGTGGCGGTCATGGGTGACCGGTACTGGTCCGTAGTTAAGATTATTTATTTTGTTGGTTTGGGTTTGGTGTTGTGTTGAATTTTTGTTTGTTGTTTGGGTGTTTTGGTATTGTTTGGGTTATTGTTTGGGTGTGTTGGTAGTAGTGATTTGGGTTTTGTGTTTATTGTTGGGTTTTGTGTTTTTAGGGGTGGAGAGGGAAGGGGTAGAGGTTGATAGGAAGGGTGATTGGTGGGTGGGGGGGTATAGAAGGTTAAAGTAGTTGTTTTTTGAAAGGGTAGGTCTAATGAAGTGGGTGATTGGTGCAAGGAACGTCAGCAGCTGACTATGCAGGGATAGGATGCCCCCCGCTGTTGAGACAGATGCGGCCACACGTGACGGCAGTGTAGTGGGCCATCATGCATGAGGTGGGACTCAGCGGAGTCCAGTGATATAGGGCTGTAGATAGGGATCACAGTCTTATGGTTGCCCTCATCGAGAGATGGGATCCGGTGACTAATGTTTTCCATCTCCCGACTGGAGAGATGACTATTACATTGGAGGATGTGTATCGCATCCTTAAACTGCCGATCGATGGGGAGGCAGTATTCCAGGTAGATGCAGAGACAACCATGGACAACATTCTACAGGTATTTAGGGATGTAGCCGCACTATTGACTTATCACAGTGTGAGCATTGCCTATGGGGACATGTATCATGCCCATAAACATGAGACATGGCTTGCCGTGTTGATGATGATCGACATCACATGCTTCGCCCTCCCAGACTTAGAGGGAGGCCGCTTTCCATGGGCGCTGATGGGGGTACTACACGAGATGGTGGAGGAGCATACATGTTATGCTTGGGCACCAGTATACCTGGTGCAGTTATACAGAGAGCTGTGGGGCTATCGTCGGATGAGGCGATTCAGGATTTGTTCCACATTTTTGTTACATTGCTGGGCATATGAGCATATCATATGCATTCGACTAGTAGGGCTGCCCCAGCAGCCAGGGCCACAGGTGATATATAGATATGGCTTTCAGAGGTGGTTGGGGGTCGTGGGCCAGCCACGAGCAGTGCTCGCCGAACAGGATGTAGCGTATTACCGTCATGTATTAGAGGGTGTGACTGCCTTGGATATTGTATGGAGGCCTTACAGAGGTCATCAGCCCCGCGGAGGAGCCCGATCACAGTTGCGTTGGATCCAGTATACATTCTGGATAGCGGGACGGAGGCCGAGAGAGCATGAGCGGATACCCCTGGAGAGGGTACGATGGCAGTTGGGGCTACGACAGGATGAGCCACCGCCCTTCCCTCAGTACTGGAGGGATGATGTAGAGGCCCCACTGCCTGCACCACAGCCCGTGGACCCAGATTGGTTAGCAGAGAGGCTAGCAGATGATACCGTAGACGACGCCAGCTGCACAGGATCATTTTTGGTATGGTGGGCAGGGGAGAGAGCCGCAAGGAGAGCACAACCCGCACAGCCAGACTTAGCGGCTGTTAGAGCAGAGAGGGACCAGCTCAGGGGATAGGTACAGTTGTTACAGGGGCAGCTTGCTACTGCACAGGCACAGATAGGTGTCCTACAGGGGCAGTTAGCCCAGGCGCAGGTACAGGCACAGCCACAGGTACAGCCACAGGTACCGCCAGGCACCACCACAGGCACCACCAGCGGCACCGGCACAGCCACAGGTACAGGTACCACCACCGGCGCAGCCACAGGCACAGGTACCGCCACCGGCACCGGCACAGCCACAGGCACAGGGTGTATTGGTAGGACAGGGGCCATTGTTTTTAGGAGTCGGGGGACCAGCCCCAGCAGCTATGGTGGCACGGGCCCGTTATATGGAGGCGAGAGCGGAGGCCCGGTACTATCAGGATGTCCTTGATGGTACCGGGGCTGACTATCAGCCGTATGCGGCGCACAGAGCGGAGACCTCGTAGAGTCAGAGATCCCAGGGGGTGTAGCTACAGCCGGTGGGTCGGTGACAGGGAGGAGGTGGGAGCCAGGGCCAGGACCCGCAGGGAGAGGTGCTGAGGGCGGTGGGGAGAGTTGAGACATCCCTGGGTCAGAGATAGATGTTTTTTTTTGTACATTGGATATAGGCACTGGTCTGCGAACCGGTTATGTTTATAGAGGCCTGTGTGCCCACATATGATTTATTCATTCATTTATTCATTTATTGTATATACCGGCCTGCGAGCCGAGTACGGGTTGTATAGTTGATACCGGCTTGCGAGCCGAGTATATTTTTGATATGAGAGACCGGCCTGCGAGCCGAGTCGCGATGTTGACAGTTATTGCGGCCTGCGTGCCGGCTTTGTATTATTATGAGATCACAGAGGCCCCTATGCAAGGTAATTTGTATACTTGAAACCTTTGATATATAGATATATATGATGATTTTGATCCATATGCTGTGTGTAAAATGTTTTAAGTGTTTTGTCGATGGTTTGTGAATTTTAATGTATGATGAGTTTGATCCACATGGTTTATATATTGATGGGGTTGATGTCTTTTGTTGATGGCTTTTTGAAATGGAATGTATGTATATATAGATTATGAGTTTAATTCACATGTTGTGTATGCTGATGGGTTTGATGTATATATATATGATTTCGTATGTATGTTGTCGATGGTTGTTATAATGTAGATAGATGATGTTGCTGAAATTGTGAGGATATATATATGTGATTTGGATGACAAATATTGATAATGGTGTTGTTATGCAGGAAAAAGAGGTGGGCGCTACAAAAATTGGGTAGAAAATAAAGAAAAGGCCTATGTTTAAGAAAAAGTAGGCATGTGACCGATATCGGTTAGTTAACCGACGTCGGTAGATGCTAGACTACTATCGGTCAGGTAACTGATACCGGTTATTCCATAATGAGCTTTTCTAAAAATAGAAAAGCTTGGGTGGTAACTTAAGTTCTTATTTTGAGAGCCATGCAAGAAGTTAAATACGTGAATGCGACGCTGTTTGACGACTAAGACAGGTAATTGCATGAGAGAATTGAGTGATAAGGAGGAAAGAGACAGGGAAAGTGAATGTGGGCTGAGATTCAGAAGGCAAAACAACAAGTTATATTTGAAGAGGGTGGTGAACATGGCTGAACAAGGAGAAGCATCCAGCAGGTAGGGACGAGAGGGAAGACAAGTTCCACCTCAAGCTGCTGCAGCCCAAGAGGTAAATGTTTTGGTTGTAATTTGATTCTTGCATGTTTTGTGAATAGGATGAGAGAAGTGTACATGGGTAGACATGAGAAAGAAAACGTGATAGCAAGGGTTATGGAGGAGGTGAGTGTTATTGGGTAGGTAATTAGGAGTTTCAGGTATCTTGGTATGTACAAAGAGGGGTAAACGATCAAATTATTGTCGTAGGTGGTGTGTTTAGGCAGGGTGTATAAAATTGACAGTGACCGATGTCGGTTAAAGATAACCGGTATCGGTTATTGAACCGCTACCGGTTATCTATAACCGATACCGGTTACTGTAGGAATTTCCAGAATGTGAGAAAAAACCCTTGGGGATTTGATTTATTGAATGGCGGTGTGTCGTTTTGATGTGTGCAGGCAGAGGCAGGGTTAAGGATGAACGATACTGTGCCAGCGTTGTTGTCACGAATCCGAGCGGATGTAACACCAGCGGAATGGGCATTGATAAATCATTTGGGGTTAAGTGGAATCCGCTATTATTCACGAATCACACGTAACCATGCTATGTTACAGGCATTGATTGAGAGATGGAATCCAGAGAGGAATACCTTCTATCTACCAACAGGGGAGATGACAGTGACATTGGAAGATGTGTTCCGTATTTTGAGACTCCCAATTACAGGAAGACCAGTATATCAGGCATTGCCTAGCGCGGCGCGGGGAGCGATAACAGCAGTATTTGGTCCATACGCACGAGAGTTGACACAACGAGGTTTGACATTCACTTATGGTATAATGTATGCAGCACACCCTGAGGCAACAAGGTTGGCAGTGGTATTAATGATAGCGGTGGGGTATTATGCGTTACTGAGGGCGGATGGGGGAAGATTTCCAAAAGCATTGATGTGTGTTATTTGGGAAATGATAGAAAGGAACGTGACTTTTGCATGGGCACCTGCATATTTGGCGGAGCTATACAGGGGTTTATGGGCTTGTAGGTGAAATCACAGGACGACACTGGATTGTTCATATTTATTACATTGTTGGGCCTATGAGCACATTGTTTGTGTGTGACCAATAGGCCGACCCATCCAGTCAGTAGAGACAGGAGTACAGAGGTTGGGATTCAGACGATGGGTCCAGACAGAACAAGAGGCAAGATCCCAGGCCGTGACAGGTGACACTGAGTATTATAGGCAGGTATGGGAGATGGTGACGATTGCGGATATCTGTTGGAGGCCTTACGGGAACTATATGGTAACAGAGAACATAGCTGAGGAGTTGAGGGGTGTAGAGCGATTGAGGTGGATCGCGGGGCACAGGCCAGGTGAGTATGAGAGGATTCCTCTAGATCACGTGCGGCGACAATTTGGATTTGTGCAGGATATACCCCTGGCTTATAGACCATATATGAGGATCGACGCGGAGGCATCATTCTCACCTCCCCGGCCAACACCTCCAGAAGGACCAGAAGAGATAGCAGCCGATCGCAGGGTAATGGATGCAGGAACGACAGAGGCCTATAGATTATGGTGGGTAGCAGAGCTGCGAGGTGTACGTGATCGTCCTGACATAGCTGTGATTACAGCGGAGAGAGATCATCTGCAGAGTTTAGTTCATCAGCTCCAAACGCAGGTGAATGAGACAACAGGATTGTTAGCGGTTGCAGAGTCACGAGCGGAGAGACTAGAGGCGAGATTCCTCCATGCGAGAGAGTGTATTCATATGTTACAGGAGAGATTGGTAGATCAGTGGGTGGTACTAATAGCCATGGTGCCTTTGAGGATGGAGAGGCCTCGGCGAGAGGCGTCGACGAGCCCGCTCATCACCTGGTTCGGGATGAGGCGCAAGGGTCTAAGTGAATTTTATAGAGGTATATAGAAATAAATAAGGATGCCGACCTGCGCGTCGATGATAGAGAAGATGTATTTGTTGAACATCTAAAATAAAACTGAATAGGTATGTTGATTTGAGTTATACTAATGAGAAGGATCGTGTTTTGAATGTTTGTTTTGAAAAATGATAAAGATAAATGTTGGCGAAAAGAAATACACAAAAATATGTATATTTACAACACATGCTAAGTTATGGTAGGGGATGGTCGAGCTAACCTTGGGAGACACCATGTCTCCTAAGTGCTGCCTACATAGCCCATTGCACAAAGCAAGGAGGGGCCTCAGACCGATGTAGTTCTCCCTTAGGACCAGGGAGAGGTGAATTCAGGCAATTTAGGTATGTTTAGGCAATTTGTTGGTGGGTAAAAGTATTAATTTTGGTAGGGTAATGTTGTTGGTGTTGGTAAGAAATTGGCGATGTTGGAATAGGTATAGGTGAAGCGAAAGTTAGCCTACCCAAGTGGTAGGGAACCGTGTCCTGATTAAGGTCAACACATAATCCTAGATTCGAGTCAAAGAGGAAAAAGTGCTCCGTAGGTGAAAAGAGCTAAACAAACCACAGAATAACGTAGAATGAGCTTGAACCCCTAGGTACCGTGCATAGACGAGAAGTCGATAGGTGAAAAGAGTTGTATAATCACAATATATCAGATGTACGTCACGTCCCTTGAGTTGTGTTGTTTAAGCAAATGGTGAGGTGAGGTGGATGGTATAGCTGAGGCACGGAGAACTTGTTATAAAGTGAGTGTTCTGACAAAAGAGAACCTAACCTAAATAGACAAGTCCATGACTCCAAAGTTCTTTTGAATGCGGCTTTTATTTTGCTAAATATAGACTGATCGATGTGGGAAGTCTACAAGGGATATGTATTTTATTACTCTTGAGGTCTTCACGAAGCTGATCAATGCGAGAAGCTTCTGATAAAGGCTGACTGTGTATAGTTGTCCTTCAAGGGAGCAGTCTATTTATAGTAGCAGATGCGGCGTTTGTGTATAGCTGTCCTTCGGGGGAGCAGTCTATATAGAATAGCAGCAATAGTTTGGCATATAGCTGTCCTTCGAGGGAGCAGTCTATATATAATTTAGAGATCTAGATGTCCGTTTGGCATAAAGCATCTAGTTTTGTAGGAAGTTTGACTCAAGAAAATCCCATAAGTTTTTAATTAAGAATGTGTCATTTGAATACTTTGAAGTCATGGACTAGACTAAAAAGGGGAAGGCATTTTTAAAGGGAGGTGATAATCAAACCATGTGAGCTTGATTTTATTTTGAGATGTAGGAAACAAAATGTATGCGGTGGTAAATGAGCTCAAGGGACGAGCACAAGGTAGGTAAGAAGTGATGTAACACTAAATTCAACAATAGAATGGTCGAAGATGCAAGGCATTAAGGGGTTCAGGCTCAGGTTTACCATTAAGCGAAGCTAAACGATAAGTGCCTGATCCATAAGTGTGAGTGATAATGTAAGGCCCAATCCAATTAGGAGCAAATTTTCCACGTTTGCTCTTTTCTAGTTTGGTTACATGTTGATTCTCTTTGAGGACAAGATCACCAACCTTAAAGGTACGCTCATGAAGTCACTTATCATAAGCACGCTTGATGTGTTTTTGATAGATTTGAAGGTGGTCAAGAGCCGTAAGACGACGCTCGTCAAGAAGCTCTAATTGGGCTAACCGCTCTTGGCAGAAATCATCGTTGGTGAGAATATCCTGAAGAGATATTCTGAGGGAGGGTATTTGTATTTCGAGAGGCAAGACAGCCTCGGTACCATATACCAAAGAAAAAGGTGTGGCATTAGTGGAGGTACGAATGCTAGTACGATAAGCCCAAAGGGCAAAGGGGATGTGATCATGCCAATTTCTTCCGGACTCATTAACAACTTTCATGAGGATTTTGGTTAGGGTTTTATTAGAAGATTCAGCCTGACCATTGGCCTGTGGATAGTACGGTGACGAGAAGCTAAGTTTGATACCGAAGTTGTTACAAAGGTCTTGTAACAACTTATTTTTGAAAGATTTTCCATTATCTGTTATCAGGCGGTGAGGAACACCAAAACGACAGATAATGTGGTGGTTAATGAACTCTACAATTTTTTCCTTTTTGGTTGAAATGAGTGGAATGGCCTCCACCCATTTTGTGTAATATTCGGTTGCCGTGATTATCCATCGGTGACGTTGCGAAGAGGGCGGATGAATCTCACCAATAAGGTCTAAACCCCATTGTGAGAAAGGCCAAAGATCTCGTGCGACCTGTAGCGGATGGCTAGGAGTATGTTGAAGGTTGGCATGTTGTTGACACATAACACAATGCTTAACATATTCGTAGCAGTCGTTATGAGGAGTAGGCCAATAATAGCCTAGGCGAAGGATCCGTTTGGCCACGGCAAGGCCGCTAAAATGTCCACCACAAATACCGTCATGGACCTGTTGGATGGTATAGGTGACCTCCGCGCCGGTTAGACATCGAAGGAGGATGCCATCAAAGCCACGTTTATAAAGGAGTCCCCCCATGATGACATAACGAGAAACACTTTTAAGAAAAGCACGTTTGCCGGTACTAGTAAGGTCAGGTGGGAGAACAGAGGTTGTAAGGTAGTCGTGAAATTGGTGATACCAGGTATCCTGCGAATTAGCAGACACATTATTTATCATACAAACAACCGGGGCTGAGTAAGATGGGGCAAAGAGTTGTTGGACCAAGATGAAAATGTCAGAGTCAGTTGATGAAGCAGGAATTTGCGAGGCTAAGCAAGCCATAGTATCCGCAAATTTGTTAGTGGAGCGGGGAATGGTTTGGATAGAATAATGAGTAAATAAGGTTAGAAGTGAATTCACGTAGTGTTTGTACTTTTGAAGTTCCTCATTTTTACATTGGTAGATGCCCATAACTTGATTGACTACCAATTGAGAGTCGCCGAAAATATTGATAGATTTGACACCTAAGTGTAACGCAACCTGGAGACCCAAAACAAGGGCCTCGTATTCTGCTATATTATTAGTGCAGGGGAAATCGAGTCAGAATGAAAGAGGCATAGGCTCAGCGTCAAGAGGAATGAGAACAATGCCAGCCCCGCCACCGCGCTGGCACTTGGATCCATCGAAGAAGAGGGTCATTGGATACGACTCCTCCCTGAGTGAAAGAGTGGCGATGAGTTCGTCGGGGAAATTAAAATTGGTAAATTGTGCCCCAGGTAAAGGGGCTTCCGCGAGTTGGTCGGCAATGGTTTGTCCTTTGATTGACTTCTGGTGTATAAATTCAAGGTCGAGGTCAGCAAGGAGCATAAGCCATCGGGCGATGCGTTGGTTTAGATGAGGTTTGGCATACATATAATGGATGGGGTCCGTGTTGGTGATGACGAAAGTTTTGTGATTCAGGAGGTAGTGTCGGAGTTTGGTGGCCACAAATGATAGGGCTAGGCATAACTTTTCTACATGTGTATACCTAGTCTCATAATCCACCAGAGTACGACTTATATAATAAACAGCTTGTTCTCGATACTCGGAGTCACGATGTGCGAGCATGGCCCCTACAGCGTGGTCGGTGGCGGAAAGGTAAAGGTAGAAAGGGCGATCATCCTGAGGTGGGATAAGCACGGGTGGCTGCAAGAGATAAGCTTTGAGAGCCTCAAAGGCTTGGTGGCACTCTTCGCTCCATTGAAAGGCAATATCCTTTTTAAGGAGGTGATGGAAAGGTTGACATCGATCCGAGAGTTGGGAGATGAAACGCCGAATAGATTGGAGTTTACCTTGCAAACTACGCAATTGTTTGAGGTTAGTAGGTGGGGGCATTTCTAGGATAGCTTTGACTTTAGATGGATCGACCTCAATGCCACGCAAAGAGATGATAAAACCAAGAAGTTTTCCCGAAAGGACACCAAAGACACATTTCTTTGGTTGAAGACGGACAGAATATTGTAACAGGTGATCAAAAATAATGGTTAAAACATCGAGATGTTCACTGCGATGTTTAGATTTGCCAAGAAGATCATCGACATAATCTTCAAGAATAGTGTGCATAATGTCATGAAAAATGTAAGTCATAGCCCGCTGATAGGTCGCACCAGCATTTTTAAGGCCAAACGGCATGACACGATAACAAAAGGTTCCCCAAGGAGTGATGAAGGCAGTTTTATGTTGATCGGCCGGGGCTACCAAAATTTGATTGTATCCCGAAAAGCCATCCATGAGAGAAAGCATCTCATGGCCCGCAGTGAGATCAACAAGTTGATCAATACTTGGGAGGGGGAAGTCATCCTTGGGGCAAGCGAGGTTAAGGTCTCAGAAATCCGTGCATATCCGAAGTCCCCCCGTCGCTTTAGTGACAGGTACGATGTTAGAAATCCATTGAGGATAGTCAATAGGCAAGATGAAGGAAACAGAAAGAAGTCGTTGAAGCTCTTCTTTGACCAAGAGGGCAATGCGTGGATGCATTTTTCTCAGTTTCTGTTTAACTGGCTTGGAATCGGGTTTCAGGGTAATGTTATGGACCGCAATGTCAGGATCGATTCCTGGCATGTCAGCGTAGGACCAAGCGAAAGCTTGGCTACGAGCACGAAGGAAGGTAGTGAAGGCAGCTTGTTCTGATGTGTTAAGGGATTGTCTGATCTTCACAATGTGAGGATCCTCCTCTGTGTGGATGTTGATTTCTATAGTAGACTCATTCAACATGGTTTGAGTTTCAGACGGTAAAGCGCGTTGAATATAGGAGTCGTCCGCACCAAGGTAAGTGAGGATGGAGTCGTCATCTTGGCACTCAACAACATTAATTGAAGGTGAATCCTCTTCGATCATGTCTGGATACAGAAAGGGAAGAGAAGACGGGTCCTCATTATCGCGTTGATAGGTGAGAGGACCTAGGAAGATAGCATTTATGAAAAAAAAAAAGTTAGGAGGGATAGATTCAGGATCTATCGACTCTGTGGGTGACGATGGCAAAATGGGTGATGATGGTTCGGTAGGGGTGACGTCGTCATCTTCCAGGAGACAACTGACACGAGGTTCCTTCGGTGTAAGTGTTTCAGGAAATCTGAGACCACTACGATCATTGTGTTTGCGTGTAGTCACGGGAATGATTGTATGTCGGCCTTGTTCATAAAGACCAAAACCAAAGCCTTTCCAAGCACAGCGAGTCAAGAAGGTGAGGGCGAAACGACGATTTGTCAAGTATTGAAAATCAGATTGGAAGGGAAACACACCAAGAGGAGGTTCAGGGGTAACGGATGATGCGTCGACACCCCCATACGTTAGGTTGGTGCGGCAATTAGGTGGTCCGTAAGAGATTACCTCCCCCACGCGACGGTCGTAGGTAGGATGCGCATGTAACTGTCCGTACTCCTGTGGGGTATGGAAAGAACTAACGTTATATAGGTGATACTCCCCCAGCGTAAGGCGTTGAAAAACATCTACTAAGGGGTCTGAGGTTGGGATGTTGTCTGCGGGAAAGGAAGTGGTATTTGCGACGGCGGTTTCATTGGTTGAAGGTGTAGGTGCTGTTGAAGTGGATGGTAGAGGTGTGGTTGAAGTGGATGGTTGGGTTGGATGAATGGGTGTCTTGACTGGTACAAGCACATCATTAGGGCGATATAACATATTGCAGGTTTTGAAGGGGGGAGGATCAACTTTTACGGTGTAGGACTTCCCCTCGTACTCAAATTTTATGCATCTATGTAAGGTGGAGGGAACGCATCCCATAGCCCAGATCCAAGGGTGGCCTAACAACATATTGTATTGGAACTCTCCCTCAAGGACATAGAAGAGTTCGGGTAAAGTACATGGTCCTACACGAATGTTAAGGATCACGGTGCCTAAGGTAGAAGTAATAGCATCATTGAATGACCGCAACATGATGGGGTTGGCACACATGCAGCTAGAAGGGATATTCATTTGTTGGAAGGCTTTTGAAGAGATGATGTTGAGGCTAGCACCCCCGTCAATCATAACACGACGTACCCGGATGTCCCAGACGTAAGCTGAGATGAAAAAAGTAGGGTCAGGATCTTCTGCACCAAAGTCAACAATTTCGTCTTCGGAGAAACTGACAGCAGCGGCTTGTTGTACAGAGACAGAAGTGGTTGGGGCGGTAGGTTGTTTGGTGAGGGAAGCAACGTGATTGGGTGTTAAAATGGAGGTAACAGGCAAGGTTTCATTAGGTAAAACCTCTATCCCTTGAAGAATTTCAACGAGAGCTTGTCGATGAGATTCAGAAGTCTGAATGAGATCATACAGTGTCATTTTTACAGGTGATTGGTGAAGCTGTTTGATCATGGTACGGTGGGCAACTCCATCAGAGACGGGGTAGGCAGGTCCACGAATAACCACTTTAGGTGGTGGTGCGATCGGGATGGCGGACGGAGAAAGAGAGGCCGCAGGTGTGCTTCCTTTAGCTTTCTCATTGTTTTTCTGCCCTCGAGTGGCAACACTAATCATGTTGATCTCGTGAACATGAGAGGAGGAAGATGGTCAGGATAAATCATGGTCTTCGAGAGGTGGGGTTGTAATAATGATAGATCTTGGTGAGGCGGGGACAGGTGGTATAGGAGAGGGAATTGAAGCTAAAGGTCTCTCCCTTCGTAAGTTGTCTTTCTTAATCTTTCTGTCTGAAAGAGGTGACTGATGAAGTATGGCTTTCAACGCTTTGCATCCCTCTACATCATGTCCTGGTGTGCGGTGGTAAGCGCAGATTTTAGACTCATCATAACCTATTGGTCGAGGTTTAGATGGGTCATAAGGTCTAAGTGGGGGTAGGGAAATGGTCGCATTCTCCACCAACATATCAAGGATCTTGGCGTAAGATCCTTTGAGTGGGTCAAAATCAGAGGAAGATGAGGGTATTGATTGGGTGGGTTTTGGTAATGTTTGGGTATGGTTGGTTCGTACGGGTGGTGGTTTAGCCAAGGGGTATTGATACGTGGTTTTAACTAAACGTGGCTTCTTCGGCGCAGAAGTCATGTTTAGCTGATTAGATGGCGAGGCTCCAGATAACGTGGTGGTGGGGAACAACCATGGAGAAAGTGAGGCGACTGCAAACAAATCCTTTGATGATGGAGTTTGTTTAGGGTTGATAGGTGAACAGGATCTCTGTATAGGCGTAGAAAGTGCAGGTCGTTTTAAAGAAAATGCAGGAGGTATGATATATTGATGCAAGGTGGAGGGATGAGGTCCCAATATGGAAGGTAGGTGTGATGATAATGGTTTTAGTTGTGATAGAGGCATAGGTTGAGGAGATTGAGTTTGTCTCCTAAGTGGATGGACGGCTTTATTTTTGGGTAAATCTAGCCACTTAGGTGGGTGTGTTAGACTGGGTATTGGTGAGGTCCCAAGTGTAGGGGAAGATTTGGTTAGGCTAATAGAGGTGGATGAGATACTTGGTAGAGATGAGGGGGGTGAAGATGAGGACATAGGCATTTTAAGCTTCTGTAAACACTTCGGGTATATGGTAGAGGCGTCTGGATCGGTCATCTGCATTTGAGTAGAATAGGGGGTACTCAAACGTTCCCATAGGACTCGTCTATCTCCTGAGGGATGACAATCCTCGCGTGTGAATTGGAACTTTGATATGGAAGAGAGGTGTGTTGTGATTCCGGTCCACTGTGGGTGTGATACAGGGGGTAGATGAGGCACTGTATCAATGGGTGTTAAGAAGTCAACCGGTCGCTGAAAAGATTTAGGCGATGAAGAACTGATAGGTAGGAGGGCATGTTTGAGAGGATCTGTCATGATTAAAGAATGTGGTGATGTTGATTTGAGAGGTTTCTCTCCTACGGATGACAGAAACAGAGGCGAGTCTTCTTCTTTTATGGCAAGAGCGACGGAAGGAGATGTTTGGGAAATAGATAAGTTAGATAACATCCGCTCACAGTCTTGCAAGGATGTGGTGTAAGAAGGTTCATCTGTAAGAAGAGAACTCTGGGTGGTTAATTCCTTTATGGGTAAAGGAATGGTAAGGCTATTGTCTTGTCTTGATGGTGGTGAAGGGGATTCGGATCCCTGCGTTAGTAAAGAAGTTTGATTCAGAATTTTTTCGATAGAGGCTTTTGGCTGGGAGTCGAAGATTGCATGGATCTCATGAACACTCTCCTCGGCTAAGATATCTTGGTTTATGTTACTGTTAGGAGAGTGATTTGGGAATGGTTTGTTGAATATTTTCAAATTTCTGTTAGCAGGGGCATTAGGATTATCGAGGGTTATATCCCCTGCATCAACCATTTCCTGCACTATGTTTTTCAACATCTTGCAGTTTTCGTGACTGTGTCCCTTTACGCGGTGAAAGTTACAGAAGTCATTTTCTTTGTACCAAGAAGGTATAGCGTGGGTGGAGTCAAACCCGGAGTGAGGTTTAACAGGAGGCAAGGTGAGAGCTCCGGCTTTGAGCAATTTTTCCAAGATGACACCATAAGTTTCTCCCAAGGGAGTGTAATTGATGGGCTCGGCTTTATACTTATAGGCGGTTTTTGGTGGGGTATTAGACGGTGCTTGAGATTTGACCATCACTGCGTGGACAGCTCCTTTTGATTTCGAAGAAGTGGATGTGTGAGGAGTGGTGGTGTTAGGTTTATTGGTGGAATCTTGAGTTCAGAAATTGGGGTTTTTGTTGCGCAACCGCAATTTCTCTTCTTCTAAGGCTCGAATCTCTAGTTTTCGAGCCATAGTAAAGGCCTCGTCAAATGTGTGGAAAGTTTGAATTTGGAGGGTAGGAGAGATGTGCTTAGTGCAGGCCCGCGTAAAAAGTTCAATAAGTTCAGCCTGAGGTAAGGCATATGTAAGTTGGTTGATAAGGCCCCGCCATCGTCCAACGAAATCTGCGATAGATTCGTCTTCAAATTGTCGGATGGCATAGAGGTCGGTGATAGATACTTTCTTGGCAATGTTAATGGAGAAATGATCCAAGAAAGATTGGGCTAGTTGGTTAAAAGAGAAGATTGAGTGCTAGTTTAAAGCACTGTACCACTCCAAGGCGGGTCCTGATAAGGACATGGGAAAGGTGCGGAGTAGCAAGGCATCATCATGAGCAATCAAATAACAAGCATGTCTAAATGATCGCAAGTGTTGTTGAGGATCCTCTTTACTATTAAAACGAGTAAATTTCGGTAGTTCCCATTGAGGAGGATATGAGTGAAGGGGGATAGAAGGGTGAATAGGCTCCCGACAAACTTGCTCGTATGTCAAGGCGCTACGACTTCCCGAAACAGAAGCCTCCAGATTTTGCATTTTGTCCATCATTTGTTTGATGAAATCCGTGGTTGGATGAGATGATGGTGCGGTTGTGGTAAACGGAGGCAAATTGGGCCAAGGGCCTCCACTAGACAATGGTGGGGTTAAATGTTGATAAGGTATGGAGGACGAATATGTTGAGGCGACCGAATAGGGATGTCCTATATAAGATGTTGAGGTCACTGGATACGTGTGTGGAAATGAAAAGGTGGGCGGAGCTTGAGAAGGAAAGCTCGTGTGGATAGGTGGTAGAGAGCAAGTCATGAACGGAGCAGTCTGCAAGAGAGACGAGGTAGGAGCAGTCGGCGGTAATGATATGTGGGGCCCAAGATTAACCAAAGGAAAGCCAATCTGTGCCGTATGAACCCCTGAAGCCGCTGGATTGGGAGACGGGGCTAAGGATGCAGAAGGCAAAGCGGAGTTATCAGGCGGAGAAGGAGCTAAATGAGCAGCTATACTAATAGGCATGCCAACAAGGAGTTGACCATCGGGCGTACGGTCAGGGGCATGAGACAAATAATATTGTACAGCGCTAGGATTAGCGTCCAAAATTTTTGTAAATTCCTTATCTCCTACAGGGATTTTGGGAACCTCGCTGGTGTCTGTAGGATTCCCCACAGTATGGGCAGGAGGTGATTCAGGCAAAGGCACAGAGCAGGCATGTGAAACCATGGCGGCGGCTTGCTTCCGAGTGATAACAACCATGAGCAAGAGTACACAGTAAGGTTTCAATTTATTAGGAACAGAAACAACCCCAGAATGTTGAAATTGGTAGGTTTCTGGTTTGTCAGGGACTGTAAAAGACTGTAACCGATATCGGTCTGCTAACCGATGTCGGTTATACTGTAGCCGACGTCGGTCACTTAACCGATGTCGGTATAATAGGACTGGTATAAGAAACTGTAAGAAGCTGCTGATTTGGGGTTAACAGTGCTTAGTATGCCTACCAAACTGTTCTGAAGTGATCACAGAAAATAGTGTATGACAGAGAAACAGAACCGAGAACAAGCAAGAATGCACAAACAAATTAACAGACTAACCCTAGGGTTAATTTTAATCAATTTGGGCTTATGCCTTTAGACGCAGAATGATGTCAATCCTAAACAAAAGACTTAGGGGAAATGTCAAGTTTGTTTTGGCTTATAAGGTTACCTCAATCGGGCGGAGGAATACCGCGGAAAAAGGGGGGATGTTTGAGCTGTTGTGTTGATTATGTCGTGATTCGGTATGTGTTGTGCAGTGAAAGTAAGATTAATTTCTTATCAATACCATGGAAATCACCCCCACGTGTACGACCTGTTACTTAATCTACGTTCACTAGAATTGAAAACAACAAGCAAGAATGTAATGCACGTGTTTTAAACCCAAATCGAAAATGATATTCGATGAAGCAAAGAAGATGACTTTCACTAATGCAAAGATGTAAAAGCAAAGCAAGTTCTTTTACCAAAATAACAAAATACCTTGTGAATATCTTAAGAAGAAGAAAACAGCAAGTATGCTCCCTATGTGAAAGCAAGCAAGAAAGAAAGAAACCCGAAATGGGTCCCACCGGGCGTGCCAAAATGTTTCGCACGGAATGTTTCAGCTTTTGGGAATAGAGTTGCTTCTATCCTTTCATTCCTTTGAGAAACAGATAAGGGTTAGGGCTAGGAGGAATACCTGTTGAATGTCGAGAGGGTGTGCACGTACCGTAGAGAGAGAGATCAGATCGACTGCGAAGAACTCCTTTTTGTCTTGGAAGGACTACCTGCAAGTAAGAATACAAGACCACCAGATTTTAATTAGACAAGAAATGAGGGAACTGCCTTGGGCCCAGGAAATATAAAACTTCCTTTCGAAGGTGGTCAGTTCCCCTGCTAATATGAATTAACACAAATTCTAACAAATAAGCTATTGTCCAATTACAATTTGTTTACCTTGTTAGAACAATAGAGAAAGGGCTGGTCTTGGTTTAGAATCACGGTGACCGACGCCGGTCAGTGTCACCGGTACCGGTTGATGATAACCGATATCGGTAGGGGTAGTGATTTAAGGGGTTGGGTGAAGGTTGGCTATAAGATGGCTATATGATAGTTATGGTGTTTATAAGGCTGGTAGAATGACTGGGGATAGGTAATGAGGTGATGGAGAAGACTCAGAGGGTATGGGGGCTGTTCTTGGAGCAAAATAGGGGTAAAGGAATGTAAGTTAGGTGGAGAGTGTTACCGGGTAGTGGATCTGGGGGTAGACTTGTAATTACTGTGATTCAGAAATCCAAGAAATATTATTAAAAGAACATATAAGACTTACTTACTAATTCCTGATGAAAATGCAGGTTCTGGGACTGCGATGGCGAAGACAGGGCTCAAGTGGGATGATCTGACAATCCAAGATGAGCTATCTCCTCTCCTGATGCTTGGATGAGTGTCACTGGGCTCTGGTTATTCAGTTGCAGTCTTGGGCTTGATGTCCTTCTCTGCCAACTCCTCTCTTTCCTTCACTTGTCTCTGTTCAGCCAAGTAAATTCCGGATCCTTCCAATGACTTCTGATTCGGATCAACGAAAATCCAACCCCTTGTTTTTGGTTGGGAGAGGTCATTTACAGGGAACCGATGGCGGTTACGTAACCGACGGCGGTCGAGTAGGAACCGGTATCGGTCAGGTCAAAGTGGGCTATTTTTAGTAAAATAGCCAACTTTCCCTCCTTTTCTCCCGAGGGATTAGTTGCGGGCTTGGTCAAGTCATTATGAGGTTGGTTTTAGGTGCGGGTGAGGAGTAATTAGTTATGGGTGTGGATGTAGACCAAGTTATAGGTCTTAATTAGGTTAGTTTAGGGTTAAGACTAGGTCATGATGAGGTGGCGAAATGAGGTGGCAGGTATGGCGATGTGGATTTATTAATTATAAGGTAATTAATAAATAATTGTGTAAGGTTTAGGTGATGAGGTTAGGTTGCGAAAATGAGATGCGGGGCACAAGGGGGTCGATGGGATCAATTTGACATATGCTTCCAATTATAATCCCCAAGGAAATGGACCAGCAGAGTCCAGCAATAAAAATATGTTGAAGATAATTAGAAGAACTCTGGAGTTGAACAAAAGGATGTGGGGCGACCATTTGAATTTTTTTTTTTCGGGAAAATCGAATCACTATTAAAGGAACTACTAGATAAAGTCCATTTGAGTTGGTGTATGGAACTCAAGCTCTGCGGCCCCTACATATGCAATTATCTTCTTTCCAATTTCTTCAACAACTGGAAGATCAAGAGGTTAGTCCCTATGATGCTCACATAAATCAGATTGTTGAGTTAGATGAAGAAAGAAGGGCATCCCGTCAGAGGCATGTAAAATTCAAAGAGAAATTGAAGAAGTTCTTTGATAAGAAAGCTACTCTAAGAGCTTTCAGTGTGGGAGATCTTCTACTATTGTGGGATAGCAGGCATGAGAATAAGGGAAAACATGGAAAGTTTGATGCATTGTGGATGGGCCCTTATTCAATTGACATTTGAATTGGTGAACATACATTCTTCTTAAAAGACTTAGATGGGGAATTTCTTGAGTTGCATGTTAATACCAGTAGGCATTTGAAACATAAAAGCTTGATTGATTTCTTAGAATAGGGGTATGCACCATTATACAATGTATAGTCCTTCAGTTTCTTTCTGCTTTCATGCTTTTCTATTTTTTTTCATCCTGGTGCTTTACAGCCGTTTTGGTGGTTTCTCGATTCATCCTTGGAGGAGTTGGCTATTATAGTTCTACTCTACAAGCTTGTTCTTTGACTATGTGTCCCAATGGTTTAATTTTGGCACTTGGTCTTCTATTTATTCTTATGGAACTTGTAGGGAGTTCCCATCCCTGAGTCAGAGCCGATGTTGGTGCTCAATTTGATCTCACCCGATTTTTCCTTGAAATTATTCAGTTTGCGGGATCTATCGTGTTTTCTATCTCCCCATATTGATGCATGAAAGCTCTGTCCTTTATTTGGTTGCTATGATTAGTCCCTTCCTTTGGTCAAGGATCATTTTAAATCTAGAATTTCTTTTATATTCCTCTATCCATGTGAAATAATTTGTAACTTGGTTGTAAAATCATCTCTTTTCCCTTCCTTCCGTTTTTCCATAGTCACGTTTTGTTTTCCCTGTCAATTGTTGTCCCAATACCTGTGGAAAAGTGGTAATTTTTTATTAGATGCGGGTTGGTGGAAAAGATTTGGGCCTTATATCATTTCAAAATTCTTTGTCCTACAAGAAAGATTCATTTTTGGGCACAAATGGATATTTCCTTGCATTTTACGATTTGACAGGTGTGTTTTACCCGTTAATTTTATATGTCAGCATCTGTGGAAACGTGGCCCTTTCTAATAGGACATGGATCGACAGGGAACTTTGAAACTTTAAATCCTGATTCAACTCAGTTTTTGTCCACGTTGAGGGCTTGTGATCATCTGAAATTCACCTCTTGGTTTGACCTTTGGAGTTGCGCCAGAGAGACAAGTGGAGGTTTCTACAACCTTTCCCAGACTTAGACATTTTTTCATGTGGTTAGTGCAGCTTTTTTAGACCATAGACACATGGAGGACTGATGCTCATGTAAGGATCCGCCTCAGGGTCCCACCTTAGCAGATGTACCAAGGGGACATGTGTTAAGCCCGCGCTTGTTCAGGGTCTCTGTTTTTGGGCACCATCTCAAAATTGTGCCAGGGAGACACATGTAAGTTTCCACCGGCTTCCTCTCTTTACTTAAACTTGTCAAGAAAATTTATAAAGGCCTGGGACACGTGCAGGGCTTGCACCTGTTTGGGGATGCACCCCTATACTTTACTTTTGAAGAAGCATGGAAAGAGACACTTAGATGTTTCTGCTCACTCTACCCTTGCTTGGACTTTTCAACGTCCAAGGAAAACTGTCTCGGACCCTAAACACATGGTGCCTTCCACTAGTTCGTAAATTTTTTTAAAAACTCGACCAAAATGAGACACGTGGTAAGCCCACGCTTGTTTGGGGCACTTTTGGGACCATCCCAAAGGTGCAATAAGGAGACACGTGGAGGCTTCTACTGACTCCTTTTATTATGAGACTTTTCAAAGGCTAAAAGGCATTTTTCTTGGGCCTAGAACAGGTGGAAGGCCCACACTTGTTTGGAAATTTTCCTCTGTACTTCTCCTTTGCAGTTGCACCAAGGAAACACATTGATGAATCTAATCTAAAGTTGAGAAGGGGTAGAATCAACAGTTTCTGTGCATTGCTTTTGATTTTACCGCCTGTTTTTCTTTCCAAGACTCCATAAGGTGTGAATACGCATTTTTTTCTTACAAATCATACTCACAGCACTGGTATGCAGAATAATCCATGCATAGACACTCATTTTTCAGAGTGCGGGGGCATTCATTTCTCAAGGTGTTGCCTTAGGGGAGAAAATGATTTCTTGACATATCCAGCTATACAGAGCTACTGGAAAATGATTAAAACAGGGATTTCTTGCATGACAGAGTAAGAATGATTAAAATGACTATGAAAAATTTGTGGCATGGCATCCCAGTCATCAGTCAAGGGCTGGAGAAATGTGATTAGTTCATAATTTTTCCACCTGGAAGCTGTGGGTGTAAAGTTGTTAAACATCACTTTATGAGACAAATTGGTAAGAAGTAGAGGTACCTTGAATATTCTTCTTTTTTTTTGTGGGGGGGGGGGGGGGGGGGAGTTGGGAAGTTTGGGATGAGTGAGCAAGTGAAATGTATAAATGCAATGAGAATACTCTTGCAAAGGGTCGGGGGTTGAATTCTTAAGAGAAAATTTGAGAGAGCGCATCTTCTTAAGAGACCAATCCAAGAAACCTATTAATTTCTTGTGTTTTAGATTTCAATCACATCAAGTTGGTTGTGAGTGTACAACCATTGAAAAGATATGAGATTGTTCAAATAAAATTTCCCCTACTGATGAATCTAATCAATTTCAATTAATTTGTTTCAATCTTGGACCAATTTGTTGTCTGCTTTATTTCAGAATGTCTGCAAGTAGTTTTTATTATTCCTATTGCAATCTTGTGTTAAATTCCCTCCAAATCACATAGGATCTCATCCATGTTATATTTTAATGGCATTTGCAATTTCATTTCAAGAAAATCCTTAATCCTACAATGAGATAAAAATTTAAAATAATTTTACTGTCATTTGCTGATAAATATTGTTTATAAGTATTTGAGTGTATCTTAGGCGTGAGGAACTACGGGTCTTTTATTTTGAATTGATTCTTTAGCTAGAACCTTCATGTTAAATTTTTGGAGATGTGTGAAACCGTGCAAATCTGGGCCTTCATTTATGCACACCTTCTAGTTGAACAAATATTTCAGCTATTCTAAAGCTTTCTGTCATTTAGTATTCCAATTGTTGTAAAGGTTCTCAAATATCTAGCATAATCAATTTTATCCTGCTTAATCTGCCACCAAAAATTATTCAAAAACAATGAATTCATCCTGAACTACCCCTGTTTTGCCATGTATGTCCACAAATGTATAAATTCTACTGCCAAAATATGCAGAAGCAATCAAGATCCCATAATGTCTTTAGTAACCTTTAACCCTGTTTAGGAAATATCACTATTCTTTAGAAGTGACAACTCATGAGAGTTAAATTGTGGTGCATTGATCACAATTTTCTCAAGGTCCCCCTTTTAAATTTGTGTAAAGAAGGATATCTTTGTTCTCCTTCACTGATAGAGGTTACAAAACGAGTCCTCTCACCTTGGTCGAAAGGCATGGCCTAAAGCAGTGAGGATAGATCAAATCCTTAATGAAGTTTCTATCTATTTCTCTGATTCCCGAGTGACAAGAATCAAACAAATCCCCTCCCTGACTACAAAATGACTCATAATAGGATCTGTTTGTCTCTCAGTGCCCTGTTAAATCTTTGATGCTGCTTGGTTTCCAAGGGGAGAATCATTTGGATACAATAGATCCAAAGACTATTTTTCATTTCTAAGTTTAGATTAAAAAACATATTCCACAAGATTCAAGCTAAATCTACAACATTGTGGAAGATTGTATGTAATTTGAATAAAAATAAAAAATGTGAGTGAAAAAATTGGGGCTCACAATGAAGAGATGAAGAGAATGATATTGTGATAAAAGTTTAGCACTTTTATATTACATTTTTAATCATTGTGTTAGGATGCATGTTTGATGTTGTTTCATTAATTTACTAGTTAGGGCCCATACTAACAAAAATCATGTCATAGTAAATGTAACGCATGCCTTAAATTGACATTTGATGACCTAAATACTCAAATGAATAAACATAACTGCCGATATGGCATTGCAAATGCTTAAACCCCAAACACGTCATAGATAACCTAACACTATACCATACAAGGACTTGGACATTAGGGTTTATATTTATAGTTTTCTATTAGGATTCAATAGTGTTTATAGACTTGCCATTTTTATTTGTGTTTTTTGAATAAGGGTAAAAGAGGGGGGTTTTTGGAAGGACCACAAATTCTTAAACAAAAGGACTTAAGACAAACAACATTAAATCATGAAAAGAAAATAATCTCACAAGTAACAAAGGATAAGGCCACAAAGCTACCACGAAGAAGAACAAGAAATGAGAAGAAATTCAAAAAAAGAGAGCCGCAATACCATGACTGTGGCAAAAAAAAAGATTACACAAGAGGATACTGAAACATTGGGATCAAATAACATTTATGGAGAGAAATTCCCTTCTTTTTCTATTAATGTTGGGCCAAATCATCCCTCTATTAGGATCTGAATTTTGATATGAATAGTGGAAGCTGCTAATGTGGAATTCAAATTTCCAAATTTGACTCTTCCTTCAAGCAATCTGTTTTGATAATAATCATAATCTGCCCATGGAGGGGTGTTACCACCTCTTATACCTCTTTCTGGACCCAACCATTAAAAGGGGGGGAAATGCTTTTAAAATCCAATTCCAAATTTTACTGACCTTTCAGAACACGAGCTTTTAATATGCTGATAAAAGGTAACTCCATATAAACAAATCAACTCAAAATAACACACCCACCTACCTCCCCTCCACAATCCAGTAGCACCACCCCCCCCCACCCTCCCCCACCTCTCACACACACCACCCCCCTCCCCCCCCCTCCTCCACCAACATCCTCCCCTCCACAATAACTCACTCAGTTATTACCCTTCTATTCCTCACCTTCTCTTCACCCCTGAAAGTCTCAACACATACCCTTTCAGCATCACCCCGACATAACCCCACAATTCCTTCTCGTTATCCCCTCACCCCACCCCCCCCCTACCCCCATTTCCTCTAACCCCTTTAACCATCAAGGCTCGCCCACCCCCCCAACCCCTCTCCTCCCACTCATAACCTCTTCCTCAACCTTTCTGCTCCATTCAACCCCACCATACACACCAATCTCTCCCTTCCCCCCAAACTTTCTTTCACTTCATCGTTAAACCTTGCCCCCTTCCCCCCCCCTTTCCCCACGTATTCAACACACCCCCCTCATCCCACCTCCTCGACCGCTTACACATCCATATCTCTCTATCATCAACCCCCTCTCCCCCCCCTCCCCTCCATCCTCCAACTCCCCATCCCCCAATCTCATCACCTTCACACCGCCTCACCACACCCCACACTATTCTCCACCACACTTCCACCCCTATCCCCTCCCCTACCCGCTCACCCCCCTTCACCAACCCCAATACACCCCCCACCATCCCCATTCCCACCCTCCCCCCACCCTCCCCTACACTCATTCCCCACCCTACTACCGCACCGCACCTCCTCCCCCCCTTATTCTCCCCCCTTATCCCCCCTTCACCTCCTGCCCGCCCCTCTGCGTCGACCTCCCACAGCACCACCCTCTCCAATAACCCTTTCTAACCCTCCTCTCTGTCACTCCCCCCCCGGTCCCACCCCTTACCCACCCCAACCCCACATAACCACCACCCATGCACACAACCTTCCTTCTATACACACCCCTCACCAAGCACCCTCACTCCCCCCCCTCTACTCCCCCCCCCTCGCACGTACTACCCCCTCCCCTTTCGTCGCCTACCCTCCCTTAATCCGACCCCCTCCTCATTCTATCTTCCAAGACCCTTTCCACCCCCCCTTCTTCACTCCTAACCTCCCCCCTCTCTCCCCTGCATATCTCACACTTTTTACCTTTTCTGAAAAAATTTGAAACACACGCAAACGAGTTGATTACGGTTTGTAATAGCCTACGTCTTCGGGTTTATCAAACTCTTCCCTAGGTCAAAACGTAGTAAGTTATAATAATTCTTACATAAAACCTACTGGAACTTACTTGCAACGCTCACTTTAGTCCTTCAAAGCACACCGATGACAGCCAACAAACGGTCCCCGACCTTCATAGCATACTTGCACGCTCTGTGGCACTATGAGCCAATTGATGAGAATTCCAATAATTCCCAATTTATATGTTTCTATTAAAAGAATAGCTTAGCTCCCACCAACATATTAACTAATCGGATTTATTACAAAAAATTTCCCTTTAAAAATGATAGGTTCTTGAAATAGCTTAGAAGATTTTAAAACTACATCATTGCCTTTGATTGTCTTAGAAGTCAATTCCTTCAAATTGTGGAATTGAATGTGTATGAAGGGCCAAATATAGCCTTTGAGCACCCAAAATATAAGGCTAAAATAATTTATCCTTTGTTTTATAATCGGTATAGCGGATAAAAAAAAATTAGCCTTACTAAGAGGTTTGCAATTTAAAGGGGCATAATCCTGCTATGGCTAACATATTGGTGTTAGTAAGTATGAGTAGCGGACTTATGGCTTACAATATCATTTTTACTATCTCATTTATACTTCTATGCTCAACGGTCAGCCTGGTGATGGCCATAACATATGACATATATATAGGGATGTAAGTAGTAGTCTTTGTTTTTTTTTTCTTTTTTTTTTCTTTTTTTTTTTTTTTTTTTTTTTTTTTTAATCATATATCGAGCATTGAGTCTTATTGTATGGTTTGGAGGTTGCCAACGTGAAGTGGCAAAGCTATTTAATTACATTGAGAATTTCATTATCTGAAATATTGGTTCTTTGGTGTTTTATTATGCTCATAATTAAAGATACATAATCCCATATAATTCGAACAACAGAGCTCCCGAGTTTTAGACCATATATAGTGCCCACACCTCTTTGACACAATTCTTTATTATGTGAGATTACTTTTGGATAAATACTGTAGATATTTGCTCTGCTACATTGATCAGTAGATGATTACATTATTGGGGTAAATATTTGGATAGTGACATGTTGTGATTCACATTTTTATTATGATACACTAGATGATATTGGTAGATAGTCGCTAATGTTGATTTGTATTATTCTTATTTTTATACTGACAGGTTATACTATAGAGTTCTGAGTAGAATTATAATCTCTGGATGTTAGGAAGAAACAATTATTGAATGTTAATTAGATAGAGAGAATTATTTAATTTTGGATGACGATTATTGCTTTCTATTAGATGTATATTTTTCAATGTGTTGATGTGGACATAAGGCTAGAGAGGTATTATGTTTGTGTTGTCGGGATATTTTATAACCTAAATGACAGGGGATAGGGGCCAAACCATGAAAGGATGCTATGTGTTTTACAAATGGCCAAATTTGAAACGTTCTTCTGTTATGTTTTATGTGTTATTGGATGGCTAGTTAGGGGGTCCCCAGGGGGGTGACACTCACATGTGTGGCCCCCCATTGAAGTGAAATGTTTCCCTTTATTTTAAGTTTGTATGTGCCTTATTTTTGTTATATGTATTTCATTATTGGAAATTATAGTCCACTTTATAAAAATTATTAATGCATCTTAATTAACTAATAGACTTTAATTTTTTTAACTAAAATAAAGATGTGAAATTGATACATAATGGGGTAGATGGTCCTTGAAATTTGTGGAGGAAATTGAATGTGTAGTTTTTTGTTGGTACTCTTCCCCAACTTTAAAATTCGGATTTTGACTTGAGAGGACTTTTTTGCGGTGTGGGATAGCTTAAGCTTGTCCATGCCCCCTCTTAAATTACCAAACAAACCATACTATTGTATGGAGAGTTAATTTGAGACTTCATTTATGCATTTTGGAGTGTAAAAAGTGAAAATAATGTATTTGTTACTTACCACATTATTTGTTCCTTGGTAGGTTGGGGTGCAATTTGAGTGTTTTGTGAGCTTGTCATAAAGTCTTCATGTTCATTTATTGTCTGGGGCCGATGTTTAATTATGTGTTGGAATAAAGGAATGATGAAGTGAATCCTACATGGAGCCACATCATCATCCTCACAGCCATTTCATTATTGCATGAACTTTGATGGATTTGGGGTACTGTTCATGTTCTTTTCTTTTGAACTTTTAGAATTGAGAGCCTGTTGCGTGTGCTTGGCTTCAAGGTTTCACAAACTGTGGAGTGAGACTATGGAAGTTTATGGAGAGGTACGGATCTCCACCTTTGTAATTTTTAATTTATTGCTTGTAGATGTGAAAATTGTGCTTGTTAAAATATTGTATGCAATGTTGTGAATGTGTTTGTCTGGTTGGGTTGATGCCTTAAGAAAGAGTTATCGATGGAAGTATGAGCCCCTTAGTGGGAAAAAGGAGTTGTGCGGCATGCATTTTGGAGGGAGTGTGATTAGCAATTTTATCTAGGTGAGTGAAAAAAGAAACACGGTCATATATTTTTAATACTTATAAGGGGAGAGATAATGAGTTTTTTGTTTGTATTGTGCAACATGAGCCTTGGGTGAAAATCCTACTTCACTGGGAGGTAAAAGGAGGTGGTTCCCATATTATTTTCTCCTTAGGTTGATATAAACCTTTGTGTGTTGAGAAGTTGTAATATTTTTGATGAGTATCTCCATTTGATGGTTGAATGTTTTGGATGCTATGTTTTATGGAATCCATGCTTGTAAAAAGGTGTCATATGTCGCTCCCAAGATCCCTCATTTTCTTGATTGGGGCTAGGGGTAAATAAGGGGATGTAATTATCCTCTTATTGGATTAAATGTTGGGATGAGATGTCACTCTCCCCCTGCCTTTGTATTGTGATACTAAGTTTTTTGAAAGATGAGAATGGCATGCAATTAAGACTTGTGTAAATTTGATGAAATAAAGTTTGTAATATGTCACTTATTCAAAGTTGAAGTGATTCAGTGAATGTAGAAAAATCTTGGTTGTTACTTTTTAAAAGGAGTTGTCTTAGTGAAAAAAATGCATTTGAAGTCCTGTATCTAAAATAATGATATTGGAAAACTGATAGTGTTCCATATTTTGTTTTATTGTAATGTATATTGAAAGGGGTATAAGTGAAGGAAGTGAGGAACAAAAACTGGGGTCACTTCATGGACTTCATATGCCAAAACCACAACGAAATATCAACTTGTAGGGATTATTAGCAAGACGCACATCAAATAGAAAAAAATTATACAAATATGGAATTGAGCACCGGATCTCGTTTCTACAATAATTATTTTTTTTTAAAATGGACAAGATTCTCTATACTAAACACTTAAAATTATATGACTTAGTTTTTTTCTGAAAAAAAATTATAAGATTGTAGTCCGTTTTTGCCGTGATTGGGATGATGAAATTTGTTATTTTTTTTAATTGGTATGAAATTTAGATGTAGTTGCCTCTCTTAGGATGGATTTATTTTATTTTTTCGACGATATTTTTTTTTTTAATGATTTTTCCGTGTTGTGACAGTGGTCTGACAATATTAGAAACGAGCGCTTTCAATTTCCTGCCATAACTATATCAAAAAATATCAAAATAATTTTAACGTGTATGAATTTGGTCCACGCTTGGGATGAGGATAAGTTTTATCACATTTTAATAGCGAAACTAAAGTTAAGTCTTAAACGTAGACATGAACATTCACGGGGAAATCATGTCTTAAAACACAATTGTTATAAAAAATTATTAAAAGATATTTAGCTTATTCTATTCACGCTAAACTCAATGTTCTCCGAACTAACATCTCCTCGAAGCGATGGCACCAGTTTTGTGCAATGTTTTCAATTTTAGCATGGTTCAGGTCTTGGAGAGGCAAATTTAGGTTTTTTGTACTTTTTAAGTCATAATGACAATTTTGTATAGTTTAGGTTTTAGATGGAAGTGGTAGTACATGCGGTGGAATTACCTAAATTGGAAAAATTACATCCATGAGAAAATTGAAGGTACATAGGACATAATTTGTTGATTTTGATAATATAACTCATTGCATTACCGTTGAAATATGGCAACAGAGTACTAAACGGTATGAGCTAGTTTACCGACCAAATAAACTTTTTCTAATTTTTGAGAAAATTTAGGATGAAATTGTTTATGGGCTTTTGGCTACACATAGGAGCTGAGGTTGGATGGAACAGTTTCAACATCTGCAAGGAAACAGTTCTATTGGTATTATTGTTTCAGTGCTCGATTTTCCAGAAAATTACACATTGCCAACCAAAGGGAGGTTCAAGCGCAATATTACAATCCAAGTACACGTTTCGTTTTTGTGCATATAGCATTTCTAATTCTCTATACTACAAAGAATGATCATTATCTTTAAGAGAGTACCAATTTTATATTAGTGATGATCGTATCATTCTACTGAATTCTGCCAGGGTGGCTTTAGTTATTTTATGGAAAATTGTCTGATAGGGGACACCACTTAAAAACAGTGCTCTATTTGCGTTAGATAATTACACATCTCAGTTTAACGAATGCACGAATGTTTTATTGATGAGCAGATGCACGTCAAGATGGGTGGTACAAAGATTTGGATTTCACTAAGGTTAGACATGGAAAAGGAGATAATGACGGTGGAGGGGATGTGTGAAAGAGCTCTTGCAAGAGAAGAGTTGAAGTACAAAGATGGTGCTAAATTAAAAGATTGCAAAGAAACATAGTGGAAGTGGTTGTTTGATTGCAAATGGATTGAGTTTCTCAAGAAAAATTCCACAGTTCAAAGTATTTGGTAATGAGGAACAAAAAAATTACTAACTATGCAGGATGTATGACACTCATAGGTTAGTGATATGCATGATTTTATAGATCAGACACGACTTTGTGGGCCGTATGGACAAGAAATTTGGAACATGTTTTTGTTGCATCTTTATCAATTTTCACTACTGCGGGTGTTGATTCACAAGACTGGGTGGATGGATGGATTTAGGCCTTAACTCCGATTCTAAGGTTCAACCCCAGAAGCATTACGAATTGTTCTGCAGTGAGTTGCTGCCAACATCAGGAATTTGACAAAATTTGATTTTGTGTGCTAAGGTATGATGGGTATGTATTTAATTTTTGTATTGAAGTTATGTCCATTGAAATTTTATATGTTAATTTAAATTTGAAGTTTTTGAACCTTTATTTTTCTATATAGGACATGTGTTTACGGTTATTACAAAGAAGACAATGAAAAGAAGCCATAGATATTCTTATGGGGTCATTGCATCGATTGAAATGAAGAAAGAAGTTGACCTTCTCCTGTTAGAGAGGTGAGAATTGAGTATCCTACCGAGGGTCGTGGTAGTTACTAGATCCATTAAATTAAAAAACTCCTCTGTTTCAGTGTTTGAAGACTTTGAGACACACAGGAAGGAAAATACTCAGATATTAAATCTAGTTTAGCCACAAATATTCAGTTGTATAGATATCTAAAAAGGCCCTAATAACAGATTCTTTAGAAGGTTCGAGAGTAAGAGCATGATGAAGCAATCTTGCGCTATTAAGAGTAGCTCGATCCTAATGGTTCATTGGAAGGAATTTACAATGCTCATGTTAGTATTATAGAATTTCTTTGGTATGTATAAAATTTGTTTTAGTTAGAGAGATTTAAGTTCAGTATTTATTTTATTTAAATTGGTTTATTTTTTATATATCTAGTAGGTTTTGATTTGAAACTGAAATTTCTTGACTAACACGTTTCTGTTAGGTTGTGGATGCTAGAAAAATTCCCCTTCACGTGGTTGGCACTGTTAGTAGAGAGTTTTTTTAAATTCTCAAAGGCTTAAGATAAGCTTTCATTTTTTACAAGAAAGAGAGCAGTTAACAAGATTATGTTACCCATAGAGGGGCTCTTGGCCCGGCCCCGGAGGAGGTTTTAGCCCGAGCCCTGGTCCGTAGAGAAGAAACAACCCTACACAAGTGTTTACATGGGACCATACCTAGTGTGTGCACAATCGGTTTGGTGCCATGACCCACGTGTGCAAATAAGCAGTTGAAGACTTTACACTGGCCAACTACACTATTTCATGCGTTTTCAAACAATAGGGGCAGCAAGAGCACCGATCTGGGAAGGAAAAACTGAGAAGAGAGAGAGTTATGTAGAGGTCCCTTATACCGAGGCTACACTGGCTCAAAACTACACTATTTCATGCGTTTTTCAAACAATAGGGCAGCAAGGCACGATTGGGAAGGAAAAAAAAACTGAGGAGATTAGTGTAGAGGGTCCCTATCCGAGGTGTTGTATTAGAAGAGATGTCTTAGGTGCCACAAAGTCTGAATAGTCACCTATTCAAAGTTGAACAATTTATTTTGGTCTCAGGGCTCTAAGGACTACCTCACGCACAAAGTTAGACCGGAAGTACAAAATGACCTTGTCGTGAACCACCTCTTCTAGTGGTCACATTGCCCAACCAGATGTTTCAGCACGGTCGGTTTGGTGCCACGAACCACGTGTTTGCAAAAATAGCATTTTGAACAACCTTACACTGTCTCAAACTGCACATTTCACTCATTTGCAAACAACCTATGTTAGGCAGCAAGAGCACCAATCTAGGAAGGAAAAACACGATGAGAAGGGCTATTGTAGAGGGTCCACTACGCCCAGGGGTTTTAGATGGATGAGATGTGTCTAGGTGCCACGGAGTCGGAGTAGTCACACGTCGACGAAGGTTGATGATATTTTGGTCTTCGGGCTCTTAAGGGACGACTCTGAAAAAGTAAGCTTGGAAGCAACGACCTTGTCGCGCACCAAAAAACACACCTCCTAGCATTCACCTAGGCCACAAAGGGACATTGTGGTTTGTATTTGGTTTAGTGCCACTGGACCCACCCATTTGTATAAAATATAGCGTTTGACAAACTTACACTGGCTCAAACTCGCACTATTCACGCATTTGCAAAACAAATAGTCGGCCAGCGAGGAGGCACAAATGAGAAGGAAGAAGGAAAAAAAGAGAGAGGATATTATAGAGCTGTCCCTTCTGAGTTTTGCATAGATGAGAACATCTCTAGGTGCAATGGAGTAAGTGACAACCAGTCGATAGTTGAACGATTATTTTGGCTCAGGGTCTAGGGGGAAGAACGACCTCCGAATGAAGTAGCCCGAAAGCAACGACCTTGTCCTGCAACCCAAACTCCACCTCCTCAACCATTCACCTAAACCACCTAGATCATGTCGCGTAGGAAATTAGTGCCACGAATCACTGTTGTAAATATAGGGTTTGAAAACCCAAGTTTACTGGCTCAAAGCACTATTTCACGTGTTTACAAACCCTAGGCTGCGAGAGCACGATCTAGGAAGGAAAAAAACTTGAGAGAGGGGGCTATGTGGAGATTCCATATGCTGAGTTTTGGATTAGATGAAATTGTTTATAGGTGCCTAGAGTCTGAGTGTCACCGCGAAGGTAAATGATTATTTTGGTCTTATGGTCTTAAGGGACTACGCCCGAACGAAGTACCCTAAGAGCAACGACCATTGTTTTACAAAAAAAAATGCCTCATCTAGCATTAACCTCTCCCACCCAGACATTTTGGCCATTTGGTTTGGTGCCCCGACTCCACAATTTGCCAAAATATAGCACGATTTGCCAAAAAAACCTTACATTGCTCAAACTACACTCTGTGCCCGTTTTTCAAACAAACAATGCAGCGAGAGCACGATTTGAGGAAGGAAAAAAAAACTGAGAGAGGATGTTTAGAGGCGTGGTCCCTAGGTAGAGGTTGAAATAAAGGAGACATCATAGGTGCCTTGGAGTCTGAGATATCTTAACTGTAGAATTGAATGCTATTTTGGGTCTAGGGCTCTTAAGGGACCTACGCCCGAACAAAGTACCCTATAGAAGCAACGACCTTGTTGCCACACCAAAAAATGCCCATCTAGCTTAACCTATCAACCTAACAGTTGGCCATGGGTTTGGGCAATATGAACCAACCATTTGAAAATATAGTGTTTGACAACCTTCCATTCCTCAAACTACAATATGCTTACAGTTTTTTCAAAAACAGGGGCACGAGAAGAGTACCGACTCTGGAGAAGCAAAAAACTGAGTAGAGGATCATTTTATAGGGTCCCTATGTGGTTTGAATCAAATGAGGAACATCTCTAGGTGCCTTAGAGTCTGAGTAGTCACCCGTCGAAGTTGAA